>CM075689.1:27180717-28507464 GCA_037954015.1 Psophocarpus tetragonolobus
AAAATAAAAATTATAGGAAGCCAAAAAGCATTCATTTCACTGATCCAAATAACAATCACAATAATTTATCAAATTCCAACACCGAATTAAAAAAAACATACAAATTTAGAAATTCCACATAAAAAATCTAATCTAATTTAAAAGAAATCAAATATCTAATTAAACTAAAAAAATAAAAACTATAGGAAGCGAAAAAGCATTCATTTCACTGATTCACATAATAATCACAATAATTTATCAATTTCCAACACCGAATTAAAAAAAAGCATAAAAATTTAGAAATTATACATAAAAAATCTAATCTAATTAAAAAGAAAAAAAAAAGCATCACCGAGAAGTTCTTAGGTTACAATTTCCCAGCTTTCACCCACGCGCCGAGTCGCGTCTCGGAGAGAAGACGCAACGCGAGAAATTAAGAAATTAATAACCTAACCACGATCGGATAATCGGAACGGTTCGAGGTTCCAACAAACGTCGTCGTTTCGTGTTGTTTCTTTCCGCTGTTGAGAGTATTTTCCCCCTTCTTCTCAGCGATGGTCGTTGTCCGATTTAGGGTTTTCAGACCTTGACGATCTTGGCGGCTTTGACGACGGGGTTTTCTCGCGCGATGGCTTCCCTGCCGGCGGCCTTGTAGTCGAAGGAGCAGTCGTGGCGGTCGGAGTAGCGGTGCTCGGCGCAGAAGAGGTCGCCGCAGCGGCAGCGGAACCCGGTGAGGCCGACGCGGCGGCGGCATCCGGAGCAGCGGTTGACGGCGCGCTTGGGCTCGGAGGAGGCGGTTTGGTCGGCGTTGGGGGAGTCCTCGAGAGGGAGGGAACGTTTCGGGGAGCGCGATGAGGTGGCGGCGGCGGCGGCGGCGGCGGTGGAATCGAAGAATCTGGAGGGCTCTGAAATCGCGGTGGTCGTGCAGGGCGTGATCGGTTCGGGGACCTTAAACTCGGTCTCGTTTTTCTCTGCCTTCTGCGCCATGGGTTATGGAGAGAGAGAGAGAGAGAGAGAGAGGGTCTTTGAGAAATGGGAGAGAGAGAGAGAGAGAGAGAGAGAAAGGGGAGAGAGGATTTGTAAAAGAAAGAGGGGTGATGGGTTGTGTTGTGAGGTTGGTAATGAATGGAAATGGAATATGGACCAGGTAGAGACGCGTATCGAACCTTTTTCATTCATGCCATCTCTTCCTGCAATTACCAACTTGTCCACTTTTTTTTCCTTTCTGCCCCACCTTCCCCACATCAAAACTTCTTTATTCTTTTATGTATTTATTATTATTATTATTATGTTAAATTATTTAAGTCATAAGATTTAATTAGACGAAATTAAATTATCCTTCTTATAAGGTATATTAATTTTGTTAAATTATGCATTATTATGTGTGTATTTCGTGTTAATAATGATGTATATGATTGGACCGTAAAAACTTTGTACCAGTCTAATAATAGAGGTGATAGATGTATTGTTTATAAAGTTAAAAAATATAAGAGACATATATATATATATATATATATATATATATATATATAAAATAGTGTATGTATGATGATGTATAAAATTTAGAAATACATAAATAATAAATTTCATATTAGATTAAACAGTTTTATTAGAAAGCACTTATAATAAATACATTTAATTATAATAGATACTGATTAAACTCGGTTTCTAATGACTTAAGGTTATATATAGTTTAAAGATTTTTTGTAATTTTATTAAATGTTAGGAGTTATGTAATTTGCTGAATAAATAATCATCTAAAAGTCTTATTTATGATATTTTAAAATGATTAGTTATATGATTATTAAACAAGGATATGGTTGAAAAAAAAATAATACCATAAATAAAAGGAAAGTTGAATTATATGCTTGGCTGAATGAAGTAACACATTTGGAATAGGGATTAATCCAAGGACATTTTCCCAAACCTAACGATTTGAACGATGAAAGTAACGAGGAAAGATGTGTAGCCAAGGTTTTCCCAAATCCAAGAACGTTTTCCAAGCTAAGGTTAACAGATCAAAAGTTTAAGAGTGTATCTCCACTCGTGAAAATTTAATAAACTCAATTTATAAACTTTATTTGTAAATTAGTAAGAATTTATTTTATATAAAAATAATAAAAAATATTTATAAATATTATACTATTAAATATCTTAATAATATAATAAGTCAAGATATACATTTCACAATTCTTAAATAGGTAAATCTAAATGTTTTTATCAAATAATAAATTTTAAAGATAACTATAATGATAGGTAAGCCTAACAATGAATGTTTTTATCAAATAATAAATTTTAAAGATAACAATAATGATAGAAAATTCTCATTGATTTTTTATATAGTTAAAAAACATGAAAGTTTAATATTCTTAAAGACATTTATTGAACATACAAAACAAAATGATTGGTTGACTTCTTCATAGTTTATGAGTTTACATAAAATTTACCGAGTTTACTTATAATTTATTAAAGAGAGACTTTACATATGAGTTAACTCACACATGTAAATATGCTCTGAAACTCGTAAAAGTTTAAAAATTAATCTGATAGTTTGATAACTTCTATGATAACAAAATTATAATTATTTCTTTTAATTTTGAATATTCCTCAAAAGTCAGATATTAATTCTTCAAAATAGTGATAATTTATGTAAGAGAATAAATGTTTTTCAATCTACATTAACCTAGATATTAAATATATAATAAATATATTAATAAATCATTTTTAATTCCAAGAGTTTTTGTATTCAGTTATAATAATAAAACGTTTTTATATGTTTGTGATTTCCTTTTTCCTAAGAAAAGTTTGGTGGTAAAATTATAATTTTTGTTTGTTTATATAAGAGTCAAACACACGTAAGAGATTTAGATTTTAATTTAAATATCACGGTCGACTAACTAAGGTAAATCCGATCATAAATTTATGGTTAAAATAGAGATTTTCTCTCTTATTAATATTTTAATTTTTAATTTGGTCTTTTAAATTAAAAAATAATTTTTTATGCTTATTAAAAAATACTTTAATTTTCTAAAATATTTCTATTAGATCACACTACCCCTCTCTGATTTTTTTCTTTTTCTATGTTAATGGTGTTAATTTTGACCATTGGCTAAATTAGTGTGATAAACTAATGAATCACCAATTCTTTTTAACTTTTTAAGAGGTCAAAATAAAATTTTTAAATATAAGAGAGAAAAAATTAAAATCTAAAATGTAAATAAGATACCAAACTTCTATCTTAGCTTAAATCTGAGAAAAAGAATAATAAACATGATAATTAAAAATAAAATGTTTTATAATGATTAAATTTATAAGTTTAACTTTTATAAACAATAAAAAGAGAAAAAGAATTGTAAACTGTCAATATAAAATCTTTTATATTAATTTTGAATCACAATTTTTTATTTGTAATAAATTTATTGATTTTATCAATTATATTTTAAAAATTATATTAATGAAAAGTTGTGCTTAAATTTTAGTGTAAAATTTTTTTATATTATTAATGTATACTAATTAAATTTTAATAAAAATATTGTAAACATAATTTTAAAGATAATCACTATAAAAATAAATAAACTTATATTTGACAAGAAAAAAGTGAGATCCATCAACTTGGCTGGTTGCATTTGCCACTGTCTGTGAATGGGTGAAAGTGGCAGAATATTTTTTTTTATTATTATTATTATAATATTGTTGGTAACCTGTAAAGGGTAAAATGGGAAAATCAAACGGTAAAAAATGGCGAGCCGTGCCAACAAGGAAGAAGCTGGCCGCCCAATCTGACCCTCGTTTTCTCAGAGGTCATTTTCGTTCCCATCGTCACTGACACGTGTGCTTCACACGCTTCTCGCCCCACTCAGCTTCGTCTCTCGTTACTCGCACGTGTGCGTCAGTCCCACACACACCCATTCCGTGAAAGAGATGGGAGCGTGTCGTGTTTTTTCTCGTTACGTGAGACTGTAAACCTTGGCTCCTACTTATTGTTCAAAGACAAGTTAAAATTTTATTAAGATAATTAAATTAAGAGTTTAGTTATCATGCATTGGTTATATTTATATTTAATTATAATTTTTTATTTATATAAACATTATTAATTAATAAAATTAATAAATCTATCATAATAAAGAATTATGATTGAATAATGCATATTAATTAAACTTTCTTAATTATTATATTAATAAAAAATTTTACACTAACATTTAATCACGATACTTTATTTATGATAAATTTATTAACTTTAATAATTAATATTTTATTTAAAATTTATATAAATAAAGATGTGTGATTGAAAGTCGGTATAAAACTTTTTTATATTATCCATGTATACTAATTAAACTATTTGTTTAATAATTAAAAGGCATTCAATCACATTGCTTTACCAATTAATTGTTGATAAGTTTGTTGTTTATGATAAGTTTGTTGATTTTATCAATTAATTTTAGTTTATTGATTTTACCAATTATTTTTTTTTAAGAGTCATATAAACAAAGAAATATGATTAAATATTAGTGTAATATTCTTTTACACTATTGGTAGATACTAATTAAGCTCTAATTAAAATACAATGTATAAAATGAAAAATTAATAAAATTTTATTTTTCATATGTTGATATAAAATTGTGGGTTAGAAAATAGAAATATTGAATTTTCATAATTAATGCATTTGAGAGGAGAAATAAGAGTGAAGTTAGTTTTGTGTGATATAAACAAACACTTTTCTCTCAAATAAAATTGAAATAGGAGAGAAATGATATCTCTTTTTCATTTTTGGTTATTTTTTAAAATATAAAAATTAAATATAATTATATAATATCTTCATATATTAAAAACTTATTTATTATGGACCAACTCATAAATAAAAAGGTAGCTAAGGTTGCTGCATTTAATATCTTTTAAAGAAACACGACTGATGAATATAGATCAATTTAAAAGTTGAAAATGCGAGAGAGAATATTCCATAAAAACACATAAATCATTTATTTTTTTCTTTAAAGAACAAACAATAAGTACAAATATTAAGAGTTAATAAGGCTAAAAAAGAAAATTTAAATGTATCCAGGTATTCTAAAATGCTAATAAAAACAGCATCAAGTTGTTTAAAATAGTATCTTATAATAAGTATTAGAGAGAATAACGTTTTTAGCTACAATTATTTTAATATGCTTCAAATTTTTAAAGTAATTAAAAGTTAATTGAATACAAAAAATGAAACTTTAAAAAATATAAGGATCATAATAAAATTTTTAAAATTTAGTATATAAAAATTAAAAAAAAATCTAAAACATAACATATCAGAATTAATATTTACCCTAGAAATAAGAAGAGAAATATAATAAAAATATTGAATTTCATAAGTTGTTTGAAAAGAGAATCAAGAATGAAGTTAAAGTTAATTTAGTTTCAGTCACCGAGAAACACCTTCCTCTCAAATTAGAAGGAAATAGGACAGTATCTCTCTTTTTATTTTTATTTTTAATTTTTATAACATAAAAATAAAAATAATAAATAAATGAACATTGCTGATTAGTATCCTCTGCTTGATAGATTAAGAAACTATGTTTTTACTAAATATTATATGAAAACACAATTACAAATTCTAAAAGGATAAGATAAATTGTAATCCCTTTGTAATTTACTAGTATTTAAGGATAAGATAAATTGTAATTTTAATCCGTTTGTTTCAAAAATTCGTGATTTTAGTTTTTCATTTGTATAAGTTTTAAAGATGGACTAAATTCTTTAATATTAAAAAATTAAGGACTAAAATCGTGAATTTTTAAAAATTGAAAGAAAAGGAATGGAGAAACTAAAATTAAAAAATTAAAATAAAAGGACTAAAATTAAAATTTTAAAAAAATAGAGAAATAAAAATTACAATTAAATGTTAATGAACTAATAGTTATTATTTAAAATAAATATATTCAGAAAAATAGATTAAAAAATTATTTTTTATGACTAGCTAACATACAAAAAAAAAAAGTTACATAAGTGATTTTGAATGTCCCATTAAAGAGCAATAATAAAAGAATTGCCTATGTGATAGACCAACTGATTAGTACGAAGGTAACTAGCACATAAGACGGAGCCTGACATTAAAAGATGGGACAACTTTTCAATGCAAAATTTATTTTATTTTATTTTAAGATTTGGTAACTTTAATGATATTTATTCTAAATTATTATAATAATTAAATATTTTTTATAATAAATAAAAAATTTGAATCATTATAACAATTCAAGCTAAATTATCAAATCTCATTAATCTAAATGTGACTGAATAGTTGATTATTAATATATAATTAATAAACAAATAAAATGGTGTGGTGGATTCATTTTTTTCTTCACCTTAAGGTAAACTCCACAAGATGCCACAAGCCAGGTACAACCTTGAACTTATTTGTGGCAATAGTTGCTAGATCTCAAAGGACCTTCACCTTTGAAAAATCAAAGAAAAAGTCCATAAACAACACCACATATTGAGCAAGGAATTACTCACCCACCAAACCATAAAGAATCTTAGCACACCATTTAATACAAAATGTACGCAACAAAAAGTAAAAAAGTTGGAAAAAGATTGAGATAATTCCTAGGGAAAAAACACTAAAGGGTGTGTATAATATCGAAACTTTTTGGAGCAAGTAGTGGTTTGTGCAAAAAGTGAAGGCTTTTCTGCTTCATTGTAAACATGTTCATGACCCTGTTGGTTCAATGATAGGGGGTGCTTTGACGTGAGAGTAGGATCCAAGGTGGTGAAAAAAATAATACTGCTACAACCATTTCAGGCTGTGAATTTGATTTTATACTTGTTGTTTTTCCATTTCTCACCTACTAATGAGAAAAATATCAATATATTTTTCACTTTTTACTCTCCGACATACTGTCCTGAAAAAGTAAAAATATTTGCAAATTTTTTTACTTTTTTGGCAATGCACCGTTGGAGAGTAAAAAAAATTGTAAATTTTTCTACTCTCCAGCATTGTACTGCCCGAAAAGTAAAAATATTTGCAATTTTTTTTACTTTTCCGACACCGAAGAGGCTTTTCATAGGCATGCTACTTCTTCTTTTTCTTAATATGTTACATTCTTATTCTTCTTAATAATATGCACATGCTTCTTCTTAATAATAATAATAATAATAATAATAATAATAATAATAATAATAATAATAATAATAATAATAATAGTAGTAGTAGTAGAAGAGGCAAGAAAGAAGAAGAAAGAGAGTGCGAAGAGAGAGAATAAAGAAAGAGAGTGAGGAGGAGAGATAATAGAATATAGGAAGAGAATATTTAAAGTTACAATTAAAAGAGATAAAGTTGGTATTTGAAAAAAAAAAATTAAAAGCAGTAGGAGTTAAATAAAATTTTGGTATGTGTGAAATGAAAATTCCTTTCTGGCTGTATGCCATTCTTGGCACTTATAATTTTCTTACCTAATATATCATGAGCACTTATATTACTGCTACGATATTTTGTTGAATGTTTTATACTACTTTTGAAAAGTGTATCAGTCGGATCGGGTCGTTTCCTCTAAAAAGATATTATAAATTCAATAATCCTTTTATAAAACTTTGTAGATCAATGGTATACAAGTTTAAATAGAATTAATGAAAAATATTAAGCAAACAATTATGCATAAAATCAAATTTAGGAATTTAGTTTGAAAGTTAAATTTTCTAATAAAAATATGTCGAAAGTTTGATTTATTAAGTTCATATAACTAATTATAAATTTGATAATGATTTCTCTATCCTGATTCCTTAGTAATAAAGAACTAAATTATTTTTAATCTAATTCCTTAGCAAGAATAATTTTAGTAATTTGAATGTTAGCTCAAAACAAATATTCATATAGACATATAGATCCTACCTTATTCCTAAGTATAGTTTCTATATGATAAACTTTCGGATTTTTAAATTTCAAAATATTCTTTCGATATATGAAATTAAAATAAATCACATTATAATTTTATTAGTCAAATAATGAGCATTAAGCATAAAAAAGAATCATAATAGATAAATGAAAACTTAGATAAAATGAAAGTGGATTATAGAATGTTGCTCAATTCATCAAGCCTCTCACATAGTTGCTCAGTTACACCCAACCATGAAAATAAATTACAGCCTCAAGAGAAGTTATAAACTAAGCAAGAAGGAAGAATAGAATTTTTCTGAAGATGGATTATGTCTTTCCTGCTTTCCTTATCCCTTTTTATAGCCTAGGTCTACATGGTTTCACTAAGCGAAGAATCCTTCTCTTAGGAAAAATTCAACCTGAGTAATTTTGCTAAGCAACGAACGGTTCACTTAGCAAAGGATATGTGGTTCTGCTTGCCTTTTGTTCTTCACTTAGCGAGGGTGGCTTGTTAAGCGAATTCTTGTCTCTGTCCTTCTTCTTTTACAATTTCACTTAGCAAAATTCTCTTCACTTATATCTTCACTCATCGACTTAACTTTCTTATCCTTAAAGTATCCTATTGTCTTTTCCTGTAGTTTTTTAAAAAATACTCTAACTTCCACTTTTTAATACTTAAATACTCTATTTTAGTGTTATATCTTGATTGCTTTTCAACAAAAAGTGAATAATATAATAGAAAAGATCATAGAAAATGGATAATTATGAGTATTTTCTATTAGCAATTTCACTTAAATTCTCACAATTATCATACATCACTACTTCGTTTCTACCATTACATTAATAAAGACATACACAATCGATCCCCCCACAAAAAAAATCTTACTATAATCCCTTAATACCGTAATCTAGTAATTAATGTTTGTCACTCAAAGAAGGAGCATGAAACTCTTTTATAGCAAGCTCATAACTTGTTCTAGGATTGTCGAAGAACATCAAACCATACTTTTGAGACACATTATTATAAAAATAAGTTATAAAAACAAAATTCAGTGTAAAATTATTGATCTAATGTAGAAGCTACTCAAGTTAGTTTAGTCTAAAATCAATTTTGGATGTCGAATCAATTATATATATATATATATATATATATATATATATATATATATATATATATATATATTAGTGTGAATTTTATTTGAAATTAGTTATGGATGTAGAATCAATTATTATATTTTAGTTTGTTGTAACCGTTGATAACATTAGATAAGAAACAACTATGATAAATTATTATTATTATTATTATTATTACAAATTATCATAATAAGTCTTAGATAAGAATCTAAATGATATATAGATACAATAAAGGTAATAACTAAGGGATAAAATCTACTATGATTCCTACACCAATAATAGACTAATTAGGAGGCACTGATATTCTATTTATCCTAACAAATTGGGCTATTAACACACATATATATATATATATATATAGATAGATAAATAAATAGTATGTTTAGTGAGAAAGTCAAATTTATATAAGAGTGAGATATCAAATTTTAGCCATTAAAATAAAGATTAATGGTTGAGATCAACAACTCATTCTCTCTTTCGACATTTATTATTTGCCACTCTTTTTTTTTCTCTCCTCTCTTAATAATTGAGATTTTTCAGTTATTCTTCTCTCTCCTCTCTCAATGCTTGATATTTGCTTTTTTCACTCTCATATAAATTTGACTTTCTCATTAGATATGTCCTCTATATATATATATATATATATATATATATATATATCTAATTTAATTAAACACAAGAACATAGACAACCCAACAAACTCTTTCTTCCCTAAAGCCATGCAAAACCAACTGAGTTTCAACCCCCAAAGAATAAGACTCTTGAGCATGTGTGATATTTCACAAGTTATCAAGTCATTTAAAGCAACATTAGCTTGTGCTAGATTCATTCCCCAAATCAATATTTATGGTTTGGGAATTTTTGTGCAATTGTGTGTGGTCCCTAATTAATCACATCTTTGTAACATTTTTTATCTTTGCGTGCTTTTCCCTCATATGTTCCTTTCACCCCTTACGAATAACACTTTTAAAAATAACTTTTGTGATTGGTTACGAAAAGATCATCTCAAAAAAATGTGGTGGCATTTTTATAACTAACCTTCTAAAAAAATCACTTTTAAATACTTTTTTATTTGTTAAAATTTGAACCAATAAAAACATAATTTTTCTTATCTATTAAAAATTGAATCGATAAAAAAGGTTCTTTTCATTTGTTGCTTTGTGTTGCATATTGTGTCACTATCCTTTACTGTTGTTGCTCCATGTAGTGCCACTACCACTGTCAACCTCTGCTACTATTGCTACTTCGTGTTGCACTCTTGCCACTGTCAACCTTTATTGTTGTTGTTGCTTTGCATTGCGCTACCACCAATATCACTGATGTCACTTTGGATTATGCCACCGCCAACCTCTGTTGTTCCCATATATGCTAATGAAACCCTTGAATGGGAGGTATTGACTTGTTGACTTGCTTTGTCTATTTGAAGGCTTGGTATCTTTCATCTTAAATTATTGATTGCTGGAATGGAAATTTATATAGCATTTAAGAATTATGATAAACTAATTTTGTTCTCCAAAGGCCTGTTTTTATTAATACGTTATAAGTGTGTGAAATAAATAAAAGAGAGTATTAATTTAATTTAAAGGTAATTAATGAATTAATTGTGGAATAATCAATTTTGTTATTTCTATATATATTATGTTTTAATTTGATAATTGTGATTGTAATTAAATAGATTTTAAATATGGGTAATAGAGGTCTAGCAAGGTGAGAAATGAATATAAAGTATATTCTTGTAGATTGAGATAGTTTGCATTTAGTAAAATTGATTGAGTAAATCTATTATGAATAAGGAGTTTGCATTTAGAAAAATTGAATTACTAAACACACCCCCAATCCTTTTCTTTTCTTTTTTCTCTTTCCTCTTTCACTTTTCTTTCTCTTTTCTCCAGCATTTCTTCCTCTTCTTCCTGCCATTTCTTATCTCTTTTGCATGCCAAAGAATTTGAGCTCAGATTCTAGAAAAGTTTTTGTCGTTTCTCCTGGTTTTGATTACTGATCCTAGTAGGTAAGTTTGATTCTAATTCTATGAACTATTTTTATTCTTTCTAATTTCATGCATTTCTCTTAATAGGGAACCAACCTTCAAATCCCAATTCTTTATGTTCTTTTTGGGTTTTGGGAGTTTTCATAGGTGGTGAAAGACTTTATCCTTGATTTTAATTTATGAAACTTTGATTTGATAGTTGTGAAGTTAATTGATTTTGAGTGTTTGACCTGTTGATTGTGATTTGAGTGTTATGTAAAATTGAATGTTTTGTAGAATTGATGATATGAGATATTTTCTATTTGTAATGTGTTGATACTATGATTGAGCTGATGCATGCTTTGAAATTGACAAGTCATTGATATGATGATTATGATGGAATGTACGTAATGTGGGTTGTTACGAGGAGGTAACAAAGAATTATGGGCACCACATTGAGTTAGGGATACCTTTAAGGTCTTTGTGATCCTGGTGTTTAGGTCAAGTAGGGCAAGAATACACGAAGAGGATGTACTCAGATAACAATTGTGTGTCCATTTTGAGTTAGGTAGATGCTAGAATCTAGTTGAGAGTCAACTGAATGTCATAAATGGGTCTCGTGGATGTCAGACATTAGTTGAAAATATAAGATGAGTATTACCTAAACCTAGATGGTTGTCCTTATTAGGTCAAGTAGATGCCAAATACCAATTGAAAAATGTAGTCATACAGGTCATCTTTGTATCCAAACCCAATGTGTGTTTTTTGAAAAATGTTGTGTCTTATTATTATGTTGTGATGATTGCTTATGTTTAGTGATAATGTAAGTATGTTTGACTTTTTAATGATCTTGGTGTATGGATGTAGATATGTTAATTATATTATATTCTTACCAAATTAATTTCTTGTTTATTAAGCTTACCCTTGTATTGTATATATTTTCTATATAACTGTGATTAGTTCGTGCTTTGTACAGGAGAAGATACTAGTGGCAAGACATGAATGCAGCAATCAAGATTGAATGGATGATTGATTGTGGAAGGAAATAACTTTTGTTTCACATAGAATATGTAACTTTGGGTGTATATGTAATGTGGAATATCTTTTAAAATTGGGTATTTGGAGTATGTATCTATGTGTGTATAATGATAGAACTTATAGTGTATTTGAAAATGTATAATGTGGATGTGAGTATGTGTGTTACCATAATTGAATGTAGATAGAACTAATGTATTAGAATTATGCTTAATGTTTTGATTTTATGTAGTATGTATTATGTGTTTTCCGTAGAGTCTCGTTGGGCAGTAGCTCTTGCCCAGTGATATACTGCCTTTATCAAATAATATTTATGGCTTTGCGCACAACAATAGGTCTTGCTCGGTGCAAAGTTTTCTCTATCTAGTAGTTTTAAGGTGTTTCACCTAGCGACATGTTTTGCTAAGTTACATTCCTTTACTGAGATAATATAACCAAGCTTTTTGCTAGACGACACTTGTCGCTTGGCCAGAGGTCCATGTTCCTCGTTGGGCGAAAATATTTGTTGGACAAGAGGTTCAAGATGTGATTTTCTTTTGTCTAAAGTTTTGATATTTTAAGTATAATTTACAATTGTAAATAAACTTAACGAATCAATAAATGGAACTAACTATAGTAGATTTTTAAGATGTTACATGTTTTACTTTTGTCACTATTTTTTTGTTTATTTTGTAAATTTTTTATCTTTCTATTTACTAGGTCAAGTGAATTTCATTATGAACTAGAACACCCTTTGTGACTAATAAATTTCTTGTTGTTGAAATAGGAATTTATATAGTTTTCATAATTATGGCTGGGGATTTTTTTATGAACTAAAAGTGCCTCTAGCCCCTTGACTGTATCTTAATTTAAAAGACTTATTATATTGTAATTTCCATTTCTCTTTAGTTTTTTCAGCATTATTTTTTCATATAAAAAATAATTTATTTACATGAATAATGTACATCGTTCATTCTAACGTAGAGCCAAAAAACTTTTTTGTTAGAAGTTGAATATAATACAAAAGTTATTGATTTTGGCTTGATTAAGCTTATTGACCAAAACCAGATTTTTCCTACAATAAAATGGTGTTTAGTTGACCTGTAATTGCAAAAGTTGATGAACTGTAGCTATTCATGGATGTTCTGCTCTTAATTTATTCCAAATTATAAGGTTACCAAATTTTTATATATTTTCATTTTCACTAAATTCAGATAATAAAACATATTTTGTTTTTCTATAATTATCTCAAAAGGTTCCTTTACTTCAATATATACATCAACAAGCATGCACCTGTAAAGAAAGCAAAAGCAATAAAGTGTATTGTCAAGATGAAAGAATTCAACTAGAAACATTTATACTTACTAGAAAGCCACACTTATTAGAATTATTTTATTCTCCTTCCAATCTAATTAATGATCACATCAATACTCAATATAAAGGTATAAATAACCAATTACATGATTAAACATGACACTTTAGTAGAAACTATAGTCTTGTTCATTTCCCTAATTCTAATGTTATAAAGTCACTAATTATTTTACAACGTAGAAGCTATTAACAATGGGTGATTATTTATCCTAAGGAACATGTTGAGGTGTTGTTATTATCATTAATGAAGAAGCCAAGAAGTACATAAGTTGAGAAATGGGGGAAATAGTTAAATAGTAAGTTTTTAATTATGAAACATTTAATTTCTCAATATTTTGTAATTGTAATAAAACTTATATTGCAAATGAGATGATTTTTTTATTATATTATACTTATGGATGTGTATCAGAAGTACATAATTTAGAAATTTTCATTATGTATATAAAATAATTGATTGTTATTTATACAAAATTGTTTACTTTATCACAAGTTTTGAGTTGTTCTTGTTGGAATTCACGATTTAGATGGAAAGAATGAGATGTGGTAGAGTTAACATGTGAATTTTACTTAAATTAATGACAAAATAATTACGCGAGCATATTATGACTTATATATAAATATTATATATATATATATATATATATATATATATAATATTTATGTTTAAACACTAAAGATGTAATTATATTGAATAAAGAGATAAGAAGGTACAAGTACAACAAATTCATTAAGTCCTATGAGCCAAAATAATCATCAAAATACTACTTTTAATCACCTTTGACTAAACAATAACAATAGACAATCCACTAAATAAAACTAACCATATATTAGATAAACAATATGAAGAAACAAGATACTAAATTAGTCTCCTATAGTGAGAAAAAAACAATGTCCACTAGTTTTGGTCCCTGATTATAGATAGAAATGGACATTTGAGTTAAATTCCCACATATTACACACAAATTCCACAACCAACATAGTATGTGAATCCTGAAAGGCTGCTTCTTTGAAACTAGGCTTTCACACTGCGTGCATCTGTACAACCTTTTTCAAAGACACTCGTTGACTTCTCCATTATTTTTCATCCACTTTCCTCTGCCATGTCTCCTCACTTTAATGACAAAAAAAAAATAAATTAAATTTTTTAAATTCACAAAAAGCATTCTAGATCACATGATCCAAAATATGTATAATGTATTTCAAATTTTTTGATCCAAAGTACATTATGTGTATTCTGGATTTGGTGATTCGACATGCAAACATGGACTTGACAATTGTATTCTAGATCCTAATCCAAAATATGCATAATATAGTCTAGATTAGGTAATCCATAATGCATAATGTACATTCTAGATCAAGTGATCTAGATTGCAAACATGGATTTGACAATTGTATTCCAAATTCCTAGATTTAGAATATACATAATGAATTTTGGATCAGTTGGTTAAGAATACATTATATACATTCCAAATTAGGTGATCCAAAATTGCAACAAATTTGTATTTTGGACTGATTCATCAATAACTATAATTTTTTGTGTTTCGAATTGGTTGATCTATAACACTGCAAATTAATCTTGAATACTAAGAATAATGTGCATGAAAAACTCCAAACTAATCCTAATAAACAAGAAACACCAAGAAAGACATACTTAAACAAAATTACATTTTTTCTTTTTAAATAACGCTTTAATCAAGGAATAATACTCCAGAGACTTGCAAGAACATCCAATAATTAAGAATATAAATAGGCAAAATGTGACAGTTGATGTTTGACACATAAGAGCAACAACTGAGTAAGATTATGCACAAACACACAACAACATAATAAAAAAAAGATAAGTTCAACGGTTTAAAAATCAATTAAAGGGTAAGGGTATGTTGGAGTTTTCCAAAATATTGTAAATATTGAAGGAGTGCGAATAGAAAATGATCAGGTACTAAAAGAAAATGCCATCCTAAAATTCTAGAATCATTTAGATATATAGACTTTTTAGGTTGATGGTTCAACAGGTTAACTCATAAGGCTCAACATAATTATTTTGTTGATAAAAAGTTATAGTACTTATAAAAAATGGTGGTATGTTAAGTAATATAAAAATCTAGTTCTTTGGTCTATTTTTAATGTAATTCCTAACCCTAGGTACTCCTTACTCTTTTAGACTTTCAATCTATATTCACGTTACCATTCTAAGCTTCTAACTTCGCAGTCACACTTAGTCACTGACTTTCGTACCCTTTCACCTTTTCACATGTTGTTATACCACACTGCATATACACGACACATTCACAAGTAATATTCATAGTTCCCGTCAGACCACATGACCTCTTACGCTATCGCATCGCACCACTCTTATGCAGTTGCACTACTCACTACACATGCATTGTACTCAGAAACAAGTTGTTGCGCTGTTGATCTGTTATGTCCTTTATTGTAATTATATTATTATTATTATTATTATTATTATTATTATTTTACGTGATTAAGTTTCATGGCAATGAAGAAAAAGGTTTATACAATGTAGCATTCTAAAAGCAATGAAAGTTAATCATGACACACAGTTATATGATTGTAAAAGTAAAATCATAAAAAGTACATTTTTTTTAATTATAATAATTCAAAAAATTAATCCAATTCATTTCCTTTTTCAAATGTTTGATTATGTAGAACAACTTATGGCAATGAATAAAGGTGCAGTAAATTGTTCTTATACATAAATAAAATTGTATAACAATGTTTTGTAATAAAGTAGTGTTTTATTGTAGATATAGATGAACATTTAAGTTTAGTCCACTAGATTACCCGTGAATGCTACAACCCACACAATACGTGAATTCTAAAATTCTAGATTCATTTAAACATGCGAGTTTTTTAGGTTAGAAGTTCAGTAGGTTGACCTGTAAGCTGCCACATAATTATTTTGTCGATAAAAATGATAGTATTTATAAAAGGTTTTATCCTTAACCTTAGATAATTTATTCCTCAAATGATACACCTTCAAGATTGTTGTAAGGTAGATTTCTAACTAATAATAATGTTTATATAAGGGCAATATTTTCATACCCATTATTGTGCACGTATCTTAAACCTCATTGTTCAAGATGGTTTGAAGGTTGCTAAGAGGGTTTTGGAAAATATTAGAGAATCCATAAAGTTTATTAAAGGGTTAGAGGGGAAAATGACAGTTTTTAAAACTTATATTATTAAATTGGGTTGTGTTGATACAAATTGTGGTTTGTGTTTAGATGTTCCTACTAGGTGGGACTCTACCTATTTAATGCTTTGAAATGCACTTGCATATAAATATGTTTTTAATATTCTTAAACTAGAATATGTAATTTTTTTTAATTCCTTTTACTTAATTACTACGTTGATATCCGGTTCATCCTATCCAACATCAAAGTTGTATTTTCACACAAGTTTGTTGGTTACATAAATACATTCTACAAATGAAAGTGATTCAATTAAGAAAATGGTTGTCTAAATGAGACAAAGGTTTGATAAAATATTAGGGTGAAGATAGTGATGTACTTACTCTTAAAACCATTTTGGATCCTTGTTATAAGATGAAATTTTCGAAGTTTGTTTATAGAAAAATTAGTTATCATAAAGGGTCTTGCAAAGAAAAATTGGAAATATTGAAGCACAATTTGTATTCTTTCTTTCATGAATATTCTAAAATTTTCAAGAAAAAGACAACCGCACAAATGCAACATGAGTCTCAATTTCAACCTTCCTCGACTTGAGGAAACTCATCTATGGTTGTGACCCCATCCAGCTATTTGTCCTTTCTCATTTTCTAACCTTTTGTTGTTTTCTATACTTGGCTCCCTTTGGTTTTGTTTGAGTTATAGTGATGTTTGATATAAATATGTTAGAGTGTAACATAATGGAAAATTGATTAATTAGTTATGTAGTTTTTTAGAATGATTTTGATACTTTGTACTTTATTTATGGTCATTTAAATATCCTGAATTATTGAAACATATGATAAGTTTTTTTTTACCATAATTGTTATCATCTTATTTTGGAGAATTGAAGGGGAGAGTTAGGTCCTTATTTTTATTATGCCCGACTGTTACATGGTTTTAGTAAAAGAACTATGGTTTTCTAGTGCCAATTGATGCCATAGTCTAAAACACTCTCACATTCCAAAGCTTCATTTTATATTATTCTTGAATTCTTTGCCTGCTTGGATTTTGCTATGTTTCTAGATATATAGGTGTTCCAAATGAAATTTTTGAAGGTTTGGTTTATTACCTTTTGCGAATGCAATTTTGTAATGGATAATGACTTATCTAGTACGTTTCACACACTAAGCATACTTATTATTAATTAGCACCCTACACCCTACACATACCAAAAATACTTATTAATTAACATATCAATATCAAAGAACTAGAGTGAGAGAACTTTTTTGAGAGAAAGATCATGCATAAAGAACTACATAAAAGAAATTTTGTAATTAGCACCATACACCTTGCATCGTACATACACTAAGCTATGCTTAATCACGCATAAAGAGCAAATTTTTAAGACCATAACAACTTACCAAAAAATAAATCGTCTTCAGAATATCATAATGTGATAATGGAGGAAACTAAAAGGAACTTTTCTTATTTTATATATACAACTACATAAAGAACTAATAGATAGTCAATAACAACATGAACATGCCTTACTAGGTGGGGAAATGAATTGAAAGGCATACAAAATAAATAACCTAGCTTTACTGGTGAAAATAATTAAAATTGGAAAATAGAGTTAAAATAAGATAGTTTTTTTGTAATTGTTGATGAAACAAACAAAAATAGTTAGAAAAGTCAAGAAATTAAAAGTAATACAAATAAATCATTTTTATTTTTCTTTATGTACTACCAATATAAAATATTTTTATGTAGACATTCATTTACATGAATTTAATGAATCATTTTATGTAGACATTCATTTAAATAAAGTCAAGATCATATTGCCGAATAAAATGTTAGTAAAATTATTAGATATCTATATAATAGATGAATCATTTAAATGAATTTTTTATTTAAAATTTTAAATAATAGTAATAATAATAACTCGTTATGTACAAAACTATTTTCCATTTTTCCATATCTCTAAAATATTTACCCCAATATCAATTGTCAAGTCATCTCTTTAGTTTGCTTTGATTAAAAATTCCTAGATAAGGATTTTCTAAAAGCTTGTATGTTTATGATTCTAAAAGCAATAATATAATGTAGTATGAAACTTTTTTACAATCTCTATACTTGGGTTGTATTTATGAAAATTACCTGTTTTGTAGATGATAAGTTCCACTTTAGTTTGCATTGACTAGATAATTCTTGAATAAAGATTTTCCAAAGGTTTTGACTTAATAAAATAATTAGTTAAGAGAAATTAATAACTTTGACAACAATTTTCTTTTAAGCAAAACTGATAAATTTGTCAATACTCAATTTTGATTGTGCTTTTGGTTTAACTATTTGCAAAATGTACACTCTACAAAATTGTACTCCTATTAAAGATGGTGGTGACAATAAGGAGAACATATGTCACCTAATGTAGTTGAATCAAATTTAGGAAACACAAATGATGTTCCTATTATGTTGATGATGGAACTCATGATGAAATCAAGAATTCTCTTCCAACTATTGGCTAAGAAAAGTAGACTTCATAAGTTTGGAATCACTTTAAAAGAAATTTATAAATGGAAAAAAAAGTTGTACATCACAAAAAACTGTTGGATGAGTCAAAGCAATGAACATCACACTTTCGTAATTACTACAAGAATTGCACACTTTGGTTATCATGAGATATTAGGCAATCCATCTTCACAAGTGCCCGTTGTTAATGGTTAATCATATAAAATTTAAGGAATTTTGTGGTGCTACGCAACCTCTGTTTAAGTTGGTGTAAAGAAATACTATCAAAAGTGACATCATGAAGGATTACAAGGATGTAAAGGATCATATAATTAAGATGTTGTCAAACATTCAAAGTAAAGTTGCAATTACTACTGATATGTGGATTGTTGGTCCCAAGAGAAATCTAGAAGGGGGTTGAATAGATTCACCAAAATAATTTCAAACTTTTTCTATTAAAAAATAATATCAGGGTTTTAAAAAATACTCTCTTAAAGAAATTTTCAAAATCTACCTTATAGTTCTCAAAGATAGGTTTTCAAGAATGAGGTTGAGACAAAGTCAAGATTCAACTCTTTCAATGTTTTTGGCAATAAGCTTGATGTATAACAATTCCTCTAATGATAGTTTACAATTGCACTTATTGAAAATACAATATGAATTGCAATAACACTTATTAACCACCAAAGGGATGGGAAAAGAAAGAATAAAATCAAACTTTAATCAAACAATTCTTATTTCACCAACCTAGGCTCAATTATAAAACAATGATATTAAAAGTCACAATCTTTCTATAATAAAATCACTATTAAAGGTGTAGCTACAAAAACCCACTTAAAGCACCACCAAGAGTTCAATATAATTAAGATTAAGGAATATAAGGAAAGAGAGATTTTGCACAATGATTAATACTACTTCGGTTAACCTGACCTACATCCAATTTACAGACTTAGTCTTCTAATAATATGTTTTCTACTAAAATCTCATACATGCACACCAAACATACAAATTTTAATGCTGAAAAGATTTAAACCACACACAAAAAGAGGCTATCTTTTGCATTCCATAAGAGTTTGCTAAATCGTGAAATCCCGCCACTCACAATGCCTCACTCACAACACCATGTTGCAAGATTTCACAACAATCTCAAGAATACCTTAAGAGATTGTTTAAGACTTGTGAAAAAACACAACATTAAAGGTATAGAACAATATCACCTGATCTTGTGATGAATAGCACGCAAGAAAGATCAAATCTCACAATAATCTCTTTCTTAGATTATGTAATTCTTGAATCTTCAAATAATCAAATATGGGTTTCATTCTTGGAGAATAATGGGTAAATTAGTTAGTATTAGGAAATCATTCAATGGACCTTTCATTTTTATTCCAAAAACTATTGAAAATCTTTTTTAAAAATTATTTTATATGAGTTTTGTAGCAGGGTAATCAATTACCTACTTGATTACCCAATATCCTACTTCAAAACTGGTTTAAAATGCATGGTCTCTAGAATAATCAATTACCATTTTCAAGTAACCGATTACTCTCGAGAGCAGTAATCTAAGTACCTAAAAATCTCGAAGGGTAATAAATTACCTTATCACAAAATTCACTTTTGATGATTTTTCAGCACTTTCTAGACTATGCAATCTACCCCTATGCTATTCAAACACATTCTCATGCCTATCTAAAGACACAATACATGTACCACACCTATGAAACGTGTTTGATACCATAAAATTGATTAGAGCAAAACTAGAATAAAACTGAAAACCAAAACACCAAAAGGGATTGATGACTTCTTCAAGCTTTCCAAAAAGGCTTCTTGAATCTTTCCAAACCTTCAATTCTAATATGGACAACTTACAATCAAAATGGAGGTTACATGATATTAACAATTCATTTTATTGATGACTCATGGAAGCTACAAAATCAAATTGAGCAATAATAACACGAAATTTTATTAATTAAAATTCTTTTATTCACATATTTGTTTAATTTGTGTCCTAATATAGTCTTTTGATATTATTATCTTAGATTTAAATGTCATTTATTAAACTTTGTATGTTAAATTTAGGTTTGTTTATGTGTTTGATCCTTATACAAGTGAAGTTCTTGTTGAAGTGTTACATAAATGTTTGATGAATTGGAATTTAGATAGAAAGATTTATACTTTTACTATGGATAATTCCTCCACAAATGATGCTATGATTGAAGATATATTCTAGATAAGATTTCACCTAGAACTTTAATTTTAGGTTGTAAAGTATTTCATATGTATTGTCGTGCTTACATATTGAATTTAATTGTGAAAGATAGATTGTCCATAATTAGTAATGCCATTGTGAAAGTTAGAGAAAGTGTGAGTTTTTAACATCAACACCTAAAAGAGAGAGAAATTTATAGAGACATAAGTCCATATGAATATCATATTTAGTAGGAAGTTGGTTTTAGATTGCAAGACTAGGTGAAGTTCTACATTTTTATAAGATCAAGTAGCTATTCAATACACAGAAGTATTTGAGCGATTCTCACAATGAAAGAGTCAATATAAAGCATTGCCCAGTGACTCTGATTAGCAAATGGAAACTCAAATTATCAAAAGTTAGAATTTTTTTTTATGATGTGACTCTCTTGTTTTCTAATTCTTCATATCAACTACAAATATTATTTTCCTAGATTATGTCTAGTTGGCTTTGATGGAGTGTGTTGCATCTTCTACTATTTTTATTCATAAAATGGTTGAATCAATGTCTCCAAATTTAACAAGTATTGAATTATGATCAATGAGGTGGTGACTATTGATATTGTGTTAGATCAAGGTATACAATTGATTTACTAGATTATTTTATTTCCTCAAATTTATGGAGATGAGTTTGAATTTGCAATTTAGAATTAAAAATATTTGCCAAAAAAAATGTATGGAGAAAGAATTTTGCAAAATATCAAATTTAAAAAAAAAATGAATGATTGAATTATAAATCAAAACTTGATTGTTACTTGGAAGAGCAAACATTGTCTGACTCATATGAGCAATTTGACAACTTATGCTAGTGGAAGACTAATGGATTAAAATACATAATCTTACAAATTATTGCAAGAGATTTTCTCACCACTTCTATCTTAATTGTTACTTCTGAGTCTTTATTTAGTACTATTGATAAAAATGTTAGTAGTTTTTTAAAATTTTATTTAATTCCTAACTATCACTAGATTAATTTTTATTCATATTTCTTTGGATGTTCATGATAAAATTAATAACAATTGAATAATTTTGCAATTGGAATTGATTAATTTCTGTTGTTTGGACTTATGCATTTGAGATATGTAATTTGAGTCTATTTTTACTTATGCTTGAAAGCTACTTTATGTGATCTTTATTTGTAAGTTGAATTTATTTTTTACTTATGCATTCTTTGGAGATACTTTATATTTAAGTCTTCTTTTTTAACTAATTGATGATAGTGACCATTGGTAGATTTTTAGAATTTTTAATGTGGAACTATTTTACTTAGTTCAAATTGTTGTTGTAATTTGGTTTAAAAAATGTATTTTTAAAAAATATTTTGTTATTTGAACTATGTGTGGTACCTATGGGTACCCACGATATTAAAAAACCCACACAGGTAACCAACGGGTTTCCGGTGCATTTTTTATCCAACAAGGCGGGTAACAAGTACCAAATTCCTGCGCTAACCTATTGCTACTCCTAGGCTAGCTCAACCTTTAGCCCCTTTATCCTTTTTATTATGTATTAATATGAAGAGAATTTAAAAGTAAATATAATATATATTCAAATGATAAGTTCCATAACACATTTAAATATTAAGTTAGATCTATTACAAATAAAAAGCAAAGTTCCAAACTTTAAAAACACTAATTTACATTAAATTACATCCCAAGATTTTAATGCTTTAGATTGCGTCATGTTCACCACTAGACCTCTTTATTCTTTTCTTGTACATATAAAATCCCTTAAACCTACATGAAATATATGATTAGACATTTCATTTGAGTATGGAAATAGAAATTTAACTTTAATCTTGAAACCAACAAACAAATATTCATTTAAGGAAACATCAAATGTCAACTACATATAATAATTCATATCTTTTGAAAACTCTTTTGAAATTCATTTGACTTGTAATCCATGAAGATTTTCCTTATTGAGTGTCTAATGAAATCAAATCTTACCATAAGAATTGCATGTGGAGTTGCCAATACCCCAAACACTTAAACTATATGGTCCTTTAAACTAACTTAACTCAACCCCTCTCACTATTAAGAACAATAATATATCCATATCTCAAAATTCTCATGACATTTTCTCATATCTTATAGCCAACAGTCATGGACAATAAAAGTTTGATTGATTTGATTTTGTTTTTTTAGTTTCGAAGAGAGTTTTAAAAAATAATTTCCAAAAGCTATTTTTTGGAAGAAAAGAAAAACAAACTTGTTTGGTAAGTCTTTTTTGAAAACTTTTTTGAAGATGTGGAAATGAAAAAACTATTTGTATTTACGAAAATGTCATTAATGAAAAGCAAAAAACAACCTATTATATTTATATTTTTAGCTTTCAAAACAAAATACAAAACTGAAAAGCAAAATTACTTTCAATTGTTCTCCTTTTACAATTTTTAAAAACTAACAAACTAAAACTATTTTTGAAAACTATTTAGAAAAAAATATTAACCAAACAAGTTTTTTAGTTTTTAAATACTAATATACTTAAACTAGTTTTATAAAATTGTTGTCAAACGAACACCAAGTTATGAAAATCTCATTGTCAAGTGTACTTGAAAGTAAATACCAACTTTATTATCATTTCAAACTCCACCAATTACTCTAAATTTAATTAAATAGAATTTATCTCACAAAATTTCTATAAATTCGTTTAGAGTTTTTCAATTTTAATTATATATTTTGTTAATATACTCTAATTATTTGATCTTATGGGCAATGGATTCATTAAATTATTCAACATCGAGATTTTATATTTAAACACATTTATAAACTACTCGAGAAATAATTAATTCACATAAATAAATTCACACGGTTAGACTCACATATTTGCTAATTACAACTACATAAAATCTTCACCTAATCCACCAACTTGTGGTGGGCTCGGACGGATTGAATTTTTTGTTATTCTCAAGATTGTGAGTCGAACCAACTTATCCTATTTAAAATGAAACCCATGGTGGGTTAGCTTACGTGAGTTGAATTGACTTGTTTTGATAGTATTTTTGACAAAAAGCCCATTTCACGATATTAGTATTGTTATGAACCACAATCCTTCTTAAGAAAAAAATGATCAATGGTTACTAATTAGTTAGAAGTAACCTCCATGAGAAAACTAACAACTTTGAAGGAGCCAAACAACAACACAATATTGAAGGCTGAACAACTTATAAGTTGAGGTGACCATGAATGCACGTGAAGGGTCACTAAACCAAATACATTTGTCCTTCACACCTATGTCCAAAAAAAAGCTTGTGAGTTCTCTTTTTAGTACTTATCACCCACCATGTGATCTTTATTCAGTGTAACTCTACTCTTAATAAATAAGAATGGTCAATCTGGCAATCTACCCTTATTTTAGTAGTTCAAGGTAGTAGTATTTTTAGCTTGTTTGGCTCACATTCGTCTTACTTGCCAATGTAGCAGCTAAATACAGGGTGGGGTAGACTAGTTCCCTAACTCGTCTATATTATATTTTATTTTAAAATTATAATATTTATAAAATTAATGAATTATTAAATTAAATTTATTAAAATAACTTTCATAAGAAAATAAAATAAACTGTATCATGAATTTGTAATTTATTTTTGTAAAATCGTAATATTTTCAAAAAAATAAAATCAATTATACAAGGTTTATTTTTTGTAATTTATTTATTTATTTTTGTAAAATCATGAATTTATCAAGAAAATAAAAATTTATTTTTTATTTATTTTTGTAAAATCATGAATTTGTCAAGAAAATAAAAATTTATTTTTTAAATAAAAATTATAATTGTTATTTTTTTTCCACTGAAATAATTTCATTTTAGAGGCGTGCAAAAGTTTGGTAAAAACCGGACAAGAAACAAACTGGATTTTGCACACGATGTGTTCTAGAAAAGGTATGATTCAACGGCTTTAAACAGTACACATTTCTAGAGAGAAAGTGTGATGTGACGGGGTTAGTGCTTGAGGAATACACATGGATCAAGTTGTTTCATACTAAGCAAAAAAAAATTAGTTTATTTGATGTTAGTATTTTTAAAACCTTTTTATTTAATTTTAATTATAATTATTACTGCTTTTATTTATGATATTATTTTTTAATGAAAAATATTTTAGCAATAATTTATTATTTACTCGATATTAGTAAAATTCAATAATGAAACTAATATTTTTTTAATCCATGTGAATTTAAGTATTTTATATATATGAGTGAAGAGTGAATAATAACGTTAACTGATTTAATATTAAGTTTTAATAATTTATTTATTTTTACTAGTTTTTGTATTGAATAGATTAGTTTTATAATGTTTATAAAATTTTTACATTAATATTTAATTATAATTCTTCATCATAGTAAGTTTGTTGACTTTATCCATTATTATTTTAAAATTCATATGAAGAATTATAATTGAACATTAGTATAATTTTTTTATACTATCAGTACATATTAATTAAATTAAAAAATATATTCAAAAGAATATATTGAAAAATATATTATTAGCGTATGTATAAATATAATATATAAATAATTTATATAATTTCAATATTTTTTGTTAAGTATTTAAAATATAGTATGAATAGTTATTGAAATCATAAATTACAACACCATTTCTTGAAATTTAGAATAATTACACATGCATATTATTTTTTAACTATTACTTTAGTATTCTATAAAAGATGTTTTAAATATAAGATTTGAGAGCGGTACTAATGTGATGTTTTCAAACATATAAGGTATTACGGTAATATTTTTAAACTTAAAAAAAGATGTTAGTCTAGAAAAATAAAAAAGAGTAGAGTTATATATAATTTGATAAATATTAAAGAGTTCATATGCAATTTAATCTTACTAAATTATATCAAAATATTACATCTAAGTTACTAAAATTCAGTATATAAAACTTAAATCCATTACTAATATGTTTGAAACTTGTTGAGAAATAAATTAGATTTAATTTATTTAAATTATCAACTATTAATTTCTTAAAATCAAATTTTAGATTAAAAACAATTTTAAAATGGTTAATGAGACACACAGAGCTATTTATAACACAATTTCAAAGTTTTTTTTTTTTTACATTTTTTTATAAAGTTCTTTTCAATTTATCTTGTTTATGAATTATTTTAAAAATTAATGTTAAATTTGATATTTTTGACTAAATTAAATAACTTTTAAAATACATATCTATAAATTAAGAAAATATGTCTTACATTAAAGGAATAAAGATAATATATTATGAATTTAATAAATATACTCTCAATGCAAAAAGTTTTTCACTAACATCTAATGATTACCCTTTATTTTATGATAAGTTTGTTGACTTTATATATTAACACTTTAAAAGTCATGTAAATAAAGATGAGTTTAATTAGTATAAGCTCCCAATGCAAAAAAAAAAGAGTAAAATATTACACTTACATTTAATCACATTTTTTAATTTATATGACTTTTAAAGTATTAATTAGTAAAAAGTCAAGAAACTTATTATAAATTAACGATTGTAATTGAATATTAGTATAAAAAGTTTTACACTGATAGTATATACTAATTAAACTCAATAAAGAGTTAAGATTGAATTTTAGTGTAAAATTATTTTATACGGTAAATGTATACTAATTAAACTCACACATTATCAATAAATATGTTCATTTTGTGCAAAAAAAATTGTTGATTTTAATAATAATTATCATAAAATTTATAAAAAATATAAGTTTTATTGGAATAATGTACACCCGTTCAACTCTTTTTTTTAAAATCTGATTTAAATATTTATCAAAAATAGAAAATATATCAAATAAAGAAAAGAATAATAGTAGAAAAAACGTAGATAGTGTAATAATGTTTACTCCTTAGTCGGAGTTTTGACGCAAATGGTTTCCCCAAACAAACAACAACGCGCGTTTCATCGCTTCTGCCAACTGTCCGCGTTTTTTCCACTATAAATTCATTCTGCCACTTTACCTTCTCTATTCTCATTCTCATTCTCATTCTTTTACTTTCTTCTCAATCACCACTCGTTACACTTTCAGTTTTACACTTACACGTGCATTTTCTCTCTACTTCGCTATGGCACCAGTTAGGGCATTATTCACTCTCTTCCTCCTTCTCGCTCTCACTCTCTTCGCCGCCTCAGCTCAAGATTCCGCGCCTGCGTCGGCGTCCTCGCCGGCGCCGGCTCCCGAAGCCGGAGCCGCTGGCTCCATTCCTTTCTCCGCCGTCACGATCGGTGCCTCGCTCGTCGTGTCTTTGCTAGTGCTGAAATTCTGAGACTCGCGAATAATTCTTCGATTGAGATTTTCGCGGTTCGCCATTATCACCTCACAGTTTAATTTATCATACCTTATATTTCTCCATATGTTCCTGTTTATTTTATTGTTAGCGTTATTTGTTGTAGTTCTTAGTGAGAAATAATAAGAGAGATTTTGTTTGGATCTACATTTTTATTACTATGGAATATACTATATATATATATATTATAAAAAATATATGTTACATCGTTTTTGTTATATTAATAAAATTTATATAGATCTAGTTGTTGAATTTATTTTCGAGTTGGTTTTTTAATTGCAATTTTTATTTTAATTCGAGAACATATATAGATGAATTAAGAATAGTGAATAATATTTTTATCATAATATATTACATTTAGAGACGGTTTGAATAGTCTTATTTAGAAATATTTTTAGAAGAAGAAAATATGGAGAAGAAAGTTACAAAAGTTTTCTATAGGTTTTTTAAAAATATGTTGTTTTTTTCAAACTATATTTAGTTAATATATAAAAGTTTTTTCATATACATTTTTAAAAAAAAATGAGATTTCTTAAAAAATTAACTTGTAAAAAATTGTATATCATTTAATTTTTTTTCTTAAAGTATTCCTACAGTTAGTCTGTATCCTTCGAAGTTTGGTGACTTCGTCACGATTTTGTTCTTCAAAAACGTCTTAATAACTTAAGGGAGAATGATATTATAAACTATCATTGACTTCAATTCTTAAATGATATGATACTTTAAATATATCATAACATAACATGCTTTTTGAAAAATGTCTCCTGATTGATAATTTGCTAACCGATTTTTTTATCATCAAAATAATTGAAATTAATGATTACAATTTTTTTTGAGGTGGCTCTTATTATTATTATTTTCTTCATTTGATCATTTTGTAGTTTTATTTTTGGATGTTATATTGTCTTTGACTGTGTAATTTTTTTAAAATTTTTTCTTGAGTTGCTTAAGTGTTAAGAATGGCCACGCATGAGAAAGAAATGATAGAGAATGAGAAACTTGGGAGATTGAAAAAAGTAGAGTTAATATAGGCTTAATGATAATAATGTTACAATAATTGTTTTTAAATGAGGCTAGTTCTTGGCTAGAAAGTGAAAGCTGAGTTCTAATGAATTTCTTTGTATGTTTATAACTGGATTTGACTTATTAACGTAAATATAAATATGATGAAAAAGAAAAGTAAAGATCACCTAGAAGTAATGTAAGGGTACTGAAAAATAGAAGGTGGAGTTTTTCATTCTTTGAAAACAATTATTTATTTTTAACAATTCTTAGATTTTTACTAAAACTATGTTATTTACTTAAATTTAATCATTTTTAAATAACTATGGCTATTAACTTGGTATAATTTAATTTTAGAGAAGTAAATATTTATTTTTAAAAATTAGTTAAATTAAATATAATTTTTATTTTGTCAATTAGGAACTTTGAACTTGGTCCCAAGCTGTGGGATGCAACCTTGGAAGTATTTATCTTCGTTTCAAAAGGTTTGAAATATGGGGAAACACTTTGTTTAATATGGAGCCAACGTTTTGTAGGAGTTAGAGCACATGTCAAGGGTAGTTGTTGGGGCATAATATGTTAGGTATTTATTGGGCTGAGCGTTGATTCATTGGGCTCTTAATGGGCTGAGATAGGTCCAAAAAAATTGTTAGGGTTTTTCTTCCCGTATTTTGAGAATTTCTTCTGCACTCAATTCTGAAGGTATATTTTTACTGCGAAATATATGTTCTAGAATGAATGCACAAAGAAATTATGGGTAAGAATTGTCCACTTCTTAATGCTACAAATTTATCCATTTAAGGGTAGAGGTAAATCTCAATTGGTTTCAAAAGAGAGCTAAACTATATGGTTGAAATTATTTTGGTATCCTAGATAACATCCCAAAATCCCAATTATTAGAAATCACACGAATAATCAAAATTAATTTTTATATAAAATCAAATTTTATTTTTTAAATGCAATTAATATCAATTAAATTAATGTAATAAACTTTAGAATTAATTACAGATACATCCTCTTAAATTTAGTGAATTATAGATACATTTTTTTTTACATTACACATAACTTATTTATTTATTTATATATAAAGTTTAATTGGTATACACTGTCAGTGTAAAGATTTTTACACTGACATTCAATCATGATTTTTCATTTACAATAACAGTATACCAATTAAACTCATATATATATATATATAAATTACAACTATATCCTTGTACATTTGAAAACTTTACTATAGCATTTTTCTTAAACATTATACTAACATTCTATCAGAGCTGCAAAAATAATATTGAAAAAACTAAAAAATATATTCATAATTCCATTAAACCTTAAAAAATGCATCATAATTAGCTTTAAACTTTATGCTTAATATCAAGGTTGTCACCAACTATCCAACTTTGGTTAGTATATATTTTTCTGGTTGTCTCATAAACAATAACAATATGAAATCGCACTCTTTAAAAAGGAAGAACCTATAATAGAGCTTCCACTTTTGATAAGAAAAGATAACAATTCTAAAATGAACTTGTGAACCACGGAACATTTTTCTTTATTATTTTGGTATCAATATCATTGTAGACTTCGACAGGGCAACCACAAATTGTAAAGAAAACATTATTTGAAGAAAATAAAGTCCTGGGGTGTCACTTTCCAACTAACATTTAGGTCCAAATAACATAAAATCCATAGTGGTGTCACTTTTACAATTTTTCATTTGTGTGCATCAACAAAAATGCATATAAATGACTCATCAGAGAAAGAGAGGTTGGAAATAATAGTGGATTGATATTAATCAATTATATTTTATCATTATCTGGCAACTTAAGATTTGGTGATAATCATATCTTATAATATCTTTATGATTATTTGAATGGGATTATAGTAAGATTGACTCTGTGATGGGTTGAGTCAATCATAAAAAGCCCATTTGAGGGGTCTCTGCCTACGTTGGGGGATTATAAATTTGCCATCCCATTAAGCAAATTATAACAACAGTAACAATACACATTCTCTAGAATAATCCCCTAGAAAGTAAGTAGTAAAATCCTCAAGAGTTCTTATTGAACTCATATATCTACAATAATCATTCCTAGTGTTTTTTTTGTTCTTGAAAATCAAGAACTTCAATTCAATATATTTGAGGTACACAAATTCTCTTTCTTCTATCCTTTTATATTTAATTCTCTATACATACTATACTCTTGTATCTATTGATTTAAGGTTTCTTTTATTTCCATCAATTGGTATCAGAGTCTGGTTAGATACATATTATAGTTGTTTTCTATTAGAGAATTATGGTTGTTTTCTATTAGAAAATTAAATTTGAATTGAAGATTTTTTGTATTATTAGTGAAATTTTATAATATAGTTCACTATTATCTTTTTTACAAAAAAAAAAATAAAAAAAAATGAGGGTTTACGCTACTTGTTATTGTTAAAATAACATGTTAAAGTTCCATTCCCTTACTCTTACATGGGTAAATTAATATTGAAACTTTTTTTTAAGTGCTACCCCTTTTAAAACCTAGTTTTCTTTTTTAAATAATCATGGGGTAAATTGTTTTCAAAATTACTTAATGATTTTCCTTTTGTTATGTTTGACCAATATGAGTCATTTGTGTGGGCAACATAATATATTTGTGTTAACTTTTACTTTGGAAAGTATTAATGGGGTTGCATAGACTCATTTTTATACCCATATTTTTGTGATTTGGTCAAGGGAGAACTTTGTGGTTTTGATACGATCATGTATGATGATTCGTGTGTTAAATTCATTCTCAAAAGCATTGAATGTTGTTGCTAATTTTTTATATTCTTATTTTTTCACAAATACCATATTTATTTAATATTTTTATATTATTGGTATTTTTGAGTATAAAAAAAAAAATTAATTCAAGATTAAATTAAATTTTTTTTTACTATTATAATCTTGAATTTTTAACCTATTTTCATTGTGATAATTCTTTACAGTATTTGTATTCTCCAATTATACTGTACTCTCTTTAATATTGAATTATCATTTATAAATTGATTTTAGGTTATTTTATTAATTATGCACAATCTTAATTGTCCTTCTATTATGAGCATAATTTTCTTTATTAATTTGCATTATTATTACTTGTCTATCATGGGTATAATAATGTGAATTTTGTATGTTGGTCATATAATATATATGATTAAAATTATGCAAATTTATTGGACAATATGCATAATTTCTTTTTTCGTTTACATAATTATAATTTCACTATTTTGGATGCATTTATGTGAATTTTGTGATATAATTATTTTTTTATTACATTGATGATAATTATACTCTATCGGTATATTGTTATTAATGTAATTTGGTGTTATACAATGTATTTTTCTTGGCTTATGTTAATGATTTTTTAATACCCTATCGGTATTAGGATTTTATTGATATAAGTTATAGTACATTGTAATTTCTTTAGGGATTCTCTTTTAACTGAACTTTTAGAATTACATAATGTTTCCCTATTTTTGTAATGTTCAGTTTATTTCCCTCATTTGATAATGTTTAGTTATATTTATATGGAACCAAAATTTACACTCTCATTTCCTTAATATACCAAAAAATATTAGGATTATCATTAGGGTACACTAGCATTAAAAGTTCTAGTGATAGTGGGATGATGACTTTATAAGATAATAATAAAAGTGAACTAAAATTCACTATTATTCTACTTAAGGAATTATAAAGTAGTAGAATAACAAATGATTAATGAGAGAAGTGGTTAAAATAATAAGAATATGAAACCTACAAATTCATCCATTAGAATAAATAATTCTCACAAATGGTTTCATAATTAACCACATATTAATCAATCTTTACAAAAATATTGACCCCTATGAGGATCTTAAAAAAAATAATTACATGAGTGAGAAAATGAATCTCTTGATAATTTTACGTAGAATATAAGATCATAAGCAAGTTCTCAAGTAATCATAAACAAAAATCAAGTGCTACAATAAACAATATTTACACACACTTAATTGCATACCAAAAGAATTAATGTGCAATGCCCAACAAAATGCTCTTAACATCCATTAAATATGTCTATTAAGATACAATGAATTATGTATCTCAATTAAAATAGGACAAAAATAAATAGTCAAGTCCTATAAAGTATATCATATCATAATTAAATGTGCACAAGAATATATCACAATACAGATAGATAAGTCTCGAGACATGATACAAAATTTACACTCTCATTTCCTTTTGTTCCATATTGATTTATAACCTTTAATTGGACATTTTTTCCTTCAAAACAAAAAAAAAATATTGCATTTTTTGTGGTGCAAATTTTCTATATATATATATATATATATATATTGATAAAGAAATAGTTGAATTTTATTTAGCCCTCTGGGTATTTTTTTATTATGTCAACTTATTTTTTCTTTATCAAGTGGAAGGATTTTGTATATTAGAATTTTAATTAATATCTTATAAAATAAATTTTCGTGATATAAGATTTTTACCTTAAATGTCCAATTAATCATACATGTGCAAAAAAAAAAACAAATGTTCTTGATAAAATTATTTTTTCTTATCACATTATTTGTAATCACATTGTTGGGATCTATATTAAGGATTTTATATTGGTCTCTTGTAAAATATTTTCTTGTATAACAAACTCTCTATTGATTTGCAATATTAATATGCAATTCTTGTAAGGACAATATAGGAATCCCAAATTTTAAGAGATTAATTTCTCCATACCATATTTTATAATATTGTTAATGGTATTCTTGTAAAAGCTAGAGGCTTTATTTTGGGATATAGAAATAAACCTATGTCCATTATAAATTGTGATGAGAGTTAGAGACTATTTATTATTATATCCTTAATATATGCAAGAATATGTCTCATTCTTCCGCTGCATGTAATCATGTCTTATTCTCAAGTGTGTGTAAATATTGTTTATTGTAGCACTTGATTTTTGTTTATGATTACTTGAGAACTTGCTTATGATCTTATATTCTATGTAAAATTATCAAGAGATCCATTTTCTCACTCATGTAATTATTTTTTTTAAGATCCTTATAGGGGTCAATATTTTTGTAAAGATTGATTAATATGTGGTTAATTATGAAACCATTTGTGAGAATTATTTATTCTAATGGATGAATTTGTAGGTTTCATATTCTTATTATTTTAACCACTTCTCTCATTAATCATTTGTTATTCTACTACTTTATAATTCCTTAAGTAGAATAATAGTGAATTTTAGTTCACTTTTATTATTATCTTATAAAGTCATCATCCCACTATCACTAGAACTTTTAATGCTAGTGTACCCTAATGATAATCCTAATATTTTTTGGTATATTAAGGATTAGTAGGAGTATATATAATCTTGTATTATCTCTCGAAACTTATATTTTTTATTGTCATATAATCGTGTGCATATTTAATTATGATATGACATATTCTATAGGGCTTCTCTATTTATTTTTGTCCTATTTTTATTGAGATACATAAAATCCATTGTATCTTTGTAGACATCTTTAACTGATGTTAAGGTCATTCTGTTGGGTACTGCACATTAATCCTTTTGGCATAAAATTATGCATTGTGCATCTCTTTTACCCAAATTTAATATTGATCAAAATTTTAGAAGTATATAATTTTGTATCATGTCTCGAGACTTATCTATCTGTATTATCATATATTCTTGTGCACATTTAATTGTGATATGACATACTTTATAGGACTTGACTATTTATTTTTGTCCTATTTTAATTGAGATACATAATTCATTGTATCTTAATAGACATCTTTAATGGATGTTAAGAGCATTTTGTTGGGTATTGCACATTAATTCTTTTGGTATGCAATTAAGTATTGTGCATTTCCTTACCCAAAATTTCACATTTTGTTTGGTCAAAATTCTATAAGTATATTGTAGATGCAATACTCCTATCGAGTATGATTTTCTACTTTGTAAAAAAGTGCTTATTATGATAGTACTCCTATTGAGTACAATTTTGCACTATTGAAGTACTTATGAATTTTTTTGTTTAGACCAATTATCTAAGTGTTTGCTCAATTGACATTTTGTGGCCACAATAATCTGAGTATCATTTTATATAAACTAGGTGTCTATGTGGTTTTAGTAGGGAATTTATGTATTTCCTACTTATCTTTGGATTCTTACATAGTCACTCTTTTTTTGAAACTCAGATTAGTTAAATGTCAAATATTATAGAGCATTTATGTATCCTATATGTAATTACATATGTTATTGGGCTATGATGAATAATTAGATGCATGTAAATTATGCTTTCTCACCTATATAATTTTTCGGACTCAAGTAAAAAAAAATTATATTAATTAAACATTTTTTTATTCACTGATCAAATACTTAACTTTGGAGTTTTATAACTCATATGGTTTGGTTAAGTTTTGATGTCTTAGATCAGTGGGAGTCTGAAAACTTTCTTATGAGATATGTGTGAAGTAATATCATTTTAGTAACATATCTCTTAGCATTTTTGGATGCTTGAGACCATGTAGTATCATTTTATGGAACTACATTATTCTATATGCTTTATGAGAAATATTTATGATATATATCCCTATCGGATATTATTTTGTAGCTCAAATTTCTCATTGTCTAATATAAGATTTGTCTATAATTGTCATTCTAGCTTAATGATTTATCTTTGTATTATTGATTAATACCATCCAAGTGGGAGAATGTTGGAAATAATAGTGGATTGGTATTAATCAATTATATTTTATCATTATCTGGCAATTTAAGATTTGGTGATAATCATATCTTATAATATCTTTATGATTATTTGAATGGGATTATAGTAAGATTGACTCTGTGATGGGTTGAGTCAATCATAAAAAGCCCATTTGAGGGGTCTCTGCCTACGCTGGGGGATTATAAATTTGCCATCCCATTAAGCAAATTATAACAACAGTAACAATACACATTCTCTAGAATAATCCCCTAGAAAGTAGGTAGTAAAATCCTCAAGAGTTCTTATTGAACTCATATATCTACAATAATTATTCCTAGTGTTTTTTTTGTTCTTGAAAATCAAGAACTTCAATTCAATATATTTGAGGTACACAAATTCTCTTTCCTCTATCCTTTTATATTTAATTCTCTATACATACTATACTCTTGTATCTATTGATTTAAGGTTTCTTTTATTTCCATCAAGAGAGAGTTCAGAAAATCCAAACGGAGGAAAGCAAAGGAAGAGTGTGTGTAATAAGAGGCACAGGTTTTATTGGTTCATGGATCATCAAGAGGCTCCTTCAAGATGGTTACTTTGTTAATACCACTGTGAGACCACATCCAGGTAATAGAAGCACCCCGATTTGTTAAATAAATGTTTGAACATTGTTATTATATTATTTTCATGAAAACCATTAGTTGTAGGTTATATACTATATTTTTCCCTTCGTGTTATGTGATTAAAAAAAAAAATTGAAATAATCCCTTCATGTAATTTTTATAATATATTCTATCAATATTTCTCTTAACTTTTATTAAATTATATATAATTTGACTTTTTTTTTCCTATACTAATCTGTGTATAAATTTAAACACACTACATTAATACCACTTGAATTTTTTAAAACATTACACTAGCAATAGTCCCAAACCTTGCTGTAACACCCCTAGATGGGTGCAAAAATAGTGGTTAAAAAAAAAAGAAATGCATGTATAATTACACAAAACTTTACATTACGGTATTAGAGCAGTTCAATCCTAATTGGACTATGGAATTGAGTTTGTCTTTTTTTTTTTTTAAAAAAAATCAAAATTTGGGCTTGGAGGACTGCTTGTTAGAACTATGAGTGTGACTAGGAATGTCAATCATGCCCACCCTGCAAGTACTACCCTGTCCCTACCCCGATTTTGATAGGAAAAACCCGCATTGTTGGTCCCTGCCTAAGATAATCAGGAATGTAGATGAGTGTGAGTTTGTGTACAAATTCACGCTCATGTGAACCATTAAAACTAAAATATAATTAATAACTTAGCATATAATTTATTTAATAATAATATGATTTATTTAATAATTATACGTAAATTTAAATATAAATTATAAAAAATAATATAGCGGATACCCGCGAGTATTCCCGAACCCAAAATTACCTGATGAGAATGGGACAGAGATTAAAATTTCATATCCTCCTTCTTTATATCTATCCACATCCCGCACTTTTTAATGATGAGGATGGGAAGGGCAAACTGCCCCCATCCCATTGTCATCCCTAAGTGTGGATGCTAATCTCTTAGATATTGGGAGTGATCAACCTAATATATAAGGGATGATATGCATACTAATCTCTTGGATATTGAGCTTGATCAACCTAATATCCAGAAGGTTGTTTGTATATTCATGGGACTAAAAAGAGGCTAGCAAAAGTGAGAGTTTTCGCTACAACGATTATATTTCAAAATCCTCGGTGTTTGGAATTATTTGAAGTTTTTAGTAAGTGTCTACTATTTGTGATAGTTAAGTTTTTGTTAGCTTTAGTTGTTATAAAAGATTTTATCTATGATTGCGTAAATAATTTGAATTGCTATGTGAATGATATGACTTGTGATTGATTCATTTTTAGATTTTTATTTATATTTTAGTTGTTATATGAAAAAAAAATAGTTTGAATTTAACCTTAGAATTAAAAGCATATTAGTAACACCTTTTTATGCTAGGATCTATTTCTTTTATAACTTTCTAATATAAATGTTTTAACTAAAATAAAATTTTTTATCAAAATTTATCTTTACTCTATCTTAAGAATGAATAATATGATTTAAATGATATGACTTAGGAATAGAATTTCAAACAAAACTTAAGAAATCTTTAGGCAAAAACCATTCAATTTTAACAATTAAAATCTTTTATAGCAACTAAAACTGTCATTTTACTTCTATAAAATCTTAACTATCACAAATATCAGACATTCACTACAAAATTCAAATAGTTCCACACATCAAGAATTTTGAGATATAATAGCTCTAGTTTTTGCTGATCTCTTTTTAGTTCCATAAATATGTAAACAACCCTTAGATATTAGGTTGATCGAGTCCAATATCTAAGAGATCAGTATGCACCCCATCCCTTAGATATTAGGTTGATCACTCCCAATATATAAGAGATTAGCATGTCACATTCATGAGAATTTCTCCTTACACCCCTATAACTCCTCGCTGCACCTCCATAAGTGAGAAAAAACCTAAAATACCCTAGATAAAAAAATAACTTAACTCCTATTCTCCTTCTTCTTTCTTCGAACACTACTAATCTGAATTCTCTCTTGCACCTCCTTCTTCTTGTTAAGAATCAATGTTATTGTGAGAAGTCGAGGTAGTTAACCTTTTGGCGTTGCTTTTCGGATTGATGAAAGCATTAGCCTTTTATTAGTCCAAATTAGTCTTCAATTAAGATTTCCTTTACTCCTACTCGGAATTTTGCAAACACAGTATTCCCTGCACGCCTGTGAGTTTCCTTATAACAAGATGATCACAAGTTCAGATTTCTTTCCATGCTTGTGAGTTTCTCTTGGGACAATTGCAATTACAAAGTTTGGACAGGAGTGTCCCAACTTGTAAAAGAATTTACAAATTTTTTTACAAAAGATTTGCAAGAGAGGTACTTAAATTTTTACTTTTTTTACTTATGACATTTTTGTTATTTTAAAAAATTATGGAGGTGCAAGGAGAAATTTCACACATTCATAGTCCTAACAAACAGTCCTACAAGTCCAAATTTATTTTTTTTAAAAAATTAAAAAAACTCATTTCCATAGCCCAATTAGGATTGGACTACTTTGATACCATAATGTAACATCATTATTTACAATAATAACCCATAATAAAAATAATAAAGAATTATAAAATAAATTTTTGTATTAAAATAATATAAATAAATACATGAATCCTTAAACAAAATGTAATCCTCAAATTTGGATTTCTCTAAAAATAAATTAGAAACAAAAATAATTACAAAGACATTTATTTTAGAAACAAAAATAATTACAAAGGCATTTATTCTACTAATAAACACTAAGAGAAAATTATTAAGAAAGGTAGAGTGTTGAGTCTTCTCAACCTTACGAGCTCCTTTATCTGAAAACATTACTCATTCATATAATAAATTTACTTTAATTCTTAATATGTCCTATTTGGGTAATTTCCATTAAACAAAACTATTTATACAATAAAGCACAAAACAAGAAAGATGCTAGTTTCCTTACCAGCTTGCCAAGAAAATCTCAGGCTGCAAATTCTGAGTGCTGATCTCGGCAATCCAGAAAGTTTCAGTGCTGCACTTGAAGGGTGTATTGGAGTTTTCCTTGATGCTATCCCATTTGATTTTGTATTAAGAGAACCAGAGGAAATTGTGACAAAAAAATCTATTGATGGGGCACTTGGCATTCTGAAGGCATGCCTCAATTCCAAGACTGTGAAACGAGTTGTTTACACCTCTAGTGCCTCTACTGTGATGTACAATGGCAAAGAAGAAATTATGGATGAAAGTTTTTGGAGCAGTGTGGATTATCTTAGAGCTTCAAAGCCATTGAGTTGGCTTTTCAAAAACATTGACAGGAAAGGCAGTGCTTGAATTGGAGAACAGAATGGATTGGATGTTGTCACTCTAATTCCAACTTTTGTTTTTGGACCCTTCATCTGTCCAAAGCTTCCTAGCTGAGTCTGTACATCATTTGATTTCATATTTGGTATGTAATGTAATTTTCTTTTTTGTCTTTTGTAAATTAACTTGTTTGATTGAATGTCATGATTCACGCCATTTACCCAATGTGTAAACTAGGCGTGGTGTAAGTAGGAAAAATGTTTTCCATATGGAAAATACTTTTGGATGATAATTAGAAAGTTAGGTTTAACTCAATTAGAGTTAAAAAAAAATTACTGTAGTTTTTTAAACTCAAATAGAGTTTGTAAGAATCTTACTTTCAATTTGATTTGAAAAAATTAAATAAATGCTGACACAATATTAAAAAAAAAAAACAACTAACCGAAGTATAGACATACAAAATGTACACAAAACATGCTCTAAAAAATAATACAAAAGTATAAAATTAATTTCAACTCTCCATTTATCCTCACCATTTGATTATATATGAGGAGAAATACACTTATTCCAAGACTAAGTTTAAGAGACTTTATACTTGTTTGATAATAGTTTTATAAAACTGTTTTCAGTATTTTAGTATTTAAAAAATAAAAAACTTTTTCAAGTAGTATTTTCTTAAAATAGTTTTAAAAAATAGTTATGATATTTTAGTTTTTAAAAGCTAAAACACAACAACAATGGTAAGTAATTTTGCTTAGTTTTCTATTTTTTTCTTTTCAATAATGACATTTTTATAACACTTACTAAACAAAATTTTTTTCTATTTTAGTTTTTTATTTTTACATCTTCAAAACAATTTTCAAATAACACTTACTAAACAAAATTTTTTTCTCTTCTTTAAGAAAAAAATTCTTAAAAATTACTTCTGAAAACTTTTTTCAAGAACTAAAAAACCAAATCAAACCCTTACTTTTCATCCTCACCATCTATTCAAGATTTAAAAAAAAAAAATCAATGATTAGGATGAAGAGTAAGTCTCCTTATTAGAGTAAGTGATCCCCCTATTTTATACACACATATATATATATATATATATATATATATATGAGAGGAGATCTACTTACTGCAAGCGTAAGTTTAAGAGATTTACTCTTAATCTTTACCACCTATTTTTTTAAAATCTAATGATTGTTATAAGTAATTAATTTTAACAATTAGATTTCAAGAGAATGAACGGTTAAGATTGAGAATAACTCTCTTAATCTTACTCCTTGAGTAGTGAATCCCTTTTATATATATATATTAGCCATTAAGAGATGACATAGAAGAATATCCAAAATATCTTACTATTAATTTTTATTTCAACAACTCAAATTTGCTCCTCTCACTCTCATATAAATTTTACTTTCCCACTTGATATATATATATATATATATATATATATATATATAATTGATAACAATGATTATAAAAAATTTCAAGTTAATAAAGTATTTCATGTAAAGCAAATTAAGTGTGTGTTTGATTTTTCTACTAACATTTCTAAACTCAAAATTGATTTCATATAAAGTTTGACATATTTAGTTTTGCAAATAAATTTTAAAATTGATTCCGCTTCCAAAATTAATCATGAGTTAAAGTAACTTAGCATAACTTTTATGTTGAATAGATAATTGTACACTAAATTTTAGTCTAAACTTTTGTAATAAAAACATTGGAAGCTCAAAATTATTTACGTTCAAAATCAATTTTTAAGTGTGATCCACCCTTGAAAGTATTTTGTGAAAGATCTCATACGTAGAGGTGGATATGTGAGTGCTTCCGGACTACCTATGAAATCCGCATAGTACATGAGTCCTAAAATTTTAGGTTTATGTATATATGCAGACTTTTTAGGTTTGACCTGTAAAACTCAGTGAGTTTAGTAAGTTAACCTGTGGGTTTTCGTATAATTATTTTTTTAATAAAAAATATTTTATATTATTTATAAAAATGGAGTGTTATAAGTAAAAAAAAAAACCCAATACTTTTGTAATGACATTTAAAAATGGAGATATGAGATTTTATATTTCAATGCACTTATATTTTATTTGTGTATATCTTAAATTTAAACTATTCTATTCTATATTTTAAAATTAAGAATTGAAATTATATTTAATTATTTATGATGACATTTAATATTTAACTATTAAATAATATATGTACTTTTAAATTTATTTAATTATTTCTTGTAACCCATTATAAAGTGATTTTAAATATATAATAAATTTTTATGATAATTAAAAATAAGATAAATTATTTATTTTTATGCAGGTTGGTTTTCCGTGGGCTTTGGAGGATGATTGTTTATTTTAAATAAAAACATTTTTTATATTTTTATAATATTAAATTTTGATTGTGAATTCAAATACGAATTTCATAAATCGAATTTAGTGAGTTACAGGTTTAATGGATCGAGTATCTAATAATATATAATTCAACAAATACGTGGCCGCGATAGTGTGTATAGGAAGAAAGAAGAAAAGAGAAAGCAAATGTTCCAATATCCAATTATTAGCAATGATCAGAGCAAAGCAAGAAAGAAGGCATGAGAAAATGGAAGAAACTCAAAAAAACAAAGGAAGAGTGTGTGTAACAGGTGGTACAGGTTTTATTGGTTCATGGATTATCAAGAGGCTCCTTCATGATGGTTACTCTGTTAACACCACTGTGAGACTCAACCCAGGTGGTAGGTGCTACTCATCTGTTAACTAATATTTTCTACTTTGCTCTTGTTTCCATTTGAACTTTTTGGTGTTTGGTACAATGTTCTGGATATTAATCATTTTTATGTTTTGTGAACTTAATTTGACCACCCATGTAGAACTTTGTTACTGTTTCCCTGTTGATGTGGTTTATATGTATATAACCTGAAATCAGACAGTGTAGCTTCAAGGGTCTCAACAATCATTTTACTTATTTTTGAAATGAATGTTGCATGTTTTAACATGTAGCATTTGGGTCTTAGTACTCAAGAAACAACATTCGTATTCTGCTCTAGTAGAATTGTTTTCAGTGAAAGATATTTGTACTTCTTAAAAGTAAAACCAAAACAACATTGTTGATTTCTGTACTATTCTTATTTGATTTAGTTTGCCATTTGATTTACTTAACCAAAATAATAAGTTTAATTTTTAAAATGAAGGATACAAGAAGGATGTTAGCTTTCTTACCAGCCTACATGGAGCATCTGAAAGGTTACAAATTCTGAGTGCTGATCTCAGCAATCCAGAAAGTTTCAGCAAAGCAATTGAAGGGTGTGTTGGAGTTTTCCATGTAGCTACCCCAGTTGACTTTGAATTAAAGGAACCAGAAGAAGTAGTGACCAAAAGATCCATTGATGGTGCACTAGGCATTTTGAAGGCATGCCTTAATTACAAGACTGTGAAACGAGTTGTTTACACCTCTAGTGCCTCTACAGTGGCTTTTAGTGGCAAAGAACTGATAGATGAAAGCTCTTGGAGCGATGTGGATTTTCTTAGAGCTTCAAAGCCATTTTGTTGGTCATATGCAGTGTCAAAGACATTGACTGAAAAGGCAGTACTTGAATTTGGAAAACAAAATGGATTGGATGTTGTGACTCTAATTCCAACTTTTGTTTTTGGACCCTTCATTTGTCCTAATCTTCCTAGCTCAGTCCAAGCTTCATTGAATTTTGCATTTGGTATGTGATCTAGTTTGCTCTACTGCTTTCCACCATTGATTAATTGATCAGTTTGAAGGTCAAGATTCATGTCACTCCCTCACACAACATGAGTGGAAATTCAAAATATAATTGTTTCAGTTCATATATTAAGGGTCTAAAAATATACAAATTATGCAGGAGAAAAAAGTGCATTTGGTTTCATTGGTCAGACACCTATGGTGCATGTGGATGATGTGGCTAGAGCACATATATTTCTGCTGGAACATCCTAATCCAAAAGGGAGGTACAATTGTTCACAATGTTTTGTAACTTCTGAAAAGATCACTGAACTTGTCTGTGCCAAATACCCTGAGTTTCAACCAAAGACAATAGAGTGAGCTTCTACTGTACTTCATGTTGTTACTTAGTTACATACACACTTGACATTCTTCTTGATTTAAGTAAATGACTTTTCTTTGATTCCATAGCAACTAATATTTTCTTATTTCTTCTTATAGCTTGTCCAAGCAAATCGAAGGTAAGCTACCAGATATATCATCAAAGAAGCTGATAGATGCAGGATTTGTGTTCAAGTATGGACTTGAGGAAATGCTTGATGATGCAATCCAATGTTGCAAAGAAAAAGGGTTACCTTTGAGGTAGTGGTATACATACCCTTTTTGTATGTCAATAGAAAAGGATAGTTATCCATACAACAAGACAATAGTTATCTGTGATAAACATGGTTATCAAGCTAGCATTTGGATTCAATGATTTTGGGATTGTACTGCACTGGCAGTAGAAACTAGCTTCTCAGTCTTATATGATTTGTATTAAGTAAAGCTGTGAAGTAATTTCAAAGACTTTTGTAGAAGTGCTTTCATAAAACATGCATTTCAATATGGATAATTTGTAAACAAGAATGAGCTAAGATGTGAAGAAATAATTGAATTACTGAAGTAACAAGTATTTATCTGGTTAAATGGCCTTTGTGATAGCTCAGTTTCCTGATCCTGTGCTTCATTACTCGTGTTTATAATTCGAAGTTAAATCTCTACATAATATGCTTTGTCAATACTCGTGAAGCTAAACTCATCATTTGTTAATTGAAGCAAGCAAGTTCCTTAGTTTGCATCTTCACCCGAAGGTTAAATTATTCTCCATGTTAACTAGTTAAGAATGAAGATATAGAGAAGGGGAAGAGGAAGAGTTGGAACTCTACTCAGTAATGCATGGTGACAAAGAGGAAAATATAAAAACAACATTACATGTGTTTAAATTGCGGTTGTCTGCGAGAATCAGGATTATGGTTGTGGCCATTACTACTGCTGCTATGCGGACTGCAACTGCTGTTCCATGAAATTATTATATGTTTGCATTCTATTTAAGAAAAATGCTACCAAAACACTGATTTATACAATTTCTCTGGACACATTCTACATGATTCGTTGAAATCTATGGTAAACAATAAATTATGTGGGTCTCATTTATCATTAAATGACTCTTTCTCCTAATTCTGTAATTTTGAATAAATCTCAACAAATAATAAAAAGTGTGTTAGGAAGAATGTGTCAAAGAGACAATACCTTCTATTTAGTTCAAAAGAGAAATTTATAATTATTTTAATTCTTATTATATATTTTTTATTTATAAAATAATACATTTTTTTATTCATTTCAAGATTTAGTATCACTTTGCCATTGTGACTAACATATAATAAGTTATTACATAGTCTCATTTCACCATATTATTTATGTTCTCAACCAATAAACATATATAATATAAATTAATTAATCAAATTTACAAGAAACTAATGATTTCGCTTTGTCACGACTTATCGTTTTATCCAATAAAACTACTATAGAATAGTGTATCACATGCTAGATTAATCGTATTATGTGCCAAATAAATAAACTCTTTTTTGAAGTGCCTCATTTCATAGAAGCCAATGTATGGGGTCAAACAAAGCTAAGATTACAAAGTTTAATTTATTTTATTATTGATTTGTGTGTTGGTTTGTTAAAAAATAAATGTCAATGTCTTTGGTATATTTAGTGGCGAGTTGAGGTAAAGATGCGTTAGCATTGGGATCAAGCGAAGATCTAACGCTTCTCCGTTCCTTTTTAATAGGTGTCTCATTTTGTGTTTATTTTAAAATTTTAAATTATTTGATTTTAGATAATTTTAATATATTAAAAAAATTTAGAATGAATTTTGAGTTTAAATTTAATTCTGATCTACAGTAATTTAGAGTAATTTTTTAGTTAGATAAAAAAATTTATATTAGATTTTACTTTAAATTTATTTTTACAATAAAAATATTTAAACATAAATTCTAATTAATTATAAAAAAATAACTCTATTTAAAATTAAATTTTTAAACGTTCTTTCAAAATCAATATTTAAAATTACTTGAGACTTTTAGTTAAATTAATTAAAAGTTAAAATAATTTCACGCCCATTAATCTACATGTTCAAATTATATATAGAGAATTTTAGATAACTAGGTAGTGAAAAACCTTTTTAGAATGTGTTTAGGAAAACTGAAAAATAATATTTTTAATAATTGGTCATAATTATAATGTATAATTTTTTATTTTCTGAAAGGTAGTTTAAAAGTAATTAATCTTATTTAGATACCAACAAAAATAACTTTTATGGAGTAAAAAAAGTGTGAAATAATAATAATAATAAAAATTGTTAAAAAAAACGCAAGTGTTCTTTGGTTAAGATAGCCATGTAAAAAGTATTCTTTGGCTAATTAATTTTCTAAAGATTACTTTTTACATAATTTTTTTTAACTATTTACAGAAGTGTATCATATAATTATATTCTTATACATCGATTAACCAACTGATATAAAATGTACGTGTGTAAAATCTGTTCTTCACTGGTGTAATAATAAATTTTCAAAATATTATAAATAATTTTTTTGGTGTTTCGGAGGTATCTTTTAACGTTTAACACATCTCACAAAATTTTTTGCAAAGAGATAATTGTTGTGGTTCTTAAACTCTATAAAAATCTGTATTTTTCTTTTTATAAACAGTCTATAGAGTGAGAATATTGTTTTACTATGATTAGATATATAATAATTATTGAATAAAATTTATCGTTTTAAAAAAATATAAAATAAAAAATATTTAAGAGTTTTAGCATTAAGTGGGCCTGGTAAGTGAGTAATGAATGATTCGTGCATGTGAATGTGAAGAGAGAAAGTGTTCCACACGTGCTCTTTTTAGTATATAATCCATAGAGTGAATAGTGGTCGTGAGAGCAATGATTGAAGCAAGTGAGAAAATGGAAGAAAGCAAAGGAAGAGTGTGTGTTACAGGAGGTGCAGGTTTTCTTGCTTCATGGATTATCAAGAGGCTCCTTCATCATGGTTACTCTGTTAATACCACTGTTAGAATAGACCCAGGTACATTTCCTCGAGCTACTCATATTTTTTTTTTATAAATTAAATATTAATTGTTAATGTGTTAAGTTTTTATGAATTTATAAATATGATTTGAAATTAGATGCTACATTTTGTTGTGGTGGATATATATCAATCATTTTTAGTTGTGTTGTGCATTGTTGATATATTGATTTATGATCATACAATTTAGATGTGAAAGTCAAGGTCCATTATTTCTGTTGAGTGTGGAATATTGATGTGAATGTTGCAAGTTTTCAACTTGTTGCTTTGGATATTACCATTGTGTTTAGACAAATTTTCTTGTTAGAGGAAATAGGATTAACAGCTTGGTTGTGGACACCAAAAGTCACTTAATTAATATGATTGATAGAAAGTAGAAACTAAAATAAAAAATTATTGGTTAACAAAACAACTAAAACCAAACAACTTTTAGAAGATCAATAATTAATAAAAGTTTTAAGAGCAAAAGTGTCCTACTTTTGAGAATTCCTCTGACAATTTAAGCTGAAGCATATGCTCTTTATTGTGCTATCCAACTGGTCACAGAACTGCTTATCGACTCAAAAAGGTTTCCACTGAACTCTGACACCATTATCAACCCAGCTTATATCTTAGAAATAAGAATACTTTTTATAGATTTTACAATGTCATTTATGTTTTAAGTTTTTTTTTTCGTTTTAATTACAGATCTCATATTTAATATCTTAAAACATTTTATATGAGTTTTACAAGTTACAATGGATCCTATTTGTTTAAATTTTATTTGTAATTTATTTTTTGACAAAATAATAAATTTATTTTAAAAAGTAAAATTAATTAATTAAATTGATAAAAAAACAAAAAATAAAAATAAAATTGTATTTAAAATAAAGATAATTTAACATTAACATTAATGATAACATTGAAATGAAAAAAATACTAATATTTGTATTGAGCATGAAAAATTAAACTTAATCATTATTGTTGTAGAAATATTCCTAAATATGTTCCGCCAATATAGTTGAAGTTGTTGATAAATACCTATGGTATGTATATAACGTTTTATTTGTAAGTGTGCAAGAAAATAAGAAGAAACACTATAAAATACATTAAAGTTTGAAATTTCTTTGATAATATAATCAATTTCAACATTGTTATTAGGTTTTCTTGAATATTTAATACCAAATATTTTGTTAATTCCTCTTATAAAAGCGTCCAGGCATTGAATTGCAATGCATTACTAATTCAAATATACTTTCTGACAATGATAATTGATAAAAACAATAAAATCTTTGAACGGTCACTAAACAAAATGCACAAATAACAAAATGTGTCTGCACATTAATTTAGGGAATAATTAATATATATATATATATATATATATATATATATATATATATATACGCATTTTTAATGAAATGATGAGTAATTTTTCTAAAAAATAAAAAAGACTGTTTGGAAAAATATTTTAACTAGTAGTTTTTTTTTATTAGCTAAAAACTCATTTAACTAGAAATTTTTATTCATATTCATTTTTCTTATTTCTATAACTAAGAAAACAAAGCAGAAGCAAATAAAATTAAGATTGAGATAAAATAGATAATAAAACAAATTATAAAATAAATTAGAAAGTTATATAAAAAAAGTAGAATGATTCTGAAGTTTAGATTCTTATATAATATTGTATTGTTGAAGCTAAAAACGATATAATTTTTATAATTTTTTTTGTAAAGTAGTACAAATATTTATTTTATTATTTCAATCAGTTAGGATTTTATATTTTTCATTAACTAGCAGGGGTTTAATTAATTTTAATATTTATTTATATTTTTGTCCATATAATTAATTAAAATTTGAAATATTTTTTTGGTTATATTATTCTATTAATTTATTCATTCTATTTAATGTTCAATATGTGAAATAATTTAATATCTTTGGTTATATATGCTTTTTTTTTTAATACGAGTAAACCATTTTTTTCTCTGTATCTTTAATTAGTTAAATTTGATTTCAGGTGTGTACTTGAAAATGGATTATTTTAGTTTCTAAACTTTGAAAAATCATATGAATTTAATCATTATAAATAATTTAATAGTATTAGAATTCTGAACAAATATGACATTTGTTTTACAGTACACGCATGACATTTGAAAATATAGTTTTTGATAATTATAAATTACTGCAAAAGTGTATAATTTTCTCATAGTTTAAAAGTGAGAGAAATTACTTTTCTGAAACCATTAATGTATGTTTTGTAGTGAGTTGTAGTTGATAGAAATTATATGAGTGTGGATGCTCTTGAGTTACGGGAAATTTTTAATAAAAAAGAGAAAGATTCATGGATGTGTGGATCCACTTACTGAAAATTTTAATTAACTCGAAAGAAGTTTTTTTCAAATTATATGCTTCAATTTATCACCTATTGTAGGTATTAATTTTAAATACATGTGTCTGTTTTGTGACAATTTATAATTACTAAAAACTATATTTTTAAATGAAAAATACTAGCAATATACACTATTTTAAACACTCATTTATGTGGTTCCACGTTTGATTTAAAGCTTTCCTCTTCAAATTTTTGTAATTTTAAGTAAATTTTAACCAATACTAAAATGTGGATAAATCTTTAGAGGAGTCCTTGAAATATGTTAAAGTTGACATCTAGGTCATTTTGAAATATATTTTTCAGCATATTAATATATGTATCTATGATTTTTTTACATTGTGTAGGTGTCGTTAAAACAGCTTTTAAAGTTTTTAAAAGTGTTAGAACCAATCTGTAAAGCAACATAATCAACAGGAGACTAATTTGTCTAAAAAAATCTAAGTGGTATACATATATAGTTTATATAATTTCAACGATCAAAATGGTAATTTAAGTGTGTTAGATAGTGTTTAGATAGTACTATTCTTTTTAAATAACACAGTAAATTCCGAAGATAACATTGATATCTTTAAATAGGAGGAGCTTAATTCACATGTTTTTTTAAATTTATAGATCTAGTATTTGTTTGACAACAGTTTTATAAAACTGTTTTCAGTATTTTAGTATTTAAAAACTAAAAAACTTATTTGAATAATGTATTCTGAAACCAGTTCTAATTTTTTAGTTTTTAAAAATTAAAAAACAGTAACAACTGAAAGTAGTTTTGTTTTTCAGTTTTCTATTTTTTTTAAAACTCAAAATACAATAAAAATATTTTATTTTTTGCTTTTTATTAATAAAATTTTAATAAATATGAACAGGTTATTCTATTTCTACATGTTCAAAATAGTCTTCAAATAACACTTGTTAAACAATTTTTTTTTTCTTCCCGAAAATAGTTTTTGAAAACTACTCTTAAAAGCTTTTTTCAAAAACTAAAAATCAAACCAATCAACTTCTAATGATGAATTTAAAAGTTGTGAGAATAAAATGAAATTTGATTAAAAGTATAAAAACAATTATTATGTGTCTGAACATTATTATTAATTCAGTAAACAAAATGACAATAATATTCTTCATTGTGTTAAAATAAAATAGTGCACAAAGAAGATGCTAGCTTTCTGTACAACTTGCCTGGAGCATCTGAAAGGCTACAAGTATTCAATGCTGATCTGAGCATTCCAGAAAGTTTCAACACTGCCATAGAAGGGTGCATTGGAGTTTTCCATCTTGCCACCACAATTGACTTTGAACTAAAGGAACCAGAAGAAGTAGTGACAAAAAGATGCATTGATGGCACACTAGGAATTTTGAAGGCATGCCTGAATTCCAAGAGTGTGAAGAGAGTTGTTTACATCTCAAGTTCATCTTCTGTGGCTTACAATGGCAAAGAAGAGGAAGTCATGGATGAAAGCTTTTGGAGCAATGTGGATTATCTTAGAGCTTCAAAGCCATTTGGTTGGTCTTATGCGGTTTCAAAGACATTGACAGAAAAAACAGTGCTTGAATTTGGAGAACAACATGGATTGGATGTTGTCACACTAATGCCAACTTTTGTTTTTGGACCCTTCATTTGTCCAAAGCTTCCTGCCTCAGTCGATGCTACACTCAATTTCGCACTTGGTATGTGTTTCAAATCAATTTTTAATTACTCTTTCAGATTAGCATTTGTTAGTTGTTTTAAATTATGATTATTTGATTATATTTTTAACAAATTACATGTGCAATCCCTCAACTTTCTCGAATTACATATAACTCTACTTTTTTTTTTTTACACTAATCTCCTTTTAATTAAGTTTAAAAATATTATATTAACATTTTTATATTTGAAAACATTACACTAGTACTCATCTTTAATTTTATACTATCATTCTTTGGAGATGCAAAAGTGATGGTTAGAAAAATAGGGATGTATATATAATTATACTAAACTTTAAGAATGTTACTATAATTTACTCTTATATTTTTGCTTCTTGTAATTTAGCATTTTTTCCATTTTTATTAATATAATCAAGAGTTTTTTCATTTGTATTTGTACAACAATTTTTTAAAATTTAATAGAACACTATCTGGTGTGTTTTATGGACAAAAAATTAAAAAAGTTACTGAACTTTTTATTTTTAAGAAAGAAAAAATTTTATTTAGCAAGCACAAAACACTTTCTAGTTATAAGAGATGACTCGGAAACATCTAAAATTACAAAATAACATAGATGATATTTCCCCACCTTTTAATACAAAAAAATTTACTAGAATAAGAATAGTTCCAAACATCACCTCTTATAAAACTTAGTAAAACAATATACGGATTAAATAGGCCAATCATAGAAAGAGATGGAGGGAAATTTTACACTTTTCCTTTTGCTTTAGTAATACCTAAGTATTGTCATAACTTGAACTGACACTTTGAAAACAAAACACTTAGGTATTCTAACCATTTATAACAATTTATCTAGACTAGGTAAACATGTTTACAAGAAAATAATAAATGTGATACTAATTCAGGTGCATTATGATAGAAAATAGGACAACTATTACCATATAATAGAGTAATATTCTGTTTTGCAAGTTTAACCTCTATAAATATCCTATTGTAAGAAAAAAAAGAAAAAAAGAATGATACCTTAAATTATTGAATCACAAAAGATAAGAACGAAAAAGAAAACTTACAACTATTAAAACTGAAAAAACCTCATCTTCCATTATAATTAAACGTTAAATTACTTTGAAATTTATCTTAAATCATTAAGTTAATTTGATACAACACAAATTCTGCCGGTTGATCAGTTTGATTGATGAAAGATAACATTAGGAAATAAATTGAATAATGGTTTTAATTTCTACTAATAAATTATTTGGTAATTGTGACATTTAAATTTAAATTTTTATTTTTTGTAATGTGAGATTACGATATATTAATTTAAAAAGAATTTATAAGTGATGCATCACATGCACAGTATAAAACAAGTTGCATAATCCTTTTTTCTCATTTAAGAAAGGATATAGATTTTCACACAGTTTAGCTTTATGTTTTCTCATATATGATAGAGATTTACATAAGGGGATTTTATTTTTATGTAGGCAACAAAGGACCCTTTGGTTTGATACTTCAGACTCCAATGGTGCATGTGGATGATGTGGCTAGAGCACATATATTTCTACTTGAACATCCTAATCCAAAAGGAAGGTATAATTGTTCACAATGTTTAGTAACTTATGAAACGATATCTAAACTTGTTTCTGCCAAGTACCCAGAATTTCAACCACCAACACTAGAGTGAGTTCCTATTCTACTTTTTTAATTAAAGTTGTAACACCCTAAAAATTTCCTGCTTTGAGGAAATGAATTTTCTTTAATCTCATTCCATCAAATATTTGATTTTAACTAATCTAGTTTTTTCTTGTAACATAGCTCCTTAAAACAAAATGAAGGAGTCAAGTTACCAGATTTATCGTCAAAGAAGCTGGTAGATGCTGGATTTGTGTTCAAGTATGGACTAGAGAAAATGGTTGATGACTCAATTCAATGCTGCAAAGAAAATGGATTTCTATAGCCTTTTTCTCCCCCTTTTTTATATCATAATAAAATGCTTATCCATGTAATGAGACTATAATTATCTGTAATATATATATATATATATATATATATATATATATATATATATATATATATATCAACTTGTTTAATTTTATAAAAAGATTTGAATTCATTTTCTTAAAGTTTTGGGTTGAAAGTGGTAGATATGGTGATGTGTTTAATTTTACCATGTTTTAATTTATGAAATATTTTTATTAACACATGATAACCATGTGATTCATGAATAGCTTCTTGATGTGTAACCTCAAATTTCATCAGTATTGTTCTAAGGATAGACACATGTTTTTTATTAATTTGGTTTTCTTTTTTTTTTATTAGAATCCTTCAATAATCTTACTTATTAATTCTTTTTTATTTTTTAATTATACTTAAAGGTCAAATGTCTAGTTACTACTTAAATGATTAACCATAGAAACTAGTTATTCCAAATTTAAATATTTTATGGTTTGTATTTGATTAAATAATGTACCACTTCAGTCTAAGACTCACGAAGCGGTCTAATATCACCTCGATTCAGAGCATAAGGTGACCTAGTTGTCACCTAAATAGATATATCCTAACCACTTTTCAATCTCGAGATATTCCAAAATGTCAAATATGAGATCCCCATTCCTAATCCCTTGTATCTCACAGAAGCAACCACAACATAAGATATAACTTCCCTTCGAGATCAACGTGTCTATCTCACACATCACTCCTTATATATATAGAACATAATAGATGAACCAGATGGTAACTATCTCACTCTTCTTTTTCGTTAAACATTTTTTGACTTGGATGTTGGAGTCTCAGTATATACATAAACGGGAGCTCAAAGATGATCTCGCTTAAGCAAATGTGGTAAAAACATTTAGTGCCCACTATAGGGCTCAACCCATTCTCATGCCCCTTAGTCAGAACTAAGGGTTGTTTCAGTACACCCAAAGTTCCATGTTGCTTAGGAATGAGGCTAGTGATTGTTTATAAATACTTTCCTCCCTTAATGCATTGAGATGCATTTTTAGAACAAAATTGTTCCAAACTTTAAAATAGTACCTTAAATGCAGTGACCCTAACAATATATCTATACTGTTCCAAGGAACAAATAATATAAGTTTTTTTGGTTGTTGTACATATAAAAGTTAATAATAAAGAATATTAGATTTCTCTATCGCTAGATATCAATCTTAAACTTCTAGTACTAGACAAGAGATACCTAGTTTTTTTTATAAGACAAAAGTTTATTAAAAACCAAACTAAGCACAAGAAGTGCCTACGGATGAAAGCAACAATACTACATATAAAGGTTTCACAAAACTATCATGTCCGTTCTAAGCAAAAAAGAGGATTAATAACACATTCTACGTGGGAGTGTGTTGTAAGTTTATGATTGTGACACCACTTCCAGGAACTTAATTGCACAAGCTGCATTATTTCTTGGACGTCAACCAAATGATCTCGAAATACCACCTCGTTTCTAGTCTTTCATAATTGTCAGATGTCTGCGAACCACACAAATGACTAAGCTTTCCTAATCTTCTTTGATCTGTCAATAAGGCCCATGAACTGATAGCAATGGTTCCTAACCTTCGTCAAGAGGGCCATATAGATCCCCCCACCAATTGCACAGTGTTTGCCATACCTGATACACAACTTTGCATTCCAAGAAAAGCTGCATTCCTAACTCCAACATGACACCACAAGCACCGTAGAGCCCCTCATTAGGTTCAAGAATTCGTCTCGCACCAGATTGTGTCTAGTTAGCAATCTATCCGCATCTAGTTGCCATGCTAGGAATTGGACTTTAGAAGGGACTCCTGGAGCCCATAATAACTTGAAGAAAGAATGTGGATGAAAGTCTACCTCTGCCCTTATAGCCTTGTAAGTTGTCGCTACTCTGTATTGACCAAATTGCCCATATCCAATGTCCACGTGTCAGATCCACCTATTCTCAATGTGACCCCTTTGAGCCTCTAAGTTAGCTCTTCCACCTGCTCCTCCTCCCATGCTAACAATCATCTTATCCATTCCCACCTTTACCCACTTTTACCCCACTATTAACCTGTACAACCTTTGATACATATTACATAACTTCCGATCCCTTATCCACCTCTTTGTCCAGAACAAAATATCACTTCCATCCCTAAGGTATGCCTAAACTAACTTGACCACCAACCCTTTTTTCATTGCATCACTTAGTCCTTGAGCCTCCCAATCCCCATTAGACTGCATGTATTTGACAAGAGATACCTAGTAAAAAAAAAACTAACAAAGATCATTACGAACTCATAAAAAATAATCATAATTTTAAATTATTGATTAAATGTGTTTTTTACAAGCACCGGTTATATGTGTGATTGTGATTGCTATACTTACTATTTTACTAAAGCAAACAAAATCATACTGACGCAAAAAACCGAGGTTGGTTTAAAAGTTATAGATATTTTAATATTTTAGTTTTATTTAAAAAATTATATTAATATTTATAATTTTTATTATAATTTATTTATATTTATTATTTATTAAATTTTATAAATAATGGCTAAAAATCTTTCAATAAAAATTTGATGATCAATGGTGTTTTAATAAAAGAATTTTAGTTTATAACCCTAAACTTCCATAGCAATCTGATAACATAACATCACACATTTCAAGTGTGGGTCATTGGGAAACAATGGAGGCTTCGGACTCGGACGGTGGATGAACGAAAGTAAGGAAAACAAAGGATGGGAACGGAGGAAGGAATTCAGTATCGGAGGAAGGGATGGGAAAAGGGCGTATAACCTCGGTATTTTTTACCCATTTTCTGGAAGACTATATGGATAAAGATATGTGGGAGATCTTCGGGAGATATGCAAAAGTTCAGGATGTAGTGATTCCGAACAAGCGGGACAAGAGGGGACAAAGGTTTGGTTTTGCCAGGTTCAGAAACGTAGAGGATGAGAAAATGCTTGAGGTGAAGCTGGACAATATTTTCATAGGTACGGAAAAGCTGTGGGCCAACTTACCAAGGTATCATCAAGGAACAACACAGAATCAGAGAAACACGAACACAGGGAGGAGGAAACAGGTCCAAAAGGAATATTATACGGGTGCTAGACAAACGAGGTCACACAATGGGAATATGGGAAACATGACAAAATCCTTTGCATCGGTAGTTCGTGATCAAGGGGGCTCTAGGAATAACAATGTAAGCAAAGAGGTAGAAAAGAAAGAAGGTGCGCAAGTGAAGCTGGTGTATACGGCACCAGTGGAAAACGTTATTAGGCTCCAGAAGGCATATGTGGGAGAATTACGTAACAGAGGAATGACTTTCAAGACACAGTTATTCCTAATGACTCACTGCATCTACAATGTGAGAACAACTCCCATGGGAGAAAACAAGGTTCTGTTAGAACTGGAAGAGGGGGAAACATTAAATGAGATTTTAAAAGGGAAAGAACAGTGGTTTGACCAATGGTTCGCCGGGATACAGGAGTGGGAGCCGGGATCGGTGGACACGGAGAGGAGGGTCAAGGTGAACTGTTACGGGATTCCATTACACGTATGGGGAGAAAATTTTTTCTCTACACTGATTGCACCTTTTGGAGAGTTGGTGTATGAGGAGGAAAACACTCGGGAAAAACAAAGATATGATGTAGCACAACTGGTGATGTCCACGAAGGATATGAGGCACCTGGACGCGACCGTCCGGGCGTGTATTGACGGGCGAGAGTTTGATATCAGGGTAAAGGAGGTGGAAGAGGTGAACGAGATAAAGGTTGGCAGTGGTAATACTAGTTATGGTTCAGAAATGAGTTCCTGTCCAGGGGAGAAAGAGTTTGACGAGTCGGCAGAGGCGGAAAGAAGGCTGGCTGAGCTGAAACAGCAATCTGGAAGAAGTGGGAGGAGATGGGGAATCAGAACGCCGAATGCGGTGGTCCGGATCTCCGACTGGGAGGAGACTCGGTGGTCAAAAACACATATCGGTCCAGATCCGGGTGCTGAAGCTCGGTGGAAGGGAAGAGGTGTTGGCCACCGGAGGTAGGCGATACTGGGGTCGATTCCGACCGTGATGGACAGGAGCGGCAGGGAGGGGAGGAAACAGGAAAGGGGACAAGTCCCTACCTTGCGTGCACAAACAGGAGGTCCAAATTAGGAAACAAACAGGGAGCAGGAGAAAGTGGCAGCAGTAGAAGCAGACACAAATTGGTGTATACAAAGAGCTGTTCAGAGAAAGGGAGAGAATGGACAGAGTCACAGGCATGTAATGGGGAAGCTGAAGAAGGAAAGCCTTTTCAACGGTGGGGAAGCCAAGCACGGAGCACAAGATCTGCCAGCGTGTCATGTCGGAAGGGACAGCTTGACAGCGAATGGACGTATCTGCACGGAGCTCGAGGCTCGGCAACATCTAGACACGCAGTAGACGCGCAGCAAACGACAGGTCACATCCAGCAGCAGCCGTCCGGTCAAATCACGTGTCAGGCAGCCAGTCACATCAGACAGGCTCAGTCAGGAGTCAGCATCGGACAGGCGCAGTCAAATCACACAGTCAGGAGCCAGTCACATCTGACATGCGCAGTCGGTGTGTAGAGCTGCAGGCGGCGGGACCGGTCTCCAATGTTTCGACTGTTCCACGTTGCTGGGCTAGCGTCACTGGACCCTAACCAGCACGAGGCCCAACTCGACGGGAGGTGTGAAAGTAAGCAGGAGCGGACGTTGGGCCAGAGTCCGAACGGCGTAATGGACTGGGCTTCGAACAGGGATGGTCGACCTCTGGGCACACAGCTTGATTTTGCTTTTTGTCACGGGGAGAACGTTTCTGAAACAGAAATTGGCCAACAAGGGAAAGGGGTTATAACGGTAAATAGTGATTACGGGACAAAGGATTCTGTCTCTACACTGCCATATGACTACAAGAAGTGGGAACTAGTTGGTGGGCAAGAGGTGTCCGGAGGAGGAGAAGGGCAAATGAGAGAGATAACTATATGGAGGCAACTAAGGAGAAACAGTTTAGAGGGAGGCGATTTAATGAGGCGAGGGCAGTTGGTGGACCCAAAAGATAACGAGGAAAAGGAATGTGCTGAGGAAGATGAGGCAGAAAAAATTTGGAAGGCGATGAAGGAAATAGGGGTATCCGGTCAACATTCAGAGAGAATGTACATACACGAATTACGAATCATGGAAATGAGGGATAAGGGGGAGATAGAAAGAAGAGAGAGGAGGTGTGATCGGAATAATTAAATAAAGATTTTATCGTTAAATGTCAGGGGATTCCGAGATCGGGTCAAGCGAAGAAGGATAAGGAGGATGTTAAATGATAAGGACATTGATATTTGCTTATTACAGGAGACAAAGTGTAGATCGATATCGGAGTGGGAAGTGAAGGAGGTTTGGGGGTCGAAAGAATGCGATTGGAGAATATTACCGTCAACAGGGCTCAGTGGAGGATGTCTGTCAATCTGGAAGAAACAGTTGTTGGAAGTTTTCTGGGTTATTCAGGGGCAGGGATGCATCGGAATTGGCTTCAGAAATATGATTTCTAATGAAGTTAATTGTGTGGTTAATGTTTATGCCCCTTGTTCGATACAAGGAAAATGGAAGATATGGGAAGACTTGATGATGACAAAAACAGGATACCCGGAGGTTAAGTGGGTACTGGGAGGAGACTTTAATGCTGTGTTGGATATGAGTGAGTTTAAAGGTAGATCAGATTATCACTCCCCAACCGAGATGTCTGACTTCAAATTCTTTATACAGTCAATGGGTCTGGTGGATATTCCAGTTATCAGAAAAGAAGCAACGTGGATAAGCCCGAATGGAGAGTCATCTAGCAGGTTAAATCGATTCTTATTTTCCCCGGATCTGATGGAGGAGTGGGGAGTTATAACTCAAAGAGTGGGCTCAAGAGAGTTTTCTGATCATAGCTGGATACTAACAGAAGTGAATACTCAGAATTGGGGCCCTAAACCATTTAAATTCTTTGATCATTGGCTGAAAGAGCCAGGTTTTAGGGACCTAGTGAAAGAGTTCTGGTCATCTGATTATGGCCAAGGATGGAGGATGTATCAACTGGTGAGTAAGTTAAAAGGTTTGAAGATGAAGATTAAAAAGTGGAGAGAAGAAACTAAGAGCAAAGACGAGAATTTTCTGGCTGACAAGATACGAGAATTGGAGATGATGGATCATCAGCTAGGCCAAGGAATTAATGGGAGTGCTCAACAGAGACAAGAAATTTTATCTGAGTATTGGGGGAAGGCTAGAAGAATGGAGCAGTCCATGCTACAGAAATCTAGGGTAAAATGGACCCTAAATGGTGACAGGAATACAAAATATTTTCATAGATGTTTTAAGGATAGATGTTATTCAAATTCCTTACTGGCAGTTAAATCAGATGTTGGTTGGCTGGAGGGGGTTCAGAATATTCGGGAACATGTGTTAGACCATTTCACAAGGTTCTTTAATGAAGATGGTCAGCCGCGACCAACTTTGGATGGGGTCTCCTTTAATCGGTTGAATGAACAGCAGCGTCAAAGCCTAGAAGAGATGTTTTCAGCGGAGGAAATAAAGGAGGCGGTTTGGGCATGTGAGGGTGGGAAAAGTCCGGGTCCCGATGGTTTTGGATTTCATTTCTATCAATCATGTTGGGATATAATAGGGGAAGACGTCATCAAGGCAGTACAAGAATTCTATGAGTCAGGTGTTCTTCCAAGAGCAGCCACTTCATCCTTTCTTACACTCATTCCCAAGGTGGTAAATCCGGACAGGTTAGTGCAGTATAAACCAATATCTTTAATTTCAAGCGTGCAAAAGATTGTATCCAAACTGCTGTCATTGAGAATGAAGAAAGTTATGAGGCAGTTAATCTCTAAGTGTCAGTCAGCCTTTTTGCCAGGTAGATCGATCCTGGATGGGGTTCTGGTAGCAAATGAGATAGTTGACTGGGCTAAGAGGAGAAAGAAATCATGTTTTATGCTTAAGGTGGATTTCCAAAAGGTGTATGATTCGGTAAATTGGGAGTTTCTGGATTATATGTTGGCCAGGATGGGGTTTGGGAGCACATGGAGAAAGTGGGTACATAGTATTGTCAGGAATAGCCATGTTTCTATCCTAGTGAATGGGAGTCCAACGGAGGAGTTTAGGCCGGGGAAAGGTTTGAAGCAGGGGGACCCACTATCTCCTTTTTTGTTTCTTTTGGTAGCCGAAGCCCTACCTGGATTGTTCCGGTCGGCGGTTGGGAAAGGGGTGTTTAAAGAGCTCAGTGTTGGTGATGGGCAAACTTTTCAATTTTGCAATACGCAGATGACATTGTTATGATGGGGGAAGCTGATCTCAAATCAGTTTGGTATTTGAAGGTTATTCTCCCCGCCTTTGAGATGACATCGGGGTTAAAGGTAAACTATAACAAAAGCCAATTTTATGGTTTAAATGTTGATGACTCATTCATACGGGCGGTAAAAAAGCTTTTGGGCTATCTTGTATCATCACCCCCATTTAAGTTCTTGGGGATTCCGGTGGGTGCAAATCCGAGGAAGGTAGAAATGTGGACACCAATTATTGAGCAATTCCACAGGAAACTGGCAACGTGGAGGGCAAAACAAATGTCGTTTGCAGGAAGGTTAGTTATGATAAATTCAGTTTTGTCTAGCCTCCCTCTTTACCATTCTCATTCTATAAAGTGCCCAAGAAAGTTATAAAAGTCATCACCGGTATACAGCGATCCTTTTTGTGGGGAGGGATTGACCAGGTGAACAAAATTGCGTGGGTGAGTTGGGAGAATGTATGTCGGCCTAAGGAAGAAGGGGGATTGGGGTGAAGTGTCTATGGAACTTCAATTTGAGTTTGCTAGCAAAGTGGAGGTAGAGGTTACTGTCAGAACAAGATGCAATATGGGCAAAGTTGCTGGAGAGTAGATATGGCCAGACATACAAATTCAATCAAAGACAGCAGATTTTATCTTCAGCTTCGCAGTGGTGGAGGGACCTTTGGGCAATTGATGGGCCGAAAGCGGTGATACCAGACTGGTTTGTGGATAACGTTATGAAAAAAGTTGGTAATGGAAAGGATACCTGTTTTTGGGAGCATAATTGGATAGGTGATGGACCTCTTAGCGTAAAGTTTCCTCGGTTATACGGGTTAGCAGCAGATAAGGGCATTACTATCAACCAAAAAATACAAGAAACAGACGGGTGGACTTGGGTATGGAGGAGAGATTTATTCTTATGGGAAGAAGATCAGCTCCGTCTTTTACAGAGGGTGTTGCCGTCAGTGGTCATTGTGGAAGACAGGATGGATAGTTGGAGTTGGAGGGCTAGTAGGGATGGGGTTTTTTCTGTTGCTGAGGCATACGTGGCTCTGCGCTCGCAACAAAACTCAACGAGACTGACCGAGTTGGAACCCAACCAGCTGAGACGAATATGGAAGGATAGATTACCCTCCAAGGTAATTGCGTTCTCATGGAGACTATTGCTGGATAGATTACCAACCACTGATAATCTAATCAACAGAGGGGTTCACATTCCAGGAGAGGAGGCTCTCTGTGTCTTCTGCAAAAGTGATATGGAAAGCAGAAATCATTTGTTCTTAATGTGTGCCAAAGCCCAATTAGTGTGGACCAATATATGTAGATGACTGGGAATCCAAGGACCTATTCCGGGGGATTTGAATCAACTTTTTCTCTCATCGGCTTCATGGGTGGTTGGAAAGCAGAAGAAGAGGTGCAGGTATGTTTTCTGGCTGGCTGGTTGTTGGGGAATCTGGACTACTAGGAATCAGATTGTCTTTGATAACGTACAGGGGGATTCAGTAGACATTATGATGGCTATAAAGGTAATCACGTGGAAATGACTATCATACTCTTTCGGGTTTAATAGGGGGTGTGTATTCTCGGATTGGTACGCTAATCCTAGATTATGTTTATTAAATATGCCTTAGCTGGATAACTTTTAACATATTCCAATGGGATATGGAGGTGTTTGTTAATCCGGTTTTTGTATTCTAAGAAACACTTTGTTTCTTTTTTTGAATATATTTGAGCCTTTCAAAAAAAAATATTAATTAATATTTTTTAGTTGATGTATATTCTTACCATATTTTGGCATAACAGCTATCCTCTCAATTCTTCGGCCTTGGAGTTCCAAGAGACAGGTGTACCTGCAAAAAGAACTCCAACGCCCAAGTCAGTGAGGGAATAAGAGGATAGAAACTAGAGTGTGAGAAGTTGGATACTTGGTGGAGCTTGAGACTCCATTTTTTAAGGAGATTTTGATTCTGAATTTCCTTATTTATGGAATTCCAAGTTACCTTTTTTATAGAAATGACTCTTCCTCCTTAGGCCTTTAGCGAGTACCGAGTTGTAATCGGCATTGGGTTCCAAGGTAAGGGTCAGTGACCGAGCTCGGGGGACGGTGCCCCGTGGTGCCTGAGCTGGCAGGGTCCTGAGCAGTAGTGTAATTATTCTAATATTTTTATTTATAAAGTTGTATAAATTTTTATTCATTTCAAAATTTTGTATGTCACCAAATGGACTGCATCGGCAGTAGAAACGGGCTTTTCCAGTCCAATATAATTTAAGAAACTATTTGAAATTTTTGGTGTCTTATAAGAAAAAAAATTATATTCTGGTATGTGAAATTTAAAAAATGTTGCAAATTAAAGATCACAACAATATACTTTAAAAATAATAAAATTATATATGTATAAAATTAGAATTTAAACATAATACAAATGAAATAAAAAAAGAGATACTCATTAATTAAAAAATATATAGAAATATTAAAAGATATTCTTATTTTGTGACCTTAATCCTAAATTATATAGAATGACCTCTTAAATAAGTAGTCTATGATCAAGTTCTGATGATCATAATATGATGATATGAAACAAATTGAAAGGGAAACATTTCAATACCTATTTTAATTATGTGTGTTTTAATTTTGGATTGAACTCAGTCATTGCTTACTAATATCATAATAATAATAAAATAGAACGAACTTCAATTTTACTTATCAGTGAAGATTATTACTTCTAGAAACAAAGCGTGTGAATGATTATCAAGAAGAAAATACTCCAATTTTTTATAATATTCTAAAAAGAAAATACCGAAGGACGAATTTGACTTTTTCAGTACAAACTTGTATCAAGGTAGTCTAGAATTGATCTTGATACTATTCCAATACCATAGTATTAACGTAATTCCTACTAAGGTCGTCTCAAATATAAAAAAATGTTCTCTTAATTAATTTAATTAGATGTTACTCTCAAATAATATAAACACATTTTTATTAATTTAATAGTTATTTAATTAAATTATTATTATAAAATGTTCTTTATTTAATTGAGGGTTTTTTCTTTCAACGCCTCTGTTTTATTAATATTAAGTACTAAAACAAACAGTAGTTTAGAGAAAATATAATATAATTGAAATTGATATTGAATGTATTTGATTTATTATTTCAACTAACTAAAAATTAAAAAACTAGCTTAAATACTACCTAAAATGGTTTTAACTTGTTTGTATAATAAAAAACTAAGAGTTCTTTAACTTTTTTTAAAAAAATTTACTCCAAGTAGATGTTTAAAAAGATACCTTATTAGTAGCTAATTTTGTTTAGAACTTTACGTTTGATTAATTAATATATTATCTACTATTAATTTCCACTTCTCACACATGAGACAACATCTCTTTTTCATTTCTCTCTTTTTTATGGATATAATTATAGTCATTTATAATTTAAATATATAATTATAAAAAATTATAATTTAAATATGTAATTAAAAATTTATAATTTAATTATAAAAATTATCATGTAAATATATAATTATAATAATCTAAATATGTAATGCATAAATTTATAGTTTAAATATGTAATTATAAAAATTTATAATTTAAATATATAATTATAAGAATCTATAATTTAGATATATAATTTATTTATATTATTAAAATATATTATAATAATTTTAAATACCTCTTTTTTATCTAATGATTAATGATATTCTTATTTGTCATTTTATAGCTTTCAATTAGTTAATTAATTAGTTTTATCAAATACTTATAACTAATTTTTAAATTAATTAACTTTTTAACTAATTTTATAAAAAACATGCATAATTAATAAATATTGTTAACTAGTATTTTTTAGAAGCTAACTGACATTTTTTGTAAGTGTAACTAAAGTCTTTTAGTTATATTTATAATTCGAAATCTAAAGAAATAATAACATGTTTTTGGTCCTATCACTTGCACAAAAAAAAGTGATATAACTTCTAAAATGTGTGCATCACGAGTTTTCAAATAATTAAGTCCATGTGTCACTTTCCTGTTAATACCACTGTGAGGAAGAGAATTTCACAGAAACCAAATGGAAGTAAGCAAAGGAAGAGTTTGTGTTACAGGAGGTACTGGTTATCTTGGTTCATGGATCATCAAGAGGCTCCTTCAAGATGGTTACTCTGTTAATACCACTGTGAGACACAACCCAGGTAATAGAAGAAACTTCACCTCCTTTGTTAAATAATTATTTTGAGCATTGTTATTCTTTCCCTTATAACCTTTTGGTGTGAGCTATATATGTATACGACCTCAAATTAAACACTGCAGCTAGTAGGGTGTGAATCATTCTAGTTGTTTTTTTACTTTTTTTCACTTCATTTGACCTCTGGGTCCAATATTTTGTGTTTTGTAGTTAAAATAACTATTTCAATAATTATTGCATGTTTTCAACATGTTCAACTAAACTGGGGTATTCCCCAAAAAACAATTATTCATGGAGTTTAATTTCTGTTGGTGTAAAAATAAATTTAGCATCAACTAATTAGAGATTGTTTAGTATAGTTTTCATATGATTATTGTAAGTAATTTGTAATTAGATGTCAATTAAAAGCACTTTACTCTATTAATGTATAGACTGATTATTCTTATTTATTTAGTATTGTTCACAATTATGTGAGGAATCTAATTCACAAAATCAAGATAAGAATTTCTATTTTTGAAATAAAGCAGGACAGAAGAAGGATGTTAGCTTTCTTACCAGCTTACCTGGAGCATCTGAAAGGCTACAAATTTTCTGTGCTGATCTCAGAAATCCAGAAAGTTTCAGCCCAGCAATTGAAGGGTGTGTTGGAGTTTTCCATGTTGCTACCCCAATTGACTTTGAATTAGAGGAACCAGAAGAAGTAGTGACCAAAAGATGCATTGATGGCACACTAGGCATTTTGAAGGCATGCCTGAATTCCAAGACTGTGAAGAGAGTTGTTTACACCTCTAGTGCCTCTGCTGTGATGTACAATGGTAAAGAAGAGGAAGCCATGGACGAAAGCTATTGGAGTGATGTGGATTATCTTAGAGCTTCAAAGCCAGCTGGTTGGTCATATTCAGTTTCAAAGACATTGACAGAAAAAGCAATGCTAGAGTTTGGAGAACAAAATGGATTGGATGCTGTCACACTAATTCCAACTTTGGTTTTTGGACCTTTCATTTGTCCAAAGCTTCCTAGCTCAGTCGATGCTACACTCAGTTTCGCATTTGGTGCGTCATTGAAATTCTTTTTAGTCTTTTTAGTTTATAAATCATTAGTCATTTAATCTCTGATACTAATCTCTGACACTGAATTCATTTGAAACTTAACTTTGGTAACTGGGAGTCATTTTGGTCCTGGAGTTTACTGTACATCATTCATGATTGGTGAGAGATAAAATTAGGGAATAGAATGATTAATGGCATTAATTCAACAAATGGTTTGGTAGTTGTATAAGTTAGAGAGTAAATTTTTACTTTTGGTAACATGAAATTGTGGACCTGTGGTACATTTGACAAAGGATTGACTCAATATTATACTGTATAACTTAATTGCTTATGCTAAAGATTTAAATAACTGGAAATTTGTGTAGGCAACAAAGGACCATTTGGTTTGCTACTTCAGACTCCAATGGTGCATGTGGATGATGTTGCTAGAGCACATATATTTCTGCTTGAGCATTCTAATCCAAAAGGGAGGTATAATTGTTCACAATGTTTAGTGACTTATGAAAGGATATCTGAACTTGTTTCTGCCAAATACCCAAAATTGCAACCACCAACATTAGAGTGAGTTCCTATTCTATTTTTTTGAAGTTGCTATACTCTTGACATTTCTGCTTTAACTAAATGACTTGTTTTAATCTGATTGCAACAAGTGTATATTTGATTTTTTTGTTTCTTCTTGTGATATTGCAGTTCGTTAAAACAAATTAAAGGTACCAAGCTACCGGATTTATCATCAAAGAAGCTACTATACGCTGGATTCGAGTTCAAGTATGGACTAGAGAAAATGGTTGATGATGCAATTCAATGCTGCAAAGAAAAGGGTTACTTATAAGTCATAAGGTTGTTGCTTGTTGTGTAGCCTTCTGTAATATCATAGTATGCATATCAATATAATGGGACACCCAATACTCGGTTGTTTAAATTAATAATTAGGATTTAATTATGGAAATAAAATGAAACTTTACATTATTAGATACACAATTATGTGCACCTCGATAATATTAAATTGAATTTTTTACTTTTCACACAAGTAGTATCTTTATAAAATTATTGTAGAAATATAAGTTTAATAATCTGGAGGGTTTTACTATTTACCTCTATGACATTATTGTAGAATGTGTATGTGTGTAAATTTGCTTAATAGAATGACAGATTTATAATCTGGACAAGAGATGGGTTTTTTTAAAATTGACATAACTCATCATAGAGTCAATTTTACTGTAATCCCATTCAAATGTGCTTTTTATAGAGTATGTAATATAATTAAATGTACACAAGAATATATGATAATACAAATAGATAAGTCTCAAGACACACTCCCGCTAATCCTTAATATACGAAAAAATATTAGAATTATCATTAGGTACATTAGTATTAAAAGTTCTAGTCATATTTGGATTATGACTTTATAAGATAATAAAAAAAAGTGAATTAAAATTCACTATTTTTACTTAATGAATTTATTAGTAGAGAGTAATAGAATAACAAAACATTAATGAAAGAAGTGGTTACAAAAAGAGAATATGAATCCACAAATTCATCATAAATAATTCTTGTAAAATGGTTTCATAGTTAACCACATACTAATCATCCTTAAAAAATATCGACCCTTGTGAGAATCTCGACAAAGTAATTAAATAAGTGAAAGAATGAATATCTTAATAATTTTAAGTAGAATATGAGGTAATTTGTAAGTTCTCAACTAGTGATGATATAAAAATTAAGTGATATAATAAACAATATCCACACACACTTGAGAATTAAATATGTTTATACCAACGGAAGAATATAGGATCTATTCTTACAAATGATAAGGATACAATACCAAATAGTCTTTAACTTTCATCACAATTCATAATGGACATAAATTTATTTATATATAAAAAAATAAAACATATAGTTTTTACAAGAATACCATCAACAACATTATAAAATATGATATAAAGATATTAAATTAATCTCTTCAAAGTTGGGATTTCTATGTTATCCTTACAAGAATTGCATACTAATATTGCACGTCAATAGAGTTACCCGAAGTAAAGGTTTTATAAGAGATTACAAAATCCTTAATATAAATTTCAAGAACGTGATCACAAATAATATGTAATAATAAAACAATTTTATCAAGAAAATTTGTAATTTCCTCAAGTCTAATTAATTGAGCATTCAAGGTAAAAATCTTATATCAAGACAATTTTTTTATAAGATATTAATTATAATTTTAATATACAAAATTTTTCCACTTGATAAAGAAAAAAATTGACATAACAAAAATACTCAAAGGGCTAAATAAAATTCAACTATTTCTTTATCACACTAGAATTATGTCAAGTAATGTCATACCAATAGGATAAGTCAACTACCTACATAATAACAATATATTTCTAGCAAATTTGCATCACAAGAAAAAAACATATTTTTTGAAGAAAAAATGCTCTATTAAAGGTTATAAGTCATTATGGAACAACAAGAAAATGAGAGTATACATTTTTGTTCTGTATAAATACAACCTAAACATGATAAAATTAGGGAAATAAACTAAACATCACAATAATAGAGAGACATTATGTAATTCTAAAAGTTCAATTAAAAGAGAATCTTTAAGCAAATTACAATGCACTATAACTTATATCAATAAAATTCTAATAGTAAGAGGGTATAAAATAATCAATAACATAAGCAAAGAGAAGTGCATTGTACAACATCAAATTAAATTAACAACAATATACTGATACAGTGTAATTATCATCCATGAAATAAAATAAGGAATTATATCACAAAATTTACATAAATGCATTATGATAAGTGAAATTACAATTATGTAATTTAAAAGAGAAATTATGCCTATTATTTATTAAATTTTCATAATTTTTTTTAATCATATATAACATAAACATACAAAATTCACATTACTATACGCACAATAGGCGAGTTATAATAATGCAAATTAATAAAAAAATTATGTATATAAAAGAAAGACAATTAAAATTATGCATAATTAATAAAATGACCTAAAATTAATTTATAGATGATTCAATATTAAAAAAAGTATAATATAAATGAAGAATACAAATACTGTAAGAAAATGATTAGTTTATCACAATAAAAATAGGTCCAAAATTCAAGATTACAATATAAAAATTAATTTAATTTTGAACTAACCAAATAAATTTTTATACCAAAAAATATCAATAATATTAAAATATTAAATAAATATGGTATTTGTGAAAAAAATATGTATATAAAAAAAGAGCAACCCTATTCAATGTTCTTGAGAGAGAGAGGAGGAGAGAGAGAGTTTAACAATTATACAAGAGTTTTACACTAGTATTCATTCATAAACTTTCATTTATATGACTTTAAAAATATTAATAGCTAAAGTCAACAAACTTACCATATATAAAATATTGTGATCGATTGCCCGTGTAAAAGTTTTTACACTAGTAGTGTATCAGTATCTTTTGTGTGTATGTATGTATATATATATATATATATATATATATATATATATATATATATATATACACACAGAAACCCACGGGATCTACTAACTAGGAGAGAATAGGAAAGATGCTATGCATGAAACAGATAAGCCCGGATGTTACACGGCGGTAGTCCGCACAAGACCGGATGTCATGCTATGCTAATACATGCAACAGTTATACCAGAGCACAAGGCCGGATTATGCAGAGAGTATGCAGCAGATATAATACAAAAAAGTTGTATTGATTGAAGAAAATTACAGAGTAGAGGGAAGAGAGAGGAGAGAGAGACTCTGAGTTTCCGTTCGAGCTCCCTTACAACTGAACCCTCGATTACAATTTATAGAAATTTGAAAGTTACTATTACAATAGTAAATTTAACTATTACAACAGTAACTCGATTTACCGCTACAGTGAACAGTATACAGTGTACAGTGACTGGCGGCTCCGCAATAGTGAACAGTGATGAACAGTGCTTTTCGCAAAATGCATGCGAGATTGGAGTCAGTCTTCATCAGACTCTTCTATCTGGTAAAATGAACTGGAGGAATAGGATGCAGACGAACTGTCTTCTTTCTTCGACTTTCCTTTTGATGAACTGACTTCTGAGTCAGTAGAAAGGAGAGTCAAAATCTGATGAAGATTCTTTGCCAAGGCTTCATCATCTGTTGCGGCTGCAAGGGCAGCTGCAATCTTGGCCTTGCGATTGAGGAATTGGCAGGTCTCTGGGTCTGTCGATTTGAGACTTTTTGGATTCTTTTTGAACCATAAAGCCACTCCTTGGGTATTGACGTGGGAGGCATTGAATTGATCCCACCATTTGACGGATGCTTGTTTCCCTAACATTGGCAACATCTTCGGATTTGTTGCATTCTTCTGGTACTCATGGCGCCAGGCAAAAATCCATGCTAAGGAAAAGCTTGAAAAGAATCGAAGAGAAGGATGAAATGGATTATTTCCTTCTTCAATTCTACATTTGAATTGATTGAATCCCGCCTTAATCTCGTCAGGAAGGATGGATTGGATTGGTCCGAAAAAGTCTCACCACTCAGCAAACCACTGAGGGAAGAAATAACGAACATTTTTCTTAAAATATATCAGCCACGAGTGCCGATAATTTTTATTTTGAAACCAAAATATATTGGTCCAAGCTTGAATATAATCCCAGTAAGTATAACCAATTGGGTCAAAAGGCTGGGAAAATTTTCTTACCTGGTTTGGTTTCGTTTCAAAATCTTTAAAAGTAAGAACTTTTAAAATTTGAAAAGTGGAATGCGTGATAATAGTGTTATCATTTTTATCAAAATTATGTTTTATTGAAACAGATTTTGAATCCACCAGAATAAATTCATAAAATTTCCTAGTCTTATTGAGACTAAGAGGTTTAAATAAAAATGTTGGTGGAAAGATTTTTTCGCAAATCTTGTTTGGATTGGAATTCCAGAATTCAGGTTCCATTTGGATTGTTGGGTAAAACCTTCCTTCTTTTGGTTGATAGGAAGAAGGTTGTTTTTGAGCAATTGGCTGAGGCTGCTCTACCAATGCTTTTGGATTTAAAGTTATTTTGGATTGGGCTATGTCTGAAATAATGGATTTCAGGTTTTGGCTCCAGAAGAGGTCATCTGTTTCTTCTGAAAAGATCTGTTTCCATGATCTGGATGGAAGATTGGTCAACCCACAGTCTTGAAGGGCTTGAAGGGTTGGGATAGCCATCGCATAGTCGGATGGTTTGGTTACTAGGGTAGAAGACCCTTTTGCTATTTGTGGAGTAGACGACCCCGTTTTGGTGATGGCCTGCTGAGTTGATGACTCAGACTTAATGGTAGCCTGCTGGGTTGAAGACCCAGTCTGGGTAGATGACCCTTGATTTGCAGTCTGTAAGGCGACTTGAATGGTTTGGGCATCCTCTATGGAGGAAGATGATTTTTCTGTCCGGGATGATCCCCGAATTGCTTTCCCCCGGCCTCTGGAGGAGGCGACCTTCATTTTTAATTTCGGAGGCATCTTACATGTGTCCGACCCTGAAGAAATTCACGAGTCAGATAGTCAGGAAGAGTGTTTGAAGTACCTTTGATGTATTCTATCTCGAAATAAAAAATACTTAAGATTGCTTGCCAACGGGAAAAAAATTGTTTTGATGCAAGATTTTTTACATCTTTTTGCAAAATTTCTTTGGCTGACTTGCAATCAACCCGGACTAAAAAATTTTTATTTAATAAATCAGATTGGAATTTTGAGATGCAAAGAACAATAGCCAAAACTTCCTTTTTAATAGTGGAATAATTTTGTTGGGTTTTGTTCCAATGTTTTGAAGTAAATGCAATGCAATGCTCAGTATGATGCATGCGTTGTTTGAGGATACCACCATAACCTAAGTCAGAGGCATCAGTTTCAACAATCTTAAGGAGATTGGGATTTGGCAGATATAGACAGGGTAAAACTTTGACCTGTCGTTTGATCTGTTTAACTAGATTGGTGTGGATATCGGTCCACGGTGGAGGAGACTTTTTGAGTCTATCATGAAGAGGTTTAGAGATTATACTAAGCTGAGGAAAGAAGTCAGCGACATAATTTAGACAACCCAAAAATCTTTGAAGTTGTGATTTTTCTAAATTTTGATTGGGGAATTTGTCAGCAAATTCAATAACTCGACAAATTGGTTTGATAGTTCCTTGAAAAACATAATGGCCAAGGAATTTGATTCTAGTCTGAAATAGACAGATTTTAGTTTTAGAAATGGCTAGGCCGTTTCGTCTGATTACTTTGAAAAAGATTTCAAGATGCTTAAAGTGTTGATCCACAGATTGGGAAAAGATTAGGACATCATCTATATAGACAATGCAGAAATTTTAGTAAGGATTGAAGATATCATTCATGATATTTTGAAACTCTGATGGAGCATTCTTGAGACCAAAGGGCATTACGTTCCATTCGTACTGCCCAAAGGGAACAGTGAAGGCCGTCTTGTAGCGATCACTGGGATTGATTTGGATTTGCCAAAATCCAGATTTCATATCGAATTTAGAAAAGATTCTTGGCGAATGTAATCGGGAAAGAAGATCTTTCTTGTTTGGAATTGGATACCTAATCCATTGAAGAGCTTGATTGAGCGGTTTGTAATTGATAACCAGTCTTGGGGCGCCTCGCTCAATTTCAGAGGCTTTGTTAACGTAGAAAGCTGCGCAAGACCAAGGGCTTTTGCTCTTTCTGATTAATCCTTTGGACAAAAGGTCCTTGATTTCGTTTTGACAATGAGTGACAAGATCATGACTCATTTGGATTGGCCGAGCTTTGGTCGGAATTTGTCTATCTGTGAAATCCTTCTCGCAAGGAAGATTAACCATGTGTTTTTTCCTATCCCAGAAAGCATTAGGAAGGTCAGAACAGATGGTAGATTGAAAACGATCAGAAAGACTCTTGATACGGCTTTTGACATGAGGGAGAGAAAGTTGACTCTCGATCTGCTTGAAGGAAATTTGTTCTTTAAGAAAGTTAATCTGATTAAGTTTTCGATCAACTTGATTAATATTCCTATGGACAGATTTGTCTAAGAATTTGAATAAGATTGTTTTTCCCAAATGTTGGGTGGTTATACCTTCACCGGAAATTTGAATAGGGAAGATAGTCTTGATAAATGGCGACCCTAAGATGACATCATTCTTAAGGTTTTTGATCAGAAGAAATGGAGTTTCTACCTGAAGATTATCCTTTTGGATGATTGCCGAAGGAAGCTTATACTGGATTTCTAGTTTTGATCCACTAGCAGTCCTAAGCCTTTCAGAAGTTTTGTGGAAGTATTTGGTCGGAATAAGTCCTTCCAAAATACAATTTGAATCTGCTCCGGTATCAAATAGAGCGATAGTTTTTAGAACAAAATCGTCTACGATAATGGTAACATCAATATAAAACTTTTGAATGCTACACTGATTGATGAGGTTGTTGAAGAGGGTATCTTCGTTTGATGAATTATGATCAGACTCATAATCCTGATTACAGTTTTCATGGTTATCTGGAACCATGTTATCAGATAAAGATGCAGTTATTTGAGATATGATAGTCTCGTGCAACTGTGATTGGGTTTTGAGTTCTCGGACCTCAGATTTGAGAGAACGAATTTCAGCCTGGAGGTCCTGAATAGTGACTGGCTTGGCTGAAGATTTTTCCAGTCGTTTGAGAGTTTGAGTAAGATCAAACTTGTTATTGACAAACCTATTTTCTGAACGTGTAGGTTTGGGTTTGGAAAGGATTGCCTTTAATTTCTCAAGATACTCTTTTCTATCCTGAGGGTCTTGAATGGATTCTAGAGCATCAAGCAATAGGCTTTGCTCATCATTGTGAATGACATTGATGAGGGGAGATTTAGAACTTTCGCTACTAGAGGAGGAAAGATCATCGTCAGCTTGGATGTCGTCAGAAGATGTCTTGGCGATATCGTTTTCTTCTTCTGAGGAACTATCAGAAGAATTTATTAAAAGATTATTGAGTTTATCCTGAACAATAAGATCAAGATTAAGTTCACGAATCTTAGAGGAGACTCAACAAAATCTTGCTAAGTGACCTTTACGGCCACACTTATAACATGTTCTAGTTTCTCTAGAAACATTGGGAGGATTAGTGTTTTGTTTACGAAGGTTAGGATCAGGAGGCCTACCATGTTTGATATTAGACTGGCGAGTTTTGAACCTATAAACTCTGCATTTGGGTTTATTCAGCTGTTGCCGAGAATGGTTTTTATGGGTAGTCTTTCCCGGATTTTTGGAACAAGGAAGACCGAATTGTTGGCAGAAATTTCCCAAATCTCTGCGATTCTGAGCCTTTTCTCTGGCTAATTGCTTTTGAATGTTGTTGTCCTGACAGATTTTGAGAGTGACCTTTTGAACATAAGCTATGATATTGCCATAACTTAACTGATCATAAGGGATTTCATCGTTAAACTGGGAACGGATCTTTTCCCTAACCTTGTCTCCTAAGGATTTTGGGAGTCCAGCTAGGAAGGTTTCTTTCCAAAAAGGTTGGTGACAGTCATCTCTAGTGTAGACTCGAGTAAGGAAGGTGTCCCTATACCACCTAAAATTACCTAAGGTCTTACACTTAAGAGTTGAGAGGAGATCTCCGGAACGATCTTTGTAGATGGAAGGATCTCCGATGAAATGTTTGACAATGGCCATAATTAATGTATTAACGGCGTCGGGAATGGGCTTCCCTTTTTCAATAAGGACGTTTCCTTCAGCGTCTGTTTTGACTGCCGTAAAGATTTCATGTTTCTCATATATATATATATATATATATATATATATATATATAGAGAGAGAGAGAGAGAGAGAGAGACAGAGAAAGAGGGCATATCCTGTGAGAAAAGTGTTTATTATGAGAAATGAGAGGAATAGATAATAAGTGTAACATTAAAAATAATAGCTCAAATTAAAATAACTCACTTAAATATATCATTACCTATTTCATCATAACCTACCGCTACCACCCTCGACGATCCCCACCCCCACCCCCCACCATCGCTGTCACCACCACCATCGCTACCACCATTTCCACCACCACCCCACTGTCGTCACCATTGTTGCAGTGACGTTGGGGTGATAGTTGTGGTGGGGACCATGGTGACACTAACAATGGTGGGAAGGGGGCGGTAGGGGTGAGGAGGATGAGGTGTGGGTAAGTTACAATGTAGGAGGTACATGATACCTTTAAGTGAATTATTTTAATTTGAATCGTGATTTTTAATTTTATGCTTATTGTCTATTTCTCTCATATATCATAATAAACCTTTTTTCTCACTAAATACGCCCCTATATAGTACAATTCAGGTGAGAAAAATACTTATGATGCGAAATGAGAAAATATAATAATAACTATAAGATTTCATTAAACAGTTCAGATTAAGTTGTTAATTAAACAAGTTTACATGCTTCTCTCACATAGAGCCTTTCCCACAAACCAAACCCTTGTCTAACGCATTGCTCTTTCTTGTCACTCTTGCGGATTGTCTGCAAGATTGCCACCACCACTGTCGATACTGCTGTAGTTGCTGTCGAAAGGGGTAGAGGTACCGATGGTTGTGGTGGAGCCATCGTCAGTGAGGTAGTGATATTGACAATGGTGGCGACGATGGTAAGGGTGATGGTGGTGGTGGCAGTAGTGGCAGTAGCGATGTAGGGCGATGACACCATCACTATCGCACCCCTACCATTGCTGCTGTCTCCACCATTGCTACGACCACTCTCACTATACGTCGTCACCACTATTGTCACTACCATCATATTGTCACCACCATTGTCCACATTACTGTTATCACCACTACTATCGTCGGTACCGTTGGCAGTAGTGGCAATACCAACGGTGGTGGCGGCAGTGAAGATAGTGACGATCTTGCAGAGAATCTATGGGGTCACGAGAGAGAGTGATGCGTTAGACCAGAGTTTGGTGTGTGGGATAAGTCTCTGTGTGAGAGAATTACATGAACTTGTTTTATTTAATTGACAACTCAATTTGAACCTTTTTTCTGAAATGAGTTGTCCTCTCTCTCTCTATATATATATATGAATAAAAAGAAAATCTTATTTATAATAAAAGAGGATTAAAACCACATAAATATTATTATTTTTACATTATAAAAAACCAAAAGTCAACGATGGGTAAGTTTCTTTAAGTTGAAAAATAAGTAAAGAATTAAATCTTTTACTAATAAACTATTTTTGAAAAATATTTTTTTAAGGTGAAAAATAAGTGATGCAATTAATCTAAAGAAATATTTTAAAAGAATAAGTAAAGAACTTTTTTTTTTTTCAAGAATAATGACTGTTTCTAGGCCATATTTAAAAAAGTTTAAGAAGATGTACTAAAGCGGATGTTTAAAGGCTCAAACTCATTGTGAGTTTGAGAATATTAAATAATCTTTAATTTTTGTTATAAATGTTAGTTATGATAGTTTACTTTTCTGTAGTTTACCTTTAATTTGTAGGGTCTTTTTTTTGTGTTCAGGGCAATAGGTCATATGTTAAAGAATAAATAGAGGTTTTTCAATTTACAATTACTAAAATTTGAAGTCCCACTTATTTTGATAAAAAATATTAATATATCCTTAATTTTTTTTATTCTCTGACAAACCATTGCCATATACTAAAAAATTCATAGAGTTAAATTAGTAGTTGTGGTAATAAATTTGTTGGATATAATTAATGAGTCTTCACTGTTACTATTATTTTTTATTAACAAATCTTGTTATGGTTTTCAAAATACTAATATTCATGGTTTACTATTAATTATTTAAAAAAATAATTATTTCAAATTTCAAATTTTTTTGTGTCATTTAAAATAATATTTATTTCAAATTTTAAAATAAATTTCATACTTAAACAAGAAAATATTAAATGTATTTATATGAGAATGGGAATCAAGAGGTGAGGAGAGATGAGAGAGAGGGCGAGACAAAAAGTAAAGTGAGGAGAAATGACAAAGCGTAGGGATGAAGAAAACCATGTAAGGGAGAAAAGAGAAAAAAGAAATTAGGGATAAAATAGAAATTTAGAAAAAAATTTAAAAAAGTAGTTGCTACTTCAAATTATGGTAATGTTAATTCAAATTTTCAATAAATAGTTAAGTTGTTCTACTTTACTAATTGAGCCCAAATTGAGCTTATGAAACTCAAGAAGAGAGAGAGGAGACATCATTTTATGTTCTCTACTCCCGACTTGTTATTGACACCCCTTGTCATATATAGAGTATGGTTGCTATTTATAGTACATTTTCTACCATACACCCTCGCACACACCCTGTTTAACATGTCCAAGTGAGCTTAAACGAAGGTTAAGTTGCCCAACTTTTGTTGGGTCAACTTGACTTTGGTTGGAGAATCTTGCTTTGTTACATCTCATGTTTCCTAACCCTGTATATTCCTTAACTCACATTTGAATAAATCTTTTGAGAGAAACTCTCTTCTTTTTAGCTTTTATGAAGGACAACCCCCTTTGGCAAACATCAACTTGACTTCTTTGTCTTCTCTATTCTTTGTTTTGAGTTTGTTCTTCATTTTATCTTTTAATTTCGTGTTTCTTCTTTTTCTAATTCAAGTTTTTAAAAGAATGAACAAATAATAAGGTTTGGTCTTAGAAATTGAAACCTATGATTCTATTATAACATATACAAATTTTAAAATATTTTCTAATTTTTAGGTTGAATAATTCTATATTTTTATAATTTTATGTTACATGATTTTATAACTTTGATTTGATGACTATTTATCATTTTTTATCAAGTGTGTCTAATTTCAGTCCGTTGAACAGATGACTAACTTATTATAAACCTCTAACAGTATGTTTACTATCAACGCAAAAAGAAATACTATTTATCATCTTTCTTTCCGTTATTATGATTTTTTTTTTCTTTTTTAACAGATGAGCAAAAATCAGAATAAAAACATTGAAATAAAAGGAGAAAATGATTTTTTTTCCCAGAAAACAAAAAATGATGTTGTAATTTCATAGTAACACTTCATAAAACTTATTTTAATGATTTAATCTTTTGAATATTTGCAATCTCGTGTCGTTTTCTGCTGCTATAGTTGCCACTGACAAGTGACAACAATCCAACGTTATCATCTCTCTTTACTCTGAGAAACAGAATCCTTCTTAACTCTTAAGAAGAAAAAAAACACACTTTTTGCTTCCACTACTTCCCTGTTTCATTTCTTATATCTGCCAAGTAAAATCAAAAGGGTGAATCTGAATGGTTTTTGCAGTTAGTTTCTCTCAAAGCCTCTTTTTGTGCAAACCATCACCTAAGCTCAAGTGTTGCTCACAGTCACAGAACAAAGAAGGCACTTCCCATGTTCAAACAAAGAAACGGTGTTTGAGATGCAACACCCTTTATTCAGATCAAGATAATTCCCCACTTGCTTGCTCCTTTCATGGCCACATCAATGGTATGCTATAGTATTTTATATTCTGTTCCTTAAATTCTTGTGTTTGCTGTCTATTTATAATTAGTGCACTTTTGGTTTCTTGAGATTATGTATTAAGAATGATTTTAGATAAGTTTTTACATCTTGGTTTTTGTATTAGAGAAATTCAAGATTGAGAGAGTGATTGAATGCACATTAACAAAATTATTTACAGTGAAATTGATTCTTCATGAATTATTATCAAAATTGATTTTGAAATGATATGATTTATATTTAAATGTTTTTTATATAAATGAAACTGATTGATTATTATTAAAATTGATTTTAAAATAATATGATTTATGTTTAAATTTTTTTATTATAAAAATAAATTTAGAGTACAATATAATATATATTTTTTTATTGATTCTAGGTCTAGAGTAAATTTAAGATTGAAACAATTTTGACTAGGCACTGCAATAAAATATTTTACATTTGATTTTATACTCATGTAATTTCAAAATTAATTATAAAAAAAAATCAATTTTGCAAAATTAATTTTATTTAAAATTAAATTTTCTAACGCTCATCCATCCAAACACACTTAAAGCTTACTTTAGACAGTAAAAACTGCATTCTTAAAGTTTATTTTAGAGTTTAGACAGTAAAATATTACATTAAAAATTAAGATATGTTACTGATGTGAAACCCCAATTGTAATAGAAACTAATTCCAAGAGCTTGTAAGGAAAAGTGCTTAAGTTTAGGCTAAAAAACTGTTATTGAAGTCCAAATCATTTATAAATGATACTGGAACTACCCGAACAGAACATGTGTGACTGTGTTACAAGACAAGATCAACCTACATCAAATTCCTTGATGCACCCAAGTAAATATAGGTATGATGAACAAGTTGCAAATTGAGAGAACATGAAGTCTTGAACTAAACAACTAACATCCTGATATAATGAATCTGCAGCGTTAAAATGAGAAACAAAAACTTTATAGCAGAGAGCTCTTCTACACTTTCAACAAATTAAGGATTAAGGAGTATGTCTATCACAGTGTATAACTGTATATGTATTTCCCTATATCCCTAGCAACATGTGGTGGATTCTATTTAGAATATAAGTATTATGCGAATTGTGAACATTAAAGGGGTATGGTCTGTTAAATTTTCATTGGACACACTGACAAATTTACTATATCTCCGTTAATTGAGTAAGGTATGTGAATATAAAAAATCTCTTAGTACTATCTTGGATTTGTAATAAAAAAAAAGAAGAGAAAAACTCGAGAATAGAATAAATTTTGCACTGGCATTGTATTACAACAAATTTGTTGACCTTATCCATTAATATTTTAACAGTTACATAAATAAAAAATCATGATTAAACATCAGTGTAAAACTCAGTACATAAATATCAAACTCTAAAAAAAATACTTTATATATCATAAAAAATATACCTTCATCAGAAAAGTTATTTCTGAACTCCATTTTTATTTTATTTTTTTATCTAAATGTCTTGCAATTCCATATGCAGCATCAGTTTTCAAACTGAAAATACGGGTTAAAATCCAAGCAACACCTAGGAGATTTGTATCAGATTTTTCCAATTTTATATCCTCTGTAATGGTTTAACCATTGGGTTATAAAATATTTTTAATTGAGTATTGGTTTCTTTGGTGAGCTATAACAAGATCAAAGTGTAAAGCATAACTGTTATAATTTGTGTAATGTTTTAGGAGATAGGGGTCTATTTTCATTGGCTCCACCGCACCAAGGAATTGATGGGGATTGGACTGATAAGTCTGGAATAATTGTATACAAATGGAATGCGAAGAATGACAGGCCAAACACTGGCAGTGCCAATTGGAAGAAAAGATGGAGTTGCTGTGCTGAGTATGATGAGAATGCCCCATGTTGTAGACGTGGATGGCATGTTTCTTATGATGATGGTTTTACTATGTATTAGCCACTATTCTAGTTCTGAATGATACATCTTTCTTGTTTTTTTTATAAGCCAAAGAATATATTAGTAAAAGATTAGAAATCACAATAAATGCCTTACCGGTTTACAGGAAAACATAGGTAATATAACCATGAAAAAAAGAGATGGTCACATCCTGTCAATACAAAAAGTGGAGTTCAAAATCCATTATGCATGAGTATGAGTTGTTAATTTGGTTGCACTGCATTATTCCCACAAACTAAATTGTATAGCGTTGCATGAACATTAGGAACTTGATACATCTTTTTTGTTTGTTTGAGTCTTCTACTTTTATTTTGCTTAAAGATATGGCCAATGCCAATAGTTAGGCATCAAATGAAGATTCAAACTTGTGAACTTAATGTCTAGTATAATCAATGATGATTGATGACTTTAGCTTTTGTGAGTAATGAAATTTCCTTTGCTTTCATTTTTGTTATGTTTTTGTCTCACATTGAATTTGTATTCAGTTCACACCCTAGTCTAGCTATATTCAAGGTTATGAAAAAGGTCACTAGTGATGGTAGTTTCAGCTGTAACATCAAGGTTTATTGAGTAATGAAATTTCCTTTGCTTTCATCTTCGTAATGTTTTTGTCTCGCATTGAATTTGTATTCACTTCACACTCTAGTCTAGTTATATTCAAGTTATGAAAAACGGTCACTAGTAATGGTAATTTCAGCGGTAACATCTTTTCTGAGTCTCCACAACCACAACACAACTGCAATTGTGACCACATTTGTCTGTAGTTTCCCACAATATCAAGGAATGCAACGAAACTGTGTCTGCAATTTAAAACCTTGGCCATATTGATGAGAGATTAAATGCATATACAAGCTCCCTTGTTCTATTACTATCATAACAGGTTAGGAGAGCAATTTTGCAACAATAAACGTAGCACATATTATTGTATTTTATCAAACCAAAGAAGGTTTAGAATTGCAAAAACTAGTTTCTATTGTCAATAGTAGTTGAATCCCAAAAGCAAGTAAGTCGCAATTGGTAGCTCAAACTAGCAATATTGCATTTTATTACAAAGATAACTGTTGCCTTGTTATATGGAATATAGATTACCATTCCATGAAAGGAAAAATGGTACACTGCTACCTCACAGGTAACCTTTTTCTTTGCAGTAACGAACTGTATCATCAAGCATTTCCTCAAGTCCATACTTGAACACAAATCCTGCCTCTATCAGCTTCTTTGCGGATAAATTTGGTATCCTGATACCTTTTTGGTTTGAAGCACTACAAGAAAAAATAATAAAATATTTGTTACAGTGAGATAAGAGAAAAATCATTTACATAAATCAAGAATGTCAAGTGTGTAACAGCAGAAGAACTAGAATATAAACTCACTCTGGTGTTCGTTTTTGAACCTCCGGGTATTTGGTAGAAACAAGTTCATATAGCCTTTCAAGAGGTACATTATGTGAAGAACATATGTACCTCCCTTTTGGATCTGGATGTTCAAGCAGAAATACATGTGCTCTAACCACATCTTCCACATGCACCATAGGTATCTGAATATTGAAAGCAAATGGATCTCTCTCACCTGCATAAATTTCCTTTCATAATCAATCATAAGCACAAGCATTAAAAAAAAGGAAAAGTCAACATTGCAACATATTCTCTGACATTCATTTTAAGTCATTCTTTACTACTATGTAAAATTTATGTGTCTCAGTCCTTATTTATTAAATTTTTATTCCCAATTTAATAATTTCTGCATAATTTTCAACCAACATTGCTGCCATTTCTGAATTCTCATATATTTTGAGTTCAAGCAAGCACAAGTCCAAGCAGTCAGCCTAAATGGAAGTCCGAAAATTACTATATTTATTTGTGTACAATGGTCACATAGTGCTTAGAATTTATGATCTTATGCATACTATTCAACCTCCCACCATTAGGCCAACCTTAGTGGTTTATTGTGTGAATTACAATATGAAACTGAAGCAAGCACAGAAAACATTGTTATCAAAGTGACATGAGTTAAAGGGAGTGTTTCTATTTCCATTCAACCATGTTGAACATGAACAGTGTTAACATGCATCATCAGAAAGTTCAGTTGGAGTAAAACTAAAACATGCTAAATGGAAGAAAAACATGACAAGCAAAATTGCATCACATACCAAATGCAAGATTCAATACATCAGAAATTGAGTCAGGAAGCTTAGGACAAATGAAGGGTCCAAGAACCAAAGGTGGAGCTACAGTCACAATATCCAATCCATTCTTTTCTCCAAATTCAAGTATTGCCTTTTCTGTCAATGTCTTGGACACTGCATAAGACCATTTCATTATCTTTGAAGATCTAAGATAATCTACATCACTCCAAAAGCTTTCATCCATCACTTTTTCTTCTCTTTGGTTGCAAATCACAGCACCTACGCTTGTAGTGTAGACAACTCGCTTCACAGTCTTGGAGTTGAGGCATGCCTTCAAAATGCTTAGTGCACCATCAATGCATCTTTTGGTCACTACTTCCTCAGGTTCCTTAACTGCAAAGTCAACTGGGGTAGCAACATGGAAAACTCCAATGCATCCTTCAATGGCTGCATTGAAACTTTCTGGATTGCTGAGATCAGCACTGAGAATTTGTAGCCGTTCTGATGCTCCAGGTAAGCTGGTGAGAAAGCCAAGATCTTTCCTGTGTTCTATTTTATTTAAAAGTAAACATTTGTAAATCATGTAACCCAACATAAATTCTGCTTCCACTAATAAAAAATTATTTTACATTATCATAGTATCCAAATGGAACATGTAAAAAATGCAGTTCTACATTTGTGATAAAAAAATACTTTTTTAAATTATTTTAAAAAAATATTTTATTTTAGAGATTCGTGTAGGATCATAAGTAAATTTTCGTACGGTTACAACTAAATTTTTTTAAAAAAAGTAATTTTTTTTTTAAAAAAAAAATTTAAATAAACAGCTCATAAATTTAAACTAAATTTTATTCTATTTAATGATATTATGTCAAAATATCTTTTATTTTATAAAAATTCTATTTTAATGGACTCTTATTTATTGTTAATATAAAGTTTTAATATTGGACTAGGATTTTTTTAAACGGGATTCATAAAATTGAATGATGTTGTTTATAATTTTTTTTTCCTTAAATTTGAATGTAGAGGAAGTAAATATTATCATGCCACACACAACCATGCATAAAACCAATATTAAGTTGATTAGAGTAAAATTTAAGTTCAAATCTTTTAAACAAAGTCTCAAATAAGGGTGATAAAATTGGTTGACATGCCCCATCTTTGGCTGTGAAAAAGAACAAGGCAAACTCAACCCACTTTACCATTGGCTGACTAGTTGTTGGGATGGTGATGGGACAGTGCAATTTTGACCTCTTCTATCTTCGGAATGCGTATGTGACTTTTTTATAAGAGCTTATGAAAAGATTTTTATAACTATTTGATAAATTTATTGATTTTATTAATTATTATTTTAAAAATCTCGTAAATAAAAAATTATAATTATTTATAGTATAAAAACTTTTTATACTAGTAATATATATAAATTAAATTCTATTTAAAAAATAACGTGAATATGAAATTTTAATTTCATATATTTGTGGAGTGCTTTTATGAGCAACTATACTAAAATCTGTCATACTAAAGTATCCACCAAATCTGATACAATATTGGATCCGGCCTTTGAATTCAAAACTTGATGATTCAATTAAATGCATAAAACTAACAGAAAGAACACTTATTAACTACTTTGTGTATTCATGCTAAAAAGTATTATATATACAGTTAATTACAATATTTTATATATTATCAATTAATATTTTAAAAATTTTAAGTAAAAGAAAATTTTTTTAACAACAGTATATAAATGGTAAACAGTAAAACTAATACCAATGTTGAATGAGAATGGTAGTAAGATACTGTTACCGCTCTCGAAACTGTTTTACAAACTTTATTGAAAATTATAATACTAATTAAATAAGCAGAAGATAATAGCATGCTTAATTGTAGTGTATATGACATTTCTTATGTTGAAAAAGTTTAATTAACAGAAGGGGTTGCTTGTGTACCTGGATTGTTTCTCACAGTGGTTTTAACTAAGTAACCATCTTCAAGGAGTCTCTTGACTAACCATGAAGCAATAAAACCAGTACCTCCTGTAACACACACTCTTCCTTTGCTTTCTTCCATTTGCATGGCTTTTGTGAATTCTCTCTTGCTCTCATGACTGATATATATGCAATTATTTGATGATCACAAAAAAGAAAAGTAGAAAGGTTGACTACAGAGTACTCTTCAGTGGTCACAACACTGAATTTTCAAAAATAAACAGCAAAGTGTCTACTTATAAACTTCATCGTTATATTTATTATATTGAATTTTCAAACTCAAAAAGATTATTTAATTAAATAAGTCATACAGAATAGGATATTTCAACATAATCCAGCTATCTGCTTACAAAATTTTCTAACCTTTGAAAATTCTCATTTAAGTAACTACTATTACTACATATGTAACATAATGGTTACCTTTGATGATGTATACAGCGCTGAGTATTCCAAGCCAAAATATTCAAATCTTTGAATTCTATTATTTATTTCAGATATGGAAACACTTTCAGAGTCAGTCTCAGAGCGTGTGTTTGACTTGGTAAGCCATATAATATTAAATATATTATAATCTTTGAATTCTATCATTTGATTAATTTCAAAATAAAGATTAAGTACTAGAACGAAAGGCCAAAACACTCTTGCAGTCTTTGTGTTCTTCCAATTTGCTTATTGTTCTTGTTGAAAACCAAACATAGAGTCATAGGAAACGCAAGAAAATAACCATTGGGTGCACTAAAATTGCGATATATATATTTATTGTATTCAATTTTACACGGTGATAAAGTATTACAACTAATGTTTAAATAGAAAAATTATATTCAATGATTAACTCCATTAAAAATATATGCTGAGATTTGTAGAAAAGGATTTGAGTTTGATTTCGAGTCAAAATATATCTAAATCCTGAGTCGAGTGATTAGATTACTGTCAATTAAAAAAAAATATAAAAATTATGAGATTCTAATTACCTTAAACAAAAAGAAGTCATATCTACTTTAAAAAGTATCATCATTAACCAACCAACTATAAGTTTTTTGAACATGAGTAACCTTTAATCAATTGTACAAGTAAGCAATAACAAGTGTTGCACAGACATCTAATTGTTGGAGTGCAAGTGTGTTGTTTATTTCTCTCTTCTCTTCTTTGGTGCCTTGTTACCAATAAGTGGTATCAGAGCCCATTTCTTAGTATGCTCTATGGTTGCAGCAATGTCTATCTTTCGTATCAGAAAAGATTTGGTTAGAGTAAATTTTCTTAGTATGCTCTGTGGCTGCAGCTGTGTCTGATCTTCCACGTCAGAAAAGATTTTTTCTCTTGTTCTTGGGGATCTCAGTCTAGAGAACTAGTGAGGGTGTTTCTTCAAAAGCAGTAAGAGCAATGACAATGGACGAAGGCAAGATGAAGATTGAAAAGTTCGATGGTGCGGACTTTGGCTTTTGGAAAATGCAGATAGAAGATTATCTGTATCAGAAGAATATGTATCAACCACTCACAGGAAAGAAGCCAGAGGGTATGAAGGAGGAAGATTAGATTCTCCTTGATAGACAAGCCCTTGGAGCCATTAGACTGACGTTATCTCGTAATGTTGCTTTCAACATTGCAAAAGAAAGGACGGCAACAGGTCTCATGAAGACTCTATCCAACATGTACGAGAAACCATCAGTCTCAAACAAAGTTCACTTGATAAGGTGATTGTTTAATCTGCGGATGTCTGAAGGTGCTTCGGTAGCACATCATCTCAATGAACTAAACACTGTTACAACCCAGTTGAGTTCAGTTGAGATTGAGTTCGATGAGGAAGTACGGACTTTAATACTTCTGTCTTCCCTGCCAGAAAGTTGGAATGCTACGGTCACGGTTGTGAGTAGCTCATCGGGAAGCAATAAGTTAAGATTTGATGATGTTCAAAATTTGGTTCTCAGTGAAGAGATCCGACGGAAAGAGTCGGGTGAACCATCAACCTCTTCAGTATTGCAGAGTCAAGAGGAAGAAGTTCAACCAAAGAAAGCGGACGCGACAAATCAAATGAGAGACAATTCAAGTCTAGAAATCATCGTAGTTCCTAAAACTCGAAGACGATCGAGTGTTGGAATTGTGGGAAAACCGGACACTACAAAAATCAGTGCAGGAGTGCACAGAAGAGTCAAGAAGCAAAGGGCGAAGCAAACGTTGCCTCCACCTCAGGAAAAGATGAGGTGTTGATATGCTCTCTTGAAGATAAAGAATAGTCTTGGGTATTAGACTCTAGAACATCTTTTCACACTACCTCACAAACGGAACTATTCGAGAATTATGTTCCTGGAAACCTTGGTAAGATTTACTTTCGTAATGAGCAGTCATGTGAGATTGTAGGTAAATGTGCAATAAAGATTAAGTTAAACGGGTCTGTATGGGAATTGAAAAATGTCAGACATATTCCCGACCTGACTAAGAACTTAATCTCAGTGGGTCAGTTAGCCAATAAAGGCTACACGACAATCTTCCACATTGATGATTGGAAGATTTCAAAGGATGCGATGACAATTGCTCAAGGCAAAAAGAGTGGTACTCTTTACAAGACAATAGGAGCATGTCATTTGATTGCAGTTGAACAAATGAAAGTCCCAATCTATGGCACCAAAGACTTGGGCATATGAGTGAGAAAGAGATGAAGGTCATGTACTCAAAAGGAAAATTACCAGGTCTTCAGTCAGTAGAAATTGACATGTGTGAAGACTGTATACTTGGAAAGCAGAAGATAGTCAACTTTCAGACAAGTAGAAAAACCCCAAAGAAATTGAGCTCATCCACTCTGATGTTTGGGGACCAAGACTGTCCCTTCCATTGGTGGGAAGCAATACTTCGTAACTTTTATTGATAATCACTCCAGAAAGGTATAAGTTTACTTTCTGAAACACAAGTTTGAAGTATTTGAAGCTTTCAAGATTTGGAAAGCTATGGTAGAAAATGAGACAGGATTGACGATTAAAAAACTCAAATCCGACAATGGTGGTGAATATGTAGACACCAGATTCAAGAAGTTTTGCTATGAGCACGAAATCAGAATGAAGAGAATCGTGCCAGGTACGCCTCAACACAATGGTGTAGCAGAGCGTATGAATCGAATGTTGACTGAAAGAGCCAGAAGCATGCATGTGCAGTCGGGCCTACCGAAGCAATTCTGGGCAGCAACAGTTAATACAGCAGCTTACTTGATCAACCGAGGTCCATCAGTACCATTGGAGTATAAAATACTAGAAGAGGTATGAAGCGGAAAAGAAATAAAACTCTCACATCTTAGAGTTTTTGGGTGTACAACTTATATGCACATTAACGATCAAGAAAGGAACAAACTTGATCCCAAATAAAAAAAGGTGCACTTTCATGGTGAAGATGAGTTTGGCTACCGTCTGTGGGATGATGAAAACAAAAAGATGATCCGCAGTAGAGACGTGATCTTCAACGAAGGAGTCATGTACAAGGATAAGCATAATACAAGTACTAGTAACTCAAAATTGAGTGGCCCAACTTATATAAAGGTGGATGATGCTGTAGAAAGTCCACCAGTTGAGAGTTCTCAATCATAGGAAGTAATTGAATCAGGCAGAGAGCAACAATTTACTTCAACTCCTGAATTGAGAAGGTCTTCTTGAGTTTCTGTGCCTAACAGGAGATACATGAACTACATGTTGTTAACAGATGGAGGAGAGCCTGAAGACTATTCAGAAGCATGTCAAACCACAGATCCTAGCAAGTGGGAGTTTGGCATGAAAGATGAAATGAAGTCTTTAATTTCAAATCAAACATGAGAACTAGCAAAGTTACTTATGGGAAAGAAGACACTTCACAACAAATGGGTGTATCGCGTGAAGCAGGAACACAATGACTTCAAAAGATATAAAGTTCGACTAGTTGTAAAAGGATTCCAACAGAAGGAAGGAGTGAATTACACCGAGATATTTGCTCCAGTTGTGAAGCTCAATACTATCAGATCCGTGTTAAGTATTGTTGCCAGTGAAGAACTCTACCTAGAGCAATTGGATGTGAAGACTGCATTTTTTCACGTAGATTTGGATGAAGAAATCTACATGCACCAACCTGAAGGTTTCTTAGAGAAAAGAAAAGAAAACATGGTTGTACATCTCCCCGGTGTTTAACCCCCTTGGTTTGGACCCAACAACTGGTATCAGAGCCGATGGTTGTGATCGGCTAAGGTTGACGGTGAATTCCCTTCATCGAAAGTCCTCCTGACAAGGGTTCAAGAAGCGTGTCCCCTTGTGTTTAAGGACAGTGTGAATAAGGGGCCGTCATTAAATGTATGCCTCTGCTGGAGGGGGAGTTTACAATGTGGAAGAGACTCACATTTGAGGGGGAGATTGTTGGAGTGCAAGTGTGAGTTGAAGTCCCACATTGGTAAGAAATTGGGAAGTTGAGTAATATATAAGTGAGAAAGACCCATAACCTAATGCCTTAAGGTTTTGGGTTGAAGGTGGTGTCATGTTCTCTTATATATGGGCTCGTGTCCCTTGTTTATACATCTCTCCAGTGTTTAACTCAGGTTTAGACCCAATACTAATATTGTCAGATAAAAATCTTAACTTCTAACACTCCTTGAAATTCTTTTTGAATACTCCAAAATCTACACTTTGATCTTAACACTTCAAACTTGCCCTTGGGAAGGGCTTTTAATCATGATGTTTGCAACCTGATTTTTTAAATTGTAAATGCAACAAGCTTATTTCCTTTCATTTCTCTACTTGGTATGATACTATACTTTGATGTCTTTTCACTCTGAACAAGATTATTTGCTATTGTTGCAGTGGACTTGTTCTCCACCCAAATAACAATTGTTGCATCTTGAATTTGCTTAACATTTGATAATTTTTTTCAGTTAAATGGCTTAATTTTCTTCTACTGCAATTGAATTATACTTGGTTTTAACTGTTTTTTCGAATTTCATGAGAAAATACCACTGCCAAAAACATAGTCTAAGGTACTGTTTGCATCTCTGAACTTTCTACCTAATCACTATCTGCTTAATCTTGAAGCTCTCTGCTTTGATTTTTTAAAAACCAAAGACCATAATTTGTTGTACCCCACACATACCTCAAAACTCTATTTGCTAACACCAAGATGCCCTTTACTAGGAGAATGCATAAACTTGGACAACAGAAACATCCAATTAAATTTCTATAAACAGCAACATCTGTTCTACACTTCTACTATCATCATTATCATTCTTGAATATTTTTTCATTCACAACCAATGGTGTGGTTATAGGCTTGCATCTTTTCATGTGAAATTTTCTCAAAATTTCTGAAGTATATTTCTCTTGTAAAATGAAGATTCCGACACTTGATTAAAAAATCTTCATTTCAAAATAATGTGAATTTGGTTTAGAATATTTGAATTACATATACTTCATTCTTTCACCAATTCACACACGAAGTGGCTTTTAAAGCCCTTTTGTCAAAGATAATCATCAATCCTAGTATACCAAGTCTTCAGTGTATCTATTTTAAACCATACAAAGCTTTGTGAATCTTGTAAACTTTATAAAAGCCTTCAGGTTGTTCAAATAAGTAGATGTTTTCCTCAAGAAAGTAAGACACTTGACTTAACACCAAAATGATATATTTTCCAACTGATTCTATCATGTCTTGAAAATAAAGCAAAATATATTGGAAAAATAAACACTATATTGTTGAAAATAGCCTTTTACAACCCATTTATCTGAGTTAACTTGTTCACATGAGTTTAGTTCTATGAACCCACTTAGTACCAATTACCTTTTCATTTTTTAATTGGTCTGTTTTCCACTAGTTGTTGAGTGTTATTTTTGTCTGTCATATTAGAGAGTTCATCTGAGAAACAAAACCCACATCATTCTACATAAAGTACAAACCATAAAATATTTAAACATAAAATAGCTAGTTTCTATTGTGAATCATTTTAAGTGCTAATTACTAAACTTTGTTACATAGATAACTGTTGTCTCATCATATGGATAAGCATATATATTATACAAAAGAAAGGCTACACATCAGGCCTATAGGTAATCCTTTTCTTTGCAGCATTGAATTGAATCATCAATCATTTTCTCTAGTCCACACTTGAACACGAATCCAGAATCTAGCAGTTTCTTTGACAATATATCTGGTATCTTGATACCTTCATTTTGTTTTAACGAGCTACAAGAAGAAATAATCAAATACTTATTGGAATGAGGAAAAAAAAGTTGTTTACATAAATCAGCAATCTCAAATTAATGTATAACAACTTTAAAATAAGTAGTATAGGAACTCACTCTAACATTGGTGGTTGAAAATTTGGGTATTTGGCAGAAACAAGTTCAGACATTCTTTCACTTGTTACAGTGCATTGTGAACAATTATACCTTCCTTTTGGATTAGAATGTTCAAGCAGAAATATATGCGCTCTAGCCACGTCATCAACGTGCACCATTGGAATCTGAGGTACCAAACCAAATGGTCCTTTATTGCCTACATAAAGTTTCACTTAGAATCTTAGGCATAAGCACTCAGCCAAAATGGGAAAGTCTTCATTATCTATTACTATTCAATGTGAGAATTTTTGTGGGATAATGTTCATTTTTAAATTTGACTACTATGATCAACAGTCTTAAGTTGACTGATGTATACTAAAATCAAGGACCAAAATGGTTCCTAATTGTAAAAGTTAAACATCAAATTAAAATTAATGTGGTCTTCTGACAAAAAATCTACAAAATCGGATCTTAATGTTATATTGGGCAAAAAGAAAACACACATGTAATGTAAAACATTAAAATAACTATTATTGTTGATTTGAAAAACTAAAGTTTCTTTTCAAATGACTGTCACATACCATATGCGAAATTCAGTGTAATATGGACTGAGTTAGGAAGCTCTGGACAAATGAAGGGTCCAGAAACAAAAGTTGGATTTAGGGAGACAACATCCAATCCATTTTGTTCTCCAAACTCTAGCACTGCTTTTTCTGTCAGTGTCTTTGAAACTGAATATGACCAACCAGCTGGCTTTGAAGCTCTAAGATAATCCACATCACTCCAATAACTTTCATCCATTGCTTCCTCTTCTTTACCATTGTACATCACAGCAGAGGCACTAGAGGTGTAAACAACTCTCTTCACAGTCTTGGAATTCAAGCATGCCTTCAAAATGCCTAGTGTGCCATCAACACATCTTTTGGTCACTACTTCTTCAGGTTCCCTTGAAAAGTCCATTGGGGTAGCAACATGGAAAACTCCAGTACACCCTTCTATGGCTGCACTGAAACTTTCTGGATTGCTGAGATCAGCACTCAGAATTTGTAGCCTTTCACATGCTCCAGGTAAGCCGGTAAGAAAGCTAACATCTTTTCTGTGTTCTACTATATTTAAGAGTAAACATTGTTAAATCAAGTAGCAAACTCTTTCTTCTACTAATCAGAAAATTTTGTACATTATATATTTTTTATTTTGCCCTTCGGTTAATACCAAAATGGAACATGTTAAAAATGCAATAGTCTTCTAACATAAAAATTATTGGACTCATACTTTCAGCTCAAAAGTAGTATGGTCTAATTAAATGCACAAATGAATTATATAGCTAGGAACACATTTATTTTGACACACTTTCCTATCAGTTAAAATTTTGTGAAAATTATAGAATCATATAAATAAGACCCATTGAATAAAACTGAGACGGAAATAAAACCTACTAACCTTTGTAAGTTTTTACAAATTTTAACCAAGAATAAAAATTGTGATAAAAAAGTGATGTACTGCATTCCTCATGTTGAAATGGTTTATTTTAATAGATGGGGTTGCTTCTATTACCTGAATTGGATCTCACAGTAGTGTTAACAGAGTAACCATCTTCAAGGAGCCTCTTCACCAACCATGAACCAATAAATCCAGTACCTCCTGTAACACACACTCTTCCTTTGCTTTCTTCCATTTTCTTGTGCCTTCTCTCCTTAGCTGATTGCTTACTGAATTATAAGGAATTGTTTGATGATCAAACACGGAAGCAAAAGTGCAAAGGTTGACTACACTCTTATTCGGTCCTCACCACACTGTATTTTCAACAAAATCTGCTGGCTGTCTACATCTAAATTTAGTCATGAAAATTTATTAGATTTATTTTCAAACTTAAAAAGGATTATTTGATTGACCAAGTCAAAATAAATATGACATAATATAATCTTAATTATACCATGTACTCCTCATTTTTTTAAGCTATCTCTCTGCTGTTTAAAGTGTAAACAATATCATGTCACTTCTTGTAACATGAGTGTGTATTGTTTTTACTGAATAAAATTTCCTTTTTCAAAAACTCCTTGATTTTTCAATATTTGAAATTGTCCATCCAATATTTATATCATGGTGATATTATGTTTCCAGTTTTTAAAATCGTTGGTCTGCCGTTGTTAAATTAACATTGGGTGTGAGAGGTAAAAAATTCTAGTAGAAAAAGATGATTTAGCTAATTACAAATATTTTCTTTTGCATATTTGCCTTTAAAATTAGGATTTATGGGTCTTTACTAGAAAAAAAGAAAAATTGGAGATATAATGTCACATATTAAAAAAAATTGGACATACAAAATGAAATTAAGTCAATAATATATAACTCCATATATTAATTAAAATTATCGCATTTACTCTTTCTCAATCAGATCACACCCAGAATTGGGGGAGTCACTGGTTCGACTTGTTTAGCAGATTGGGCATATAATCTGGTCAAATCAAAACAAGTTGAGTTGATCGATTTTGTCAAAAGCTGAAAATCAGTTAAACTGAACTAATTTGCTACTTTTTTTGTGTTTTTGAATGATGTCTTTTTTACAAATTAAAAAAAAATGATATCATTTTCATAATGCAGAAGAAGTTAGGTCTAAAAAATAAACAATTGATTATAATTTAAATCCAAAATTGATAATTTAAAATAATTAAACTATAATTTTTATATATTAATAACTTATGAAATTGTTGTTTTAACGTGTAGTTGGAATTGACTATAGTTTGAAATAATTTAAATCTAAAAAAATGTACATAGCCTATCTACCACCCTTTAGGATAAATAGTGACAATTGCTATGGTTTATCCTAAAGTTATTTGATTTGCTTGAAGAAGCACGTGTTAGTCGTGCTTTGATCTTTAAAAAATTATCTCCTAAGTTATTACTTATGAAATGTGAATTTTAGTTTAATTATTATTTTAAATATTAGTACTTTATTTTTATAATAATTTTAAATTTAAAATATAAATTTATATTAAATTTATTATTTTAAATTTTTATAATATAGACAAGCGACTAATGATTATCCCGTTTAATCACTAAACTATAAAAGCACTTTCTGAAATGACAGACTCCATTTTAATATCACTGATTCAAATCTTTGAAAATTGCCTAACCTTTGAAAATTCAACATTTGAGTTTGTGCTACGAATGTAACATAACGCTTCTCTATGATGTTCACAGCACAGCACTGGGCAATCCAAGCCATAACATTCAAATCTTTGAATTCTATCATTTCAGATGTAAGATATGGGAAAGAGATAAAGGACAAAACACTCAGGTTCTCGGTATGGACAGAATAAGACTATATTATATATTTTAGAAATTATAAGCAGTTTTAAAAAATAATTAAATATTTAGAAATTCAGATTAATTTAAAATTCTTATCCGATAAAGCTGAACATTATTCTTTATGCAATCTAACAAAAATATTCTTGGGTGTCAATCAACAAAGAAAAAAAACCTACAAAAAGGACTTTAATGCTAAAGTTTCAAATTACATAAAGAAAATATTAGTATTGACAATGAATGAAAGACATGTATCTTAACTTTAACATAATTTATTATTTATAGCAAGTATTTAGGTGTCAGTTATTACTTTTTTTAAGAAGAATATTACCTTTGTCCAATAAATATTGTCTTTGTCTACCTGCGTTGAACATGGTCATATTTTGATTTATTTAATAATGATTTATCTTTTAGTGAGTTTCTTTTTTTCTACGTTTTCCTATGTGTTTTGATTTATTCGAACATCACTTGATGGACTGACACCTAAGGGTATTTTTGTCAGTTTGCATAAGGAACAATGTTCAGCCTTATCCTGGTAAGAACATTTTGGCGCCTACCGAAAATGTCTTTTTATACGTCAAATGTTAATTATTATTAATGTGTTAGTTTTTTATTAATGGAAGAATTCAAATTCACGATCTTTCCCTCACATCTTCTTCTTAAAGGTGAACTTTTTTATTAAATCAACCATATAACTTTCTAAAAACATTATTTTTAAATAATTGAAAATCTGTTTGTAGTTTATAATTACTTATCAACAATTTTATTTTTTTCCAATTGTTTTCACACTTTTTTAATTTATAAAAACTTATTATTTGCTACATCTAAATAAGATTAATTATTTTTAAACTAATTTTTTAATAGGATTTCCCCCAAAAAAATAATATTATAAAATATATAATCAATTATTGAAGAAATATAATATTTCAGTTTTTTTAAAACACTCTTAAAATATAATCATTGAATTCTGAATCCAAAATAAAAAATTAAAAAGTACAAGAAAGAAATTAGGACAAAACAATCTCATTGTGAAAATCAGCTCGCTCTTATTACATGTAAAACATAGAGTTTAATTGGTATACATTATCAATATAAAAAATTTACCATAAATATCAATAATGTAAATCTTTACACTGATAGTGTATACCAATTAAACTCTAAATTATATATATATATATATAAAAAAGTATCTAATAAAATGTTTATGAAAACCTAATTTTACTAGTTTCTACAAATTTAAAATTCTTTCTTCTAATATAAAATATATAATATAATTAATATTGTTCTTAATTAATATAATATATGATTTTTCAACTGAAATATATGTATATTAATACACGGTTGAAAATCTTATATTTTAAGTTAGTGTCTCAATTTTTATTTCAATCAATATAATAATCATCATATTATTTAATAATTTTTTTATATCTTATATAATTTATTTAATAACCCAGTATTTATTAATTAGTTGAAATAAAAAATAAGACAAAAGTTAAAATAAAAGATCTTGACACTTTAGTACAGATGTTATTTTTGATGGAAAATATAAAAACAAATGAGTTATTTTAGCGGCAAAGTCTATCCTACCAATTTAGAGAATGTGGGTTCAACTTATAGAATTTTATTATTTTGTTGTTGAATAGGAACATTTATTAATCAGCATATGCGTGCCGGAAAATGCGTACAGGAGTTGGTCAGATATGATCTAGCGCACGTTTGGTTCCACGTCCCTTAGCTGATAGAATTCGTGATGATGAGAAGCTACAATGGGTAGTTTTTAGGTAGACGTAAAAAGTAAGATTGATGTGAATCCAAACACGTTCCTAATGTGAGATAGTAACGACACCACGTACACATAATAATTAAGAAAAGCTTCAATAGAATAAAATATGGGTAACTTAACTAAAAAAAATCTAAATTAAGTAACTTGATTAACAAAAAGATGTAAATTTGATTGTATATTTGCCTTTTTAAACCAACCTTATGATGACAACTTGACAAGCCTGAAAAAGAGGCCAAAGACATATTAATTTTGTTAATTGTACCTTGGTTAAGTAAGTTTTTTTATTCTTAAAATTTTTACAAAAATCATTTTTATCCTTAAAATTAAAAAACAAAATTTAGTCTCTAATTTGCTTTTAATCTCTCTTCTCAAGTTAATGTCATTAAAAAATTATATCGCTACACGAAACATATTTTTATACTCGTAAATTATTTTCCTCTTCAATCTTAACTTCTTCAATCTTCAATTTCACATTCAGACTAAAACTTATAAAGTGACAATGTTAATAAAAAAAATTAATTTGAGAGATTAAAACAATATTTTTGATTTTCTAGGACAAAAAATGATTTTTTATGAAACTTTATGTAAAAAAACTTATTTAAGCTATATATATCATATTGTATGCTCACTTTTCTAAAAGTTAAAAAATAATGTTTTTAATATATATATATATATATAAGTTTAATTATTATATATTATTAGTGTAAAATATTTTACACTAACATTCAATTACAACCCTTTATTTATGATACATTTATTAATTTTATTAATAATATTTTAAAAATCATATAAATGAAAATGTATGATTAAATGTGTGTACAGATCTTATACACTGTCAATACATACTAATTAAACACTTTTTTGAGTTATTTTAAAGTAGGGGGGTTGCAACTAGAAAATTAGGGGTGCTAAAAAAATGGTAATCGTAATGTTTGAGTGTGTTTGAAGTTGTTTTTAAACCATTTTAAAAAAATCGAGGAATGATTGTATTGACTTCACTTTTTGAGAAGAATCCCCTATCACAGTAAGAAAAGATTTTGCACCAGAAGAATGAGATTTATTGTAGGTCACCAAAATGTACTAACTCAAAGCATTTAACCGTAAAAATTAATGCTACTTAATGAAAAATTTAACCTAGAATGAGATTATAAAGTTTATTTAATAAAAAAAATTACACGTGAAGAGAAGGAAAGAAAAGAAAAAAATTATGTTTTCAATTCTTCACTAATTATATTAATAACTAATATTTACCAATAAAAAAAATGTTAGATTGACCAAAGGGTAAACTGTGAAAGTACAGTTTTTTTGAAAACTTCATGCTTGAATCAATATCATAATTTGGTAGATAAGGTTGAGATAGTAAAAACATGTAGGCTTAAAGGTCATCCAAGAGTTAGTATCACGAAAAAGTTTGCTTATGAACAAGATTAAATTGAAAAGCTGGAATATGCAATACATGTGGTATTAAAATACATAAATAAATAGAACCAATAGGGTGACCTTGGTAGAATTTTAAAGGAATAGAAAGATTAGATGATTAGTTGTTCAATGAATAGTTATAAAAACCAACAATTAATTTGGTCAAAGTAGTCAGTAAAAATGGCCAGACCCGTTGATTTAATTTAATTCTGTCTATATATTAAAAAGTAAAATATCTATAAAATATATATATATATATATATATATAAATAAATGTAATATTATACTTTTTACTTTTCATATTCGCAAATTGAATTAAAAATAAAAAGAAAATAAAGAAATTTAGAAACGATGTCATTTCAATTTTTTTTAAAAAAATTCAAGTTTAACAAACATAGGTTAACCTGCTCTGAGTCATCGATTTTTGTTAAAATCGATCAGTTTTAACAAGTTTGAAACGGTTTAACTGCATATCTGGTTTGTTAGAACAATCGATCTGATAATGTGACTGGGTCCCAGTTGGACTGGTCCTCCAACCGTCCGGTCCGAACCGGTTTTCACAATTACTGTTTAACGGTAATAGGAGAAAATTTAGTGGGTAAATTATTGTGATAAGAATAAGGATGCAAGAAACTTTGTTTATTTACTAACTCATGGTTTGCTTGGTGATGAGGGTTGCTTTCTTTATTTATAGGCATGAATCCACCACCCATGATACATGTTTCTAGATTTCTCTTCATACATTCTACAACTTTCATAACATGTATTTTTAATTTAGTATTACATAGAATATTCTAATATCTATTAACATTTTTTGAACTAGCTACTAGTTTTTAGGATTTTCTTACGTGATTTTTTTTAGAATTTTGTAGGATCTTCTAACACTCCTCCCTAATGCAAAATTCGAAAATTATGTAGCCATATTTTGTAGTTGTTCAAACTTGGCTCTTTTATCTTATGTTGCTTGAGTTGAGTTGAACTTCTTTGTAGTTGATTTTGCTTCTTCAAATATTTTTGATATTATCTAAGATCAAGTATGGCCATGTCGCAAGTTTCATATTTTTTTCTCCAATGATCTTAATTGTCTTAAAGAAGACTTTGGTAAATAGCCTTGATGTCGTAGAGGAAATGGAAACATACTCGGATCCCTTGTTACTTCTCTAATTCCTTTTTGTCTTTGTAGCACTAAACTATGAATATTGTTTTTTCTTGATTTCATCTCTATTCTAATTCTGATAAACACTCTTGTTAAATTTAACATCTTGGTTGAATGTCAATTTCTTTGTTTTCTTTTCAAGAAGACATGCTTCACTATTTTCTTGTTTATGTGACAAATTTCTCACCATATACTTGTGACATAATGACTTTGATAATTGAATATTAAAGTGATCAAATCTACAATATTGTAGCCACAAATCATCAAATTTTGCTCTCATGGCAATGTTAGTAGGATATTTGAAGTTTATCAGAAAACTTTTATTTCCTTTATCCACTTTAACTTAAGTAATCACTTGCCTTTTATTATGATTATCGTAGATAGTGCATGTGTTTCCTTCAAAGTAAAAAACATGTACATAACCTTTCTCTATCATTTGATCAATGCTTAAGAGATTTTCTTTAAGATTAGAAATTAGTGAAACATCTTTTATTAGTTTAGCTAATACCTTTCTTTGTCTTTACCATGACAATGTATTTGCCTTGTGACTCCACCAGAGTGTTATTTCCTAATTGAACTTTAATTCTAATAGCATCATAACTTCCTTAAATATACTTCTATCTTTGGTCATGTGATTACTACAACCGCTATTCAAGTACCAAATTTCTCCTGATTCAACACCGTAATATTGATTAACATAAAATAGATGTTTCTCTCTGTCATGTTCTTCAACAAAAATTGTTTGATGCTTAATTTTTTTGTGATAATTTTTCTTGATGTGTCCAAATTTCTTGCATTAATTACACTATAATTGTCACGATTAGGGATGACAATCATACTTGCCTTGTCCCCGCCCTGATTTTGATAGAAACAACTCGCATTGTTGGTCCCTGCCCCTGTCCCCACCTAAGAAAATCGGGGACAGGGACAGGGGTGGGTTTGTTGGTCCTCGCCCTGTTCCTGCACCTGTCTTGCTTCTATGTTAAACAAAATTTCATATATATTTTTAATCTCACATGTCTGTGTACAAACTCATACTGACCATTAAAACTAAAATATAATTAATAACCTAACATATAATTTATTTAATTAATAAATTAAATATAATTAATAATTTAACATGTAATTTATTTAATAAATTATAAGTAAATTTAAATTTAAATTTAAATTATAAAAAATAATATAACAGATACTCGCGGGTATATCTGAACCTAAAGACACTCAACGAAGATGAGGATTAAAATTTCATACTTGTCTCCTTTTCCGCCCCACATTTTTCAGGGACAGGGACAAGGAGGGCCAAACCGCCCTCGCCTTGCCTCATTGTCATCACTAGTTGGGATGCCAAAATCTTTCTCGGAGTGACTTGTCTTTTTTTACACATGCCACAAGAAGGATATTTTTCTTGAATTGGCATGGAAATATTTCTAGAATTTTCTTGGCTTTTATATTTTTCTCCATTTTTCTTTTCATTATTTTTTTTTATTTTAAGACTAAAGTTTTAGCTTAGATTGAAAGGGCATTTTTAACATAATCTTATCATTTCAAATTCTTGTCTTAGAGCTTGAAGTTTGATAGTGCATACCTAAACACTACCTTTGAACTCCTCTTCTAGAGTATTCCATGATTCTTTAGGACTTGTGACGGTCATTATTTTCCTGAGAGTCATAACGTTTCCCCAATTCTAATTTTAATTAAACCATATTATGATAATTATCAACTCTCTTATAAGTTACTAATGTGGTTGGTCCTTAAAAATTGATACAAATAACGAAGACTAGGTGATTCTTACAAACCAATCTTAACAAACAACACAAATTGGACAATAACAAATACGAATTCATTCAATTCAAAATTCTTTGTTTGTCTTTATTCAATTATATTGATTAATCGCTAGAGGTTATATAGAAAAGATGCTTATGTTCAAAGAAATAAGTTTGAGATTTTCACAAAAAGTTTGATCATGCAATTTGTATAAACCTAATTATTAATTAAATCTATTAAAAAAATGAGATTGACTCTCTTAATTCAATCAGGTGGGTTTATATAATCAAGTGGGTTTATATTGAAAGTTTTAATAATCAACAATATACATTAACAATCTAATCATAAAAAAATAAAAATTCAATTAAAATAAGAATTAGGTTAATCTACTGCATTACAACTCAAATCAAAGAAAATTAGTCACTAGTAATAGAGTCTTTACATATATTAGTATAGATGTTCACGTAGTTATCCTCATCTCAATCTTCACATCTAGCCTTAACATTAGATATTAATGTGTCATCTGGAAAAAATATCTTGAATTCCAAACCAAATAAAACCCTCATAAACATAGATTAATGAAGTTCAACAAGTATGTCTTGTTGGAAATAATAGTGGATTGGTATTAATCAATTATATTTTATCATTATCTGGCAATTTAAGATTTGGTGATAATCATATCTTATAATATCTTTATGATTATTTGAATGTGATTATAGTAAGATTGACTCTGTGATGGGTTGAGTCAATCATAAAAAGCCCATTTGAGGGGTCTCTGCCTACCCTGGGGGATTATAAATTTGCTATCCCATTAAGCAAATTATAAAAAAAAACAACAATATACATTCTCTAAAATAATCCCCTAGAAAGTAGGTAGTAAAACCCTCAAGAGTTCTTATTGAACTCATATCTCTACAATAATCATTCATAGAGTTTTTTTTGTTCTTGAAAATCAAGAACTTCAATTCAATATATTTAAGGTACACAAATTCTTTTTCCTCTATCCTTTTATATTTAATTCTCTATACATACTATAATTTTGTATCTATAGATTTAAGGTTTCCTTTTATTTCCATCAATTGGTATCAGAGCCAAATTAGATACATATTATGGTTGTTTTCTATTAGGGAATTATGGTTGTTTTCTATTAGAAAATTAAATTTGAATTGAAGATTTTTTTTGTGTTATTAGTGAAATTTTATAATATAGTTCACTATTATCTTCTTCACAAAAAAAAATGAGGGTTTACGCTACTTGTTATTGTTAAAATAACATGTTAAAGTTTCATTCCCTTATTCTTACATGGGTAAATTATATATTGAAACTTTTATTAAGTGCTACCCCTTTAAAACCTAGTTTTCTTTTAAATAATTATGGGTAAATTGTTTTCAAAATTACCTAATGGTTTTCCTTTTTTTTATGTTTGACCAATATGAGTCATTTGTGTGGGCAACATAATATATTTGTGTTAACTTTTACTTTGAAAAGTATTAATGGGGTTGCATGGACTCATTTTTATACCCATATTTTTGTGATTTGGTCAAGGGAGAACTTTGTCGTTTTGATACGATCATGTATGATGATTCGTGTGTTAAATTCATTCTCAAAAGCATTGAATGTTGTTGCTAATTTTTTATATTCTTATTTTTTCAAAAATACCATATTTATTTAATATTTTTATATTATTTGTATTTTTTAGTATAAAAAAAATTTGATTAATTCAAGATTAAATTAATTTTTTTTTACTGTTATAATCTTGAATTTTTGACCTATTTTCATTGTGATAATTCTTTACAGTATTTGTATTCTCCAATTATACTGTACTCTTTTTAATATTGAATTATCATTTATAAATTCATTTTAGGTTATTTTATTAATTATGCACAATCTTAATTGTCCTTCTCTTATAAGCATAATTTTCTTTATTAATTTGCATTATTATTACTTGTCTATCATGGGTATAATAATGTGAATTTTGTATGTTGGTCATATAATATATATGATTAAAATTATGCAAATTTATTGGACAATATGCATAATTTCTTTTTTATTTACATAATTATAATTTCACTATTTTAGATGCATTTATGTGAATTTTGTGATATAATTATTTTTTTATTGCATTGATGATAACTATACTCTATCGGTGTATTGTTATTAATGTAATTTGGTGTTATACAATGTATTTTTCTTGGTTTATGTTAATGATTTTCTTATATCCTATCGGTATTAGGATTTTATTGATATAAGTTATAGTACATTGTAATTTCTTTAGGGATTCTCTTTTAACTGAACTTTTAGAATTACATAATGTTTCCCTATTTTTGTAATGTTCAGTTTATTTCCCTCATTTGATCATGTTTAGTTATATTTATATGGAACCAAAATTTACACTCTCATTTCCTTTTGTTCCATATTGACTTATAACCTTTAATTGGACATTTTTTCCTTCAAAACAAAAAAAAAATATTGCATTTTTTGTGGTGCAAATTTTCTATATATATATATATATATATATATATATATTGATAAAGAAATAGTTGAATTTTATTTAGTCCTCTGGGTATTTTTTTTGTTATGTCAACTTATTTTTTCTTTGTCAAGTGGAAGGATTTTGTATATTAGAATTTTAATTAATATCTTATAAAATAAATTGTCGTGATATAAGATTTTTACTTTAAATGTCCAATTAATCATACATGTGAAAAAACAAATGTTCTTGATAAAATTAATTTTTTTATCACATTATTTGTGATCACATTGTTGGGATCTATATTAAGGATTTTATATTGGTCTCTTGTAAAATATTTTCTTGTATAACAAACTCTCTATTGATTTGCAATATTAGTATGCAATTCTTGTAAGGACAATATAGGAATCCCAAATTTTAAGAGATTAATTTCTCCATACCATATTTTATAATATTGTTAATGGTATTCTTGTAAAAGCTAGAGGCTTTATTTTGGGATATATAAATAAACCTATGTCCATTATAAATTGTGATGAGAGTTAGAGACTATTTATTATTATATCCTTAATATATGGAAGAATATGTCCTATTCTTCTGCTGCATGTAATCATGTTTTATTCTCAAGTGTGTGCAAATATTGTTTATTGTAGCACTTGATTTTTGTTTATGATTACTTGAGAACTTGCTTATGATCTCATATTCTACGTAAAATTATCAAGTGATCCATTTTCTCACTCATGTAATTATTTTTTCAAGATCCTCATAAGGGTCAATATTTTTGTGAAGATTGATTAATATGTGGTTAATTATGAAACCATTTGTGAGAATTATTTATTCTTATGGATGAATTTGTAGGTTTCATATTCTTGTTATTTTAACCACTTCTCTCATTAATCATTTGTTATTCTACTACTTTCTAATTCCTTAAGTAGAATAATAGTGAATTTTAATTCACTTTTATTATTATATTATAAAGTCATCATCCCACTATCACTAGAACTTTTAATACTAGTGTACCCTAATGATAATCCTAATATTTTTTTGGTATATTAAGGATTAGTAGGATTATATATAATCTTGTATTATCTCTCAAAACTTATATATTTTTATTGTCATATAAACGTGTGCAGATTTAATTATGATATGACATATTCTATAGGGCTTCTCTATTTATTTTTGTCCTATTTTTATTGAGATACATAAAATCCATTGTATCTTTGTAGACATCTTTAACTGATGTTAAGGTCATTCTGTTGGGTACTGCACATTAATCCTTTTGGCATACAATTATGCATTGTGCATCTCTTTTACCCAAATTTAATATTGATCAAAATTTTAGAAGTATATAATTTTGTATCATGTCTCGAGACTTATCTATCTGTATTGTCATATATTCTTGTGCACATTTAATTATAATATGACATACTTTATAGGACTTGACTATTTATTTTTGTCCTATTTTAATTGAGATACATAATTCATTGTATCTTAATAGACATCTTTAATGGATGTTAAGAGCATTTTGTTGGGTATTGCACATTAATTCTTTTGGTATGCAATTAAGTATTGTGCATTTCCTTACCCAAAATTTCACATTTTGTTTGGTCAAAATTCTATAAGTATATTGTAGATGCAATACTCCTATCGAGTATGATTTTCTACTTTGTAAAAAAGTGCTTATTATGATAGTACTCCTATTGAGTACAATTTTGCACTATTGAAGTACTTATGAATTTTTTTGTTTAGACCAATTATCTAAGTGTTTGCTCAATTGACATTTTGTGGCCACAATAATCTGAGTATCATTTTATATAAACTAGGTGTCTATGTGGTTTTAGTAGGGAATTTATGGATTTCCTACTTATCTTTGGATTCTTACATAGTCACTCTTTTTTGAAACTCAGATTAGTTAAATGTCAAATATTATAGAGCATTTATGTAGCCTATATGTAATTACATATGTTATTAGGCTATGATGAATAATTAGATGCATGTAAATTATGCTTTCTCACCTATATAATTTTTCGGACTCAAGTAAAAAAAAATTATATTAATTAAACATTTTTTTATTCACTGATCAAATACTTAACTTTGGAGTTTTATAACTCATATGGTTTGGTTAAGTTTTGATGTCTTAGATCAGTGGGAGTTTGAAAACTTTCTTATGAGATATGTGTGAAGTAATATCATTTTAGTAACATATCTCTTAGCATTTTTGGATGCTTGAGACCATGTAGTATCATTTTATTGAACTACATTATTCTATATACTTTATGAGAAATATTTATGATATATATCCCTATCGGATATTATTTTGTAGCTCAAATTTCTCATTGTCTAATATAAGATTTGTCTATAATTGTCATTCTAGCTTAATGATTTATCTTTGTATTATTGATTAATACCATCCAAGTGGGAGAATGTTGGAAATAATAGTAGATTGGTATTAATCAATTATATTTTATCATTATCTGGCAATTTAAGATTTGGTGATAATCATATCTTATAATATCTTTATGATTATTTGAATGTGATTATAGTAAGATTGACTCTGTGATGGGTTGAGTCAATCATAAAAAGCCCATTTGAGGGGTCTCTGCCTACCCTGGGGGATTATAAATTTGCTATCCCATTAAGCAAATTATAAAAAAAAACAACAATATACATTCTCTAAAATAATCCCCTAGAAAGTAGGTAGTAAAACCCTCAAGAGTTCTTATTGAACTCATATCTCTACAATAATCATTCATAGAGTTTTTTTTGTTCTTGAAAATCAAGAACTTCAATTCAATATATTTGAGGTACACAAATTCTTTTTCCTCTATCCTTTTATATTTAATTCTCTATACATACTATAATTTTGTATCTATTGATTTAAGGTTTCCTTTTATTTCCATCATGTCTGTGTCCTTAAAGTAGAGCAATTATTTCTATTATTGATTTAGCAAATAGGATTGCATTAGATATATATAGAATAAATTGTGATATAGATTTCCAATATGACTTACGTATCATATAAGGTGAATCATGTATAACGTTTTCAAATTATTAAGAAAAAATAATTGGTATATATTTCAGTGTAAAATTTTTAAACTGACATTCAATTACAATTCTTCATTGGTAAATTTGTTGACTTTACCCATTACTACTTTAAAAATCACATAAATAAAAAATCATATTTGAATGTCACTTTTATACTTACATTATATATCAATTAAACTAAAAAAAATGTGTATTTTTTTAATAGGCATAAAAATAGAAAAAAACATGAAAATTTACTCATGTTAATATTATTTGTCAATTCACATTTTTAAAATTTATGTAATTGATAATACTCTTTTAGAGTGCTATTATTTAATTTTTCTATTTTAAAGACTAATGTGACACTATATAGACTAAAACGGTAGTTTAATAATCTTTTCTAACTTTTTGACATATCAGAGGCATAAAATAAAATTAAAAAGAAATTGTACAGCAATGTTTTAAAATAACACATAAAACTTAATCAGAATTAATTATAGCAACCAATTTACTGTGCATGTATATGCCCCTATTTATTGTTTGTTGTTTCTAACTTTTTGACCCATTCTGTACCAAAGTTGGCTATCTTTGTTAATAAAATCTTATGCTTACAGTTAATAAAAGAAACACAGTGGCGTATGGACACACTCAACCGAAACTAGGTACACTTTAATGAAATAATAAGCTTTTTCAGAAACAAAGAAACCCTACAGTGTATGGAACATCACCTTTCTGTGTGTGTACCTGGCTGAAGGGGTGTTATCATTTCACTTTTCAGCTATTACTTCAATATTTCAACAAGATCTAAACTATATATTGATTTACTGTTAACATGAACTGAGAATTGAATTGGTACTTTGGGGCAAGATGTACCAAGCTCACATGCACAACAGTTCATACTCATTGATCCTCTAGGCAACCCTCTTGGCAGATGAAAATCATGTGTTCGATCTTAGTATCTAAATTCTTATGCCAACTAATTAATAAATATAAATAATGAATTTTTTTTATAATTTGTTTATATCTTATATAGTCTATTAAATAATATGATATTAATTGGTAAGAAAGAATTGAGACATGAAAAACAAATTTGTTTAAAAACATGATTTTGTTTATAAAAAAAATGTGTATTTAAAATTTGTTGTACAATGATAAGACGTTAACCATAAAAGAAAGAAATATTTATGGTTCTTGAACAGTTGCTTTATGATAGGAATTGATTAATGGTTAATAAGAATAGTAGTTTCTTGCCATGATAATAAGGTGGATTAATGAAAAATAATTTTTATTATGTTTCACATTTTTAAATTGAAAAACCCAAAAGTAAATAAAAATAAACTTAAATCACTTTTGGTCTTTATAATTTGATAAATGTGCAATTTTGATCATAAAACATTATTGTAGAATTAATCATTCATATTTTCACAATCTTGTAATTTTGGTATACATTTAATGTATCATCAATTTTGCTAACAAAAATTATTTATTTGACAAAGTAGTAATAACCTGACACTAACATAGTAACATAACAATATAATGTAGAAGTACAACACGTATGTTAACAGTTTTTTTTAATAAGCCAAATTAATATTCTTAAGGAAGAACCAAAGATACAAATAAGCACAGGGAGTGCTACTCACTCAAAGATTAATTACAAGACATTGGCTATGTTGTTACTTGATATGGCATTTAGAGGACCAAATTTGTTATATTAGTTTCACATAAACATGAGTTAAATTGTTAGATTGTCATATGTGAGTATATATGTGTATTTGATAAAATTGAAAAAACATATTGTTTCAACAATATATTATATCTATAATTAATTATAATCAGAATATTTTTTTAAATAATTAAATTTTTTAAAAAGTTATTTTTTAAAAAATTAATCTTTGTTTGAATGCAAAAAAGTCACTTTTTATAGAGTAAAATGGTATAAAATACTAAAAAAAATAAAATTTGTTAAAAATAATCATAGACTAAAAATCTTTAGATTATAAAAAATAACTTTTTTTAAAAACAAAGAGCTTATTTTTAAACAAAACTGAAAGTGAAAATATTTTTTTTCCAAACATGTTATTAGTATGACAACATCATTAATGTGCATCATCGATCATTTTCATTAAATAACAAAATGATATACAAAAATTGCTAAATTAATATGAGAGATCAAATGTGTAGTAAAAACATTAAGAGACTAAAATTGTGCATTCAGACAACTAAAGAGACAAAATTAAATTTAAACCAAAACAATATCAATAACATCCGCTATCAAACACTTACACTATTAATTTGTTGAATAAAAAATCAACATCTTTTAAAATGTTACTTATTTAAGAAAAAATAAATTAATTTTAACTAAAATATATTTTTCACCATTTAACTAAAATATATAAAGTAATAATAAATCCCAAACAAGTGAAAAGTCAATGATCTTGGAAACAACATTTAGTAAGATTGATATCGTTCTTGAATCAAAATTAATTAACTTTTTATCATCTATTTATATTTCAATTTGGTAGCTGGTGTTGGCTTTTCAATGTAACCATTCATTTTATGTTACTAACAAAAATTGATGCCCCAATAATTAGAAATACTGTACTATGTGTAAACACTTCTGAGGCGTGATCCTGTGGTTCCACGTACATCATGATATGCTGTATATTATTATATTAATAAAATATGATATTAGAATTCTGTTTACTGAAAAGTAAGAAAGTATAGAGGGTTGTCTTGTAATATGATATAACGATGAGAATTTTCTTTCACTTATAGGATAAATTACATATCAAAATTAAAACAAATTAAAATTAACACATAATTAATGTCAAATAATAATAAATAAAGAAATATATGTTAAAAAACTAAGTAAATATAATTTAATCAAACTAACCAACTCATGCTTAAAAATAAACATAAACTATATAATTTGTCTAAACTTCCAAAACACATAATATCAAAAGAAACATAATAACAAAACACATAATTTTAAATAATAATTTAATATTATAATTAAATTGGATTAAGTCTTATATTCAACTTACTAAACCTATTACTTAATCTGTAGTTGTAGTTGATTGGATTTGATTCCATCCTAATTCAAGTTTTACTCATAAAAAATATTTAATAAAATCTATTTCGATTAGGTCGGATTGAATCTTCCTATTATTCAAAAACACTCCTACTTGAAAAAATGAAAAATGAAAAAAAAGTGTAAAAATAATATTAAATAAATTTATTTGTTTGACATAGAAAAATATAAATGCAATGAAAGTTTTGAATTAAAAAGTAGATAAATGAAATAAATGTTTATATAGTCCTTCTTTTCTCACTTCATTCCACACTCTAACGCTTTCATCCAACAAATATTCTCTACCCAACAACTCAATCTACATGTTTCACCTGAATTTAAAACAATTTCAATTTCCGCTATGATTTTAAGTACAACAAATTCTACCAAACTTATACAGTTATACTAAAATCTTAAACAAAAGAAACAGAAGAGAATAATAAGATAATATACTAATTTACATGAAAAAAAAACCCATAAAAGTAACTCACATCTTCATGGCAAACCCTAGACACTATATATATTCTCAAGATTGGGTGTATTATTTACGTTTAAGCATGACACACTAGATCCCATGAATAAAAAGGTGGATGGAGGATCATAATTAAAATAGTCCATAATGCTAATTAAAATGAAGGTAAGTAGCAACCCACATAATTATGAAAAACTATGAAACCCAAAAAACAAAAAATAGACACTAGGTCAATTCAACTACACATTCTATTACAAGCATGTGTATAAAAGTTGATATGTAAGAGTTCACCCTTGTGTATTTTTCAAACTTTCACATTGAACTCTCCCCATCATGTTCAATTTCAGAGGCTGCTTCATCTTCATCTTGCAAGCAATCAATGGCAAAAGCACCATGGCCATAGCCAAAGGCCTTGATGTGGTCTTTTAGGGACCTTTTGTGTTTGAAATCAGACCCACATAAACAATACCATATTTTGCCACAGTTCTTCTCATGTGTTCTCCAATCACCTTTTACTGCAAATGCTTTGCCACATTTTCTGCACATGTAGGGTTTTATGCCATGCTTTCTCTTGTAATGTGTTTGAAGAGTTCTGAAATCCTTGAGAGGCCTTGCTCTTGGGTGGTCAATGTTGTGCTTGCAACCTGGTGCACAACAAAAGCATGGAAGCCTTAACATAGCTGTTGGTTGTGTTCCTTTTAGAGAATCAGGCCCCTTTCTGTATTGAGATCCATGTCCCCACATATGCATCTGAAAAATTAAGCCATGAGATAGATTAAACCCATATACACATAACACATCCCTTAGTGAAACAGAATTGGTAGTGTTGATGGGTATGCTGAAGATTGATGCATTCTGTATATATTGGAATGTATTCAAATTTTTTTCAAAACCAATGGTTGTTTATTGTTAATATAGGGGATATAGGCTACTCCTTAATTATGCATTTTACCTTTAATCTTAGATTAGAAATCTTTATTTATTTGAGTTTTAAAATATTAATTAATAACATCAATAAACTTAAACCCATTGTAATTAAATGTGTATTATATTGATAGTGAATAACTCTTTCTCTCTTATATTACACTTATACTTTAAACTAATGATAATATCTTTGCTAATAAAAAAGAGTATGCACCAAAATGAAATCGTGTTCTGTTTATTTAGATTTTTCATGCTTAGTTATGATATTTATAATCAAAGGTTCTAATTTGCTTTCATATACAACTATAAATATTAAACCAGCTGGTAATGATTCAGAAACTGAAATTAAGGTGCATGTACAATATTAGAGTTTTACCGTACATATATATAGTTGCATATATAAATTTCAAGGGCTTTAATTAATCTCATAGTCCCTAGAAAATAATTGACTAGAGAGAGAAACCATAGTGGTTAGTGACTATCATATTTTCCCAGATACTAATAATTAATATCTAATTAATTTCCACAACAAGATGACAAGTTAGCATGCAGTAAATTAAAATTCGTACAATCTGTACAAAAAGGTTAACTTGTTCAGATATAAATTAAAATTTGTTTTCTTAATTCTGCTTAAAATTTATCTGGTGTGTGTGGTGGGACTTTGGCTCTTTATTAATAAGACATCTGAACAGGAAGTGATGTCATGTTCATCACACACAAATCTATCAATAACATTTTTTTTTTCTTTTTACCGTTTTGCAGTGCTTTGAAAAGGCTGTAGTGAATTCAGGTTTTTGATGAGGAACATCTGAATCCTGAGGGATGCATTGTTATTAATAATGAATTTGTTTTACTTTCCATTCATTTGCACATTGCAGTCTGTTGCAGCACAATGTTCTAGGTGACATAAAAGCAGAAGCAAGTGACTTCAAGTTTTCAAAGAAAACAAAACTTAATTAAGGTACTGAGATCGAGACCATATAGTCACGTTGATCAGAAACAAAGAACAAAACACAAAAGAAGACCATGCAAAAGGGGCTTCACACAGGAAACAAAAATGATGAAGCACACAAGAGGGGCCTAGCTATCTCACCTGATTCAATGAAATTGTTAAAAGAAAAAATGAAAATTAAGGACATTTGGTAATCAAGTTAGGAAAAGCAACATAAAAGTACAGACACAAGATAAGAGGGGTAGCTGATTATATACTTTTTATTTATAAATGTAAAAATGAGAGCACACAGTACCTGAAGATTATTGTATCTGTTGAAAGTTTTAGAGCACACAGGACATGGGAACTGTGTAGGACCAATGAGAATCTGAGAAGGGGTGGGAATCCAATACTGACCCTTGTTCAATCTATCCAAAGGCTTTTCAGAAATCATATTCACTTCCTCTTTTTCACCCATTTCCATACAAGTTGAGACCACCCTTGATGACCCCAGATCAGAAGAAGAAGTATCCATTCTAGGCAGCCCTATGTGTAGGGCAACAGTCACAGTTTCTTCATCACCACTCTCATCCTTTTTGTTGTTCTCTTCCTTCTCTTGTACAACATTTGAGGAGGGTTCATCATTTTGTTGGTGTTGCTGCTCACTTGTGAGGCTTATCTTGTTGATTAGAGGAAGGGCCTCTCTTAAGGGAGGGGATGAAGGAGGAGCTGCATAGGAAGATGAAGATGAAGATGAGGGTCCTTGTAATTGAATTCCAAACCTGTTATTGTTTGAGTAATTAGCAAGAGGGTAGGATTGAAGAGAAGAAGAGTAGTGAGGGTGGAGGAGCATGAAGTTGAACCATTCATGGAACAAATTGGACTTAGGATCTGTCATAGTGAATGATGTTTGATGTGGGGGAAAGGCAATAATTTGGTGATATATGGTTTGGTTCTTTGGTGTTGTGTGATGATATATAAGAATATATATAGAGAGAGAAAAAGAAAAAGAAAAAGAAAAAAAGAATGGATATTAAGTGGGGGAATGGAGAACCATATAAGTAAGTTTCAAGGTAAAAAAGGATTAGAAAGCCAAAGTGTATGGAAAGTCAAGAAATTACCCCCTGCAAGCTAATTAAAGTTGAAAGGGAAAGGCAAAGGTAGAGTCAGAGATTAGACTTGTAGTTTGTCTCCCAGGGGATAGAACTTGTGTTTGTTGCATGCACCACCACACACCAGACACCAGACACAGAGTTTAGAAAAGAGAGAAAGAAGAGAGAAAACCTTCCATGGGTACTATTTTTATCTGCTCTACCCAAATTATAACCTGCTTTAGCCAAATATTTTGCCAAAAACAAAAACACTTTTCAACACATTCCCTTTTAAACATTTTTATTATATTCAATAAAAAATTTACTAAAAGATAATCTCTTCATTTTTATTATATTTTGCCAAATATTTACTTACAATCTTTATAGGTTCAAGGAATTTAATTTTAATTAATATCTTATGTATTAATTTTTTATAAGAATTTTCTTTATTAAATATTTTCAAATTTAATAAATAAGTAAAATACAGATAATCTCTTCAACATTAATTTAGAGTATAAATTTAAGACATATTTGTTGGTTTTTACTAAAACTCTTGTCTTAATTTTGATAAATTAATTATTTGATTTCTATATAATAACAACATGACATAAAACTTTGTAAAAAGTAAATTCATGAAATTGTGAATTTAACTTTTCCCATTAAAAGAATGTGATTATATTTCTTTAGTTATAAGAATTTAATTTTTATACGTGAGAGTGTAAAGTCATTTAATTATTTATTATTGATATAACTTTTTAATATTGATTTTTAATTGATAAAAGAGTTTTTCACCGTGAATTAAACTCTTATTATAAGACTTTTAAAGTATAAATACTAAAATCAACTAACATAAATGAAAAATTATAATTAATATTAATATAAAGCTTTTTAACTAAGAGTATATACTAATAAAGAGTAATAATTAAATGATTCTGAAAATCTTTCTTACATGCACCGTCAGTACATTAACCTTTATCTTTGGTTTTAATATGATCAAAGTGAGATATCTAAACTTTAATGATTATTGATTTTTTTCTTAATCTTAATTGATAAAATCAATAAATATAATAAAGAATTATAACTAAATAATGATAAAAACCTTTCTTATACTGTCGGTGTATTAACTTTTATCATTGTTTATAATATTTTTCAAAGTGAAATCTATCCATAGACATTCATTATTTTATTGTAATTTTTCTTTCAAGGGTTTTTCTTTTTATTGACCTAAATTTATTTATCAAACAAGTTAATTATGGATGCACTTAACTCAAGTCACCCCAAGTTAAGAAAGATCACGAAAGTGAAATTAATAAATTATAGGTTAAATAAGTTTTTTATTTTAATATTTTATAAAAATCACTTTTAATCTTTAAAATTAAAATATATGTTTTTAGTTTTTTTTTTTTTTAATTTTTTTTATAGTTAACATTATTAAAAAATTTATGAAAAAAGCATTTTTTTTTATTTATGAATCACTATTCTATCAACCTTAACTCTTTTAATTTTTTATTTTACATATGATATAATTAAATACACCAATCAATAACATTAATAAAAAGATTAATTTTAAAAATTAAAAAAATATTTTAAAATTTTTAAGAATAAAAATTTATTTTTTATAAAATTTTAAAGATAAAAAATTTATATAAAGCTAAATTATTATAATAATAGTGAGTAATTTAGAATTAGATAATATCAGTTCCTCGTAAGAGGAAGTAACATGTTTATTCTATGATAGTGGTGTGTATCCGACATTTGCTTGGGTGGTCGTGTTTAGAAGTGATTGTTTGATTTTGCACACATAATGATGAAGTTAATTCTACCATTGTTGCCTGGTCAGTCTACAGAATATGAAATGCAGTACTATTGGTTTTGGTGTCTCAATTCGGTTTCATAATTTCGAAATCTCTGTTCTAACTCAGAAGTTGGTACAATTTCTCATGCACGTGATTAATTTAGTTTTGTGGGTAAACCATAGCTTTTCTCTCTCACAATACCTATGCAGTTGCAAATAGTGTATGCTGTAATGCTTATGTATTAACACCACTATTCATGAGATATAAATTTACTTAAGACTTTTCATTTAACGTTTGAAACCACCAAAATACATCCATTCTTGTATAGTTAATGAGAAATAATAATTCGTAGCTTTTAATTAAACTGTGGGTTTAAAAAATGAAGATTTTTCATGGTTAAATGTTGCGGCATTTCTCCCATAAATTCTTTTACCAGTGAAAATGATTGAGAAAGTACAGAAAATGTTACTTTGTCGAAATATAAGTCTCACATAATAAAAAATAACTATGGCATTTAATTTGTACTATAATATTAATTATCTTTTATATTAGTGTTTTTAATTATTATTTTTTATAATATAATATTAATATTAAGTTTTAGCTTTGTCAAATTACTTTTCTCTTTAATATATATTAGTTTTTCTTAATTTATGTAAAACAAATAATCTAGGAAGACATTTATTTTAGATAAAAAAAATGTATATTTTGTAAAAAGAATTTCTTAAAAATGCTTTCATTTTTCTTTAAGGAAAATCTATCATGCCTTTATTAATTTTAAGGTATTGATATTATAGTTTTTTCTCCTTAACTCTATCATCAATAATCTTGTAAATATTTTTCATGTTACATTATTTTTTGAAGTTTTTATGACAGCTATGCACAATTTATCATGGTAGGATCTTTTATGAAATTGTGTCTTACCAGTTAGTCTTTTATGTATAAAAGATTTAAAAGGAGGTAAAGCAATTCAAAGATACGTTAGAGTTAAACGTGTCACGAATTACAATATTTACAAGATGGTTGATTAAAGTATCAATACTCCTAAAATTAATAAAGGCATGTAGATTTCTTCTTTTCTTTATATAATATATACATCTATGATTATAAGTCGTTCCGTTAAAAGTCTAATACTCTCTTGGTGTCAAAATAAATATCATCCGCTTTATTATTTTGCATAAATTAAGCAAATTTAATAAATAATTGAAAGTGAGTAGTAATTTTATGAAATTAAATTTAATATTAATATTAAATTAAAAAAGTAAATCAAAGTATTAGAATATTAGTGAAAAATTAATATCACATTTTTATAGGTAAATGTTAATAGTGTTAATAATATTATTTGTTATTAATGTTGACAATAAAATAAGTGTCTATTTGATTTTTAATATTATATTAAAAAATCAAATAAACACTTATTTTGGGACATTTTTTTCTCAGATGATAATTATTTTGAGATGATCAAGTAAATGCTTTAATAATGTCTTTAATTTCTGTTAGGAGGATAAAAAAAAATAACGAATAAAAATTATAAAATTAATACAATATAAAGTCATGCAAATCACAAAAATGGAGTCATGCAAATCACAAAAATGGTGGAGGAAGAGACCTTAAGTTTCAATGTCTCACATTAACAAAAAAAACTAATAATAACCATTAACATTTGGTAATAAAAAAATTAAACATACTTAAAAAAATATTTGAATACACCCAATAATTTCATGGTTAAATTATCTTCTCAAAAATAATATTCTTATGAGTATTATTGCTAAGGATATCATTTACTTAAAATTTGATGTTCCTTGAGATAATTTTAAATTAATTTATTTTAACTTGAGAATATTTTTTAAAAAAACTAATATTAGATAAAATATAATTGAAAAATAAATTTAAAAAATAACTTCTATTTTCATTGAATAGTATATTTTTACCATTTTTCATGGAAATAAGTGTATGAAAAATCAAGTGTAATATATATTCCTAGAAATGAGTGATACCTAGCTAAGAATAATAATCTTTGTAACTTGTACCAACGGGCACATATGATATTCTCAATTTGTATCACTCCATACTATTAGTTTATGATTTTATGTAAAAGAAGAATACTTTTAAGTAGTTAATTTATAAAGTTTTGTATCACTACTTAATGAGTGGAGTTTAATTCACAACACATGCTGAATTTGTGAAGAAAGATCTGAGTTTGATTTCTACAGAATAAACTCTTGATAAGAATGAAAAATCTTAAGTATAATTAGCTTAATGAGTATAGTTCAATTGGCAACATGTACTAAGTTTGTAGAAAAATATGAGTTCGATCTCCATAAAATACACTTTTGATAAATATGAGGAGTTTAAGTGTGACTAAATCTTTCCTATTACTCACACACATGCATGAACATGAACATAAATATTAATATGGAGGGAATACGGATCAAATCTCTCTAGGAAAAAGACTTTGGCAGGAAAAGGGAAATCACTTTTGAGAAAGAGGGAATTTACCACGCATGCATGTTAATTAATTGAAATATTTTAGTGGTACACTGATAAAGAGATATAGTGCCCTGTGGACAGTGACAACTACATTGTCTTCATTAATTCTTATAATACCACTACAACAAGTTTGCAGGTATTAGAGGGAGTGTCCCTACCTATTGTAATTACACTCCTTTGTGTTTTTGCCAATTTCAGACAAGTTCCTTAATAACCAACAAAATTTAATTGTTCCAATTGATAAAAAATAGATCATATAGAGTTAGAATTTATTAGAAATTTTTAATTTTTACAAAGTTTCACTTGTCATTAAAGCTTCATGTGAGCAAAGAAAAAGAAATTGTAAAAAAAGAAAGAAAAAGTGATGAAATAAACTGAAAATTAAAGTTGTTTAATTATATAAAAAGTTACGTGAAAAATATACAAAGTTGTAAATTAAAGTTATTACAAATACAATATTACATTTATCAAATTTTGAAAGGGTCAATTTTTTTTCTGTACTTTCTTTTCTTTTTATGTCTTTTTTAGTAGAAAGTTAAACATATATGCACCTACCAAATTTATTATTCTTACTACTTTCTTTGCTACCAAACTAGAGATTGCAATTCCTTTCATTTTCTTGCATATGCAACTTTTCATTCTCCATTTTCCTTGCAACCAAAGGGGTAAATGGTCCACTCTTCTAAAATGGGTGATTTTCAATAAATTCTAACCAATTTCACATAAAAATTTCACACAAAAAAAAAAAAGTTTCTTAACACTTCTATAGAGTTGATAATTTATTACGTAAAAACTTTGTTAATGAATAGTACTCATTTCATTCTAAAATGGGTATTGTATTAAAAAAAAATATACTTATACATTGTCAATGTAAAAATTTTACTGTAATATTTAATTATATGTTAAATTTGTTGATTTTACAACTTAATAAGTCATATAAACAAAAAATTATAATTTAACGTAAATGTAAAACTCAATACATAAATATTAAGGATAATTTTATCAAATCATTATTCTCTTTTCTTAGTCTAACCTAGCTAGAAAAAAACTTATTTTGAAAAGGAATATAATATTTCAACACGTGGAGCACTATGATGCACAAGATTTTGGAGGGGTTAATTAGTCGGCATAGGAACTGTTTTAGGGGCGTGGAGGACAAAACTGTGAGCTTGAAAATGAAAGGAGATAGTGGCTGGGAGTAGAATAATGTGTGACAATGAAGCAGCAGAGACAGTGATGGACAAAAGCTATATATGTTGTGTTCCATTAATTAACACCCAATTGATTAGTAGAGGAAATATATTATATTATAGCTTTAATTGCCAACATAAGCTAATCATCATATTTTTTATATGGAGATCTATCTTCATAACATCATTTGATTGAACAAAACATAAAACATCTCTTGACAATATATACTTTGTCTTTCTTGTTAAAAACAAACATATAACATAAAATGAGGAGTCATATATAGCTATTACAAGATGTAATAAGTTGAACAAATGGAAAATATGTTAAAAAATAATATTTAAAGGATCGATCAAAAGAGATTCTTTTTTTCTTTTCTTTTTTCTTTTTGTGAATAGATGACTATTTATTAATAACCAAATCTAAAATCCTCTAAGGAAGGTATATATAATAGAAGCTATATCAGCAAGGAGAAGCAACATTGAACTGCAGAATATCATTCAAAAGAGAATAATATACTATAATTAATAAGTTCAAATGTTGCAATTTATGTGAAGGATAATATATATTGAATAAATAACTAATTTAGTTTTTAAAATTTTTATGAGAAATTAAATTAATCTCTAAAATTAAAAATATATAATAGTTACTAATATTATATGTTATCGATTAATATATTTTGAAATTATAATAGATGGTCATAAGGACAAGTATAAGTTTAGTCTCTAAAATTGTAATAGTAAAATTTGAACCCTTTACCTTCACAAGTTCATTCTATCTCAAATGTCGTTAAGTCATTTAATTTATGGTCTATAAATAAAAATATATATTATAGTCATCACTAAAGTTAACTGTTTATATCTAATACACACATACATATATATATATATATATATATATATATATATATATATATATTATTTCTAAGTCATTAATTAACTTAATATGTTTACATCTAAAAATATTTTATGTATATTATTACTTATTTTGTATTTTATCTTAAAAGTGTTTTACATTTCCTTAAAAAAATTTAAAATTAAGATTTATTTATTAAATATTTTTATTCTATTTATACATTATATAAATTTATCTATTCTATTATACGAGTTTCTCTAGTGGAGTGGAGCTTTACTTTGTCATTAAAAAAAATAAAAATCTATTCTATTATACTATATTGACATTAATTGACCCAAGTAGTAACAACTTATGTCCTAACAATATTAGTGGTTGCTATCTTACACTATTTATTCTGTATTAATATCATATTACAAAAAAAAATGTTCTATCATATTAAACTATTTATTATTTATATATCTTACACACTTTTATTTTCAAGTTATTTATTTGGAAATAAAGTATTTAATAAATAATTTATAAGATATAATATAATTTTATTATAAATATTTTATATAATTTAATAATAAATACATATAAGTTGTAAAATTGTATTTAATTAATGTTTAAAAAATATTTTTTCATCTTAATTTTTAATATTTTTTATAAAATACTAATATAAATTTGAGAAACAAGAAACACAACTGATAAATGAAGTAATGATATATAATTTTGAACGAAAATCGTGAACAAAACCTTGTGAGTTTCATTCTAATTGTATTTAGATTATACAACTTGTTTAGTTTGATAGTCACTTTAACTCCTTTTATAACTATGTAATAAAGAGAAGAAAAAGAAAAAAAAAGAGAAATAGACATGGCAAACAAATTCATACATGTGATTGGCGAATATACTTGCTTTGATGAAGCATGGATAATATTTACTTTGACCAAGAATAAATATGGATATTGTAATACTCAATTTTTTAAAATAAAGATGAGGAAGAGTATAAGTATAAAACTATACCATTACTTGCTATTTTTATATTTTTTATAATTTTTTGTTACATTATACATAACATATATATTAAAGATTTTATTGCTATAATTTTAAAAATATAAATTAATTAGCTTGATAATTAAGTATTATAACTATACTTGAATAACAATCTAAACTTCTACCATATTTAATAAAAATAAAATTTTATTGGTAATTCTTTATCTTTTATTTCATTGTTTTTTTTTATAGTTTTAAGTATATTTAATAACTCAATATATAATATATAATTTAATTTACAGTATATACAAGTAAATTAAAGTTATAAAAAATATAAAATAAATTATCCTCAAATATATCTAAACCCAAATGAATCCTAGAAAAAAGTATTAAAATTATATATTCGTCTCTTTTATATCTAAACTTATACTCAATTTTGTCTTTTGACAACTTAAATATTTCTTTTTAAATTAATATTTCTATGTTAAAAGGAAAACCTATTAGTACTCTAAAAAAATTGTTAAGCGTTAGTATAATTTTATAATTTTTATTAGTACTTACACTATCATAATTATTATAAATATTAATTGTTTACTACAGTTATTATAACTTAATTAATACTAAGAGTAGAGTTTAACACTAGTATAAGTTATAATTCTTGCTTTATGTTACTCTTAAAGTATTAATTGATAAAATCAATAAATTTATTATAAATAAATAATTGTGATTTAATAACTATATAAAATTTTTTACCTTGTCAGGTATAAATGTTTTTCTTCTAAAAATATACTTAATATTTTATTACTAATATTTATTTTGTTGATACCCCAATTCTTTCAAAATTATGAAGCAGTTTTATGAGGTTAATTCACACTCATTAAATATTAAAATATTAATTAATATATTTGTATATAAAATTACTTCTATTTGATGGACTATTGATCATTAATATTTTCATTGAGAAGTAGTTGTCATTGATTTGGAAATTTTAAATTTTAATTAATACATTAAATTTTTGTTAGAATAGTTGGATTCTGAGTCCAATATATTAAAACAATTTAATACATTAATAAATATAAATAATATATATTTATATATTTGGAGTGTAATTTACTTTTTTGTCCTCTCATAGAAGTTTAACGGGCCTTGTTAAGTGAAACTAGACAATATATATTGCATTGGTTTTTGTTTCAGTGGACCGATCACAGCTCACTCTTTCTCTCTTCTTATTCTTTAAGTTCTGATTTATTGCATTTTCCATCTCCAACAAAAACACATTTTTTTTAACAAATTAATCTCCCCTTAATAATTAATTAGAGATTAATTGCTATACACAGTAAGTGTAAAGATTTTTATACTGATATTCAATCATAATCCTTCATTTATAGTAAATTTGTTGACTTTACTCATTACTACTTCAAAAGTCACATAAATGAAAAGTTATAATTGAATGTTAGTGTAATTTACACTGATTGTGTATATCCATTAAACTCTAATTATTAATAGTGAAATTGCTACTTAAGTTGGTGCATGATCATAGCTGCAGAAAATAGAGAGTGGTGAATTATTTTGTGAAAGTATTATTTTCCCACCATTTTAACGTGCATGTTTGATTGGGTGGTATATAGGCAGTACAAAAATTATATCGAAAGTGTCAATTAATGCCTTTAAAATAATTGCACTCAATTAATTGGTGTATACCCGTGTTTTCAGGCTAGCTGCAGAAACACATGGGTGTCCAACTAAAGTTTATAACTATATTAGGTTTTTGCTGCAAGGTTGACTCATTCGATATAACTATATATACTCATTTTCTACAGTTTTAGAAATAAAATATTTATATACGACAATGTAAAAAATTTTACATTTAATTACAATAATTTATATGTAGTGACTTTATTAATTTTATTTATTAATATTTTAAAAATTATATAAATAAACAGGTATAATTAAATACTAATATAAAACTCTTTTATATCGACAATATATAAGTGTTAAATTCCAAAAAATCTTTCTTTTAAAATAGATATTGTGCTAATATTTTTTTTCTGATAGTTATAATAATATCATTTTAATTTTTCAATGTAATATTAATATGACTTAAATAATATTTTGGTCTATGAAAAATAACAGTTTTTTTTTTGTTTTAGTCCTTTAATTGTTTCTTGAATTTGGTTTTGTAAATATTTTTTATTTGATTTTAGTATTTCATATCCAACAACACTTTTACTTTTTAGTGGTTGTTAGTTTCAAGTAGAGATGGGCATGGGATAACTCAACCTGCAAATCTGTAACTCACAAAACTTACAACTCATGAAACTCAGTCTACAAAGCTTGCATTTTCAATAAGTTTATTATATTTAAGTTCGTACCTATCCTGTAAAGCTGGCGAGGGCCTTTTAAACTCGCATAAAAACATAAAAAGAATTCCTTTTAAAACAATTTATCTAAATATAAATATATATATATATATATATATATATAAATAAAGTCACCACTAATGGACTACAATATATATATATATATATATTTATTTAAAACAATTCGTTTTAATATATATATATATATATATATATATATATATATATATATATATATATATTTAAAGTCACCACTAATGGACTAAAATACTAAACAAAATAAAATTATTTATTACTTAATAGTTAAATATTAAATATCATTACAAATATAATTTCAATTCTTAAATGTAAAATGAAATAGTTCAATTTAAAATACATAAAAAAATATAAATTCACTTAAAAGTAAAATCTCAATTCTTAAATGTATCACAAAATTATTGAATTGTTTTTCCTTTGTACTTATACATGACACTCTTTTCTTATAAGTAATATGATTTTTTTATTAAAAAGTTAATTATATGGAGGGTCATAGTATAACTCGTGAGCTTTGCGGGTCAAGTCTAAAAATATCGTATATCTAAATGATCATAAAATTTATAACTCATGTGCGGGCAGGTACCCATGGATATGAGTATTTTTTCCATCCCTACATTCAATGACAGGTTGGGTTGAGTTGGGTTTAATGAGAAAAAAACAATTCATGTTTCAAAATTCAAAGTTAATAACACATTATGATAAACATAAAATACTAATATGCAAAATAACAATTAAACTAAAATTTAAAAACAAAGTTCATAAACAACAAGTCAATGATAAAGGATTATAAGTGAGTCTAATGACAATATTCACATGTACGAGAAAAAAACATGTAAGTTGTTAATATTTTTTTGCAAAGACAAGTTGGTGTAAGTTAATAACCTCTTTACATGTAATACTTATTTTTATTAATTATATTATTATTAAATACTACAATGTATGAAATTATAAGAAATTTGGGAAATATAGATTTAATACCTGGATGTTAGAAATATTTTTGGCTAAGAGATGACTAGGAAGGTTTGAATAATGCTTGATAGTCATTAGGATTTATTTTAGTAATTTACAAGAATACTTCTTTAAATCTTAAAATATTATTTTTATTATAGAGAAAAGATAATTACATTTATGGGCATAAAAATCTATATAGAGTAATTGTGATTGAATGATTGTGGATAAGAATGAGATGTTAAGAGTGTATCTTTGGAGAATTACGGGTGTGAGAGAGAGAATAAAGTCATATATATATATATGGGGCCAATAAAATTGAAGTCATATATGAATCATATTTTTTTTATTATCTCCGAAAAGATCCTCTCAGTTTCCTAAAAGGGGAAAAAGATAGGCACTTGTAGAAAAAAAAAAAGAAAAATACTGATATTGTATGAGATGATGCTCTAAACGAGTCTAAGAAGAAAATAAAAGTGATCGAAACCGTTGAGATGGGAGAAATAGCAGTAACGTGTGTTTTGCAACGGCTAAGAAAAGGAGGTATGGAAAATGAGTATTTTTTTCATTCCTATGTTGAATGGCAGGTTGAGTTGGATTTAATGAGAAAAAAATAAAAACTCAACTCAATTCGATGAATTATGATTAAATTAGATTTTAAGTTTGCATAAACTCGACCCAACCCGTTCAATCACCATTACATACCAATTAACGATGTTTTTTTTTTCAATAGAAACTAAAATCAAACAAAAAATTCTTTAAAGAACCAAATTAAAAAAAAATAAAAATTAAAGGTGAAAAATAATAAAAAAACACTACTTTTAGAAACAAAAAAGTCCATTAAGCCTGTTAGTATCAACATTAATTTTATAAAATCACTGGTTCTTTCTTCTATTTATTAATTTTTCTTAATTACGTAAAATAATCTAAAAAGAAACTCATTTTAAAATGTAGGAATTACAATTTTTTTAATGTCTTACACACATACACTAATGGTTTCATATATATTTAATCGATTCCTACTTTTCGTCCTTCTCTTTATTTTTATTTTTGTTATATATCTAGTGAGAAAATCAAATTTATATAAGAGTGAGAAGAGTAATTAAATTTCAATCATTGAAATAAAAATTAATGGTTAACATCAACCATTATCTCTCTTCCAATATTTATTACCTCTCACTTTTTTTTTCTCTCTTCCCTCTTAATGTTGAGATTTAGTCATCTTACTCTCATATAAATTTGATTTTTTACTAAATATATCCTATATGCAATATTTTGTATATGTATATATATTACTTACTGATCGGGATAACAATAATCTTGGACTTTACCACCTCAATTTTAATGAATATTATTTGATTTGATCGAACATGTATAAGTATGAATATTATTTTACTTTTTAAATAGAATATAGGTAGAAGGCAGATAGAATGACTTAAATACTCTCAAGAAGGTGACAAAAAAGACTTCAGATTTCGACATTATCGAAAACTGAAGAATAAAATTAGATATAAAAGAATGGTTTAGGAAATCAAGATCAAAAGGATTTCGATTAGTTGTATAAATTGAAGACACCAACAGAAAGCAAGAGACTTTAGATTTCGACATGGCCGAAAACTGAAGTATAGAACGATACCTTCCAAAGTAGGAAGTAATGTGAATAAAGGATTTCAGCCTCGCCAAAATCCAAATTTCTACAATAAATCAATTAATTAACCAAATTGATTAAGAGACGAATTAGCATGATTACTGATTAACATTACTCCCAATAAAGCTGAACAAAGTAAACAAAATACCTTTTGGATAAAAAGGATATACAAAGTCAAGCAAGTAATAGCCGTCAGGTAACAAACACATTTTTGTTATAAATACTGGTTATGAGGTACGTGTCATTCATTCATTCAGAAAAATTTATTACTCTTCACCTCTTATCTCACTCATTTATTGACTTGAGCATTGAAGTCCTCTTTTACAAGTTCTCCCTTTTTTTTCTGAAGGCACAACGACATTCAGAGAGTTTGTCACGAATTATTCTCAGGTACTTTTCGGTAAGAATAATTATCATTTGATTTGATCGAACACGTATAAGTATGGATATTATTTGACTTTTTAAATAGAATATAGGTATATGAACATGTAATTAATGTCTCGAATACGTATATATCTATTATAATTTTTATAACTATATAATAAATTAAAATTATATACTTAACTAAAAAATTTTATTCTTTTTTTTTGGAAAAAAACTTTAATTATTAATATTTAATTTTAATTCCTAGTTGTTTATTATTTTTATGCATTAGGTTAGATTAAAACATAATTAATTACTTAATACATAATTTAGTTAATCAAACATAATTAATTGGGGTAAAAAATTGGGAAGTAAAACCATTTAAATTTTTTTATTATTAGTTGGAACATCAATCATTCATTATTTGGTAAAAAATTTCTAGAACAACTATGTCGGTGGGGTTGCCAAATGTACCAATTTAAAAATAAGTTGAAATCTTTGAAAATGGAAATTAAAAAATGGAGCTCAAAAGTTTTGCAAAATGATGAACTATTGTTGAGGGGAAGGTTAAGGGTCTAGAAGAGGCAGACCAGAATTTTAATAGCTAGTTTAACCACATCCAACTTGTTGAGGAAAGAGGTTCTCAGTGAATACTAGAGTAAGGCTAGAGTTATGGAGAATTCACTACTTTAGAATAGGTGGGCATTGGAAAGGTTAATCATAATTGTTTCAGGATGAGGTGTGTGAGGAATAACATTTTGGCTGTTAAGTATGAGCTTGGTTGAGTGAAGGGTGTGGATGAGGTGAAATCAACAGTGCTTAACCATTTTCGACAAGCCTTTACAAAGAAAACATTCATTCAACCCAATTTGGATGATGTGGAGTTTAGAAAGTTACCAAAACAAGATAAGCTCTTCTTGGAGGAACCTTCACAAAAGAAGAGATTAAAGAAGTTGTATGGTCTTGTGAAGGTGGGCGAAGCCCAAGTCTGAATAGGTATGGTATGAATTTCTACAAATCGTGTTGGGAGATAATTGGGGATGATTTAGTGAAGGTGATACAAGAGTTTCATGGTTAGGGAGTTTACCAAAAGTTGTATTCTCATCTTTTATAGCTTTGATTCCAAAGGTAGACTATCCTCAACAACTTTCTCAGTACAAGCACATTTCTCTAATCTCAAGTGTACAAAAGATTATCTCAAAGATTTTTTCAGTTAAGCTTAAGAGAGTTCTGGAGGGGTTATTTCAAAGTGTCAAACAACTTTTCTACCGGGTAGATCAACTCTGTATGGGATTCTGGTGTCTAATGAGGTCATTAATTGAGCTCATAGGTTAAAAAAACCTAGCTTTCTTTTTAAGGTGGATTTAAAAAGCCTATAACTCAATCAACTATCTTTTTTTAGATTATATGTTATGCAAGTTAGGTTTTGGTCAAAGGTAGAGGAAGTGGATCAATAGTATTATAAGAAAAAGACAAACAATTGCATATTGATTTTGGTTAATAGGAGCCCAACAAATGAATTCAAGCTGGAAAGGGGTATCAAATAAGGAGATAAGTTATCTCCATTTCTGTTCTTGGTGGTAGTGGAAGGATTATCGGGATTGTTTAGATCAATAATTAAAAATGGTGTATATAATCAGATCTACATTGGTGAAGAAGTAAACATCTCAATCTTGCAGTATGTAGATCACACAATCTTGATGGAGAAAGCAGATTTTCAGTCACTGTGGACTTTGAAGGTGATATTAAGAGGTTTCTAATTGATCTCGGGTTTGAAAGTAAATTTCTTTAAAAGTCATTTTTATGGGTTAAATGTTGACCTTTTTTTTTTGTCTCGTGCAACAAGGCATATACTAAACTGTGTAGTTAGCTCACCTCCTTTTAAGTTTTCGGGGTTCCAATAGGGATGAATCCAAGATGTTCGGCAGCTTGGGAACCAGTGGTGGACCAATTCAAAAGAAAGGTATTAGGATGGGAACGAAAAAACATGTCTTTTGGATGAAAATTGGTAATGATTAACTTTGTTCTTAATAGTTTACTTGTATAATTCTTCTCTTTTTACAAGGCTCCAAAAAAAGTAGTATCGTCTTTATCATCTATGCAGCATAATTATTTGTAGGGAGGTGATTCAAAGAATAGGAAGATTGCTTGGGTAAGTTGAGAGAGGGTGTGTTTGCCTAAAGAACAAGATTGCCTAGGTGTTAAATGTTTGGAAAAATTTAATTTGAGTTTGCTTGCAAAATGGAGATAGATGTTTTTACATGATAAACAAGCTATTTGGTGTGGCTTATTATGAAGTAGATATGGGAATTTGCAACTGAGCCCAACTTATACTAGTGGTTGGTCAAAATGCTCAATTTGGTAGAGGAATGTGGGGGCAATAGACACTGAAGCAGCAGCATACCCTGTTGGATTGTGAATAATGTAAAGAGGAAAATAAGAGATGGGTTTGATACCTTATTTTGGATCCAAAATTGGGTAGATGGAGGTTCCACTATATCAATTATTCCCTAGACTGTATTCAGTGGTACTTGAAAAGAATATCACAGTAAGTCAAATGAGAAGCTTCGAGGATGGGATATCCAATTGGAGGTGGTCTTGGTAGAGGAACCTTTTTGTTTGAGAGTAAGAAATGTTAATCACATTGATGACATTATTACAAGATGTGCACCTTCAACATAATGTCTCTGATGATTAGGTGTGGACTCTATCGGCAAGTAACTAATTCACTGTTAAAACATGCATACACGACTTTATGTAAAGGGTCAAATGAAGAAAGCCAACTGATCTTAGATTCCTAAGTGTTCAAGTGGTTTTGGAAGGATAAATTATGCATACCTAAGTTTGCCTCCCTTGATCTTCCTCCAAGAGGCTACAAAGCTCCCAAGAAATAGATGGATGGAGAAGGAAAGAAATAACTATGGGGCGCCACTCTTCTTGGAGAGATAAGTCAAGTGTTTAAGCTTACCATAAAGGAAGAAACCCTTGATAAAAGCCAACTAGAAGAGCCTCCTCAAAAAAGAGGATCCTCAAGACCTTTTACTCATGAATGTGCTCACAAAGAGACAATTTTTATTCAACTTCAAAGGTGAGATTTATAATGAGGGGGAAGGAGTATATATAGCCCAAAGGGAGAGCTTAGGCACACAAATCAAGGCAATGCGGTACTTGGGCTTAATTTGGATTAATCCTAATTAACCCAAGTCTATTAGCCTTAAGTTGGGCATCCAAGACTAATCCAAGGGGTGCAAAAAGAAACTCTTGTTTTAGGTGAATGGACAAGCCCAAAATGCCTAAAATAAGAGCCTCATCTAAGCCTATTCCTTCCTTCTTACTAATTACATCTAAAACATCTTAACTAAAGGAAAATGGCCAAAATACAAGGTCTTAAAGGGAATTAAAATGCGTCCCTAATTCCTAATTAAAATAAAAATATTTACAAGTGGAATTCCTAAGACTATGGCTTCATATCTTCATGTAAACACCTATCTGAGCCAAGTCTCTTTCTCTTGAATCCTCCTAGTCATGATGCTAGGTCGGATTGCATCAATAAGCTTTCGTAAGAAGTTTTGGCTTTTCATGGAAATTACTACTTAACCGGATCCCAACAATCGACAACTTGTAGAGGAGAGGAATGACTTTTGAGGTAGTAAATAAGATGTGCATGTTGTGCGGGGAATGACTTTTGAGGACTATAAGCATCTCTTCTTATCTTGTAGGATTTCACAGATGTTATGGTATAGGGTAATTAATGGGCTGGGTGTAGAATCACCTTTACCTGATGATATTGCTCAAATGTTTCATATGACCATGCTATGGGTCTTAGGAAGGTTCAAATCCAAATTCAGATATTTGTTTTGGCATGTAGTTTGTTGAGGGATATGAACATCTATAAACTCCATTGCATTTAACCATAAAACTTTGGAGTCTCTAGATATTTTGTCTTTCATCCAAATTAAGTCATGAAAATGAATTTTGTATAGATTTGGTTTTGGTAGGGATTGCATTTACTCTAATTAATGTAGTAATCCTTTATTGTATGTAGGTGTAATACAGATAAGGAGTAGTTTTTTTAGGGGCAATTGGCTGAGGTGGTCATCGATTATGGTTTGTTAACAACTTTTGGTCACTATACAGTAAATGAAACATTTTGTTTCATTGATTATATATAGAGAGAGAGATACACACAGAGAGATATCTTGCCTTTAAAAAAAATCTAATAATAAAATATAACAAGGAAGCATATGCAAAATTATAAAGGATAAATATGATTTACAATAATCAAAATACCCCCAATGTTATTATTTATAGAATAAAGCATATAGTGTCACTTATAGACTCCAACAACTACCTCTTTTATCTGTTTTAATACAATAAATTGGATTTATATACCACTAATAAAAAGAGAATGAGATTTTCTTACATAATCTCATAGCTCATAACTGAGAATTTTGTAAAGCAACTTGTCAAATTTTTTTGTCACACAAAATTGGGATCCTTTATATACCAAAGTGTTTCTTGTAATCCAGATATACCACAAAGTTGTTGTCCATATTTGACACATTATTTTTTGGCTTACATAGGTTTTTTATTCCTAAAGTTTTATAAAAAGTCAATTTTAGTCCTTAAAATTCAAAAATATTTTTTTAATCTCTAATTCACTTTTAGTCTTTCTTCTCCAATTATCGTTGTTAAAAAATTGTTAATATAAGCACTTTTTGTACTCGTAAATCACTCTCCTCCTCCTTAACCCTAACCCTTTAATCTTCAGTTTCACATCTATCACAATTTATAAACAGACATTGTTAATACAAAAAATAAATTAATTTCAGGAGTAAAAAAATTATTTTAGAATTTCAAGGACCAAAAGTAATTTTTGGTGAAACTTTAGGGACAAAAATTTGTTTAAACCTTACTTTTTTATTTTTTTATTTTTACCAATTCTACTTTTGTTGGGATTCTATTGTGTGCTACTCTCCATACAAAATCATCTTTGGTAGTTGATCTCTTGGTACACACATTGTTGAATATAATTTTGGATTAGTATTAATCAATCATGTTTTATTATTATCTAACAATTTAAGATATGGTGTCTATCATATCTTATCATATTTGTATAGTTATTTAAATGAGATTACTCTATGATGAATTAGGTCAGTCATTGAAAGTTCATTTAAGGAGTCTTATTCTAAAGATAATTTACTATCTCTTCAAGCAAATTTATACACACAAAAATATTTCCTACAATAATCTCGTAAAAGGAAGGTAAAAAAAAAACCCTCAAGAGTTCTTAACTTCTTATTGAACTTATGTTGATCTCATGAGAAATTCAAAGAGATATTTTTAATGAAATCAAGAAACTTCAATTCTACATGCACAAATTATCTTCTTCTCTTTTTATATTTATTTCTTATACATATTATAATTTTGTATTTATATCAATGTAATAATTAATTCCAATAGACATATAATGAATTTAATTGGGGTGAGTGTGTGAAAACATTATACATTGTATACAAAATCGAGCAAAAGCAAATTAATGTTTATTTGATTCTAATCCTAACTTTGAATGGATTTGAAGTTACTGTGAAGATGATGGGGAACAAATACGTGAACATAAACATATTTCATTAATGTAATTCTTTCTAAGAGTGAGAGTATATATAATTATTTTGATTTTTTAATATTTAATAGTAGATTTTGAATAATCAAATTACTATTTTTTTTAAGGGAGTCTAGTTCAGTTACTTGATTAGGGTGTTGTTATAAACCCTCTTACACTATCTTCAACTCCTATCAGAAATATAAAAAAAATCACTATTTTTCTCTACAGGCAAACGAATCTATTTATTAAGTAGTTACTTATACTCCCTGGTCATAAGCTGTGACTAGAAAGGATAGCAGTTACATAGTAAAGCCAAAATTGAAATAAAAAAACCTATCTCAACTTATTGAAGCAATATTCAGGTTGGATAGACAATTCATAAAGGGTAACCAAAGACTTATTAAAGTATCTTTTTGTCCATAACCACGAGTTTGTAGAGAGTCTTGTCAAATCTTTTCTACATAGAAAGGAACCCTTTGAACACCAGAGTTTCGAACCAGTCAAGTATTCCACAAAGTGAACTACCATATTATCCCGAGTATATGACTTCTCTTATTGCCCCCTGATTTATGAACTCCAAACAATTATCATTGATGTTCTTGGCAATCAGCACACAAAACATTTGTATAACTCAGTCATCGATAACTGTCCATCCATACACAATACACTTGTTTACAGCAAAAGAACATATGAGCCATATTTTTTTGTTTGGTTTAAATTTCATAATACATTGAATCAAACCAAATAAAAGTATACTCAAACTTTTATCATTATATATGTTTTTCTCCCAAACTTAACAAATATTAAATAAATTAAAAAATACAAATACAATAAATTAAGTAAAATCAAACTAATTAATAATTTTATCCACAATACTAAATTATTTAATATATATCAAATTAACGAGATCTACAAATATAATTAATTAAATTAATGTTGAAGTAAACGAAGTTAAATAAATATCTGTATGCGGAATATATAAAACGACATTTCGACAAATTATTTAACAAGTCATCATTAAAAATAATAAAAAATATAAATCACTTTGATCGGTTAGGTTGGATTTCATCCACATTTTGAATCTCAAATTCATGAACCTAATTGATTAAGGTATCAATTGGTTTGGAAATTGAAAAAAAAAAGGTAATTAAACCAATTTACGGTTTAGATAATTGGGTTCGACTAATCGATACAAACTAATGAATACAATAACCTCGAAATAGTGCATGTGAGGAAGATGTTTCACATGGCTATGTCCATAAACATTCATGATTCATGGAGGGATGGAGAAATAAGATGAATTCATATGCTGAAGGAGTCAAATAAGGTGGCAGATTTGCTAGCTGGCTATGCAATTTCTTAGGAATTTTTAAGCCTATATGTTTTTTTGAAATAAAAAACTATTTCTATTATGAGTGATTGTATTTTTTGTGAATCATAATAAGGAAGAAAGAGAGTATTCATTTCCAAATAACTCATTAAAAAGAAAATTCTTTTATCCTGTTTCAAAGGCCACTCATAGAACCGGCCTAACACATTGTTGAACTTTAAAGCAAATCTTATGTACTTTTTAGAGATAAATAATAATTTTATTAAATTAATTTAAATAAACAAGTATAATTAAAATAAACATTTGATAATATTTTTATTAATTAAAATTAATGAATAATTATTTTTGAATAATAATAATATTATGAGGTCTATAAAAATAATAAAATATTAATATTAATTTTTTTTAGAAAACTTAAATTAAGAAAATTATTATTATTACTATTATTATTATTATTATTATTATTATTATTATTATTATTATTATTATTATTATTATTATTATTATTATTATTATTATTATTATTATTATTATTATTATTATTATTATTATTATTATTATTATTATTATTATTATTATTATTATTATTATTATTATTATTATTATTATTATTATTATTATTATTATTATTATTATTATTATTATTATTATTATTATTATTATTATTATTATTATTATTATTATTATTATTATTATTATTATTATTATTATTATTATTATTATTATTATTATTATTATTATTATTATTATTATTATTATTATTATTATTATTATTATTATTATTATTATTATTATTATTATTATTATTATTATTATTATTATTATTATTATTATTATTATTATTATTATTATTATTATTATTATTATTATTATTATTATTATTATTATTATTATTATTATTATTATTATTATTATTATTATTATTATTATTATTATTATTATTATTATTATTATTATTATTATTATTATTATTATTATTATTATTATTATTATTATTATTATTATTATTATTATTATTATTATTATTATTATTATTATTATTATTATTATTACCACCACCAATTTCACTCCATATTTCCTGTTTCCAATATGAGGGAAGAATTAATGTGTTCATACTTCATACAGAACTTCATGGAGATTTTCATCAGCTAATAACACCAACTCATAGGCTCATAAGCTAGGAATGACATTTGTTCGTGTAACATGAGCAATGGTTACTTGTTATTTGATTTGTCACAAAATTTCGTTATTTGCTATTTGTTAAAAACTTGTTGATATTTGTGGGTATCCACGGTATTTGAGAATATTTTTAAAAATATTTTTTCAAAAAAAATATTTTTTTATAAAAATTTTTATCAAATAAATTCTTTATTTGTTAAAAATCTAGAAGTAAAATTACATTATTTTCTACAAGATTAATTAGATCTAAAAATAAATTAATATAATATATGCACACAATATTTAATATAAATAGAATATATTTGTTTTATATTATTGACATTTTTATATAAATAATTTTATTAATTATGAATTTTTTATAAAAATAATAGGATGGATATAAATGAAATTTGATAATTAATATTTTAATTTGATTTATTTAACAAAAATATTATCTTTTTCGACTTGAATATATATAATATTTTAGTTTAGAGGTAGTGAGTACCCACGAATACTATGATACACATACCTGTGTCTGTTAAGAAGCAGGTAAAAAAACTTTTAGCACAAATTACTAATACGTATTTATACTATTTCTGTGGATATTTTTATAAACTTCATCTGCAGATTTCTTTGGAGGTTTCACACCATTTTCAAAACATTCAATTAAAAGCATACAAGTAAAAAGATAAGCATATATCCTGTTTTAACCGTTTCAAAATTCAATGAAAACAATTTATTTAAAATTAAATATCACATTTACTTTTAGAGTTTATTTGATACATGCTGACAATGTAAAATATTTTTATATTGATATTTAATCGTATTTCTTAATTTATATGACTTTTAAAATATTCATAGGTAAATTCAACAAACTTACCATAAATTAAGGGATATGATTGGATGTTAGTGTAAAATTCTTTACAATGTCAGTGTATACCAATTAAACTTTTAGTCTTATTATAAGAGTTCAAAATTAAATATAACATTTACTTTTAAGATTCTTTTACACAGTCTGTATATTCGTAATATTAATTTTTTTATTAATTGATATATATTGTCTATGTAAAAAATTCTTATATTGACATTTTATCATGACTTTTCATTCATTTATGTGATTTTTAAAATAGTAATGCGTAAAATCAACAAATTTATATGAACGAAAGACTATGATTTTTATAATGACAGTGTATACCAGTTAAACTCTTAATTATTTTAGTAAATTTATTTTAATTTTAAAAATATCATATTAAGATTAAGATTATTTTCTCAAATCGTTACTATTTTTATCAAATTATTGATTTTTCTTAATATATATGAAAGACAACATAAAATAATACTATTTTTTTATGATGAAAGTACCGTACTGTCTCTCTATGAATAAATATATAATATAGCAAGATAGAATGAATCAATGTTCACGGAGAAAAAGTGGTCTTCGATAAATCTTTAGAAATATATGTACATTAACTTATTTAAAATTTTAAATTATTCAAAAACAAGTCAAACATTCCTATATTAAAGATATATATTTAGAGAGTCTATTTGTTTAGGCTCTGTTTTTCGAGGGAAGGAAAGGAATTTTAATTTTATATATATTATGTTTGATTTAATGGAAGAAAAAATAATTTTATTTTGTTTATAAAAGGAGATGAAAAATTGTAAAGTTAATTACTTTTATTCTCAATATATTTTAAAATTATTTTATTACTTATTTATATATACAAGTTATTACAACGTCTTTTTCACAATTCTTGTGTCACATTCCGCATCATATATTTGATATATTTTTCTTTTTGTACTCTCTCATATTTTTATGGATTTTTTTTATAAGTAAAATATATTATTAGTAAGAAAACATTACAGCATAAAAAATTATCTTCCCGCGTTAGTAAAAAAGTACTTCTATGAAGATAATAAAGAGTTTTAGAGTGTATAGAAAGACAGAATATATAAATGAATTAAGCTCTTGAAGGCACCAAACATGCGAGGGTAGAAAAGAAACAAAATTGAATTCACTTATAATCGTAAAAAGAAGGAGAACAATTTAGTAAAATTAAATAAATAGAATTTCTTTTAAGAATTCCTCTCCTCCTCTCCTCTCCTATAGGCCGTTAAGGTTTTTTGACTTTTTCTTTAAAAACAATTTAATAATATTTTTTTAATTATTTTTTAAATATTTTTTAAGACAATTTTTTTTTCTTTTAAAAAATAATTTCTATTTTTTAAAAATAAATTCTTTTATAATCACTTTCCTACTATCTCTATTTATTAGTCATTTTAGTTTTTTTTATATTTTTTCAAATTAACTGATGTTTACTTCTTTTAATGTATTTATTTCAATATTACCCTAAATAAATATTTCCACTAATCTAAATTATTTTTAATATTATGCCTATCAAATTCTCAATTACCACAATATTAGACATTTTACTTCTTTCAATGCAATAATTACAGGTTTATTTCAATATTACCCTAAATAACTAATATAAATTCTTTTTAATATTGTGCCATCAAAATCTCAATTACTACCGCTAATAAATATAATGTATTAGACATTTTAGTAAATATATTATATTAACTAACTTGTTTATTGATTGCTTAATATATGTCAAAAATCTTCAGCAACTAATAAAATAAATGGTATGGAGTAATTTAAATGTGTGAAATTAAGGAACCTGTGCTAAAACAAGATTGCATAAGTAGTTTAGTTAATTTTTATTTTTTTTAAGCAAATATTAATTACCAGAATGTTAGGGAAAGAATTTGAACACGAAGATTTTTTTTTTTATCTCATCAAATTATCACTAGACCAATATTATAGTCCTTAGTTAATATGTATTTAAATTTATCCATTAAGTATTTAAATTTAGAATAAGCATGCAGAATAAATACACCAAATTAAATGTAATTTAAATGTGGTCACCGTTTAGCACGTGAGGACATGTACCTTCTGACACTGGTGTTGCTAATCTTAACATCTTAGCATTGATCTTGAGTTGGAATATCCCTTGTAGTGTACGTATAACATGTTTGATAACTTATTTCAATCAACATCCTAATTAATTATTTTTGTCAAAACCTTCTATTAGGAAATAAATATCAAAAGAAAAAAGTAACTACTTTAAAAACGAATTGTAGAATGTATGTATATTCCAATTTTTTTAAATAGAAAAAAGCATAAAGTTATTATTTGACACACACGTAAATAAGATATAAATAACATGCAAATTAAATTCCAAACATGAACGACTTTTTCTTGAAGTTCTAATTAACAGTAACATGTGTGACATATGCATAAAACAGGACACAAAGGGTTTTCAGCACCATTTGTGAGCCGAAAATGTTGGTTTTCTGTGGCATGATGCTATATTCTCGCTGTTATATTGTCCATATTTTCTCTCTGATCTTCAGGAAATTGCAGGCCCCACTAGCCTCCACCACCAGCATTTAACTTGAAGACTATATTAACATTATTCAACATGTTGCAGCAGTGATAATTATATTAAGAGTTACATTCCTATGATTATGAATTTATATTTATATTTATACTTATACTTATATTTAATCATAATTATTATTTTTAAATTTTAAATTTTTTTTACAGTTAAAATAAATTTTATTAAAAAATCAGATAAAAAGTACAAAATATATCTTTTAACAGTATAAAAGAAAATACCATGTGCCCAGAACTCAATCCCTCATACATTAATGTAGGATTGTGTTGTAAATTTATCAATTCAATATTACTTCCACAAGTAAGTATGTGGTAAAATCAATAAATTTATTATATATAAAGATTGTGATAAAATATTAATATAAAAATTATTATATTAACTATATATAACTTTTTTTTTTCTCTTATATTTATACCATCAGTAGAAACTTTTTTTTTTCCTAAATGTTTATTAAAATCTGAATTTTAGAAAGAAAGTTTTTCGTACACTCTTTTATTTATATTCTTAATCATGTAGATAAATATAACAAAAATCAATGTTTAAATACATGTGGATAAAAAAATAATTACAACCTCTTATGCACCTGAAAATGAAAGTTAATTACTCAAAGTAACTTATACACGGATGTAAAAAATGGATCCACGATTATCATAATCCTGCAAGTATATATATTCAAACATTATCTTAAACTAAGTACTAGTGAAACTTTTCTTTAGAAACTCTTTTTATAATTAGTCAAATTTTTTAAAATTTAGCAACCTCCATTAATGAATCATCTTAAATGAAATTTAAAAAATTTAACCAACCATAAAATGTTTTAAAAAAAATTCACTAGCATTCCTTAAACATGTTGAATAGTTGTTTGTACCTCAAGATCAACAACCTAAAAAAACACTCTTGGCACTCAAAAAATATTAAGGTAATTTTTGTAAAAAAAATAAAAAAAAATTGTTATTTGAAAGAGTGAAAGGGATGGGTCAATGAAGGGAGCTGCAAAACTGCACAAGACTCCTTGTATCATAAAATGGCCATTATGTGTGTGAGATATTATTTTTATTATTAGTGGGTACAAGTGAGGTTGACAGAAGAGGAAGCCATGCATGGGGATAAGAACAGAATCATGATCGGAACTCACTGTTCACATGCACATACAACGTCATAATTCTCATGTCAGTGCATATATAATTATTGCTTCACAATTTCCAGCTGCTGCTACCTCTTCACTCTTGAGTACTTAACGGGGAAACACAATCATCACCCAGTTTTTTCACTTTTTCTTTTGGTTAAAATCCCAGCAATTCATTTCATATCATATTACATATATTTTGGTTAAAAGTGAATATAGCCAAACATATGCATAATATGTTAATTTAGATCAATGCTGATGAGTATCATTAGGATACTTATTAGGAAATTATTAAAAAATATTTAAATCAATTCCGTAATTATTAATTAAAATTAAAATTATAAGGTTATTCTAATAGAAAGTTTTCACATAAAAAAATATTATAAGTTTGAATTTCTTTATTAAAAAAATAAAATGACGTTTGTTTTAAGTGTTTTTTGTTTTTATTTTTAGAAAAAATAAAAAATAGTAACAAAAATATGTTTAGTTACAATTTAAAAAATATTTTCAAAATCAATAAAAAAAATTGCTTTCAAAAGTTAACAATATATAAAAACTTAATAATAATATTGTAATATATAAAAGACAATATATAAATGTATTTTAAATTATATATAAATAATTTATAATATTTTTGCTAAAATTAATTAAATTTAATAATATTTTTTAAAATAAAAAATATCAAGTATATTTTCTGAATGTTGAAAAGTTAAAAATAAAAATAATTTTCAAAAATAAAAAAAAAATATTCTTAAACCAAACATCACTTAACATATAACTATTACCATTTATTTATTAAAAAAAATGTGATAAATATACAGATAAGCTGATATTAATATAGTTATCTAAAGGGTAAAAAGTTTTGGTTTTTTTAGTTTTCTGTGTCTTGGAATGAAGTTGATGATGAATACAAATGGGAGTGGTAAATATGGAAAATAAGTGAGCGTACTTGTCTGGCTAAGGTTTCTGTACCAGTATCTGCAGCTTCCCCAACAAATAAATATGGTGCAGCTCAACATGCTGCATGGTATATATATTTCATTGGCATCCAAGCAGTTAAATTAATGGTGCAACTAGTGTAGTATTCAAATTTCTTTGTTAATTAACGATGCCATAACTAGAATTTGAGTTAATTACATTCTATATGATTTTCTTAACATTTAAAATTGAGTAAATTAGAATGTTAATTCATCACTTGAGTAAATTACATTGATTTTTTTTAGATTTGTCTTTATTAAACATATTATTCCACCAATTTTTTATATTACTTTTAGTCTCAGATGAACACAGTATTTTTTTTTTTAAAAAAAAAAGAGATCAATAAAATAAAAATAAAACCTAAGAAAAACCAATGGAATAAATTAAAGGTAAAAAATTAAAAAAAAAATAAATATACAACTTCAACAATAAATGGTTGATAAGTAGGTTGAAAAACCTCTCAAATCCATATAAGTTTTGGATTTTTTTTTTAAAAAAGTATAATTATAAAAAAAATTTAAGTCCGGTGAAATTCACAGATTTTGCGGTATGTAGGTACATGTGTTTCACTTGTAGTCTGTTTAAAAGAATAAATTTATTATTTAACATATTAGTTTGTGTTAATATTGTAACTTATTTATTAATTGTGAATTGTGATATTTTAGATTTTTATTATTAAAAGTCTTTAATGTTTTAAATTATTATAAATAATAATATAAGTTTTAGTATAATATGAATAGAGATTAATTAGTTTAAAAAAAATATAAAAAAAACTAATTATTATACACATCATATACAAATTTTTAAAAAAATTATTTATTTTAAAATATAAAACTTATTTAATCCATTTAAAATGGAAATTTCGCAGGTGCACTTTTTTAACTTATCAGTCCATATACTTATCCTTAATGACAAAGTATAATAATAACAAACAAAATCTATATATAATTTACTCTTTAATTTTTTGTCAAGAGTACCTTGTGGCTACATATGTTGCAGAGTAGGTGTAAAGCTGTAATTTATCAGCAAAATGGCTAGAGCTAAAGCTTTTACATTATCTCAGTGACTTTTTTCAGTTTCTGATTAATGTTTTCTCAAACCACTGGATACCATAGTGTGCACGTTTGTGGAACTATATTTATTGCGTGCATTATTTTCTGAAATGTATATTTTGCCTAACCTTCTAAGAAGCTTATAACTATAGAATAGTATTAGCCTACTCCATGATTGAGTTTTCAAGGTTTCATCTATTGAAAAAAAAAATGCAACCCATTTTCTGCACTAAAGACTACGTAAGATGGTCCCAAAGGAGAACAGTTCTTTCTTTCTTTTTCTAGAGAACGGTCAAAATCATAGGCAATTTTTTAAGAGATTTGTGAATAGCATTCATAAACAATTTGTTTTACGCACCATTTATTACATCATCCTTAAACATGTAAAATTTTTTCATATATAGAATAAGATAAATTGATGTATTTCTTAACATGCTAATTTGATATTTTAACCTCCCTATAAGTACAAAGATTTTTGTCAGACAAATTTTATATTATTGTTAAAGTCAGTATATAAGAAATGCTGATGGAGAAATTGCAGTTTTAGTTTTTATAGTTTTTTATTTGTAGTGGGAGGGTTTGTTTATATTTTAAAGAATGAATTTATTATAAAATATAATTTTTTAATTAAGAAACATGTAGAATTGATTTCTTAAGAAAATATATCTTTTTTTAAAAAAAATAAACAGATTAGACAAATATCTTTTAAAAAAAAAAGCATAACACTGTTTTATTAAAAAATTATTTTTTATAAAAATCTTAAATAAATAGATCCAATTTCTATAATATTTATTTTCAACTATTTTGAACTCCTGCTTAATATGCTGTAGAACAAAACATGTTTCACATTCTTACAATATGTTTATTTTTTCATCTGTCTTTAAATGTAGGAAAGGAATTTCTGTTTTTAATTCTTACTATAGTAGTTTGTTTTAGTTCCTGTGGTCCTGCAAAATTTGTCATTTTCTTGTTTTTCTCATTAGAACAAAAACAAGCAGTAAGACCAAATGTTACAAGGATAGAAAAAAGAATCAAGACTAAAAACAAAACTACTGTCATTACATTAACCTAAAACATATTTAACTTAAGTGTTAAGACTTAATCATACATTTTCTTTTCTTCCACAACTAAATGAAACCAGAAAAAAAAAATAGTCCAAACATACTCAATAATTAACTAAATGAAACCATAAAAGAGTGATCCATAACTTCATAACACCACATTAACATATGTTAAGGCTTGTCCTCTAAATAAATGCATAAGAAATATAATGTGGAAGAAACAAGTGTCTAAATACCAAATATTATGTACTACATTGTTCCCCGTTCTCCATACCCAAATGGACAATGATATTAAGTTATGAAAATGCAATTAGAAAACTCGTTTTCTCAAGTGTGATACTTAAGGTACAAGTGTGAGGTAAGAAAAGAAGAGTACAAATATAGTGTTGCTCTCATAGAATATTTGAATGACCACAATCACCACATAGAAAGAAGTTAAGTGGTTAACCTCCTCCGGCAAGGTTTGTCACTGAAGAATTCATGGCTAGTAATTTAGGCTAGTTATATATAATATATACCAAACAAGTTAGTTCCTAACTTTCATAAAATAATTGAATATATAAGGAATCAAAAGCCGAGGTTTTGTAGGGGGGTCCGGTACTCAATAAAGTGATTGATGCAAACTCGTGCATATTTGGTGTAATTGGTACAATAGCCAATCAAGACCACTATGTGAGTGTGTGTGTAAGAGAGTATAGATTAACTAGTTTTCAATTATGTAGTCAATGAAGCTTCTACAAAAATTGATGTAAATGAAATTAGAAGAACTATGATCATAAATGTTACAAGATTGGTTTATGGGTAAAGTGGAGAGATAGAAAGAGAGAAGTCATCAATTTGAATTTCTTTGACAAAAATTAATATATTAACAACTAATATTTAATCTATATAAAAAAAACTCTAATCATGTACATAAAATATGAAGATTGTATTTATTTAAATAACAATTCTGAAAGTGATTCAAGACTAAGGATATTTTCAATCGAGGTTTTATGCAACCACAATTGCACATTTGTCATTTTGATGAAAATTTGTGGAAAAATGCAATTAATGTTTGTGGTCACAGTGTGGTTTCAAGCACCCCAAAAATATTAATGTTGTTGCTGTAATTATCGCTACCAACTATAGTTCTGAAAACTTTGTTGTAACTTATAAACACACAAAATAAAATAAAATCTCGACAAGTCGACTTGGGATGAAAGATCAAAATAGATGCATGAAGTTTAAATTCAATCATTATTATTCTCATTGTACATTAAAATAAATTTTCTTCAGGGTTTGATAGCTTTAATTTTCATAAATTGATCAGCACGAGATCGTTAAGCATAAAGAATTACCTCAATATCTAATCAGGTGTACAAAAATTAATTTAAGAGATTATATGTTTTTTTTAATAATCTTTCTATCTAGAAAGTGACCCGTATTGTATTAAGGATATATATTTTCAATTAAGATTTTAGTTTGAAATCTTAACTACATATTTTTTTATACACCCAAAAGTCTCTAATTATTTAAGAATTTACGTTAAGAGTTATAATAAACATTTTTTTTAACTTATCAAAATGTTTTTTTAAAACAAAATTGTGACAGAAATACTAAATTTTAAAGCAAAAAATATCTCTTATTAGATTATCTAACTATGTTTTTGGACTGACTAGGACGTGATAACCCTAACTATGTTGGTGAAAATTATAGACAAATAGGGTTAATATAGCCAGCCACGAACAACTGTGGTCAGAATGCAGTTTCAAACACCCCAAAAGAATCAAAGTTGTGGCTTAAATTAAGGATGCTGCAGACTACTTTTGAAAACCTTTGTGAAACATAAATCAATAAAATAAAATATTAAAGTTCAGGATTTGATAGATTGCTTTAATTAATGTTGAGAACTGATCACTATTTGAGATGATGAATAGTTTGTAAAAATGGAATGTAAGGGGAACCAAAATCATTGTCATGAGGAGGGTATAAATCCAAAAGGCATGACTTTGTAAGCAACGTGTACGGCTTTCTATGGTCTCAGTGAAGGTGAAAGCAGAAGGCAAATATGTTGATGATCAATATAGCAGAAGAAGCATAGTGTGGCAGAAAATGGACCTTGAAAATAGAGCATCACTGCAAAGGTGATAGAGACATTTTCCATGCAATTCAAGGCCATTTTGTTATCAAGGTGGAGCCACCAAACAAACCGTGATCACACAAGAAACTAACCAGTTATTACGTACAAGACATGTAAAAGTAATATGAGGATCTTTGCACCAGAGTTTAGGGAACTCTTACCAGCATTTGAAAATGAAAACACACCACCATTTATTGTCCAACATTAAGGACTATATGTCAAGGTTTTCTTTTTTTTATCTTTCTTATAAAAATTAAAAAAAAAAAGTGTTAGAAAGTTTACAACAACTAATATATTTAAACTAGGAATACAAAAGGATAAAAAGCAAAAAATATAAACTTTTCTAGTTACTTATTAATTTAAATAAGTTATTGCTTTCTTTTTCTCTCAACCATGTAAAAATGTTTTAATTAATTTGTAAACAAAACGTTTTTTTAGAAAATAGTAAATGCAAGAATCGATAATATAAAAAATATATTTAATTACAAGGTACTATATATAATAAATTTGTTAATTTTATAATAATTACTTAAAAGTTACATTTATTTTAATTTCTGATTAATTGAAATGTAATTTATTGTTTACATTGATAATGCATCACGTCTTTTTTTACATGAAAATAAGGCTAAAATACTAAAATTTTAGTTTCCTGCAGAATTTTTGCAATTTTCTGTTTGAGCTCCTATTTTAATATAGACATTAATGGTGTATTGGTATGGAAATATGAGGAAAGAAATGAAAAGAGTAGAAATTAGGAATGGAGAGATAATAAAAAAAGTGTTTGGATAGGTTGAAAGTGTGTGGGGAAAAATGGTGAACTCTAATTAAAAATATTTCACCTAAAAAATAGAAGAAAGAAGTAAAAAGGAACAGTGTGGACACATACATGCGCAAAAACAAGTCTCACTAGTGTGCAATATATTATATATAATAAAAAATATAAATAATGGTAATAAATATGAAGTTCAATTAGTATGTACTTACCATCTAAATAAATTTTACACCGATGTACAGTCATAATTTTTTATTTATATTATTTTTAAATTATCAATTAATAAAGTTAACAAATAAAAAGATTGTAATTAAACATTCGTATAATCAAATGTTAGTAATGCTAATAAAATTATTTTTTATTAGCAGTAAGAATTGAATTCATGACCATTAATGGAAACTTAAGATATTATTGTGATTTAAGTTAATATATGATAAAATCTTGTCATAAACTAAAAAAGAAAACAATTCTAATCACGTTAAAAGTACACAAAAATATAACAGTTACCTTAAAATAAACAAATAATATAGTGCAACATATTTGGATTTTCTCATATAAAAATCAAACATATATTGATATCTTCACAGTCAAATTTTAGGGGTGGACTAAATTTTAGAGGTGTGAATTATTTTAAAATTTCAGGACCAAAATTACGAAGTTATAAAATCTAAAGGAACAGAAATTATATTTTAACTAAAAATTAAATTATATACACATACAATATTATAAAGCAACTTATTAAATTATAAATTAATTACAAATTCCATTAGAAACAACTTTTAAATTAATTAGATTAAATTACTTCATAAGTCCTTTAACTGTTTGCAAATTTTCAAATGGGTTTCTAAACTAAAAACATAAATCTTTTGAGTTACCTTTCACATTTCAAAATCATCACAAAATGACAATCATAACTGCTTAAGAAATTCAAGAACTTAATTAAAAAAGTTTACACCATCGAGACCTTATTAAAAGAAGAAAAAAAACTAATATAAAAATTTATAAATAGTTTAAGAACCTAAAAATAATTTAATCTATAAATTCTAAAAGTAAAAAACATAACCATATATAAATGACCATCTCTAATTGATTACAAGTGTAATATTTTCACTGCACTATTTTCTAAAATCAAATCATTTCATGACATTGATCATTTTGTGTTAGACGCACTATATACACAGTGAATGCAGATCTCAACGACTGTCTATCCCTGGACCCCCAACATTTAACTTTAGCAATATTCTCTTTGTAGTAAAATTTTATGGAAGGAAAAGAATGATGCAGTCCCTTCATGATTTAATTCACTTTACAGTTAAAAGAATATAAGAAATAATAATGAGCATTATTATTTTGAAGATATAATATTCTTTGGGTATATTTATAATATATAATTTAAAGTCAAGGCATGGTATATCAGAATTCAACAAGTGGGAAGTGGCATAAAGCTATTACACCTCAATACCTAAAGATAAATGGCATATCCCGGAAATCTAGTGAGAAATTGACTTTAATTTTTGAGGTCTTAACTCTTAAGAAGAAGTACTTGGAGCTAATGGGCCACACATTCTCTCTTATTAATACCAATGGTTGGAAACCTTATCCATTAATTTGTATAAAGTAAAGATTATATTATCCTTTTTGTTGCTTCAACTTGACCAATTCTCACTGCAGAAGAATTATTCCATTTTTGATACAATACAACTAACCTGACAAAATTCTAAGACGCCCCTTTGAAGTTCGAGTCCATTAATTTGAAGAAGCTTAAAGCCTTGAACGGGGGAATGTACATAAAGACACTGTGTAGTGGCAATTCATATTCCTTCCTTGACAGCTTTTTTGGAATAACAAAAAAATAATTAAGATGTACAGTTCCCTGCAGGACTTGATTCATGGTTTTAGGTTTTATGCTTCCTGCTTGAACAGGAACTAGGGCAGTGATGGGGGGTCCCCAAAACCTGCAGGATATGAATTTCTGCCTGAAGAAAATTAGCAACACATTCACTATAAGGGTTTTGTTTTGAGAATGGAAGTGTTATTCAGAGTGATGAGTTTTCTGCACGTCAAATTAACAATGGCTTCAGAATATATTACATGAGGGTATAGTAAGTAAAATGAGAAACCATAAAAATTGGAAAATATTAATTTATTCGGGATGCAAGACTTATTTTGTTAACATTTTACCTACCTAGTAAAGCCTAAAATTAAAGAGCTTTCAAACTAAAAACAATGTATTAAATCACCCAAAAGAGATGCAGAATATAAAATAAGAAAATGCATGCATCAACTTTTAATCACGATGTTTTAGGCACATTAACTTTATTAATTTTACTAATTAATACTTTAAAAATCATATAAACAAAAGAAGTTTTACATTAACTTTTAATTACTAAGTTTATTTACTTTATTAATTAATACTTTAAAACTCACATAAATAAAAGATTATAATTAAACGTGAGTGTATAATTCCAGAACTTTAATACTTTAACATAGTTAAATAGAGAAACAACACCTAATTAGTAAGGTTAATACATCTTGAGATCAAGGGAGCTGGAGTTTATTGTAAGAAGTTAATCTCTCATAATATATAATAAATCGCAATTCAAATAAGCAATGTTTATATTTAATATCTAATCATGGTTCAAATAAAATTTTCTCAAATGTAAAGAGAAAATGAAAAAAAAATGGTTATTATAATTAATTCTCTCGATCACTGAATGATATACAATAAATGCACCTGGAAAAAAATGTAAGGTGTAGTAGTTCGGATTGGAATTAATACAATTTTGAAATAACCAACAAGTATGAATACGGATTGTGTTTATTCATTTAATAATTTTGAACATAATTATTGTATCTTTAGAATGTGAATGTTTCCTTTGTTAGAGTTACTTAGAAGGAATCAAAGTGGGTAGAACTTTTTATTGATGTTGCGACAGATTAACCTATATCCTATATACTTTTGTGTGATACACGAAACTCTCAAGACTGACATGCGTTCAAAATTTGACCTTAATGTGTTGATGCATTTTGTTTAACCACAGAAGAATGTTTAATGATCTTAAGATAAGTCATAAGATGGAAATAAGTCTTCAATATTACTATGGTCTTAGGACAATTTCCATAAGGTTATATAACATTTTTCTATCCATTTATACTTAAAGCAATCACGTTTTATATATATACTCATTTTTATTCACTTGTAGTAGTGTGGATGACTTGTATCACGTCCCAAAATCTAATCTAAGGCGTTATGAGTTCCCAATATTATCACTATAGAAACCATTAATCAAACCCTCATTATATAACCTTTCTACCAACCTCGTTAATTTTGTTAAACAGTTCTTTATTATGCTTCCCCAACCCATCCTAAAACAACACCAAAGGTTTTGAATCCATTTGAAAATATCTAAATGTCATAGCCAAACACTTCTTCACCATGAACATTTCCTGAAAACTTAATACCTATTACGAAATATTTACGGCAAAATTTACGTGAGAGGAAAGGAAGGTAGGAGAAATTGTAAATTCAAATTTTTTTACTGACAAAATTAACATATTAATCATTAATATTTATTTATTCAAAAAAAAATATCAAGTTAGGTATTATTGTTAAATATATAATAAGAAAATATTAGAACACACTCCATCATTAGATAGAATTCTTCACCGTTGATTAGCATTGAAACTTCACCATCAGTTTGTAGCATATGTGCCAGAAGGAGACCTTAGCTTTGATAAATTATGAATCACAGTTTAAAAAATTGTTGTATTTGTCACATTTCTATTCAGTCTACTCATGGTGCACTTGTTCATTTCCCTTTAACATGTTTAGTAGTGCCATATGAATATGACCTTACAATTTTCTGATTCTATACAGCTAGTCTTGTAAATTGTAAATGCAACCTGAACTGTTTCCACAATAAGTTAACCAACTCAATCAATTTGTCTTGAAACTTTTGAAACATCAACTTCAATGGCTAAAAATCCATGTAACTTGAACATAAAAAGCCTCCCTTCAAATAAGCTTCCATGCCCCCCACTATGTTCATGCATTTCCACTGTCATTGTAAGGCTTCAAAGATGATGACTTCACAAAGGGAAAGTAAAGAGTGGGGGCTCCAAAACAACTCAGAAACAGTTCATGAGAAATTGTCCATCAAAATCCAGTGTATATGTGCCGTGAAATTAATCAACATTGAGGTGGCACTGCCACACTGTTCCTAGCTTCTGTCCTTATCTATAAGGCAGTGAGTGAAATTAAAGCTTTGCAGCTCAAAAAAAGATCTATAACAAGTGATCGATTCCAATAATGTTATCATTTATAATTGTGACTCCACATAACTTCCATTATGTTTCCTCATTAATACCATTTTTTTAACCACTCAACCCTTTTTCAGTACCAAATCTGTGTGCAACTTATGCTCCAGACTAATAACTAATTCACCTTATATTGCTAACCGACAGTTCCTACAGCAGATCAACAACTAGAATTATCTGCTGCAGGCACATGAATCAACGAATACAAAGAAGAAACAAAAGGGTAAGGCATCCACTTGAAAAGATAATTTAATTAGGTTAGTTGTGAAAAAGGTGCAAGGATTTGTAATCCGAAAACTTCATTTTAATTAGCTCAATAAAAAAATATTGTTGCAATAAAAAGTATATATAACATGGTATTTAAGTTATAATTCCAATAAGTGTAGTACAAGTAACAACAAACGCTGAGTTTCTAAGGAAAGATGTGAGTTCTATTCTTGTAGAATACAGTAATACTATAAAGGGGTAAAAAATCTTAATTTTGTATATTGTAGACTGTGGTATGGTATTGGTTTGGAAATTCAACAAAGATGGGGCACTTGAGATAGGATTTTATATGGTGCTTCTATAAAATTGTACTGCATTTTTCTGCCATCAAAGTATGTAATATGCAAGATTCCTTGCTGGTTTATGTTATATGTTTGAGTACAATCTAATCTTAATCATGATAAGGAATTCATAGTTGGTCGTTAAGATGTATATAGTTTGAGGATTGCAATAAGTTTAACAGGTTCGAGAGCTTGTACTACATTGGGTTATTCAAGAATCATTTTTGGTGGCTAATAATTCTGATTTTATCTTTGTATATCTTTGTGAATGCTGAGTACTTATTCTAGTACACTCGATTTTAATAATGAATTATTTCAGCTCATAAATAAATAAATAATTAAAACCAAATTGGAGAGCTTAATAGCAAGTTGGCAACAAAGTAAGGAACTTACTCTAAGTTTTGTCCTTCTTGATCAGATTGGTGAATTGAAATCAATTTTATGACATACAGTTTCTTTAAAACAATTTTAGGCCGAACAATTTAAATAATGTAAATAAACATTTTTTTTGTTGAAGTTATTATAATAATTATTATGAATTATTGAATTTATCATTATAATGTATTAAAGTTTACATTTATTTATCTTTTTAATATTAAGTATATAGACCTGCATTCTTTATGAATTTATTAAAGTAAACAGGTGGGGTGACTCAATACATGTCTTAGTTATGTATTTTGTAGATTGTGTGGAAAATACTACTGGTATTCTCCTCCTTCATTAATAAAATTTTTTGGTTGATTAAAAAAAATATTAACCTACATAAAAAATTAAACATAAATGTATACATATAAAAAGATAAATTAATTATATCATATTCAATTTTTTTAAAAAAAATATGTTTTTAATTAATTATAATGAATGTAATTAGATATCAAATTTACTTTTTGAATGAAAATATACTTATGTCATATTAAGTTAATTAGGTTTTGTTTTTTGAGTTTAATTAAACTCATGGTTGCCTTATGTCTAGTAATATTGGGTCTGTTAGTACTATTAATCTCTAGGAAATTTATATCTGTACCTCTAGAATTTCTTATGCACCCTATTTTGAGATGTATTTTATATTTTAGATTGGGTTTTTCACAGTTGTAATAATATATGGAGGTTGAGGAAGAAATTATGGAGATTTAAGGAGAATTTCCTAATCTCTATTGCATTCAATTTCAACTCAGAGGTAAAAAGAGAAGGAAAAAGAAAAGTAAAAAAATATGGAGAAATCCACATGAGACTTAGGACAAATAATAATAATAACTATAAGAGCTTCTCTCCTATGAATAATAAAAGCTGCACTAAACAGTCTAGAATTTATTAAGAAACAAAAATTACTTGTCGTGGGGCATGTACAACTCAATTTGAGGCAGTTTTTATCACTTCTTATTTATTATTCATATTCCTACAACGTTGAACATAGGGTGAAAAATTTCTAGCATATCCTTATTCTTTTTTAATCTATATTTAGTATATATTTTGAATTAATTGATCTGGAATATACATTTTATAGTGTTCTTAGTCAGTTGATCTAAAATGTTTTAAAATGTATATTCTGTATCAGTTAATGTAAAAATATATGATGATAATTCTGAATCATATGATTTAAAATGTTGCAATAGGTGAATGTCCAATTGTATTCCGAATCAATCAATCAAAAATACAAAATAATTAATGTTCCTGGATAAAACTCTTCGGATGCTCTTGAATAGAACTCTTTGGATATCTCCTTCGTTATTTCTTGAACTTGAGTTTCCCACACGGTGACTGAACAAGTAGGTACCTGCAAAAGACACGCCGACGCTTAAGTTAGAGGAGTATTCGGTTTAAGTGTCAGACAGTGAATATATTTTTTTATCTCTGTTCTTTACCTTGGGTACTGTTCACCTATTTATAGGGATGGACTGGGCCTCTATCTATTGGGCCTTGTTTAGGTACCCAGAAACTAAGTAATGTGACCTTAATCAAGTTAAAGACTAGTAATTGGGATTTGTGCTGACTAATCTCAACTTGGTCGTTGGCTGAGTGTGCGTAGTCTTCGGTACCTGGCTGAGATCTTCGGCTGTGACTGAGGTCCAGGTTTAGTGTCGTGACCGAAGTCTTCAACCTTGACCGAGGTCTATCTTGTTCAATTAATATTTCAAATTAATTAATTCAGAATATAAATATAATATTACACTTTTGGACAATCTAAAATACTAGTTGTTTATAATTCCGGATCCATTTATCTAGAATAAAAATCGACAAGTACTTTTATAATTCTGGATCACGAATAAGGAATTAACATAATATATTCTGAATCAACTTATTGAAATATACATTTTAAAACATTTTAAATTAATTAATCTGAAACACCTTAAAATATATCTACTAGATTAGTTAATCTAGAATATATACACCCTAAAAATCACAAGATACTCTTGTGTCGGAGTTTTTAAAATTATTTTAAATATGTAAGGTACAAATAGCAAATGATGGATACTAAAAAAAACTATATTATCTTATTTCTTAACTTATAAAATATAAAAAATCAGAAAAAAAAAAAAAAACTCATTAGAATAACAGCAGAGAACACCATGAACATTTCATTTCTCAACTGAAAATCACAAATTCAAAGCCATGGGGTGGTTCCGCTTCCTTCATATCAATGGTGTGTCATGCATTATTATTCCTTATTTATCTTATGTGAATGTCAGATCACCAAGGCATATCAGTTCTTTGTTGGGTTTATATTTCTTAAAAAAATAAGATCATAAGTACTTTGACAATATAAATTACATTTTATCTGTATTTGACAATAAAAATTATGTTTTACTATAATCTTAAATGTTATAAAATTATTAATATATTATAATTATTTAATATTACTTTATCTATTATTTCATCTCATTTTTATTATTAACAAAAATATAAACATTATCATGCACACTTTTGTAATAGTATTTCTATTATACTACTGTTTTTATTATATTAATTTTTTTATTTCTTATATTTTAACAATAAAGGAAAAAAACTTTGATTTCTAAGCAATATATCACTTGAAAAACTTGAATTTAGATTCAATATTTTAAACACTTCTACATTTTTATACCATTACAACATAGTCATTAAATTAGGGATGTGACTTAGTAAAATGTGTTATTTTTAGTATATTTTAACAAATAATAGACTTTGTCATTTTCTTTAACTACATTATAAGAGTGTTTTAGATGGAATGTGCACTTTTATTTTTAATTTATATATAAAAGTTTAATTTATCTCATGTGACTAGGCAAATATTTTTACACCATCCTTCAATAAGAAATTATTCTTAAAATAAATTTTAAAAAATTATTGTAAAATATTATACGTTTACCTTCATATTAATATATAATTTCATTTTAATATAATAATATTTATTTAAATTAAATTATTGACATGTTATAATTTCAGTTTAACTTTTTAATATTTATTTTGCTCAGCACATGCTTTTTTTGTATTTTTTATTTATTTATGTGCCTAAATATTTTTATGTTAAATTATTTTATATTTTAATTGCTTGATTATATAATTTTTTCATATTTTTAAGGATAAATAAAATAAATGTAAAATTCGTTTGATATTTTTTAATTACTTACTGGAGACCTATATTGAGCGAATACCAATTTGATGTAGATAAAGTAGTCCTTTCCTCCCATATTTTTAAGATTGGATGATGTAAATCATCATTATTTAAATTTTTATATTTTAATTTTAAATTTTGAAACTACATCAAAATATTCTTATGAAATATGCATAAGTAATTATACAAATAAAAACATAATATTTAAAGTATTGTCATAGTAAGCATGGTTATTGTTGTTATTTAATTTATTTTTATATTTTAATCTTATATTTTTGTTCTTTTTATTTAAAATAAAAAAATTAGTTTCTAAAAATAATGTAAACTCCCACAGTTTAAATTAAAAACTCACTACTAAACTAAAAACTGTTATTTATTAATTTTTCAAACTACTAACTTTAAAAAATTTTAATTCTATTAATTTTAAAATTTCAATGTTTTATTAAAAATTTATAAATTGTTAATTTTATAAAATCTCAGCTACTATCACTCTCTGTCAAAAGACATACTTAGCTTTTTGTTAGTTTGTTTTTGCTTTTTTAGCTTTTTAAGAGTTTCGAAAAATCATTTTCAAGAATTATTTTCTCAAAAATGAAAAAAGATAAAAAAATATTTAACAAGTTTTGTTTGATTTGAAAATATAAAAATAAAAAAATTTCTTCATAATTACAGAAAGAAAAAAATTAATTCCTAGAAATAATGTAAACTCCCACAGTTTAAATTAAAAACTTACTACTAAACTAAAAACTTTTATTTATTAATTTTTCAAACTACTAACTTTCAAAAATTTTCATTCTATTAATCTTAAATTTTCAATATTTTATTAAAAATTTATCAATTGTTAATTTTATAAAATATCAACTACCTATCACTCTATGTCAAAAGACATACTTAGGTTTTTGTTTTTTTAGTTTTTTAAGAGTTTTGAAAAATCATTTTCAAGAATTATTTACTCAAAAATGAAAAAAGATAAAAAAAAATTTAATAAGTGTTGTTTGATTTGAAAATATAAAAATAAAAAATTTCTTCATAATCACAGAAAAGAAAAAAAAACAAATTATTACTTATTTGACCAAGTTTTATAAAACTATTTTGACTATTTTATTATTTAAAAACTAAAAAAATGATTATAAATAGTTTTATTTTTCGATTTTTTATTTTTATTATGAAACACAAGATACAAAAACAATAGGTTGCTTTTTCTTTTATAAATATAACATTTGAAAAAGAAATTTTGTGAAATAGATGAAAACATGCAAAAACAAAGTGAAATTAGAAAGAAAATTTTTTTACAAGAAACGGAAAAGAATGATTAAATTCTTACAAATTCTCAATGTTTTTAAAATGTTCTTACCTAAAACAAAAATTGGTTAAAGCAAATTAAAATCGAGTGATTTCCTTAGTTATTTTCTTTCTCCTTGAAGCAAGTATGCAATTAGATACCTGATTGATTGCATCAAATGTTGAGCTTTCTGTAGCATTCACCAAGATGAAACCCAAAAATAATAATAGAAAAAGAATAAAAAACCTCACTGCACTTAGACATTACACTTTTTTTATCTTTCAAATCTAATGTATAAAAGAAATGAATTTTCAAACATATGTGAACCAAAACAAAAGGAGAATTATATAGTGAAAGAAAAAACATAGAAATGTAATGAATAAATTAAAAAAAAAAAGATAAATGAAGAAGAAATATTCATCTATGTCCTTTCTTTATGCAAAAGAACGAAATCATTTCTTTTACGTTGAACGGTTTTTTTTTTTTTTTAAGTTTAGTGCATGATCCTGCGTAGAGAATAAAAACAAAATAGTAAATAGTTATATAAATAATTATATTAAAAATAAAAAACATATATAATAAAATAAATATGACAGTTTGATTTAATAAATAATAATTTTAAAGTTAGCCTATTGGTATAAATATTCTCAAGACTTTGTTATGTTTTTTTTATTCACTGTGTTACTGTTTGATTTGGTCAATGAGTCACCCACTTGTGTTCCAAACTCACTTCGTGTTTCACTCTCATCCTTGAACAAACCAACTTTCACATTTGTTAAAATACCATTCATTTCATACCTTACCATTTTCAAAGGATTTGATTTTCTCTCCCTCCAACAAACTCGGACAACCACCAATCACCATTTCAAAGGTTAATTAATCACTCACACTTCTCTCACACACTTCACTCTTCTTTTTTTCTTCTTATCTCCCTTTCCTTCAATCAAGTTGTCATTTGCTTTCTAGGTTGTTGTTTGGATCCAAACTTAATTCTCCCAAACATTAGTTTCATTGTTTGATCTGTAAGTTGATTCTCTGACCCTTTAGTTTTTTTTAGTTGGGTTTGCATAACGTTCTTCTCTTTCCAACCTTTCAATGGATCTCACCATACAATTACCAATTTTTCCCATTCTTTATTTATGCATCTTTCTCATCCTTGATGAATGTGTAAGATAAGATTACACTAACAAGAAAGAGAAGGCTCAATTTTTAACATGTTGAAAACAATGGTGTTGATCTATCCTTTGTTGTTATAATAATTATGTAGTTATGTTTTTATTATTCTAAGGATATGAATTTAAAAAATTAATGAAGTCTTTTACAGAGTATTTCATATTTCTAACCTTGTTGATGCAACAGGTTGATTGTGACTCTTTAGGGGTTACTATTATTGTTTTTACTTTTTTTTTTGTCAAATTAACTTTCCAAGTTAATATTTCTTTTATAATAATATGCAAAATGGATATTTGTTGTTGGCATATAGACAAAACTATCACTAATTAACCTTGTTAATATATGCTTATTAGCTATTAATTAATAATCATTGTTTTATCATGAAAATTTTAAATGTTATTAACTTTTTCTGTGAATTTTTTTTATTTCATAATATATATATATATATATAACAGCTTATTCTTATCATAAATTCTAAATTATGTTCGTGCGTTATGATGTTAGTAGTTATGTTTTTTACTTAAAAACAACTATTTTATTTTGTTTTTATATATTTATTTGGAGGATAAATAACTAATTTTGTTAAAAAAATTACTTCAAATACCTCATATAATATTGGTAAATAAATTAATATTTTATAAGTTACTTATATTATTTTCATTTTTCAGCTTAATATTATATTAAATTTTCTTCATGAATATGAAAACACATAAAAACTAATTTTGATGTACAATTATACTTTAAAAAATATTATATTAAATTTTAACATAAACTTTTATGTATAAATATCATCTACTCTACTTGAAATTTCTTAATCAGTTCCTAGCTATTGACATTGATTTTTTTTTTTTATGAACTCAATAAATAAATACAAATATTATAATAAAAAATGTTTCTAGAGTTTAATTGTCCGTAGTATGTAAACTGTTTTTTTTTTATAAGCATGTGTAAAATGCTTTAATGTTAATTCATCAAAATCATTTTTAATATTAATTATTATTTATAGGCAAATGTTAGCAATGTTAGTTTTGTTAGTATTGGTTATTAACCTTCTTTTTATAGACAAATGCAATATGTTAGTTTTGTTAGTAAAGAGATTCAAATCTACTGTCTTTTCTTTTAATAATCTATGACAAATACATTTTTAGTCTGCTTGTGCAATTATTCTTAAATTCATTTTCTTTCTACTTTATGATGAACTAAATAATCACCTTTCTTGTGTTTGTTATATTTTTGACATATTTTTTTCCTTTTCTTTTATGTCATGTTATGATCTCACTCCTAAAGTAATAATTGACCTTACTAGACATTAATTGTTACATTGTTAAGGGAAGTCACCATGACATATGAGGTTCAACATCCTAGAATCACTGAGAAGGTTGCAGGCCATTTGAATCTTCGTAGAGGCCTTCCTTTGTACCAAAGGAGAAACTCACTAGCAAATTACTCTAATGCTGCCTCATTCAGGAACTATTCAAATGTGGCATTACAGTATCCTATTATACCAACATACAGAACAACAGTTGATGTATCCACTGTTGCAACAACAACATCTCCTATGTTTGTTGCAGCTCCTGCTGAGAAGAAGGGAAACTTCATGATTGACTTTCTCATGGGTGGAGTTTCAGCTGCTGTGTCCAAAACTGCGGCTGCCCCCATTGAACGTGTTAAACTTTTGATCCAAAACCAAGATGAGATGATTAAAGCTGGTAGACTCTCTGAGCCCTATAAGGGCATTGGTGATTGTTTCAAGAGAACAATTCAGGATGAAGGTGTTATGTCCTTGTGGAGAGGTAACACTGCAAATGTCATCCGTTATTTCCCTACTCAAGTAAGTTAGGTTGCTTTAGTCCCTTTTTATTTTTAGTTTAATAAACATCCATTGTCAATAGAAAAACTTTTACATTGCCATCAATAGAAATTGGGATAGAAATTTAACTCTTATATGGAGTAATATTGCAAAATACAATGGGCAATCTTTACACTTTGGACAATTTTTATAACATCCTAACAATTGTTATTTGCATCCCAAAAATAAAAATATTTAAAATATCTTTATTTTTCATATCAATTGATTTGAAACACATAAAAATATAAATTTTGGATTAATTAATTTGAAATTGAGTATTGGTTATTGGTTATGTTTTTTAAATCATTTAATTCAATAATATGTTATTATGTATTTCGCATCAATTGATCGAAAAAATAATCAATATTCAATTCTGGATTAATTAATTCAGAATATGTATAAAAAAATTTAAAATCATAGATCTAAATAACATAAATTTAATTCAGAATTAATTGATCTAGAGTCACACAAAAAATAAAATTGTGGGAGTGTTTTGAGAGTTTTATAAATATATTAACTCTTACAGTGCAAATAACAATGATAACAATGATGAGATGTTAAAAGAAAATATTCACGCTTTAAGTTAGTTTTTAGGTAAAATTAAGCTTAAACCCACATGGTATGTAAACCTATCTTAAATTCATTAAAATAGGCTACCCACCAGTTTATCTGCACATCAAGCGCAAGAGTACCATGTGTGAGGTGTATTGAGGGGGAAAAAATCAAGTCTCATGTTAACTAATAGTATCAAAATACAATATATAAATAGGAAACAACTTTACCAGTTTTTAGAATGAGTTAAGCCTAAACTCATGTTCTAACAGCTTTTATACCGTTATTAACTCTTGGTTTATTATGTGTATATGCTAAATTTGTGATTTGAATTATACTAGGCTCTAAACTTTGCATTCAAGGACTACTTCAAGAGGCTTTTCAATTTCAAGAAGGAGAGGGATGGTTATTGGAAATGGTTTGCTGGTAACTTGGCCTCAGGAGGTGCTGCTGGTGCATCATCTCTTTTCTTTGTCTATTCTCTTGACTATGCTCGTACTCGTCTAGCCAATGATGCTAAGGCTGCAAAGAAGGGTGGTGGAGGAAGACAATTCGATGGTCTCATCGATGTTTATAAGAAGACATTAGCATCTGATGGTGTTGCTGGTCTTTACCGTGGCTTCAACATTTCTTGTGTTGGAATCATTGTGTATCGTGGTCTCTACTTTGGAATGTATGATTCTCTTAAGCCAGTTCTCCTAACTGGCTCTTTAGAGGTTGGTTTCATATGTGTTGTTTCATAAAACATCAATAGTTTATAAAACATCAATAGTTTTGTAACATAGAAAAAAATTTAAATCAATTGTGGAAACATGTATTTAAGTTGATATGTATTTAAGTTATCATTTGTAATTTTAATTCACACAAAATATCTGTGTAATATAATAGTTGAAAATACATGTCATCATATGATTAGTGAAGTAGAAAATAAGATTCATAAGTGTGATGGATGATTTAAATCTTTAGTATGAAGTATTTGTTTTGGTTAAATGTTTAGTATGTAGCTTCTAATTCCTTCCTTTTGTTGATGGTTGTGGTCATTTTGTTTTGGTGATTGCAGGATAGTTTCTTCGCAAGCTTTGCCCTAGGATGGCTCATCACAAATGGTGCAGGTTTAGCCTCATACCCAATTGACACAGTTAGAAGAAGAATGATGATGACATCAGGAGAAGCTGTGAAATACAAGAGCTCCATGCATGCATTTAACCAAATCCTCAAGAATGAGGGTGCCAAGTCCTTGTTTAAAGGAGCTGGTGCTAACATCCTTCGTGCTGTTGCTGGTGCTGGTGTGCTTGCTGGTTATGACAAGTTGCAGGTCATAGTGTTTGGGAAAAAATATGGTTCTGGTGGTGCTTAATTTTCTAGCTCCATGTTCTCATTTTAGTCATGTCTGGTAATGAATACCATTGGGTTTGGTAATTAACCAAATGCTAAGGCAAATTTTGTTCAATAAGTTAGCTCAAATTAAATTTTGTTCCAATTAAACCCTCTTTTTTTATAAGAATTTTGACCTTTCAAGGTTGATTTATTTGAGTGGCAAGCAAAACAAACAATTGTCACTTTGAATTCTATTGTATTTGATTTGAATTTTGATAGATAAATTTTATATATTGTTTGAAGTTACTTACATCTACCCTGAAATGCATATGCACATTTTTTATTTGTTTTTTTATGACAAATAATTGATTAAAACAAGTATCAGAAATATTCAATAAAATTAAATATAAAGAGGAATGCTTGTTAATGTTCAGAAAGATTAAGTGAACATCAACTAAAATTTAGGACATAAAAGTAGAATTACAACTCCGTTAAAAGGTGTAATACTAACTGATTACAAATCTATATTGAACATTTCCAAAGTTATATATCCATTAAATACAACTATGTCAAGTTTACATTCATTATTACCTTAATTAAACTACCCATATATAGAGAAGAAATACGGAAAACAAATCATTGTTTTGGATTTTGATCGTGGTTATATATGCATATTTTGATATAATATCCTTATGTGTTGAAGTGGGTTTCTTAATAGGAAGTTGGAACTGTATTAATTTATCATTGTTTTTCAATTTTATTTTTTATTTTTTTGTCATTCTTTTTGCATTCTTCACACCGACCCTGATAACATTCCTTGCCAACCTCGCCTTATTTAAGAATAATTTTTGTTCCCTTGAGTTTTTTCACTAGATCCTACTCTCTCACGCACCCAATTATAAAACAAAAAATTGGGTTATAAGTAAAATTTAAATTCTTTTTTTTATTTAATGATATCATTTCAAAAACACTCCATAAATGATTGAGACTCTACTTTCAATAATCTCTTTTATTTATAATATTATATTTTAGTAAAATATATTTTAAAAATAAAGTTTATTTTTATATTAAAATTAGTAAAATTAAATGATTTTAACTAAATATTTTAGTAAAAATAATTTTTTTTGTTTATATATAAGTTCGAATAAAGTGTTATGTATCTCAATATCAGTTTAAAAAAAAATGTATCTCAATATCAAATCCAAATTATTCGCCAATTTTTTTTAATTATTAGAACTTTTTAAATTCATCCTTCTACTTTTGTACTAAAAAAATGAGACTATTAATAAATTTATTAGGAAAATGCTAACAATTCTTGTCAAAAAAGAAAAATGCTAAGAACATATTTTTAATACATTATTTTAAACACATTTCTCAAAATTGAAATTGATTAGAAATTAAAAAAAAAAAAAATTATGAGTCTCGTTCTATTCAATGAAACTTTCATGATATATAACTTCTAATAAATTTTAATAAAAAATATATTAAAAAAATATGTTACTAATACTTTTTACTATTCTTTCCGGACCTAAGTATAAGTAACAAAAGAAAATGTTAATTACCTCTCCCTTGTTAATTATATTGTTTCAAAAATATCTCTTATTAATTGGGATTCTATTTTTATAATTTCTTTATTCATGCTGAGTTTTTTTTAAAAGGTAATATAGAAATAACATTATTTTTCATTAAATTTAATAAAATTAAATCATGTTAACCAATTTTTTTTTATAAGCTAAGGTTAACCAATTTCTTTCATTTTCACGTAAGTTAGTTAAGTTTTTGTAATTCGCTAAAAAAATTAATTTTTTATATTTAAATTCGAAAGGATTGCTACAATTATTTAAGCTGGATGGAAGTTAATGTGTGTTTGAAAAAAAAAACGTTTCGTAATTCAAGTCTTATATATATCAACTTTTTTTTTTGTCACATTTATTTTTAAAATAATAAATAATATTATTTTTAAAAGTAAATTGAAATTTTTTAATATAAAATCTAGATGTTTCGTTATACTTTTATTGAATTCTTTCTTATTCAAAAGGAGACATCCGCCATGGTTGCCACGAGTTTTTTTCTTTTTTTTGAAAAATATGAATCAAAATTACTATTCAAGAAAATTACCATCCCATATCATATTCATATTTATTTTTCTATTCATTTATTTTATTGTGCTTTTTAATAATGTATATAGCGAATAAGTTAAAAGCAAAGATTCAAAAACACATAGTGACTAAGATAGTAGGTAACACCACAAGCCTCAGCACACTGAAAGGTCAAAATTATAAACACATATAATCTTTATTTCGAATATATCTTTTATGAATTTATAAATTAATACTTATTCACCAATTTCTAATTATATTAAAAAAATTAAATTCATCCTTCGGGTCTTGAACTAAAAAAATGAGACTATTAATGAATTTATTAGAAAAATTCTAAGAACGTATTTTCTAATACATTATTTTAAACACATTTCTCAAAATTGAAATTGATTAGAAATTACAAAAAAAAATTATGAGTCTTGTTCTATTCCATGAATCTTTCATGATTATATAACTTCTGATAAATTTTAATAAAAAGTATATTAAAAAATTGCTACCACCAACCCTCTTACTATTTTCAAACTTAAGTATAAATAACAAATAAAAAATGTTGTTAAACTTAAATATAAGTAAATGTTAATTACCTCTCTTTTATTTAATTATATTATTTTAAAAATATCTCTTACTAATTGTGATTCTATTTTTATATTTTTTTTATTCATGTTATCAGTTTCAATAAAAGATAATATAGAAATAACATTATTTTTCATTAATTTTAATAAAATTAAATAATATTAACCAAATTCTTTAATTTTCACGTAAGCTGGTTAGTTTTTTTTACGTTTAAATTCGCAAGGAATGCTACAATTATTTTTTTATAAGTAGAATCTTGGCCACACTAATAAATAAGTGTAACATGCTCAAATAACGTGTAAGTAGCTTGGGAACACCCCAAAACAAGGGCATGTATGTGCATATAGTATATACTTATTAATAATATTCCAAAAAAAAAAAATCAGGCCACCAATTTCCTATCGCCAAGTTGTTAAACTAAACAAAATACTTATTAATAATAATATTTTCATAAACTGATTTAGTTTTCATGTTAATTAAATGCATGTGATTTTTACACAGATTATGACTTTTAAATTAATTATTAAAAATTAATAAATTTATCATGTTTCTAAAATTTGAAAATCATTATTTTAATATCTAATATTTAATTTAGGATATATTAATTAATAGCATTTTTGTTCCAAAATCAATATTTTAGTTATTGCATTTTAAAACTATTGATATTTTACAAATTTCAAGCCTCTTCAATAAATTTTTTTACATATATTATTATTTAAAATAATTAGATTTGATAATTATAATAAAAATTGCATACGCTTATAATTATGTTTATCAAACTCTCGAATTCACTCTCTAACTCTTATAAGTTTATGATTCCACTTACACAGTTAACTCGTGGGTAAACTCTTTTTTTAGTAAACTCTAGATAAACCCGGTAGACTCTATGAAAACTCTATAAACTCTAGAGTTTACTCAGTCAACAAATTGTATTGTTTTATATATTTAAAGTTTAACATGGTTTCATTTAGCGTGTCATTATTAAATTGAATAATACTTGCAATTGAATAATATACCTTAGTTTTTCAACAATATCAAACATCGATGATAATGCTTTATCATTATTATCACCTTTAATTTGCAATTTGTTAGTTGATAGTAATGCATTACTCGACTTAGTTTTTTAAGTATGGTAGAATGTATGGTTTATTATTTTGACTTATTATGTTGTTGAAATGTTTGATTGAATGTTGTTTATTGATTTTTTATTATTTTAAGATAAAGTAAACTCTTACAAGCCTATAAGTCGATTTCACAAGTTGGATGTATCGAACTCCCACGAGTTTCCGTATACTCTAGAGTATGATAATCTTTAAAAAGTATTCGATAAGAAAATTACATTGTGAATGCTTTGCTAGGGTTTATATCTTATATTAAATAAGGATATTTGCCACCTAAAGTCATTTAGAAATCAATTTACACTAGGTTAAAAATGGATGCTTTGGTAGGGTTTTGGCGGATGTCTCGGAGGAAGAAGAAGACTTAATGTTGAGGAGTAACCGAAAGGTTAAAAGCAAAACAACCATTGATTGGTACACAGAAATTGATGGAGAAAAGGTTTCACCTCATCAATGGAGAGGCCAAACATGTCGTACAAGATGAAATTACTCAACACATATGGACTCGTTCCATTCTTCGAATTCGATGGACAGTTCTTTTGGACTTCAAGGAACGAGATAACACCCCCTACCCTAGCAGCAAAGGACATAGATCAATTTAAGGAGATAAATATCTCTAATGAACAATTCCAGGAATGGTGTAAGTCATGAAAAGCATCACTTATGGTGATCATGATGTGCAAAATCGTGGAGTTTCGAACCTTGGAAGCAAAAGTAAAACGTGATTAGACAAAAAAATAATCCATTAAAATTATTGATCTGCCATAGAATTTTTTTTCAGGTCTTATTCTCGTCCCCTGAAGACTATAACAACACAACTTTTTATGGTCCCTAGATGGTGGCGGACCATTACCTAATGGTATAGAGGTGGAGACCATTCTTTTTGGATAGTGTGGTGGCATCAACTAAGGTTGCAGTTTGGGCTCTATGCTGAAGGGTAGGAGACACATTGGGCTCTATGCTGAATATTGATCGATGACTGCCATTCAAGTGAGAGGTTGTTATGCAAGGATATGTGTTGAACTAGATTTGAATGAACCCTTACAACCTAAGATAATTGTTTGTAGCCACTTGATACAATTGCAGTATGAGGGGTGTTGACATGTGGTCTTGAGGGGAGGGCGAAAAAAATGATTTGGAAAACAGAGGGAGTTGCTGCTAATATTTATTAAGAAAAATATAAAAAAAAACCTTTAAAATAAAAAAAAAATTGTCTATGAAATCGTATTTTAAGTTTGGGAGTTGATTACATTTAGGGAAGGTATTAGCACCCTACAATGTCAAATATAAAGATGGTTACCTCTAACTAAATGACTAAAATTAAATAACTTTAAAATATTTATTTCTCCTTAAAACATAAAAATTATTTCATTCATTAATTTTAATATTTATATTTTTTAAAAAAAGGAAGAATTTTATTATTATTTATAAAAATTATTATTATCATTATTATTACATTTTCATTAATTTATTTTCCTTTTTATGTTTTTGGACTCGACATTAGTGGAATCCTACTCCTATGAATCTGTAGGTGCAATGGAGAATCAAAATTTATGTAATTTTTTATTAAATTTGTGTATTGATGTTTTTTTTAGTTTTGTTCATAAGTCTTAAAATTTAAAATTGATAAGGGTGTAAACCCAAATCAATTTATTAGAATATTATTATTTTTGTTTTAGAGTAATAAAATATTTTTATATTATTATTTATTTTTCGCGTTTAATAAACCTTATTTTTATTTTAATACAAAAGTATTCAAATCCTAATATTATATGATTTTACATACCTTATAAAATTATTACTAATTTATGTTATATTTTCTTTTATACCATATGTAATAAATTAAATTAAACCTTTTTGTAAAAAAATCTTAGTAGTCAAACTTTTAAATCAATGGTGATTGAAATCTAATAAATAAATAAAACAATAAAAAATAAATGAACCACAGAATTATGAAAAAAGAGAAAAGGAAAAGGGAAAGAAAAAAAAAAGGAAAAGAAAGAAGAAATAAAAAAAAAGGAAAAGAAAGAAGAAATAGAAAAAAAAAAAGAAAAGAAAAGATGAAATAAAGAAAAAAAGGAAAGTCATGTTGCTTTCTTACGTGCCCACTTAAAAATTTCTATCCTCTTGTTTTATCTTCAAATCCCTAAAAGAGTAATTGAGAAGGGACAGCAGGTAGAACAAAGGAATTGAAAAGGGTTGAAAGATTAGGGACGAGAGCCCCCATGTCAGAAACGGTCTCCATCACCACCTCTAACTGGCGGTGATGGGATAAGATAAAAGGGAGAAAGAGAAGGGGAAACTGAGATATGGTTCCCAATGGAGCACCACCATCGAAAATCTCCTCCAATGACTCTGATACAAGTAACAATGCTTCTTATTACATGTTTGGATTCTAAATCATTTTCCTTTTAGAGGTTTCTTTGTAATAACAATTTTTATGGCTTTTGAAGGTCACACAGGGAGTTCATGATCAATAGATTAAGGGCATGTTGTGAAGTGGAATTTTAATTGTAGTTAGGCCAAAGTGTTAATTGTATTTTGTATTCATATTTTCCTTTTATTTTTGACATTTTCTTGTAACATACATATTGTTAAAGAAATAGGAATTTAGAGAAACAAAAACCCAAATGATCTAAAAAAAGAAGTTAAAAGCATAGGGATAGACAAATTGTTACCTGCCAATGTAAATCCTTGTCCTTTTGAAATTGGAATGCTAAGAGAATGAGATTAGGATTATTAGGAGAGCTCTATGTTGTTCTTTCTTTAAACTTCCTAATCTATGAATTTTTAGGAAAGAGACCTGTATGTGTTTTTGTGTTAATTGGTTCTCTGTACTCTTCCAGAAAAAATCTCCTCTCTTCTCATCTATCCTTTACCTTTTTATAGGCATTTTCTTACTTCATAGAAAGGAAGCAACTACTTGCAACCTGACTAAGGCGGAGAAAATGGGCAGTGGGGCAAGTGGCTGAAGTAGGCACAACACCTCTACAAAGCAACTTGCTTTGCTCTATTCTTGTTTCCCTTTTTTATTGTTATTTGTATTTATTATTTTATCTTTTTTTATTTTTAGTTATTATATTTTTTATTCACTGAAGATATGTAATAGGTTAAAATTTAGCTTATGATTTTTTGTAATTTTGCCTTCTACACCCCTCATGTTGTTGAATGCACCACTTAGTTTTGCTCCTGAAGACACAAAGTGATTCATGCAATGACTTATTGGAGCAATCAAGGAAGGAGAAATCTGATACGGAAGGTCTCCATGGAATCTAGGAGGATAAAGATATGGTCTTTCAAAGGCAACACCAACTACTCCATATTAAATGAATTTCTTAACTTGGAATTGTCGTGGTGCCAAATTACGAGGTTTTAGTTCTCTTGTGAGAGATACTACTCATACTTATGATGTAAGTCTCATCTTTCTTCTGGAAACTTAGGTCAATAGTTAAATAACTTCGATCGCTAGCATATTGGAAGCATAGTAGAGAGATTTGGTGGAATTTATTGCCTTTGGAAATCATCCTTGGAATGTGGAAGTGCTTGTTAAGGATCACTAGTTTATAAACCTAAGTGTTCGCCAGGGGAGACAACCTCAGTAGCTTCTCATAGTAGTGTAGAGGAGCCCACATATTAAAAAAAATACAACCCTCTGAGAAAAACTTGGTGAGGTAGTCGCTAAATGTCATGGTCCACGGGCTCTGATTGGCGGTTTTAACTCAATTCTCAAGGAACATGGCAAGGTATATCTAATTTCATGGATTTTGTTTAGCCTAATAACCTATTGGATGCAGGATTTCAGGGACCTGCTTTCACCTGGAGGAAATACCAGTTAAAGGAAAGATTAGACCGTATGTTGATAAACCTACCTTGGGGCTTAAGGTTCAAACAAGATATCCCTTTCCACCTTCCATTCTTAAAGTTTGATCAATGATTGATCCTTATTAGCATGACAAGCAAGGGAAGTGTTAATAAGGGGCAAAGATCGTTTCTTTTTTAGGCATCTTGACTTTTCCCATCTAGATTTTCAACGGTTCCTTACAGAATTTTGGAGTCCAAGTGAGACTCGATAGGGAAGGATGCCCAAGCTTCATGAAGCCTTGAGAAAATGGAATAGATAAGTGTTTGGAAATATTTCAAAAGAAAGAGACATCTTATAAAGTAACTAGACAAGGTTAATTAGCAGTTGGTTGCTTCTCCATCTAGATACTTGGAGGACAGATAAAAAAAATTATGGTACAATTATCAACAGGTGTTGCGAGAGGAGATGTTATGGTTTCAACGATCTCGTGCCAAATGGATCACATTTGGGGATAGAAATTTCAAGTACTTTTATGGAGTTACTGTCATCCGAATGAGAAAGAAAAAAATTGAAGCACCAATGGCAACTTGATCAATGATTCTGAAGAATTGGAAAGAATGGTTAACCTTTTCTATATGAATCTTTATTAAGAGGAGAATCATTGTGGGGCTCCAACCCTTCAAGGTGTCTTCCCATGTCTGTCAGATGAAGAATAGAATAAACTTAACACCCTAGAATCTCAAGTGGAAATTCAAAAAGCCTTATTTGCAATGGGTAATTTCAAAGCACCAAGGAAGGATGACTTACAGACTGGTTTCTATAAAGCTAACTAGAACATCATTGGTGATTCCTTCTACAAGTTGATTGAAGAAATGTTTGCAGAACCCAATAGTATAAGGGAAATCAACTCTACTCTGATAACCTTTATCCCAAAATGGAGCTAGTTGTAACTCTAAAACACCTGAAACTAGTTAGCTTATGTAATGTTACTTACAAGACAATCACCAAAATACTTGTCTTGTTATTGCACACAATAATGGTTAAGCTAGTCAACTCTACTAGAGCAGTTTCATACCTCGGAGGAGCAGCACTAAAACCTAATTATTGCACAGGAAGTCATTCATTCCATGAAGCAAAAGAAAGGTCGAAAAGGGTGTATGATTATTAAAGTTGGTCTAGAAAAGGCTTATGGTAGGCTTAATTGGAAATTTATTAAAGATACCCTGGTTGATATTAGACTACCAAACCCTTTTATTGGTGTTGTATGACAATATGTCTCCTCCCCAAACATGTGTTTACTCTAGAATGGAGAGGCTTTAGAACCCAGCAAGGGGAGTCCGGTAAGGAGACTCCATCTCGCCATATATTTTTGTTTTGTGCCTTGAATGCCTCTTTCAAATGATAAATATTGCAGTTGAGAAAATGCACTAGAAGTCAATCGAAGTTTCAAAAAGATGGCCACAATTATCTCATTTGGCCTTTGCAGACGATCTCCTCTTATTTTCCAACGCATCCCTTGAACAAGTGGTGTGATTAAGCAAATTCTAAAGTTCTTCTTTAACTGCTCTGGGCAAAAAGAAGTCAAGACAAAACGTGTGTCTTCTTCTCTACAGATATCAATTGGCAGCACCAAGAACAGTTATCAAGCGCCTTGTGTTCCAAGAAAACTAGTAATTTGGGCAAGTACCTTGGGATACCACTCCATCCTCACAGGTTACAAAGCAAATGTACCAATTTCTCATTGATAAGGTAAATCAAAGACTAAGTGGTTGGAAAAAGAATACATTCCCTTTTGCAGGAAGACTTACTCTTGCCAAATCAGTTGTACATGTTTTGTCTAACTATGTAATGCAAATCAATTTGTTATCAATCTTTGTATGTAATGATATAGATAAGAATATTAATCCCAAGGGGAAATCTAGAAGGGGTTGAATAGATTCCAAAACGTTTTTCCACTTTTCAAAAATATATCAAAGTTTTCTAAAACAAAAATTCCCCTTTAAAAAATTTCCAAAAATCTATCTTAGAGTTTTCAAAACAATTTCAAAAAAATATTGAACTTATGTTTAAGAATCAACCCCTTTTCAATATTCAAGTTCAAGCCAAGACTTATATTAAAATTCTTCAATATTTGCGTTTCAATTCAATATTTGTCCAACTCAATATAGAATTCAAGAATCAATCTTTCAATAACAAAGATTAATCAAAACAAGATTACAATTTTACCTATACAAAGATTTTAAACCAATATAGTAAAATCAATACAATTCAAATCAAAATTAAAGAGTAATGATAGGTAAAATTGCACAAGTTATTTATACTAGTTCAGTTAACAAGACCTGGATATATTTTTCATATAAGTCTTCCGCTAATCTATTTTCCACTAAAAATTATATACATGCACCACACACATATACAATTTTACATAAAGGTTCAAACAACTCACAAAAAGAGGCATACCCTTGCACCCCATAAGAGATTGTTATACCATGACACCCCGTCACTAACAATAGTCTCGAACATAAAACCCTATCATGAGATTCCACAATAACCTCTAGAAATCGCATCAAGAGATTACCAAACATGTACAAAAACACAAAGAACCAGGTAAAGAAGGATATCACCTTGCATGAAGAATACCCAATACACAAAAATATAGTTCTTTGATCCTTTCTCTTCCAATAAATGATTCTTGTGATTCAACTCATAAAATTCTAGGTTTTTCTTTTGATTCAAAGGTTTTCTCTCATGAAAATCACTTTTTATCTCATGAAAACCTGAATACCCTTTCATTTCGATGAAGATTTCTGTTTGAAAATGGTTTAAAAATGAGTAACAGACCAAGGTAATAAATTACCTTACATAGTCATTTAATTACCTGTAGTTCTTTCAAAATGACCTAAATATGCATGTTCTCTATGATAATCAATTAACATATTTAGGTAATCAATTATTCCCGAGAGCTTGCAATTGAATCACCAAATTTTTCTACATGTAATCGATTAACTAAAGAGGGTAATCGATTACTTCCCAAAAAATTTAGATTTTATTCTTGCTTGTTCCAACTCAGGTAATATATTACTAACTTAAGTAATCTATTACCCCTAAGGTAAGTCAATACTTAACTTAGTAATTTTGATTCCTTTGCTTTCCCAACAACAAAACATCATAAAGAATAGAATCAATCATGAAATCGATAGGAAACAAACACTCAAACTAACTCATACACACACTCATGTCTATCTAAACAAACAATACAAGTACCACACCTCTTAAATGTTTTGGTACCGTAAAATGAAATAAGAAGAGGAAAATCAAAACCTACAAAACTAGAGACTTGAGATGTTTCACCAAAGTTGATTTCAACCTTTAATCTCAACAAAGAAATGTAGGGATTTTATTTGGGGTGACACGGATGAAAGTAGAAAAGTCCACTGACTTGCTTGGCAAAAAGTATGCACCCCAAAATAATGGGGTAGCCTTAGGTTGCGGGAAACAAGACACGTTAACCAAGCCTTCATCATGAAAGTTAGCTAGCACTTGATCACTAGAAGGAGAGCCACATGGGTACAACTTGTCGGTTAAAGTACAACAATGGGGGAGCTATCAAACCAAGTATTCACACAACTTAGAGAGGCACAAATTTTTGGAAAGGAATCAAGATATCCTGGACTGATGTCTGCAACAATCTTGGGTGGCAGGTTGGGAATGGGAGAAGAATAGAATTCTGCTTGGATAATTGGGTGTCAGGGCGGGGACCTCTTGCTATATGCTATACTAATGTCAATAAAATCCAACTAGAACTAAACCCTATTTTTTTGTGGCTCTTAATGGGGTGTGGGATGTTTCCAAGTTAGGGGGATGTTGCCTACATATGCAAAATCCAACCTACTCAGGGAAGCGCGGAAGACGACATGTCCATCTAGGTATAAGGAGTGGATAGTGAATTCACTACCAAAAAGGCATATGAAGCCCTGATATGTTAAACACATAATCTAGATAAGCCCATCTACTTTGGAAGCAAGACAGGTTGAAACAGATTCGGGTACTATTGTGAAAATGGCACGAGGGATCCTTCCCACAAATGAATTGAGGCATAGTAAGCATATGATAGTTGAATCTTCATGCCCTCTTTATGGCCATCGTAGAGAGACCTCACTGCATGCATTACGAGACTGTCTGAAGGCTATCAATATTTGGATACAAATGGTTACTATCAATATTTCTATTTTTTTTCTCTCACCAATCGCTAGAAACCTAACTATCAAATAATCTATCATGCACGAAACTTCATGTTGATAACAAGTGGATTCAAGTGTTCGATGTTACCCTAAACCGACTATGGTATAGGCGAAATGCTATTGTTTTTAATGGAAAAATCTAGACAGATCAAGAAGCGGTCAATGTTATAAAATCCTTCTATGTGACTTACAACAAAGCTTTGCACTGTGGGTCCTATTGAAGGACACCAGGGTGCAATATTCTGGTTTTTTGCAGGTCAGTGTGGATGCCCCCAGCTGGTGATATGCTCAAGATAAATTGTGCGACAATGTTCAAAGGTTCCCAAGAGAGTGTTGTTATTGGAGGTGTGGTTCGTGATTGTAGAGGCACGTTTGTGGTTGGCTTCTGTAGTAAAACCCATTGGTATGAAGTGGAAAAGCTAGAGTTCTTGATCATCCTTAAATCTCTAGAAACCTCCTATAACAATGGCTTTTGGAACATCATCTTTGAATCTGACTCCCTCTCTATAGTCAAGCTCCTGGATGAAAGATTGATCATGTATACTACCCACATTCTAGATAAAATTTACAAGTAAAGTGGAAAAACTCAAAAGTATAATTTTGCTTTTGCCCCCGGGAGTCAAACACAATAGTTGAAAGCTTTGCAAAGCTAAGTTTTACAAAGTTCTGTGATAACAATGTGATGGAGGACCATCCTTGGGGCATCAAATAGGACCCATCACAAGGTCCATGGCAAGAAGAATAGAAGAAGAGGGAGGTCATACTACACCAAGAGCATTGATGATCACATGTGTGGACTTTGGTGCATCTACCTAGTGTTTTGCTTGTTTTCCTTATTTTCCCCTTGTATTTTGGGAAACCTTAATCACTTAGGATTTCATTGTGTATTTTTATTTAGCCTTTGTATTATGGGGCAAATTAGTTTAGGATTTATTTTGGGACTTAAACCTTTACTTGAGAGGTCAAAAGTCCATTTCTTTCATTTTCTAGACACAAGGGTATTTTAGTCATTTAGGGGGGAGGGACCTACATTTCATTTGAGGTCCATTTAGGGTTCATTTGAGAGGCATTTAGCTCTCAAATTTTCGTGCAAATGGCCTAGAGGCCTCCCACCCTCTCTTTAAATACCCTAGGTTAGACTACATGTAGTCACTTTTGGATATATTGGATATTTGAGAGAGTTTTCCTCATCATTCCTTTTCCTTAGTCATTTAGGGATCTCTTGGCCCCCTTCCTCTCCTCTCTACCTTAGAAGGAGCTTGGGTCTCCCTAGGATTGGCCTTCACCCTCTCCAAGTGAAGTGAGCTAGCCAAAGAGACACCATCCAACCACCACCACCCAAAACACCATTCTTTTGTCTCCATTTTTCATGAACCACTTTCACCCATCATAAGCTCCATTTTTCACACCTATTTCAGCCCTTGAAGAAGATCCATTTCAACATTTCATCTTGGAGAAGAGTTGGTGACACCATGGAGAAGGTGGAGTCATCACAATGTTTTTAACTTTATTCCTTAGTCTATTCCTACTATATATTTAAAAGACCTGAACATAATGTCACTTTCTAATAATTAATTTTTCTGGTGATCTATGATCTTACCATTAAAAAAAAAAAGGATATGTTAGATTAAATACATTGATATTTGATAATTTTGAAAATAAAATTTTAATAGCAAGGCACTTACAATCTAAATTAATTTTACACTTTTAGCTATTTGTAAAACATAAAACATTAGTGTTGACATAGTTGCACTAAGATAATTATTAAAAAAAATAAATGTTAATAAACATAGCCATTTGTGATTGAATGACAATTAATATAACCTATTTTTTTAATAATCCCTAATATATAAATTAACCTTAAACGTTAATAAATTTTAATAGACGTAGTAGTATTTATTTTAGGCCAAGAAAAATAACTGAGAGTAATATATTTACAGAATACCACATAAAATATTACTTTCAATGAAATAATTGTTTTAATTTTAATTTTTAAAAAATTAATTAAATTATATGAGTTATTATTCCTCAAAAAAAATTATTTTTAAATTTCTACTGGCTTAAATTTATTGAAAGATGGATTGCTTTTAACAAATAGTTTTAAAATAATATAAATTGTATTTAAAAGACCAAAACATATATTTAAAGAATCAAAATTAAAAACTTCTAATATTATAGAAGTCAAAAATAAAATCAGATACTCCATATCTTTTAGCCCATGTTTTGGAAAAGGGAATAAAGAAATACAAGAGAAACTATGTGGGTTCATGTGGGTCTAATACTTCCTACGCTCTACTTTAATTTAAGGTTAGAATATGTTTTTGTTCCCCTTTTATCCCTAATAAAATACTGATTTTTTCATTTGGTTCCTATAAAAACTTTCTACATATGATTTCTAATAATTTTTTTATTCTTTTTATTCCAAAAGTGTTTGAATAGTTTCAAATGCTTTAGAAACATTTTAAATAACATAATGCACTAAGATTCAAAATAAAATAAAAAATTAATAAAAATTATAGATAAAATTTATTAATTTATTAACATCTAAAAATATTTAAGCTTTAATTTACATTATTTATCTTTTATTTTGATAATCTTTATTTTTATTATATTCTCAATCCAACATATATACCACCAGCTACTCCTATATATATTCTTAACATTAGATCTTGTCCCGGTGATTTTAAATTTTTAGTTTTTGGTTTAGTCATCCATTTTTAAAGCACAAATGTGTTTTGACAAAAATTATTGTGATTTGAATTTTTGGTTATTTTTAAATTATTGATGATCTATTACTAGTTATTGTTAACATGTAGTCTCAACAGGACGTTGAAAGGTAATTTTAAGAATCAGAAGAGTCACCACCAATGTTTACTAAGGAAAATATCAGAAAAAACTTTTCAAGAGAAAAAGGATGGTTACGAAACCAAATTTTAGATTCGAGAGTCTGTTACATGTAGTAAAGGTATTAGCATCCTATGATATTCATCACAAATACAATTGTCTCTAATTAACTAAGCAAATAATTTTTCTTTTAAAATATTTATCTTACTTAAAAAAAATTCACTATGACCATTATTATTGTTATTATGTTATTATTACTATACATAAACATATTTTTATATTTTTACACAAAAGAAAAGAGTCAACATTATTAATTATTTATTTTTTTAGCTCAACAAGAGTGGTCTTCTACTCTTACGTATCTCCAGTGTAATGGAGAATCAAAGTTTACATAGTTATTCTTTTTAGATTATTTTTTCTTTTTTAGAAATAATTTTGACTAGTAATTTATTTTTTAAAGATGAGACTTAAGACAACAAGTTGTCACAGCTTATGCCTTAAAATCTTAGGATTAAAGAGATGTCACATCTAATCAATCCTTTTATCTCTAAAAAGGATATTACATTCAGATAGAAAATGACATGTTTGATGAGTGTAGAGTTTTTTAACAAACAAAGAACTACCGAAAGTAGAATCACAACATTGTATTTAAGATGAAGAAACAAAAGAAGATGATTAAAGCATAAAATTAATTTCAAACTCACAAAGTGTGATACTGGTGTTGAGATAAGTACTTCAAGAAAAGTTCCAAGAAAGATCATGTGACATCTCCAAGAAGGGGCTCAAGAAAGGCTCTTCTAGAGGCACAAAAAAACCTTTAGAAAGTTTTCTCGAAACTCCTTAAAACACTCTTAAAAACTCACTAAAAGCTTCTCCCAAAAGCCTCTCAGAATAGCTTTTAAAATTCCCCCAAAAGCCCTCTCCAAACTCTCAAAACTTCTTCATCTCTTTCTCAGAACCTCTCTCAAAAGTCCTTATAAAACCTCTGCCTAGAGCTCAATCAACCTCTGCTAAACTCTCAAGAACAACCTTTTCAAGAGCCTTAAAAAATGTCCCTCAAAAGTCTTGAGAAATGCCCCTCCAAGAACAAAATTGTGCCCTTATTTATAACCTTCATACAGGAAGATTCGCTAAGTAAAATTAAAGCTGCTAAGCAAACTTCCCACCTACTAGAATTCCACTGGGCGAAAATAAATCTTTGAGAAAATTACTGAATTTTCTAGCTATTTCTTGGGGCTTCCCTCGTGGCTTAGCAAATTTGAAGTTTGGACCAACAATTCTTTTTGGTTTAATGGTATCATTGGTTGAGGTTTGGGCTTTAGTTCTTCAATTCACATGGAACAAAATCTAATCTTGGTCCATTGACACCTTTGGTTGAGGTTTAGGTTGCTACCCTACAATTCACATGAACCAACGTCTTCTCTTGGTCCATTGATACCTTTGGTTGAGGCTTATGTTGTTTCCCTATATTTCACATAAATCAATGTCCTCTCTTGGTCCATTAACACCTTTAGTTGAGGCTTGTGTTTTTTACCTACAATTCACGTGAACCAACGTCTTCTCTTAGTGTCCATTGACACCTTTGGTTAAGGCTTAGGCTTTTGCATTGAATTTCACATGAACCAAAGCTGGGATTTTGTTCGTTAGCCTCATATCCTTCCTTGTTGTGCAATGTTTCTTCAATTTTTCTGGCCAGATAAGTGTCATAAAGATACAATTTTTTGTACAAAATGAACACTTATTGCAACTCCCAACTTTTATGCAGTTTTCTTTTTTTATCTTCACTTTTTGAGTTAAAAATTATCTAAACAAAATTGGTTCTACAGTTATCAATTTTTTTATAAGCCTTGCTATGTATCAATTGTTGGTCGCACAAACACCAACCATCACTTTTTACTACTTAGTAATCTATCACTACTTTTGATTACTTATCACCGTTCAGTATTTCTAACTATTGATTTTAGATGGTCGATCCTTGGTCACTGCTTACTAATCACAACTTTCAACTATCGATCATTAGTCATCACTTCTGACTCACAATCACTAATTATCAATCTTCAATCATTAGATGTCGATAACTGATTATAAATCATTGGTCACTAGTCATCACCTCTGACTATTTTTCATTAGTCACCACCTCTTACTACCAATCAGTGATGAATTTAAAAATTTTACATAGTGGAGACAATATTTATACACAAATTTTAATATTAAAAATATAGCATGATATTTTTTAAAGCATAAATATATATATATATATATATATATATATATATTATAATTGTGTTTAAGAATTTTCTTATTATAAAAATATTGAAAGATTTTTCATCATAAATACTAAATAATCATTCAAACATTCATCTTGCATATAATTTTGCATCCGATCATTGAAGAAAAAAAAAACTAATGTAGCATTGAATTCAAAATTGAAAATAATTAAAATTAAAAACTTGACTAATGAGTTAATGTTTTAAAACATTAATTTACCTATCTCAAAAGAAAATATTATTTTGTCTTTTTAATTTTTTAAGTAAAATAAAACAAAAGAAATATTAACTAATATTTTTAGTTGATTTTAAATAAGAACAGTAACTATTAAACAAAATAAAATATTAATTTATCTTTTAAAATATTTTTAAATAAAAATCGTAACTTTCATAACAAAAGAAAATATATTTTAATTGTTATTACTTATTACATAAAAAGATCAAGTTAATTACTCCTAGTAAATTCAAATATTACGTAAAATAATTGTTCTTTAACAATTTTAAAGTACTTACCTATCTTCAAAATAAATACTTTTTAATCAGAAAGAAAATAATTAGTTTGTTAAGCAAAAACAATAACGGATAAAATCATAATTAGTTTGTTAAGTGGAAAGTTACATGTGACATGTGGGGATACTATTTAAAGTTTGTTAAACAAATAAATAGTTACAAATAAGAGAGAGATTAATTATATATAATATTCTTATAAATAAAAAAAAAAATAGTAGGACAATTGCCCCATACTAATAGGATTCATATCTCCTATACTCACTTTGTGACGGTAAGAACATACAGTCATAATCTAATAACTAAAAATTTTAATATTTTATATTTTTTATTATAAAATTTATTATTGTGGTTGAGATTCTATACTACCACACTAATGATAGCAACGAATCCATTTCCCACTAATACTAGTGGATCCACACATCCACCCTTCGTACCAATTATCAATTGTCACATCCAATTGTTAGTTACTAATCATCAACTATCAATTCTCGATCTTGGTTATTGGTAACTGATTCTCACCTCTAAGTATTGTTTCATTAGCATCTACTTCTTAGTTATTCCCACTATTGTCATGATGAAGGACGAATTTTACTAGAATTAATATTTGATAATAATATTTTTAAATTAAAAAAATATAAATTTAAGAACTTAAAATTAAAATTATTTTTTTATAAATTTAAAAATTAAAAATAAAAATTATCCTAACAAAGATGCTAGTTTCAGGAAAAATATTGTAGTGTAATTTACTAGAGACAAATGGCTTCCACTTTTTTTTACAGACCATTTAATTCATAAGCATTTAATTTAATTTATTACAACTATAGTTTTTCAATGTTATCAAAATCAGAGTCTACATAAACTCGTGAGATCCCAGTAGATTCCACTAATAGACTTGTAAGAGTTTGTTTCATTAAAAATATGAATATAAATCACATAAAAATTGAAAGTTTTAAGTTCAAAAAGCTTACTCCAAATAAGTAGAAATTAGAGTCGAAACACTCAAATTTCAAAACCTTTTTAGACAATAGAACAAATTATATTCAAAACACTCAAAAATAGAATTAGCATAGAAAAACATCACCCAAGAAATTTGTTCACAAGTCTACTCACGAGTTGACTCTGATTTTACCAGTTTACTCTGAGTTTACTAATATAATAAATTATATTAAATTTAAGTGTTATTGGTTTTTTATAATATTATAAAGAGATAAAGTATTATATTATTATAAAAACTTCTCAAGAGATATTTGGTGCTTGCGACATGAGAAAGGGTATGTTTGTAGACATATTTTTAGGTCACTACATATACATATTTGTACCAAGATTCGGTGTTGGTTGGTGTTTACAAAGGCTTGAATGCATGTATATCTAGGTTCATAGCTCATGAATGTCATGGCTTTCTAAAGGTAAGTCTTTCATGGTTAGTGAAGATAAAAGGAAAGTACATGTAAAAATTAATGTATATTATTCTGTTGAGAGGAAGAATAAGAGTGGCTAGATTTGTGTTGTGAGTGTTGTTAAGATAGAAGAAGGTGAAAAAAAAAAGGGAAAGGGATGGTGAGGTGAGTTTTCTCACTGTGAGTGTGAGTGGAGATGAAAGTCCAAAAATGTGAGTTGTGAGGGAATTTTTATTGAAGAGAGATGGGTGTTTTCATTTAATGAACGTTTGTATTTTGGGAAACCAATCTTGTAGAGGCATGATTTAAGGTGACTTGTTGGTGGTTTGTAGGTCAGTAGTTAAGGTGGTAGAGCACACTTTCAAATAATCTTTTTCTTTTCTTTTTTATTATAAAGTCATTTGTTTTCTTTGTATTTTGTAATTTGATTTTTGTATTCTTTTTTCTTATTCTTAAGAAAATGACTCAATTATTATGGTGGAAAAATAATTTTTTTAGTTTAATTTTCCTATTTTTTATATTTTTTTTACTTATCTGGACAAATTGGGTGATGACACTAGCTTATTTGTGAAAATGACCTATTTTTTAAAAAAAAACCACATAACCCATCAATCAACCATTTTTTACCAGTTTTCTTAGTTCGAATGATTCTATCCCCCTTGGTTTCATGGGAAAAAATTTATTTAACTATTGTTTGTTTCCAATTCAACTAGTTCAACTGACTCATTTAATTCTTTTTTTTTTTTTACAAACTTAGATTGACTTTAATGTTGAGACAATTAACTAAATTTGTTTAATATTTCACACTTGATATATGAATCAGTATATTTTTAGGTTTCTTTTAAGGTATGAGCAAAGCTCAACCAAGCAATAGAATTAATCAAAAAGCATCTTACAATGGAGATCTTTATATAAACATGTGACAACAAATCAAGGACAGAGCTAAACAAAAACTTATATTGGCTTGACTCCAGGCCTAACTTAGCAAAGTCATCAGCTAGCATCTTCACCTCCTATGGGGCATAGGTAATACTGCATTAAAGATTTTTTCTCGCGTCTTCTGTAGATATGGTTCATTATGGGAAACAAAACATCAACAATAGTACAACCTCCATCCAATAACGTAATCATATTAAGAGAATCGGATTCCATAGCTAGGTTATGGAAACCGTGCTTATATGCCACTGTTAGAGCTTGGAGTATTATCATTAATTCATCCTTGTAACATTAAAATAGGAAATCCTGCTACAGAATCACAAAATAGTATATTTTTAGGTGATTAGTTATCAACTAAGGTATTTTTAAAATTTAATTAGGGAGAGCAAAGAAGAGGGAGAGCAAGAGAATGAGGGTGGGGAATGGACTACTATGAGATCAAGAAAAGTGAAAGAACGTAAAGAGGTATCAACAAGTGACAATACAACAAAGGAGCAGAAACCTATCTCTTTTTTTTACAAATTTTCCTGATAATTATGGGACACGAGTTGTGTGGAAAGTTTTTGAAAATTTGGAGATGGTGAAGGATATGTTCATACCCAAAAAGAGAAATCAATTGAGTAATGGTTTGATGAGTGTAAATTTTGATGGACACGTGGATCGGGAAAGATTGAGACATGGAATTGATGAGGAAGGGCGTGTTGCACATATGCTTTTGGAAAAACAAATGCATGAGTCTACTTTGGGTCATTTAACTTTGGGATATGTTGTAGAACAAGAGAAAGCAGAGCAGATGAGGGAAAACCTTCATGGTGAAATGCAGGACAACCAAGAATATCTGTATACTCGTTTTGTGAGCACAGAAGATCATCATATGATGAGGAGTGAGGAGGTTCAAATGTAATCTATACAAGACCAGACGTTGTCATCGCAAGGCACAGATAATATCATGTACTCTGGTATAAATGATAATGTTTGATGGATATTCGGGTGAAAGCAGTGGATAAACTACATGAGGATAGCAGGGGACAAAAGTCAATAGCAGTATAGGGAGGTAAAGGAGGGGCTAAGCAGGTAAAGGTTGGGGTAATGCGGAATGGAAACTAGAATGTAAGGGAGGGGTCATGGTAGGCTATGAAGAAAGAAAGACATCATTGTTTAAGGATTCGAAGTCTGTGGAGGAGGTGGCGATAGAAGTTCTGAATATTGGGAAGAATCTAGGGATTTATTGTGCAAATGAGAAGGAAGCATGGGCATTATCACGTTTGGCACAAATGGAGGCACGAGGTCGTGAAAAGAGGGGAGGGGGCATTGGAAGTAGTTATTTATGAATATTATCACTTTGAATATTAGGGGTTTGGGGAAGAGGGTGAAAAAATTGGAAATTAAAAAATTAGTTCAGGAACAGAAACTCAGGATGGTATGCATTTAGGAAACTAAATTAGAGAAGGTCGAAGATTCACTTTGTGAATTTCTATAAGGGAATGTGGATGTTGGTTAGGTCTATAAACTGTCAATTAAGAGCCCAGAAGGGTTGTTGATCATGTGGGATGTTAACAAGTTCAAACAAGAAGGAAGTGTTTAAGGCAATGCTTTTGTAAGGGTGGTTAAGAGGTGGAATGGTAAAGAGGAAGCAATGAGAATAATGAATGTTTATGCCCTATGTGACATAACAGGGAAGCAGCGTTGTTAGGAGGAGTTAGTAGATTACAAGGTCGATAAAGTAGAAATGTGTTGGTGCTTAACGGGAGATTTTAACTCAATTACTTGTGCTAAGGAATGGAAGGGGGTAAAGAATAACCAGAGGATAGAGGACATAATTTTTTTAATTCATTCATAGAGGAGGGTGAATTGCTCGAGCTACCTATGAGGAGGAGAAAGTACGCATGGCATCTGTAGATGGGAAGTCTATGAGTAGATTGGACCATTTTCTTATCTCTGTTGATTTTTTACAAACATGAGGGAAGGTGGAGTAGTAGGGATTACCCCATAGTGTGTCTGATCACTGTCTCCTAATGTTACAAGAGGAGGAGGTGGATTAGGGTCCTAAACCCTTTTGTTTTATGGATTGTTGGTTCAATGATAACTATTTTAGGTCGTTTGTTAAAGAATAATGGAAACAACTAGAGGTGGGAGGAAGGAAGGCGTTTGTTTTGAAAAAGAAACTAAAGTTGTTGAAACACAAGTTGTATATGTGGAACAAGAGCATCTTTTGGGACATTGATAAGGAAATTACCAAAGGTAAGGCGAGGATGAATGAGTCTGACTTGAATGTAGAGGCGAGGGTTCTAGATGAGGAGGGGTACCGAGAGAGAGTTGAAAACATGGTAAACCTAAGGAAATGACTAGCAAGGAAGTGTTCTTTGATGCATCAAAAGTCACAAGTTCATTGGTTAAAGGAAGGTGATGCTAATTCGAAATTCTTTCACAAAGCACTAAGATTTGAGTCTAAATTTTGGAGGGGAAAAAGTGGTGGGGTGACCAATTTAAAACAAAGGGTTAAAGAGCATTTTCAGCAACATTTCTAGAGTTAGGATTGGAATTGCCTTAACTTGGATGTTTTACCTTTTAGATGTTTATTAGTAGAGGAGCATTCAGAGCTTGAAAAACCTTTTGCTGAAGAAGTGAAAGTAGTCATATGGGAATGCAAGAGCAATAAGAGTCTCGGTCCATATGGTTTGAATTTTTGGTTCCTTAAGGAATTTTGGTATTTGGTAAAGGAGGATTTCTTAAATTTCTTTTATGAGTTTCATATAAATAGTAAACTCGTGAAGGGGTTAAATAGCTCCTTTATAACTCTTATTCCTAAAAACTCTTGTCCAAGAACTATTAGTCACTATTAGCCTATATCCTTGATCAGGTGCATTTATAAAGTTCTTGCAAAACTATTAGCAATGCGGTTGAATGAGGGTGATGCATAAGGTCATTTGAGAGAACCAAATGAATTTTATTCAAGGAAGGTAGATCCTTGATGGGGTGTTAGTAATTAATAAGGTGGTAGAGGAGGCGAGACAAAATAGAAAAAAGGTGGTATGTCTGAAGGCAGCTTTTGAAAAGGCATATGACTCCGTGAGTTAGGAGTATTTGTGGCAAGTTATGAGTAATATGGGTTTTGGAGCAACTTGGATCCATTGGGTAAAGGAATGAGTGAGTTTGGCAAAAATCTCAGTGCTTCTGAATGGAAGTCCCAAAAAAGAGTTTAGTATCAGAAGAGGGCTTGGGCAAGGGGACCCTTTATCTCTATTTCTATTCCTGATTGCAGCTGATAGCTTAAGTCAAATGATGTAGCTAGCAGTGGCGAAAGGTTTATGGAAGGGTTATGTCGTGGGGAGAGATAAGATTGGTGTCTCACATCTTCAGTTTGTTGACGACATGCTTTTAATAGCTCAGTCGGATAGGGAGTCACTTGAGGTAATGAAAGGGTCTTATTCAATTTTGAATTAATATATGGGCTCAAGGTCAATTTCTATAAGACTCAAATCTTTGGAGTGAATGTGCATGGGTCAACTTTGGCCACAATTTCAAAACTCTTAAATTGTAAAAAGGGAGTCTTCCCTTTTAAGTATTTAGGTCTGCTAGTGTGGGCTAATCCATCTAAGATGGCAATGTGGAAGCCAGTGCTGGAAGGGGTAAAAAAGTGGCGGTTAGGGTGGGAGAATAAATGTGTCATTGGCTGGAAGGGTAGTGCTTATCAAGGTTGTATTGTCTGCGATACCTATTTATTACCTCTCACTTTTCAAGGCTCCTAAAGGTATAATTTCTCAACTTCACTCATTGTTTTGTAAATTTTTATGGGAAGGGAATGTGGAAGGACGAAAGGTTAGTTAAATGTCTTAGGATTCAATATGTCGGCCAAAGGAGGATAGGTGTTTGGGACTGAGAGATGTGCGGAAATTTAATTTAGTCTTCCTAGGAAAGTGAAAGTGAAGGATGAGGTTGGAACCAACGAATTTGTGGGTGAAAATAAATCTAAATATAAGGGGTAAGGGATGTGGGAGAGGAAGGGTAGTCAATGCTCTTAGTGGTGGTCAGATTTGGCTTCTATTGAAGTAGAGAGGGGATCAAATAGGGTAGTGGTCAGGTTAGGTTCGTGGTGTATTGGTGACAGGAAAAACATTGCGTTTGGAAGGATATGTGGTCAAGAGAGTAGAGCCTACAACATGACTATAGCAGATTGTTTAGGATAACCTTGAATAAGGAGGCATCTATGAGGGGTATTTGGGAGAGGTGGAAATGGTTATGGAGGAGGGAGCTATTTGAATGGGAATCAGAGTTGTTGGAGGATTTGAGGAGTAGATTGGTTAACATAGTAGTAGACAACGAGGTTCAGGACAAGTGGATTTGGAAACCAGAGAAATCTTAGGTTTACACTGTCTCTTCCGCTTACAAGGTGTTGTTAGCAAATATGCAGCAACAATATGAGGATTTCTTTTCAAGAACATGGATGTCAGATGTACCCCCAAGGCTCAAGTACTGACATAGAGACTAGATGCAGACAGACTACCTATAAAAGAAAACTTGGCAAAAAGAGGAATTCTACATGGTGATGATGTCGTTTGTGGAATGTGTGGTGTGGGGTGTGAAACAGTCTCACACTTGTTTGTCTCCTGCTCAGCGGCTGCTAGAGTATAGGCTGAGATATGTGCATGGTAGGAAATATTTACAGCTTTCAATATTAGTAATTTATGTATGCATGGACTTGAATTTCTGGATCTAGTCAACAACAACACAAGAGTATGAAAAGCTTGATCCTTTGTGTAGTTTGCAATCATGTGGCAATTGTGGAAGGCACGAAATGCATTAGTTTTCATGTCAAAACCTCCTGAGGTTTAAAATATCATTCTGGCAACTAAATTGTACTCATGGGAATAAAGTAAAGTGGCAAAATTAACCTCACATAGTTTTTCAAAATGGATTGTGAATCCCTACATTTGTGTGTGAGAGATGACTTCTATATTGATTTTACTTGTTCGTAAATATTTGAACTCACAAATTTTTTAAAGAGTTAGGATGACATACTTTGTATTATTCCTATTTCGATTTTAATATAATTTAATTGGCTTATAAAAATATTAGTAAATATAAATAAAATATGGTTGAAAATTACAAATGTAATATTAAATTTATAAAATAATTATAATTTAAAAAATTAAAATAATTATAATTTTAAAATAGGGATGTACTGACGATGATAGAAGTGCATTATAACAGCAAAACAACTTGGACAAGTTATAGTAGAATTTATGTTAATTTTTTTTTTACTTTTCTACTTTATATTATAAATAAAATAAATTTTAATCAATGTAAGGTTATTGTTAAGACCTAGAAAAGAAAAGAAAAATAATTTAAGGTGGATGGTAATTAATCATCGTGTTTGAGAAAAAAAAAAAAACCAAGCCTAATATCACTCACTGGTGGATGTTGACGACTTAACATTTCTTTTAAAGTTTGTAAGAAGTTATATACCAATGATAGACATTTTGTTTTTGGAGCAATTATGCAACTTTTTTATTTGCTAGTATTCCTTCTTTTTTTTGTCGTATTTATTTTTAAAATAATAAATAATATTTTCAAAGTAAATTGAAATTCTTTAATATAAAATCTAGACCAGAGGTTGCTTTATACTTGCATTAATTCGTTCATATTCAAAAGGAGATGCCTGCTATGGTTGCCACGAGTTAGGGTTTTTTTTTAGAAAATATAAATAAAAATTTACTGTTAAAAAAATTATTATCCATATGATATATTTTATTTTAATTTTTTTATTGGACTTTTAATGTTTATATTAGATAAGGGACGGAAATTCGTTTAACACCTACTTCTATTTTTTTCTCACTAATCATTTAAAAACAAACCTTAAAATATTCAAATTATCCATAACCTCTTTTAACCTAATTTTACTCTATCCTCTTTCAAAAATTTACATTCTAATAATATAATATATTAAATTTTTACATTAATATACTTTAAAATTTTTATTGTAAATATTAAACTTTTTTATAATATTTTATAATTTAATAAAATTTATATTTTAATAATTTTATATTTAATAATATAAAATTTTTTTATAATATAATATTTAAAATTTTATATTTTGAAATTTTTTTATGACTGGGACCACTTGTTCCGTAATTAAAAAGTTCACATTTTAAAATTTTATTAAGATTTTATATTTAAAAATATATTTTAATAATATAATATTTTAAATCATATAGTTTAAAAAAAATTGGCTACGACCACGTAATTCAAAGTTTATATTTTAAATTTTTATTCAGATTTTTTATTTTTTAAAAAAATATTTTAATAATATATTTATTTATAATATAATATTTTAAATTATTAAAATTTTATATTTTAAAAACATTTAACTACGGACTAAGTAAGGCAAAAAGTTTATATTTTAAAATTTTATTAAGATTTTATATTTTAAAATAATTATATTTCAATAATATAATTTGTTTATAAAATAATATTTTAAAAAATTTTGACTATGGACCAAATGTTCCGTAAGTCAAAATGTCTGTCCATATTTAAATACTATATTATATTAAAAGTGTGTATAAAAGTTTTATCAGCATGGACTACTATGTCTTTAAGGCAATTTTTTTTTAAGTCTATAAATCAAATGTTCTCTGGACTTAAAAAGAAATACATACCTTTGAAAGAGTAAGTTTATAGGTGTATACTTTTTTAAAACTTGTAAATTAATTGGTTTGTTAGTGTGTAAATTCTTTAAATTTACTGATAAATTGATTTGTAAGTCTATAGATCAATTGATCCGGTGAAGAATTCTTTTAAACATATAAATCAGTTAATTCGTAGTTATGTAAATATTTTAAGTCTACAAATTAACTAATATGTACATATGTAATATTCTTTAAGTCATTGATTCACATGTGTATAATTTTTATGTGATATGGAAATTATTCCATAAACTAAAAGTAGACTAATTGAAGAGATTAACTATCCTAAATTAACTAAGATTAAAACTACATAAATAAGCATTAAACCTTGCTTACAAAACCCTATGATATGTGCCCATATATGACTTCTATAAATAAGGATATTTATTATAAATGAGATTTGACAATTTTCTTGTTAATTTGTTACCATGGAATGTTTCACAAAACCAATGTGCCGTAGAGCATGTGTGCAGATACAGGGTGACATTAATTCGATGAATAATTTTTTTACAGCATTGGTTAACGCTTTTTAGTACTATAATTTTGTATAAAGATGAATCACTTACTTCAATAATAAATTTAAAAAACTTATTTTTTATTTTAATAATTTTTTTTAAATATAATTTATTAAACTTATTGTTGGAAAAAATAAAACTCTTTATTTTTTTTACTGATATTTTTTAATATATCTTTAAGTGTGATTAGAACTTTCGACTAAGAAAGCTTTGATCATATCTTTAATTGTATTTTTATTTTTGAATAGATACCTATGTTTGTTGTACGTAATGATGAATTTTCTGGTATTAATTTTTTTATTCATTATTCAACGAGATTCTATTCTTTCAGTAATTTTCATCAATATAATATATCTATAATCTATATTAAAAGAAGTTGGACACATTATTTTTTGTATAATTTTTTATAAGCTTTTGTTTTATTTTTAAAAAAAATAATATATGTTGAAACGTAGAGAATGAATATAAATAATAGTTTTAATGTTTTGTTTTGTATTAAAAATTTGTTTAATTTAGCAAAATAAAAGATAAAATTTTCAGAAATTAATATCTCAAGTTTATTTTAAAAAATATATTTGAGATTATTTTAATTTTTTGAGAAAAAAAAACAACTAAACTAACAATATAAGCAAATTAATCTCAAATTACATAGATAAATTAATTTAGTTATAAAACTATAAAATTACTTTTTAACATTTAAAAATTATTAACAACAATTATTTTATCCTTTTATTTAATATTTAAAATTATTAATTAATAAGTAATTTTTTATAATTGATTCATATTTCTAGTTAAGGAATTTAGTTCAATTGTTTAACTCTTATCCGGAGATGAACAATGATTTTTTTACAAGATAGATATTTAATAACAATATACTAACAAAATAAAATAATTTATAATTATACCATGACTGTATTTTTTTCCGTAAAAAAATATAGTTAAAAAACAATTATGAATAGAATTAATATTAAATATATAATATTATATTTAATTTTAAATATTATTTTATATTATTTATTATTAATTAATAAAAATAATTATTATGATTTATAAAATAATAATAATTATAAAAAATAACAACATGCAGCATAATTGTAATCTGTAATAATTATTACATAATATTATTTTACAATTTATACTTCCAGATCCTAAAGAAAATGGACATAAAAAAGAGAGAAAAAATCATATTATTGTTCACAATATCTGAGTACCAATCATCCATTGTTAATTAATTTTTCATTATCAGTAATTGGTCACTGACTTTTATCTTTAACTACTGTTTTACTAGTCTTTGATCTTTAGTTACTATCTATGTGGATTATTGTGAAGGAAGAATTTTACTAAAAATAATATTTGATAATAATATTTTAAAATTAAAAAATAAAAATGTTGTTTTTATAAATTTAAGAACTTAAAACAAAAAAAACAACTAATTTTTATTTTCATAAATTTAAAAATTGAAAATAAAAAATTATCCTAACAAAGATGATAGTTTTGGGAGCTGAACCCCGTTTAGGTCTACAATTGGAATTGGAATTTTTTAAGTAGCAAAATTCAGAAATTGAGTGCAGAAGAAAAGCTGTATGGTACAGATATCGTAATGCCATTTACAGCAGACATTTGTCTCTGATAAATGCAGCACTTAATTTAATTTATTACAACTTTATTGTTTCAGCATATTTTCTTCTTCTAATTTCTGCTTTTTATTTTTCATCCTTATATTAATGACTTTTTTCTTTTGTTAGTTGCTACCACGTTGCAAAAACAACAGTGTCTACTTTTATGTCCAAGGAATTAAACTTACGTAAAGGTTTTTAAAATGGGACCGTACATTCGGGTGAATATATGAGTTTTAGGAATTAAAATGGGAGTTTGGGTTTAATAAAGTATTATTTTTTTAATTTTTTATAAGAGTTTAATTGGTATACACTGTCAATGTAAAATATTTTTACATTTGACAGTAAATTATGATTTTTCATTTATGTGACTTTTAAAATAGTAATGAGTAAAGTCAACAAATCTACCATGAATTAAGGGTTGTGATTTTCTGTTAGTGTTAAAATATTTACACTGATAGTGTGTACTAATTAAACTCTTTTTATAATTAATATAGTAATATAATAAGAAAAAAACAAGTTATACAATATAATATTTTATAAAGTTTAATTAGTATACATTGATAGGGTAAAAGAATTTTATACTGACATTCAATCATAATTCTTCATTTAGATAACTTAATGCATTAATTAGTAAATTCATAAAATTTACCAGAAATGAAATATTGTAATTGATTCTAGTGTAAAACTTTTTACACTGATTATGCACAATCATTTTTACTCTTTTTCTCTACTTTATATTAAATGTAAGCATTATTGTTTTTATAATCTTTTAAAGATATAAAATCCAATGTTCTATAAAATAACTCCTTAAGATATATTCTAAGTTTTTATTAAAGTTTGGTAATGAGAATAGCAAGTGTGAAAAACTTGAGTTTCAAGAAACTAAATATGGCAATGGAACGAGTTGAGTGCAGGTTTGACTTTGTTCTGTCTTTATAAAATGCGGGTTCAACTATAAAATTTTAATCCTCACTCTTTCCTTGTTGTATAATTTTCTATAATTTAAATTTAGTTATTTAATATTAAATAAATTATATATTAAGTTATTACTTATATTTAATTTAAAAAGTAAATAAAGAATAATAAATATCAAGAAATGTTAAATTATAGTTTAAGTATTAAAAATTTTAATTAAACATATAATTTTAAATTTATTATATAATTTTTATAATTATCAAGAAGCGGGTACAAACGAGTAGTTATATACTCATACTTGTACCAATACTTGGTTTATTATATCAGGTAACACCCATACCTATAAAAATACTTGGTCAAAGTGGATAATCTCCTTTAAAATCAAGATGAGTTTGGGACGATATTCTCTGTACAAATATCCTTACATATAGTGTAAATTTGTCAATTCTTTATATGTGTTTGCAATTAATAACTATAGTAAGCTTTTTTACACTTTATTTATTATTTTATTTTCACAATTAGACTTGTCGGATAGTATCTCTTTTATTTGTTTTTTGACCTTGTGTGAAAATGAACTAATTAAAACTACATAACCCAACAATCAAGTTTTCTCAATTCAATCGATTCTCAATCCCATGGTTTCTTTGAAAAAATTGTATCTAACTATTGGTAACTTGTTGGTTAGACTGAGGGTTGATCATTATTATTGATTAGGTGACTTGAAAACTCAATCCGATTCAACCTAAACTAAATAGATTGGATTGAGTTTTTATTGTGATTGAGTGAAATCTGACCCAACTCAATTCACTACGAATTAGGTGACGGGTTAAGTTAGTTGAACTTAAAACTCAACTCAACCTGATCATAATATTAAATTATTATGTTATTATTATTATTATTTAAAATTATATGTTTCTTTTAATATTATGTTTTTTGTTAATTTGGACAAATTGTGTAGTTTGTATGACTTGACTAACTTGAAAAAATTGTGTTTACTTTTATGTTGGATAAATTTTTCTTTAGTTATTATTGTTTGAAAATGTAGTTTATATTATTGTAATTTATTTAGTTTTGATACATAATTTGTAATTATAGTGTATTGTTTGTTTTTATGTCATAACAATAAAGATAGTCTATTTTTTAAATATCCTAAAAAAGCTAACAAAATGATATTTTAAAATATATTTTTTTTAAAAAAAATATTTTTTAAAACTATGATCTAATTAACTCAGTTCAATCCAACCTGTGTTGGATTATATTGGGTTTAATGAAAAAAAAAAACAAAAATTCAACCCAAAACAACTTAACCCAATGTTTGATTAAATTGGTTCTTAGATTTTGGGTTTGTCTAAACCTGATCCAACCCAACTTGTATACACCCCTAATTTGACTAATTAAATCAGTTGATCTTTCAATTTTTACAGGCCTGGATTTATGTTGAGGCAACTCTCTCCATTGAAAACTATAACTAATTTTTTTTAATATTTCATATTCAATATATTGATCGGTATACTTTTAGGTGATTATTTATTGACAAAGATATTTGTAAAATTTAAATATTAGTAAATATAAATAAGATATAACTAAAAAATTATAAATATAATATTAAATTTATAAAATAATTATGAATTTAAAACAAAGCTAAAAATTAAAATAATTATAATTTTAAAACAGAGGAAATATTCATGATGGTAGAAGTGAATTATAACAGCAAAACAAACCTGGACATGTTATAGTAGAATGGATGTTAATTTTAAAGGTTTTTTACCTAACTTTTCTACATTGTGTTACAAATAAAATACATTTTAATCAAAGTAAGGTTAGTTGTTAAGACCTAGCTAGAAAAGAAAAGATTAACGTGGATGGAAATTGATTAGTGTGTATGAAAAAAAAAACATTTTCATAAAATAAAAAAGATAATTTCTTTTAAAGCTGGTAAGAAATTACTGATGAAATAAATTTATTTTCATGAATATAGTATAAAACATTCTTTTAGCAATTATGTAACTTTTGTTTAAAGGTTTTCCCTTTTTTGTGGCATTTATTTTTAAAATAATAAATAATATTATATTAAAAGTAAATTGAAATTCTTTAATATAAAATCTAGAATTTGCTTCATACTTGCATATTATAAATGATATTACATATCAGTAAACCAACAAGTATTGACTTACTCTTAGACAAAACTGACAGATATTAGATAACAAGGTCTTATCCCATCATCTGGCTGAGATTTCTTAAGTAAGATTAAAACTGAATAAATAAGTATTAAGCCTTAATTACAAAAGTCCACTATGATATGGCACATATCCAACTTCTATAAATAAGAATATTATAAATGATGTTTGAGATTATTTTTTTTTAACTAATATTTATTATGTCATAATTATTCTGATTAAAAACTTGCAATGTTGACTGATTTTTTATTATTTTTTTTGCTATCACAGGATGCTTTAGAAAACCAATGTGCTCTAGAGCATATGAACAGATATAGGGTAAAATTAAACCAATTTTTTTTGTTACAGGACTTTTAGTACTATAATTTTGTAAAACTTCTTCTTCATTTTTTTAAAATATAATCCCTTAAACTTACTTTTGAAAAAAAGTAAAACCCACTATTTTTTTATTGACATATTTTTAAGAGTTTAATTAATATACATGAATAATGTAAATAATTTTACACGGACATTCAATCATAATCTTTCATTTATGGTAAATTTGTTAATTTTATCAATTAATACTTTAAAGGTCATATAAATTAAGAGTTATAATTAAACGTTAGTGTAATTTTTTTTTTACTCATTAAACTTTTTTTTAATATATATTTTATTTTGTTAAACGTTTTGATTAAGAAAACTTTGATTATATTTTTAATTGTACTTTTATTTTTGAATGTTATCTATATTTGTTATAGATAATGAATTTTTTGGAGTGATATTATTAATTTATTATTCATTATTAAACAAGATTCTGCCTTAAAAAAAATATTCAACGAGATTCTATTCTTTTAATATTTTTTATCAATATAATATATCTATAATCTATTTTAAAAGAAGTTGAACACATTATTTTTTTTTGTTTAATTTCTTATAAGCTTTTGTTTCAATTTTTTAAATTATATGTTGAAACATAGATAATGAATATAAATAATAATTTTGTGTGTAAGAGTGTTGACACATAATATAAATACTAGTTTTATTTAATATTATAAAATTGTTTAATATAGAAAAATAAAGATAAAATTTTTAAAAATGACAATCTCAAGTTTATTTTAAGTGTAAATCTTGTATAGGTACACACGTAACACATATTCAATCACAATTTAACAAATAATTAAGATAAAAAAGTACTATGTAAAAAATTAAAAAAGAGGCATTGTGTGAGATAAATTCCATTGTATGTAAGGAGCTGTTTATTTAACAAGTCATAAATTCATAAAATAAATAGTTAAGGAAATTAAATTTAAGTTTTTACTTATTTGAGACGTAATGAATTTATTAGTTCGTTAATACTATATGGTTGTGTTTGGTTAATGTAGAAGAATGGAGGAAGATGAGAATAATTATTATTCTTTTATTTCAAAAAGTTTTAGTTGAGTTACAGGATGTTCTCAGAAAATCCGTTATCATAAGAGGGGTTGCATTTAACAAACTAAATTTACTAAATATAGTCTGAGTGCTATATGAATTCCTTTTTCTTCCCTTTTTCTTTTAATGCTTCATTCTTCTTCTCTAGTCATGATGTTTTCCGCACCTCCATTCTTTCGGTTACTTGCATGGTTGACCTTTTTGTTGTCAGATTCAAACACGATCTCTTCTATTTGCTCCTAATTCTGAGTGGTAATCAGTATAGCTATGTTTGATCGTAGTTTTCTAAACCTTTTTTTGTTTGTTTTTATCCTGTCGTTCCTATTGAAAAGATAATTCCTTTGAAAATTCTTATTTTTTTTAGGTCCTGTTGGATTTGGGTTTTCCTGAAAAGTTTCTGAGATTTTCTTCGGGTTGATTCTTTTCTTTTCTGTAGAGTAGACTTTTGAACGGATAAATAGGTAAGGGAAGCTAAATATTTTATTTTAATTTGAGAAATTACGATTTAATAACTGAGAAGTTAATTGCTTTTGAACAACTGAGTTTTTTATTATGATTTGAGCGTTATGCAAAATTAGACATTTTGTGTGATTGAGGATTTGAGTTTTATTCTTGAAATGAGTTGTGATTGAATTGATTGATTTGTAATTTAGAATATTTTGAGATATGCATGTTTGGTGGAATTAATGATTTGGAATGTTTACTCTTTGAAATTGATGTTCTAGTATTGATTTTGGTGTTAAACGGAATTGTGTTGTAATCCATGTTGTGGTGGTGATGCATGTTAACTGTGGTACATGCTTATAAGCTGTTATGTTGATGTGATGAGTTGTTGGAATTGTGTTTTGTGGATGATTGGTAATTCTAATTCATTGATAAAGAGTATTCATGAATTGTATTATGGGTTGTTACAAGGAGGTAATATAGCCCTTGAAGTGATACATTAAATTAGGGAGATGAATATGTTTAAGTGATCCTGGTGCTAAGAACCTATTTCGGGTGATGATGTAGTGTTATGCCCCTATGTTGGGCAATAATGCATTAGTTTTAGGGTCCTGTTTTGGGCAATGATACACCAAATGATATACTCAGATAATAAAGTGGTGTACTGTTAGGGCCCTATTTAGGGTGGTGATATACTAGACATTAGTCGGTTATTCAATGAGTATGCTTAGACTTCAACTGGTTATTGGATAGGTCAGATAGATATCAGATAATAGTGTAGGGGAAAGTTAGATGAGTGTTACCTTGGTATCCAAATTCAATGTAATGAGTCTTTTTGGAAAGAAACAACTGAATGTTGTTAGTGTTTATGTTGAGATAGAACATAAGTGTGATTGATTGGTTGTTAATGCTTATGTTTAGGTGAAACATAAGTGTGAATGATTGATTGTTAATGTTTATATTCAGATGAAACATATGTGTGATTGATTGTGAGTGTTTATGTTCAAGTGTAACATAAGGGTGATTAATTGGTTGTTATACTTTGTGAATACATGATTATAATATAATAATAGAATGTATTTTATCCTATGCTTATCCTTGTAAGTGTGTTTGTTTTGTATGTTTGTGATGATCATGTTTTGCATGAAAGCAGATAACATTGATGTTGTCAAATAAGTAGATGAGTTATAATTGCACTTGGAGACTTGACTTGAAGTATACGACATTTTGGATGAAATTTTGTATAATCTTATTAATCTTTTGAACTTGTGTAATTATTAAAGTGTATAACAACATGAATAACTCAATTATGTTTTCTAATAAAATTAAATTAAATATGGTGTACCATGATAAACTTAGTGTATGGTATATATGTATGTATAAATGTTGAAGTTTAAATGGTGTGAATTAGTTTAAATGTGATGTATTCTATTAAGAGTCATAAGGATAATTCTACAATCTGCATGTCCTTGCTAGGTAAAGGGTCTCGTCCAGCAAGAGTTTGTCTTTACCAGGGAGATTTTAACCGTGTTGGTACCCAGTGAAGTATCTCACCGAGCGAGGTCCCTTCATTGGAACAATGTATACCAGGGTTCTTGTTGGGCAAGCTAACCTATGTCTCGCTAGACAACTTGGTTTTCTTAGCGTGTTAGGGCAGTGTATAATATGTTTTATTTTATTTGAAATTTCATTACTCGTAGATGTATATTGGTTAGCAATGTTTGAGTGATGTGTATAATTGATGAGTATTTGAGTTTTTATTCAGAAGTTGAAACGAAAATTTATTTTGAGTTTCATTCATTTGAAAAATAATTAGAAGTAGTCAATATAGTCTTAAGTAAGCATTAAAAATTATGAGATGTTACACCTTATCCTCTTTCTCTTTTCTCTTTCTCATCACTCATTCTTCTTAAATCAATTTCAATTGCCTTCTTTCTGAATCCTTTCAACTTTCAAACACCTTAGTTAGACCAGTTTTGAGAGATTTTTTAAAATTTTTAAAAACTAAAAACAAATTTTGTTGGTGAGTTTCTATCTTCAATTTCAAAATTTTTAAAAACTATCTAAAATTTTGTTTGAATTGTTAGTTAGTTGTTTTTTTTTTATGATTTTAGTTTTCAAAAATTTTGTTAATTGAAAATGGATTAAATTGGAGAGACGATCGTAAATGGAACTAAAGAGAAGGGGTTGGAGTTGAGACGAGACGAGAAGCCAATGACTTGGAGTGACGACTAACTAAACAACCTTGAATAGACCCTTATTTGTTTGGTTGTTTGAGTTAGGGGTGTTCATTTGTTTGGGTCAATCCGATGAAATTGACAATCCAAACCGAACCAATTAATTTAGTTTTGTTTTTTCACTTGATTGGTACCAAACCGAGCATAATCAATCATGTTCGGTTTGGTTTGTGATTTTAGTACTTCAAAACTTTGACCCAACTCGAACCAAAACAAAATTACATATGTTATTTTATATTTTGCTTGTATTGAATTACTTTAAATATATACAATTTGTTGTTTGTATTGTATTTGGTTGTTTTAATAGTTTAAGTTGACTAAGTTAGTATATATGAAACCCTTGATATTTTGTTATAAAGTTATGGATTTAGCTAGTTTCAGATATAAAAATATTTTTTGTGATTTAATAAAAAGAATTTTATTTTTTAATTTTTTATCGGTTTTCCCTGAATTCGAATTGAACCAACTTGATTATCATTGATTCAGTTTGGTTTTGGTTAGGGGAAAAAATTCCAACAATCTAAACTAACCTAAACCAATTAAAATTAATTGTTCGAGTTTTTTTCTCCCAAAATCGAATTAACTCGGACTGTAAACACTCCTAGTTTGACTTTGAATGCGACGTCACATTTGCTATGAAATAGAGGAAGAACAAGAGCATTTCACATAAACCTACCCACTCACTACCATTGGGATATGATAGTCATTTCAATTTTTATCAATAAATTGTGATTGGTTATGTGTAAAAGTAATGTTTCAGGTACGTGCCTATACAAAATTTACTCAAAATTGTATTTGAGATTATTTTAATTTGTTGACAACAAAAAACAATTACGAGAACAATACAAGCAAATTAATGTCAAATTACATTATAAATTAATTTAGTCTATAAAATTATAAAAAGTATATTTTTAATGTTTAAAAATTATTAACAACAATTATTTTATCCCTTTATTTAATATTAAAATTATTAATTAGTTAAAAATATTTTTGTGATAATTGTTTCATATTTTCATTGATATACAAGATAAATATTTAATGATTTTTTTACAGGATGGATATTTAATAATAATGTACTAACACAATAAATGTTTAATTAACATGCATAAAAATATAAAAGACTTTTATACTAATGTTTCATCTCAACTCTTCATTTATAAGACTTTTATACACATGAAAACCATTAAGGGAGTTCGGATTTCGGCATAGCCGAAAATCGAAAAGAATATAAACGAAAAGAACAAAAGAATTTTAGATGAGTATAGAGACGCCAGATAAGGAGACTTCAGAATTCGGTTAGGCCGAAATCCTTTGAAGTTTATTTCCCCTCTTTAGGATTATGTTATATTTCGGATTTTGATTATACCGAACTCCTACAAACAACCAATCAATTAACTAAGTTAACGAAAAAGATAAATCAACATAGTAATTGATTAGCATCATTCCCAATAAAGTAAAACATGATCTACAAAGTACCTACTGGATAAAAGTCAAACACGCTAGGTAAAAGGAATGCACCAAGGGGGACATGTATTGACCACCGAGTAATAACCACATTTCTTACTATAAATATAAAGTAGGAGGTACGAGTGATGTACTCATTCAGGAAAATTTATTACACTTTAATATCTCACCTTCTCTCTCTTGCTAGTTTACTTAGTTGAGCGTCAGACTTCTTTCTTGCACGTTTTCCTCCTTTGTCCATTCTAGAAGGTATTAGGATACTCTACCAAACTCATCTCAGACATTTCAGAAAGTCGATTTGTACTCAGATACTTTTTGGTAATAACACTTATTTTATGAAATAATTATTACAATAATATTATTACAATTTAAACTTTTTTTTCTAAGTCTAAATCCTAAAGAAAATGGGCACAAAAGAGAGAGAAAGAACCACAGAGTTATTATTTGAATTATCGATTGTCTATGGTAACTAGTAACTGACTTTGACCTTCCATTTCTGTTTCACCAGCCTTTGATCTTTAGTTGGTACCGCAAAAACAATGTTACTAAAATTAATATATCACAATAATGTTTAAAACTAAAAAACAAAAATGTTATTTTTATAAATTTAAAAATTGAAAAAAAAAATTATCCCAATGTTAGTTTTGGGAGCTGAACCCTATTTAGGTCTACAATTGGAATTGTAAGCAGCAGAGTTCAGAAATTGAATGCAGAAAAACAGCTGTATGGTACAGATATTGAAATGTCATTTACAGCAGACATTTGTCTCAAATAAATGCGGTTTTCACATTTTTTTTATTTTTTTCACTTAACTAAGTTTTTTTTATTAAACTTTTACGAAAAATTACTTTTAATATTTGAAATTAATTTTTTTTTTCTGAAATTAATGTTTTTTTATTACATTGTCTCTTTATAAGTTTTAATGTATTTAATTGTGTCGAATGTGAAATTGAAAATTAGAAAGAATTAGGATTGAACAATAGAATAATTCACGAATACAAAAATGCATTTTTTGTTAGAAATTTTTTTATGACATTAACGGAAGGAAAATGACTAAAAGTGAATCAAAAGTTAAAAAATATATTTTTAAATTTTAATTACTAAAAATAATTTTTTATTAATATAGTAATATAATAAGAAAATAATAAAATTATATATATTATAGAACACATATATAATACATTATATTAAATTTATGTTATATAAGTTTTATATTATTATAATTTATAAGATATAAAGTTTTACCTTATCTAAAATAACTTATTAGGAGATGTTTATATTATAAATTCTTATTAAAGTTTGATATGAAAATTAGCAAGTAAAAAAAAATCTTACACCCCTGAACTTAAGCTTTGTGAACATAATTTATTGCAAATTTGTTTATTCTCTCATTGTGCATGCAATTAACCATTCTTGTGAAATTTTTATGCTTCATTTCATTTATTATTTTAATTTCACAATTAGGCTTGTCAGATAATATCTCTTTTGAGCCTTTATACCCTTTTAATTGGTCAATCTTTATCTATTTTCTTAATTCAACCGATTTTCTACAAATTTTTACAAGTTTAGATTGACTTTAATGTTAAGGCAATTCTCTCTATCGAAAATTATAACTAAATTTATTTAATATTTCACACTTGATATATTAGTTAGTATATTTTTAGGTGATTATTTATTGAAAAAAGTATTCGTAAAATTTAGTATATAATAAATATAAATCAGATATAATTAAAAAATTAATATTAAATTTATAAAACAATTATAATTTTAAAAGAAAACAAAAAATATTAAAATAATTATAATTTTAAAATAGAGAAAGTATTTATAATGGTAGAAGGGCATTATAACAGCAAAGCAAGAAAACAACGTGGACAAGTTATGATAGAGCTTTTCCTTACTTTTCTACTTTATATTATAAATAAAATAAATTTTAATCAAGGTTAGTTGTTAAGACCTATAAAAGAAAAAAAAAATTAGGGTGGAGGGAAATTAATTAGTGTGTTTGGAAAAAAAAATGAAAATCAAGATCAATATTAAATTTTTTTTTCATATTTGCTTTTAAAATAACAAATAATATTATTTTAAAAGTGAATTAAAATTCATTAATATAAAATCTAGAGACTGCTTTATACTTGCATTGAATTCGTTCATATTCAAAAGAGACATCCACCATGGTTTCCACGAGTTTTTTTTTTTTTTTTAAACATGAATCAAAATTTACTGCTCAAGAAAAAAATATCATCTCATATCATATATTTACATTTCTTTTGTTAATCTTGAACTATCGGTAAACCGATATCATACATATTAGGCAATAAATATTTACTTATCATTAAACCAAAGTAAGAAATATTATAAAACTGAATAACCAGTTCTTTTAAGGGTGTATTTAGCAAAATCTAAAGTAATAAATATTAATTTAAGGGATTAAAGATTTAATTGATTTAGTTTTATTTTTTAATTTTTGAAAAGAGTATTCAAAAATAGTTTTCAAAAACTGTTTTCGAGAAGAAAAAAAAAACTTGTTTAACAAGTTTTATTTGAAAACTGTTTTGAAGATGTAAAAATAGAAATATTTGTTCATATTTGTTAGAATTTCATTAATAAAAAGTAAAAAATAATATATTTTGATTGTATTTTGAGTTTTTAAAACAAAAATACAAAACTGAAAAGCAAAATTATTTTCAATTGTTTCTATTTTTTAGTTTTTAAAAACTAACACGAACTGTTTTCGAAAACTGTTTTCAAAAAACACTATTGAAACAAGTTTTTTAGTTTTTAAAAACTAAAATACTTATAAAATTGTTGTTAAACAAACAATAATTATCCTCAATCATGTATGATTAAAACTGAATAAACAAGCATTATTAATTACAAAACTCCCTATGATATGGGCACATATCTAACTTCTATAAATAATGATACTATTCATGATGTTTGACAATTTTTTTATTCTTTAACTAATATTTAGTGCATCATAAGTGTTCTGATTGGAAACTCTCATCTTTATTTTACTCATTATTACCTTAAAAGTCACATAAATAAGAAGTCATAATTGAATGTCAGTGTAAAATATTTACACTAGCAGTGTATATCAATTAAACTCTTACAATATTAACTAGTAAATCAACAAATTTTCCATGAATTAAGAGTTATAATTGAATGTCAGTGTAAAAAGTTTTACATTAACGTTTAGTTACAACTTTTTATATATGATAAAATTTATTGACTTTATAAAAAAATACATAAAGGATGTCAACTTGTACTTACCAGAAAAAGGAAGATGAGTTCTCCAAGAAATCCACAAGTGAATCCTTAAAAGCACAAAGCCGGGACACTCCAATGTTAAGCTAGTAAAGAAAGTATGTGTTAATTTTTAAGTGAAGTATATACAATACCTCTCTTTCTCTTTTATACTAGAGACATAGTTAATATGACTTTAATAATACTTTATTGTTCATCAATTTACAATTTGTAATAATTACAATAAATTTTCTTAAATAACCTTTTAAAAGTATTTGAGTTACTTCATTTGTGCTGGTGGAGCTTCTAACATAGGTTAGTGAGATACTTTTTCCACTCTTGCATTTTTCTCATATTTTGTTGTGATTAAAAGTTTCGATAAACTTTAATAATATAATTAATTGTACTTTTATTTTTAAGTCGCTTACGTACATTTGTAATAGGTAATAAATTTTGTGGAGTGATATTTCCTATTGTTTGAATAACTTTTACAGTCTATTAATAAAACTAGAAAACAATTTTTTAATAATTGATTCATATTTTCCGTGATATGTAACATAGATATTTAGTGATTTTTTTTTGACAGAATAGATATTTAATGATAATGTACCAACAGAATAAAATAATTTATGATTGCACCGTGAGTGGATGACTCGTTTTCCCATAAAAAAATATACTTACAAAACAATTATTAATTAAATATAATAGAATTATATTATATAATATTAAAATTAATTTAAATATTATTTATTATCAGTTAAGGGTTTAGGGTTTATTTATTATTTATTTATAAAATAATGAAACTAACAATATGTAGCCTAATTATAATATTTAATAATTTACTTAATTTTTATGTTATGAATAATTAATTATAATCTCAAATTATGAATATTATTTTATAAAAAATATTATTAAAATTATATTAGGATATAATATTATTATAATTTATACTTTTGTCCAAATCATTAAGAAAATAAGCACAAAAGAGAGAGAAAGAACCACACAACAGAGCATTGAAACCCTCTCTCTCTCTCTCTGTCTCTTTCTCTCTCTCACTTCCAACCATTTCCGAATGTGAACAAGGTAAATCAACTCTCGAACTTTCCTTCTTCTAAGTTTCCCAAGGAACCCAAAAAAAAGTTTTTTTTTGGTTTTCTCACAACACTGCAATCTCATCCTTCTCCTTTTCCTTCCCAATTTTTTCTTCAATCTCACATCATCCCACACCAAAATTGCAAACATTTATTTTCAAAATCATATTTTTATTAAAAAAACTTAAGGCTAAACCTGGTTTTCTGTCGGATTCGAAGGCTGTCTCTGCGGTTCTGTTTTTCGTTCCTTTTAAGAATCTGTTGCGCAAGGCAGTGTTTGGTAACGTGTAATGTGCCCCTTTGTTCGTTTTTTGTGCAGTTGTTGTTGAAGGGTATATAGTGTGTAGTGTGGTGGTTTTTTCTTCTTCTTAGTGCAAAATGAATGATGGGAGACAAATGGGGGTGCATTATGTAGACGCTGGGTTCCCTTATGCTGTTAATGAAAACTTTGTGGATTTCTTTCAAGGATTCACTCATGTGCCCGTGAATTATGCCTTTGCTGGCTCAATGCCCGATCAGGTTTTGTAATTTTCATTTTTTTTTTGGTAAACTATGTTTTGGTCCCTTGAAGTGTCTCAAAATTCGGTTTGTATCTACAGGAATTTAACATGATTTTAGTATGTGTATAAGTGATGTGCTTTTAGTTCCTCAGTCACTAGCAAGGTTTGAAATTGTGATTGTTGTTGTGGATTCTTGACATTGGCCCTTATTGGGGGTGCATTATGGTCATGGAGATCCCTAAAATCTTGACATTGCAGCAAAAATTGTGGTTGCTTCTTCTATTTTTAAAACCTTGCTCATCTGGGCTAAAAACATGTGTTTCTGTTAAAATGTAGGGATTATGAATGAATTTAGTTTTTGTGGGGTGTCAAACTGAAATCAAGATATTTTGAGGCACGAGAAACATGTTTTATTCTATATTTTGTTTTTTATGCTGTTTCAATGTTTGCCAACTTGCTGGATGATTTAATTTTGGTGGCAAGGTTGTAGATTCATGCTGCCCATGAATTGCAAATGTGTGTTGTTGTTGTAGTTTATTGAATTTTATTTACCCCAAAAATGGGAGCAAAAGCTGAAATTTCAATTCTTTTGTTGTTATCATTGATGCTGCTACCTAACAGTTAGGTACTTAGGTAATGTGCCATAATAGTCACAGTGTTTGACACAGGATTAAGTAAGGTCTTTTTTCTTCTTTTTTTTTTTAAATAATGGGAGTTGGAAGGTCAAGTACAAAAAATAATGAGGGAATGATAGTTACTTTTTTTTTAGTGGAATTGCAAGAGTGGATGGATATCGCTGCATTTGAGAGCAGCTGTGTGTCACAGACATGTCTGTCTCCCTTTTGACACATTTAAATATTAAATTGAGTTGGTGTCATTTGAAAGTTTGTTGAACTTGGCTGAAAATATTCTCTTTTGTTTGTTTTATTAACTCATAGATTGCTATTGGTTCTGTTTTGATTTGTGATCATAACTATGTATGTAATCTTATATTCTGTCCAGGAAAGTGTCTACTGGTCAATGAACATGAATCCCTATAAGTTTGGATTGTCTGGCCCAGGGAGTACATCTTACTATAGTTCTTATGAGGTAAATGGTCATTTGCCGAGAATGGAGATTGATAGGGCTGAGTGGGAATACCCTTCAACAATTAACACTGTGGAAGCTACAACGGATTCTCCACCTAGAAGAGATGGAGTCACAAGCATGCAGACCATCCCTGAAGAATGTTAGTGGAAAATTTATTTTCCTTTACTGTAAGAATAGACCTGTGATCATAGTGGTTTCTGCAACTTGGTTGTTGTATTTAAAATTCTTAGCACACATTTTTTTTATCTCTTTTAGGTGCGATGCTAACAGCAAACTATGTCTGTGCATTTGCTTGGATATTTTCTTTTTTGGGGTGGGGGGGTTAGCTCATTATTATTGGTATGGATTTATATTACTCTTTTAAATTGCAACTATTCATAAAAACATGAAATTTATATGATGGCATCTTTCTTTTTTGGATTTACAATTTTAATCCTGTAATCTTTTAAGTGAAGCTTTTTTTTTTTTTTTCTCTATCAAATTGAAACTACTATTTTTATTTTTTGATTATTTAGGAAATCTATGAGAATCATAGTTTACATTATACTGTATAAGTTCTTTTAAATTTCTTTTGCAGGCAGTCCAAATCATCATGAGTCCAATAGTACTAGCCAGGTAAGAAGCTTTCTTATTTATCGAGTCACAATTTTAGACCTCATCTAATTGAATCTTGGTTTAATATTCAATCATTTGTACCTGGTAGGAACACTGGGTCCCCTATGCTTGAAAATTGGGAGACACTAATTCAATGATAGTTGGTTGTACATGGCATACTTTAATGATAAATTGTAATATATCTACTTTTTTTTGGATACTTAAGAACTTTCTTTGTAAATTTTGTCAAAATAAATATTACTCAATTTAACTTGGGCCCCTTGACCAAGAGTCTCATGGTTTCAATTTTGGTAATTAATTAACTTGTTTAAACTTTCAATATGTTACTAATAATCCCTGTAGAACTTTGGCAGATAGTCTGCCTATACTTTCAATTTGTGTCACACAACAATAACTTTATCGCACTAGGTGATGTCAATTACATGAATTGCACAATGTCATTGGGTTCTCAAATCTCAATTTGTAACAAAACCCCCCTGTAATTTTAATTTTGGCAAATAGTTTGCCTAAACTTTCCATCTGTGGACAATAATCCTTGTGGATTTTAATTTTTGGGAATTAATCACAAGGTGTTATTTGTCATAAGTTGCATGTTTATCGGACTTGATTACTGAAAGTTGAAAACACCACAGTCATTTTTGAACAGGGTGATTTGCAATTTAACCATAAGTGTTTAGTCCCAAACTAAAGGTACTGAAATTGAACAATGTATAGAGGATTTTGAATTGTATATAAAACTGTCTTTTCGGCTTATTAGGCTAGTTGTTTGGCAGAATAAAATAAATTTTGTAATGTCAGAATTATATCTTTATAATGCAGTGGCTGGCCATAGTAATATCCTTTATCTCACTTACGTTCTACTGCCCCAAAGCATAGCTGTTACAGAGAGTAAGATCTCTCCATTCATAACTAACTACATGAATCCCCAAAGATACCCCACTCCTCTATTTGGTAACCTTTTTCTCAATCAGTTACTTATTCTTCCTTCCACCTTTTTCTCTCTGCCAGTTCACTACTGTCACCCATTTTCCTCTTATTTATCCTCACGTAAACTTTCCAGACCCTTTGCCTATGTGGCCACTGATGTGCCAATTGCTCCCTTGGTGTCCATGATTTCTTTTGGGTCCTAACATCATCCACAGCACTGGCAAAATGATTTCTTTTTATTTATTTTTCCAGACAACTTAGATTTTTTTATGCTTAATGCAAAGCACCAATGCTTGCATTTGCTTCACATGTTATAATATATCATATACAAACCCAATACCATGATACTTGGGTACTTCAACTATACTTCTTTAAGGATGATGCTCAAGGTGGGGATGATATTGAGATGTTCTAATAGGCAATTGTTTATGACAGTGATTTATACTTTCTATTTTGTTTTTAGTAATGTTCAGAACTCAGAAGTATCCTCTTAGTCTGGATTTACAAAATTATACATATCAGTTTTATAAATATTTTATACATGTCTGTCTATACTCTATATACACATTGCACATATCATATTACTAGTGAATGCAATATGTTTGATGTAATCTATGTCTTTCATTTCCTCACATATGGCCTAGAAACAAAAAGGAGTTTTGAAGTTAGCCATCATTTATTTTGGGTTATGATATCCTGTGGACCTTTGTCTATGCCTCCTATCTTATCCTCCTTTTTTAGGAATAGTTATTGATTGATGACAGTTTGCATCAAAATGATAAAATAGTATTTCTAGTTTTGCTAACAGTGTTATGTTTGTATTTTTCATAATTCATACAAAGTTGTTCATATGTGTAGGTTTTTAGACTTGGTTTTCTCCCAAAATGGTTTTTATAGGAGAATCAATAATTTCTATATCATGTTTAATATAAACCATCCTCTAATTTTTATGCTTGCAAGAACTGTCCCCAAATACACGTTTCTTTATGAGTAAACTGAGAAACGGAGATGTTACTTATTACTTAGCCAAAAACACAAACCAAGAAATTGTACAGAAATGAAGACAAGAATGAACCTTCTATTTATTAGATATCAATCAGAAAATAGCAAAAATCATTGGAGATTTTTTCCTTGCAACTGAATTATTGCTCCGCTTTCTCAATACTAACAAGTCCCCATGTCTCGCCTTCAACACCTCCTATTTAAGTCAAGCGCCTGTCTTTCAACCTCTAATAACTTAGTTGTTATAACTATATTGATACTCTGCTTTAACTAACAATTATTATTTCGGAATGTCTACTGGGAATGAATTTAAATTTAGGCAAAATAAATTATGTTATTTGAATTCTCTAAATTGATTTCATGTGCTACCTTGCATAACAGTGTTCTTCCTTATAAGCTCTATCAGACTTGCAATTATATATTATTTAAAAAGAAGACTTAAAAAAACTTGAGTTGAGATCTCTGCATTTCAATTGTTTAATATCAAGTAGATAACCCTTCTGTACACTGTTTCCAACTTGTAACTTGATAATCAGAAGCAATATATATATATATATATATATATATATATATATATATATATATATATATATATATATATCTTATGAAGTCTATAATCCATGTGTTACATTGGTGCAGGTCATATGGCAAGACAACATTGATCCTGATAATATGACTTATGAGGTGTGATGCACTTAATGTTTTACGTGTAATGCTGATGTATGCATGTCGTTATTGAAAATATTTTTTCTCTAAACCCTCTCTTTTTTTATTGTATCTAATTTGTTCTATTTTCATTATTTTATCTTAGAAATTTATGTTCGAAAAAAAAGAGAGGGCTCGAAATAAAATATGTAGTGTCTTTTAGAAATTTGTTTTACTTTCTTTTATATCGTTTATTACATTAGTTGTGTTTTACCATACATCATATACAAATTACAATTAATTCATGCTGAGAGCATTTAAAAATTAAGGTATTAATTATTAAGAAGGTAAGCATCCAAAGTTAACATGTTTCTAGATTGGAAGTTTTGTTTAGAGGTTGGAGATTTTCTTGCTGGCTTTTGCATTCAAGTTGTTAGTGAAGACTCCCCAATGATTTTATATTTAATGCACCCAACCATACAAGCTCATTATCATTAGACTTGAAACACGTGAACACTTGGTAGTAGGAGCTCTAATACCATGTCAAGATCCAACTGTCTAAAGATTAAGATGTTTAGTAAAAGCTCACGAATAATTTTATATCCAATAGTTTCGAAGAACATTTAATTAACCTTACATGGTGCTTTATATGATATCAAATTTTATTTTACTAATTATTAAGATAAATAAGGGTGCTGCCACTCCGCCTTCAAGATTTATAATTTTTGTGCTACAGGAAAGAGCTGCTTTGAAAATGTTGCTAATTTATTTTGATGATTGAAGTTGGGCATTGTTGAACTTGGTGCTAATTTGTTGTGTAATATTTCAAGCTTTCAATTTTATTGGTATGTTGAATAGAAGGATTAGGAATCATAAGAATCAATAGGCAATGATATTTTGTAAGTGACAGGAACTACTGGACCTGGGGGAGGCAGTTGGGACTCAGAGCAGAGGTCTTTCACAAGAACTTATTGATATGCTTCCAACCTCAAAGTACAAATTTGGTAGCTTATTCAAAAGAAGAAATTCTGGGAAAAGGTAAAGTCTTGGTTCTATACGTACTTTATTGAATAGATGAAAATTTGGATGATGTTATATTGTTGAGGAAGATGAGGTGAATGTAATGTGGAAGAGGAATGAAATTATATTATTTAATCATTTCTATACTCTATTGAAATATATGTATAGGACTAGTGAAGCAAAAATCATTACATGGTTGTATTTATAAATGTAGATTTATCAATTTGTGTTTTCCCCTATTTTCAATACTCTTTTAAATCAATAATCAATGAATAGAGAAGAATTTCTTTTTTTTTTTATAGGTCAAATATTTGTGTTGTTAGTAATGTGAGTTTTTGTTAGCAAACTCACGACCTTTACTCACCTCCCTTCTTTCTTAACTAGGTGAACCACCTTATATCTCTCTAGAGAAGAAAATTCTTTTGAATTTGTCTATTTTTGTTTTTAATTCATTTTCCATCTTCCCCAATGCCCTTTGGAAAAAAAATAATTAAATTATTTCCTTTTGCACTGTGCTTGACCAGTATACAATGTATTGACTTAATTGTGTATTTTCCATGACTAAAGTTATCTACTTTATTCCGATGCCTGGAGAATTTGATTTAGTAATGTCTAGTTTTATGTAGAACTTATATTGATCATAGATGTTTGATTTCATTTTATTATTGTTATTTGCTTTATCTGGATCATTAAAACTTTTGCTTTCTAGATTTATAACATGTGTACACCTTTTTCATGCTTTTAAACTCCTGCTATATTTCCTACTATCAGGATATACTATTACAATATTACTCATTACCAAATTGCATTGAAACAGGTGTGTAATTTGTCAGATGACATATAGAAGAGGTGATCAGCAAATGAAATTGCCATGCAGCCATGTCTATCATGGTGAATGCATCACCAAGTGGCTTGGAATTAACAAGGTACACATTTTTAAGTGCATTTTTTTTCTTCTGAAGTTCACTTGAATCTGTGTTTTTAGTCTTTTACAATTTGTTGACCCCATTTACTTTCTTTACAGAAATGTCCTGTTTGCAACACTGAGGTTTTTGGCGAGGAATCAACTCACTAGCATCAAGATGGCAAAAGGGACCCTTTTTGCTCTATTAATTTTTGCTTCTCATCCAACTCTCTCTCTCTCTTTCTCTTTAAGTTTTAGTTCCTTACACGTAGGTAGGTGTAGTATGCAGAACTATGGCAGTTCTCACACAATATATGTTTTGTTTACTAGAAACAACCTAATGGAGTTGCATCTTCTAGTAGTTAATGTGTGATTTTGTGTGTATTCATGCAATATATTCTCTTAGCTTTGTGTCCCCCTTTTTTGGTATTTGGTATTTTAGCATTCATCAACATAGATGTGTTGGCATTTGGGAGTAACAAATCATAAGCATGCTTGATGGATTGAAAACTGAAATTCGTTTGTGGAATTCTCATGGATGTGGAGGTCTTAGTTTGAGAAACTTCGAAAATCAATTATGCTGTGGTATGATAATAATAGTACGGTTCTTCTTGGTTATCAACTTATGTGTATTAAGAGGATGATAATAATAATATGGTTCTGCTTCTCAATCCTTCAAGGATAACCGTTAAATAATCAGTTCTTAGTAGAATTATAGGTTGTAATTAGATAAATATTTGAGAAGAAAGTGAAAATGAAAAAATAAATTAATTTATTTACCTCACCATTTAGCAAAGTTAGATGAAAAATTTTCATAAAAATTAAAGTGAGTAAATTGATTTTAATTTATTCATTTATTTTATGTAAGTATTTAAAGAGTTTAATACTTATGCATTATTAGTGAAAAAAATTTATACTAGTGTTTAATTACAATATTTCATTTATAAGGCTTTTGAAGTAAAGTCAAATAAATTTCTCGTATATAAAGAGTTGTAATTTAACCGTGTATAAATGTTTTTCTTTTATTTAAAAGTATATCCAAATGATTTAATTAAATTTAGTCCTTGCAATTTGAGTAAACTCTATTTTTAGTTTTGAAAATTGAAAATAATTTAATCATTGAAAATAATATAAACTTGAAATTTCATGGATGAAAACAATTATTTTTAACTTTCAAGACCAAAAGCAGAATTTAATTAAATTTTAGGAACTAAAAATTTAATTAAGTCTATCTTAATTAAGATATAATACTTAGTGTGTTAATAACATAAATATTATATATTTTTTATTTTATTTATTTAACTATTGCGTTAAGGAGAATGGACTGCATTGTCATTTATGTTTATAATATTGTTTAAGATATTTAATTTGAACTAAATATTTGGTAATTATGGTTTTTTTTTAAAAAACTTTGTATTCTATCTATTTTCAAACATTTTTTCAGCCTTAATATTTTTCACACTCAATCATTTTAAGCATAAAACCCTGAAAGACTTCATTTCTCTTGAATGAATGTATGAAACAGTGAGTGGCAGCATAGAGACAGGGACATGGTCTTACAAGGAGGGTGTGGGTCCCTGCATATCCAAAAGGACAAAACAAAATCACAAGAGGAAATTCCTCTTGAAATAAAATACATGTGCTAAAGTTGCACTAAAGTGAAGAAAAGTCTAGTAATTAATTATAAAATACTTTTAAATCTTATTATTTTTCTTACATGTTAAATAAAAAATATAAAATACTTTTTCATGTTTTTAAATTAAATTATTTGTACCATTTAATATTTTTTAATCAAAATTCCCTTTGATCCTATTTATAGGACTCAATTAAAGCACTAAAATTAAAGAAAGAGGTTAATCTAATTGATAGTAATAAACATGTCTTTTAAATTTTTTTCCTGAATTAAATATGTCTTTTACATTGTACTACTTTTTATATAATCATTATCATTAATACCATTTTTTATCCTAATTGTTTAACATTAGTACTACTTTTTTAAACTAGCAATTTGGAATGCATGAGTCTACAAATAAATAGTTCAAGAGACATTATGGAAAAATTATTTTTATCTTACAAAAAAACATAAATAGGACAGGAGTAACTAGTGGTTAAAGAACTAAAAGGATTTTTTTTATTAAGAATTATATTTCAATGTAATCCAAAAATATAAATAAAAGTAATTTTGTGGATCTCAATATAATATTTCTCTTAATCCTTAATCGGGGTATTAACATCCCCCTAAAAAATATTATTAGTCTTAATTACAAAATTTACTCCTAATTTCTGAAGGAAGACTTTTAAAATGGGCTGGATGATAAGAGTTGGAATAGTTTGCAGGAAGTAAGATTCTGTGCTCTAATATATAAAAAAATAAAAAAATTAAATGTAAGACTAAGACATAAGAGGAATTTAATAGGAGTACAGTAGCAGGTACTTGTCTATCTTTATCCAGGAATGCAGGTTTCTTTGTCTCACCACCATCAGTACATTGAAATAATTAAAGAACAAACACACAAAAAGGGTCAGTTTACAATTAATGCTTCTGGCTCCCTTTTAAATGCATTTTGAGATTGTGTTGAAGAGAGATATTCACTGACTACATTCATTTGTATATGCTGAATTTTGTGTATAAATGAAAAAATAAAGACAAGGGTCAGTGTACCTGCTTTTAACCAAAATGTAAGTCTCATGAAGGAAGCAATGAAGTGAAAAGAATAAGAAAATAGCTGTTGACTCATTCCAGAACAAGGTGCCTTATGCAACAAATAGAAAGAAGGAGTTAAAATGCTCTATGTGAAGCTATAGTATCAGGACATTTTTAGAATTTATGTTTTTAAAATAGGAAACATGATTGAAATGGTGAAAATACTGGTTTCTTGTTCATTGATTCAATCGTTATTGAACATTGATCTGACCAGTATACAATTGTCAAAATGAGTCAACTGGCCCGTTAAGTCCAACCCACTTTTATTACTTAATAAAGTTGACTTAACTCGACTTACCATTCTTTTATGTTAAAAAAGTGAATCCGGTCCGTCCCACCACAGGTTGATGGGTTAGATGGGTCAACCACCAACCACCAAAAATTTTTAAAAAATTATTTTTTGACTATTTTTAAAAATATTAAAATTTAAATAACTTATGATAGGATTGATTTTAAATTTAATGAGTTTAAAAATAATGCAAAAATACTTAAATGATATTTTTCACTAAAAATCTATATTTACAACGTATTAAATATTAGTTTTAAAATATAAAATATTAATTAAATAATATCAACAAACTAAAAAGTATATTGTAATGAAATATAGGTCAAGTAAGTAACATAATAATTTAAAACTTAAAAATAAAATAAAAAAATCATATTCACATAATAATGAAAATAAAATTTAGGTGGGTTGGTAGGTTAACCCAACCCACGAGTTCAATCTGAATGAGTTGAGTTGTAAGTGGATCAGCATGTATATACAATACAATAAGCTTGTTTTTTTTTTTTTTGAACTTGGTCCGGCTTGAACCCATGGTGAGCCGGGTCAACCCACGGGCCCGAACCCGTTTTGATAGCTTTAGACCGATCTTAATAAAATAATATTTTTATTATTAATGTACTATAACAATTAAGATTATTATAAAAGAAGAAATATATTAAGGATATAATCATAAAAAAAAATAATTTTACTAAATACACTTTTATGTTACTAAATTAATTTTATTTTTATCAATTTTTTAATTGAAATGAGGTTGACTTAGAAAAACGAAAGATACATTTAAAAAATACAAATTTTTTAAAAAAGAAGAACCGGTCTAACTAATTTTTTGGTTTTAAAACTAATATTTATCTAAACAGTTTTTTATATTAACGAAATCAGTTCGAACAGTTTTTCAGTTGAATTGATGAACGTTAGCAAATTAAAGAAAATGATGTTTATAAATTATTTTTAGTCTAAATTTATAAGTGACGTAGAAGTTTGAGTATCCAGAAATACATATTTTTTATTTAAAAAAATAACTTTTCTTTTATAAGGGAATAGGCTATAGATTTTAGCAACTATTTTATGTGGGATCTTTCTTATTTAATGTTTTTATATACTGATTACTCTGCTACACCTCCATCCTCCACCTTCTGCAATGAAGATTTCATGACATAGTTATTGAAAAGTAAAAGAATTTTTTTTTAAGGGAATTGTTTTTTTTTTCTTACTTCCAAGCCAGCTATTCACACTTTATGCTCTAAGGAGCATCCAAGTAAGAAATTTTCACTAAAGTTTGATAAAGCATTCTGACACATAATCACAGGGAATCAGGGATGCTTGAACAACCACTTTTAAGCGATAAATTGTTAGTAGTGCAAAATTAGCACATATTTATAGTTTCTATTAATCTTTAATGGATATGGATTTAGGTTTCTCAATTTACAAGGAGAAATCAATAACACTCAATTTGTATCATACTTATTGAAGACCTGGATCATCATAGTAGTCCTAAATCACCTAATAATTTTTCAATCTGGTTTTTTTTAGTATATATGATGTTAGAAATTTTACTACTCATCTTTAAGGAGACATTTCTTTTTATTATATTTTTTTATTTACAAAACTTGAGACTTTATTAAATTGAATCTAGTATCACTCAGAAAAGAGAAATGCTAACAACAAAATCTAAAACATATTTTTTGAGCATATTCTTTATAATTTGTTTAAATTTATTAAAAATCACAAATTTATGTAAATCTCACTTATTATTAGGTGATCCTCTTAATTTTTTAGTTTGCAATAAATTTTAACCAATAATAAAGTGTGTATTAACTATTAAGAAAAATGGGTTAAAAATTATATTGCTATCAATTCTCCCATAAATGACTTTGTGTTGGTATTATTAATCATAGTCATTTATAAAAGACAATACATTTTTTTAGAATACATAATAAGTGACAAAATTTATACATAAGAGGAAAACAATTCTTGCTTAGGCATGACAACGAGGTTGAACATGATCTGTATGACATTTTTATCCTCATTCCTTCTTTTCAAACTTATTCTCATCTCTGTCTCTATACTCGAAGAATATTCCCGTCAGATATTAGGTATTCTCGTACTCTTTTATACTAAAAAAAATTATAATAATTTTTCAACAAAAAATAGTCTGTTTGAATATAAAGATATTAATTCAAAAATTATCTAATAAATACAAAATTTGTAATTTGTTAATTAGATGTGAAACTTTTTTTTAAAGCAAATATCAAATTCTAAATATCAATCCTTTCTTAATATCCTAAAATTGTAATTAATAAAGAAAACAAGATTCTAATGAATCATTTGGTTGAAAATTAGATCTAATAATCAAGAATAAAAGTTTAATATATTTTGTTCAATAAAATACGAGTAGGGAAGAGGTGGCTACAAGAGCAAAAACACAAATAACATAAGTATGTATATTCCATCGCATTCCCATTTCCAATTTAACAAATAAAATATTTTCTATATTTGTAACTATGTCAGTTAAATAAAAATTTTCTCATCAACATTCAAAATTGACCTATCATTACGAGTTTATTGTTCATCCTACTTTTGCTCAATTTCACACCACACGCACTGAACATTGAAAATACATGTGCCATTTATCAGAATTAATAGGCAAAAAATTGTGAAAACAACTTATCATATTTCACATCACGCGGAGATAAAATAGGATAATTTTTTTGGGGGCAGTGCTGAATTATTATGCTGTATTGTTAACAACAGTGCCAACTATTTAAGGACGGTTGATAGCATATGCCACATGGTGTATGTAAAGAGATTACACTAGGAAAAGAAGTCAAATTTTCATTGCTTCAATGTGCTGGCGATGCGATTCTTATGAAAGAAGCAAATTTTTAGATTATGTGGATTTTTAAGGTAATTTTTAGAAGTTTTTAGATGTCATTTAATTTGAAGTTGAATTTTTTCAAAAGTAAATTTTTTAGATTAAATATGGCCCCACTATTTGCTTATGTGGTCGAATGTCTTTTGAATTGTACCATTAGTTTTCCCCCTTTTAAATTTTTGTCTGTTCTTATGAGAGTGAGTCCTAGGTTGACGGAAGTCTGGAGACCAGTGGTAGCTAATTTTGAAAGAAAGCTTTCAAGGTGTAAGGTAAGAAATATGTTTTTCGCTATGAAATTGATAATGTTAAATTCAGTTCTCTCAAATTTACCGCTATATTTCTTCTCTTTCTGTAAGGCTCCTACAAAGGTTCTGATTACTCTCCAACGCTTGCAGCTTAAATTTCTATGGGGGGGAGGGAGTGCAGAAGAATCTAAAATTGTTTGAGTAAGTTGGGACAAGGTGTGCTTACCTAAGGAGGAAAGAGGGCTGGGTATAAAGTGTGTGTCAAAGTTTAATCTTAGCTTGCTTGCAAAATGGGATGGAGATTCTTAACAAATAAAAAAGCGATATGGGGTCCATTTCTTCGAAAAAAGTATGGTGATTTCCAAAATTTACCTTATCAACCCTCTTCGGTGTCCAAATGCTCGTTGTGGTGGACGGATATTTGGTCACTTGATGGTGCCAGGGCAGAATATGCAGGGTGGTTTACTAGTGGTATTAGAAGGAAGTTGGGGGATAGGGTGAACACTTTGTTTTGGAAGCATAATTGGCTCGGAGGAGGTACTTTGAACACCTGTTTTCCTAGATTGTTTGGATTAGCTCTGGATAAAAATGCTAAAGTTAGCGAGAAAAGGGTATTTTTGCCACAATCTACCTTGTTGTTATAGGCTTGGAAGAGACAATTATTTGCCTGGAAGGAGGAGGTGTTTGCTTCTTTGGAGGAGATGTTGTAAAATATGGATATAGGTAATCAACATATGGATTCTTGGATATGGGATTCAAGTGGAAGTGGTTCCTTTACTGTTAGTGATGCGTACAAGACTGTTTGTTGGGGAAATGACCTAGGAAGCGGGATATCTGTGGATTCACAAGTATTTAAGTGATTATGGAAGGATAAGTTGTTATCCAAAGTTCTTACATTCTTGTCGAGATTACTTTTGGACAGGTTACTTACGATGGACAATTTACGGAAGAGAGTCATGGTTATCCATCCAAATGGTTTCTCCTGTGTCTTGTGTAGGGAGCACAAAGAGGATAGTAAGCATATTTTCCTATCTTGTTATTTCTCTCAGACCATGTGGTATAAGGATTCGAGGTGGATTGGAATTGAATCTCCATTACCTGATGATCTCTCTTAGTTGTTTCTTTTATCTAGTTCATACGTAGTTGGCAAGCATAAATATAAATGTAGACATTTGTTTTGACATGCTGTCTGTTGTTCTATTTGGATGTCTAGAAACTTCATTGTTTTTAATGGTAGAATAATGAAATATTTGAATATTTTGATGTCTATTAAAGTTATGTCATGAAAATGGTTACTATACACTTTTGGGTTTAATAGGAATTGTTTCTTTTCGAATTATTGTAGCAATCCACAATTATGTCTACTGAATTTGAAGTAGGGTATCTTGGAGGTGGTTTTTTTTAGAGTGGATTCTTAAGAGATATGCTATTAGCATGAGTATAGGCGATTCTAATATGATATTTCCTTTTCCTGTGATGTTGTATAGATTTTTAAAACATTTTGTTTCAGCCTTTATCTATATATAATACATATTTTTCCTTAAAAAAAAAAATTATCATATTGTAGTTATTTATATCAACAACATCTGCATTTAACATAACATAAAAATTTGGTTTCATCCATTAAACCAAGTCAATATATTCTTTATTCCGACAAATGCTTACTTTAGAAAGAATTTCATGTTCATTGGCTTTATGCAATATTCTCAATTCTTTCTCATGTCATGGACCAAGATTTGGGCATCAGGGACATTTTTAGATTGAGATACATGCTTGTGAACCAGGGTCGACCAACAATTAGAGAAGTTTAAAGTAAAGTTTAAATTTTTTAAAAAAATTAAATAATTTGAGGCCTTTTGTCAATATATATGATACTTTTTTAATATTAATTTGGGGCCTTTTTGTTTTATAAAAATTAGTAACATAAATTCTTTTATTAGTGAATTTAAAAGTTTAGTTTTACTGTTTTAGTGGTTTTACAACTTTAACCTTAGGCCTGTCCATATAAATAATTACTATGTATTACTTTGTCAAATACTTCAAAACATAGTTATTAACATTATTTTATTCTTACACTTAATACAATTTTACTATCTATCTATATATCTTACGATTATTTAAAATGTTTTTATATCTTATGAGACATGAATGTAATATATATATATATTACAATTCATATGATTAAATGATTCATATGAATTTTACCGTTCATTAGCTTAAATTCTTAAAAAAAAATTAAAAAGATATTTTTAAACTTATTCTATATTAATATTCCATTACTCATTCATTTAATGCATATATATTCACACTATTATTATTTGGTAAAATTAAATTTATATATAACTAATAATTTTGTTATATAAGACTTCTTAAAGTTATTTTATGATATAAGTTAACTATTAATAAACAATTTATAACTAATAAATTTGATTATAAATTTTATAATTCTTTGATTCATAATTTAAGGAATAAACTTTTTAATATAACATTTGTATTTCATCTGATCTAATTACATGTTTCTGAATATTTGGTGATACCAAATAGCTATTCTTGAAATTCTACTTAACTACCTTTAGATAATTTTTTCCCCCCAAGATAAAATAAACTAAGTTTTCTTCTTAAGTTAAAATCAACGTCTGTATGTCAGTTTTTGAACAAGGTAGATGAGAGAAAAATTCCAAAAGTTGAGATGCATTAATTGACTTTAATTTATGGAAGAAATTTAACTTATTTTATCTTATTATTTTTATCTCTACAAGTTTACAAATAAGTTTATTCAAGCATGGTCTATGATTGAACTGACAATAACATGTTTTTTGTTACACAAATTGACACTATCCTCTCAACACAAAATAATGTGTCTTAGATTGAATGTTGGATTAAAGAACAAAAACATTTTGAATGAGTGAAGTTGAGAAGTTTGTTTATATTCAAAATGAACCTAAAATGCTAAGGTTATTTGTTAAGTGAGATAGTCTTAGAAGTTCTTTGTTTCAAGTTAGTTCATTTTTCACAAACTGATTCTAAAGGAAGATGTTAAGTTTTGATATCAAGCAAACAAGTAGTTGTAGATTATATCATCTTTAGTACCTTGTATTCTCTTTTTTATTCATTCCTAGGTGTTCCCTTATTTTAGGATAAAGTCAAAATATAATGATAGGGCCATATTTTTTCTTATAATATAGATTAAGTTGAATTGATTGAAGGAACACTATTGATGATGCAAATTCAAAGACAACATCAAAATATAAATTATAGAAAGAAAATTTACACTAATATTTACTTATAATTTTTTATGTATGGTAAATTTATTAAATTTACTAATTAATATTTTAAAAGTTATATAAATAAATTATTGCGATTAAACTGTGAATAGAAATTAAACTCTATAAATTAAGCATTTTTTTAATTCTTTTGGTTGAACATACATGATGCCTAAACCACCTTCCCTAATATTACAACTAAGCATTAAGAATGTGCACCATTCACTATCTTTTGCATTGAGACACATTACAGAGTTTGATTCTGGCTATATGAACAAAGATAAAAGTTTTCCTTAACAAATATTTTTACTTTTTCAAAAGATTAATCTCACAAGTTTTAGTTTTGGGATATCTTGCTTTCAGAAAAAGAAAGAAAGAAAATATTGCACCATTCACTATCTTTTGCATTGAGACAAATTACATGCTAGTATTGTACATGTTCTGCTTCTGGAACTCTTACAAAATTGAGGATATATTAAACTTGGAAAGGATTAACTAATTCTTGTATTCATTGTTTACATTTTTATACTAGATTGAAAATGTATTTTTTAATAGTAGCTGTTTTTAATAAAATATCTATTATTTTCTTGTAGCATTGGTTCAATATAATACATGAAAAAAGAGATTTTGTGATTAAAAACTTTGGTTCGTTGGATAATTTTTTAATGTATTTAAAGAAAAATAAACCAATAAAGTAAAACAAGTTTATTATTTTTCATGAGTTAATCATCTCGTACACTTAAGCTTCCAAATAAGTTAAAAATTACATGCGTTTATTTTTATTTTTTTTGGGTATTTTCACTTTTTCTTTTTTCTCTTAATTTTTCCTCTTTTCTTTTTTATGTTTTTTATATTAAAATTTTTATTTTCCTTTAATATTTTATATTTTTAATTTAATTTTTTCTTTATTCAAATTTACCTTTTAGGTTAGCTTCTTTTTATTTATTGCCTTTATTCTTTCATAGTTTATATAATTTCTGTATTCTTATATTTTTATATTTAGTACAAAATTGTTTATTTATTAAATATATTTTAATATGTTAAAAATTAATTTCAAATTTTATTTTAAATTACTTTTTTTTATTTTTTTATTTATTAATTTCTTAGTAAGTTTTTTCTTATCATCTTTCTTTATTCTCTTTTATGTTTTAATCTTCTTCTATGTTTATATTTTTTCTATTAATTTTTCCTTTTAAATTTTTTATTTTACATGTTCCAATTTCATTTTTATTATATTCTTCATTTTTTTTTTATTTTTAGGTTAGTTTATTTTTATTTATCATCTTTCTTTATTCTTTTATAGTTTTATATTTTCTATATTTAAATATTCTTATTTTTTAGATTCAATATGTTAAATTTAATGGAGTTACAAGACTGATCTAGTGATAAAGTCTAAGTGAGGAAAAGGGAGAAGAGAGAGGTCATGGATTCAAATTTCTCTATTAATAAAAACTAACACATTAACAACTAACATTTGCCCTATAAAAAATGTTAAATTTAACTTATTAAATATATTTGAATATTTTGTAAAATAATTTTAACTTTATATATATTAGATATACTAAAAATTTATTCATTAAATATATTTTAATATTTTACAAATTAATTTTAAAATTTAATTTTTTTTATTTCTTAATTTCTTAATTAGTTTTTTATTTTATATTTTTATATATAATTTAATTAATTTATGAAATCTATTTTAATATATTTTGAAACATCTTAAATTATTAGAAATTTCTTCTTTATTTTTTATTTCCCCCCTATTTTCTTCATTATTGTTTATTTTTACTTCATTGTCTTTTTATTTATAATATTTATATATTTATTATTTTTATTTTTATATTTTATATATTTTTTATATTGTTATATTTTTTATTTAACAATTTAAAAATTAATTTATTAAGTATATTTGAATATTATACCATATAAGTTTAAATTTATATATTAGATATGTCAATTTAGTTTTTATATTCATCAAATTTAAATTAGACATGTTAAAAATTTATTTTTGGAAAATAAATCTATGCTTAATACCATTAATTTCATTATTTAATTAAGAGATGCTAGTGAAACTCTTTCTGAAAACTCTTCAGTGATTGATTATAAATAGAGTTTAATATTTATGTACTATTAAAAAGTTTTATATTAACATTCAATCACAATAACCCTTTCATGTATAGTAAGTTGTAAGTTTGTTGATTTTATTTATCAATATTTTAAACATCATATAAATGATGGATTGTGATTAAATGTCAGTGTGAACCCCTTTTACATCGTCGTGGGCCTTTTCCTCTTATAATTAATTGAAAATCATCATCACTACGAGGAGATTGAGTCATTAAACAAAAAATTATATAATTAGTTAATAATATCATAAATTAAAATATTTTTAGTTAGAATAAAGTATAAAATTATTATTTACTAGAAACTAAAGTTTTCTCAAGACTATTTATTTTTATATTATTGTACAATTCTTTTTGTTATATTTATAATAAAAAATTTAATATAATTAGGTAAATTATAGAACCTAAATAAAAATAATAAGAAATTAAATTAATGATAAAAACTAAATTAAATTAAAATATTTATTTTGTGATTTTTAATTTCAAAAGAAAAGAGAGATAAAATAAAAAAATAAAAATAATTAAAAGACATTAAGATTCAAATTTTAGAAAAGTTCTAGATTTGGGGTTTTGACATCTTGGTTATGTAACATCTTAAGATTCTAATATTATTGATACCAATCATTCATATAATCCAATTAGTTTCTCATACAGTTGAAGTCCCAAAAAAATAGAGATATAAAATATTCATTACATTACACTCAATGTTATGACACACATATCAATAATTTCAAATTTTAAAATAAAATATAACATAATGATTACATAAACTTAACAATAATGTCTCTAAATTCAAATAATAGTATTTGTACACAACTCTCGTATGTACATATTCAGCAATAAAGTAACATCCTTTAATACTTATAGTCACAATTTGACATACTTCACTTGAGAGCATCATGTCCCTCTGCTTCATCACTACTATTTGTTCCCATTCAAAGCATGATCATCACAGTCATACAGAAAACACAAGCATTACAAGGGTAAGATTAACAACATTTATATCTGATACAATCAAAACACATTCACTAATAGTAAACAACCATCAATCACTCTTATGCTCCACCTGAATATAAACACTCACAATCAACCAATCACACTTATGCTCCACCTGAACATAAGTACTAACAACAAATCAATCACACTTATGTTTTACCTAAATATAGGCACCCACAACCAATCAATCAAACATTAATTAAATATCACAATCAATCAAATAAAACACACTGATGTTCCCCTGAATACAAGTTTCTCACTCAACAACATGTTCGTACGCGACCTATTTTGAAATATCTACACTGAGTTCAGACACCGAAACGACTTAAGGCCCTTTCTAATTGGCGACAGGCATCCAAGTTTCATTATGTTACCACCAATTTAAGTCTAAACAATACTCATATGACAACCACAAACTGATATCTAGTGTCTACTTGACACCCTATGACACGTAGTCATTGTCTGAGTATGTCTTTTAGGCACTTTCTTGCATATTGGGTACCAAGACCATAATGTAAATAACAGAAATATCCCCTTGCATATTTGATACTCTGGATTACATTGATCTCAATTGTATCCCTAACGTCAATAAATATATTCTTCATCATGCATTTCAACAATATGCATTATGTCACAAATCCAAATATATGATCATCATTCCAATAAATTCAATTTCAATCACAGAGAGTCAATTCAACCAATGCTAAGTTCCCTACTGTAACCACTATATCCAAACTATCTAGTAAATTGTCCAATTCAAGATCAAACATCACTTCTATGATAACCATCAACTATGTAACACATCATATATCTCATTCCATTATCATTAATTTCTAAGAACCATAATTAATTTCAATCACGGTGAAGGCATTACCTTTCATTCAACACCTTTTGTAATTTCTCAAAGTTTCTAATACTTCTGATAATATCACTCGTTAAATTGAATTCATTTCACGTAAATTTAAAACTCAAAACTATTGCAAACCAAATTATTGATCACAAAAATATTAGTTTCATACAATATAAATTCAAGTATAATAAATTTTCCAACAAAATAACTCATAACATACACTACACAAGCTTGCCAAGTGAGACAGACCACTCAACGAGTAACAGGGAAGCTTGCTTTAGCAACCACTACCACTCAGCAGGGACCCTAAAGTGGATTGTTTCAGTGAAGGAATTTCACTCGACAAGACACGTTGTTGGGTACAAATCCAAACATTTATCAAACAGAGACAAATTCTTGTAGGGCAAGACTCACCGCCCAACGAGCCCATGCAGACTACAGGACTTAGCTACATAATTCTCTACCAAACATCATCATACTTAAACCAATTCCACACTATTACCTCAACATAAATATAGGTACATGCAATATACCAAGTCCATCTCAATATGTCATTTGTCAGTTAAACTTCATCACAAAACATAACAGATTATCCGTACTATTCTATACTATGCTATCTAAAAAAGATTCAGAAGATTATACAAAATTCTATCCAAAACATCTTATACTTCAGGTCAAATCTCCAAGTGCAGTTACAACTCATCTACCTACCTCACATTATCAACATTGCTATATGCTCCAGTGCAAAACACAATCATCACAGTCATACAAAACAAACACACATGCAATGGTAAGCATAGGATAAAATACATTCTATCATTATATAGAAATTATGCAATCTTAAAGTATAACAACCAATCTCAACACCCATATTATCAACATATGGGTCATAACCAAGGCTAAGTTACCATTTGTAACTGCTCGTAACATAATTCATTAATACTTCTTATGAATGAATTACAATCACCAATCATTGACAAGCACAATTTCATATCAATATAACATCTCATAAACATGTATCTCATTTCACACACATCACCATAACATGATCACAATATAATCTATCAACAATTATGTACTAATTCTCAAAACAACTCAAAACATAATTGTTTATTCAAAATATCCAATCGCATTTTTAACAAACCATCAAATCAAGATCTTTACAAAAGTAACATTTCAAATTATCAATTTCACCAAAATCAACACGAGAATATCGATCTTTCAACATTTACAAAGAACAGTCAATACATTCAACAATCATTTCAAGAAAATCACTTCCAAAAATATACTTCATCTCATTTACACAAAAGACTTAATTTCATAAAATACTCAATCAAAGTCAAAAGCACAATCACTTAGATCAATTAACTTCACAACCTCAAATCTTAATTTTCCAAATTAAAAGCAAAGATTTAGCTTTCCTTACTTATTTCTCACTTTAAAAACTGACTCAAACAAAAATGGGAGAATTAACAAGAAGAGATCTTTCAGAACTTGACAGAAATCTCAATTTCAACAAGAACCTGAGAATTAAAATTTCCAAAGGAATTTCCCTTTTTAACAAGAATGAAAGGATAAAAAACAAACGGGAAAAGGTTTAGAAAACTGTGATTAGACATATATATATTGATCACCACTCTTAAACAGGAGAAATGGAAGAGACTCATCAGATTCTGTCAGCCTAAAGGCCACCATGCAAACAAGTGCACCACCATGGCCAAAGAGAAAGAAGGCGGACGATGGAAGGGAGAAGGTTTACGAAGAAGAAGAAAAGAATGAAGGAAATTAGGAAGAAAGAGTTTATATAGCCTCAAAGGTGTATTTAGAAAAATCGGTTTACTAAATGCAACTTTTCCTTTCCGATAATGGATTATCCGGAAACTTTTTGAAACTGAATTAAAACCTTCTGAAACAAAATAACAATAATTGTTCTCATCTCTTCATCTTTTTACCATCAACCAAATGCACCTATATCTCAAATCATTTATTAATTTAAGTAAAAACTTAAATTTTAATTTCCTTCGCTATTTATTCTTCGAATTTATAACTTATTAAATAAACGGGTCCTTACGCCTTTGATTATATTCAAGCAACGAAAATTATCTGTTTCCAATCACATACTTATATTAAATATCATTAACAATAACAAAGTATATAAAAGCATATCATCAATCATATTTTAATCTAATACCAAAGTATTTCATTTCTACACCTATAATCAATACTAGAACATCATTTTCAAAGAATAAACATTTCAAATCATTAATTTCACCAAACATCCATACACCAAAATATTCCACATTACAGATCATTCACTTCAATCACAACTCATTTCAAGAACAAAACTCAAACCCTCAATCATACAAAACATACCCATTTTTTGCATAACACTCAAATCATAATCAAAAGCTTAGTTGGTCAAAATTAATTAATGTCTCAACTATTAAATCATAATTTCTTAAATTTAAAATCAAAGATTTAACTTTCCTTACCTATTTCTCCTTTTCAAAGTTAACTCAAAATAAAATAGAGAAATCCACCCAAAAAAATTTCACAGGAAACCAACAAAAATCCCAAATTAAAAACGAACCTTAGAAATCAAGATTTTCAAAGAAATTCTCTTTTAACAGGAATGACAAGATCGAAAATGGTCAGAAAAAGGTTTGTTGATTCAAGATTAAACTTACTTATAATAGAAACCACTCAACAACAAAAACTATGGAAAAGACTACGCTGAAATTCGTCAACCGGAGGCTAACTATACAAAGCAAGGAAGAAAATGATAAGGGAGAGAATTGAAGCACTAGAGAAGAAAGTAATTGAAGAAGAAGAAAGAAAATAAGAAAGTGGAAAGAAAAAAAAAAGAAAGAAAAGAGAGTAGGGTGAACTTAGTGAGTTTCAATTTGCTATTTGCATCACCTCCTAAATAGATTTTCGAAAATTTCTTGAAACTCAATCAAAAGTCTCCAAAACCAAGAACTAATTATTATATTTCACTTCCAACCTTCCAAGTATTCCATTAAAATTAATTAACTAATATTGATATTACAAATAAAATCAGTTATTCTCCTATTACTATATTAATATAATATAATTAAACATTTAATTCTTCATAATATTTATTTCCCTTACATTAATAATCTATTATTTAAACAGGTCCTTACATACTATTAGCTTGATTTAATTAATTAAATTTATACTTTTATTGTTATTTATGAAAATAAATTAATATAAAATAACATATTTATCCTCTATCATTAAACAATATATATCTAATTGAATTAACTTATACTTTTATGATAATTATGGCGAATTAAACTTCCTAGAACAAAATTATATAATCTACAATAAAAATTTTATATTTACATTAATGAGTTCCATATATAGGATTATAGCTCGAAAAGAATATAAGATAAAAATAACTAAAACTTACGGCATATTCTAGCACAATGGTAACTATCTAAATTGTCTCTAAAATATAAATCTTGGTAAATAATGTTTTAAAGCATAAAAATGCAAAAGAGTAACAAGTTCAAATAAAATGAGAAGACTAAGCCTAACTTTATAATTTATTTTTATTGAAATATTTATACTAAATATTCTAAATCTAATTATAATTAATATTAGGATAGAAACTACAAGCATTTTTAAGAAAAAATTAATAAAATCTCCTAAAAATATTGTTATTTTTTATATTTTATAATTTTTTTTAAAATATAAATTTTTCTAATAAAAAAATCAGCAAACAATTTATTTTTCTATTTAACATAATATAAATAATGAATTTATTTTTCTAATATTATAAAAATATATTAAAATTTGTTATAAAATATTATTTTGTCTAATTCGCATAACCAATTTATATATGAACCCATGCATATATACACGGTATACATACTAGCTTATTTTTGTATAAAAATAAAAACATCAGGTGCAAAGTTGATTTTATCATATGAGAGTAATTTACTTCATGGTACCTCTTTATCATTTTCCCATATGAATAATGCTCATAAAGAAATCTAAATCAGATTCAATAATGTAAAAATTTGTGAATGAAGGAATTCCATTTGTCACTTTGCCTTTGGTTTAGCACTTAAGCTAACTTACTTTATTATAAAAGAAAAATAAATAAGAGAAAAAAATAGTCCAGGCTTTGCTGTCATTTAACACTCAATGATAGCACATGTAAAATAATTTTCTTTCGGTTTTAAAACAAGTCTTGTATTTTAAAAATATTTTTTTACAATTGCTGAATTAAGTTTTTTATGTAACATTAATTATTTTTATTAATATTAATGTAATATTAGTATTAATATTAAGGTTGGTATTTTATCAATTATTTCAAATTTATTTCTTATCTTTTCCTCATGCTGTCACTTTAGTTTTAATTTTAATATAATATTAATAATAAACTTAATTTTATTTTTTAATTTTGTTTATACGTGTAATAATGTTATACCAGAACTATAGAACCATAGTTTGTCTCCAGATAAATGTGCCAATTTTTGTGGGACCCACTTTAAATAATATTTTTAACGTTAAAAAATTATTTAAATATATTTTTTATATTTGTAAACGTGCCCATATAATTTACTATGTTAGTGGGAATCAGTGGGTTAATTTGTCGTTTTGTACGATACTTCTAAAACCGAAATCTATGTTCTGAAGCCGCAATTTGCAAGATCGGAAAATTTTTGTATCTAGCAAACTCCTATGGTAAAGTGGTTAGCTACTTGGTTATAGTTGGGTGAGTTTGAGTTTGGATATGAAAAAAATGGTATAATATTTTGTTTTTGTTTTTATTTTTATTAGGTATTTTTGAGTTGAAATATATTTACGAGTAATTTATTATATTATTATTTATTTATTTATTATTATTATTATTGTTATTATATATATATATTAAGTAATTAACTATATTTTAGTTTAAAAGTTATGTCACTATTTGTAATGTTATGATTTTTGCACACCCATATTTTAATGGTACATATGGGTATAAATTTGAATATAGACATGTGAAATTATAAATACATATATATAATTTTGTTTAACATATAAGCAGATATAGGCTAGAGCAGGAATAAGACGAGGATCCACAAATTCAACCCAGACTTTGCTTTTGATTTTCTTAAACAGAGAAAACCCAACCCGAATCTTAGTCAACACAAGTTTTCTATGTCAAAGTTGAAAATGGGAATGTGTCGAGTAGTCATAAAACTAGGTGTGATCATCTACTCCTTTGTCTTGTAAAGACTTTCCAAGCTATTGTCTTGAAATTTCAAAACAATTACACACACTTAATTACTATGTTGTGAAAATTGGGTTTGATTTAATCGGAACCGAACTAGTGTTCGATCTCTAAAATATCAGTTATGCTAGGAATTGCTAAAACACCGGTTAAACCAATAAAAAATCGGGTGAATAGACTAAAATTTGTTGTTCAAGAGTTACCCTATTTTTTTTTATTTTTTTAAAAAGGAAAAAACATATAAAAATTAAAAATTTGTAGTTTTTAAAATTTTAAATATATAAATGAGAAATATTCTAATAAGGTATTGCGAAATAAAAAATATTTAAAATTTTTTTTTATAAATTACAAAATATTAATTACAATTTAGAATATAAATATTTCTCAAAATTCATTTAGACGACGTGAAACTTTATCTCTTTATAATATTATAAAGATAATAATACTTAAATTTAATACAATTATATTTATATATTATAAACTATACATATCTTATGTTTTGTTAGTATATTACTATATTAATAAAAATAAATATAAAAAATAATATTTTATTAAATTTAGTTTAATTTTATTGAAGTTTTGAACCATAAATTCATATCGACATGTTTAATAATCGGTCTAATTTTGAAAATCTTGTTTAATCACATAAATTTTTTCATAAATGTGTATAGTGAAAAAAGAATTGAATTTCTATTTCTAGTAGTTTTTTTTCTACTACTTAATATTATTTATTATAGTTATATTTTTTCTCCCTAGTTGTGAAATATATCTTTGTAGTTCGTACGCTAATTTTTTTTTAAAAAAATTTGTTAAATTTATAAATAAAAGTATATTTCAATATATTTTTATTAAGTAATAATAAAAAAATTTAATTAATATACACATCACATTCAATCATAACTCATATATAACTCTTAAAATATTAAATAATAAAAATACATACATAACTCATATATAACTTTCAAAGTATTAAATAATAAAAATAAACAAAATTACTTAATTGAATATGAAGTATAAAACTTTTTATATTAATCATACTAATTAAAGACATAATATAATCTGTTTACGCAGTATCAATTAAATTAAAAAATTCAACGTTATTTTTTTCTAATAGTATTGTTGAAAAAATTGCGTTTTTGAGAAGTTCCATAATATTATTATCTTCATTCTTTAGTAATGGCATTATCTTTACAAAAAGAAAAAAATAAAATTATCTGTCTCCATCTACATGATGCGGTTTTATATATGTTGGTTGGATAACTTAATGAAAATTTGTTTTTTATACTTATGAACATTTATTTTAAGTTGGAATCTGGTTGGTCCAAAGGATTTTTTAAATGAACTTTATAGTTAACTTATTTTAAAATATATTTTTTAATATGTTAGTCCTCATATTTTTAAAATTATGTATATGAATTCTTAAAATTCTTTAAATAGCATATATTTAAAAACAATATGTAAAGTGTTTTCAGAATTAATTTATATAAGTGCTTGGTATCTCTAAATTTCAGCACGGTAATTTAATAGAGAAAAAACAACTCCCAAACTTTTTTTACTTTTTTTTCTTCAAAAGATAAACCCTAAACTAAACCCACAATATCTATGACAAGATCAGAACCATTTGGCTGTTTTCTGAAATGTCTAAAATGAGAAAATGATTAAGAGATAAACATGACCCAACTTCACCAAATGAAGATAAAAGTAAAGGATTAAATAAATAGTTAAATACTACTTACTATTCAATAAATCTCACCCGACCAAGAAATATTCTTTTAGGATAGTATATATTTACTTTACATATCTAAAAAACTAACATCCAAAAAATAATAATTTCTGTGTTGTTGTCTTATCTTCTCTTTTATTTCTTATAAGATAAGATTAATTATTTTTTTCCATTAAGGATAAGATTAATTTATCACTCTTTTCTATTACCAAGCAATGCTGTGAAGAGTAAATTCTATGATAATCATATCAAGTTCCCCACAATTAATGGAAACCAGTGTCCTTTTAAAAAATTATTTATGATACCTAACACAAAAACAGTAAAATAATAAGAACATTTTCTAAGAATTTCATAGAATGCTTAAGTCTAAAATAGTACCCTTTTAAAAAATCTCTATTAAAAATCTATTTACATAACAATATGAGTTTCTAAAAAAAGTGTACAGTTTCTTCAAATTAATTTTTTAATTATAACTAATTAATTATATAATAATTATATTAAAATCCCAAATTAGATATTAATTATACCAAAGTTGTATATAAATTAAGATGACACTATAAAAATTAAGTATTAGAAATATCTAATGAAACAACATTATAAAATAAATGTCCTACTCGCAAATAATCATAACAATTTAAAACCATATCTTTGGTCATTTTAATTCTAGCACCGGTATATGATAGATGAACAAGTGGCACTAGCGTTGTGGTCCACACCTTTGAAGCATGATGCTAAGGACCAGAAATTACAGAAAAAAAAAATAAAAAACAAAAACAAAAAACAACACAAAACACAAATTTCATTGACACAGAAAGAAAAAATACAGAAAATTCCATTATTCTGTCTAAGGAGGTTACATTGAGGAACAAACATTGACCAGAAATTAATCCCCAGCTGGAATCAAAACCTCAAAATGTCAAATAAAAGTCACAAAAACTGTTCCAAAAAAAAAAAACTCACAGCAGCATGCAAGGTTTATTCTAGGGGTCCCAAGAAAATTAACAAAAGGGGGAGAATTTATGGTTTCTTAATCCCTCTATAGTAACATCTTCTAATAGATACTTCTTGATAACTATGATAAGTTATCAAACTATGAAACACATATGTTTATGAAAGAAAACAAGATTATTGATGCTAATTTGAAAACACATGTTGTTGTTATATGTACGACGAATCTATCTACCTTGTGTTTGTGTTGCAGAGCATAAGATCCAACATCCTAGACCAAGCAACTCTTAGTCGTGGATAAACTCTGTTCCTGTAGGTTCTTGATTCTCTGACAACATATTCCATGGTTTCCACGAACAGGTTTAGGCTTCTGATTGGTGGCACGTAAAGGGTCAGAGGAACCGCAGAGAAAGCCACTGTGAAGAACAACTGCAGCATTTTTTTTTTCTTCTAGTTGGAGATGACCCACTTCGAGGAGAATACAAAGGTGAATCCTTTGAATCCGATAGGGAAAAGGGTATTTGGATTTTGGATTTGTTCAACTTTGGAAGTTGTTTTGTTAATGAAGGTTGGGGAAGAAGAAAAAGGGTGTTTGACTATTATAAAGGGTATTGAGAGAGAAGAGATGAGTACAGAGTTATAGAGAGAAAAATAAAGTGAAGGAATAGCAACTTCTCGAAACTTTATGAAGGTTGGCGTTGGTCCAATTAAATATATATATATGTTGAAAATTATTATATAGAGAGAGAGGAAAAAGGGAGAAAGATGAATGGATTAAGTGATAGTTACTGACAAAGGAAAATGGGAAAATGGAGTGTTTAAGATGTTTTGGGAATTGCATTAGATAAGTTTTAAAGGAAAGATGATTTAATAAGTATTTGTGTAAATTTAGTTTTCTTTTTTTTAGAAAAAATCATCTATTTGAATTAAATAAACAATTTTCATTATTTACTGAAATGACATATTTAATTATTGTTTTTGAGAAAATTGGTTGGGAGAATCAAATTTTTTCACGTGATTTTTTTTTTACGTAAACAATCTATAAGAAATAGGTGGTTCGTTATCTATCGGTTTTTTATTAAATATTTTTTTAAGTTTTACTTTTTTTTAGTCAATTTTTTAAATTTATTTTTTATTTATGTATATTATTTTAAATCATAAATTTTAAATTAAATTTTTTTAGTTATTTATATTTTTTATTTATTATGTATTTTATTTTTATATTATATCATTTTTCATTGTTTTAATTTTTTAAAAATTTTGTAATTTATTTTTCAGTTTATATTTTTTAATTTAAATTTTTTAAACAATTTTTACCAAAATAATTTAAAAAATAATTTTAAATATTAGATTTAAAATATTAATTTAAAACTTTTAAACTGAAATATAAATTATAAAGCATTTAAAAAAATTAAAATAATAAAAAACACACAACATAAAAATAAAACATATATATAAATAGTGAAATAAAAATTAACTTAAAAATTTTTAAAATCATACTTTATAACAAATGATGTACATAAAAATAAAATTAAAACAAATCTGGAAAGAAACATCTATAAGAAATTGATTGTTAATTTTTTATTTTGTTTTTTTAGTCAATATTTTGAATTTTTTTAAATTTATTTTTTATTTATATATATTATTTTAAATAATTAATTTCAAAATTAAAATTTTAAATTTTTTTAGTTAATTTATATTTATTTTATTATCTGTTTTATTTTTTATGTTGTCATTGTTTTAATTTTTTAAAAATATTTGTAATTTTTTTTTAGTTTATATTTTTTAAGTCAAATTTTTTAAAATATTTTTACCAAAATAATTTGAAATATTAGGTTTAAAAATCTTAATTTAAAAATTTTAAACTGAAAAATAAATTATAAAACATTTTAAAAAATTAACATAACAGAAAAGATATAAAACATAAAAAAAAAATAAAAAATGAAATAAAAATTAACTTAAAAAATTTTTTACAATCATATTTTAGAAAAACATACTTACATAAAAAATTAAATTAAAAATAAATTAAAATAAATTTTAAAAAAATCGAATCTAAAAAAAATCCTATATAAATTGGTTACCCAAATATCAATTTTTTATAGGATTTTTTCATAAGAAAATAAAATACGTTGATAAATTAATTCCCCCTCTACCCACCAACTTCTCTAAGTGAATAGTAAAAGAAGTTATTTTAGTAAAAGAAGTTATTTAAATAAATAATAGGAAATATGGATATTTTGGTAAATTTTGTTTTGGTATATAAAAAAAACCAAAATTTTTTAATTTTTAATGCTTTAGCAAAATTTTTTCTGTTTAAAATAAATATTTTTTATTTATTTTAAGAAAAAAATTGTATTTATTTATTAACAAATATTTATTTCATATTGACTATTTTCTAATATTTTTTTCTAATTTAATCAAAATATTTTCTTATATTGGTTTTCTTAATTTGTTATTTAGTTAATTTTATTTGAAATTAAAATTATTTAAACAATTTAATTTTAAACTATTTAAATTGGATCAGTTTTCATTTATAATTTTACTTTTTAAAAATAGTGAAATATAATAAATATAATAAAAATTATTTAAAATAATAACGGTAATATGACTAATAATAGTATAATTCTTTCAATATATACTATTATGAAAAATTTATACAACTCAGTAATTATATTTTTTTAAAAAAAAAAAATTTCATATTTAATCAAATAGTTATTGAAAAATTGTTTTTAATTAAATATATTTTCTAGGTTATAAATTATGGGTTTAAAAGCTTGATTGATTTTATTTTATTTTTTCCTTTTCAAAAAAAGAGTTTTCAAAAATTGTTTGAAAAAATTGTTTTCTATAAGAAAAGAAAAAAAAACTTGTTTACGTTATTTGAAAACTATTTTGAAGATGTGAAAAAAAACTTGTTTATATTTACGAAAATGTCATTAATGAAAAACAAAAAATATTGTATTCCTATTATATTTTGAGTTTTCAAAAAAAAATAAAAAATTAAAAAACAAAACTACTTAAATTTGTTCCTGTTTTTTACTTTCTAAAAACTAAAAAATCATGACTGTTTTCCAAAGTTATTTAAAAAACACACTAAATAAACGATTTTTTTGGATTTTAAATACTAAAATACTGAAAACAGTTTTATAAAACTGTTACAAAAAAACACTTAGGGCTTGATTGATTTGGTTTTGGTTTTTAGTTTTTGAAAAGAGTTTTCAATAATAGTTTTCAAAAACGGTTTTCTGGAAGAAAAAAAAAACTTGTTTGACAAGTTTTATTTGAAAACTGTTTTAAAGATGTAAAAATGAAAAAACTTGTTCATATTTATTAAAATTTCATTAATGAAAAGCAAAAAACAATATATTCTGATTGTATTTTGAGTTTTCAAAACAAAAATAGAAAACTTAAAAGCAAAACTACTTTTATTTGTTCATATTTTTTAGTTTTTAAAAACTAAAAAACTAGAACTGTTTTCGAAAACTGTTTTCAGAAAACACTACCCAAACAAGTTTTTTAGTTTTTAAAAAGTAAAATACTAAAAACAATTTTATAAAACTGTTGCCAAATAAACACTAAATCTTTGAGTTCTCCACTATTGATTACACATTATCAATTAAATTTTTTCTATAAAAAAAATTAAATATATTTTTCATTACTAAATATAAGTCTAGTGATAATTTGGAATTGAATCAGTTTTTAAAATAAACCCAAATCTAATACGATCCAATAAAAATTTTACCTTGTATATTATTTAATTTGAGTTTAATTGGTATTTACCGTCAGTGTAAAGATTTTTACACTGACATCCAATCACAACCTTTCATTCATGGTAGATTTGTTGACTTTACTCATTACTACTTTAAAAGTCACATGATTGAATGTCGGTGTAAAAATTTTTTACACTGACAGTGTATACCAATTAAACTCATTTAATTTTTTAAATTAATTCTTTATATTTTTATTAATTTTTTAGTTTATGATACACTTCTATTTATGCTTGAAAACTATGTATAATCTAAGACAGAAAAAATGGGGGAGGGAATGTTTGACAAATTGCATTTGTTTATTTGTAAATACACTCATATTCCTCTAGTCACTACAAAAGAAATAGGCTTCAACATCTGTTCTAGAGATGAAACAAATACTATTTTGCATGAATTAATTTAGATTCATTATAAATTGATCCTCCACAATTTTGATCTAACGGATGATATTAATACTATAAAGCATAATGAGCTACTACATCAACTATCAAAATTATATATATTATTGTGGATTATTTTTTTCTAAAATCCGTGCATAAATTTTTTTTCAAAATTTAAATGATGGGAGATTAATTTATAATTTTTATATAAATACCCATCTCTTTATTAAAATGATATTTTTTATTCAATTAAGTGAAATACAAGATATGAGAAAATGAAAATCAAGTTAATTGGATACACACGTTTGATAAAATAAGAGGTTTAAACTTTAAATTTGAATACTAATCATATACAAATATTTTAAGGTCGATTAATAATCACATAAAAGGAACTTGATTAACTTATAAAAATATGCCAAAAAGTTTAAAAAATAGGAACTTGATAGGATTTAGAATCGAATTAATTAAATTCAAATTTTGGTAGTTTAATCTATTATAACCTATAGTCTGTATATTGAGTTAAATGGTCTATTTTACAATATCAAACAACTACCTTTCTTTTATTATAATTTAGGGAAGATGAGGGCTTTTTTTGAACTAGAGGCAAGTGCCATTTAGAAAAACCGAAGAGGTAGTAAGAACAATTGTTTATAGTTATATTTTAAAAAGAAAACAAAAAGATAAACCTTATTTAAAATAGTAATGTTTAAAAATTATTATATTTTTTTCAAAAATTACAACACCTCTTATAAATATAATCATTTTTATTTTAATCACTTATTAATATATATTTCATTTGAAATAATTTATATTTATAAATATATTTTATTACTTATTATATCATTATTAAATGATAATGTAATTAGTTGAGTCAAAAAAGAAAGGAGAAAAAGGTGAACGAAAGAAAATACAAATGCTTGGTTATAACTACAAATAAAAATAAGATTCTATTATATTGGAAACTTATATTTTCTTATTTAATTGTTCATAATTTAATAATAATTATATATTTATATTAAAAATTTATTTTTATTTTTAATTAAATAAATACAAAGTCATTATATTTGATACCATTTTTTTTTTTTACTTTTTCCTGCTCTATTTTTTTATGCATATAATGCCACTAGTAAATAAATGTCACATTGTCGATATTTTTAGTTAAGAAACCAGGACCTAAATATAATTAATATACAACTAAAATGAGAAAAATAATATCATAAAAAATATTTTTAATTATATAATTTTTTAAAATTTTAGAATTATACTGTACATCATAAAAAATAACCTTTAATATTTTATTAGAAAAAATAAAACTACTATTAAAAAAAGAAAAATGACATTACAATTACTCACAAATATCTTAGTTTGATCTATTATTGTTACGGAAATTAGTACAAAATTATCCTCAAACAAAGGCAACTTGTTACGTATTCCTTAATTAGTTTGAAAGTCCTTTTTATCTAATATGATTTGTACGTTAGAAGTGGAATTAGTCTATGTATTAATGATTTATTATCTCTTAAGGAGGCTTTGCAATGTGATGTAAGGAAAGGAAGAACAACTTTAAACGAAAACAAAGCTACTTTAGTTAAGTTAATTTGGTTAATCACATACCTTTCGAGTATTAATTTCAACATTAATTAGCATGTTTGAGGTGGTTATTATTATAGTAATTATATGCAATAATTTAAAACACTATTTTTTCTTTAGAACAAGTACACTATGATGGCATAGAATACAATAAATTTGCATAAAAATATAAATTCAAATTCAACGTTACTATTTTTCTAAAAAACAAAATTAACCTAACTTCCATTGTCGACACCCCAAGTCACTATGTATTGTGTTAAGGAAACGAGTATTTAAGTTTGTCATAATTCTTAACACGGTGACAACTAAAAAGTACTTTTGTCTTTACTCTTTAGTCTTTCTTTACATATCTGTTAGTAGGTTGTCATTATGGCATCATGTAAAAGTTGGACCTATACTTTGTATTTTTCAAGGAATAAAAAAAAAGGGTCATATACAAATACATATTTAGACCTAATTAAAATTATATTCACAGTCTTCAAAATTTATAATCACAAGATTATGGATTGATTTTTTCATAAAGTTCCTATAGTTGATAAATTATTTTGTTTCTTAAAAGACTAAGGAGATTTTGTAATTTCCCATTTTTTGGTTTGAAATATATTTTGAAGGCAAAAACTTATTTTATGAAAATTGCAATGGTTTGGTTTTTTATTTATTTTTAAAATAATTTTTATCTCATTTAGAAATAATAAATTTTGGTTTTGAGATTTTTTTTTTCAATTTTTAGTTTTTACCTTAAACTTGTTATATGCATTCCATCATTTTTTATTGCTACCTTTGATTGTTGATCATCAGTTTCCATTCTCAATGGTTCGTCACTGACCGTCACATCTAACTTCAATCATGTATCCTCTAATTGTCATCATTAGTTACTAGATGTTAGGTACTGATTTTCGGTTGTCGATCATTAATCATCAATCCATAATCGTCACTGCTAATTAATGGCCACTACCACCATTGGTTACCATATGTAACCATTAATCACCAGTTATTGATAAGGTTGTCAGTACCATCGTTAATCAACACCTCAAATCACAGAGCACTACTGATCATTGACCTTTACTACTAGATGTTGGTTATTGGTCGTTGGTTACTATCAATCACTATAGAGGAATAATTCCAATGAGTTAAGATTTTAATAGTACTTTGAAATTAAAAAAGAAAATATTATTTTTATAAATTTAAAAACTTAAAATTAAAACTAGTTTTGGTTTTTATAAATTTAAAAACTAAAATAAAAAAATCACTCCGAGTGTTAACTAAGTTTGTTTCGTTACAAAATCAAAGAGCAGTAAAAAGAAGAAAAAAAAAAAAAGAAAGTGCGAGAATTGTTAGTATCATAGAAAAAATTATTTGTTTTATTAAAAAAGAGAAAAAATTATTTTGTTATAAGATAATAAGAAAGGTGTTATGAGTTTATGGCCCAATCCATAATTTTAGTGTTCATTTTCTAGATATAATATTTTTGAATTATTGTTTAAACTTTGAAGTCACTGAAACGAATTTTTGCATTTTCCAATAAGAGAATCAAGAAGCAAATTTGTTTTTTTGTTAAAAGCTAAGATTTTATTAAAAAAAGAAACCAAAAGTTTCTTATAATACAAAAAACGGACAACATACTCCTCCAAATCCTATTGAAGCATGCTAAGACTTATCCGCCTAAGACATATTTAATAAACACTCTCTAGGGTTAGTGTACCAATCCAAGAATACACACCCCCTATTAAACCCGAAGGAATATGACAGTCATTTCCACGAGATTACCTTTACAGCCATCAGAATGTCTACTGAATCCACCTGTATTCTATAAAAAACAATCTGATTTCTAGTAATCCAGATTCCCCAACAACCAGCCAGCCAGAAAACATACCTGCACTTCTTCTTTCTCTTCCCAACCACCCATGCTGACAATGAAAGAAAAAGTTGATTCAGATCCCCAGGAATCGGTCCCTGGATTCCCAACCAGCTAATTATATTGCTCCACACTGATTGGGCTTTGGCACACGTTAAGAACAGATGATTCCTACTTTCCATATTGCTTCTACAAAGGACACATAGAGCCCCCTCTCCTGGAATCTCGACACCTCTCTTCAGTAGATTATCAATGGTTGGTAATCTATCCAGCAATAATCTCCATGAGAAAGCAATTACCTTGGAGGGTAGTCTATCTTCCCACATTCGTCTCAATTGGTTAGGTTCCACCTCGGTGAGTGTCGGTGAGTTCTGTTGCGTGCTCAGTACCACATAAGCCTCAGCAACTGAGAAACCTCTATCCTTACTAGACCTCCAGGTCCATCTATCCAACCTGTAATCCACAATTACCACTGGCTGTAGCACACTTTGTAAGAGACAAAACTGATCTTCTTCCCAAACAAATAGTTCCCTCCTCCATACCCAACTCCACCCCTCAGATGCTTCTTTTTTCCGGTTAATAGTGGTACCCTTATCAGCCACTAACCCATATAACCTGGGGAACTTTAAGCTGAGAGGTCCCTCTCCAATCCAATTCTGTTCCCAAAACAACGTATCCTTTCCGTTCCTGACTTTTTTCATGACATTATCCACGAACCAGTATGGTTTCACCGCTTTCGGCCTGTCAACGTCCCATAAATCCCACCACCACTGTGACACTGTAGATAAATTCTGCTGTCTTTGATTAAATTTGTATGTCTGGCCATATCTACTCTCCAGCAAACTCGCCCATATTGCATTTGGCTCTGATAATAACCTCCACCTCCACTTTGCAAGCAAACTCAGATTAAAGTTCCACAGACACTTTACCCCCAAACCGCCTTCTTCCTTGGGCCGACACACCTGTTTCCAGCTAACCCACGCAATTTTGTTCTCCTGGTCAGTCCCTCCCCACAGAAAGGAGCGTTGTAGGCCGGTGATGACTTTTAGAACTTTCTTGGGCACCTTGTAGAAAGAAAAGAGGTATAGTGGAAGGTTGAACAATACTGAATTTATCATAACTAACCTTTCTGAGAACGTCATTTGTTTTGCCCTCCACATTGCCAATTTCCTCTGAAATTTTTCAATGATTGGTGCCCACATTTGTACCCTCCTTGGGTTCGCTCCCACCGGAATCCCCAAAAACTTAAATGGCGGTGAAGATACAGCACAATTCAAGAGATTTTTTACAGCTCGTGTAAATGAATCATCTACATTTAAACAAAAAAATTAGCTTTTACTGTAATTCACCTTTAGCCCCGATGTCAGCTCAAATCCACAAAAAATAACCTTCAAATACCATACTGATTTTCAGATAAGCTTCCGCCATCATTTTTGTTATATAATTGAGCTTATAAGAAGAGCACATACTTTAATTTCAGAATTCAATCCCCTCTAACTCTTATGAATTTTGGAAATCTTATTGATTTAGGAAACAAAAGAAGGTTGGAGATTTAAGGGATTTTATTCTAATAAGATGCAAACTCACGTTAACGTGGTCAAATGTTAATGTTGCTACTTACCTTAGCTTTTTTTTAATAATAAAAAAATTAACGTTAATTAGTGCAGCACAAGAATTACATCTCAACTATATTTTAGAATTAAATATAGCTACACTAGAATGACAAAATAAAGTCTTTATTTTAGATCTTCGAAAATAATATTTTTATTATTTTTAGGTTTCATAAATTTTTATTATTTTCTCACCGAAAATAATTGGTTTTGAGATTTCTTTTTCAATTTTTAGTTTTTACCTCAAACATGTTGCGTGCATCCACCAAACTAAGTCTTTTAAACTTACTCTCAGAGTAAGTACATCCCTCCTCTCTCTCTCTCTCTCTCTATATATATATATATATATATATATATATATATATATATATATTCAACAAGTTTCTAAATAACTTTATTGAAATAAGCTTAAAAAAATGAGTGTAACTCGATTAGCAACACAAGTTTGTGGGAGAGGATCTAGGTTTAATACTTGTAGAATACTCTTTAGGAGGGGTAAAGAGCTGGAAATGTAACTAATCCCAAGCTTACTAAATACAATTATTGTAATAGAAAATATTTTTTGTATAAGGCAAAATATATTAATAAATAACAATAACATGGTAAAATACAAGATATGTCTTCTAAAGAGTACAAAAGTTTACTGTTCAAAACCAAGAAACATCTCTAGGATACAAATAAGAAATACATAGAAACTAACTTGAAGTAATACAATAAAACAGCTCAAGCATGAGGTGGTGATTTGAAAAATTGAATCATTGCCTGCTTTCTATAGATACGAGATTGCCAAATTACATAAATGAATCAAATCGCCTGTGCTTCTTTGTTGCCTCTTATCAATCCCATTTATATAAAGGTATTGAAAAAAAAAACTAGCTTCTTTTTTGTCAAAAAGGTAAAAACTATCCTCTTAATCACAAATAAAACTTATTCATAAATATTAAAATAACAAAAATTTCATATTGTTCATAATTAAATATTATTTATAATAGTAAAATAACAAAATATCATATTTTTTAAAGTGAAAATCCATAAGGATTAAAATAATATAATATTACCACAAAATATTAAAATGTCAACATAACATAAATATAATAACACATTTTACACGATCTCAAAACTAATATTTTTGAAGTTTTACCAACTTTATCACCAAGTTTACCAGCCAATTCAGAATAAAACGATTTTTAATATATTAATTCAAGTTTAACAACAACTAACAGGTGTTTCATGAACCCCTTTCTACTATTCCAATTGAGTTTTCTTTCAAATAAATTATCATTTAGAGATCAATTTTTCTCAAATAAAGTAAGGAAATATCCAGTATTGTATTGAATATGTATATACATCAATTAGTCTTTAAGATGATATATTTTACTCATATTCAGAATTCTATTCAATAGATTTGCTAATATCTAAAGTCACTTTTATTGTGATTTCTAATAATTGAAAAATTACATGTATAATTTTCTTTCTTCGGTAACCATTTAAAAGAGAATAATTATTTAAGAATGAAATTGAAGGTTTATTTGTATTAAAATCACTGTTGTGTGTATCCATACTAAAGACAGTGACACTGTTTCTTTCCTATTTTTCTTATATATGTTGTGGCAAAATGTTCAACCATGCACGAATTACAAAATTTGAAAGATCCAAGCAACTAATATACCATGATTTTAACCACAGTTTGCACAAAAAAGAATAAACAAATGATGATATCATAAAACAGAAATCACACGAATTACAATATAGGTAAGTATAGTTATAACCCTGTAAGCATCAATTCCAATCTTGACTATTTCTTGAAAGACACCGCCGAGAGTTACAAGAAATTGTAAAGTTACAAGCAATAGATGCAAGCTTCATAAATAATCATAGACATGATGTTCTTGATTTGTCTTGAATTTGCTCATGCATCCACTTATTCTTCATTGATTTCCAACCGAGTTCGAAACCCTCACTTATCCTTCTTGCAGTTCTATGAACCTCACTTGTTGGAGGATATTCCAATGCATGAGAGAACACAACCCTCATATCATGTGCAAACTCACGAGTTTCTGAGTAACTATGTTTTTTTAACTTTGACTCAATATCCTCTAAACACTTTGGATTTCTTTTAGCCTTGCAATAAAGAATGTCATTCTTGAATACCCATGCATCTCTTCCTACCATCAAACGCTTTAACATCGCCCAACATTGCATCTTCTTATCACGCTCCATCTCACACACCTTCTCTCTTGTTCTCTTTCTATCTGAACCCTCTTTCTTGTTCTTCTCCTCACACTCTTTTTTTGTACCACAAGATTTAGATGAATTATCTGTTACCTTAACCCATATTGCTTCTGCATAGTAACCCTTCTTATTCTTCAACTCACACACTTTTGAGGAAAGAATTCTTGAATCTTTTGCTTTTCCGAATGGTTGGTTTAACGAACTCAGTGAAGATACTTCACAGTTTTCTGGAATTTTAGAAATCTTTATAATCAACTTTTTGTGGGATTGTTCTCTTTCTGCCATTATTTTTGAAAATTGATGAATGAAGCAGGAATGCAAACAGAGGAAAAGGAGTGAGTAATTAACCAATCATAGGTGATGTTAATAGATTATGACCCAATATTATATAGAAATAAAGATAAAGATAAATTTAATCTTTAAAATTGAATGGATATAACAATTTTATCGAAAATTTTGAAACACATAAAAGATTAAGATTTGATTCTGATGAATATTAATTAAAATAAAGTTTTAAATATAATGAATATATTTTTTTAATAAAATCTGATTTGAACAACAACAGTATCCAAATTCAATTCCATAACTATGTGTTTTAGCGTTATTCTTGGAAGCGTCATTCTAAAGTCCGCCAAAGAGCTTCGGCAGCTGTACCTTCTCACTCTTCACTGTCGATTAGGACCAATTTCAATTATTACTATTTCTTATTTTTTTATTTTTTTTTTAAAAAAATATTTTATCTCTGGTTTTCTCTTTTTTCTCTTCTTATCTTTTAGTAAGTGTAGTTAATTACATGTAATATAGTTATTTAATTTTTTATTTTTTTAGTATTGTAATTTAATTTCTTATTTAAGCATAGTAATTTAATTAAATTTTAGTATACTAAATTTATTATTTTTAGTATAGTTATTTAATTTTTTATTTTTTAATATAATAATTTAATTACATTTTAGTGTACTTAATTTATTATTTTTAGTATAGTTATTTAATTTTTTTATTATAATAATTACATGTTTATTATATTAATTTACTTAATAAATTATGTGTTTAGTATATTTATTTAATTAAATATTTGATTAGAGTAGTTAATTACATTTAGTATAATTATTTAATTTCTTATTTTTTAGTAGAGTAATTTAATTTCTTATTTTTGTTAGTATAGTAATTTAATTTCTTAATTAATTACATTTTTAGTATAATTATCATTTTTTTTAGCTCTCATATTACACTCCAGGAAACTATTGGTGGAGAGTAAACAAATTTGCAAAATTTTTTTAAGAATTTTGAAAAAACATTATATATTAAAAAAATATAGACCAAAATAATACAAAAAATTTTGAAGAATATATTAATATATAAAAAAAATTCTAGGTACCTAAAACATGTTATACCCAACATTTATTTTACTTTTTATATTATTCTAATTATTCTATAAATAGTTAAATATTATTCACTCCATCTTTTCCTAACTATTTCTCCTAGTATTTAACTCAACTTGAATTTGAAATTTTTGGTTAAATGAAAACAATTTTAAACTTTAAATCCTAAAACTTTATCTGTATAATGTTCCACCATAATTTAATTTCAACTTTATGTTTCATATCTTATTTCTATAAATTCTTAATTATAATAATATATTATTAAGTACTCTTTGAATTACTCGCTAAATACTAGTTTTATATATAATGATGTAATATTTTTATTTTCTAAAAATATGTTTTCAAATTTATAAATATTTTAAATTTAATTAGTAATTAATACTTAAATTTTTAATTAATTAATACCATATTTTTGAAAACCGAATTAGATGGATCAATTCGACTGTGAATCCATCTGGTGACCGGTTCAATTATATATAAAAATATTTAATATTCTAATTTTTTAATAAAATATTTAATTATATTTAAAAAACATTTAAATAAATATCTAATTGTAAAATAATTATATTAAATATCAGCTACAATAGTTTTAAAAAAAATTCTAACTCTCAGTACAAGATTATATTATTAAATATTAATATTTAATTTGGAATATTTTTAGAATATATCGAATAAGTAAAATAATAGAAATAAATTTATAATTTATTTTGAAATATATACGTAAATGTATATATATTATTTAAAAATATGATTATTAAATATATATATATATATATATAAATTATAATTTTTATGTTACGCTAGCTTATTTTAAACATATTAATGTTAAAATTAAATAATTATAGCAACGTTAAAAAAAATGAGAGTTTATTATATAAAAGAAAATATAAATATGTTACGTTCTTAAAACTAGAGAAAAAAAAAATCAAAGGATAAGCCTCATCTTTTACCAACTACACTTATCTATATCTAAGGGAAAGAAACTAGATCATGTAAATATAAGTGCAAATTGGAATAGTAGAATTATGGCAGCTGAGCTTATAAATAGGTTGGAATTGTAAAAAGTTGAAAGACAAGGTTAAAAACGTGAGAAAGATTGAAAAGAATCTTAGAGTGAGTAAAATTGAGTATGTTACTCTTTAAAAAAAACATTCTACCTCTTGTATTGCTCCAATTGTCACCGGCGAGAGGAGACATTTATCGATTTTAATTATTATGCTTACTTAGTTGTTTATTTTATATTACTTTTAAATATAATTACTTAGTGAGGTATCCCTAATCTCATTCTATTTATTATTTTACGATACTAGTCGTTATAGTTATTTAATGAGGTGTCCTTAATCTTACTTTATTTATTATTTCGTTATTTTTAACTATAATTATTTAGTGAGGTGTTCCTAACCTTATTCTATTTATTATTTTATGTTACTTTTAACTATAAATATTCATTGAGGTGTTCCTAACCTTGTTTTATTTGTTATTTTATGCTACTTTCAGTTATAATTATTTAATTTGTTATTTATAATCTTATTTGATTTATTAAATTAGTTTTTTTTACTAACTATTTTATTTTAAACATAATGGTTATTTTTTTATTATTTTGTATATAAAAAAATTAATAAAATTTTTAATCTTTAAATAAAGATTTGAATTACGTTGTAGTTGGAGATTTGACCTTGGGGATTTAAATGAGTAAATATTCAATGTGACATATCCTTATATTCTTTAAAAATCATAGTAAAGAAATTCAGTTATCCTGAATAGTCACTACAAAAACAATTCAAATTTCTAGAAGAAGAAAATATATATATATATATATATATATATATATATGATTATTAAAAACAGAATTATATATATGTGTAATTATTATAATCGCATCTATATATAGATATTTATATTTTTTATTTAAATTTTTATTATTTAAATTGTCATTATGTAAAGTATTTATATGATAATTGTTCTCACTCATTTATTTTTTTGTCTCTTATAAAAATGAAATTTTCAAACTTAAAGCATGAATGCACCCAATGCTCTAACCCCTTTTACTGCAGTTATTTCAGCTACCTTTCCAAGCACCAATTGGGTCACCGTAATTGAGAATTTAGTTATATCTAGAGGAACTGATGTATCAACTTTGATATTTTACTACGAGCTAGATGAATATGTACTGATTGAGGGACCAATAGTTGTTACGTTTTATCTTCTACCGACTAACTATACAAATCCCTTATTGAATCTTTCTTCGCTGGCCATGTAAATATTGTAGGAAAGAAAAAAAAATTATAAGTAAAGGGAAGAACTATACATAAATAAAATCTTCCTTACATATATAAATATGTATATAGTAGAAATATATATAATATTGTAAATATGACTTGTGAATATATATAAATATGATTTTGTTTATGATTTTATTTTACTTTATTTAATAAATAGTTGAAGAAAAACATTATTTGTAAAAAAAATAATTAATTAAAAAATAAATTATTTTCTTGTAACTAATAACAGGTTTAAGTGAAAAAAAAAATTATGATAAAATTGAGATATATAAAATAATGTTACAACAAAAGATTTCAAAACCGGTCAAAAAATGGTTGAATCGACCATGAACGGGTCCTAAAAATTGATTGAAATGATCTCTAAGTAAAAAAATATTTTTTAAATTTTTTATTTTTTAATTTTTAAAATTTTAATATTAAAAAATATGAATTCATATTTATAAAGATTACAAATAAGTATATATATATATATATATATATATATATTATTTTATCATTTTTTTATAAAATATATAATTTATTCATGTATATTAATTAATAAAATTTCAATATCTTAATTTCTTATAGCTTTATATTATAATAATTTTTATTTTATTTTAAATGTTAATTTGTTATTCTTAATGAATATTGTTATATTTTATTGATTATTAAAATTTAAACTTAAGTATTATGATTTATTTTATTTAGATTTTTGGTGTGTACATTAACTATAGAAATGATGTTTTACTTTAATCTTAACTGTTAGAAAATTATTATATTAAATTTATTTAATATCTTGTTATCTATTATTTAGTCATCAGTGTTATTTAATTTATTAATACTGGTTCAACTTCAAGGAGTATTTTCATCTGTTCAATCATTGATCTGATTTTTGAAACATTGATTGATACATAAAGTATTTGTAATTTTATAATTAATTATTTTAATAAAATAATTTTAACTTTTTAAATTTAACATTTTAAATTTATTCATATATAAAATATAAACATTTCTATATGAGAAATTAATATATTTAAATAAAATCTTAATATTTTACAATATTTGTGATTTTTATTTATATTTAATTTACATTGATTACATATTTTAAAAGTCTTTTAATTTGTTTTTAAGCTATAAATTCATAACTTCAACAATATATTTATATGAAAAATAACTTCAAAATATTATTGAACTTATAGAAGTTTTATCTATTTTAAATTTTATAATTGTTAATTGAATTTATTTTATAATTATTTTATTTAAAGAAATGTTTATAAATCATCTTTAAAATTTATTTTATTTAAATAAAATATGAGTTTAATTAGTATGCAGTGTGAGTATAAAAAATTTTACATTATTTACATTCAATTACAAATCCTTAATTTATGATAAGTTTGTTGATTTTATAAATTAATTTTTTAAAAATCGTATAAATAAAAAATATGATTAAATGTCAGTGTGGTATTCTTTTACCATATGAGTGCTACTAATTAAATTTATAAATTTTGAGATATTGTTTTATTTATACTATCAGTGTTAATAAGAGACGAAAATCACCGACACAAGAAAAAGAATAATTTTAATAAGGATTAATGTCTATGTTCGAAATTGAAATAAATATAATATTGACGTAGGTATTACATAGAATTTAACTTTTAAACTTTAAAAAACACGACGATGAGATAATCTAAATGAGAAAATGGTTTGGTACATATAACAAGCAATTTTGATTTCCAGCACAATTTAAATTTTACCTATTTATGATTAAGTAAAAATAGTTCTGAAAATTAAATATTAAAAAATAAGTTATCTTTTTCTTCAGTGGCAGATCTTTACCCAAAATTTTTTAACTGCCAAAATAAATTTTAGACTTAGATAAGTTTTTTTGTTTTTAAAGTTTCACAAAAAATAACTTTTAGTATTTAAAATTAAAAAATATTTTTTTAGTCCCTGAAATTTTTTTTTTGTATCAATATTGTCTATTTATAAGTTTCAGTGTATTTGTCTGTTCTAGATATGACATTGAAGATTGAGGAAATAAGGAGAAGAGTGATTTACGAGTAAAAAAATATGTTCCTATCAGCAATTTTTTTAACCCATGAGAAGAATGATCAAAAAGTGAATGAGAGATTAAAAAAAATATTTTGAATTTTAAAGAGTAAAGATGATTTTTTTAAAACTTTAGGGAAAAAAACTTAGTGTTTTTTTGACAACATGTTTATAAAACTCTTTTCAGTGTTTTAGTATTTAGAAATTAAAAAACTCATTCGGATAATGTTTTCTTAAAAATAGTTTTAAATAGGTCTGATTTTTTAAAAAACTAAAAAACAAGAACAACTTTAAGGAGTTTTTCTTTTCAATTTTCTATTTTTGTTTTAAAAAATTCAAAATATAATGAGAATATGTTGTTTTTTATTTCATTAATGATATTTTTGTAAATATAAATAAGTTTTTTTTTTATTTTCACCTCTTTAAAATAGTTTTTTATAACACTTACCAAACAAGTTTTTTTTATCTTCTTTCCAAAAACAATTTTCGAAAACTGTTTTTGAAAATTCTTTTAAAAACTTAAAAGAACAAAATAAAATCAATCAAATATTTATTTAAATATTTTTTAATAAACAAATATTAGTTATTAATATGCTAATGTTGTTAGTAAAAATATTCAAATTTATGAAATTCCACACGTACACTTTGTAATATATCAATCATCTTCGGTTTTACAACCCCATATACCTTTGCCATATTTTCTCACCATTTGTCACTTCACTGTGATTTAGGGTATTCATGAACGTTTTTGGTTTGAATTTAAAATAAAATAAAAATCAATTAATTTTAGTTGGTTTAGTTTGTATTGAATTTAAATAAAAAATAAATTTAGAAGAAAAATTATAGATTTCTATTTTTCAAAACATAAAAAAATACATCATTTTGTCCCAAATTTTTAATATAAACATATTGTTAAAAGTGTTTAAATAATATATTCAACATAAACCAAATTATCTAATAAAATTAAATTTTCAAACAACAACGACTATAGTATTGACAAGGGATAATGGAGGAAGAAGCGTCGCATGTGTCACTAAGCTTATTTATGGTTTTATATTTAATACAAAAATGTGATTGACTAATTGAGTTTAAGTGAGAATATACTTAGAGTTGGGTTTAGATAAAGATTTTTAAAATTTTTTGTTTTTAATTTTACGTTTTCATAACTACTAATTAATTGCTAATAACATAAAATAATAAAATATAATTTTAGACTAATAATAACATTGGATTTAAAAAGCTTTTAAATCCTTAATCTGAGCCAAGATTGAATTCAATAGTTTAAATTAAATTTAATTTGACAACAAATTAAATTAATTTAATTAAATTAATTCATATGATTAAATTTATCGAATCATTAAAACTAACAAATATATAAATATATATAGAGTTTAATTGATATACACTGTTGGTGTAAAAGATTTTTACACTGATATTCAATCATGATTTTTTATTTATATATATATATATATATATATATATATATATATATAATGGAAAATTGTTTGCAAAAGTAAAGTGACCTCCGAACTGCTTATGGAAGGCGTCAACTTGGATTTTGCAAATGTTATCGAATAGTAAAACTACTTGTTTACTTTTTTTTAAAAAAAAAAACCCTTAAAAATAAAACTAATTTTAAAATTTATTTTTAAAAAAACATTAATCAAATATTTTTTTTAATTTTTAAATAAAATATTAAAAACAGTTTTATAAAACTTGAGACATATAAGCATTGACTCATTCTATGTTATCTGAAAAATATATCTATAGATTCTTTAACATATAATTTTTATTATAATTGGTTTATGTTAACATAGTTTTACAAATGAAGCAAAACGCTCAAATAACACATTAATAAATAAGTTATAGTCTCCATAGAGATTTGGATTTGGCGTAATGTTTAGCAACTTACCAATCGTTTGTATTACACTATGTGAAAAAAAGTAATTGGATTTGACAATTAAACTAAATTGTTATTATTAAAAATGTATAAATATTAAATTAAAACAAAGGATAAATCAAGCAATGGTTCACACACAAAATAAATTTAAGCGATGAGCGGTAGGTTAATAATTTAACCAATTAATCCACACAATTAACTAATTATTCCAATCTATTATTTTTATTTATTCTTCGATCCATGAAAGTATTTAAACCCTAATTTCTTATATGAAGCAAGTATAAATTTCACAATTAAATCCTAGATTTCTCAATCAATTTAATTATGAGATAAATTATAGGATCCACAAAACAAGTCATTTTCTATAAATTTAATAATAAAATGTGAAAAATCTTTTACGAAGGAATCTGGAGGAGTGCTAACACAACACATATGTTAGACACCTTTAGTTTAGTGGTTTATAAAAAGCATTTTTTTCGTATCTTACACCTTTGTGAAACTTTTCAAAATCATATGAGAAATGCGCTTACTAGAAAAATACTTTCTTTAGTTGTCTGCACTATTGTGGTCATATCCACAATACTGTAAAAAAAACTAGTTCAAAACTAATTTAATCTAGAATTGTTAAAAACTGGTTCTAAACCAGTTTATAACTAGTTTTATAAAAACAATTTGGCTTCGAACCAATTTTCTAAAATAGTTTGCTTTTTATGTTTAAAAACTGAATTGTTTGAAACAATTAAGTTAATTTTTTTTTTTAAAAACAGTTTTTGCTAACCCCTAGTTCAAAACCAAAAGTCTCTAGGATATAAATAAGAAATAGGCAAGAACCCACTTCAAGTAACAAAATAAGACAGCTCAAGCATGAGGTGTAGATATGAAAAATTGAATCATTACGTTCTTTCCATAAATACCAAAGACTCGCAAACTACACAAATGGATCGCGTCATCCATAATTCTTTGTTGCCACTAATCAATCCCATTTATATTAGTGGAAAAAAAAACTAACTTCTTTTTTGTCAAAAGGGTAAAAACTATCCTCTTAATCATAAATAAAACTTATCCATAAGTATTAAAGTAATAAAAAATTTCATATTATTTGTAATTAAATATTATTTACGTAATAAAATATCATCATTTTTTAAGTAAACATCCATAAGGATTGAAATAGCTACTACCACAAAGTATTAAAATGTCAACATAACACAATACAGTAACACATATTACACAATCTCCAAACTAATATTTTTTAAGTTTTACCGACTTTATCACTAAATTTACTACCAATTCAGGATAAAACGATTTTTACGTATATTATAAATTATATATTTTTACAAGTTTAAAAGTTAAATTCAAGTTTAACAACTAGCCGCCGTTTCATGAACCCCTTTCTACTATTCCAATTGAGTTTTATTTCAAATAAATTATCATTTAGAGATCAATTTTTCTCAAATAAAGTAAGGAAATATGCAGTATTGTATTGAATTCTTATACAACAATTTAGTCTCTAAGATGATATATTGTACTCATATTCAGAATTCTATTCGATAGATTTTCTAATATCTAAAGCCACTTTTACTGTGATTTTCTAATATTTGAAAAATTACATGTATAATTTTCTTACTTCAGTAACCATTTAAAAGGAAATAATACTTTAAGAATAAAATTGAAGGTTTATTTGTATTAAAATCACTGTTGTGTGTATCCATACTAAAGACAGTAACACTGTTTTTTTCCTATTTTTCTTTTATATATCTTCTGGCATAATGTTCAACCATGCAACAAGTACAAAATTTGATAGATCCGAGCAACTACTATACCATGATTTTATCCACAGTTTGAACAAAAACGAATAAAAAAATGATGATATCATAAAACAGAAATCACACGAATTACAATATAGGTAAGTATAGTTATAACCCTGTAAGCATCAATTCCAATCTTGACTATTTCTTGAAAGACACCACCGAGAGTTACAAGAAATTGTAAAGTTACAAGCAATAGATGCAAGCTTCATAAATAATCATAGACATGATGTTCTTGATTTGTCTTGAATTTGCTCATGCATCCACTTGTTCTTCATTGATTTCCAACCGAGTTCGAAACCCTCACTTATCCTTCTTGCAGTTCTATGAACCTCACTTGTTGGAGGATATTCCAATGCATGAGAGAACACAACCCTCATATCATGTGCAAACTCACGAGTTTCTGAGTAACTATGTTTTTTTAACTTTGACTCAATATCCTCTAAACACTTTGGATTTCTTTTAGCCTTGCAATAAAGAATGTCATTCTTGAATACCCATGCATCTCTTCCTACCATCAAACGCTTTAACATCGCCCAACATTGCATCTTCTTATCACGCTCCATCTCACACACCTTCTCTCTTGTTCTCTTTCTATCTGAACCCTCTTTCTTGTTCTTCTCCTCACACTCTTTTTTTGTACCACAAGATTTAGATGAATTATCTGTTACCTTAACCCATATTGCTTCTGCATAGTAACCCTTCTTATTCTTCAACTCACACACTTTTGAGGAAAGAATTCTTGAATCTTTTGCTTTTCCGAATGGTTGGTTTAACGAACTCAGTGAAGATATTTCACAGTTTTCTGGAATTTTAGAAATCTTTATAATCAACTTTTTGCGGGATTGTTCTCTTTCTGCCATTATTTTTGAAAATTGATGAATGAAGCAGGAATGCAAACAGAGGAAAAGGAGTGAGTAATTAACCAATCATAGGTGATGTTAATAGATTATGACCCAATATTATATAGAAATAAAGATAAAGATAAATTTAATCTTTAAAATTGAATGGATATAACAATTTTATCGAAAATTTTGAAACACATAAAAGATTAAGATTTGATTCTGATGAATATTAATTAAAATAAAGTTTTAAATATAATGAATATATTTTTTTAATAAAATCTGATTTGAACAACAACAGTATCCAAATTCAATTCCATAACTATGTGTTTTAGCGTTATTCTTGGAAGCGTCATTCTAAAGTCCGCCAAAGAGCTTCGGCAGTTGTACCTTCTCACTCTTCACTGTCGATTAGGACGAATTTCAATTATTACTATTTCTTATTTTTTTATTTTTTTTTAAAAAAATATTTTATCTCTGGTTTTCTCTTTTTTCTCTTCTTATCTTTTAGTAAGTGTAATTAATTACATGTAATATAGTTATTTAATTTTTTATTTTTTTAGTATTGTAATTTAATTTCTTATTTAAGTATAATAATTTAATTAAATTTTAGTATACTAAATTTATTATCTTTAGTATAGTTATTTAATTTTTTATTTTTTAATATAATAATTTAATTACGTTTTAGTGTACTTAATTTATTATTTTTAGTATAGTTATTTAATTTTTTTATTATAATAATTACATGTTTATTATATTAATTTACTTAATAAATTATGTGTTTAGTATATTTATTTAATTAAATATTTGATTAGAGTAGTTAATTACATTTAGTATAATTATTTAATTTCTTATTTTTTAGTAGAGTAATTTAATTTCTTATTTTTGTTAGTATAGTAATTTAATTTCTTAATTAATTACATTTTTAGTATAATTATCATTTTTTTTAGCTCTCATATTACACTTCAGGAAACTATTGGTGGAGAGTAAACAGATTTGCAAAATTTTGTTTAAGAATTTTGAAAAAACATTATATATTTAAAAAATATAGACCAAAATAATACAAAAATTTTTGAAGAATATATTAATATATAAAAAAAATTCTAGGTACCTAAAACATGTTATACCCAACATTTATTTTACTTTTTATATTATTCTAATTATTCTATAAATAGTTAAATATTATTCACTCCATCTTTTCCTAACTATTTCTCCTAGTATTTAACTCAACTTGAATTTGAAATTTTTGGTTAAATGAAAACAATTTTAAACTTTAAATCCTAAAACTTTATCTGTATAATGTTCCACCATAATTTAATTTCAACTTTATGTTTCATATCTTATTTCTATAAATTCTTAATTATAATAATATATTATTAAGTACTCTTTGAATTACTCGCTAAATACTAGTTTTATATATAATGATGTAATATTTGTATTTTCTAAAAATATGTTTTCAAATTTATAAATATTTTAAATTTAATTAGTAATTAATACTTACATTTTTAATTAATTAATACCATATTTTTGAAAACCGAATTAGATGGATCAATTCGACTGTGAATCCATCTGGTGACCGGTTCAATTATATATAAAAATATTTAATATTCTAATTTTTTAATAAAATATTTAATTATATTTAAAAAACATTTAAATAAATATCTAATTGTAAAATAATTATATTAAATATCAGCTACAATAGTTTTAAAAAAAATTCTAACTCTCAGTACAAGATTATATTATTAAATATTAATATTTAATTTGGAATATTTTTAGAATATATTGAATAAGTAAAATAATAGAAATAAATTTATAATTTATTTTGAAATATATACGTAAATATATATATATTATTTAAAAATATGATTATTAAATATATATATATATATATATATATAAATTATAATTTTTATGTTACGCTAGCTTATTTTAAACATATTAATGTTAAAATTAAATAATTATAGCAACGTTAAAAAAAATGAGAGTTTATTATATAAAAGAAAATATAAATATGTTACGTTCTTAAAACTAGAGAAAAAAAAATCAAAGGATAAGCCTCATCTTTTACCAACTACACTTATCTATATCTAAGGGAAAGAAACTAGATCATGTAAATATAAGTGCAAATTGGAATAGTAGAATTATGACAGCTGAACTTATAAATAGGTTGGAATCGTAAAAAGTTGAAAGACAAGGTTAAAAACGTGAGAAAGATTGAAAAGAATCTTAGAGTGAGTAAAATTGAGTATGTTACTCTTTAAAAGAAATATTCTACCTCTTGTATTGCTCCAATTGTCACCGGCGAGAGGAGATATTTATCGATTTTAATTATTATGCTTACTTAGTTGTTTATTTTATATTACTTTTAAATATAATTACTTAGTGAGGTATCCCTAATCTCGTTCTATTTATTATTTTACGATACTAGTTGTTATAGTTATTTAATGAGGTGTCCTTAATCTTACTTTATTTATTATTTCGTTATTTTTAACTATAATTATTTAGTGAGGTGTTCCTAACCTTATTCTATTTATTATTTTATGTTACTTTTAACTATAAATATTCATTGAGGTGTTCCTAACCTTGTTTTATTTGTTATTTTATGCTACTTTCAGTTATAATTATTTAATTTGTTATTTATAATCTTATTTGATTTATTAAATTAGTTTTTTTTACTAACTATTTTATTTTAAACATAATGGTTATTTTTTTATTATTTTGTATATAAAAAAATTAATAAAATTTTTAATCTTTAAATCAAGATTTGAATTAAGTTGTAGTTGGAGATTTGACCTTGGGGATTTAAATGAGTAAATATTCAATGTGACATATCCTTATATTCTTTAAAAATCATAGTAAAGAAATTCAGTTATCCTGAATAGTCACTACAAAAACAATTCAAATTTCTAGAAGAAGAAAATACATATATATATATATATATATATATATATATGATTATTAAAAACAGAATTATTTATATATGTAATTATTATAATCGCATCTATATATAGATATTTATATTTTTTATTTAAATTTTTATTATTTAAATTGTCATTATGTAAAGTATTTATATGATAATTGTTCTCACTCATTTATTTTTTTGTCTCTTATAAAAATGAAATTTGCAAACTTAAAGCATGAATGCACCCAATGCTCTAACCCCTTTTACTGCAGTTATTTCAGCTACCTTTCCAAGCACCAATTGGGTCACCGTAATTGAGAATTTAGTTATATCTAGAGGAACTGATGTATCAACTTTGATATTTTACTACGAGCTAGATGAATATGTACTGATTGAGGGACCAATAGTTGTTACGTTTTATCTTCTACCGACTAACTATACAAATCCCTTATTGAATCTTTCTCCACTGGCCATGTAAATATTGTAGGAAAGAAAAAAAAAATTATAAGTAAAGGGAAGAACTATACATAAATAAAATCTTCCTTACATATATAAATATGTATATAGTAGAAATATATATAATATTGTAAATATGACTTGTGAATATATATAAATATGATTTTGTTTATGATTTTATTTTACTTTATTTAATAAATAATTGAAGAAAAACATTATTTGTAAAAAAAATAATTAATTAAAAAATAAATTATTTTCTTGTAACTAATAACAGGTTTAAGTGAAAAAAAAATTATCATAAAATTGAGATATATAAAATAATGTTACAACAAAAGATTTCAAAACCGGTCAAAAAATGGTTGAATCGACCATGAACGGGTCCTAAAAATTGATTGAAATGATCTCTAAGTAAAAAAATATTTTTTAAATTTTTTATTTTTTAATTTTTAAAATTTTAATATTAAAAAATATGAATTCATATTTATAAAGATTACAAATAAGTATATATATATATATATATATATATTATTTTATCAATTTTTTTTATAAAATATATAATTTATTCATGTATATTAATTAATAAAATTTCAATATCTTAATTTCTTATAGCTTTATATTATAATAATTTTTATTTTATTTTAAATGTTAATTTGTTATTCTTAATGAATATTGTTATATTTTATTGATTATTAAAATTTAAACTTAAGTATTATGATTTATTTTATTTAGATTTTTGGTGTGTACATTAACTATAGAAATGATGTTTTACTTTAATCTTAACTGTTAGAAAATTATTATACTAAATTTATTTAATATCTTGTTATCTATTATTTAGTCATCAGTGTTATTTAATTTATTAATACTGGTTCAACTTCAAGGAGTATTTTCATCTGTTCAATCATTGATCTGATTTTTGAAACATTGATTGATACATAAAGTATTTGTAATTTTATAATTAATTATTTTAATAAAATAATTTTAACTTTTTAAATTTAACATTTTAAATTTATTCATATATAAAATATAAACATTTCTATATGAGAAATTAATATATTTAAATAAAATCTTAATATTTTACAATATTTGTGATTTTTATTTATATTTAATTTACATTGATTACATATTTTAAAAGTCTTTTAATTTGTTTTTAAGCTATAAATTCATAACTTCAACAATATATTTATATGAAAAATAACTTCAAAATATTATTGAACTTATAGAAGTTTTATCTATTTTAAATTTTATAATTGTTAATTTAATTTATTTTATAATTATTTTATTTAAAGAAATGTTTATAAATCATCTTTAAAATTTATTTTATTTAAATAAAATATGAGTTTAATTAGTATGCAGTGTGAGTATAAAAAATTTTACATTATTTACATTCAATTACAAATCCTTAATTTATGATAAGTTTGTTGATTTTATAAATTAATTCTTTAAAAATCGTATAAATAAAAAATATGATTAAATGTCAGTGTGGTATTCTTTTACCATATGAGTGCTACTAATTAAATTTATAAATTTTGAGATATTGTTTTATTTATACTATCAGTGTTAATAAGAGACGAAAATCACCGACACAAGAAAAAGAATAATTTTAATAAGGATTAATGTCTATGTTCGAAATTGAAATAAATATAATATTGACGTAGGTATTACATAGAATTTAACTTTTAAACTTTAAAAAACACGACGATGAGATAATCTAAATGAGAAAATGGTTTGGTACATATAACAAGCAATTTTGATTTCCAGCACAATTTAAATTTTACCTATTTATGATTAAGTAAAAATAGTTCTGAAAATTAAATATTAAAAAATAAGTTATCTTTTTCTTCAGTGGCAGATCTTTACCCAAAATTTTTTAACTGCCAAAATAAATTTTAGACTTAGATAAGTTTTTTTGTTTTTAAAGTTTCACAAAAAATAACTTTTAGTATTTAAAATTAAAAAATATTTTTTTAGTCCCTGAAATTTTTTTTTTGTATCAATATTGTCTATTTATAAGTTTCAGTGTATTTGTCTGTTCTAGATATGACATTGAAGATTGAGGAAATAAGGAGAAGAGTGATTTACGAGTAAAAAAATATGTTCCTATCAGCAATTTTTTTAACCCATGAGAAGAATGATCAAAAAGTGAATGAGAGATTAAAAAAAATATTTTGAATTTTAAAGAGTAAAGATGATTTTTTTAAAACTTTAGGGAAAAAAACTTAGTGTTTTTTTGACAACATGTTTATAAAACTCTTTTCAGTGTTTTAGTATTTAGAAATTAAAAAACTCATTCGGATAATGTTTTCTTAAAAATAGTTTTAAATAGGTCTGATTTTTTAAAAAACTAAAAAACAAGAACAACTTTAAGGAGTTTTTCTTTTCAATTTTCTATTTTTGTTTTAAAAAATTCAAAATATAATGAGAATATGTTGTTTTTTATTTCATTAATGATATTTTTGTAAATATAAATAAGTTTTTTTTTTTATTTTCACCTCTTTAAAATAGTTTTTTATAACACTTACCAAACAAGTTTTTTTTATCTTCTTTCCAAAAACAATTTTCGAAAACTGTTTTTGAAAATTCTTTTAAAAACTTAAAAGAACAAAATAAAATCAATCAAATATTTATTTAAATATTTTTTAATAAACAAATATTAGTTATTAATATGCTAATTTTGTTAGTAAAAATATTCAAATTTATGAAATTCCACACGTACACTTTGTAATATATCAATCATCTTCGGTTTTACAACCCCATATACCTTTGCCATATTTTCTCACCATTTGTCACTTCACTGTGATTTAGGGTATTCATGAACGTTTTTGGTTTGAATTTAAAATAAAATAAAAATCAATTAATTTTAGTTGGTTTAGTTTGTATTGAATTTAAATAAAAAATAAATTTAGAAGAAAAATTATAGATTTCTATTTTTCAAAACATAAAAAAATACATCATTTTGTCCCAAATTTTTAATATAAACATATTGTTAAAAGTGTTTAAATAATATATTCAACATAAACCAAATTATCTAATAAAATTAAATTTTCAAACAACAACGACTATAGTATTGACAAGGGATAATGGAGGAAGAAGCGTCGCATGTGTCACTAAGCTTATTTATGGTTTTATATTTAATACAAAAATGTGATTGACTAATTGAGTTTAAGTGAGAATATACTTAGAGTTGGGTTTAGATAAAGATTTTTAAAATTTTTTGTTTTTAATTTTACGTTTTCATAACTACTAATTAATTGCTAATAACATAAAATAATAAAATATAATTTTAGACTAATAATAACATTGGATTTAAAAAGCTTTTAAATCCTTAATCTGAGCCAAGATTGAATTCAATAGTTTAAATTAAATTTAATTTGACAACAAATTAAATTAATTTAATTAAATTAATTCATATGATTAAATTTATCGAATCATTAAAACTAACAAATATATAAATATATATAGAGTTTAATTGATATACACTGTTGGTGTAAAAGATTTTTACACTGATATTCAATCATGATTTTTTATTTATATATATATATATATATATATATATATATATAATGGAAAATTGTTTGCAAAAGTAAAGTGACCTCCGAACTGCTTATGGAAGGCGTCAACTTGGATTTTGCAAATGTTATCGAATAGTAAAACTACTTGTTTACTTTTTTTTAAAAAAAAAAACCCTTAAAAATAAAACTAATTTTAAAATTTATTTTTAAAAAAACATTAATCAAATATTTTTTTTAATTTTTAAATAAAATATTAAAAACAGTTTTATAAAACTTGAGACATATAAGCATTGACTCATTCTATGTTATCTGAAAAATATATCTATAGATTCTTTAACATATAATTTTTATTATAATTGGTTTATGTTAACATAGTTTTACAAATGAAGCAAAACGCTCAAATAACACATTAATAAATAAGTTATAGTCTCCATAGAGATTTGGATTTGGCGTAATGTTTAGCAACTTACCAATCGTTTGTATTACACTATGTGAAAAAAAGTAATTGGATTTGACAATTAAACTAAATTGTTATTATTAAAAATGTATAAATATTAAATTAAAACAAAGGATAAATCAAGCAATGGTTCACACACAAAATAAATTTAAGCGATGAGCGGTAGGTTAATAATTTAACCAATTAATCCACACAATTAACTAATTATTCCAATCTATTATTTTTATTTATTCTTCGATCCATGAAAGTATTTAAACCCTAATTTCTTATATGAAGCAAGTATAAATTTCACAATTAAATCCTAGATTTCTCAATCAATTTAATTATGAGATAAATTATAGGATCCACAAAACAAGTCATTTTCTATAAATTTAATAATAAAATGTGAAAAATCTTTTACGAAGGAATCTGGAGGAGCGCTAACACAACACATATGTTAGACACCTTTAGTTTAGTGGTTTATAAAAAGCATTTTTTTCGTATCTTACACCTTTGTGAAACTTTTCAAAATCATATGAGAAATACGCTTACTAGAAAAATATTTCTTTTAGTTGTCTGCACTATTGTGGTCATATCCACAATACTGTAAAAAAAACTAGTTCAAGACTAGTTTAATCTAGAATTGTTTCGAACTGGTTCTAAACCAGTTTATAACTAGTTTTATAAAAACAATTTGGCTTCGAACCAATTTTCTAAAATAGTTTGCTTTTTATGTTTAAAAACTGAATTGTTTGAAACAATTAAGTTAATTTTTTTTTTAAAAACAGTTTTTGCTAACCCCTAGTTCAAAACCAAAAGTCTCTAGGATATAAATAAGAAATAGGCAAGAACCCACTTCAAGTAACAAAATAAGACAGCTCAAGCATAAGGTGTAGATATGAAAAATTGAATCATTAGGTTCTTTCCATAAATACCAAAGACTCGCAAACTACACAAATGGATCGCGTCATCCATAATTCTTTGTTGCCACTAATCAATCCCATTTATATTAGTGGAAAAAAAAACTAACTTCTTTTTTGTCAAAAGGGTAAAAACTATCCTCTTAATCATAAATAAAACTTATCCATAAGTATTAAAGTAATAAAAATTTTCATATTATTTGTAATTAAATATTATTTACGTAATAAAATATAATCATTTTTTAAGTAAACATCCATAAGGATTGAAATAGCTACTACCACAAAGTATTAAAATGTCAACATAACACAATACAGTAACACATATTACACAATCTCCAAACTAATATTTTTTAAGTTTTACCGACTTTATCACTAAATTTACTACCAATTCAGGATAAAATGATTTTTATGTATATTATAAATTATATATTTTTACAAGTTTAAAAGTTAAATTCAAGTTTAACAACTAGCCGCCGTTTCATGAACCCCTTTCTACTATTCCAATTGAGTTTTATTTCAAATAAATTATCATTTAGAGATCAATTTTTCTCAAATAAAGTAAGGAAATATGCAGTATTGTATTGAATTCTTATACAACAATTTAGTCTCTAAGATGATATATTGTACTCATATTCAGAATTCTATTCGATAGATTTTCTAATATCTAAAGCCACTTTTACTGTGATTTTCTAATATTTGAAAAATTACATGTATAATTTTCTTACTTCACTAACCATTTAAAAGGAAATAATACTTTAAGAATAAAATTGAAGGTTTATTTGTATTAAAATCACTGTTGTGTGTATCCATACTAAAGACAGTAACACTGTTTTTTTCCTATTTTTCTTTTATATATCTTCTGGCATAATGTTCAACCATGCAACAAGTACAAAATTTGATAGATCCGAGCAACTACTATACCATGATTTTATCCACACTTTGAACAAAAACGAATAAACAAATGATGATATCATAAAACAGAAATCACACGAATTACAATATAGGTAAGTATAGTTATAACCCTGTAAGCATCAATTCCAATCTTGACTATTTCTTGAAAGACACCACCGAGAGTTACAAGAAATTGGAAAGTTACAAGCAATAGATGCAAGCTTCATAAATAATCATAGACATGATGTTCTTGATTTGTCTTGAATTTGCTCACGCATCCACTTGTTCTTCATTGATTTCCAACCGAGTTCGAAACCCTCACTTATCCTTCTTGCAGTTCTATGAACCTCACTTGTTGGAGGATATTCCAATGCATGAGAGAACACAACCCTCATATCATCTGCAAACTCACGAGTTTCTGAGTAACTATGTTTTTTTAACTTTGACTCAATATCCTCTAAACACTTTGGATTTCTTTTAGCCTTGTGATCAAGAATGTCATTCTTGAATACCCATGCATCTCTTCCTACCATCAAACGCTTTAACATCGCCCAACATTGCATCTTCTTATCACGCTCCATCTCACACACCTTCTCTCTCGTTCTCTTTCTATCTGAACCATCTTTCTTGTTCTTCTCCTCACACTCTTTTTTTGTACCACAAGATTTAGATGAATTATCTGTTACCTTAACCCATATTGCCTCTGCATAGTAACCCTTCTTATTCTTCAACTTACACACTTTTGAGGAAAGAATTCTTGAATCTTTTGCTTTTCCGAATGGTTGGTTTAACGAACTCAGTGAAGATACTTCACAGTTTTCTGGAATTTTAGAAATCTTTATAATCAACTTTTTGTGGGATTGTTCTCTTTCTGCCATTATTTTTGAAAATTGATGAATGAAGAAGGAATGCAAACAGAGGAAAAGGAGTGAGTAATTAACCAATCATAGGTGATGTTAATAGATTATGACCCAATATTATATAGAAATAAAGATAAAGATAAATTTAATCTTTAAAATTGAATGGATATAACAATTTTATCGAAAATTTTGAAACACATAAAAGATTAAGATTTGATTCTGATGAATATTAATTAAAATAAAGTTTTAAATATAATGAATATATTTTTTTAATAAAATCTGATTTGAACAACAACAGTATCCAAATTCAATTCCATAACTATGTGTTTTAGCGTTATTCTTGGAAGCGTCATTCTAAAGTCCGCCAAAGAGCTTCGGCAGCTGTACCTTCTCACTCTTCACTGTCGATTAGGACCAATTTCAATTATTACTATTTCTTATTTTTTTATTTTTTTTTAAAAAAAATATTTTATCTCTGGTTTTCTCTTTTTTCTCTTCTTATCTTTTAGTAAGTATAATTAATTACATGTAATATAGTTATTTAATTTTTTATTTTTTTAGTATTGTAATTTAATTTCTTATTTAAGCATAGTAATTTAATTAAATTTTAGTATACTAAATTTATTATTTTTAGTATAGTTATTTAATTTTTATTTTTTAATATAATAATTTAATTACGTTTTAGTGTACTTAATTTATTATTTTTAGTATAGTTATTTAATTTTTTTATTATAATAATTACATGTTTATTATATTAATTTACTTTTTATAAAAATTTTCTAGGTACCTAAAACATGTTATACCCAACATTTATTTTACTTTTTATATTATTCTATTATTCTCGTATTCCATAAGTAGTTAAATACTATTTTCTCCATCTTTTTCCAACTATTTATTTCTCTGAGTATTTAACTCAACTTGAATTTGAAATTTTTGGTTAAATGAGAACAACTTTAAACTTTAAATTCTAAAACTCTATGAGTTGGTTCATTTTGCTGTTTTTTTAGTATAATGTTCCACCATAATTTAATTTCAATTTTATCTTTGACATCTTATTTTCTATAAATTATTAATTATAATAATATATTATTAAGTGCCCTTTGAATTACTAGCTAAATATTGGTTTTATATATAATGACGTAATATTTTTATTTTCTAAAAATATATTTTCAAATTTATAAATATTATAAATTTAATTAGTAATTAATACTTAAATTTGTAATTAATTAGTACCATATTTTTGAAAACCGGATAAGACCAATCAATTCTACTAGGAACCGATCTTGTAGTTCAATTAACATACATAACCAAAGGATTTTAAAACTGGTCAAAAAAAGGTTGAATCCATCATGAATCAATCCTAAAAATTTATTCAACTGATCACTAAGTAAAAAATTATTTTTTAAATTTTTTATTTTTTAACTTTTAAAATTTTAGTATTAAAAAATATGAATTCATATTTATAAATATTACAAATAATTATATATATATATATATTATTTTATCAATTTTTCATAAAATATATTATTTATTCATGTATGTTAACTAATAAAATTTCTATATCTTAAATTCTTATAGCTTTATATTATAAGAATTTTTTATTTTATTTTAAATGTTAATTTGTTATTGTTAATGAATATTGTTACATTTTATTAATTAATAGCATTTAAACTTAACTATGATGATTTATTTTATTTAGATTTTTGGTGCGCACATTAGCTATAGAAATGATGTTTTACCTTAATCTTAAGTTTTATAAAATTATTATATTAAATTTATTTAATATCTTGTTATCCATTATTTAATCATCATTATTATTTAGTTATTAATACATGTATTCAACATGAACCAATATTTTAACCTGTTCAATAATCCATCTGATTTTCAAAACATTGATTAATACTATATATAAATAAAGTATATGTAATTTTATAATTAATTATTTTAATAAAATAATTTTATATTTTTAAAATTAACATCTTAAATTTATTCATATATAAAATATAAAAATTTCTATATGAGAAATTAATATATTTAAATAAAATCTTAATATTTTACAATATTTATGATTTTTTTATATTTAATTTACATTGATTACATATTTTAAATTCTTTTAAAATTTTTTTAAGCTATAAATTCATAACTTCAACAATATATTTATATGAAAAATAACTTCAAAATATTATTGAATGTATAAAATTTTTAATCTATTTTAAATTTTATAATTGTTAATTAATTTTTTTTATAATTATTTTATTTACAGAAATATGTATAAATCATCTTTAAAATTGATTTTATTTGAATAAAATATGAGTTTAATTAATATGCATTGTTAGTGTAATAAGTTCTATTTTATCAATTAATACTTTAAAATTCATATAAACAAAAGATGTGATTAAATGTCAGTGTAATATTCTTTTATAATTTTAGTGCATACTAATTAAATTTATAAAATATAGTATTTTGAGATATTATTTTATTTATACTATCAGTGTTAATAAGAGATGAAAATCACCAACAGAAGAAAAAGAATAATTTTAATAAGGATTAATGTCTATGTTCTAGATTGAAATAGATATAATATTGACATAGGTATTATAGAGATGTAACTTTTAAACCCTAAAGTACACGACAATGGAATCATCTAAATTGGAAAATAGTTTGGTACATATAACAAGGAGTTTTGATTTCCAGCACAATTTAAATTTTATTCATTTATGATTAAGTAAAAATAGTTTTGAAAATTAAATATTAAAAAATAACATTATATTTTTATCTTTTTGTTTAGTGATTGACCCAAAATTTTGGAAGTGTCAAAAACAAATTTTAGGGTTAAATAAATTTTTTGTCCCTAAAGTTTCATAAAAAATAACTTTGAATCTTTAAAATTCAAAATTTTTTTGTCCTTGAAATTAATTTGTTTTTGTATCAACATTGTTCATTTATAAGTTCTAGTGTATTTGGTTATTGCTATGTAAAATTGAAGATTGATGTGATTAAGGTTGAGTAAAAGAGTGATTCAAGAGTATAAAAATTTGTTCACTATCAACGATTTTTTAACGAAGTTAAAGGGAGAAGAATGATTAAAAATGAATCAGAGATTAAAAGAATATTTTTTTTAATTTTAAAGACTAAGGTGATTTTTTATAAAACTTTAGGAAAAAAAAAAACTTAATGTTTGTTTGACAATAGTTTTATAAAACTCTTTTCAGGGTTTTAGTATTTAAAAACTAAAAAACTCATTCGGATAGTGTTTTCTTAAAATAGTTTTTGAAAACAGTTTTGATTTTTTAAAAAACTAAAAAACAATAACAACTTTAAGTAGTTTTTCTACTCAGTTTCTATTTTTGTTTTGAAAACTCAAAATATAATAAGAATATACTGTTTTTTGCTTTCATTAATGACACTTTTATAAATATAAACAAGTTTTCTTTTTCATTTTTTTCTCTTTAAAAAAGTTTTTAAATAATACTTACCAAATAAGTTTTTTTTTTCTTTTTTAAGAAAACAGTTTTTGAAAACTTTTTTCAAAACTAAAAAAACAAAACAAAATGAATCAAACTCTTATTTAAACCTTTTTTTTTATAAAAAAATATTAATTATTAGTGTGCTAGTTTTGTTAATAAAAATATTTAAATTTATGATTTCTTTCTCTCGACACTTACCCTTTGTAATATATCAACCTTATAATCCTCTTCTCCAAGATATGGGCGATTCCCAACCATCTTCGGTTTCACAACCCCATATCAGCTATATCTTTGCCATTTTTTCTACCATTTGTCACTTCAATGTGATTTAGGGTATTCACGAACGTGTTTGGCTCGAATTTAAAATAAAATAAAGTAAAAATCAATTAATTTCAGTTCATTTGGTTTGTATTGAATTTTAAAAAAAAAAATCAACAATGGATTGGTTTAGTTTGAAATATAAGAATTTTAGAAGAAAAATTATAGATTTCTATTTTTTAAAACATAAAAAAATACATCATTTTGTCCCAGAATCTAAATATAAACATATTAAAAAAGTGTATAAATAGCATATTCAACATAAAAAAAATTATCTAATAGAATTAAATTTTCAAACAACAACGACTATAGCATTGACAAGGGATAATGGAGGAAGAAACGTTGCATGTGTCACTAAGCTTATTTATGGTTTTATATTTAATATAAAAATGTGATTGACTAATTGAGTTTAAGCGAAAATATACTTAGAGTTGGGTTTAGATAAGGATTTTTAATTTTTTTTTGTTTTTAGTTTTACATTTTCATAACTACTAATTAATTACTAATAATATAAAGCAATACAAATATAATTTTAGACAATAATAACATTGGATTTAAAAAGCTTTTAAATCCGTAATCTGAACCAAGATTGAATTCAATAGTTTAAATTAAATTTAATTTGAGAAAAAGTGATTAAATTTAATTTGAGAAAAAGTAAACTAATTTAATTAAATTAATTTAGACGATTAAATTTATCAAATCATCAAAACTAACAAATATTAATACATATGTTTATAAAATGGAGAATTGTTTGCAAAAGTAAAGTGGAACTTGATATGACACTAAAATTGCATGGGATGAAATCAATGATATCAAGGATTCAGAGATACCTCTGAACTACTTAAGATCGCACGTTGTTTTAGCTATTAAATGATACTCAATTTCTACGTTGGTTTTCCAAGAGATGAAAGAGTTACCTAAATATATAATCCATATAGAAAGTGACCTACACGTATGTGGAAAAATGACCTAGTTAGATAGATAGCATCAAACCACTTCGTGCAAATGACATACTCCATTACAATTGTAACATCACAATATGTTTCGGTAGTGAAGTCTTTATTATATTTTTGGTGAAGTCTTTAGATCTTCTCAAGGTATGTTCAAGAGGTCTCAGTTAGCATAAGTGAGTATCTGTAATGGCACTTCAATGTTCAAGTCAGCATGAACATAATATAAAGGTAGTGTGTGTCCTAAAAAATAATAATATAATGAGTGAGTCAAATCTGAGTGAATGTTACATTTTATACTGTTTTACCTTGAGTTTGAGCCTTTTAAACAGGTTTTAGTATGGAAGGGCAATTTAGGTATAATTCTTAAGGTTATCTTGGAGGGTGATTTTACAGGGGTTTCGCTTTTCTGTGGACACTTTTGTCTATGGTATGTCCTGACTTATTGTTGAGTCATTTCCTGCTCTGTGGGGGGGGGGAGGCGCGGGATTCGGTCTTGTCCTAGGAACCTCCTGATATAACAAAAGAAATATAACACTCTCCTTATGACTATCACATATTCACATGTAAAGCTAGCAATTTAGGTAACTGACCAGACCATCAAACTTTTACAACCAACAGGTTAGGTCGCTAGACCCATATTTTATTTAAGTGACATATTTTATTTGAAGTAAAATAATAAAAGGTGTCAATTTGGATTTTGCAAATGTTATCGAAGAGTAAAACTACTTGTTTATTTTTTTTTAAAAAAAGAAAACTTAAAAGTAAAACTATTTTTAAAATTTATTTAAAAAAACAAGTTTTTTAATTTTTAAATAAAATACTAAAAACAGTTTTATTATCTGAAAAATATAATTAGCTATAGATTCTTTAACATACAATTTTATTATAATTGACTTATGTTATATATTTTTACAACGGAAGCAAAACGCTCAAATAACACATTAATAAATAAGTTATAGTCTCCATAGAGATTTGGATTTGGCGTAATGTTTAGCAACTTACCAATTGTTTATATTACACTATGTGAGAAAAAGTAATTGGATTTGACAATTAAACTAAATTTTTATTATTATAAATATATTAATATTGAATTAAAACAAAGGATAAATCAAGCAATGGTTCACACACACAAAAAAAAAAAAAATTAAGCGATGAGCGGAAGAAATTCATAGGATAATAATTTAACCAATTAATGCACACAATTAACTAATTATTCCAACCTATTATTTTTGTTTATTCTTCGATCCATGAAAGTATTTAAACCCTATGAAGCAAGTATAAGTTTCACAATTAAATCCTAGATTTCTCCATCAATTTAATTATGAGATTTGCAGTGAAAAAAGGGATTAAAGATGATAAATAAACCTTTTTTCATTCTTAGTTGAGCTGAGCTCCATTAGCTATAATATCCTGTCTCAATTCCAAATTGTATCTCATGTCATTGTTATAAAAATTTCTATATTAGAATAGATAGATAAAATCTCATATTTTTTAGAATATCTACTTGAGATATATATTGAAGCTTGTGAATGAGACTTAGTAAATATAGTAGTAAGATGAAGTATGCATTAATATTACAGATTATTGGTTTTATATAGAATAAGACAAGAATTAGACAGAATGAACATTCGATATTAAAAATGTTATGCATTAATTTTTACTTTATTAAAATTCTATATTATGAAAGAAAATTTTTAAATAATGTATGGGATCCTCAAAACAAGTCATTTCCTATTCAATAATAAAATGTGAAAATTTTTTTACAAAGGAATGTGTAGAAGCGCTAACAATACATATGTTAGACCTTTAGTTTACTGATTTATAAAAAAAAATAATAAAAATTTTTTCATATCTCATATTTTTGTGAAAATTTTTAAAATCATAAGAGAAATGCGTTTACTAAAAAAAATTCCCTTTAGTTATCCACACTATTGTAGTCATATCTAAATACGGTAAAAAAACTAGTTTAATCTAGAATTGATTTGAACAATTAGTTTTATAAAAAATAATTCGGTTTCGAACCAGTTTTCTAAAATAAGTTGTTTTTTAAGTTTAAAAACCAAATTGTTTGAAACAATTGAGTTAAGTGTTTTGAAAAACCAATTTTTTTCCACTCCTAGTTCAAAACCAAAAAAAGTCTTTAGGATACAAATAAGAAATAGACAAGAACTCACTTCAAGTAACACAATAAGACGGTTCAAGCATGAGGTGTGATATGAAAAATTGAATCATTGCATGTTTTTCATAAACACAGAGACTCGCAAACTACACAAATAGATCAAATCATCTGTGTTCCTTTGTTGCCATTAATAATCCCATTTATACCAGAATATTAAAAAAAAACTAATTTCTTTTTTGTCAAAAAGTAAAAACTATCCTCTTAATCATAAATAAGACTTATCGATAAGCATTAAAGTAACAAAAAAATTTCATATTGTTTGTAATTAAATATTATTTGTAACCGTAAAGTAACAAAATATCATATTTTTTAAGTAAACATCCATAAGGATTGAAATAGCTACTACTACAGAGTATTAAAATGTCAACATAACGTAAGTACAGTAACACATATTACACAATCTCAAAACTAATATTGTTTAAGTTTTACCGACTTTATCACTAAATTTACTACCAATTCAGGATAAAACGATTTTTACGTATATTATAAATTATATATTTTTACAAGTTTAAAAGTTAAATTCAAGTTTAACAACTAGCAGCTGTTTCATGAACCCTTTTCTACTATTCCAATTGAGTTTTATTTCAAATAAATTATCATTTAGAGATCAATTTTGTTTTCAAATAAACTAAAATAAGGAAATATCCAGTATTGTATTGAATTCGTATACAACAATTTAGTCTTTAAGATGATATATTTTGCTCATATTCAGAATTCTATTCGATAGATTTCTAATATCTAAAGCCACTTTTACTGTGATTTTCTAATAATTGAAAAATTACATGTATAATTTTCTTACTTCAGTAACCATTTAAAAGAGAATAATACTTTAAGAATGAAATTGAAGGTTTATTTGTATTAAAATCACTGTTGTGTGAAAGTTTAAAAAAATTAGAAAGTTACAAGCAATAGATGCAAGTTTCATAAATAATCATAGATGCGGTGTTCTTGATTTTTTTTTTTTTTTGAAAAGCTAAGTATGTATTCATTGAAGAAACAAATTGTTTCTTAGGATACAAAATAGATTATTTACTCCTCCATATCCTATTGGAGCATATTACAAACTATTCACCTATGTCATATTTAACAAGCATAATCTGGAGTTGGCATATCAATCCGAAAACCCGCACCCCCTATTAAAACCAAAGGAATATGATAGTCATTGCCACGATATTACCTTTACAGACATAACTATGTCGACTGAGTTCCCTGGTAATTTATAAAAAATAATCTGGTTTCTAGTAATCCAGATACTCCAAACCCCAGCCAGCCAGAACACATACCTACACTGCTTCTTTCTTTTGCCAACCACCCAAGCTGCCGATGAAAGAAAAAGATGAGACACATCCCCCGGAATAGGTCCTTGAATACCCAGCCAGCTCATAACGTTGTTCCATACATATTGAGCCTTGACACACCTTAGGAACAGATGATTCGTATCTTCAGTAGCATTATGGCAAAAGACACAAAGAGTCTCCTCCCCTGGTATATGAATGCCTCTTTTCAATAGATTAGCCGTGGTTGGTAACCTATCTAACAGTAGTCTCCATGAGAAAGCAATTACCTTAGATGGTAGTCTATGTTTCCACATTCGTCGCAAATCCCTGGGTTCCACCTCGATTAGTCTAGGCGTCGGCTATTGCGGGTGCAAAACCAAATAAGCCTCAGCAACTGAGAATACTCCATCCGTACTAGTCCTCCAGCTCCATCTATCCGAGGTGAAGTCTGCAAGCGTCACTTGCTGTAGCCTGCTTTGCAAAAGACGAAACTGCTCTTCTTCCAACACAAATAACTGCCTCCTCCATTCCCAGATCCACCCCCCTGATACCTCCCTTTTGTGGTAAACAGTGGTACCCTTATCTACTGCTAACCCATATAACCTGGGGAACAATAATCTAAGGGATGTATCTCCTATCCACTTCTGTTCCCAGAAGAGAGTATCCTTTCCATCCCTGACCTTTTTGGTGACATTGTCCCGAAACCAGTTTGGTATGGTCGCTTCCGGGCCATCTATGGCCTATAGATCCCTCCACCACTGAGAAACCTTAGATAAATTTGGTTGTCTTTGGTTGAACTTGTATGTGTGCCCATATTTACATTCCAGTAAAGTCACCCATACTGCGTTTTGCTCTGTTAATATCCTCTACCTCCACTTTGCAAGCAAACTCAGATTAAAGTTCCATAGGCACTTTACCCCCAGGCTCCCTTCTTCCTTCAGCCTACACACATTTTCCCAACTTACCCAGGCTATTTTGTTCTCCTGCCCGTTCCCTCCCCACAAAAAAGAGCGTTGTAGACCAGTAATGACTTGTAGGACTTTCTTGGGCACCTTGTAAAATGAGAAAAAATACAATGGAAGGCTAGACAATACTGAATTGATCATAACTAACCTTCCTGCGAACGACATATGCTGGGCCCTCCACCCTACCAACTTCCTCTGAAATTGTTCTAAGATTGGTTTCCATGTTTCTACCTTTCTCGGGTTCACACCCACCGGAATCCCCAAGAATTTAAAGGCGGTGTTGAAACGACACAGTTCAAAAGGTTGCTTACAGCACGTGAACGAGTCTTCTGCATTAAAACCAAAGAATTGGCTTTTGCTGTAATTGACTTTTAAACCGGATGTCAGCTCAAATCCACGGAGAATAACTTTCAAGTACCATATCGATGTCAAATCTGCTTCCCTCATCATGATAACATCATCTGCATATTGCAGTACTGAAAACTGTGCCCCGGCACCAATATTGAGCTCTTTAAACACCCCTTTCCCTACAGCTGACCTGAACAAACCCGCTAAGGCTTCGGCTACCACTAGAACCAGAAAAGGAGAGAGTGGGTCTCCCTGCTTCAAACCTCTTCCCGGCCTAAACTTAGCCGTCGGACTCCCATTAACTAGAATTGACACATAGTTGTTCCTGACAATACAATTTATCCACTTTCGCCATAAGTTCCCAAACCCCATCCTAGCTAACATATAATCCAGAAAATCCCAATTGACCGAATCATATGCTTTCTGGAAATCCACCTTAAACAAGAAACAAGGTCTCCTTTTCCTCTTCGCCCAATCAACTATTTCATTTGCTACCAGTACCCCATCCAGGATTTATCTACCTGGCAAGAATGCTGATTGACACTTAGAGATTAAATACCCCATTACTTTCTTCATTCGCAATGACAGCAATTTAGAGACAATCTTTTGAATGCTAGAGATTAAAGAGATTGATCTAAATTGAGCTAACCTGTCCGGTCTTGCCACCTTCGGGATCAGGGTAAGAAAGGCTGATGTTGCTCCTCTTGGTAATATCCCTGATTGATGGAATTCTTGAACTGCACTTATGACGTCATCCCCTATTATTTCCCAACATGATTTGTAAAACTGAAAGCCAAATCCATCAGGGCCCGGGCTCTTTCCTCCGTCACATGCCCAAACCGCCTCCTTTATTTCTTCCGCCGAAAAGGGTTCCTCTAAGGCTACTCTCTGCTGATCAGTCAACTGATTGAAAGTCACCCCATCCATCTTTGGTATCGTTTGATCTTCGTCTTTAAAGCACGTTTTGTAATGATGAAACACATGGTCCCGGATACTCTGAACTCCCTCCACCCATCCGGACTCTAATTTAACTGCCAATAAAGAATTTGTATAACATCTCTCTTTAAAGCATTTATGAAAGAATTTTGTATTGCTATCACCATGCAGAGCCCATCTTACCCGAGATTTCTGTAACAAGGACTGTTCCATTCTCCTTGCCTTTCCCCAATATTCGGACAAAATATCTTGTCTGTGATGACCACTGTTGATGACCCCCTGGCCTAACTGATGATCCACTGTCTCCAACTGCAGAACCTTTTCAGCCAGGAAATTCTCATCCCGTCTCCAGTATTCTTCTTTCCAGTCTTTAATCTTCAACTTCAGGCCTTTCAACTTACGTTCCAACTGATACATCCTCCATCCTTGGTCGTGCTCTGATGACCAGAATTCTTTCACTAGATCCATGAAACCTGGCTCCACCAACCAATGGTCAAAAAACTTAAACGGTTTAGGGCCCCAATTCTGTTTATTCACTTCTATTATGATCCAGCTATGATCTGATAACTCTCTAGTGCCAACTCTCTGGGCTGTAACACCCCAGTCCTCCATCAGTTCTGGTGAGAACAAAAATCGATCCAACCTACTAGATGACTCTCCATTCGGGGCTATCCACGTTGCCCCTTTTCTGATGACTGAAATATCCAACACTCCCATTGTCTGGATAAAAAATCTAAAGTCAGACATCTCAATTGTAGAGTGATAGCCTGATCTCCCTTTGAACTCAGTCGTATCTAGCACAGCATTAAAATCTCCTCCAAGTACCCACTTGACCTCCGGAAAACCTCGTTTAGTCATCATCAAATCATCCCATACCTTCCTTTTACCCTGCACTGAACATGGGGCGTATACATTTACCACACAATTAACTTCAGGTGAACTATTCCCTCTGAAGCCAATTCCAAGGAAGCTCTGCCCTTGAATAACCCAGACAACCTCCAAGATATGCTTCTTCCAGATTGTAAGGCATCCTCCACTTAGCCCTACAGACGGTAGTACACTCCATTCGCACCCTGCCGACCCCCAAATCTCGTGAACCTCCCAATCGTTTACCATTCTGCACTTTGTCTCCTGTAACAAACAAATATCAATGTCATTCTTTTTCAACATTCTCCTGATTCTTCTACGTTTGGTCCGATCCCGGAACCCCCTCACATTTAAAGAGAAGATCTTCATCTAATTATTCCGGTCACTCCTCGTCTCCCTCTGTTCCTTCTCCCCAATATCTCTGTCCTCCATCTTCCGTAGTTCCTGTATGTAGTAAATATCTGATTGTTTGGCAGATATTTCGAGTTCCTTCAATGCCTTCCATATTTTCTCTGCTTCCTTCTCCTGGTGGCCATTTCGTTGGTCGTCTTCCTTCAGATCATCCAGTTGCCCTCACGTCATTAATGCATTCCCATCGAAACTATTTCTCCTAAGTTACTTCCATATGGATACCACTCTCTTTTGCCCATTCCCTCCTTCAGACACCCCTTCTCCATCCACTAATACCCATTTCTTGTAATCATAAGGCATTGTAGAGATAGATTCATTTTTTCCGAAATGACCCTATTCTGTCCGTGCGCAATAGCATTTTCTGAAACTTTCCGTCGGTGCCCAATAGCAATTCCTGCAGTTGTAGCTGTTTCGAAACTATATTCATTTTCCCGCCCGGCCCAATTAGTAGGAGAAGCGGTGTGAACAGCAACTCGGTCCGCTTCCTGGTCCATGGATTCGGCCTCCTCGCGCTGGCCCAGCTGGAGGCACCGGGTCCATCCAATGGTCGCCTGGCCGACAGCCGTACGCACCTGCTGCGCGTGACAGTCGAGGCGGTCTCGAGCCGCGCGCCTAACTGACGGCTGCCTGACGCGCTGTCCCGTTCGATGCGACCCGCTATCAGACCTCGGTTTGCATGCACCTGTTCCCAGACTGTGCATATCGCCCTTTTCTACCCTGCGTGCCACTTCTTCCTCTTCTGGTTTCTGAAAAAACCTGTGCATATACCCTTCTTTCGCTACCTCTGCTCCTGCTAGTGCCGCCTGTGTTCTGGTTATACCCAAAAATGGGCATTGACCCTGTACACACTGACTGGGCTCTTGTCTCCTTTCCGGTATTCACCGGCGCCTTCCTCCCTTCGCCGTTCAAGACAAACCTTGCGGTGGTAGAGCCTCCCTCCGCCGCTAGCCTCGTCCTCCCCACCTCCGAGTTTGTAGTCTCCGATTTGGGCTGCATCATCCCCACCTCTGAGTTCGTGGTTTCCGATCTGAGCCGGTGTGTGTCATTCACCACCGTGTCCCGTCGCAGTCGGAAAAGTGCCTCACCCCAGTCGGTGCTTCCACCCTCCTCCACATCCCCTTCCTTCCAGTCTCCATCCCGGAACATCTTCCTTTTCAACTCAGCCAGCCGCCTTTCCGCTTCAGCCGATTCATCAAAGTCGTCGTCCCCCTGACAATAGATGTTTTCTGATCCGTAGCTCGTGGTCACTCGGCTATTCTTACCCTTATTTACCTCTTCCACCTCCTTCACCCTGATATCAAACTCCCACCCATCAATACTCGTCCTAACTACCTCGTCAAGCTTCCTCATATCCTTCCTGGACACCACCATCCGTGCTACGTCGTACCTTTCATTTTTTTGAGTACTTTCTTCCACATACAGGAGCTCTCCGAATGGCGCGAGTAGTGTGGAGAAGAAGTTTTCGCCCCAAACGTGTAACGGGATCCCGTAGCAGTTGACCTTGATCCTCCGATCGGTGTCGACCAATCTCGGCTCCCACTTCTGTATCCCCACCCATTGATCAAACCATTGTTGTTTCCTTTTCACAGTCTCTTCGAACGTCTCGCGTCCTTCCACTTCCAACAGAACCTTGTTTACCCCCATAGGGGTCGCGCTCACATTGTAGATGCCATGATTCATCAGGAAAATCTGCGTCCTGAAAGCCATCCCTCTGTTACGCATTTCTCCCACATAAGCCTCCTGAAGCCGAACCACCTTTTCCACCGATGCAGTGTACACCAGTTTCATATTCGCATATTCCGTCCCTCCTGCTTGTCCTCTTCCCTTGTTATGACTAGGTTCCCCATTAGTCCCTACTACTGATGCAAAGGATTTCCCCAGTTTCCCGTTGAGTTCCCTTTGTTGCCCCTTCTGCCCAGCTCCTATGTGATAAATTTTTTGATCTTGTTGCTTGCCCGCTACATTCATATTTCTCTGACTTTGCTCTGTTTTTCGAGCATATCGTGGTATATTGACCCACAGTTTTTCCCTTCCTATGAATATACTATCCAGCTTAATCACCAACATTTTTTCATCCTCAACTTCCCTGAATCTGGCAAAACCAAATCGGTGTGCCCTCCTATTCCTCTTGGTCAGGATTACGACGTCCTGAACTTTAGCATATCTCTCGAAAATCTCCCACATGTCTTTTGCCCTATACTCTTACGGGAAATGCGTGAAAAAGACTGAGGTTATACCCCCCTCCCCTTTCCTTTCATCCATTACTGGTTTCCCTCCACCATTGACATCCATTCTTCTCCTGACCTCCTTTCTTCTCCTTACCTCCGTCCACCCTTCCGCCATCTTGTCTTGAATTTGCTCATGCATCCACTTGTTCTTCATTGATTTCCAACCTCGCTCGAAACTCTCACTTATTCTTCTTGCAGTTCTATGAACCTCACTTGTTGGAGGATATTTTAATGCATGAGAGAACACGATCCTCATATCATCTGCAAACTCACGAGTTTCTGAGTAACTATGTTTCTTTAACTTTGACTCAATATTCTCTAAACATTTTGGATTTCTTTTAGCCTTTCGATCAAGAATATCATTCTTGAATACCCATGCATTTCTTCCTACCATCAAACGTTTTAACATTGCACAACATTGCATCTTCTTGCAACGCTCCATCTCACACTCCTTCTCTCTTGTTCTCTTTTTATCTGAACCCTCTTTCTTGTTCTTCTCCTCACACTCCTTTTTTGTACCACAAGATTTGGATGAATTGTATTTTACCTTAACCCATATTGTCTCTGCATAGTAACCTTTCTTATTCTTAAATTCACACACTTTTGAGGACAGAATTCTTGAATCATTTTCTTTTCCGAATGGTTGGTTTAACTAACTCCGTGAAAACACTTCACAGATTCCTGAAATTTTAGAGATCTTTATAATCAACTTTTTGTGGGATTATTCTCTTTCTACTATTATTTTTTAAAATTGATGAATGAAGAAGGAATGCCAAAGGAGGAAAAAGAGTGAGTAATTAACCAATCATAATGTGAATAAATTATGACCCAATATTATATGAAATAAAGATAAAGATAAATTTAATCTTTAAAATTGAATGGATATAACAATTTTATCGAAAATTTTGAAAGACAGAAAAGATTAAAATTTGATTCTGATCAACATTAATTAAAATAAAATTTTAAATATAATGAACATATTTTTTTAATAAAATCTGATTTGAACAACAACAGTATTCAAATTCAATTCCATAAATATACGTGTTTTAGCGTTGTTCTTGGAAGCGTCATTCTGAAGTCCGCCAAAGAGCTTCTGACGTTCTCACTCTTCACTGTCCAATTAGGAACAATTTCAATTATCACTATTTCTTTCTTTTTTAATTTTTTTAAAATTATTTTATCTTTGATTCTCTCTTTCTTCTTCTGTCCTTATCTCTTAGTCACTATACTCAATTGCATCTAATATCGTTATTTAATTCTCATTTTTTTAATATGGTAATTTAATTTTTTATTTAAGTATAGTAATTTAACTAAATTTCAGTGTACTTAATTTATTAGTTTTAATATAGTTATTTAATTTATTATTTTTTATTATAATAATTACATGTTTATTATATTAATTTACTTAATAAATTACTTCTTTAGTATAGTTATTTAATTTCTTATTTTTTTATAATAGTAATTTAATTAAATTTTAATGCACTTAATTTATTGTTTTTTAATATAGTTATTTAATTTATTATTTTTTATTATAATAATTACATATTTATTATATTAATTTACTTAATGAATTACGTGTTTAGTATAGTTATTTAATTAAATATTTGGTTAGTGTAGTTATTATATGTAGTGTAGTTATTTAATTTTTTGTTTTTTAGTAGAGTGATTTAATTTCTTATTTTTCTTAATATAGTAATTTAATTTCTTAATAAATTACATTTTTAGTATAGTTATTATTTTTTATCTCTCTTATTACTCTTTGGCAAACTATTGGTGGAGAGTAAAAAAAATTGTAAATTTTTTTAACAATTTAAAAAAATATATGATATATTTAAAAAATGTCTACCAGAATAATACAAAAATATTTTGAAGAGTATATTAATATATAAAAAATTTTCTAGGTACCTAAAACATATTATACCCAACGTCTATTTTACTTTTTATATTATTCTAATTATTCTCTTATTCTATAAATAGTCAAATACTATTTACTTAATTTTTTTTCCAACTATTTCTCCGAGTATTTAACTCAACTTGAATTTGAAATATTTGATTAAATGAGAACAACTTTAAATCCTAAAATTCTATCAGTTGGTTTATTCTGATGTTTTTTTCATTATAATGTTACACCATAATTTAATTTCAAGTTTATCTTTCACATTTTATTTTTATAAATTCTTAATTATAATAATATATTGCTAAGTAGTCTTTGAATTACTTGCTAAATACTAGTTTTATATATAATGATGTAATATTTTTATTTTCTAAAAATATATTTTCAAATTTATAAATATTTTAAATTTAAGTAATTAATACTTAAATTTTTAATTAATTAATATCAGATTTTTGAAAACTGAACTAAACAGATCAATTCAATTGGGAACTGATTTAATAATTAGAACATAGAGAACCAAAAGATTTCAAAACTGGTAAAAAATGGTTGAATTGACCATGAACTAGTCCTAAAAATTGATTGAACTAATCTTTAAGTAAAAAAATATTTTTTAAATTTTTTATTTTTAAAAATTTTAATATTAAAAAAAATAAATATATATATATATATATATATATATATATATTATTTTATCAATTTTTTATAAAATATATGATTTATTCATGTATATTAATTAATAAAATTGCCATATCTAACTTTCTTATAACTTTATATTATAATGATTTTTTATTTTATTTTTAATTTTAATTTTTATTGTTAGTGAATATTGTTATATTTTATTGATTATTAAAATTTAAACTTAACTATTATGATTTATTTTATTTAAATTTTTGGTGTATACATCAGCTATAGAAATGATGTTTTATCTTAATCTTACGTGTTATAAAATTATGATATTTAATTCTTGTTACCTATTATTTAATCATTATTATTATTTAATTTATTAATACTAGTTTAACTTGTATTTTGACTTGTTAAATAAACGATCTCATTTTCGAAACATTGATTAATACTATATATAAATAAAGTATCTGTAATTTTATAATAATTATTTTAATAAAATAATTTTAAATTTTTAAAATTAAAATTTTAAATTTATTCATATATATATAAATTTCTATATGAGAAATTAATATATATAAATAAAATCTTAATATTTTACAATATTTATTATTTTTATTTATATTTAATTTACATTGATTACATATTTTGAAAGTTTTTAAATTTGTTTTTAAGCTATAAATTGATAACTTCAACAATATATTTATATGAAAAATAACTTCAAAATATTATTGTACGTACAGAAGTTTTATCTATTTTAAATTTTATAATTGTTAATTAAATTTATTTTATAATCATTTTATTTAAAGAAATATTTATAAATCATCTTTAAAATTTATTTTAATTGAATAAAATATAAGCTTAATTAGTATGTATTGTTAGTGTAAAAATTTACATTGACATTTAATTACAAACTCTTAATTTATGGTAAATTTTATGACTTTATCAAATAATAATTTAAAAATTTATAAATAAAAAATGTGATTAAATATTAGTGTAATATTCTTTAATAATGTGATTAAATGTTTGTGTTGAATTGGTTACAAATGTATTAAACATATTTCTCGGGAGTACTTTTAAGAGTTGTTCACTAATGAAGGTGTAACCCAACACATGGATATGTTGGTTGGATTCACTACGTTAACCATGGAGGTATTACAAAGAATACATGCGCGGTTTTCAAACACTAAGGTTAGAGACACAATTTTTATCAGCATTTTTTAATAATTTAAAATATAACATTGTTATATTATTTTAATATAAAAATAAACTTAAATATAATTTTATTCCTTGATAAATTATCAATCTTTTTTGGTTTTTAATAATTTTTTTCCTTTGTATTTAGTTTCTCATAATTTTTTTTTAAAAAATTTTTATTAGGGATAAAAAGCACAGAAAAATTTATTAGAAACTAAAAACAAAATTCACTAATTTATACCAAAATCATCTATAAAAAATAATTTTATATTTTATTTTCTCTATTTTTCTTTTTTTATCTCTTTTTTTGAAAAACGTATTAAAATACAATTATAGTTTTTTATGTTCTATTTATAAATTTCTATATTTTAAAATAAAAACTATTTAGTTTCTTTAATTATGAAAATTTTTAATTGAATATAATTTTTTTAAATTTTTTTAAATTTTTTATATTAATTATGTTTAATAATTATTTTTGAAAAAATTAAAAATATTTAAGAAATTTTTGTTAAAGTAACTTAAAATTATTTTCTAATATATTAAAATATATTTAAAAAATAATTTTTGATATAAAATTAATTTTTTTAATATTTTCAAATATTTAATAATTAATTTTTAATATATTAAATATATAAATATAAAAAAATAAAAAAAAAACATAAAAATTAAAAAATAAAATTAATAAATAAAAAACCTTAAAAATAAAAGAAAAAGAATAAATTAAGAGTAGAAAGAAATGTTAGAAAGACAAAAAGAGACACATGTCAAAAATAGAGAAAGAGTACATAAATAATTTTATATGTCTAGTGAAATAAAAAATAAAATATAATAAATAAAATAACATAGAAGTAAAAATGAAAAAAAAAAACATATGAAAAAATTTAAATGTCAATTTTTAAGAAAAAATAAATTGATACAAATAACATATAAAAAATTAATTAAAAAAATAAAAAAAATGAACAGACCAAAATATTTAACAATATGTCAATTTTTAATGCACATTACTTAAATCCTAAACGTGTTTAAAGCCCATTTCCCCAACTAATGGGACGGTTAGAGTTTAATTAGGTTTTTTATGAGTCTTTATTATTATCATAGATATCAAACTAAAAGATAGGAAAAAGTATCATATAGGGTATTAGTTGTTAAATTAAGCAATGACTTTTAATGAAAGACATTATCCAAGTAATATGTGATGGGACCAAAGGGTGTTTATATGTTTCTTTTCTAACCCTACATTTGATTATAATAAGAGTTTAATTGATATACACTGTTAATATAAAGATTTTTTATATTGACTGTAAATCACAATCCTTCATTTATGGTAGATTTATTGACTTTACTTATTATTATTTTAAACTGTTATAATAAAAAAGGACTACTTTCAATTTCCCAGAAAGGTTGTTTGACTTATTTGGATCACTTATATAAATTATTTATTAAAATAAATCTATTTTAAAATTATTTAATGAGTGTCTCTAATTTGATTAAAAAATAAGTCAAATTGCAAGTTAAAATTACATAATTTTTTAATATTAAAAAGAAAAATATGATATACTGCTTAAAGTGTTTTTAGTAATTGAGTATAACTAATAAATTTATGAGGTTAATACTAATATATAAATATTTTTCTCTTAAATTACAAATTGCAGAAAATTGCAATACAAACCTATAAAGCCACAACATGCAGTTTCATGATCAACTTTCTCCGCATCTTTTTCTGCTATATAAAAATAACTTGAATCTAATATACATGATTTAGTTTTACATACACGGTGTCATGTATTTTCATTTATATTAATAATTAATATTGATTACTTTCATTTTCATGTTTTTCCAATATTAATATTGACTACTCATTTTGATATAAATAGATTACAAATAAAGATGAAATAAGTCCAAAACAATTAATTTAATAATGTAGATAACACGATATTACTAAAAAAGGATAGTACAGTAAGTAGTTTTTTAAATAAAAAGGGGTCAAAAATAGGAAAAAAGAAGATTACAAGGAGTATATGTCAATTAAAACTGCAGGAACAAGTTAAGATTTTAAGCTTTCCTAATATTCTGATGTGACTGACCAGGAAGTCGCTAATCAAACCTACGGTTTCACTTACCTAATCCAATAAGCTTGAGGCGATTAATTTTTTCAAAGGAAAACATACATAGTTGATTATACTTTGACATAATCGATTATGCATGTTAATTAAAAATATAGTTTCACAGCAAATAATTCTTTTCAAACGAAAACATGAATAATCTTTTTTTGTTTTGAAATAAAATGATAACATATTGGAAAAATTGGAAAGGTATTTAATAATTAACTTTGAATTTAATTTTTATATGAAATTTTGTTTTAAATTATATATTTAATCCTTTTTTATTTGCTTCATTTCTAACAAACAACTCCATTTTACACTCTCTTTCTTTTCATCTTTCTTTCATCTATTTTCTCTCCTCACACTTTCATCTTTCCTAATATTCAAATACATTTTAAAATAGGGATTTGGACCAAGATCAATATGGATAACCATCTCATACTTGCGGATCTTAATTTTATTTTTATGTATTGTATCTTCTAGTATTCCTAGTGCCAAATTTGATTTAAATTTTTTTGAGCTTGTTCCAGAAAAAAGAAGAAAATATAAAAAATAAAGTGAAAAAGCATATCGTTTAGATAGATAGAAATATTAAAAAAATGAAATGTAAAGATTTTCCCCTTATTTAATTGACTAAATTGAAAATTATAATCTTTCATGCAAATAAATATTATATTTAACTCTTGTAAGCCATAGCTTTGTGCTCTCCTTTTTTTTTCATGTTATAAAAATGTTATTTGATTTTTAAAAACTCAAAAAAGAAACACCATCTATTATTTCCATCCAATTTTATGTCTCTTGAAGGGGAAAATTATACCCTGCCATCTGACCTCACCTTAACCTCGCTTTGGCACGTTTGACTGAGAACCATCCCGGGGCACACACCTCGACCTACTCCTTGACACAGGCCTAATACTTAGAGACCCATCTCCTTAAAAAATGTAATTAGAGACAAATCTTAAGGAGAATGGCATAAAAGGTAACTAGAGATAAATCCTAAGAAAAATGTTATAAAAGGTAACTAGGGGAAAAATCCTTACAAAAACCACTATTAAAGGATAGTTAAATCTCACCTTCAGGGAGATAATTTTATTCACATTCACTTTCTTACTCTTATCTCAACACTGAACTGACTTAGGTGTCAGAGTCCCTTTTACAGGTACCTACATGTTGCTTTGGAGCCTCAAAGCACGAGACTTGAGAGAGTATTAGTTTTGCCAAACTCTAGTAAGAACATTTGGTGTCGTTTGTGGGAACGTAAAAATTCCTACGCCCTCTTTCCTCTATGGTACAAACTAGGAGTAACCATCCTCCGTCTGCCATGAACAACGCAAATCCCATGGAGGAACTCAGGAAATAAATGCAGGATATAACCCAAAAGCATAAGGCTGACCTTTGCCTCCTGAGGGAGGAGAACGTCGCCATGAAGACAATAATTCAATACCTCCAGGACAAGTATCCCAACAAGAAGGGCAACTAAGACAACCACATCGTCGACAACAAAAATTGAAATTTCCAACACAGCAGAACCACGAATGGCACTCGTAGAAAGGGATCAAGTCTCGCCCTTGTAGGCACTCCCCTAGTGACGAGGTAACATCCAAAAATGACCACACAACAGATCACCGCAGCTTGACACACATAGGTCGGCTCGAAACAAGGTTCCTAACGATGATAAGGAAATGAAGCGATAGAAGACCAACAAGGATGTTGCCCTCGCTGTCCGACAATCGACAAATTGGCGACACCCTTTCGCCGATGAAATCCTTGAAAACCCCATACCTTGAGGTTGGAAGCCACTAACGATCAAGCTATATGAAAGAGCGACAAACCTCGGTGACCACATCGAAGTGTTCCCACTTAGGTAAATCTTTACTCTAATGATGACCGTGTGTTGTGTAAGATGTTCCTCACTTCTCTTGCAAGTACTACACTCAACTGGTGGTCAAGGCTCCCTCATTACTCTATCGTCTTGTTCAATACCTTGGTGGAAAAATTCACAACTCACTACACGGCCTACCGACCACAAAGAGCCTCGATTGGCTATCTAATCGAGCTCCAACAAAAGGATGAAGCCACTACGTGACTTCGTAGATCGACTCTCTAAGATAATCACCCAGATCGCAAACCTGGAATTGGAGGTAGCCCTCCATGCATCCATTGGCGCCCTGAAACCCAGAAGGTTCGCTGACGACCATGGACAAATTCCTAGAGTGATCCTCTAAGTACATCGACATGGAAGAAACATTTGATAGGTGCAAACGACTTAGAGCCCCTTACAATATGAAGAAGAATCATCCCAGGCAGTCCACACATGGGAAGGATGATTCAGAATCACTAAGACCCTCCAAAACAGAGCATACAAACTTCAGATACCATAAGGAGCACCTATTTTGAGAACTTGGAACGCTACTCATTTAAAAATATACTACAACTAGGACAAAACAGGTTATGTACTCTTTTTCCTACCTCATGGCTGAGGAGGTTTTAGCAAGGCACACGTGTGTGTAAACACTAATAAATGAAACATCAGTAAAGTGTTTACCTTCATACTTTTACCATTCTCTTCCCTGTTTCTCTCTTTGCATGTTTTCCTTTATTTTTTAATATAGTATTGCAAACAACTAAAGAACTCAACACTTTTGTCTAACGAGACACTTATTACCAACTCAACACTCTTGTCTAATGAGACATTCATCACCAACTCGACGCTGTTGTCTAATGAGACACTTATCACCAACTTGGTACTCCTACCCGACAAGACACTCATCACCAACTTGACGTTCTTGTCTGATGAGACACTCATCACCAACTCAATGCTCTTATTTGACGAGACAATTATTGCCAAGTCGGTGCTCTTGTCTGATGAGACACTTATCCCCAACCCGACGCCTCTTGTCTGACGAGACATTCATCGCTAACTCAGCGTTCTTGTCTGATGAGACACTTATTGCCAACTTGGAACTCCTGTTTGACAATACATTCATTACCAACTCAACATTTTTTTTTTCTGATGAGACCCTTATCGCCAACTCGACATTTTTCTTGACAAGACATTTATGAACTCAATGCTCTTGTCCAATGAGACACCCCTTGTCGGCTCAACACTCAACTGGAATACCACTCAACTTGGTGCTCATAACACTCCCGCCTCATACATTATCTAAACTCTAATTATGACTTGGCGAAAACAAAAGAAAGCAACTTGTAAAGAAGCAAGCAAAAAGACACCATTCATTAAATGGAAAAGTCATTAAATTGTTATGCAAATACAATTCCACAAATAAAAAAATCACTTCTAATCATCAACACTGAAAAGCATGACATAACACTTAAATAGAAGCATCGACACGTGTACACCTTACCAACTGCTCCTACCAAACCCCACTCGTCCGATGAGCCTCTTCGACCTCCTCCCGAGCAGGTCGACCTCGAGGCTAGGGGGCATGTATACCCTCCCAGCTTTGATCTCACCTACTTTGGTACGCTCCACCGAGAACCACCTCGGCACACACACCCTGACCTACCCCTCGACACATGCCTAATAAATAAAGACCCATCTCCTTAAAAAGTAACTAGAGACAAATCTTAAGAAGAGTGATATCAAAGGTAACTAGAGACAAATCCTAAGGAGAATGGTATAAAGGGTAACTAGAGACAAATCTTAAAGAGAATGGTAAAAAATGTAATTAGGGGCAAAACCCTTACAAAAACCACTGTTAAAGGATAGTTAAACCTCAACTTCAGGGAGATCATTCTATTCACATTCACTTTTTCACTCTGATCCCAACACTGACTTGAGCGTCGAAGTCCCTTTTGCAGATATCTACATGTCACTTTAGAATCTCAAAGAGTATAAGTTCTGCCAAACTTTGATAAGAACAAAAATAATATATTGGTGAGATTCACTTATACAAATTTTACTGTGATAATTGTTGTTTTTACTCAAACCTTGTATATTGTAGCAATCATCCCAAATTTTCTATTTTGAATGTGATGTTTGTTCTGTATTTAGTTAATTTATGAATGCTTAGAAATTAAAATAACGGTGAGTAAATTTAGGATTTTCTGTTTAACTTTTCTTATTTTTTAGAAATTAAATATTAATAAAATTAAATATAAGGGTGGTTCATTGCTTTGTCCAAGGCCATTGGACTTGTAGTTGGTTTTTTAACATTAGGCTTTCAAGGCAACGATTTTATTGATTCTACTCAGTCCTCAAAACTCCAATATCCATGGCTAAGGATAATTTTTTAGTAAAGAGCTTTATTTACAACACAGACCAAGTTATTATTGTTAATTTCAGAGGTGTTCAAAACCATACCTACCAAACTAAATTAAAAGTCAAATAAAAAAATTGAACTTGTTTAGATTTGTTCAATTTATTAAATTTCTAAATTGTACACTTCAATCCAGATTGTGATTTAAAATTTGAAAATCAACACAAATTAAATCAAATTGCAATATTACTAACTTTTATGTTTTTTCTCTTAAATAATGCCTAGTTTAAAAGATATTGCATGGTTTGTGTTATAAATATAATCATGCAAAAAATAAATAATGATCAATAATACTATTATAATTTCTACTAGTTAAATATATGATGAAATTTTATTTTTTACGCAGTTTTAGAGTAAGGTTAATTTTCAGTAAATTAAAAATAGTTATTTATAAATAATTCTCAAATTAAACAAACTATTTAAGTATTCTTATAATTATTAGAAAACATATTAAATAATGCTTAATAAAATACTTTTAAAATTGAAAAATCAAACAAAACCAAAAATGCTAATTATTAGTTCGATTTTAAATTTTATAATACTTTAAAATAAAAACAAATCGCATTAATTTTTTTTGTTTAGTTTAATTGACTTTTATTATAAAAATCGAATCAAATTGCACCAGCCACACTAATTAATTCCAAAACTCATTTAGAAGTAGGTAAACTTATAAGTAGGTAAACTTCGTTTCTAAAGACTCAATTATAAACTAGACCAACTTATAGTTAATTACAAAGTGTGTTTAAGGTCGCTCTTAATAGGACATGATTTACTAATTATTATAAAGGATTTTAGTTCTTGCCGTTATCAATTGGTTTTTGAACCTATTGTTTACATTCCTAAAAGTCCAATGAAATGTATTTAGAGAATGTAGAAATCAAATTATTGGGTGCAAGAACCAAAACCCATACTACTAATGACGTCAATGTTGTAATGATGTGTTCACTATTAGTTTTGGGGTCATGAATTATGTTTTCAATAAGGCTCCAAAAGGGATAAGCATCTACATAGCACTCTTCAAGAACCTCAATGTCTTTGGGGTTAGGTGGTCATGAAGATAAGTCTTCCTCTAGTCCATTTGGTTAAGAGATTTGCCACACCTAAATATATTTCACTTTGTTAACCTTATTAAGGAATGTTCCAACAATCATGATAGTATAGGATCATTTGGTATTTTTAGGATGTTATGTGTTACCTTGATTAGGATTACTTTTGTAATTAATAAATTTGAGTTATCTATAATTTATGGTCTATGTAAAGGTTATTTGATCTTTAGATGATTGTCGCATTTCCTTTAATTAATAGTCGCCAATTGATATGAGGTTTGTCTTTAGGATTTTGTTATGAGGGTGCAATGGATAAGAGAAAGAAGTGATATTCTCTATAAAAGATTATTTTATTATTGTAGAAAACTTTTTTAAAGAAAAAGTCTTGATGGATCTCATAGGTTAATTGTTTAAGGAGACATATTCTTATTTAATGGTGGAGCTGAGTTGGAGTCAGAGCATATCCCCTAATTTTTTTTTTATTAATATTACCGTAAGAATTCATTTCGAGATTTAGTTATATTCAAGACTCATAATCTCTCTTCAAAAATGTATTCTGTAGAATTCGAATTTTGGTCCTAATTGTTTTTCCTCCACCCTCTCCTAATATTTTTTTTTCTCATCTTAATAAATTAAAGGATTTTTTTATACAAATATTGTTAAATACAAGATTTTCATATTTGGCCTCCAAAAAATTTTTTGCAAGATTTACCCGTGCTTTCATTCTTATGGTAGCTCGTTGGAGTTTTGAGGATTTTAGATGTAATTAGCTGTTAATCTAAGTAGGCCGAATCAACCTGTCAGACTTTTCAAACAAAATGGGTTGGGTTGGGTCATATTTTGTACGGACCACATATTTTTAAGTTTAGTCTGTCCCTATATTTATATGTACGGACAAAATGTACCTTTTAAAAAAATCAAAATTCAATTTTTTTATAAAAAATAAAACTTATTTTATAATACAATTCTAAACCAATTCAAATAACACACTAAATTAATCAAGAACACATAATAAATAAGTCTAAAATAACATAAAATATATTTATATGTATATTTTAATTTAATATATATTTAGAACAACATAATTTTTATTTGTTAAAAATATATCTTTAAATAAACATCAAACTTTATATGTAATATATATATATATATATATATATATTAACAATATCTATAAATTGACTTTACATTAAACATATTTTTATGTGTATATTTTTATTTAATATATTTTTAACAATATATTATGTATATTATTAATATGTTTTTTAAAATTTATGTATTTATATTTGTATTTGGGTCGACCCGGCACAAGTCCATTTACATAGTCATGCCAAATGAATCGGACAAAAAAGACCTACTTTTATTTGGGTCTTCTTTTTCAAAGTCCAGTCTAACCTATTTTTAGAGATTTTCATTTCACACCTATCCCTTTCTCATTTAACACCTATCCACCTAAATAACTTTTGAAAAACTCAAAAATACCCTTTAACCTAATTATCTATCCTAACACCTATCATAATAAATTAATCTTATCTCTCTCTGAACACCTACTCTAATAAATTAACCACACTCGCTCACATTTCAAAATAGAATAACTTATTCTATGAAATAAGTTTTTCAAATAAAAAAATTAATAAAAAAATTTATTTAACTATTTACATTATCTTTATAAAATTTTATATTTTAATAATATAATTTATTTATAACGTAATTTTTAAAAAATTTAAAATATAAAATTTATTACGAAATCTTCTCTTAAATTTTTTGCTTCTTTGACAATTCTTTTTGAGTCTAATTACACGACGTTAATTACTCTAATTATTTTGAGTCTAATTACTCTAATTACATGACGTTAATTACTCTAATTACTTTGCGTCTAATTACACTATGTTACTTACTCTAATTATTATTATTATTATAATTACACTTATGTTAATTACTCTAATTATTATTACTATTATTTCTGTTATAATTAAATTGAGACAAATAATATTTATGAGTAATTTAATTTAGAAGAATAATATTTATGAATAATAATTTTTTTTGCTCTTTTTCCTCTCTAGCTATGCAAAAAAATTTGAAAATTTTATAAATATTGTAATATATTATATGAGTAATATTATTGTTATTTGAAAATTTTATAAATATTTGCAAATTTTATAAATATTATAATATATTATTATTTTTGGTTATTTATAATATAAATTTTTAATATTTATGAGTAATTTAATTTTTTGTTATAATTAAATTGAGATTAATAACATTTTTCAGTAATAATTTTTTTTTCAGGTTTTTATCTTCTCCGGCAGTGCAATGCCGGAGAGTAAAAAATAAAGAACATAATGGTATTTTTTCTACTGGTAGGTAGAAAATAAAAAATAAGTAAGTGTTAAATAAAAATCCCTATTTTATAGGCCCATAAGTCAGCCCAACGTAATAGACCTATTCAGAAAACGCTGGATATAACATGTTTTAATCATGTTTTTTAACCTTTAAACACACCGTCTAATTAAAAGTTCATTTAATATATAAAACATATGCAATATTAATCCCAAATTGTTTGCAACCTTGTATAGTAGATCAAATACATTAATTCTCAAGACAAACACACTGAGTTTGTATTTATTACAAAAAAAATTTTGAATTAAAATATTATTAAATTACTTATTCAATATGATAAATTATACTAATTTTAAATTTTAAATAAAATTACAAATATTATTTATGAGAGAGAATTTTATTTCACATTATCATAGATGAAATACTATGAACAACAAAACTCTATCTTTAAGTATTTAAATATACTCAATAATATAATTGTTTTACTTCGAGATCCAAAAAATTATTATTCCTTAGAAATCCTATAAAATAATTTTAAATAATTTTCTTACTAATATTTCTATTACACAGTAAAAATTTTTCAACTAAAAATTTATTTAAATCCAATTAGTTAGGATATTTACACAATAATAGTTTGACTCTATTTTTAATAAGTAAAATTATGAATATTTTTTAATAAAAAATTTGACAATTTAATCAACATTTTAAATAAAATTAAAAGTATATATGAGACTCAAAAAATATTTTTGTATTTCAATACCCTAAATGTTTTTACTATTTTGAAGAATTTGATTGACTAAAAAAATTGTATTTTAATAAATATTTATTTCTGATAAATAAATATATTTTAACCAATTGAATAACGGACACGAGTACCATCTGGTATATATATAAGTTGTGGATAGCATAATCAACTTATGTATATTAAGAAAAAAAAAAGTTAAAAAAGATGTTTTTAACTTGTATATTTTTAAGGGACTAAATATATTTTTAGTCTTTCCAAATGGGATATTTACTTCTAGTGTTTTAAAAAAATATTTTATTTTAATTCTTTAATTATAAAAATGTGTGATATATAGTCTCTGTTTTAATAAATGTGGATCAAAATAATTTTTTTTAAAGACTAAAACTAGATACCAAGATTATACGAGTTTTTTATAGACTAAAATGAACATTTCTATATTTATAAAGACTAAAAGCATATTGAATATTTTTTTAAAAAAATATTTTTTAAATTGTGAAAATTTAATTAAAAAATTCAAACTATATTCTATAAAAATTAAATATATAAAAATAAAATAAAATAATATAATGTTTATTTGCATAAAAATCAGGAGGGTAGCATGCCAAATTTCTAAGAAAATTTAATGTCAACATTTCTTTTAAAATAATATTTTCATAACTTTTATCCATCCCTAAGCTACAATTCCTTTTCTTCCTCTCTATTCCTCTTTTCTCTTCAACTGGCCACTCCCATTGTACAATATCTACAAAACTTTTCTATGTGACGACAAAACCTCTTAACATCATCCCACAATAGGCCTGTCTCAAATCATTGCTTTTTTCTTTGCTTCATTAGTTATTCCAAATCAAAATATATGAATTTTGTTCTTTGAGGAACTTTCGGATAAGTTTGATTTAAAATTAACTTTCAACTTTAATATATCATAATCACATATTCTAAAAATTATTTTGACATATGTTTTAGATTAGAGGATTCCAAACTAATATTGATTACTTTTTCAACCAATTAATCTGGAATATATAAAAATATAAATTCCAAATTAATTTATTTATAAAACATAATTAATTTTTTATAAATTAATCTGAAATTTATTTTTATGTATTTCCAATTAATTGATCTAGACTAGAATAAAAGGATATGTTTGGTGCTTTTTGTTTAGGGCATGCGAATAGTAATTATGGAGGTGGCTAAAAACAATTCATTTGATGTCAATAGTTAGGCAGAAACATATGTGATAGTGGGCTTTATTATTCTAAAACACATTATTCATAAATTCACTCCAACCGCTTAAATATAATAAATAAGTACTCTTGATAGAAAGATGTTTCCGTTGAACATCTTAAAAAAGCAAAATTTATCAACATGTTTCCTATGTATATTGTAAAGTCACATCCCAAATAATGCAATTAAAATGTATTTTATTGAGTATGTCAACAAATCTTGTTAAGATATAAAATGAAAATATATTTCCAACGCGACATATACAATAAAAATGTATTTTATAGAGTATTTTATTAAGATATTTTTTGTCAATTTTTTATGTTTGTTTGAATTTAATATATTAAAATTTGTCAACAGAACTACCCTTTTAAAAATGTTTTGCTACAAAATCCATCTAATTGCTGGTCCTGTTCATCCTGAATAGCAGCATATGTAATCATTAGTGCTTCATTTTTGCTACCAAAAGCTCAGGTATAATGTGCTTGATGGTTGATGTTTGTAAATTTATGTATTAACATTTGTTTTCTCCAGTTTTATGCCACCAAATACTCTTCCATGGTCCCAACTTAATTTTTCAATAAAAAAGAGAGATTGGAATTTAACATGTTTAGAATTTGGATGGCTGAAATTTAGTGATGAATTTCTTTATGAATAATTGATTCTCATATCCCCTCTGTGATGATTGAATCCATAAACTTACAAACAAAAGCTGAAATAGACAAAGTGGAAGAAAAAGAACAATTAGATTCTGTACCTAGACATTTTTTGTGTTAATATTGGTAAGCCTCAACCTTCTATGGCCATGTATCTTCTATTTTGAACCCTTTCACCTTTTAGCTGATGATTTGTGTTAAAGTAGTACTACTTTTCTGACCTATGCATTTTACTAACACATTCTTATAATGTGGTACCAGGTGTAAGGTAGAATCCCCAGATGAGTTGTTTTTTCTTGTCTTTGTAACAAAGTAGAATGTTGCTTGGTACACCCTCATAAGCATGAGCACTTTCTTTTCAGTTTTGGTTTTGTTTCTAACGTGGCTCTGTTCATTCCATGACAGCTGTGGATGTAGAAAACGATGCTTTTGAATCATTTGAGTAGCTTCAGAGATTTCCGCTTCACTTTTTCTCAGACAATTGTCGAAGTCCCTATCACAACAGAGATTGGACTATTGGAGAGTGTGATAACAATATTGCCCTTGGAACTGACAAAGAATTCCAATGTATGTATCCATTTGGTTTTGGATTGGACAATGACTGAGCTTGATGACTCAGCTTGATGAGTAGGATTATTGTTTGTGATTCATGAAACTTTTCTGTGGAAAATGTTAGGTAAAGGAAAGGGAAACACCCTGAGAGATATCCCTTGACAGCTAGGAAGAAAATGAGAGATGTCTCCATGATTTTATCTGCAAGGGTTGAATGATCTCATGAAATGGTTCTTGATAATTCTTATATAATTAAATCAGTTCAATTTTTAGATGAAAATTGTTTCATACTTGGTAAAAACAAGGCCAATTTAGATGAAAGAAGAGTGGTTCCTTAGAAGATAGGTCCTGGTATTCTTAATTGTCAATGTTTTGTAATACATGCATGCTATGGTTATTAACACAGAAACATAAAACCAGAAATTAATAAAATAAGGGACAGTAAAAAAAAGAGATAGATAGATTGATAGATTTTTTAGAGTAGAGGTTATTAAGGATAAGAAATACATTTACAGTCTTTTAATAGTAAAGATTCCTTGTTAAAGATGGAATACAAATTAACCAACCAGATTTTAAGTTGCACAAGATAAGCCACATCCCTTTTCCTTTGTTAATGCCAAGGACAATACTATAAATGAAGTAACTAACTACTCAATTATATGGTACATTCATATGATCACTCTCTGCAACCAACTTTTAATCAGGAATTATTCATCGTTGTCTTTGAAGAAGTTTAACATAATTATAACTATTGTACATCCTTAATTAGAATGGTAAACTACATTCTAGACATTGAAAGTGATGGTTTTTGTACTTTAGTCCTCAAAAACCATTAAAATCTGATGTTAAGTCATTGATAGAGCCGTAATCTCTAATGTATATGGCAGTGGTAACATTATGCCAAAAAAGGAAAAAAGGATTAAAAAATGGGGTTGCTTCGTTGGAGGTGCACATAATTTGCTTCAGAAATATGCCAATACAGTGGTTAGGCCTTTTGAAATTCATGCATAGAATGTAAGCTACACACAATGATAAAAGAACATGAATATTAACAAACAGATGTCAAGCGTGCAACATTATGCTATTAAATTAAATGACAAAAGTAGCATAGTCATCATCTCTCTCTGGTCTCAACCACGTGAATTTGAAGTTTAAAACCAAGAGAGAGAGAGAGTATTATGTGAAGTGGAAGCAAAATTGTTTCAGCTTCGTAGAATAAAAGATGATGATTACCTTGTGAGTGAAGTAAAACATATGGAAACAAAAAAAAACAGAAATTGAGTCAAAGACAAGAAGAACAACCATCCCTCTCTCTTATATCTCTGATCACTCTCTCTTATGTGTTAGGGAGGTCCCCCTCCAATCCGTTTTCCACTCTACCCATCAACCAACAAACACAATCCCTCTTCTCTCTCTCTCATGCATATTCATATTTTAAGCAAACTCCACAACCATCACTATCATCATCACCATTTCCCACCCTATGAAGCTTTTTATCTGTCGACCCTCATAAATATTATTCACCTATATAGGCCTTTCTCTTAGGCCTCTATCATATCACACTCAAAACAAGAAATAACACATTGCACATACATAGCCTTGGTATCATTTCACCAGCATTATTGAGCCTGTAGGCAAATGAGGAAACCTGAACTCATGGCCAACAAGGACAAAATGAACAACATTAAGAGCAAGTTGAGAAAAGGGTTGTGGTCACCAGATGAAGATGAGAGGCTCATAAGGTACATGCTGACAAATGGACAAGGGTGTTGGAGTGACATTGCTAGAAATGCTGGTCTTCAAAGGTGTGGCAAAAGTTGCCGTCTTCGTTGGATTAATTACTTGAGACCTGACCTTAAACGTGGTGCATTCTCACCTCAAGAGGAGGATCTCATTATTCATTTGCATTCTATTCTTGGTAACAGGTACTCTCTTCCTTTTCACCTTGTGATTTCATATCCTTCTTTTGCTTAATCAAGTTTAACATATCTACTACTATTATATGATCTACTGCTATGAATAAACTACAATGTATTTTTGTTAATAGGAATTGATTGTATTAACCTGTGTATGCTATCCTCTATAAGGAGATTTCTAGACTCAATCAGTAATAAAAATCATGGATATTATACATTTAGAGACCATGAAAGAATTGATTGTATTGTAATTGAATTGAGTGAAAATCAGAAACAAGTGAAAACAAGATGAAATAAAAATGTTTTCTCTAACCAAATGTACCTTAGTTACTTTTGAAAATAAAATACAAAAATGTAAATCATTATTTAATACTAAGGAGATCCCAATATTTGTTTCTTTGATTATTATGTTACCTAACTTTACATGGACAATGATAATTTTGAGTTTTGAAATGTGGACACTGAATAGTTTGGCACATTGTGTGAAGAAATTGTTCTTATTTGGCAGGTCAACCCTGCATAGGATTGGACCAAATGGGGTTACATGGTCGTATGTCACATTTTCACCTAGCTAGCTAGGTCCAGCTTTCTATTAAATTAAGAATATGGTCTATAATATATTAACTATTCAATATAGTACTAGGTTTAAAAAATCTCTGTTAAGCCATGAATAATTAAATATTGGAAGTCTATGTAGGATATGTAGTATATGAATATATTGAGTGTTATTTGCTTTCTTTCTTCTCTTATAGAATCTCTTCAATTTGTTGTAAATCTCAGGTGGTCTCAGATTGCAGCACGTCTCCCTGGCCGCACAGACAATGAGATAAAGAATTTTTGGAACTCCACATTGAAGAAAAGGTTGAAAACTAACACTTCTACTCCCTCTCTAAACAACAGCGCTGACTCATCAGAGTCCAAGGATGTTTTGAGTGGGATGATGCCCTTTAATGAACATGACATCATGACAATGTGCATGGACTCCTCTTCATCCATATCCGCAATGGCTTTGCCTGACCAATTTGACCCCTTTTCCATGTTGGCAAATAATCAGCGTGACATGACTAATATTGTGTCATCAGATTTTCCCAACATGCCTGCTGCATGCTTGACTCACATTGGCATGGTAGATGGGGATCAAGGGAATTATGGGATGTTGGAGCCAAACAAAATGGGGTTAGGAAGAGACTTCTCACTTCCTTCACTAGAAAGTAGAAGCATTGAAAGCAATAGTGTCCCAATTGATGTGAAAAGCCATAACAACCACTTCAATTATGGTTCCTTCAATAACACTGAAAAGATTCAAAGCTCCAAAGTAGAGGACTCAATTGGGTTTGGAAATCATGGCCAAGGAGAAAATTTTAAAATTGGAGAGTGGGATTTGGAGAATTTGATGCAAGACATAACCTCTTTTCCTTTCCTTGAATTTTAAGTTGAATAAATACCCTTCTTTGGAATTCCCTTCCTCTTTTTGATCTCTCTTTTTCCTTTCCTCCCTATCATTTCTTCCCACATACCCACCACATACATTTTCCTTTTTCCAATTGTTTAGGGTATTCCTCCTCAAAAATCAAAGACTAATCTCTTAAAGGTACAAAAATTCACTTTTTCAACATATATTTTTCCCTACACAAGTACCTAAGGAGTACCAACCACATACATACACATATCTATATACAAAACTCAGCTTAGGAAATATTAGGCACCAATAATTTTTCCCTTCATCATCCAATCCTTATTTCATTCTTTTGTTTCTTGCTCTTGTTTCTCCAATTGTCAATTCCTTTCTGCCATTTGCAAATTGTACACACCCCAAATACGGATCCAATTGTCTTAGGCATAGTTCTGTAATGAAAATTGTAGTACGTGTACAGATCATCAACCAGGAGTTTCTTGTGCTGTTCATGCTCCTGTGGTTTGCTTGTGAAGTACTTTGTGTCAATTTGAGGGAATAGGTTGGTGTAATAATCAAAGTACCCTTTCATCAAGAGAAATAGTGATCATTTATAAAGTCAAGACCGGAATAAAGATGAGTTGAGTTGTATGTAGTAATGTGTATACGGAAAGAAATAATGTGGAGGTGGAAGTTGTTAGTTAGTGTCATGTGGATATAAACAAATGTAAACAATGATGTAAACACATCAACACTTAGTAACTTTGAAATTAGTTAATTTCTTTTTTGGTCTCTTTTTATTTTTCTATCCCCCTATTTTGTTTCCAAATAGGCAAATATCATATTTAAAGTTTTGAGATAAATATTAAAAAATAAAGTTTAATTAATATGTGTTAAATTACAACTCTTTCATAAGTATAATTAGTATACTGACAGTATATATTAATTAAATTCTAAAAAATAATACTATGAATTATATTATACTCTTGTGAGTATATGTTTTATATTCTTAATCAATTATAGTATATTTTTAATTTGAAAAGAATACTCTTAATACTATTGATTAAGGGTATTTTATTTAAAAAATATTTAACAATCATAGGAAAGATAAATTATCATATACATTTATAATAAGAGAGATAGTATATTTATTTGTGGTCACATGATAAATTATTGAGTAAATTATATTAATATTCTTTCAGTTTATCCTAACACTTTTTAAAGATATGAAAGTAATAATTAAAAAAAAAATGGGAAGATACATATATAATTACACTAAATTTTAAAGATGTTGTTGTAATTTATTTTATATTTTTTCATCTTTTTCTTTCAAAAGACATATTGAAGGATGGAAGAAAAGAATTCGTTCTTTTTTTCATCTCTCTTTCGTTATTTTTTCTTAACTCTTCCAAAGGATTAATCTCAACAATTTATATATAATTATATGAATTAAATTAATAATTTACATTTTTTATAATAATGTAGAACTCATATTTAAATTTAATACATACTTATATATTTTCCTACATAAAGTTGAAATTATATATAGCAGAACAGATTCGAGCAACCTGTTTTAGATTTTAAAATTTAGAATTATGGTTTTCCTCCCACCCCACTTAAAAAATCTTAACTCAACAAACAAGTTTTGTTCTTGAGGCAAAGTCAACTGGGTACTTACAAATTTATATTTAATTATCATGCCTAATCTTGAAATTGTATGAGCCAATAATATTTTCTAATGTGTGTATGTGAGGAGAAAAAAAGGTTGAGATAGACTTAGGAACTTATATGATAGAACTAATTGGATTCAATTTTAGGATTTCTGTTGAAGTCTTAATTTTAATTCCATGCTACTAATTTCTCTCTAGATCCCAATAACTTCTTTCCATACCTCCATAAATGTGGATAAAGTTTAAAATATTTCTAAGTAAAAAAATAACTTATCTTCTTCTTCTTTATCTCTGGATACTTTTTCTCCGAATTTTGTGTCCTGTACCTCCTTCTTCTTCCTCCTTCATTCTTCGCCTGGAGTTCGCGCTTCCCTCCACCTCCATTCATTTTCTCGTTCTCGGTTGCTGTCGTCCTTGTCTCATTCATCTCTCATCGGCTTCTACTTATCTTGTTTGTAATTTTTTTTACAAGTATGGATAGAGGTGTCTGGATTTACAAACTTTTTTACAAATTCAGATAGGGGTGTCATTTTCTTGTTTGCAATTTTTTCTACAAGTCTAGATAGAAGTGTCTGGACTTGCAAAATTTTTTACAAATTCTAACAAAGGTATCTCATATTAACATTATTAGTATGTTCCTACCAATTGATTCATATGCAAAAATAATTATTCAATTTTTTAGCTTTTCAAACAATAAGATACAGAATACTTTAGTTGTATGTTCCAAATTATTGGGCTCAAGTCTGGAGGATGTGGGTTGTGAGAAGAGAGAGATGAGGGTATATTTATGGGAGATGCGAATAGGAATATGGGAGATGTGAAAAGAAAAAACCATTGAATTTTGGCCCCACTAGGTCATGAATGGCCCAACCCATTATTTTAGGCTCAGAGAATCATAGAACAGGTGTCTTCCATGCTTGTATTTTAGTCATCTTTTTACAAAATTATTAAATTACTCTTATATTTTCGTTTAAATTCCAGAACATTCAATGTAATTTATACATTTTGGATTGTCCAGGTAGATTAGACAATCCAGATAGTAAAAAAAAAACAAATATATATATATATATATATATATATATATATATTTTAAAAATTTTAATAACCATTTCAAATGTAATTTATACATTTTAAATTATTTAAGTTTATAATTTCACCGTAGAGTCAGCAAAGCCACTCTAATTCCTCAACACACAATCTAGTTGATATTTATATATTCTAAATATTCATCCAAATTGAACAATCCCGAATACTAAAAAATACATTCCAATCTTAGTGTTTCGAAAAATACACATACCCAGGGTAGGCATGCCAACGACTGGTATGAATCAAATATATATTTTCATCTCTACATTGACTTTTTAAAATTTATTTCATCTGTTTTCATACCCTTCAGGTATAAGATTTGTGTCTTATTCTGTCTCTGTCGGGTATTGGTATATCAATATCCATCTCATATTTACAAAAAAAATATTAATAGTTTTTTTAAAAAATAAATTATTTGAATATAACGATATTAATTCAAAAGTTATCTAATAAATATAAATTTTTTATTTTTTTTAAGACAAATGTCATGACTAATAAATGAAGAGTAAGAGTTTAGAATATTTTAATAATTAAAATAAGTGTTTGTACAAGTGCAGAGATTGGTAGATAATCATTTTCATCCCTAACTTAATAAATAAGATATTTTTTCATACTTGTACCCACGTCTAGTTTTTGACATATTTGGAAGGTGCAATGATTTTGTTTTCAATAGTAAAGAATTTCAAGTAAATGTCATAGTTCTTGCAATTCAACTCATTTTGTGGGAACGAAATCGGAATACAAAATTAACCTTCTATAATTTTGTAAAATAGATGATAAATCCCTCATTCTGTGTTACTGGAACGGATGTCTAAATTTTTATCTATTTTGATTATTTATGTAATTTTTAATATTGTTTTTGTACCACAATTTGTAAGACATGTTTTATGCTTTTCCTTATTTATTTTTAATAATAATTAGTTAGCTTATAAAAAAAATCATTTTCGATCAATTTTGGAGCATCCAATTGTGAATATTGTTGAAGGAGAAAGTTTTTGGTGAGATTAACGGATTAATTAAATTGGGAAAAGTGGGAAGTGATGGAAGAAAAATAATCTTTGTGAGTTGAAAATAGTGGCTCTTTGACAATGAAGAATTCCATGTGTCCAACATCTCTCATCACTATTATATTTATTGTTTTTTAAAGTGCTTTTTTCTCAGCATTTTTATATTTTTTATAAGATATGTATGTATGTTTTTATTATTTATAGAAGTTATATAAAATTGTTACTACTATTAATTCCAGAAATTGTTAGATCATTATGTCCGAGATATTAAATATGTTTATAAACGATTTTTAGTGTTAAGTTTTAGTCGATATGAGACTTTGACTATATATCAAAATAAAAATACGTTAAACTAATTACTTTGGAAAAAAGAATTAATGCTAAGATATTCTATATTGATTATTATAAAAATTACTCAGATGAAACTCTAATTTAATTCTGGTAAATAAATAGGAGGAAATATTAGACATTAAATTGTATAAAAATTAAATTAAATTCTATGTTATGATAAAAATGATTCAGTCATTCAACTAAAACTCTAATTTGGTTCTGATAAAAGAATAGTAAATTATCACACCGGAAAGGATAATAGTTAATGAAAATTAATAATCTATATGCATATAATTATTGATAATTTAGAGTAAAAAATCTATGAATATAAATAGATTTAAAAAAATGTATCAATATAACAATAGTATAAAGAAAATATGAAAACAATTATGACAATGTATAATTGGTAGAAATAAATAATTATATCTTCTATTTTTAAATGGTAATAAAAATACAAATTAATTTAGATTTGATTTATTTAATATTTTAAATGATATAAAAATACGGAAATTATCTTTTATTTGAGAAAATAGTTATAAATAATATAATCATCTTTAATGGAAGATGTAAATAACATTATGATCTTATAATTTAAATTTATAACATAAAATAGAGTAGTAAGAGCTTATTAATTTGTTGTCCATTTAAAATTAAAAATTAACTTTGATTTAATCCATATATAATTTTAATATAAATTAAAAAAACTATTATTTGAGTATATTTAAATCACCATCAAAATCAAAATATATTAAAAATAATTAAAAGATAAATATTTTATTACTGTATAGATTTCATAATCTTAATTTATAATATAATGTATTTTTATGATATATTAATTTATTATCAATTTGAAATTAATCTAAGATAAAATATATTTTAGGTTCTTGAAAAATTCTTGAATTATTAAATATGTACTCCAAAAATGTATCGTATTTATTTGGTCTCTAATTTTAAAATACATTACTTTTAGTTTCTAAGTATTTTCGATAGCATATTAAAGAAAGATAAAAAATGATTTAGATAGTGTTTAAAGAACTAAAACCCCAAAAGTAGTATGTTTCAAAAAGCAGAGAGGACAAAATAATATAAAATATTTTTTAAAAACATATTCAATATATTTTTTATAGATTAAATATTAATTATTAATATGTTAGTTTTTGTTAACAGAAGGATTCAAATCCATGATATCTCCTTCTCCCCTTTCACTGACTACTTTAATTGTTAAGAATTTCTAGAACCTAAAACATATTTTACCGGTTTGAACATCTTTGAGGTACCTATATTATAAAATTGTATTTAGCAACATTTATTTAATAAAAGATTTTACTTATAAATTTTTTCAGATTTTCTTATTTAATTGTTTTTTTATAGAGGTATTGTTCATTGCATTTACATTATTTAAGATAATTCCAGTGTAATCATGTTTAAATACGATTAAAAAGTAATTATTTAATAAAAATAAATATAATTTTATTCTTAAATATTATAATTAAGATAAAAGTTTTCACATATAAATATAAATATTAAAACTCATTAATATCATGATTGTAATTATTATTTAGAGAAATAATAAATATTATGTCATGTGGTAACATGTAAAATAATGCATATAATCAAAGTAGTTATTGTAGAATTCTTAAATCTAAATAAAAATATTTAAAACTATTAATAATATATAAAATATTATCCAACTTTTTTTGTGAAGGATTATCCAACTATGTAGTGAAGATTGAATAATTTTTATAATTTCATTTATGATTGAAATAATATTTTACATTAAATTACACATAAAATAGTTAGAACTAGTTTACATAAAATCGAGTTTTATTTCAACTTACAACTAACTTACAAATGCATGCAAGAGGAATTAATTTAATTTTAGCATCTTCCATTACAAGAGGAATTAGTTTTGTTATTGCAACTAGTTCATATGGTATTAATCAGAATTTTTTCTTTTTTTTTTACACAAAAATTTAATTATTAATACATTTATTTTATTTTGTTAATAAAGAGACTAGAACTCACAAATTTTCTTATTCACATTGTTAATACATGTGTACATAGTCAAACCTTATAACCTCTATATTTTTTTCATTAATTAAAACTTTTTCTCCATTCAATATAAACTTAATGGGCAATTCACCAAAACTTAACCTTTATATTTTTTGCATCTTCCTTTTTTTTCTTTATTTCCTTTGTTTGGTGATCTTTACATTAGATTATCTGCAATTGGATTTCTCAGCTCTTAAAAATGCTCTAGTTTGCGATTGTTATATTCGAAAGGGTATTCCTAGATTCTCACATGGTTGGAACTTTGAATACGAGAAAATCTTAAATACAGAAATATTTTATATTGGATCTTCCACATTCTAACTTCTAAGTTTTCTTATGCATTCATATCACAAAATTCCACGCATTTTTTAATTTCCTTGTTGACGCTCTTTAGTCACTCTTTAATGGGGTGGTCTATTCGTTGAATCACATACCCAAATGTTTTATTTGTTTAATAAGCTAAGTATGACTCTCATAGCTGTTATTTCTATGATATTTTTTTGTTTAACAATAACTATAATGACCGACTCGCAGTTTAGTAATCTTTAAGACACTTCACCTCCTTTTAAGAAGGTATTATGTGAGGATATAACTTATATTCTTCTTTGTAAACTCATTAACTGAACTACATTACTAAGTTTTCTTGCTATATCATTGGTTTTGTTCCGGTACACCCAAAGTTCAATATTGCTTAGAAGTGACCCTAATGATATTTTGAGACTGACGATAAGAATATTGGTGCCATCTGTGAGAAGTGTATCATGTTCTCACGTCCCTTAACTAGCCACAACTATGAAGCTTATTCTGATATATTTGAAATCTCACATCGCTTAAGAGTCGAGGCCAAATCATCATCTTCCTTAACCCACTCTGATATCTTTTCAGGATAAAATCGTGACGAAACCACAATCTCTATATTAGACAATATTTTGAGAAAATAGTAACAAATTTATTATTTAAGATCTATCATATAAATGATGTAAGTTTCTTCACATACAATATCTTTTTACACATTACTATAACAATAAAAGTTTTAGGTTTAATCAAGAAAAGATGAAACTGAGTAAGTAACCCTAACAATGTGCCAAGATAATAGTAACAGGTTTATTATTTAATATCCATGATAATGCAAATGATGTAAGTTTCTTCGCATACAATATTTTTTTATACATACTATAATAATAAAAATTTTAGGTTTAACTGGGGAAAAGATGGGACTGAATTTATTAGGTGAAACTAATGCAGCATTTTCGGGATACGATAATATGCCGAACCTTTCATTTTCATTTCATGTGATTTCATAAGGGAAATTTATATATATTTTGATGCTATCAGGGGTTTTGCGTAACTGAGGACGGTTTTAAGTGCAACATATGCTGTCGTGTCGAGAATTAATGCTTGATTACTTTATTCCACATGGAAGTTGCTTCCATATACCATATGCTTGGAAGCATCCTTAACGTGTTATAAAAAAAATAAAAAATATATTATTTCTATTTTTTATTTTTTATCTAAAAATTATTTTTTATATTACCGCTCATCTTCACCATCAAGTTAATCTTATAGGGCACGTCTCTATACATATATTTAAAATGTACACGGATTATGGTTTCATACTTACATAAGTAACAGTTTAATATTCATTTTTGTTTGGTACTTATATACTCATACTAATACTTGCAACTCACACTTTATTTTATGTATAGAGATAATAAATCAATGTCTTTAATATATAAATAAACATAATATAAAAAAAATCTACATAACATTACATTAAAGATAGAATAAATTATGAGATAGTCCCTAAAGTTTTATATAATTATGTTTAGACCTATATATTTTTTAACCATAACATTGAATAATGATGTAAGTTTATCAAAAGTTATTTTATGAGTAACTCAATTTTTCTTGTAAATTGTATTTTTTATTTTAGTAAATTTGCTAAAATATATTGTATGTCTTTTTTTATTCTATAATTATATTCTTTTATCATATATTATAATACAAATAATATTTTTAGTGATATTTTTCACTCAAAATTATAATTATGTAAGATATATATGTATGAAAGGTGTGAGACTGAATCTGTCGTGTACTAAACTCATTTTTATGAATAATTACCTGTTTCGTTTAAAGGTATTTTGCAGGTATCCATAGGGTCTATATCCATTTTCTCATCTCTATTCATGTCTTATAATTCTATATTTCAATTTCTTGTGATGTACTCATTTAATACCTAAATATAAATAAAAAATATTGTAACCTTAAATATAAAAAAATGTTAACTTTTTTTTTTGTGAAGAGAAAAATCTTAACTATATTAACCTTATGTAATTATATTATTCAAAAATACTTTTTAATTAATTAAGATTTTTATTTTTAGTAACTCATTTATTCACTATACCAAGTTCTCATTAAAAATATTTTAAAAATAATCTTAATTTTTTCATCAAGTTTAGTAATTAAATAATGGTAACGAATTTTCTAATCAATTTATGTGTACTATATGAGAACATTTTTATATTAATTACTTTTAAATTTTTTAACTTAATTATTTATCAAACAGGTAGTTTTTGTTTTTTAATTTTAACTTTATTATTTAATTTATGGTTTGAAAAATGATTTTTTTCCTTTCATATCAATTACAAGAAAGTATTTTTTACCGGTCTCATGTATAATATATGATTTTTCTGATGGAAATAAAAGAAACCTTAAATCAATAGATACAAGATTATAGTATGTATAGAGAATTAAATATAAAAAGATAAAGGAAAGAGAATCTGTGTACCTCATATATATTGAAATGAAGTTCTTGATCTTCAAGAACAAAAAAAACTCTAGGAATGATTATTGTAGAGATATGAGTTCAATAAGAACTCTTGAGGGTTTTACTACCTACTTTCTAGGGGATTATTCTAGAGAATGTGTATTGTTGTTGTTGTTATAATTTGCTTAATGGGATGACAAATTTATAATCCCCCAGCGTAGGCAGAGACCCCTCAAATTGGCTTTTTATGATTGACTCAACCCATCACAGAGTCAATCTTACTATAATCCCATTCAAATAATCATAAAGATATTATAAGATATGATTATCACCAAATCTTAAATTGCCAGATAATGATAAAATATAATTGATTAATACCAATCCACTATTATTTCCAACATTCTCCCACTTGGATGGTATTAATCAATAATACAAAGATAAATCATTAAGCTAGAATGACAATTATAGACAAATCTTATATTAGACAATGAGAAATTTGAGCTACAAAATAATATCCGATAGGGATATATATCATAAATATTTCTCATAAAGCATATAGAATAATGTAGTTCCATAAAATGATACTACATGGTCTCAAGCATCCAAAAATGCTAAGAGATATGTTACTAAAATGATATTACTTCACACATATCTCATAAGAAAGTTTTCAGACTCCCACTGATCTAAGACATCAAAACTTAACCAAACCATATGAGTTATAAAACTCCAAAGTTAAGTATTTGATCAGTGAATAAAAAAATATTTAATTAATATAATTTTTTTTTACTTGAGTCCGAAAAATTATATAGGTGAGAAAGTATAATTTACATGCATCTAATTATTCATCATAGCCCAATAACATATGTAATTACATATAGGCTACATAAATGCTCTATAATATTTGACATTTAACTAATCCGAGTTTCAAAAATAAGTGACTATGTAAGAATCCAAAGATAAGTAGGAAATCCATAAATTCCCTACTAAAACCACATAGACACCTAGTTTATATAAAATGATACTCAGATTATTGTGGCTACAAAATGTCAATTGAGCAAACACTTAGATAATTGGTCAAAACAAAAAAATTCATAAGTACTTCAATAGTGCAAAATTGTACTCAATAGGAGTACTATCATAATAAACACTTTTTTACAAAGTAGAAAATCATACTCGATAGGAGTATTGCATCTACAATATACTTATAGAATTTTGACCAAACAAAATGTGAAATTTTGGGTAAGGAAATGCACAATACTTAATTGCATACCAAAAGAATTAATGTGCAATACCCAACAAAATGCTCTTAACATCCATTAAAGATGTCTATTAAGATACAATGAATTATGTATCTCAATTAAAATAGGACAAAAATAAATAGTCAAGTCCTATAAAGTATGTCATATCACAATTAAATGTGCACAAGAATATATGATAATACAGATAGATAAGTCTCGAGACATGATACAAAATTATATACTTCTAAAATTTTGATCAATATTAAATTTGGGTAAAAGAGATGCACAATGCATAATTTTATGCCAAAAGGATTAATGTGCAGTATCCAACAAAATGACCTTAACATCAGTTAAAGATGTCTACAAAGATACAATGGATTTTATGTATCTCAATAAAAATAGGACAAAAATAAATAGAGAAGCCCTATAGAATATGCCATATCATAATTAAATGTGCACACGATTATATGACAATAAAAAATATAAGTTTCGAGAGATAATACAAGATTATATATACTCCTACTAATCCTTAATATACCAAAAAATATTAGGATTATCATTAGGGTACACTAGCATTAAAAGTTCTAGTGATAGTGTGATGATGACTTTATAAGATAATAATAAAAGTGAACTAAAATTCACTATTATTCTACTTAAGGAATTATAAAGTAGTAGAATAACAAATGATTAATGAGAGAAGTGGTTAAAATAATAAGAATATGAAACCTACAAATTCATCCATTAGAATAAATAATTCTCACAAATGGTTTCATAATTAACCACATATTAATCAATCTTTACAAAAATATTGACCCCTATGAGGATCTTAAAAAAAATAATTACATGAGTGAGAAAATGGATCTCTTGATAATTTTACGTAGAATATAAGATCATAAGCAAGTTCTCAAGTAATCATAAACAAAAATCAAGTGCTACAATAAACAATATTTACACACACTTGAGAATAAAACATGATTACATGCAGCGGAAGAATGAGACATATTCTTGCATATATTAAGGATATAATAATAAATAGTCTCTAACTCTCATCACAATTTATAATGGACATAGGTTTATTTCTATATCCCAAAATAAAGCCTCTAGCTTTTACAAGAATACCATTAACAATATTATAAAATATGGTATGGATAAATTAATCTCTTAAAATTTAGGATTCCTATATTGTCCTTACAAGAATTACATACTAATATTGCAAATCAATAGAGAGTTTGTTATACAAGAAAATATTTTACAAGAGACCAATATAAAATCCTTAATATAGATCCCAACAATGTGATTACAAATAATGTGATAAGAAAAAATAATTTTATCAAGAATATTTGTTTTTTTTTTTTTGCACATGTATGATTAATTGGACATTTAAGGTAAAAATCTTATATCACGAAAATTTATTTTATAAGATATTAATTAAAATTCTAATATACAAAATCCTTCCACTTGATAAAGAAAAAATAAGTTGACATAATAAAAAAATACCCAGAGGGCTAAATAAAATTCAACTATTTCTTTATCAATATATATATTATATATATATATATATATATATATATATATAAAATTTGCACCACAAAAAATGCAATATTTTTTTTTTGTTTGAAGGAAAAATGTCCAATTAAAAATTATGATTCATTATGGAACAAAAAAAATGAGAGTGTAAATTTTGGTTCCATATAAATATAACTAAACATGATCAAATGAGGGAAATAAACTGAACATTACAAAAATAGGGAAACATTATGTAATTCTAAAAGTTCAGTTAAAAGAGAATCCCTAAAGAAATTACAATGTACTATAACTTATATCAATAAAATCCTAATACCGATAGGGTATTAAAAAAATTATTAACATAAGCCAAGAAAAGTACATTGTATAACACCAAATTACATTAATAACAATACACCGATAGAGTATAGTCATCATCAATGCAATAAAAAAATAATTATATCACAAAATTCACATAAATGCATCCAAAATAGTGAAATTATAATTATGTAAATAAAAAAAGAAATTATGCATATTGTCCAATAAATTTGCATAATTTTAATCATATATATTATATGACCAACATACAAAATTCACATTATTATACCCGTGATAGACAAGTAATAATAATGCAAATTAATAAAGAAAATTATGCTCATAAGAGAAGGACAATTAAGATTGTGCATAATTAATAAAATAACCTAAAATCAATTTATAAATGATAATTCAATATTAAAGAGAGTACTGCATAATTGGAGAATACAAATACTGTAAAGAATTATCACAATGAAAATAGGTAAAAAATTCAAGATTATAATAGTAAAAAAAAATTTAATTTAATGTTGAATTAATCAATTTTTTTTATACTAAAAAATACCAATAATATAAAAATATTAAATAAATATGGTATTTTTGAAAAAATAAGAATATAAAAAATTAGCAACAACATTCAATGCTTTTGAGAAGGAATTTAACACACGAATCATCATACATGATCGTATCAAAACCACAAAGTTCTCCCTTGACCAAATCACAAAAATATGGGTATAAAAATGAGTCCATGCAACCCCATTAACACTTTCCAAAGTAAAGTTAATACAAATATATTATGTTTCCCACACAAATGACTCATATTGGTCAAACATAAAACAAGGAAAACCATTAAGTAATTTTGAAAACAATTTACCCCAAAATTATTTAAAAGAAAACTAGGTTTTAAAGGGGTAGCACTTAAAAAGAAGTTTCAATATATTAGTTACCCATGTAAGGGTAAGAGAATGAAACTTTAACATGTTATTTTAACAATAACAAGTAGCGTAAACCCTCATTTTTTTTTTTTGTGAAAAAAATAATAGTGAACTATATTATAAAATTTCACTAATAATACAAAAAATCTTCAATTCAAATTTAATTTTCTAATAGAAAACAACCATAATTCTCTAATAGAAAACAACTATAATATGTATCTAACCAGGCTCTGATACCAATTGATGGAAATAAAAGAAACCTTAAATCAATAGATACAAGATTATAGTATGTATAGAGAATTAAATATAAAAAGATAAAGGAAAGAGAATCTGTGTACCTCATATATATTGGATTGAAGTTCTTGATCTTCAAGAACAAAAAAAACTCTAGGAATGATTATTGTAGAGATATGAGTTCAATAAGAACTCTTGAGGGTTTTACTACCTACTTTCTAGGGGATTATTCTAGAGAATGTGTATTGTTGTTGTTGTTATAATTTGCTTAATGGGATGGCAAATTTATAATCCCCCAGCGTAGGCAGAGACCCCTCAAATGAGCTTTTTATGATTGACTCAACCCATCACAGAGTCAATCTTACTATAATCCCATTCAAATAATCATAAAGATATTATAAGATATGATTATCACCAAATCTTAAATTGCCAGATAATGATAAAATATAATTGATTAATACCAATTCACTATTATTTCCAACATTTTCTTCTTTCCATTTTCCTTTTCAAACAAATTGTATTAATTCCATGCAATGAATCAATAGATTCAGTGTATTTTGTTTGAATGGGTATTAAAAAAATTGATTTTGTAAAGAAACATATTTGATTAACAAATGTTAGTTGTTAATAAGGAGGGATTTGAACTCTCACCTCTCTTTTTCACTTTCTTTTCATATGTGGATATTGATGTTAGACCAACCTTATAATCCTAATTGATTTTGTAAAATTGATTAGGATTAAAATTGATTTTGATATTATGTGATTTATATTTGGATTATTTTATTATAAAAATAAGTTAAAAATAAAATTTAATGTAAGCTTATTGATTCAACATAAAAATTATTCCAAGTTACTTTAATCCAGATTTAATTATAGACTTAAAATAATTCTAATTTTTTTTTCAATATAAAATCAAATATATCAAAATTTATTTATGAAAAATATCAATTTAAATGTAGAAAATAAACAAGCATGTTAGTCGATCATATGTAGTCGAGTGACTATGACGCATGTATATATGTACTTAAAGGACTCTCAAGAATTTATATGCATCAAAAGTACACTCTTGAGTTTAATTTTCTCACTTAAATAATTAATAATAAGAATAATATTAATGATACACATATGATTATGATGTTTATATGCCCGGCTCTTGTACATGGATAGAGATAGGGGGCTGATTGACTTAAGTGGGTTTATTTTTTAAAAAACTTATCAATATGGGTCCTTTTTATAAAATATTACCAGTATGGACTGTTTTTGTAGTTAATTCGGTCAAACCGCAATTCCGAATTGTGGTTTCGTTGCCACGTAAGCAACGTGATTACGTGGAAGCCAGCGTGACAAAAATGAGTACGAAACCGCAAGTGGGAATTACGGTTTGACTGGTCTTTGACCAGCACCGCCTTGTTGTCTAATGGGTAAAAAAACACAGAAAATGATGTCTGTAAAACCGCAAGTCAGAGTTGCGGTTTGACTGGGGTTTAACCGGCCCCCTTTACCCGACAGTTGAAAAAAAAAGACAAATTTCTACTTATATAGAACAACAAGTTGCATCTATAATCTGAATTAAATATTATTTTTACCATAAACCGCAAGTGCGAACTGCGATTTATCTTAAAATTAAATATTATTTTTATTGAGGGTCCACTTGCATATGCATGAAGTGTATGGAAATTCGTAAATCTTTTTTTCTCTTACTAGAATTTTTCACTAAGTGAGAGAAGTTTTTTCCACTTGCAGCAGAAGCCAAACACCAATTTCAGACCCTGTCACATCCTCCCATCAAGTCAAGTCAGAACGTACAGAAACTGCAAATTAGAAGATAAAATTAATAATTAGCCTTTTAATAAATAAAATTGTAGAAACTACCAAAATTTTTAGTATCTATTTAAATATTTTATATATTTATGTATTGATAAAAAATATTCTTTAAAGACTTGAAAGATAAAATAAATCACTTTAATAGTTATTATGATAAATTTGTTTATTTTACTTAATTACAAAATACACTGTTTTTTACTCCGATTACAAATGTAATTGCCAAAGATAGTTTTCCATTTTATTTACTATAAACCGCAGTTTGTACTTGCGGTTTATGGTAAAAATAGTATTTAATTCAAACCGCAGATGTCACTTGCGGTTTTATGTGAGTAGAAATATATCCCAGTCAAACCGCAACTCTGACTTGCGATTTTACAGGCATCGTTTTCTGTGTTTTTTTACCCATTGGACAACAAGGCGGTGCTGGTCAAAGACCGGTCAAACCGCAATTCCCACTTGCGGTTTCATACTCATTTTTGCCATGCTGGCTTCCACGTAATCACGTTACTGACGTGGCAACGAAACCGTAATTCGGAGTTGCGGTTTGACCGAGTCAACTACAAAAACAGACCCATGCTGGTAATATTTATAAAAGAGACCCATATTGGTAATTTTTTTAAAAAATAAATCCACTTGGGTCAATCGGCCAGAGATAAGATCCTTCTGTATATATTTCATTTTCATTTCTAACTAGGGATGTAAAAATTTAGATATGTAAGATAATTTATATCCGACATGTATTTAATTTATTGAAATTTATTTTATTGGATTGATTTTACGTTTAATTCTAATTTTTTAATTTTACCTCCAATCTAATTAATTGAATATGAATTGGATATTTATTTAGATTTTCAAAATTTTTAAATATGAATTGGATATTTATTTAGATTTTCAAAATTTTTAAATTAAAACTATTAATATACATAATCATCAATAAAATATTTCAAATTTCTTGTTTGGATGAGGAATTTCAACAGGAAAATTTATTTTATTTGATAATTCCAAATGTTTTGTGATGGAATACATTGTTTGAATAAAGAATTTTAAAAGAATTTAACATTCTAGTTATTTTTTAAAGTATTTTGATTAGTTAAAATGGTAGAATTTCAAATTCTTCAAAAACGTAAGAATTTGAAATTCTTCTATAGAGGTTAATTTTTTGTTGGACATTAGCTAAATATATTTTTTTGTTAAACATCAACCAAGATTATTTTTTAGTTGATGTCGGTCAAGGTTATTCTTCAACCACTTTTGTCAACATCTTTGTTGTTTTTAATAATTGTTCGTAGCATTTACATTTTTGTTGCTAGCACATTTTTTCTCAAAGAATAGTTGAACTTTCTAATTGACCTGTGTCATAGCGGTGTGGTTATTTCCCACAAAAGTGTGAGATATACTAGAAAAATTATCACGTGTTCATCCACAACGTTGTGAAAAATACCACAAGTATAGGAGATGCATTGAAAGGCAAAGTGCATATGTGTGTATTCCACTCCTCTATGGGATGTACCATGCCACTAATGCACCTCTTATGGTGGGAATAGTCACACCATTCTAGTGGGTGTTAAAATGACAATTCCAAATTTTTAACTTTATTTTCTATCAGTCTTTTAAGTCCTATTAATCTAATAAAAAATGTTGGTAACAATCATATAAATTTCATGGCTAAATATAACTAAAATTGATTTTAAAAAAGAGGTTGTTTGCATGGGAGGAGGAATGGTTAGATGGGTTAGAAAAGAGATTGGAGTAACTAGTGTTTCTAGAAGGGGTACAAGATAAGTGAGTTTGGACCCAAGATTGGTCATGCATGTACTCAGTATTGTTAGTGTACAGGTTTTTAGCCTGGGAAAATGAGACAAGAGAGATGAATTTTTCAAACTCCTATGGATGAATGAAGTACCATCAAAGGTATAACTCTTAGTATGGAGAGTGGAAGTAGATATGTTGACCACAAGAATGAATATGCTGAAACGAAAGATTTTAAAGTTGGGAGGTGGGATGAGTTATGTAGTCTGTGTAGCAAGATGATAGAAACAAGCAACAACCTTATTATGAACTACATATGTCTTCTAAGGTCTAGGATGCATTCTGCCCTAGTGGGGGATATCCATGGACCTACACAAGAAGTTAAAACTAGTTCTTCTAATTTATGGGGCTACTCAATGGTCCTGTAAAAAGGAGAATAAATATATAGTCTTTTGCTTGGTTTGTTGGGATCTAACATGTATGAAAGTATAAGAATGTTATAGTATTCAAGGATCAGAAACCAAAAATACAAACTATAACTTAGACAACACAATTGACTTCATGAGAGTGGTCACTCTGCTACTTAACATCTCACTTTCATATTAATGGTTTCTTTTTTTGTGTTGAAGGGTGACATCATTCAGTTGACATGCTTACCGTTCTTATCATGTTAGACTCATTTTCATTTCATGTTTGTATCTTGTTCTTAAACATTAGGAAGATATGCTTTATCCTTCACATTATATATTGCAATATACATTTTTGGTTTAGCAAAAAAGACTAAAGTTGATTTAATTTTAATATTAAATTTAGTTCTAATAAGAAAAAAATTAAATAAGATATCTCAATAAAAGTTTAATAAGAAAATCATATTTAAAATAAAATCAGATTTTAATTATGAACCGATGATAAAAATAATTTTAAACCATTTTCAAAAAATTCAAACGATATTCATATCCCTGCATTTGAATTGAATTTTTAACAATCCAATCCATCCATGCCCACCACTATTTCTAATTGGAGAGCCATTAATTTGCATATTTCTCTATGCATATATAAAATAATAATATACATTTTTCGTTTGTTTCTACTCAATTGTTACGAAGTTTCTATTAGATGTTGCTGTCAACTATCAAGGATGTTTATAGGGACCTAACTGAGGACGGTGTTTGCTGTGAACATTTGGCACGTTCTTCATTCAACTAACCCATCTTTTAACACATAGTTTCTCGAACCTACGCATTTTAATTTATACCAATTTAATGTTATCTAGTCTTCTTAATTATTAGTTTACTAATGAAAAATATATTTTTTTAATTATTACAACATTATCAATGCACCTTGCTGAAATTGCCGTAACATGTCGAATGTACTGATTATAGTGTGATCATCAGTAAGAATTAATTTATATAGTAATTTATAATTAGAAGATGAAATCTATATCGTGTGTGTATATATAATAAATAGATAGATAGAGTAAGAAATAACTTTTATTTTAGTAGTATTTGATTAGAAAAAGTTAAACGTACACCTTAAATAGTGTGTACCGTTTACCTACACTTATTTTATAATATTTTTTATTATAATTTATTTAAATAATTAATATAAATATATTAAAAAAATAAATAAACTAATAAAATAAAGATGTGTAATGGAGATAGATCATTGTGCAGTGGTATGTATATCATTGCTCTATTTGATTAGATTCAAATTCTAAAATGATATTAGCCTGAGTATATATTTAATGTTAAGTCTTTAAAGTAGAAGATTCCATTAGAATTTTCACTCCACTTAGTAATTAAATTAACTTAGACTTACAACCTTCATCTTAAGTTGATTTTGGAAACATTTTCAGGTTAGAAATTAAGCATAAGAGGAGAAATAAATTCAAAAGGCTAGTATATTAGGTAGAAAAGTTCTTAGGCTTAAAGTATCACATTAAGTAACCTGAATGGAGACTTTTAACATTGTCACTTCCGTTAAGGGTCAACGTACACGACAACTTTTACTCTATCGACACTGACCTTGTAGTAATTGTTTTCAATTCTTGACGGTTTGAGTTATCTATCAATATTAGGTTTTACATCTTAATCTAGTCTATAGGTAGTCTTTTTCATGACCCAACTCTCATGAAAGCACCAATACTAGAGTGTAAAAAATAAGGTTACTTTAATTTACCTAAAAAAACAATAAAGAACATAAAAGAGAAATATTACATAAAATGATTCATTTGTTCATATCCCCAAAATACATAACCATAAGATTTATAAGTACAACTAGACCAGATTGAATAACAACCATACACATATAATCATTTTAAAAAATTAAAATAAAAATATAAAAATCTTATTATTTAATACCAATTTATTAATTTTATTATTTTTATTTTTAGACATATAACCCATCCAACTCAAACAACTAGTCTATTAGATAAGTGAATCTCTAAACTCCTAATAAGTGATGTAAAGTTTAATTGAGGAAGATTCCAACTATAAACAAGACAAAAATATGATGGCAAGGATGCATGTGGCTGTAATGCTTGGTTATTTGGCTCTTCGTTATCCCCAATGACTCCTATAAAAACCATCACTTCTCTAGTGTTCTTTCAACGCAAAAAAGGTACCTTATGTATTACCTTTCTTGTTAATTGCCGACCTTGATTGCATGCAGTGTGGTCATCACACATATACCTTTCTTTTTTGTTTCATTAAGGTTAACAGTAAACATTAATATTGCACTATGGCAAACTCACATTATGATATTAACTTGGCAGATTGTTGCTGAGGGAAATTGGCCTTATCCTGAGCCATTTTTCTTCTTTTGATTAACTGCTTCAAGCACTTCAGTCTTGTGTGTGAGATTCACAATCCAATGGACCAGAATGACAGTTCCAACAAGAAGTGGAAGCTACCCCTCTTCATTTTCTTCAAAGATGCAAGGTATTATATCTATTCAGTATATATATGTATATTGACATAACCATTTTTCTTGTAAGAGAGAACATTATGCTATCTAGAATAATATGATATCACAACATCTTTTCTTGTCTTATATGGTTAATTGATGAGGAAAATTCTTTGACATAGTTACATTATTGCACTTAGATGAAGCTCTTAACTAGTAGAAGCATTCATGTAGTTTCATATATGAACTACTAATACTTGGTGATTCTGCTAATGTAAACAAACGCAGGCATGTTTTCAAGCTGGATGCTCTTTCTCGTGAGATATTAGGAATTGCATTCCCCTCTGCATTGGCTGTTGCTGCTGATCCTATTGCTTCTCTCATAGACACAGCATTCATAGGCCACTTAGGTATTAATATATATTCCTCCTTGCCAACAATATACAATTAGATAGCATGTGGCTTTTCAGCAAAAATAAGATATTCAGTACCCAATTTTTATTCCTTTTAGCTTTTCATAATAGCCTCTGGCCATTTAATGATCATAGTAAAAATAAATGTGGTAGATCTTACATTTTTACTAGCAATATGATTAAAAGTATTTAACCTTTGAAACTAACCTTTGGAACTAACCTTTGGGTTGAATATTTACACTGAAACACAAATTTTAGTATGGTGTAGCCCATCTTAATATTTGTAGTTAGTCCTATTGAATTAATCATTGTTGGGCCATTTCAAATGTTCAATCTCTTGAACTTTACTTTCAACATGAACATACTCCTCAATATTGTGAGATATAACATTTACTAGTGATCTATGTTCAAATTAAATAATAATTTTGTGACTGGAATCATTTCACAATTTTAGCTCTTTTCTTTTGATCTGTTTAGGACCGGTGGAACTTGCTGCAGCAGGTGTTTCCATTGCCTTGTTCAACCAAGCTTCAAGGATTACCATATTCCCTCTGGTCAGCATTACCACTTCCTTTGTAGCTGAGGAAGATACTATTGAAAACCTGAAAGCAGCAGAAAATGGTAGTAATAAGGCTAAGTGCAGTGAAGCAATTGTGCCAGAGGATCATATGCTTCAAGACATAGAGAAAGGTACCCTCAAAGAGAACAATAAATCTGCAGCAGAAACTATGAAGGAAAAAGATGAACCAAAGGATCTTTTAGTGAAAAATTTAGTACCTCAAGATGTGGGAAATAATGCTGCTGATAACAATGACACAAAAATTAGAGATGGTACTTTTTTTCTCTATATATATACCCTTTTTGACTTTTGAGTATGGCTAGACATAACAGTAACACAATAAGCAAAGTCACATGCATTAATAATATATTGTGATAAAAAACCAGAAATTACTAGATAATTTCAGACTACACGTTATTCACTCTAATAACTTTTTGTTATTAAGGATTATATTCTTGAATTTTCTTTAACTCAGTGATAAATTGTTTGTTTAATTACTTTTTAGATACCTTTTGTAAGTTGAATTAAATTTTGACTTTTTAGAGGCCAATACAAATATATGCAAATCTTCATGGGTTACTAGTAGCAATAAGAGTAAGGACAAAGGTGGAAAGAAGAAACGAATTGCTTCAGCATCAACAGCACTTCTTTTTGGCACAATCCTTGGTCTCATTCAAGCTGCAGTTCTTATATTTGCAGCCAAACCTCTCTTAGGTGTTATGGGTGTGAAACGAGTAAGTTTCTTCTTTATTAAGACTTAAGAGTATATATAGTACGTAACATGTATCTCGTACGATACATAAATATTTATAAATACACTTTAAATAAAAACAAAAAAGCTTAATTAATTTTTTAGTCTAACAATTTTTTATTTTGGTGTTAGTTGAAATGTTTTGTTTTTATTTTTAATCTTTTAAATTTTATGTTTTTCAAAATAGTCTCTTCTGTTAACAAAAAATCATTAAACAATTATGTAACTAACAAATAAACTTAGACTCTTTTTTGAAAATGTGTTTGAAAGATTGTTGGGGGAAAGAACAAGAAGACTCGGTAAATTATTTTAAAAAAAAATTAAAATCAACAACAAATAAAAGTATACACATGAATTTTGTTAAACATGGTTAATCAATACTTACTTTTTTCAATGGGTGTTGTAACATAGGATAAAAAACATATAATTAACAAACTTTTCTTTATTTACATTTATGAGAAAAATACATCATGTAATAAATAGCAAAATTTAAGTAAAAAGAAAGATAACACAAAGTGATTTTGTTAATATAATTCACACCTCATCCCTATATCCATGATAAATTTTTAAAAATTATTGAAAAATTTATAAACTCTTCCCTTTTTTTTTACGTGGTTTGTATCTTATGTTTATATTTAAAAACCTACAAACTCTTCCTCTACATCATATCCCTCTTCCGGTTGAGTGATTATTTTATTTATAAACCTAATATCCTAATATTAAACTAGGAAATAAATTTCTATTTTATAAATAATATCTTTAAAATCTAAATAAATCCTAAACAATACGTAGAGATATGAAATTAAAATAATAATTTGAATTGTTTTTCAACAAATAACACTATGTTAATCACACATTGTTTTTAATAGTTTTTTTTTTGTAAACAAGGAGGACTATTTTAAAAAAAATTAAAAGAAATTAAAAGAAGCATTTTAACCAGAATCAAAATCAAAATGCAAAGATAAAAAAAGTTAATTAAGCCAAAAAATATAAATAAAATATTTTATGATAAAAAATATATATTAAGAAAACGAGCGATTCTGTACTGTAAGAAACTTTTCTACTCAAAAGATTACGAAATATATATTAATCAATTAAGACAAATAGTTAAGAAAATGACTAGAAATCACAGTATAACAGTTGGTTTAATTTCTTGTGCTTATAGTATATACCGTTTTCATTAAACCAAGTAATTTCCTTAAAAAAAGACAGGTGTTTGAAACTTTTAATTTGATAAATGTTAAATGCTAGTTTAGTTAATAAAATATGAGTTTAATTGGTTAGTGTAAAAGACTCTTACACTCACGTTCAATTATAATTTTTCATTTATGTGACTTTTAAAATACTAATTAGTAAAGTCAACAAATCTAGTAATTATTAAATATGAGTAAAAATCTTGTAATGTATACCAATTAAATTCATAAAATATTGCTTTAACAATTTTTTTATAGGTCAAATATTAGTTCTTTTAACAATGTTAGTGGAGAGATTTAAACTCACCACCTCTTTTTTCCCCAATATTGTTTTAACAATGATTTGAAGATATGTCTAAAATAGGAAGGGAGATTAATTTACTATAACATTAAGTATAAAAGATTTACTTTTTATTCTCATAACTTATTTTCTTAAATTTAATGATTATAACAAATAATTAATCTTAACGGTCAGAATAAAATATTAGGAAATTATAAATAATTTGTAATTAGATATTAATTAATTGTAGGAAAATATTTTAAACTTCTTATAAAAACTCATGAGGCATATGTGTATCACAAAATTAAGTGAAAACACATACTTATGATGATGACTCTATTTCATAAAAAAAAAAAAAGTTTTTTTCTAACTTTCTTCAGTTATTTATTATTAAGGTACAATTTTGCATTTTAGTAGCAGTGGATTAATTTGTTTTCACTATGTTTAGGACTCTCCTATGCTAAATCCAGCAGAGAAGTACTTAAAATTGAGATCATTTGGGGCACCTGCAGTTCTTCTCTCCTTGGCCATGCAAGGAATATTCCGAGGGTTCAAAGATACAATAACTCCTTTACATGTCATAGGTTGGTTCAAATTATCCACCATATTTTCAAAATGTAGCACATTTAATTTGAGAGATAAAGTGTAAATTAAAACATATTTTCCCTAACTTTGTATATTTGTTTGTTTGATTTTATATAGCTTCAGGATATGCTTTGAATGTCATATTGGACCCAATACTTATTTTTAGATTGAAATTAGGCATCAGAGGTGCAGCCATTGCACATGTTCTCTCCCAGTAAGTCATGCTTCTATATTCTATATTTGAATAATAACAATTAGTCATTTTTCAGTAAAAAAACTTGTGCACTGTGAAGGTAAAACTTATATAAATAAAAAATTGTAATTAAATGTTATCCTAAAACTCTTTTATATTTTTAATCTATAATAATTAACTAAACTCTTTTTTATCAACTCTTTTCAGTAATGTTAGTAGTGCGAATCGAATCCAGAATTTTTTTTGTCTTCTTCGTTCTTAACAAACTGAAATCTAGTTAATCTTCTTTTGTGTTCTTATAAATCTGTGATACTTGTAGGTATATGATGGCCTTCACCCTCCTATTTATATTAATGAAAAAAGTGCATCTCCTACCTCCAAGCATAAAGGATTTGCAGATTTTTCGGTTTCTTAAAAATGGTAAGGTGATTATATATATAAAGTTTAATTTAGGTTGTAAATTAATTTTTTATTTTTATTGAAGAAAAAAAAGATAAAAAGTGAGTCACAATTATAAGCTCAAATTTAAGCAGATTTTAATTATATATACATATAGTCATATAGAGGTTTCAAAATGGGTTCACTTATCTAATGAACTGGTTGAATTAGCTCAATATAAAATATGGATTAGACCGATAAAATTTTAGATCCATAATTATTTTAACTGAATGCTTAAGTTTTTTTCTATAAAATATTAATGTTATTAATAATGTTAAGTTTTATGAAGAATAAGATCTAACCTCCGACCCTTTCTTAACTCTTCTTTTATTAACTAATAACTGAGTTATTTTATATCTCCTAAATTAAGATCATGAATGGAGTTTATTTTTCTTTATCTTCTATTTCACTTTTTTTTTTCATATATTATTAGATTAGTGAGAATGACATAGTTCATGATAAATTCTGCATTACTTATGTTGGATTTTGTTTGCAGGAGGATTGTTGATGCTAAAGGTAGTGTCAGTGACATTTTGTGTGACCTTAGCAGCATCATTAGCAGCAAGACTAGGTTCAATTCCAATGGCTGCATTTCAAACATGCCTACAGGTCTGGTTTACATCATCCCTCCTTGCAGATGGTTTAGCTGTTGCTGTTCAGGTAATCATACAACATCTGTTTCTTTAGTTTGAGAAAATTTCTTCTATTTCTTCTATTTATTTGTTTCTTGCTTTCACATACATACTTATATAGGAAATCAAGGGGGTTTTATATCAGTTGGTTGCAGAGACCATATCACTTGTTGTAAACATTTATACACTATCTTTAATTTTATTTTTTCTTATTGTAACTATTCTTATGATATTTTCTATAACTACTAATAAAAATAAAATATTTTCTTAAGTAGGATTTGAGTTCTTTAACTAAATTATCTAGGACTTGAATCATGTTATTATATATGAAATAAACCATGCTATAAGGGGAATATCTTGTACAATGAATATTGGTTACTACTTTTTATGGTGGATAGATATTTAGTATTGGTACCATAGTTATATATAAAAAAATCCTCAAATTTTGTGACAAAGACTATGCATAACATTTGATAAAAATATTAAAAAGACATATTGATAAAATGTATCTATAATTTAGTGACATTTTTTAAGTGTTGTTAAACATTTTTAATAACAATTTTATTAAGTGTTAGATAAAATATGTTTCTAAAGTCACGTGTATTGAAGTGAAGGAGAATATTAATACAAGATTGTTACTACTTTTGATTTAGCATTGATACATAATTTAAAAAGAAAAATACCCCAATTTATGCAATAAAAGTAAATCTAATAAATAATACTAATTTCAAAAAAGCCGTTCAACTACGCCTCTTTATGTTTACACTCTTAATCACACATTTTGTACATAGTAATTGAGAATACTATTTTGGTTACTTTTTTTATGTTGACTTTACTAATAAATAATACTAATCAGTTTACATGGTAAGTGTAAAACTCGTTTACTTTGTAAATGCATGTTAATTAAATTTTAATACTAATCAGTTTTCCTGTTTCACAGGCAATTCTAGCTTGTTCTTTTACTGAGAAAGACCATAACAAAACAACAGCTGCTGCAGCAAGGACACTGCAAATGAGTTTTGTTTTAGGAGTAGGGCTTTCTGTTGCTGTTGGACTTGGATTATACTTTGGAGCTGGAATATTTTCCAAAAATGTTCATGTTCTACACTTAATTAAATTAGGCATCCCGGTAATTAATCCCTCTAACAACAAATCCACTGTGATATTAACCATAACATTTATGTCTGAATTGTTAATTAATCATCTAATAATTTCTTTACATAATCCACCATAGTTTGTGGCTGCTACTCAACCAATCAACTCATTAGCCTTTGTATTTGATGGAGTGAACTATGGAGCTTCTGATTTTGCATATTCAGCATGCTCTCTGGCAAGTTTACATGCATGTCCCTTTTTTCATTCTTCTTAGTTATGATACTTTTTCATATATAATTATCCAAATTTATCAACTTTTGGTTACTTTCATTGCAATTGCAGGTTCTGGTGTCACTAGTAAGTGTAGCCACAGAATTTGTTCTCTACAGGACCAAACATTTCGTTGGAATTTGGGTTGCACTTACCATTTATATGACTCTTCGCATGTTGGCTGGTGTATGGAGGTAATTAAACATCTTCCTATTGAATTATCAGCTAGGGACTATGAAATAAAAAAAAAAAACATCTTTCTCTTAGTGGTCCATATAATTAAACCATTGTATTAAAATAGTTTAACGGATAGTTTAGTGGAATTTATGGGGGGTTTATTATACATTTGTATTGAATTTTGATTTTTGCTTGATGTTTGTGATAAGATCTTACACATGCAGTTTCTTGTATTAAAACTATCAATACGAATTGTTCAATATTTTTTACTAACTTGAAATACAGGTTAGTCTAATTTAGTTTACATAATTTATGGTCAGATTTGACCCATCACAGATTGGTTGATTAAATAGTTGGCCATCATTTTATCAAAAATTAAAAAATAACAAAATTTATTTTTTTTCAAAAAAATAAATTTGATTATTTAAAACATTTTAAGATATCAATAATCGATAATAGCATTATTTTCTATTAAAAAACTACATTTATAATATGTTAAATATTCATTTAAAAATATAAAATATTACTTAATTATTATCAACCAGCTAGAAAATATATTGTCACAATACAAATCAAATATATTTATTTAATTTTCCACTCTAATGATTTAATTTGTAAATTGTGTATTTTTAAGGTTAACCATGGTTGATAATTTCACATGCAGGATAGGTACTGGGACAGGACCTTGGCGCTATCTCAGAGATCATTCATCTTACCATATCTAATCATAGGAAAATTTTGTTCTATCGTATATGTTTTTTTGTAACATTCTCACTTTTATCTATATCCACATAGGAACTTTATTATTCTTTTCCCTACATGAATTATATTTTTGTAATACATCATGGATAGCTTCATTTAATTTACACGTATTATAGTTTTTTTATACATGTCGGATTGTTTCATTTACCAGTTATATTATATAAGTTCTATATATATTTATTGAGTGTAATTAATTAGGATACATTATATATTATTATTATAAAACTTTCTACACTTTATAAACTTTTTTATATATTTAATTAATATATATTTATATATATCTTATATATTTATTGATTTTACCTAATAATACTTTAGAAATCATATAAATAAAAAATATGATTAAATATCAGCATAATATTATATTACATTATAAATATACATACTAATTAAATTTATATTTAGTTTTCAGGAAATTCTTCTTCCTATTACTCTGAGTGCATACATATATTTATATATTTTTGTTATCATGAAAGTAAAATTTTAAACTATAATCATTGAACTAAATATTTCATTAATTCTTTCAAGCCACATAAAAGGATAATTAAAATTAAATTGTAAATTATTATTTGAACCAGATAAAAAAATAAAAGTATGATGATAACAAGTAAGGGTCATGGTGGTTATTACATTATAAAATAAGAATTTAATTGGTATATTTTTTTAATGTAAAAAATTTTTGCATTAACTCATAACTTTATTTGTGTGATTTTTAAAGTACTAATTAGTAAAATCAATAAATTTATCATGTATAAAAAAAATTTTACACTGATAATGTATATCAATTAAACTCATAAAATAAATTATAATTACACTCAAGAAATATTGTTTTTATTATATTGAAATTTCAAAATAAATTGAGGAGATTAGTCATTAGTAATATTATAACTTAATGTTAAAGGTGGTTAAAGAAATGGTCACCTATATGTGGAAACCAACTTAATTTTATAACTTGATTTAGAGAACTATTTTAGAGAAAAATTTGGAGATTTAAGTGACAAATCTATTTAGAGTGTTTGTTTCAGAAATTAAAACACTGTTCTAGGGATTATATATTTTTATATTTGTTGTAAGCCTTGAAGTTTCATTTTTATGTTTGTTATAAAACACTTTTTATTTTTTAAGTTTTTAAATTTTCGTGGTAAAGGAATAGGAAAATTAAATTCTCATTCATAAATACACATATAACTTTTTTTTTATTTTTTTTATTATTTCAAATTTCTAAACATTCTAAAGAATATTTAAAAATAACTAACATAATTTTAAAATTATTTAAATCAAATACTTTTAGTTTTATTATTCTTAGAAATAAAATTTATAAAAAAATAGCAAATAAGATCTAAAACACTGATACAAAATTACCAACATATCCTCTTTTTTTTTTTTAATATCTTAGTACCTTAGGCCAAAAATTGAATAAAAACTAATCACTTATTATTCAATGAAATTTAATTTAAAAATATTTCAATAATTTAATCATTCTCTCTTCTACTATTTATCCAAAAATTAAAATTATTTAAAAAATTATTAATTTTTTCCCAAAATAATTAGATTCTCTCTCCTTTTGATAATAATCTCTCTGCAGATGTGTGGATAAGCAAGAGAAAGTGGTTTCTCACATTGGAGCAGTCTGCTGCATTCATGCTGTGTCTTTACAGAGAACCGTTTCTCTTCTCCAATAGTGGATTCCCATGTAAGGATAGATATGTTGAAGAATTCATGTGTTTAAAATTAAAAAAAAAAAGAAGAAAAAAGTCAGATGATATTATAGAAAACTGTGAAATATTAATTAAAGATAGGATAGAAACTTTTGATTTTGATAAATTTTTAGGTTGGAAATGCTATTTGTAGTTTCAAAATTCAAAAGAGATAGCATCAAAATCTGTGATTTGTTTTTCCTACCATATAGGGTTGTTGGCATGTGCGGATGTTGGCAAATATACCCCTCAAATTAATAAAGTTAAATACACGTTAAAATTTTATATTTTGTATCTTTAATTTTATAAAATAACATTTATATACTATTAGTTTAATTGGTATATACTGTCAGTGTAAAGGATTTTTACACTGACATCTAATCATAACCTTTTATTTATGTGACTTCTAAAGTCAACAAATCTACATGAATAAAGGGTTGTCATTGAATATTAGTGTAAAAATCTTTACACTGACAGTGTATACCAATTAAACTCATATACTATTAGTAAAATAAGAACTGACATTTAATTATAACTTTTTATATATGATGTTCTTGTTTCAAAAACTATGTTAAGTTATTTATCACAGAATGGGTGCAATTAATTCTATCTTATCTTCATGTTTAGCGTTTAATTTTGACCGAGATGTCTTCTTTCAGCTCATTTTAACATTTAAGTTAGAGGTCATCGTGGAACAAGGACACCAATAATAAATATGAACAATTAACTTTATTTATGTTGCCTACCTTTTATTATAGGCTTCTTGGTGGACCTAAATCTATGGATCTTGCTACTCGAGTTCCAAGTACGATTTAATTTCATGATTTGGTCCTAATAATGTGAGTTTATCTTAAGTTAAACACATTTGCTAGGCTCCTATTAGGTGGGGCTTTTCCAGCAAAATGTTGCAGTTCCTCCAAGATGTCTTGGTTGGATCAAGGTATTCCTAATACATATAGTACGTTTATTGACTTTAATAATTAATATTTTAAAAAAATATAAAATTCTTTTATATTGTCAATGCATAATCTCTCTCCATATTTTTATATAAAGTAAATAATTGTATTTCCTATTTTAATATTTATACTTATTTATGTGTTTAAACCATTATTTTTTTATATATTTATTATTAATTTATTTATATCTTATTTTAAGTCTATTTTTTTTCTTCACTTTATATGATAGTTGTTATTAAATTTATTTTTTTAAATAAATTGTCCACCAGTCTCAGTATCCTAGATTAACCACCGCTGTGGTTTGATATTTTTTTCGAAACATATTTAAGAAATGTTTCATTATTCTGTTTTTATATAAACATATGAGTTGGAAAGGTGTGTGTAGGATATAAAACAACACAACTCAATGAATGTTGTACAAACAAGTTACATATAGCTTTTTTAAATCTTTTTTATCATTTAAATTCAGTTCAAAAATAAGATTATTTCTAAACTTTGGTATAAATATTATATATATATATATATATATATATATATGTTCATAATGTTAATTATTTTACTTATTTTTACTTTGAAGAATTGTTTTACTTATTTTGAATATTAATTGGATACTTTACTATTTTAAAACACTAAATATACTGTGTTAGTAAAGATATTAAATAGATTTATATTGGAATTTGTTAATTTATATCCGGGTTTTCTTTTTAGAAAAATAAGATAAGAACTTAATAAGTTAGAATTATAAAATTCTTAAAACACATGTAAAGTGTAACTTGTTTAACTTATTCCTTCTAAATTTAAATAAGGAATAAGTTGGTAAAGAGATTAGATAATTTGCACCTACTTACTTTTTAAAGAAACTGATAACAAATTAATAAGTTATATCTTTGAAAAAATGAGACTTAATTAAGTTTTTAATCTTTAATATTTGGTTAAATTTCACTTTTGATCTCAGAAAATTGAAAATAATTATTTTAATTCTTGAAAGTTTCAGTTTATACCGTTTTAAAGGCTAAATTTTATTAACTTTGACTAAATTTAAGATTATTTTTAAGAATAAAAGTGAAATTTAGTTAAATTTTAAAAATTAAAAACTTAACTAAACAAAAAAATTATTGTATTCTTATTTTGTCACTTTAAAAAATGACACATAAAGAGTTTAGACAAATTTTTAAACTTGATATTAAAGATTTTTAAAATTTTATTCTACTTTTTAAAATGATAAAGAAGATTAATAACATATAATACTTTGCTGAATAATCTAGTGTCGCACTATATTATCCCAATAAAATAAAAAAGAGTTTACATTATCATATAATTACCCTCCTTTATTTATATGGCTCAGACAGCATACAAAACATTGACACTAGTAACATAACAACAGAAACATATGGCTGAATAAGATAATGTTGTAACCATAAAACAAGAGTTTCATCATAATTGTTTAGGAGCTTCACATAACACACAATGGCTTCCCAATTCAACATGATGATGCTTATGAATTTGAAAAAATACAAAGACAATAAAGCAAAGGCAAAGATACATAAAAGCCTCATTATTCATTGCATTAATTTCTTGGCTTGAGATTTACTAGAAGGGGATGGAACTTGTGGGCTGTAAGGCCAGCTGTATCCACTTTCTCTTCCTCACCTTCTGCAAGTTCCCACTCAAACTGCTTTACCAATCTCCCTATTGTGGTGCACACTAACAACATGGCCATAAGAGAACCTGCACACACTCTTTTCCCTGCTCCAAATGCCATAGTCTTGTATAAATCCAAAGGGTCATGTTTGCCATCCTCAAATCTCTCAGGCTTCCACTCCTCAGGATTTTCCCACCTATTCTTGTCCATGTTGCATCCATATATATTTATTGCAACCTGTTCACATCACTTTGTCAATAACAAAGGTTTTAAGGTTTATATAACTTTTAAGATATTTATTGTAAAAGTTAGAAAAACTTACTATAAAGAACAGTTATGATTAAACGATAGTATATCATACTTTACACTAACAATACATTAATATGCATGGTGAATTCAGAAAATAAATAGACCTGGCTTCCTTTAGGAATGTGATATCCTCCAATTTGTGTCTCTTCATCAACATATCTTGGTGGTATAATTGCAGCTGGACTATGCTTCCTTAAAGTTTCATGGAATACTGCCCCCAAGTAAGGTAGCTTGGCTAAGTGCTCTTCTGTAACATCTTCATCTCCACATACTCTTTTGAGCTCCTCATAAAGTCGCTCCTGCCATATAAAGAGGAGTTAATCCTATGAAAGAGTGTCCATAATGGGAGTAACATCTAAGGGCATGTTTGGTTTAACATATTAGACTGAACAGACACAATTCTCATGCATATATCTTAACTTTTGATTCAACAGACTTTTGAAAATTTCTACACAATACTAAGCCAAACCTGACGAGTTTTGTCTTTAGAAAGTTCATACATAGCCCATTCTGTTGTAACCAATGTAGTATCAGATGTCTCAATAATGGTCTCCCAGGTTAGCATGGAAACTTGATATTCAGTCAGTTCTTTAGCCTCGGTTACCAGGTAGTCATAATAACAATCTAGTACCTGTTACATCACAAGCAATCAAATTATATCATACAAGACTTTGCACAGATTTGAAGTTGTCCTTGAGAAAAAGAAAAATGATACATATGCACTTCATGTGCTATTACATATTTAGACAGAGAAAGAAAAATGACAGATATAAATATGATAGGATTTATGATGTGATATGATAAGAGATAAAAAAAATAAAATGTGTTGATAAAGTGTATAAATTAGAGAGGATGTATGCATATCATTACTCGAAGAAAAACCTACCTTTCCTGAAGCTATTCTCTTGTTCTGCTCATTCATCAAGGCCTTCATCACAGCATCTCTCTTGAAACACACGTCATGAATTTTCTTCTCCATGCTCTTATTTGGAATCCACTTCAAGTATGGAAAAAAATCTCTCCAATCCACCTCAATTGCACCCTCAATTATATTAACCACCAGATACTGATATAAGTCCTGATTTGTTAATGTACGCCCAAACTCCTCCACATAAACGGACTGTACATTACTTCCCAGAGCCTGCCAATTTCCCATCACAAGTCTTGTAAATTAAGTAATATTCTACTCTCAGGAAATATCTATTTAACAAGAAAATAGGCCGAACAACAAAATTAAGTTTATTGAAGTGTTCTCATAATCTCATTTAGTAACACAGTCTCATGTTTGAGGGGTATGTTTTATTTTTTAATGTAACCTGTGTTAGGATTATTTTGCAACTTTTGTTACTTAATTTTAGAAGATATATTGTCTATTTAACAAGAAAATAGTTCAAGCAACATTCATAGAAGTGGTCTCATCCGGCAAATTTAACAACACAGTCTCATGTTTGAGGGGTATGTTTTATCTTTTCTGTAAGCTGTGTTAAGATTACCTTGCAACTTTTGTTACTTAATTTAAGAAGGTATATTGTCTATTTAACAAGAAAATAGTTCAATCAACACAATTATGTTTATAGAAGTGGTCTCAGAAAATTTAACAACACAGTCTCGTGTTTGAGGGGATATGTTTTATTTTTTCTGTAATATGTGGAAGGATTACTTTGCAACTTTTGTTACTTAATTTTAGAAGAGATATTGTGTTTTTCACATTTTTAATACAATTTCTTTTGTGGGGTATAAAAGAAAAGGAGACACTTACTTGTTTCAATGATAATCCAAAAAGTTCAGAGGAGAATATTTTCTTAAAATTAACTGGCACTTCAGGGGTGGTCTTCACTTGCTCCTTGATCCGGTTCAAAATATTGTCCCTCATACCATCTCTATTGCCACGGAGTCGCTTCTGAAATTTAAAAAGAGACACACTAAGCAACTAAACCACACAGACAAAAAAAAAAAAAGAGGAGTTGTATACTTGTATAGCTGTATTTACTCAAATTACTGATATGGTAAGTGGTACACGTGACCAACCTGGGCTTTGGCTCCCAAAAAATGTGTAAGAATATGTTTTTTAATATTTTTGTGAAAATCATCATAGTCACTTGTGGCCACCATGCATTTATCAGAAGTCAGAATATGGAGTGCATTTGATAGCTTCCTTGTTGAAATTGATGAAAATTTGGTCACCATGGCCTGAAAAAAGTATACCATACAATTAACTACAAATTGATCTAAACTCTAAAGTAAATTAATTGAAGAAGCAATAGCATGCTTGAAGTGGAAAAGAGTATAGTACAGGAAATAAATTGAGACCTCCTTAGCAAGGGGGGTAGAGTTGAGAACAATGAGAGGGTTAGCACCAATTTTGATGGAATAAATGGGGCCATATTTGTAAGCCAACTGTGTGAATGCCTTGTAGGGTTTCTTCTCTTTCAATTGGAAAAGATTCCCTACAACTGGTAATCCAGGAACCACTGCAAAAGCAACCACAAAAACTTATACATATTCATTCATGCATGCATGCCAAAATGAGTCAAGATGCTGAGTTATTGTAAACCTTTGACACTATATTTCTGTTACTTCGAAATTTGTGACTTTCTCTTGTTCTAAATCATTAGAAACACCATGTTTGGTTTTTTAGGAAATAGATTAAGTGACTCTGATGTTAGTGACTTTCTCTTATTCTAGATCATTAGATTAATCTAATCGACCAAACTTTCTACTAGCTTTAAAAGTTTTTTAGCTTAATTATTATAATAGTTAAGAATGAATAAAATTCATCAAAGTTATCAAACCAAAAACATCACATGCAAACATAGTGTGAGTTGAACAAACCTGGTACTTGATTAAGTGCCTTATTATGTGATCTGAGCCATCGTACGAGGAAGAACAAGAGGACAGAAAAAGCTCCCACAGCAAGAGTAGTTGTACAGTAGGGTGTCTCTAGGCTGAGAAAATCCATAGCATTAGCAGCACTACACACCTCTCACTCTACTTCACTATGTAATATGGATCATAGTTCATAATCAAAATCCATCTATATATCTATATATTAAGATGAAGATGTGGTCAAAATAATCTTGGAATTGGTACCTATACTGAATGCATGTTTCCCTTTCAGATTCAGAGTCCTGTCACCAAATCTGTTTCATTGGTGAACCTGCATACATGTTTCCAAAGTATATAAATGCGTTTTTTGAATGTGAAAAAATTACATTTAAATGCTCCTGTATAACATTTTAATGAGATTGCTAAATACTAATATATTCTTACCTTAAATAATAAGTTTCAGTTAGAATAATGATAACACAATATATCCAATTTTATTTTTACCAGAAGCCATTCGTTTTTCTAGTGAAACTTAATTTTTTAATTTAGAAAAATTTTAATGATTTATTATTTCTCTCTTATCTCCGTTAATTCTCTTTTTCTCTAGCTTAATACTATATAATTAAATTTTCAATCTCTCTTTTGATCTCCATTTATTTTCTATCTTTTCATTTATCATAAGCATTATCAAATTTCCAAATTAAACAACTTTCCAAACAAAAATTGAATGCAATTTAAAAATAGCTTTTAAATAAAACTGTAGGTGTTTCTTAACGTAATTAAATATTATGATAAAAGATAAAATTATTTTAACAAATAAGTTTTAAACTTATGTTAGATAATTAAGTAATTATATTTATTTCTTAATCACGTCTAGTTTTATTTAAAATATAAATTTAATAAATTTATTTAAATTTTTTAAAAAATTCATTTAAAAAAATTTAGAATTTCATTTTTTATGCATTTTTGTAAATTTATTTAAGAAGTTAAATAATAATATTTTATAAATTAAATTGTATGGTGTAACTAATAATCTTAAATATTTAAAATAATATATAATAATTTTTTAAAATATTTTTATTGTTTTAATAAAGAAGAGTGATAAACAAGCTCTCTCATAAACTCTCTCATATGCTTTACTCTAGTTTAATACTATAATTAAATTTTCAAACTCTCTTTTGATGTCCATTCATTTTCTATCTTTTCATTTATCATAAGCATGATTAAATTTCCTAATTAAATAAATTCCCAACCAAAATTGCATGCAATTTCAAAATAACTTTTAAATAAAATTGAAGGTGTTTCTTAACGTAATAAAATATTATGTTAAACGATAAAATTATTTTAACAAATAAGTTTTAAACTTATGTGAAATAAGTAAGTAATTATACTCATTTCTTAATTCTTTCAAAAAATATTTATTTCTCAATAATGTCTAGTTTTCTTAAAAATATAAGTTTAATAAGTTTATTTAAATTTAAAAAAGAATCATATAAAAATAATTTTATAATTTCATTTTTATGCATGTTTTCTAAATTTATTTAAGAATTTAAATAATTATTATTTTTTAAATTAAATTGAATGGTGTAACTAATAATCTTAAATATTTAAAATAATGATAATAATTTTTTAAAATACTTTTATTGTTTTAATAAAGAATGATAATAAACTTCTTTCATAAATTCTCTTTCTGAAACTCTTCCTATAATTATTTAAAATTTATTAAAAATTACATGTTTTGGTAAGATCCACTTATCACAAATGGTGTAAAAGGAATATTTTGCTACTCATATATTCTTAAAAGTAGTGTCAGGAAGATTCTTTGTCAAAATTTATTAGAATTAGTTAAAAATCACAATTTTAGAAAAGAGAATCATTTAATAATAAGTGAACCCACAAAATGTGATTTCCAATAAATTATGACCAATCAGAAGGAGAGTAAGAGAGAAAGCTTGTGATAAAATTTTCCTAAAAGTCCTATAACATTCCAATACATTCTAATACAATTAATATTTTTCTCTGAGTTAATACATTCATTTACACTCAAAATATAAAAAATTATAAACAATATAAAAATTATATACTAAATAACTTGTTTAGTGGGATATGTCACCCAACGAGGAACTGAGGCATCTCGTCCAATAGCATGTGTGGCCTAGTGAGAGATCTCGGATATGAACTTGCAGTTAAGGGACCTCATTCAACAAGAGTTGTCATTGGGCAAAAAGTCCCACAAAAAACCTAGCAAAATGTATTTCAAAAAGAGAGTTTATGATACAATACTTCATGAGCGGGACATGTCGCTAGTGCAAAACCAAAGAATTAGCTGACAATAGCAATTTTGCGTTGGGCGAGACCTGTTGCCCAACGAGACCCTACAAAAATGCAAAATCTCTACTGCATAATTCTTAACCAAACTAATCATTTCTGACAACATACTACACAACAAAAACACTATCAATCTCAACAAACATATTTACTTCATATCTTAATTATCCTATCCAATACTACAGTTTCATCATTAACCATATACATATACAAGCTCAAAACATGATATTATAAAAATTAACATTACATAGGTTATTTATATCTTTTATACATATATTCTACATAGATTAGAGTGAACTATCTCATTCCTACTAATTAGCCACTCACATTAATCCAAAATCTTTCACGCCTATTAGTAACACAACTATCATCTGCTCCTGTGTAAGACACGATCATCACATTTAAACACAAAACATGCAATGCAATGATAAGCTTAAAGACAAGAAATCAAACTTAAAGGGGGTATATGACATCTAAGATAATTGCATTATACTTAAAAGTCACCAAACAAACTTATATTCCCTCAGACATAAGCACACATATCAACAAGATCATAAGATTTGATGTTTTCTGGAAAACATACATTGAATTCAGATACTAAGTGACCTAATGACTGTTTATAATTGGAGTCTGACGTCTATCTGACCCAATTCTAACAATCAATCCAATCTAGGCATACGCATATAATACTTCCAACTAATGTCTAGTGTCCAAAGGATCCATTTATGAAACTCAGTTGACTCTCAATTAGTACCTGACGTTTACATAACCCAATATTGGCAACCTATTGCAATTTGAGTATGTCCCAATGATACTACCTTGTCCTCATCGACCTTAGCACTAGGATCACAATGACCTTATATGTATCCCTAATTCAATGTACTTCAAGCAAGGCTAAGTTGCCTCCTGTAACAACCTATATCAACATTCCATCATAATAATTAATTTAAGCATACAACATCATTCATTCAACCATGCATCATGAATCAATACAATAATTCAATTTCATTTAACAACCAAATTAAAATCAAACTTAGATTAATCTCAATCATTTACTTTCACAAACATCAAACCCAACAAACTAAATCAAAACTAGTGTTTTCCTTACCTATTTCTTCCTTATGAGTTGAATTTGAAGAATATATAAAATCCGACGACATGAATTACTCAAAACCTAGTAAAACACCAAAAACTAGAAAAAAACATAAGAAATTGGGATTTATAGAGAATTTCTTCTCAATGGGTACAATTGAAAAAAAAAATTAATGGAACAAGATCAAAAGAAATAGAATTAGACATATCTATAATGATCAACAACCAAAAGCAGGAAATTTGATAGGAACTTTTTTAGAATTTGAGGGTCAAAAGGTCACCATGCAAGAAGAAGAAGATTTGGGCAAGAGGGAGAAAGAGAGAGTTTCAACCGATGAGGAAAGAAAAAGAAAAAGAAAAGGGGAAGAAGAAGAAAAGAGAAATAAAGAACGAAAAGAAGAACCGAAAGGTGAACTCAATAATTCCAATTTGTTACCCGCAACCCCACTTTAAAAAATAATTAGATTTCCGTAAAGATAAATCAGTATTTTCTTTAAAAAAATAGTCACTAAACTCACCCATAACTTTTCTATTTAACATTCTCTAATTTCCCACAATTAATTTCAATTGTATTCTCGTAAATAACAATACAAGTATTACAATCAATTATTTCATAATTAATTCGTTAATCCAATTCAAATTAAATTCAGTTTCTCTTTCAATTATTCATGCACTTAATTATTGAATAATACAAGGCCTTACAACTCCTCTTATTCTAATTAATTAATAAAATTAAATCATTTAATAACATTCACCTTTAATATTAATTAAAAATTAAATTATATTAATTTTATTTTAAATTTGGTTTTTAATTTATAAATTTATTGATGATTATGATTTATTAAAGAAGTGCAAATCACATGATCTACTGGTATAAGGTTGTTCCAACTTACTATAGGTCTCAAGTTCAAGTCTCCAGGTATATAGTTACATTAAATATTTGGAGGGAGGGATTGTCATGCATGATCTAATGTGTGCAAATTTTCTACATAACTTCTGGCAAGTGCACCAATCGTATTTAGTATCCGATAAATATTGGGTCAATCCCACAGGGACTTGGATGATACTATAGAAATTTTACTAGTTTTTACTTGTACAACGAAAAGGACAAAAATTTATACTAAAAACTATTAAATGGAAAGTAAATAAAAGAATAAATAAATAAGGTAAGCAGTTGCACAAATGAGATTTAGTTGGTCTTAATTTCACTAAGCTATTCCTCAAGCAGATAAATGAACTCAAAAGCACCATTCACTTCTCATCTTTCCTTCACTCATAAAAGTATCCTTAATCTCAATCTCTTGCAAGCAAGGAACTAAACTATTTGAGATTTAGAGTATCAATCTCTTGCATAATCTAAATTCAAATAACTTTCATTAATAAAAGGGGCTTAAGATGATCAATGGGTGTTACTCTCTCCCAAGCAATAAATCCCATTGGGAGGTCTTATCATTTTAGAAGTCAAAATCTTCTCATAAACTCATTCAACAAGGAAAATCCACGAAAGATAAAAAAATAAAGCAAATGGTAAAAAAAATAACAATATTGAATAATAAACTTTGATTAAAAGAATAAAAATACACAAGAGTCCAGATTCAATTACGTCAAACCCCAACAAATAACTAGCCTAACTAACCATCGAGGTGGATAAAGGTAGAGAATGGATGAAGAACGGGTTTGGAGCGTGCCCTAGGTCATCCATGTGTGTAACCTTTTTCCAAATACAAAAAATGCCTATTTATACAGATCGAAACATCAGTGTCCAACAGTGACAAAGTGATAGCCGGGCACTACAAGTGACATGGCGCCCCAATTTATCTATGAGTGTTGGGCACGTAACAGTAGAGTGGTCGCTAGGCGTCGAGAATTGAACATTGCATGCTCTCTGCTAAGCAACATTGGGCGCTCTTAACTTGGCCATTGGGCGCCTAGACACTGCTACAACACCAATAAACTCAAATTCTCTTACATTTCTTCGATACTTCTTGAACCTATCTCAGATAAAAGAAAACAAGAAAATAAAGGTAAAATATATAAATGTAAACCTAAAACTAATTTCCTAATTAAATCTTATTTTAACTGAAAATTGAGGAAAACAATACCTTAAATGAGAAAGAATTAGGATAAATGTCTTATTTTATGTAAAAATATGTAATTTAGGCAATTATCAATAATGCTAGAAGGTATTCCAATAAGATGAGTATTGTATCATGCTAACCTGCTTTTACCCACCCCACCTAAACCGGAAACTTGGTAAGCTAGAGGTGGATTGTAGCGGTGTGTTAAATCAATCAAATAATTATAATAATTAAAACATAAATAAATTATAAAATATAAGTTTTAAAAGTGACTTTATTGAGAAAATAAAATTAAATTTGTTATGACTTTAATATTTATTTTTTCTAAAATCGTGACATTGTAAAAAAAGTAAAACCAAAATTATCGCAGGTTTACATTTTATTATTTTCTCATTTATTTCTATAAAATCATGATTTTATCAAGAAAATCAAAACATGTTCTTTTTAAAATTAAATTTTATATTATATTTAAAAAATATTTTTTCTCTACTTTCAAGGTCAATGGTGAGCCAAAATAGAGTCGATAGACTCATTTTGTCATCCGGTTTCACAAGAGAGACGATTGAGATGTAGAAGTATGTTAGCTATCCCATATTTTAATATTTTAGTCTCTAATTTTATATGTTTGATTCTTTTTTTATTTTTTAAATTTTATACATTAATTCTATATATTTGAAGTCATTGCCTTTCAATTTGTTAACATTTTATTTTCTTGATTTTATGTAATTAAACTAATTATCTTTATTTTCTAACTTTTTTAAGCTAAAAAATTTATTATAATACAAGTTCAATCGTATAGATAAATAAAAACTGTTTTATATCCTAAGAAAGACGTCTTTCCTAGTCATAATGTGTTAAAGGCAATTCGTTATATTTCAGGTTAAGAATGTATAGGTTCAATCATTTATATAGAAACATAAAAATTATAACTATAAAAACAAGCTGGCCCGGTTTAGGGTCAGCGCACTTCAATCTCCAGAAAAATGAGTCAACTCCATATGACTTATTTTGTCTTTGATACTTAATTTATTAGCTCGGTCCGATCCATCACGGGTTAATGGGTTATACGGATCAGTCCATCAATCACTAGAAAATAAAATTATTTTTTAAAAATGAGATATTTTAAAAATTTTAAAATTAACTATTTAATCAATCTTTACAATTATTTTTTATTTGATTATTAGATTATTTAATATAATCATTTAATTAGTAAGTTCAATAGAGTGTAGTGGGTTATTTTACGTTTGGGTTAAAGTGTAGTGAGAATGTGTCAAATAGCAAAACTGGCAAAGGCTTAGTGGGTTCAATACGGGCTGGCCCGGCTCACCCGAGTTGAACCTGTATGGGTTGGGTCCAAAGTGGGGTCGGACTATGTCTTTGCTATTACAACATGAATTTCTTGTTTTTTTGGCTCAGTCCAACCCTTATTCATGGTGGGTCGAGTTGACTCACAGATTCCGATTCATTTTGGCAGCTCTAATAAAAACCTCAAACAATATTTTCAAAATCAGAATGATGACCAAACTGTTAAAGGCATTCGTTTTCAATACATTGGTTCAACCTTACTTGAACCAATTTTAACAAAATATTTTTAATATATAGAAACTATACTAAACAATATTAATGAAAAAATAATAGGATATTCATAATATTCAAAACTTAAAAATATTATAAATTATACATACTTCATAAATCATAAGTCATAATGAAATGGATCTTACTAATAGACCCTACCCTCATTTTATTAAGCTAATCCCAATTTTTTTTCTCTTTAAATTGGTACTAAAGGAAGTGGATTTAGCAAATTGGGAGGTTTATTTAGAAAGATTCCAAAAAAGTTAACGAAAAATTGTCTTTTTAAAGAAGAAACACAAATTTGTGAACTTGTCAAATCAATTATGCTTGCTTCTACCAATTTAATTAGTTTTATACTAGTTCAATGGATGGTCAATTTTTAAAGTGTTTTGCACTGAGTAGAGGTCCAGTTCCTGGTTCAATCAATTGAATTGGTCGGGCTAATCTTATTGTCAAACAATTAGTTAAAAGTGACATTTTCATAGAGATGCGTATTTGAGTTTAGGCCTGTAGACTACCTATGAAGTTTGTAACCCGCATAGTATATGAGTCCTAGATTTTTAGGCTCATTTAGATACATGGACTTTGTTGACCCGACTTAGCAAGTTTGGCCAAATAATTCCTAGGCCCCCAGATAATTTTTTTATATATAAAAAAAATAGGATGTCATAAGTATAAAGAAAGAAAGTCTAATACTTTTGTGATGACATTTAAGAATTGACATTTGAGATTTTGTATTTGAGTGCATTGATATTTTGATTTTGTTTATTCTAACTTTGAACTATTTCATTTTATATATGAGAATTAAGAATTGATATTAAGTTTATGATGACATTTAAGATTTAACTATTAAGGAATAAATACTTTTATTTTGTTTTATTATTTTCTTGTGTAAACACTCAATTTTATTCAGTTTTGTATACTTTTTATTAACAAGTGACTTTCATTTTTTGTGTTTAAAATGAGTTTGTTTAGCCCAATGTAATAAAAATGAACAATTACTATTTACACGTCTTTACTAAGTATACCCATGAAAATGGGTACATTTAGAAGTCTCAGGTGTAAATAGCAAAGATCCATAGGTTAAGTATAATGGGCTAAAAACAACAACAGGAAGTATATTTATTACACTAGAAGGTGTAAACAAAAATGCACAACCCAAATTGCAAAAGTATATTTAGCATACTGGGGGTGTAAATAGAAAATACAAAAAAAGAAAAATAACAATTAGTTTTGGCATAAATCCTTACATCAATCAAATAAAAAAAAAGAAGAAGAAGAAAATCAAATTACCAGAAAAAGAAAATAACAAAATTAAAATAACAATTGGTTTTGGCATAAATTCTTGAATCTCAACCAAATCCAGAAAAGGAAAAAAATATTAGCAACAAAAGAAACGAACAAAATCATTACAAGAAACAGAAAAGAAAGAATACAGGAACTCTACAATGATGAAAGCTACTTCTCCATTCTCCATGCTCTCCAATCACACCAAAGCTACTTCTCCATCCTCTATATTTTGCAATCACCATAGCTACTTCTCAATGCTCTGCAATAGCTGCTCCAAAGTAAGTTGGTCCACTCTAAAGCAATCTTCTATTTTAGCCCTTATGCATCTGTTGCTTTTTTCTTGGCTTTGTTGTCCTCTTATGCAAACCATTTCTCTTTCTACCAGTCCTCTTTACACTCTTTATGCCAACCAACACCAAATCATCTCAAATCCTGTTGCTTTCACATGCTGCTCACAAAATGTGAAACTTTCGTTAAATGCTATTGGATCATTTAAAAAACAAAATCCTAAAACAGGCACAAAATCAACACAATAAAAGGGAAGGAATTGCCACATAACATAGGAGGGAACTTACTAATTTTTTTATGGGAGAGAATGAACATTAGGCAACTTACTTACTCATGTTGGTTTTTATTTCTTTACGTTCATATATTTGGGATTTTTAACATTATTTTTTATAGCTTCAATTTAGTTTATTTTCAATGTGCTGATTTAGATTAGATACAATATTCTTCACACCCTATAGGACCAATTCTATTAGGAACAAGTTGGTTTTCAAGGCTTGGGTTACGCAACCTCTTGCGCCCATTGAACTTCCATGGAGGTAAGTGGTGGTTCTCCTTTGGCTAGGTCTCCCTCTCTAGCGGAGGCTTTCAGCTTTGGAAATATGGTGGGTATGTCATGGTTCCATATAACTATTAGCTGTTATGATGAATTTTCAAGACTACAAAATTCTATTTTGGAAAGTTAGAGGTGTGGCTAGGAAACAAAACCAGCTTAAACTTAAGGAGATTACTCATCAATATCAACCTGACATTTATTTATTTATGAGGTTCACTCATAATTATCAAGGCTAAAGGTCTTCTGGGACAAGCTTGGGTTCACAAGATTGGCTATTGAGGAGGTCGTGGGGACGTAGGTAGAATTTTGGTGTTAAAGAGTAAGAGATCTACTCTTGATCTTCAAGTAGTAGATATGCATGCTCAAGCTACAATTTTTTGCTGGCAGCGTGTTACGGCTCTGCAACATGCAACAGGGTGTATGATGTAATGCCCTTAATCCTTAATAAAAGTATTGATAAAAATGTGAGAGTTTTTCAAAATTTGATCTTACACAAAAAACTACAATCTTCTTCTGACATTGCAAGTTAAAATATAATGTATTACAAACTTTATTTAAAACATAATTAGTTATTATAGTTACCCTTTTGAAAGTCCGAACTCAAAGCACTAGACTCTATAAATTTAAATTATTTGAGCATTAAAAGAGTAACATGCTTAGAAGTACAACCCATTCAAAGAAATCCTTTGAATTCGGCAATATCTTCTGCTGATCAAATTCATTTTCTATTTGTACCATAAACATATATAAATAGAAATACATGAAAGAAAACACACAAAAGAAGTGAGATTTATGTAAATTGTCAATGTTAATTTTAATAAACTTAACAACAATAGAGGATCTAAGGTTTGACTTAAGAATCAATTTCTAAATTTTTGAATTCAATCTCATTTATCTCAATCCATAATAAATTTGTAATGTTTCACACCAATCATAAAAAAGGTCTTATGGAAAATTTTATATATATGAATATTTTATCCCAAATGTCAACACGAACTACCTTGAATATTCACCTACTTGATTAACATTTTTAACCCAAGTGCTACTATGGACTACCTAAATGCTCACCTACCTAATAGATATCCTCAACCCAAGTATCATCACGAAATAACTGAATATTCATATATTTAAAATGATCTTAAGGTTCAACCTGGTCTTGCCATTCATCTTGCAATATATCAAGTTGTGACTTTCCAAAATGTCGCACTCAGGTACTTGCATGGTATCTTTTACAAGAAGAACCTAAAATTTTGTTAAGTTCATATCACAACACTTCAATACAATTCCAAAAGTCACTAGACTTAGCAATCACAATATAAATAGTATTTTTATTTCAATCATCCTTCGTAGAATTATTTATAAATTATTCTCTAAGAATTAGAAATTCATAATAGATATACAAATTAAATTTTTATCTCAAAATTTCTATTTCATGGTTAATAATCAATAATAATAATATAAAATATAGGGATAAAATTTATTCATTCTTAATACTAAAAAACATCTTTTCTAATATGGAAGATTGGGCTAAATTGCAACCACAAAGCATACTCAGATTACTTTTTACAAATATGATTTTGAGAATATTATTATGAAATAACTAAATTTTGCATACAGTCCCTTGAATATTTTATAAGATATAAATATATTTTACCATAAACTTTCAACAAATAACTAATAATCTTTTGAATATAAAATACCCATATAAAATAAATAATTATTAATAATTCTAAGACTAATAATTTTTTTATAAACCAGAAATTGCATAATCCAAAATGCATCATAATTTTAATTTGTGATGAAGAGTAATAAAATATGATTTTAAAGTAAAACTAAAATAATTAATAGCAAAGATCTATAATGTATTATATGAAAATAATATGATGAATCAAATTTATAGAAATGAATCAAAATATAACTTCTGAAAAATAAGTTAAATAGTGAATAGCAACAGAGTACCGTATTATAATATTTGGATAAGGACTTATATAATGATAACAATAACAACAAAGGATATATTTAGAAGATAAATAAACAACAAAGACTAGAAGATGATATCTAAAAAATAATAATAAAGGATAAAGGACCAAAGAGAATATTTGGAAGATAATAATAAAAGATTAGAAGTAATATCTGAAATAGTAAAGAAAGTATTCTCTAAAAATAATAAAGAAATAACAAAAGACCAAAAATGATAATAATCATAAATAACACATATAAGTTTATTAATATTAACATCATAAAGGTTTATAAATCTTACTTCCTTTTACCTCAGTAAGAGTTTGATGAAGAGTGGCGAACAACATTTGAATCCTAATTTCAAAGCTTCATAACTTTCTCTTTTTTCTCTCATTTCGCATATGGACTCTCCTATTTATAGCCAAAATCTGCACTCGGTCGAAGCGAATTTAACACAAAAAAATACATTTGCTTAGCAATGAAATTTGATAAGCGATGTTTTTTTTAATTCTGTCTCACATTGCTTAGTGACGGAGCTTCGCTAAGCGACTGTTTGAGTCAGGAAGGTTGTCACTAAGCAAAATGTTTTCGCTTAGCAAATCTTCAAAGAAAAAGAAAATTTTCAAATTCTAGTAAAAAATTTTATATATACTAAATTAACTTATTTAATTTTTTTACACGCATAATTACTACTATTATATACAAAATTTTCAAAATGTATTAAATAATAACTAATTATAAAAATAGGGATGTTACACATGGTAGTTTTATCCACTATGTCCGCTTGAGGCTTTAGGACCACCTAATATCTTTGTTAATGTTGTAAGGTATCATTGGATCCTTTTAGGAGATTTCAATGATGTTATGGCTCCTTATGAGCAAAGAGGTGGTGTCTTCAATGTGTCCCAATGGGCTATTTGATAGAAAAGTTGGTACATGTAGTTTATTAAACAAGGATCATGTTGGTGTGCAGTTTACTTGGCATTATCACTGATGAGTGCAAAATTTTCTACACTACTACCGATAAGTGCACCGGTCGTATGTAGTAATCGATAAATATCATATTGATCCTACAAGGACTTAGATGAAACCTATGAAATCTGGATACTTTCTACTTGTACAAACGAAAGATAGAAATTTAACTAACACTACTAAACATAAAGTAAATAAAGCGTAAATAAATAAAATAGGCGGTTACACGTATGAGATTCAGTTGGGTTTGATTTCACTAAGTCATCCCTCAAGTGCATAAATGAACTCAAAACCCTCGTTCCCTACCTACGTTCTCATCACCCATAAAAATATCTTTAACCTCGATCTCTCGCAAGCAAGGAACTAAGCTATTTGAGTATTAGACTATCGATCTCTCACATAATCTAAAGTCAAACAACTCATATTAAGAATATGAGCTCAAGATGACCAATGAGTTTTACTCTCTCTTGAGCAATAAAACCCATTGGGAGCTCTTCTCGTTTTGCAAGTCAAAATCCTCTCTCAAGCTCATTCAACAAATAAAATCCACAAAATATATGAAAACAAAGTATAAGGTAAAGAAAAGTACAACATTGGAAAGTAAACTTAGATTAAAAGTACAAAAATGCACAAGAGTTTAGGTAAAGTTAGATCAAATCTTAACTAAATAACAAAATCTAAATAAGCATCAGAATGGATGTGTGCAGAGAATAGAAGAAGACAGGTCGGAACGTGCCATCGATCAGCGAGGTGTATAATCCCAGTCAATGTGTTGAACCCCCCGGACGGAACCCCTTTCTAAACTCAAACTCAACCTTTTATTTTTGCAATTCAAAATACCAAATTTGCAACCATGGCCGTTGGGCGCTCATTCCATGGCTATTAGGTGCTTGAGCATTAGACATGCAACCAAATTTGCATCTTTTTCTCATTTCTTGAGTCTTTCTCAAAACCTGATTGAAAACAACTAAAAACAAAGAAATAAACATAAAATATACATAAACTAAGTACTACACCTAAATTTATAAATTTATTTTTAGGCAAAAAGAGGAAAAGAAACTGTTAAATAAGAAAGAATTATGACAACTACTTTATTTTACCTGTGTAAAAATAGGTAAATTAGGCAGTTATCAGTCAGCATAGGAGGGAGACCAATATTCACAAGCAGCAGGATAGACCCCTATGCAATATTCAGTTGTGCATGTTTGTCCCAAAATTCGTGGTTGAGGTCTTGGGGAAGCGTCAGTCGGATCATAACTCGTTTTTGCTCTGGTGTGGTGGCTATCTAATAACTGCCTAAATTACCTATTTTTATACAGGTAAAATAGAGAAGTTATCTTAATTCCTACTCATTTAAAGCCTTATTTTCCTCCTTTTATACAAAAATAGCTTACTTAAGAAAATTAGTTTTAGGATCAAATTTGTGCATATTTTACTTTTATTTTCCTATTTTTTCATTACTTGAGACAGGTTTTGAAGAATGTTAGAAGAAGTGTCAGAAGAGTTGAAGCCTAATTGGCGTTGTAGCAGTGTTCAGACACTTGATCAAGAAAAGTTGGTCTGGAGCCGACGCCCAGCAACAGTCAAATGGATGCCCAACACCCTCCAACCCTTTTTGCTGTTTGGCCATCCAATGCTCACAACAAGGCCATCCAGTGCCCATGCTCGAACATAACCCATTTTTAAAAGAAAGTTTCATCTTTTGTTGGGGTTATGAAGAGCTACTATCAACTAACCTAGGGTATGATTCCAACTCGTTTTCTACCTTCATACTATCTTATTTACATCACATTTTGCAGCCTCATTCCATCAATCATGCTCTCCACCTGCATGGAAGGCTAGGTTCACTTTGTTAGGGTTTAGATGTAACTTTTTCCTGAACTCTTTTCTATATTTTTCTTCATTAATCTAAGTTTATTGCTCATTGTTAGAATTCCTCTTTTCCTTGCACTTTATTTACATATATTTTGTTGGATTTCGCTTGTTGAATGAATTTGGGAGAGGAACTTTTCTTGGGAAATGAGAAGAATTGTCAATGAGGTTTATTTCTTAGGAGAGAGTAAAATTCATTGGCTATCTTAAGCTCTTTTTCTTAAAGCATGTTATTTGACTTTAGATTGTGTGAGGCATCCATAGTCTAACGCCCAAATAGCTTAATCCCTTACTCTTGAGGAATTGGGGTTAAGGGTATTTTTATGAGTGATGAATGATGATTGATAGTTCTGATATGCATTAGAAGGATGACAAAGTGAAATCAAAACCCTACGAAGCTTCTCATTTCAGTAACTTTAGTTTAATATTTACACACTTTACGTTCTGCCATTTAGAGTTAGTTTAAAATCAATTTCTTTATTATTTACAGGTAATTATTATTGAGATTTTTAAGGTATGTAGTAACTGATAAATATCGGGTCGATCCCATAGGAACTAGGTTGATACTCTAAGAATCTCAATATTTACACACTTTACGTTCTGCCATTTAGAGTTACTGAGATTTATTATTTACTGTGTTAAAAACTTGTTGAGCAAATTTTCTACTCTACCTCTGACAAGTGCACCAATCATATATAGTAACCGATAAATATCAGGTCGATCCCACAGGGACTAGGTTGATACTCTAAGAATCTAAATATTAATTGCTTGTAAAAATTAACAACTAAGTAAAAGAAAGTAAATAGCACATAAAAGGTAAAGCAAGATTACTGATGAGACAACTTGGTAGAGTTTTGTTTTCACTATATTATACCTCAAATGCATAAATAAATCACAAATCAATGTTTATTACTCTCGTCCTGATCACCCATAAAAATACTCTTAACCTCAATCTCTTACTGGTAAGGGACTAAGCTATTTGAGTTAGACAATTGATCTCTTGCACAATCTAAAGTCAAATAACTCACTTTAAGAAAATAAGTTTAAGATAACCAATGGATTTTACTCTCTCGAGTAATAAACCCCATTAAGAGTTTTTCTTATTTTACAAGTTAAAATCCTCTCTTGAGCTCATTCAACAAAAATAATAAATTTATAATAAATGAAAGGTTATGATTGAATATCAATGTAAAACTTTTTTACACTGTTTGTGCATAAATATTAAACTCATTTTATTAAGGTAAAAGATATGGTTAATCAATTTTTATTTTACTTCTCCAATTTTAAAGATATTAGTTACTTAAATTTCTCTCTCCATTAATTTCAATCGCAATTAGTAGTAAACTATTTCTAAAAATTATCTATGTGGCTTATAATATATTTTATTATTAAATAATGATAAATCTAAATCTTTATTAAAGAAAGAATTAATTAGATATTACATCTATTTAATTTTAAAAGTTTTAGAACACATGTCGTTATAGTTTCATACTTTAAAACTTCTCGGTAATGGCACTAATACATACAAAATAATATATTAAATCAAAATTTATTATTATAAAATAAAAAATGTTATATATTCTAATGCAATCCCAAATATAGTTATTTATAACTAGTTTATAATTTAATCAAATTAGTTTATAAATAGTTATTAATGATAACAAAATTTTCGTTTGAGAAAGGATTAATAAAGGATTAATAATATATGATATCTTTTTAATCCTAAAGTTTTGAAACACAAGTGGGACAATTTTGATGTTTTAAAACCTTTTTCTAAAATGGCACTTAAAAAAAAGTATTTTCTACAAGAATAATAGATGCTATATAAATATTATAACAGGTCAACGTAAAAAAAATAACAATAAAAAACTCAACACATAAATATTTTCAATAAAAACTACGTAAATTTTTATTCTCTTTTGCACATAGAGAGATGTAAAAATAAAAGTTCACTTTTATCGAGCCCAAAAACATGTTATTAAAAAATAAAAATACAATAATTATAATTTGTACGCACTGGTTTTAAGAGAAATAATAAAAAAAATAATAAATCCAGAAAAAAAAATGTCATTTTCATACACTGTCAACATACACAATCATGTTCAGAATACACCTCAATACCAGAAAGCTCAAAATAGAAATTTTTATGGAAAAATAAAAAAATTACAAACAACAAAAACCACAGAAATCAGAGGATGAAAATGAAAGGATAGTGGTCAACCTGAACCACTGTCATGTCTGAGCTCTCTGAATCAATGGACATGCTATTTGGCTCAGCTACATCACTAATATAATCCCACAAGATCTGAAGATAAAAATTTTAAATTTTTGTCGGTAAAATGATTTCAAGTTGACTCTACAAAAGGGAGCACTTGAATCAGAAAAAGGGGATGGATTTTCAGAAGAAATTTTAAAAAAAATATATATTTTTCGAAAAGAGAATAAATAGTTTGGAAGAAGAGGAGAAAGAGTCGAAGTAGAGAGCAAAAAGAAAAGGTTTAAAGGCTATAAAAGATATTAATATACACTACTTTTTTAAAATCCAGTAAGAAAAATAGTCGCAATAGGATAGAAAAATTACTTAACCTTTTAACCACCACCGGAAGCGAGTTCCTATAATGTGGGTGTCATCAGAAGGACTGCCGGAAACCGACCGTGCACCACTAACCTCCTCCCTTCTCTCTCTCACGCTCCCCCGCCCCCCATCTGCAACGATTCACCTTTTTTAAAAAGAAGGGACATTTGAAATGTAGACCCATTTTGCTATTTTCCACATCTGTTTACTATTCGTACCACTGTTTTTGCTTAACGTATTTTTTTCATTTTAAAGTCCAAAATGCATTATTTGTAGCCTTTTGTGAGTATAAATTGTATGTTTTTTATTTTATTTATTCTATCATTTCCTTTCATTTACCTTTTGCTAGTTAACATGTTACAAATATTCGAAATAGCAATTAATAAAATTTCAATTAAATCTAACAACAATAATAATGTTAATAATATTAATTTTAAAAAAATGAAAATTTATAATAACTATTTTACATGTTTTTCCAACTTAAATGTTATAAAACCTTTAGCGGTTATAATTACGAAAGAAAATTTACTGATGGTCACTTTAGATGCACTTCTAATTTGACCATTACGAAAACTAAAAGAATCACTTTAGATGCACTTCTAATTTGGTATTTTATAAGTTTTTAGTTGTAATAAATATTATTACGTCATTTAAATTATTTAAGAAAAATATAATAATAGTCACTTTAGATGCACTTCTAATTTGACTATTACGAAAACTAAAATAACCACTTTAGATGCACTTCTAATTTGGTTTCTTTTATAAAACTTTGGTTATTATAATTATTATCATGTTATTTAAATTATTTAAAAAAATAATTGTCACTTCAGATGCACTTCTGACTTGATGGCTACGCTAAATAATTATCTTAACCACTTTAGATGCACTTCTAATTTGGTTGCAGTAATAATATTTTAAAATAAACCCAAAAAATAAAAATTAATTACTAAAATAAAAAAACCTAATAAACAAATCATTATCAAGAACTACGTATTTTATTATTCTATATTACGCATGGAGATACGTAGGAGCAAGAACTCATTCCTGTCGAGCCCCGAAAAAAAAAATAAAGTAAGTCAATCAAAAATTAAAATATTAATAATATTTTATAAAAATAAAATTTTCAATAATAATTTTCTCATTAAAATGTTAAAAACAAAAAAAAAATATTTGTTATGTTTCAACTATTTTAAGGGTGAAATAAATATTTTTACAAGTTATATAGCCTTTCACATTTAATTAGAGGTAATCGTCCCTAAGACAAACTTCATAGGGTGCTAATATCTTCCCTACGTGTAATAGACTTCTGAACTCAAAATTTGGCTTCGTAGACCACCTCTTTTTAAAGGTTTTTTAATGTTTTCCTAAATAAATATTGGTGGCGACTCCTCTGATTTTCATAAACTAATTTTTCGCCATCCCGTCGAGACCCCATGTGTCGACACAATTTTTCATAAATAACAAATTCTCTTAATAATAAAATTTTTCTTGTTAAAATATTAATATCGATAAATAAAATATAAAAATAGTCTTTATGTACGGGTGAAATAAAAAAAATTAATTATTTAATTTTGTAGATTTAATTAAAGATAAATGTTTTAGAACAGATGTCGTAGGATACTAACACATTCCCTGCATGTAATTAACTTCCGAACTCAAAATTTGGTTTTATGGATAACATTTTTTAAAGGTTTTTTCAATGTTTTTCTAAATAAACATTGGTAACGACTCCTCTAATTTTTCAAATTATTTTCTGTGGAGACCCACATGTCGATATCTTGTAACTCATTATATACCATTATATGGTGACTTTGGATATAGATTAGAGTTTGTATCATAATTCAAAATGAAATAAATTATTTTTAAATTTTTTATCTTTTTATGCAAGTTGGCATGCAGGCTTTATAGAGCAAGTTTCGTGGGTTGTGGGTTTTTCATATTACAAGTTTTGTAAATTGTGTTATTTGCATGTCCATCTCCACGTCTACATAGCTTATATTGTCATTGTTCCCATAGACTAATGTTTCCCTAAAAAATACATGTATAAGTGTTAAAATTCACGCAATATCATGAACCTTAATAACAACAACATCTAACATTCATGAATTTGATTAGCATGCACCACAACCGTCTTCTTTTCCCCACAAGGTTGTGATCAATTAGATAGAAATACGTAAGTTGAATTTGAAGTTTGAAGTGTCATAGTTAACGCACGTCAAACTCTTGTTATTTTTCCTATCTAAGGCTATGGTTGATGCGGTAGACTATAGGTAAGTCCTACAACATCATGGAAAACTTACACCACACCCCTGTGATTTTTCCCACAAGGTTGAAGTTGATGTAACAAGAAGACATAAGTCTTGGAACATGTCATTTTTAGTTTTTCACTTATCTTATGTGTTTATAATATTTTATTCAAATATTTAACTTAAAAAATCTAATTTTTTTATCAACTTGTTTTATTTTACTTATCTATTTCTTTGAATTAGTTTTAGTTGGGAAGAGAATGTCGAGAGTAAAATCTCTCTTCATCTTAAATAAAAGATGAATTAGACATGTCACTCTTTACTATTTTGAATACTATAAAATAAAAAACACTTTTTACTTGAGAGTAAAATCTTTGTTTGAATAAGATAGATAAAATTTAATAACAACATTTTTTTTCTCTTGCTTTTTTATTAAAGTTTATTTTTCACTCTTTTATGTTTTGAATTACTTGCTAGTTACTATTCAATATTAAAATCACAAATCCATAAACAACTGTAAATTATTGTTTTTACAAGTTTTAATAGGATATTTCAAATTTATAAAAATCTAACTAGTCTTTGTGATATGACAATCATACTTCTCATTGTATTACAAGTTAACTTAGTATACTTGTCAATCAATCAACATAAAAGTAATGTTTTCGAAACAGGTCACTAAAGAAATTAGTTCTCAATTCATTGACTTAAATAAAAAAATATTTTTAATATACTATGTTACTTATACTAAATAATATTAAATAAAAAATAACATGATATTTATAATATTAAAATTTAAATGTTATAAATCATACATATTTCATAAGTCATAATTCATAACATATAATTAAAAAAATACAAATGGATCTTGAAAGCAAAAGAGAAATAAAACAAAGGTTCTTACTAAAAACACCTGCATTTTACTTAGTTGACTCCACCTTTTTCCTTATAAATTTGATATTAAAGTGAACTTAGTAAAATAGGAAGTTTATTTAGTAAGATCCCAATAAGTTAAAAATTTGACTTAAAAAAACAGAAACTTGTGAACCAATCAAATTAGTGTTGTTTGGTTTTACCAATTTAACTAGTTTTATACTGGCTCAATAAATGGTCGATTTTTAGGGTGTTCTGGCCTAAAACAGTTATTGGTTCAACTAGTTGAATTGACCAATTTTAAAAATATTGGTTAAAAGTTACCTCTCAATAGCCAATATTGTAATTCTCTCATGTACCAACTATATGTCTAAAAAAACACATACATAACTGCATGATTATCAATCTCTTAAATTAACTAGTTGACTCTTACAAGTTTATGAATTCACCAACCCTCTGCAACTTAACTCCTGGACAACCTTTTCTTTTTAGTAAACTCTGAGTAGAATCGGTATACTTCATATAAATTTTTTAGACTCTTGAGTCTATGACCGAGTAAACAAGTTAACAAATTAAAAAAATTAAACCAAAATGATAGTCATTTTAGGTTATTTTCTACTTATTTAGGGTTTCACATATTTTCATTTGGTGTGTAATTCCTGAATCAAAGAACCTTTATCTCAAAGAACATTAAATCCTTATTTTTAGAGAATACTAAACCCTCAATGAAAATGCTCTACTAGTAATATCACATTCACAAGTTATTATTTGATATTGATATATCGGTATAACATTTGCAAGTTACTATGCTTATTGAAATGTTTAATTTGTATACTACCTATAGATATTTTATTATTATTTTTATATAAAATAAACACTTCCGTGTCTACCAATGAAGTCAAAGAAACTCTTACAAATCTAAATAAACTTTTGAGTTTAATAACTTTCCGTAAGTGTTAAAATCCATGAAATGCCATGACCCATTAATAATGACATCATGTGACATTCACAAGCTTGCTTTATCACTACCCACCAAACCATGGTTTCAACACCATGCATGATACGCCAAGCAGAATTTGATTAGTGCGAATCACGCCCATGGGTTCTTCCCCACAAGGTTGCAGTTGATGCAATAGGAAATGAGCAAGTTCTAAAGTGACCTAACTAAAGCACGTCACAGTCTTGTGACCTTTGTTCTTTTCCCCAACAAGGTTGTGGTTGATTTGATAACAAAGAAGGATAAGTCTTGGAGCACGCCATTTTTACTTTTTCTGCTATCTTATGTATTCATAATTTTTTTTTATTTAAATATTTAACTTAAATTCTAATTTTATCTATTTTTTCTCAACTTTTTTACATCTTTTCATCTATGACTTTTCGACTCTTATAAGTTTTTTATAGGTACTGATATTTTTATTCTATTTATTTCTTTATATTATTGAGAAGAAGATTAAACAGGAGCAAAATTTCTCTTCATCTTACATTCGTCCCTGAGTGAGGCACAAACTACATATGTCTACCGTGGACAGGAAAAGTCATTAGTAAGTTTTTAACATATAATAAAGATAAAAAAAATAATTAATTTTAAAATATTCTCCCTCCTTCACTTGTGAATCAAATAAAAAAGTGTGCGATTTCAACTAATTGAAAGCTGAAAAACTAGTTGAAATGATAGCGGAAATTATTTTAGTTTCATTTGGATAACAAAAATCTAAAATTGTTTTTAAGAGTTACTAGCTTTTTAAAAAAAGTTACTTCAAATGATTTTTTTTAAAATATTTCTTATTTTTCGCTACTAACTAACTAATTTTATTTTGAGTTTAATAGGTATAGATTGTCAGTGTAAAAATTTTTATACTGACGATCAATCATAATTTTTCATTCATGCTAAGTTTGTTGACTTTACTAATTAGTACTTTAAGAATCACATAAGTGAAAAGTTATGATTGAACATCAGTGTAAAAATCCTTTACACGGACAATCTATACAAATTAAACTCTTTTATTTTTACATGTTTACCATTCATTAATTAATGCATTGTTCCCCACTAACTCTCTCATCAAATTATACAACATCTCTCTTCTTCATTAATACAGGTGTAGTCATTTATAATATAAATATATAATTATAGAAATTATAATTTAAATATTAATATAGTAAAATTTATTATTTAAATATGTAATTACATAAATTTATAATGTAAATATTATTATAGAAATTTATGATTTAAATATATAATTATAATAATTTATAATTTAAATATATAATTAATTTATATTATTAAAATATATTATAATTATTTTAAATATTTCACTTAATCTAATTATCAATGATATCCTTATTTATCATTTCATAACTTTCAACTAATTGATCAGCCAGTTTTACCAAATACTTATAATTAGTTTTCCAGCTTTCAGCTAGTTTTTCAACTTCCAACCCATTTTTAGCTTTCAATTAACTTTTGAGCTAATTTTATCAAACACAACCTAAATTTGACATATAATTAAATTTTCTCTCTTCCATCTTGATCCTTCCCTCCCTTCTTTAAAATTAATCCTCTCTCCTCTATATTGAAACAAAACCTAAGGGAATTCTACAAACATAGTTTTAACTGTCGAACTACAAATTCTAAAATGAATATTTAATATAATATGATATCACATTACAATTTTAATATTCATTTATTATTTCAAAGAGTTTATATCTACAAATAAGTTTATATATATATATATATATATATATATATATATATATATAGCTCAATAAATGAGTTTTTAATAATTAGCTTAGAGCAATTCAAAGTAGATAGAAGGATCTTCTAATCAAACCATAATTAATCTAAAACTTACAATTTCGTAGAAATATTTCCTTTAGTTTCTTAACTTAATTTCCTTAATAAATTTTACGGTAGACAAAGAAGTTGTGAAATCATACAAAGAGTATTTCTAAATACTTTTTTAATTAGTACAGAACTCTGACGATGGTATACTTGCTTATAGAAATTGAACAACTTCATGTAAATTAAAAAAAAAATAACGAATTAGGCTTGCCACTCTCACTTATTGTGACTACTATAAAATAAAAATCATTTTTGACTTGAGAGTGAAACTTTTTTTTTTTCTTTTAAGAAACTTCCACTTATCATCACTACAACGTCTTTCCAGTGGACTAGGGTTGTTGCAACTTATTTTAGTGAACAAATTTTTGAAATGTATGGTGCAATTTGAATATGTGGGGACAAAGAAGAAAGAACGAGTTCATGCGATAATGTAGGATGAACCATGCTCAATGTACTAATTCAAGCATGCACGATATGAATTCTACTAATTCAAAATTATAATTATAATTTTAGCAATTTATATACATACTGTATTATTTTTCTCTTTTATATTATAAAATAATAAATATTAGAATAAATTACGCAAACTCTTTAATTTTTTATTTTACCTAATATTTTTCCATTTTTTAAACCTTGCAAAATAAGCATTAGTTACCATATATTAATTACTAAAGTTATAATATTGATCTGATGTTAATATGCAAAGATGGGAGAGACAGAAGTGGTGGGTTCCTAATTTCTCCATTAACAAAACTAACATATTAATAACTAATATTTATCCTATAAAAAATTGTATATTGATTACTTAATATTTTTTAATGTTTTTTAAATGTATTAACTTTCAACTAACAGTTTCTAAGTAGGTAGTTTCTCAAAATAAAATATTTTCTGCTTCTGCTTTTTATTAAAAAGTTAATTAAATATCTAAAAAATTCCTATAAGTGTTTATTCTCTTTAAGAATGTGTTTGACTTCACATTTTAATTAGTTAAGAGCTCAAAAACTAGATTAAATAATAACTGAAATAATTTCACCTACGTTTGGTAAAAAAACAAATTAGTAATTTTTTTAGGTAATTACTAGTTTTTTTAAAAAAATTATAGTTTTTTTTTAATCTCCTATTTTCAACTACCAATTGATTTTCTAAAAAACTATTTCTTCCTTCTCACACATCACAACTTTATAGTAGAACTTATATAATTTACATATTTAATCATCTAATATTACGATTATTAAAATATGTAATTATATAAATTTATAATTTAAATATATAATTATAATAATTTTAAATTTAAAAATTTAATTAAATAAAATTATAATATAAATATGTAATTATAGACATTTAAAAAAATTTAAATATTTAATTATAGAAAAATATAATTTAAATATATAATTATAGTAATTTATAAGTTAAATATATAATTATAAAAATTTATAATTTAAATATATAATTATTGTAATTTTAATTTAAATATATCATTATAGAAATTTATAATTTAAATATATAATTAAAATAATTTATAATTTTAATATATAATAAATTTATATTAAGAAATTTTATATTTTAAAATATATTATAATTATTTTAGATACCTGATTATTATTGATCTAATAATTAATTATATTATAATTTTATTAATTTTACCAAATCTTAAATCTAAATTTTTAATTTTTAACGAATTTTTTCAAACGCACCCTAAACAAAATTATTTTTTCTCATAAAAGATAAACAAACTTACTTGAAAAAAAGACTACATAAAATGACTTTTACATAAAATGACTTTCTCTGATTCCTTGACGTATATTTTTTTTTTCTTTCTTTACATGTGTCTTTTTCACTTTATTTATTTATATATATATATATATGATTCATAGTATGTTTAAGTAGTGCATTTATTAAAGACCAATAACAATGTTAATTAGAACAGTTTTAAATTTGTTACTGCTTATTGTCTATTTTAAGTTTTTGTAAGTTCTCCTAGTTTAGAAATTTAGTCAGCAAGACTCATTATAAGTGCATGTCATGATTCTTTGTTGTTGTTTTTTTTTTTTCTTTTTTACAGTAATCATGAATCTTTGTTAAAATTCAAATACCAATATTCTGTTTCTTATTATGATAACCTGAAAACGTACAAAAAGTATCTTATGTATGACGTAAATGTTTGACGATGAATTTTTAAAAATATTTAATATAAAAGTTCATGAGAAAATATTACAAAATGAAGATGATGTATGATAATTACATATATAAAAACTCATTAGTTTTATAAAAAGAGGAATTAAATTTTATGATATATAAACAATGAATAAAAAGACAAGTTATGCTATATATAATAATTCAACAGTCATGTGGGATTTGAATGGTCAAATTAAAAAGAAAAATACGGATGACTTGAACGATAGTATTTTGAAAAGTTTTTTCCATGAGTGTTTTAAAGAATTTTTTTCTTCCCTTTTTATGTCTTTCAATCTATCAATAATTTCATGTTTATTTATAACTTTAATACAATTTTAAAAGAAAATATCAATAGTTCAAAATAACATTTAATATATAACTTGTTAATTATAAATATAAAATATAATTTATATTTTCAAAAGTATTTATTTATTATAAGCTTTAATATATATGTATATATAACATACTTATTTTTTAAGACTAAAATGGTTGCATTTAATTAATTAAAATATTACAATTATTATATGATTTATGAGAAAAAATAATAATCTTAACCATTTAAAAGCATATTTGAAAAAATTTAGTACTTGTTGGCAACAATTTTATAAAATTATTTTTAGTATTTTAGGATTTAAAAACTAAGATCTCATTAAGGGTGGTTTTTGGTTTCTAGTTTTGAAATTTATAAAAACAAAAACTAGTTTTGGTTTTAAGTTTTCAAAATTTTAAAAACAACATTGTTTTTTTTTCCAAATTTAAAACATTGTTTTCAATCTTAATCAAAACACTAGTTGGAGGTAGTGGTCAAGACAATTGTTGAATGCGGTAGTCAATGATTGATGTTCGAAGGTGGTGGTCAGTGACCAACCATTAAAGGTAGTGGTTGGTGACTAGAGGTCAGAGGTAACCGTTGGTGACCGGTGATCAGAGATCAAAGGTGGCGGTTGGTAACCGCCGGTCGAAGGTGGCAGCTAGTGATCGCTGGTTGGAGGTGGCAGCCAATGATCATCGGTCAAAGGTGGCGACCAATGATTATCAGTCGAAGTTGGTGGTTGGTGACTGCCGGTCGGAGTTGGTGGCTGATGACCGCCAGTCAGAAGTGACATTCGATGACCGTCGAATAGAGGTGGCAGTCAGTGACTACTGGTAAGATGTGGCGGTCAGTGACTGCTGGTCAGAGGTGGCAGTTGGTGACTTCTGGTCAGAGGTGGCAGTCGGTGACCGCCAGTCAGATCTAATGATCAATTATGACAAGTGACATCAAGTAATGAATTTAAATAAAAACAAAAAAAGAAATCTGAAAACCAAATTTTATTATTTTTAAAATTGAGTGAAAACTGTTTCAAAAATGAGTAAAAAACCAAAATAGAACAATTTTTTCCGAACAAGTTTCTGTTTTCAAAATACATTTAAAAAAAAAACTAGAAACTCAAAACCTCCCCAAAAACTCATTTGGGTAGTGTTTTCCAAAAATAGTTTTCGAAAACAGTTCTAGTTTTTTAGTTTTTAAAAACTAAAAACAGAAACAACTGAAAGTAATTTTGCTTTTCAGTTTTTTATTTATATTTTGAAAACTCAAAATACAATCAGAATATGTTGGTTTTTGCTTTTCATTAATGAAATTTTAATAAATATGAACAAGTTTTTCCATTTTTATATCTTCAAAATAGTTTTCAAGTAACACTTACCAAACAAGTTTTTTTTTTCTTTTCTTTCCGAAAACAGTTCTTGAAAGCTATTCTTGAAAAATATTTTTCAAAACCTAAAAAACAAAATCAAACCAATTAAGCCCTTGATCCCCCAATTTTATTTGTTTTCATAGAAAAAAAATTGTTTCCAAAATAAGCTACATGTTTGGAAGTCTAACTAAAATTTAGAAAAGAAAATTCTAAAAATAAGTTATTTTTTAGAATCTAAAAATATCTAACTTATTATATCTTAAAAATTTTAATTTGTTATCCTTTTCAATTATACTATTTTATTATGTAAAAACTGTTTTTTTTTAATTTATTGAGGCTAATTATTTTAAAATTGCTTATAAAATTATATTAAATTATTTTTAACTTATAAAAAATTAATTATGATTAAAATAAATAATAATAATAAATTATTAAATCATTTAATTTTTATAGTTATTTCAAAAATATCTTTATTGTGTAATCAACATCATCTTATCATTTCTATTCCTTTTAGGAAATATTATTAGGATTATCACATTAGAAGTATTGTTTACATTGAAACTGAATGACTCCCTCATGATGCATCTCCAAGTATTGTCTACTTTGAAACTTAGCGGTTCCATCACAATTTTTCTTAAAAGACATCTTATTCAGTTAAGAGAGCAAAGTGTTAAAAAATGACCATTGATCCTCGATTTCTAAGCAAAGGTTTTAACTATAAGTGTATCGGAAGAATTTCAATCTTAAAATAGTTTTTTAACATATAATTAAAAAAAAATTTAATTTCATTATTTCAAATATTCACGATTCAAAAATAAGTAAAATGTGAATAGTATTTTTTCTAAAATTATTATCTCTATTTTTCGGTTATATATTTCATAGAAAATAAGCTCACGCGCACAATACTTTATGTGCAGCATGCACTATATGCGACTTCAAGCAGGTACAATATCATATCTTTATTTTTATTTTAATTAAATATTTATACAAAGCATTTATTTTAAATTTAATTTTATATTATTTTAACATTCCTTTATATATATTTTGGCTAAATTATAATCGACCTTCCCTTATTTTATCACTTGCGCAATTTTGCCTCTCCCCTCGCCCCCTTTTTTTTTTTGCTCAGGATTTGCTATCCTTTTTCAAAATCGGAAAAATTTGATCTTCCGTCAAAAAGACATTGTTGATTGTTAATTAATGGACCTTTACTTGCTTACGTGGTGTGATTAAAAAGGGGATCACATATGTGACACACTTATGATAGGCTTAAGGAAGGATTACTTTTAATTTGGGTGGTTAGAAAGTTACTGAATTGAAATTGGTGGGAAATGGTAATTGTCCCCGTTTACTGCGACCATTCTGCACTTTCTTGCTATGCTTGGAGACACAATGTGAATTCCATTGAAGATTTTGTAGGTTTTGAAACCTAAGCCATTGGAGATGCAAAAGAGGGCAGGGAAACGGAGATGGTGACAGAACGAAGGTCAAAGGGCCCTATCTACTGTTCCAGGTAAGTGAATGTGGTCTATGATTTGTCATTTACTTGTTGTGGGGTCATAGGTTTAGAGTATTTTAATTCAAAAGAGAATTTTTCTACTTGTTGTTTTATAATGAAAGTGTCTAGGGTTAAAGGAAAGTTTCACGTATTGGCACATTACTTGCTTTGTCATTTTCTTTACTGTTGGTTGATGTGAAATGGGGCCAATTACTTAGAAATTAAATATTGTCTCAGTAAGGTGGTTTTGGTTTGAGCTTAAACATTGTTTATATATTAATTTAGGCCAATTTATTTACAGGTCCACTGATGTTCATCGAATAAAGTTTAACATACATCATAGTGGTACTTTGGTTGATAATCCGAAAATAAAGTATGTGAATGGGGTGTCAAGTTAAGAAGAATGTGGGTAAGATGTGGACGAGATGTTTTACATGGATATCTGTAAACTTATAAAAGGTTTTGGCTATGCTGATTTCAAAACTTTATGGTATAAACAGCCTGACTTAAGTATATTGCATGCAAATTACTTCCATTAAAGTCTGACAAAGATGTATTGAGGTTGATAGATGATGTCAAAGTTCATGAAATAATTGATTTGTTTGTTGAGCATAGTGTTGATATTCTTGTTATAGAAGAGGATAGACAGGAGGATAGATAAGAAGTGCATGTGAGTGTGGTTGATGTGGATGAGGATGATGTTACTGCATATGAGAATATGGTTGAAAGTCACAATGTTGGATAGGAGATTGTATCTGTATGTGTAAGTGAACTTGCTGCAAGGGAACCTGTTGGATCAGGAAAAAGTGGTAATGTTGGGACAAACCAAAGTCAGTCTGAAAATGTAGGTCCAGAGCAAAGTGGGCAAAAAATGTTGGGATAGAGCAATGTGGGCCTAAAAATATGGGTGCACAAGAAAGAAGTCAACAGAATTTGCTATACAGCAAAGTGGTGGTGAAAATGTTGGTGCACAAGAAATTGGTCTAGCAGAAGATGAATCTGAACAGGGGATAGTGATGGTTCACCTACTAAAGACAATGAATATGAGGAGGATTAGGATTGGACCTCAGTTCTGCCAAGTCAAACATTTGCAAACCTTGATGATAGAGATGGTAGCTTGGATGGTGAAGCTAAACCATTAATTCCAGATTTTGTAGATGAGGATGGTTTTTCAGATGAGCTTGATAAACCTATTGACAGTGATGAGGAACATAGACAAAAAGCTAAATTTCCCAAATCTATATGTAACATTCCAAATTTATACATATTATTTACACCATAAATTCTCTTAATAATTATTTAAATTACTATTATATATTCTCAAATACTGAGATATACCCTAGTTGTGTCCCTAACATCAATATACCCCACCAAACATATCATCCAAAGCTACAATACCCAATTGTAACCGCCCGCAACCAACAATATCAATAAATACATCATCATCATGTATTCCAATCGTATGCATTACATCACAATTCAAAATAATACATTGTCATTCCAATAATTCAATTTCAGTCACAGAAAATCAATTCAACCAAAACTAAGTTACCCTACTGTAACTTCCACATCCAAACTATCTAATACACCATCCAATTCAAGATCCAACATCCCTCATATAATAATCATCAACTACACAACACATCATATATCTCAATCCATTATCATTAATTTCCAAGAACCATAATTCATTTCAATTATGTGTCAATTCTCAAAACAAGTATTAGCTCAACACAGCATCATACATTCAATGCAACACTTTATCACTACGCATTTATAATCGATATACACGTTATCTTAAATAGTTCAACTATAAAATCCCAATATAGGCTATCTCAAATAGCTCAAATCATAATCAATATATGCTAACTCAATCAGTTCACATCATAATCAACAAATACGCTAACTAAATTAGTTCAAATAAAAATCAAATACACACTATATTAAATAGCTCAAAACACAATTAAAATAAATGTTATCTTAAATAGGTCAAAATATAGTCAAAATACTCGCTATCTCAAATAGCTCAAACCTCTCAACTACCAGATCAATAACCCATTGACAAAAACCAACAAAAGAGCTTCTCGTACCTCTTTCTCCGTCCAAAAGCCGGTTAAAATAGAAGAGAAAGAATTAACTGAAGAAATTACACAGGAACCTGAAAAGAATTCCAATTTCAACATGAACCAAAGAAAATTAGAACTTCCAAAGGAATCGATTTTTAACAAAAACGAAAGGATAAAATTATTTGAAAACAGGTTCGTTGATTCAAGATCAAACTTACTTATAATAGATATCATTCAGCAATAAAAGCTATGGAAGAGACTGTGTTGAAATCCATCAACCGAAAGCTAAGCATGCAACACGGAAGAAAACAGTGAGGGAAAGAATTGAAGCGATGGAGAAGAAATAAAATCGAAGAAAGAAGAAAGAAAAGAAGAAAAGGGAGTGGGGTGAGTTTAGTGAGTTCCGACTTGTTATTCGTAACCCCTCCTAAAAAAATTTTCAAAAACTCCTCAAAACTTAATCAAAACTCTCAAAAACCAAGAAATAATTATATTTCATACCCCACCTCCCAACTATTATATCAAAATTAATTAATTAATATTGATATTATAAATAAATAAACTTTGTTATTCTCCTACTGCTATATTAATCTAAGAGAATTAAATACTTAATTCCCCGTAACATTTATTTCCTTTTCACTAACAATCTATTAATTAAATTGGTCCTTACATTAGAAAATGTGAAGATGATAATGATACTCACTTTGAATTTAGAGTTGCAATTTGACTGGTTTGACCCAGTCAAACCTAAAAACTGACACGCCTTTGTAAATACTTTTAAAATAGATTTATCTAGATAAATATTTTAAAAAATTGACTCATTTAGGTCAATCACCATATATATACATATATATATATATATATATATATATATATATATATATATATATATATATATATATCAACCATTGAAATAAAAATTAATAGTTGGGATCAGTCACTCATTCTCTTTCTTCCAACATTTATTTATTATCTGTTACTATTTTTTCTCTCTCATCTCTTAATGGCTAAGATTTTTTGAATAATCTTCTCTCTCCTCTCTCAATGGTTGAAGTTTGCTCCTCTCACACTCATATAAATTTAGTTTTCTCACTAGATATGCTCTTATATATAAGGGACATATCTAGTGAGAAAGTGAAATTTATATGAGAATGAGAGGAGCAAATATCAGTCATTGAAATAAAAATTAATTGTTGAAATCAACTACTCATTCTTTCTCTTCCAGCATTTATTATATGTAATTTTTTTCTTTTTCCTCTCTTAATGACTAAGGGCTTGATTGGTTTGGTTTCTTTTTTTTTTGAGTTTTTGAAAAAAGTTTTCAAGAATAGTTTTCAAAAATTTTTCGGAAAAAAAAAACTTGTTTGATAAGTACTATTTGAAAACTGTTTTGAAGATGTAAAAATGAAAAAAAATTATTCATATTTATTAAAATTTTATTAATGAAAAGTAAAAAACAACATATTCTTATTATATTTTGAGTTTTCAAAAAAAAAAATAGAAAACTGGAAAAACTGAAAAGCAAAACTACTTTCAGTTATTCCTGCTTTTTAGTTTTTAAAAACAAAAATAACAAAACTGTTTTCAGAAAAAACTACCCAAACAAGCACTAGGATTTTTCAGATATTCTTTGCTCTCCTCTCTCAATGGTTAAAATTTACTCCTCTTACTATCATCTAAATTTGACTTTCTCACTATATATATATATATATATATATATGAAAACAACAAAAAACATCCTAATTCAGAACAATAAATTAGTATCTTAACAAAAAACAGTTAGTACATGAGACATTTGGTTTCAGTAACTTTAAAGTTCGGTGACTTTCATTCTGAATTATTATAATAATCCAAATTTTTTACTTACATAAAAGAAATTATTTAATTATTATAATAATTTAAAATGAATTAAAGTCATTAAAATTACTAAATGTCAAAGTTGGTGAATGCAAGGCCGTACTTGAGTCTCTTAAATAAAATCTAGGGTTCGATCTTGATTTGGACATAGAATTCAAGTGATGGTACCACTTTTATTCCAATAATATACCCACCTGTTGAGGAAAGGAATATAATTATATACCTCCTAATTATACCAAAAAAAATTGTTGAAATAACATTTTCAATTCATGAAATTGAATTTAGTAGGTATATTATATTTGATTATAGTAACATATATGCTTTAGCGCGTTCATCACGCAGTGCTGTCAATTATTTAGGGCATCTGCATGCCGTGTTTAACTATTTTCTATCTCACTCACTGATTAATATGTTAGTTAAAGCCCTTTCCTATTGTTTTGCTATTTTTCAGAAAATGACATCTATAATTTCAAATAATTAACTGTTAACTATAAACAAGACAAAATTTATTAATTAATTAATGAATACAATGGCTGTGCAACCTCTCACAGTGACTCCTATAAATACATAATTTCCATAGTGTGATTTTCCAACACTAGATTTCAGAGGTAGTGGTACCTTATTATTTCTCTTAATTATATGTTGTAATCTTGTTTTAACTGCATTATATGGCCCGTTTCGTTTCTAATGAATTTTCTGTTTCATTATAAGAAAGAGATTAATTGGTAGAGTGTAAAGATTTTTATACTAACATCTTATCACAGCCCTTCATTTATTATACATTTGTTGACTTTAAAATCTTTTATACTAGCAGTGTATATAAATTAAACTCTATAAAAAAAAGTCATATTATTTAATAAGAGAAATAAAAAAGATTATAAAAAAAATTCATGACAAATTTAGTTTTTTTATTAGTAGAAAGAGAAAAGAAAACACAAAACTAGGATGGAAGATTTTTATCTGCACAAATCTTGTATACATATATGTTTGTTCTTTGTAATCAATTAATACTTAATTAACGATTCCATGAATTTCAAATTTATCAGATTGAAAGCACAAACATCGAGTGGATACGTCATTGTGCAACATTTACAAAACCATGGAAAACAGTGGCAGTTCCCACGAACTTAACAAGTGGGAAATTCCATTCTTTGTTTTCTTCAAAGATGCAAGGTATTGTATGTTGCAGTGTACATCAACCTAAGTCAAGATCATTTTTTAGGTTTAAATATATTTTCAAATTTTGTAAATATATATGTGTGTGTGTGATTGTTTTCTTTTTATTTCTTTAAAAAAAATATTAGCTATGGTTCTTATGATTTTTATTTTATCAAATTATTTCCATCACTTTTTAATACTTAATTAATCATCTCATGACATACATTTAAATATGCACGTGTACAAGAGAGCAGAATATTATACTTACCAGAAGAATTAAAATGATATATTGAGTATCTAAATTTTGAAAGAAATAAAGCGAAGATTTGAGAAAAAAAATAATAGTTTATATATAGGATTTGTTTGGTTAAACTTTCGTAGAAGCACTTTTACCATGATAAAATAAAATAAAAGTTAAAAGCCGTTTTTTATAAACTTTTTAAAAATATGTGAAATGTTTTGGAAGTTAAGTTTAACTAATATTTAAAAATTTTAATTTTCATATATTTTTAAAATATATAATATTTTTTAAAAATTAACTTGTAAAAGGTTTTATATCTTTTTTAAAAAAAACTTATAAAAAAAATCAGTTTTAACTTTTTTGTTTATATTTTTTTTCTTAAAATTACTTCATTCCGGAGAAAATTAAACAAACCCTTAATATAATGAAAAAAAACTACCAGTTTGATAATTTTTTAAAAATATAAAAGTAAATGTTAAATAATAATGATGTCATATGTCATAAAAAGAGAGTATGATATTTAGGAGACCTCATATTTAACATTAAAGGCTCACAATATATAAAAACTGATATCTTATGTTACTGTCTTTTTCCTCCATCCCTCAATATACATGAGGTTGGCGGTGAATTTTGTTTTACATACATTGCATTTTATATGGCAAAATTAACCATTAATGTAGTTAATTTTATAAATTACTAAGATTTTTTTCAGGATTGTTGGGTCGGTTTTCTAGAATTTTAATTTGATTGTGGGCTTGGCTTTTTAGAATTTTTTTTCAATCTGATAATTGGATTGGTTCGGTTTCAGGAAAAACTAATTAAAAAATTTAAAAAAAATTATTAAATCATAAAAAAATAATTTTATACTTAAAATTAATCAAATTTATTAGTCTACTAAATTCATAACTTTATAATAAAATATCAAGTATTTCATATATACTAAATTAGTCAAATTAAACTATTAAAACAACACAATAATATACAAACAACAAATTCTATACATTTAAAGCTTAAAATAAATTTACTAACATAAAAATATAAAATATAAAATAAGGTCGGGTTAGAGTTTTGAAATACGAAATCCTAAACAAAATAGATTACTAAATTTACTAACTTATAAAAATATAAACTACATATATAATAATAATAATATAATATACTTTTGAATTAGTTCGAGTTGAATTAGAATTTTAAAATGTAAAAATCACAAACCAAACCGGACATATTGATTCTAATTAGCTTAGATGGAATCCAAATCTGATCAAGTAAAAAAATTTAACCTAAATAAATGGTTTGATTCGATTTAGCCTGGAGCATATAAACACCTTCTGTTTTTTACTACAATGAACTAATAACTCTTTGAATGTTGTAATGTGAATATATGTAAGACTTCTTTTCAAGTTGGATGCACTTTCTCGAGAGATATTAGAGATTGCAATCCCTGCTGCACTTGCTGTTGTTGCTGATCCTATTGCTTCTTTGATAGACACAACATTCATAGGCCATTTGGGTGAGTATTATTTCTATCTTCATTCCTTACCAACATAATTAATTACAAAGCTTTCACAAATCTTATTAATTGACTATAATATAGTATATAATCTAAATGGCTATTTCTTTAAATGGAAAACAAGGTCTTCATTTAGCCTCTTATGAACTAAACATTATATTATAGGGTTTAATTTTCCCTAACTATAGGGTTTTCTCTTTGGAATTAAAATTTCTTCCTTCATCACTCTTAGGATGATATGAATAGCAACCTGTAATAGTGTTAGAGTTTAATTTTAATAGATTATAAAATTAATTTATACTATTCCAAAAATCAACACAATCATTTTTTCAATAATTATCATGAAATCAACAACTTTACACACTCATGAAAATTAAACTACAATTTAGATCCTATATAAAAATTCTTACTTTATCTTGCACTCTAAACAAAGCCCTAGTCTTATAATAAGTGGCGAATGCACTCACATGAGTATGGAGGTAATTTTTCCTATAAGCAATTAATAAAAATTAAAATTACCCAATAAAAAATAGGTGTTGTTTTTGTTTAAAATGAAATTTAAAAAATTATAAAAGATAAATATATATATATATATATATATAAAAGGTCATTGTAATTTATAAAAACTTAGACCTTTTAAGATCTTTTTCCACGATATTATATATTTTTTAAAAAACTTATAATACTTTTTCATTGAAAACATTATGGATTTTTTTTTCATATATCTTGTCACGATATTATATAAAAAAAAAAATTGGATCATCACTGTTTATTAAATTATTAACAGGATTTTTTTAACTGGAATTATCTTATCAATTTAGCTTTTATTTATATATATATATATATGTAAAATATACCTTTGGAATCAAAATTAATTTTTTATATATTTTGACATGTTTAATTTGTAAAAGAATTAAAAATTGATTCTCGGTCAAACATTTTTGGGTTGAATAAAAAGTTTTAATTAAATTTTACTTTAAACTTATTTATAATAAAAATATTCAAATATAAGTCACATCATTTCAACATCAATCAAATTTTGTTGATGTATATTCAAACATGCACATAGTATAACTTTTTTTCCTTTTTCATGTGTATGTATAGGACCAGAAGAACTTGCTGCAGCAGGAGTTTCCATAGCCATATTCAACCAAGCTTCAAGGATTACCATATTCCCTCTAGTTAGTATTACAACTTCCTTTGTGGCTGAGGAAGACACTATCCAAAACTTGACTAATAACAAAGAAACTGAAAATGTGTCTGAAGATCCAAAAAAATATGTTGAGGCTCCAAAAGAATTCAGGGAAGTAACTAATGAATCAAACGACGTCGATGCAAAGAGTTTTAAATCAGAAAAAAATGTGGAAAAATCTGCTATAGAGAACATGGACATAAGTAATGAAAATGGTATTTGCCCTCGTGTTTATCTATGCTATAATTGCATGTGTGTACTTGTTCATATTCATATATATGCATGTGAAATTGTGTGTTGTTGATACATTAGTATAACCCTAGATGAACCTGTTTTTTTAATTATATGCAACAAGATGAGTTGTAGGAATGCTTTTTTTCAAGGTTATGATAAGGAGAGATAGTTAATTTTAGTTTTAGAAGCTAGTTATCTTGCCCATTAGTAATTTTCTAATTGTGATATTTTTAAATTCAATAAATACGTTTTACAAGTAAATGTTAGTACTCCGTTAGGTCTAATGGTTAAATAGAATGTGTCTTTTAGAAAAAAAAATTGCTAACTCTTCCTCAATTTGTAATTTGTTTTTTTTATGACTGTATGATAATTTCTACTCAGAGTGTTTCTAACGTGGTTTAATTTGATTTTTAAAATAAAAAAATCACCCAAATCAAATATAATATAGATACAGTTTAATTCATTTTATATAGAATATTAAATTCAAATTAAACTAAACCAATTTGTTATGGTTTAGTTTAGTGATTATATTTTTATTTTTTAATTTATTATTATAATTAAAAACTTAGTAAATATTTACATGAATATTTTTCTATATTATTTAAAAAATTAATTTATTATATTAAATTTGTAAAACATACTTGTATTGTATATTTAATATTATTCTAAATTTATATTACCGGGCTTTCAATATCATGATAGTAAATTATGCATTATTTTATATTCAATCCAATTTTTTAACTATTTTAGTACAATTTGTTTTAACATTTGAAAGTAATATTTCAATCTTTATTACAAAATAAAAAGTACCATAAATTATTCAATATTTCTCATTAATTACCACAACAAAAATCACATATCATAAAATAAAACTAATATAATTATAATATACAATTTCATTCGCTCTTTATATATTATATAAGATTCAAAAATCAAACCAAACTACAAAAATTATAATTTTAGAAAGAATTGTTTGTGTAATTTTTAGTTGAAACGATTTTCTATTTGTTTTTTATCTGTTTTGTGGTTTGAATTTAGAAAGTTTTGTTAGTTTGTATGTAAAGGCTTAATTATTGTTTTTATATATATTTACTGTAATATTATTTACTATTTTTTTGCTTTTAATTTCAAAAAAACCAGTTACAAGTAGTAGTAAAAGCAAGAACAAAGTTGGAAAGAAACGCATTGCTTCTGCATCAACAGCATTACTTTTTGGCACAATTCTTGGCCTCCTTCAAGTTGCAATCCTTACATTAGCAGCCAAACCTCTTTTATATGCAATGGGTCTAAAACATGTAAGTTAATTTCTTCATCATTAAAAATTAATATAATTTGTTTATATACACTTTAATATTAGAGTTTAATTAGTATGTACGGTCATTTAAATAGAGATTAATAGGTATGTATCTTAAACCTTAAATATTTTAAAATTAATATAATTTGTTTATATATACTTAAAAATTATAGTTTAATTAGTATGTACTGTAAACCTTAAATTTTAGACTGATATTCAATCACAAACTTTGATTTATAATAAATTTGTTAATATTTAAACATTAATACTTTAAAAATTATGTAAACAAATATATATGATTAAACATCAGTATAAAATTTTGTTAATATATTAATTAAACTCTTAAAATTATAGTGAATTTACTTCATCATTTTGTTGAGTTTTTAGGATTCAGTTATGCTAAATCCAGCAGAGAAGTACTTAAGATTGAGATCAATTGGGTCTCCTGCTGTTCTTCTCTCCTTAGCCATGCAAGGAATCTTTAGAGGGTTCAAGGACACAACAACTCCTTTATATGTCATTGGTAGGTTCAAATTATCTATATACATAATTGCATAGAGTTAATTATATACTCTTTAATTAACACACATATCTTTTAAATATATATTTATTAATTGAACTGTATTATTACTTAATTATAAATGGTGTAGATTTTTTTCACCAAAAATAAAATATTAAGATCTACGTGATTTTATAAAAATTATCGGATTAAATAACTTTTTGTCCTAAAAATAACACATTTTTTGTTTTGTTACTTTAAAAAAAAATTGGTTTCTTGAAAATATATCTTTTTTGGTTTTAATATCTATTATCAACCAATAATTTTAATTTTACTCTTTATTTTCAAACAACAATGTTAATTAAGTGATTTGAACATTTAAGTGACTTACTGTGTTATCATCATCACAAGTATAAAGGGGGTAGTCTAGCATAATTTTTTAAGGATAAATTGTGTGTTATATTTTATCTACTTAAAATAATTCATGATAACGAATTAAAAAGACAGTTTACTCCAAAAATTTGCATTGATTTATTCCATAAGTCTTTTTAACGACATAATAGAATTATCATATATTAAAATTTAAAAAAATCTTTAAAAAATTAAAATGAGATCTTTAAAGATTATACAATAAATACTTTATTTTTCAAAGTCAAAAATATTATTTAAGCCAAATATATATATTAAAAAATGTGAGATGTTAACCATTCTCAAAATAATGAGAAAAAAATGTGAAATTATACATGAAATATAAAATAAAAGAGAAAAAAGTATTTATACATTTTGATTGTAAAAAAAAAATTATATTAACATTTAATCATAATCTTTCATATATGATAAATTTATTGATTTTACTAATTAATATTTAAAAATAATATAAAACAAAAGATCGTAATTATAAGTTTACAAATATGAACCGCACTAGCAAAATGCTTGATATTAAGATGGACTAATCTTAATCTTACGTAATATTATATTATAGGCTAACTTTATTTACACAATGATGATATATTTTTATTTTTATGTTTATTTTAAATATTTCCAAAATGTTTTTATATCTATTTTTTATTTGCAAAGTTATATCTATTTTCATTTATAATATTTATTTCTTTCTTCACATCTTTCAATATTTATCACTTATAGCCTTCTAAATTTCATGATATTTTTTTTTTGAAAGGCAAAATTTATATTGTATTATAGAATATAAAATGAAGTCGAAACAAAATGTTTCCACTTATAAACAGTACTCGAGTAATAACTTTACTGTGCTCCATCTAACCTATATATCTATTTCATATTCATCCGACACAATCTAGGGTGGGAGCACCAATCAGAAAATACACATCCTGTATTAAAACCAAAAGAATACAACAACCATTTCCAAGAAAAAAACTTTATTGACATCAACATATCAATAGACTCCATGTCAGACCCGTTAAAAATAATAGCATTCCTGGACAGTCAAATGCACTAACATACAACAATCCAAAACACATACCTGCACCTCTTCTTCCGCTTTCCCACCACCCATCCTGAGGATAAGAGAAACAGCTGATTCAGATCTCCTGGAAATGGCGTTTGTACCCCCACCCAACTGATAACTTTATACCACAACCTTTGTGTGTTTGGACATTGTAAGAAAAGATGATTTCTGGTCTCTGGTCCATTATTGCAAAACACACAGACAGGGTTAAGCACCGAAGTATGAATCCCTTTCATTAGCAAATTATCAACAGTAGGTAGTCTATCTCTCAGCAGTCTCCAAGAGAACACCAGTACCTTTGACGGTAGTTTTTCCTTCCACAATCGGCACAAATCCCGGGGTTCCACACAATTCATTCCTAAATCAAATATTCCTTCATTCAGCACCTTATACCCTGCCGCCACCGAATATCCCCCCCCCCCCGCCAGCTGAAATCCACCCCCACTCATCTGGATTCTGATCCACCAATTGTACTTCACTTAAGACCTCCTGTAGAGCATGAAGCAATTGCTCCTCCCATACAAACAACTCTCTCCGCCACACCCACTTCCATGGTGACCGTGGAGCTCCTGTCTGGCATTTATCCTTGATAGTAATAAACTTATCCTCTGCTAAGGCGTACAATCTGGGAAAAGTTACACTGAATGACATATCTCCAATCCACCTCTGCTCCCAAAATAGAGTACCCACTCCAGACCTAACTATCCTATTTACTCTAATTTGAAACCATTCTGGCATTACCGCTTTTGGTCCATCAATGGCCCAAATGTCTTTCCACCACTGAGAAGTGTGGGAAAAGGATGTCGGCCTATCCATATATCTATGTATCTCCCCGTACCTACTCCTCAAAAGCGGACCCCAGATAGTCGTATCATCTGATAATATTCTCCACCTCCACTTTGCCAGCAGACTCAGATTAAATTTCTCCCAAACACTTCACCCCTAGACCTCCTTCTTCTTTTGGTCGACAGACTTTTTAATGATATACTTTCTAAATCATTTTCTTCCCGGCAATATTCTTTTATTAGTTAATTAATAATCCATTCGATCAAAAGGGAAAAACAATAAACAGAAACGGTGGCCATTGAAATCCCAAAAAATCATTACATTCATCTTCACATAGTCCAAAGTTTCTATGCACATAACCGAGTAAATTATTTAAAAAAAAGAACAGTCTAACATATGTGTAAAAGAATTTTACAATAATAATTAATTATAATTTTTTATTTTTATAATTTTTAAAATATTAATAAGTAAAATCAATAAACTTAATAAATATATATATATATATATAAAATAATAATTAACTGTCATTATAAAAAATTTTACAATAATAAATATATTTCAAAAAAAGAAAACAATTAGTATTTTCATGTACATTTAAAAAAATGCTAACTCCAAAGCCTCGACATGTCCTTACGCAGGTGTTCCACTTTGCACCAAATAATGTATATGCTTGATTCATATAACAACCCAAAAAATTCACATATTTTTTATAAATAGATTTATTTTATGCATTGATATATTTTGATTTTTTAATTATATAATATAAAGGAAGAGTTTTATAATCGTATTTAAAGGTACATTTAGTTGATTTTCAACAAACTATCATAATTATAAAATGAGTTTAACTAGTATTAAGTTAGTTAAAATATTTTAGACTTATATTCAATTACAATATTTTATTTATGATAATTTTTTTATTTTATTAATTAATAATTTAAAAACTATATAAATAAAGAATTGTAATTAAACGTAAATCAATAATACTAATTAAACTCTTATTAAATTTTAAATAGAAATTATGAAGTAATAATACACATTTGATAAGAAATTCATGATGAAAAAACTATAATGATTATTATAAAGAAAATAATTATAGAAGAAAGATGTATGGCGACATTTTGAAAAGAGGTAAGCAGAGATTTTAGAAAGTATGAAAAAGATAACAAATATTGTACATAAAGGTTTATGAAAAGGATAACATAATAATATGTAAAATGAATATAAAAAATAAATATATATAAATAATTGTGCCAATAACATTAACCATATGATATATTCACTAATTGGTTTGTTTTACTCAGTTTTGGGATACGCATTCAATGTCTTATTGGACCCAATTCTAATTTTTTATTTGAAATTGGGCCTCAAGGGTGCAGCCATGGCACATGTTATCTCCCAGTAAGCATTGCTTTGTTATTGCAGTATTTCTTACAATCTATTTTTTGTGTTCATACAAGAGCAATTTAACAAAATGACATTCCTTATAGGTACATGATGGCAATCACCCTTCTTTTGTTGTTAATGAAAAGAGTGCATCTCCTTCCACCAAGCATAAAGGATTTGCAGATTTTTCGGTTTCTTAAAAATGGTAAAGTGCTGAATCTTAGCATGTTGAAAGTTGTAGATTCTTTACTATTGTTGAAAAAGTCAAAAGTTACATAAGATAGAAGTGATAGCAATAAACTCTTTAATTTTCTTCTCTATCACACGTTACATTATTAGTTGAAAATTTGAAATTGATAGCAAACTACAAAATTAAAAGAAAGAGTCATTTACCCGTCGTTTAGTTAATGTGAGGAGCGGAAATTGCATACACAAAGAAATAAGAGAAAAAGTTACACTTTATCTAGTTCAATAGCAAAGAAAGTAATAAAAAAAGTGTAATAATTTAGTGGATCTCACATATTTAACTTTTTATTCAAAAGAGACATGAACAAAAAGAAAAGTGCAGAAAAATCGACCATTTCAAGATTATCCTTGTTTATGAAAGGAAAATCATAAATATATAGTAATTTTGTAATTATAATAACTTTAATCTGTAATTTTCTATTCTTTTCACATCATTTTTCACTAACAACTTCAATTCTCACTCTATTTCATCTTTCTTGCTTTCCTTTTCTTTTCACACATTTTATTTCTTTTTCTTTCCTCCCAACTAAAAGAAACCTTCATGATAATTGAAATTCACATAATTTATTTATTTATTTTATGAATTTCTAACAATTACAAAAAGTGTGTTCAAAAGAGTATGTCAAAAAGAATGTGTTGATTGTATTTCTCCTACTCAAAATTTGGAATACTCGTAAGATCCAAGCCTTAAGAGCATAGTTATCAAACTCAAACCAGTCTGACCGGTCAAACTGAAACATGATGAAAAGACGGCCCGAGTCAACACTTAGATTCGATGTGCAACTGAACTGGTATGACCCAGTTAAATTGGCCAATTTTGCAATGACCTGATAACCGTTAACCTGGTTAAACCGATTTTATCAAAAAATTATTAAAATCATATGGTCTCAACAAGTCTTAAACCCATAAACTCTAAGCCATTAAAAGTAAGTTTACCACGAAGCTAACATAATATATTTACTTATTTTGTGCAAAAAGCAATATATATACACAAATAAGCATATATTTCAGTTGAAAAATAGTATATAATATTTAATTGAGAACAATATTAGTTCCATTATATATTTTTATATAAGAAAAATAATTTTAAATTTAAAGAGGTCTAGTAAAATTATGTTTTTATAGAAATTATGTTAAATACTTAGATATATATTTTTATTTTTTACATTTAGACTGGATTAATCTGAATCAATTATTGACCCACCGATTCAACCTCTAGCCCATTAACCCATTGCCTCGATTGAGTTAGGTCAGTTTTCACAACACTGCTTAAAAAAAGAAATAAAATAAAAAACCAAAAATATTTTTAAAACATATTGTTATTTTATCATGCATAGGTTTTTTAAGTTCCAATTTCAATCCAAACTAAACATATATATATATATATATGAGAGTTATGATTATGTACTGAATGTACGGATGGAGATTGAGTGTAGTGAAAGAGATCAGTCATCAAAAAGCAGGGAATCAGATTCAAATCTCCATTGGGATAACCCTTCCAATAAAATTGTCTTTGAGAGAGGATACATATAGGAATTTTTACTTTTACATCCCCAAGCAAATATTTTCTTTCTTGAAAACTATTTAAATCTAATTCAAGAACACTTACACTTGAATTGTTCCCTTTCTCTAGTCAAAACAAAAACAAAATCCTTGAATTGTTACTTTTTCACCAATCACAAACAGGCTTCAAATTTTATCTTATTTTTCCTTGTAGAATATTTGCAAATAAGAATAATAAATTTTGTGTTACTTAGTATGATGAGTTTCATATTCAACTTCATCATTCATTTTCCACAGGAGGACTATTGTTGACAAGGGTAGTGTCAGTGACATTTTGTATGACATTAGCATCATCATTGGCAGCAAGGCTAGGTTCAATTCCTATGGCTGCATTTCAACCAGGTCTTCAGATTTGGTTGGCATCTTCTCTTCTTGCTGATGGTTTGGCTGTTGCTGTACAGGTACAATTTCTTTTACCCTTAACTTCTAGGAATTATGATTTATAATATTATACATTTAGTATTTAAGTTCTAGGTTTCAACCAACGCAAAATCTAATATAAAATATTTTATCCAATACAAAAGTTATTTTAAGTTATTTTAATCTAGAAACAATTCTGCATTCAAAATTAATGTTGAATTCTTCTTTAACGTAAAACTAATAAAAATTTGTCCCAATTGTCCGAAATCAATTTTGAGTACAAAATCAATTTTCAAACATGCATGTAACCTCTTATATACTCTGCTTTGTGTAATATCTCTTATATACTCTGCTTTGTGCAATAAAATTCAAATATAACTAATCACTTGCTATGGTTCACACTTCACAGACAATTCTAGCTTGTTCCTTTGCTGAGAAAGACTATAACAAGGCAACCGGTGCTGCAACAAGGACACTACAAATGAGTTTTATTTTAGGAGTAGGGCTCTCTCTTGCAGTTGGAGTTGGATTATACTTTGGAGCTGGAATATTTTCCAAAAATGCTGATGTTGTGCACTTAATCAAAATAAGCATGCCGGTATATGCCCTTTGAATATTAGATTAACAATGAAATTAATTTATGCTAACAACACAGTCTTTTTTATTGGTTAAAATTCATATACATTCTCAATTATTTGATAATAAACCTATCAAACCAAGAGAAATTATAGTATGATATATCACATAGTCTTTGTCTTGGTAAATCATGTAGAAATTGTCTAGGACCACACACATACTCTCAAACCACATTATTTATCTCAAATAGAAATATGAGATTCACATTAAGCATGTTTGGATTTACATTCTGAGGCATGTTAGTGAACTGACTATTGATTGCTTTAGGTGCATTTTAATATGATAATTTGCTCAGAAGTGGATCATCAATGGTATTCCAAACACTCACTTTTAAAATTCACATGAATTTCACTAATAACATAAAACTTGAAAGAAAGATAATGTAATACTAGTATATCTTTATTCTTGTTTTATGAGTGATTGTTTACATGAATTTTATATAAAAAGTGTGTAAAAAAATTTATTGCTAATATTTCTCCATCCATGATTTATTAGTAATTTTTTTCTAATATCATTTTTTCACCAGTTTGTTGCAGCTACTCAACCAATCAACTCATTAGCCTTTGTCTTTGATGGTGTGAACTATGGAGCCTCTGATTTTGCATATTCTGCATATTCTTTGGTAAGTTAACATGCTCTATAAGAGAAAATGATTTATGCAAAATTAAGTGTAAAAAGTTTTAACTAATATTTGATGAAAACTATAATAAGTTTGATGATTTTATTAATTAATAATTTAAAAGTCATATAAATAAAGAATTATAGTTGAATGTCAGTGTAAAATTGTTTTATACTATGTATAAAAGTTAAACTCTTCATATAATGTCATCATCCTTACCCAAATTTATTTAATAATTTTCCCTACTCTCTGTTTAGGTTTTGGTGTCATTAGTAAGCATTCCTGTAGAAATCTTTCTCTTCAAGGGCAAACAATTTGTTGGAATATGGATTGCACTAACAATATACATGATTCTTCGACTGTTAGTTGGTATATGGAGGTAAAATTTCCACTTGTCAGAAGCAAGAAAATCATAAGCACCTAATTTTAGTTTTTTAATTAAAAATATTTCCTAAACTATAATTATAAGACTTTTACAATTGATGTAATTTAATTGTTTTCTTATTCAAAATGATCCAATTTGAGAATTTGATATGCAGAATGGGAACAGGAACAGGACCATGGTACTATCTTAGAAAAGGACCATGCTGCTATATGAGAGACCATTCATTGGCATAGAATATCAATCTTATCAACAAGGAGCAGCACTTTGTTTTTCTTTATAAATTTTCTACATTTAGATCAATAAGGATCCTATTTTTATATTTCCATCAGCTTTGGTTATACTTGTAATAAACTTGTATCTTGGATTGCTCCAAATGTGTTATGTTATGCATCATACTCTGTTTCCTCTCTGAGGGATTAAAAGTGGACCCCATAGGCCTATACATATACTTATCTAGTTTTCTCTGTGTGAATTTTAGAAGACTTGCTTCCCATTATCAATATATGCATTTTTGAGTGAATTATGGATCTACTATTTTTAAGTTTACTAAAATTATAGATATAAAACTTCTTATTTTTATATATTTGTTATAATTATACTATGTTTGAAAAAGTTACATTAACATTTTTTTAAAATTTTACATTAACATCTTCATAAGGTATAAAAGTTATAGTTAAAAAAAACAAAAAATAAACATATAATTATACTAAACTTTCAAGTTGTGTGTGTAATTTGCTCTAAACTATTTTTGTGTTTATTTATAAAGAAAAATTATTGCATTAACAATATAAAAGTTTCATAATATTATTTCATGTAACCTATTTTTTATATGAGTTTTAAAATATTAAACTTTAGTATTTATACCCTCTTCCATAAGTGTTAAACTTATTATTTATATATTGTTAATGATTAGAATCATAAACAATTGAAGTTAATTTATTTATATCATGGGACTGAACTCTGAAACTATAATTAGAATTTAAAAAAGATAATGTTAATGAGACAGGAAATTAGATGTAACTAAATAAAGTGCTCAAAATAAAAGGATAAGGTGTTTTGAAGATATGGATAAATACAAAACATAGTTCCAAAACATAGGAATAAGAGCTTGTTTGTTGAAGGGACCAACAAAGTATCCTCGAGATGTATGCACAGTACCATAACCAATAGTTTTTCTTTTATTTGAAAAAATCAAGTCTAGTTTATGATAGGGGTGGCACACTGACACATGCATGTGTTTAGTAGATGCAAAGTCATTATAGTACCCGTTTATATATTTTATTTGCATTTAAAAAATTGCCCCAAAACTTGATTTTACCCAAATAACAACTTCAAGGTTATGTTTGTTTAAGTGGACAGAAATAATTTTGAGGATAAAAAATAAGATAAATGTGTTTAGTTACATGGGTTTAAAAGAGAAATAATTTGGAAATGGCAGAACCTGTTATATTTTATATTTTTTTCCATCTCTCTTCTCTTTAAAATATACAAAATTTTATATTCTTTTTAATTATTTTTATTTTTTCTATTTCTCTTCTCACACCAAAACACACTCTTCATACTCCCTGGCTAATTAGATATCCATATTCCATACACGTGTGCCCTTTAGTAAGACTGAAGTGTTATTTCGTGTCCTAATTTGTGTCTTGGGTTTTAATTTTAAAGACAGATTCTAAATTTAAAATTGATTTTAAATAAATTTGATATGTTTCATTTTACATTTAAAAAGAATTTAAAATTAATTATGGACCCACAATTGATTTTGGATTGCAATAATTAGAATAGCTTGTTCACTTTTTAGAATGATAATTCACGATTATGTTTAGCACATTTGTTCATGGTTTTGTTACTTCATTTATTCCATTGTAAAGCTTTTCATGTGTGTTTGGGTAGCTTTTATAAGGTTTACCTTTAATTGATTTTGTTGCCCAATACTTGAAACTTTGAGGTTTATCTTCTAGTTATATATTTCTTACAAATTTTCGAAAAAAAATTAAAATAATTTTTACGTTAGATAAAAAGTTGTATACTAAATTAACTATTAACTTACTTTTATAATAAAAATACTAAAACATAACTAAATTTCAAAACTAATTTTAATCTAACATTTTGCTAAATCACACATAGTTAATGTCAAAGAAGCTTTTCCGAAAAGAAAAAAAAAAAAAGCTTGCACCAAAATAGTCACCACACACATACATATAAACATTAGATTAAACTAGGAAAAATAACTTTTTTTTTAACTCAAACTTAGATAGAAGTACATCTTCTTATCTTGTTCTCCAATCTTATCTTATGAAATAATTACAAATTCCTAATAAAACCATTTTTATTAATTCTTTTATTCATAAGAATCAAACATATATATTAGAAAGTTTACAATATTTTAACACAACACATCCTATTTGAACAACTTACATAAATCTCCTTTAACACATGTTCTCAATTGATATCAATAGGACAAAGATTTTTTAATTACCCACTAAAACTTTTTCAAGAGAAAATGGATAGCAAGTCTTTTTTTTTTTCACCAAATTATATTGATTCCCCACTCCATTACAATCAACACTAATGCCCCCCTTTGTGGAGTTGCCTCATGATAGATTGATCAAAGCTTTGGTAGGGAGCTTTTGTAAAGATCTATTGTAATCTACCACAAGGACATTTGTTGGTGGGAACTGCCCTATCTTTGTCCTTCACCAAATTTTGAAGCACAGAGAAATTATATAATTTGTTTGTCCTAAACATTGCAAAGTCATTATGAAATTATTTCACACACAATCTGTCATTTGCACCTTTGCTTTGGAGCTCTCATTATGAATTAGACTAAGATGTATTATCTCACAATTTCTCCTTGTTAATCTTTTTTCAGATTTTTCATGAAAAAAAAAAGGGTATTCATGAAGTAAAGCCAATCATCATCTATTTATTATTTAGAAAATAAAATATTCAATATTTTTAGTTAACAAGTAAAAATATTAGTATTGATATATTATGACATTTTAATGTTATTCTTAAAATGGTGTTATATTTTTTGAAATACTATGCATGTGCTTCAAATTCATAACAAAATAAAAAATCACAAATAATTTTTTTTTTTTACTTTTTTTAGGGGATGTTTTTTTTTATCGGATTCAGATAAAATGTTTAGAAATGTGTAATCAAACATACAATACAAGTTTCCTTAAAAAACAAAACACACAATGTAAATTAGTGAATTTGGCTATGGATAATAAAATCCTATTTGACTGGCTAGTTTTGATGTTCAGTATTATGAACTTTATCTAAGTAAGAAACTGATCTCGGTTAATAACAAAGAAACAAGGATTTGTGCTATAAATTGGAGTATTAAAAATCGAACAAAATCAAATTAAAAATTAAAAATCAAACTGTTCAAATCAAAAATTACTTTAATTTGGGATGATTTGATTTCTATAATTTTCAAAGCATGTGGTTCTGTTAAGTTTACGGTTTGAGATGTTGGAATTGTATCTAACCAAACAGCTAATCTTAGTTTTTAGGAAATCTTTAAAAAGACATTTATAATTACTAGTTATTTTTTAAAATTTATAAGATTTTGATTTAATCTTTAATTAAGATTTTTAATTAATATGAATTAGTTGATAAATAAATATTTTGGAAAAACTATTTTATTTAATTTCTTTGGATACAATTTTACAATAACCACTAGAATGTAATATTTAAAAGGATTGATTGATTATACTTTAATTTTAATTATTGTTACTTTTATATAATTTTATTGAAGTGACTAAACTTTTATACAATTTTTAAAGTAAATCTTTTAGTGTATTTTTTAATACTTAATAATAAAAATTTTAAAATGCAAAACTAAATCAAACCAGACTGTAAAAAATTGATTTGGTTTTATTTGAATTTTATAATTAATCTAAATTAGACCAAATTGCACGACACTTATTTTTATAGTTTAATTCAAACTAATTTAAAACTCAAAATTATATCAAACCACACGTGAACACCCATATACTATAAATTCTCAATTTCTGTGATAATTGTAAGTTTAATTATGTTTTTAATTTTTGAAACTTGGTATAAATTAGTTTTGTTTCCTACATTAAAAAATACAACCACAAATTTATTTTGTTTTTTGACGAATACTACCTCAAATTTAAAAAAAAAAACACTTTTTTAGTTAATAAAAAATTATATATAAATATAAAACTTAAAAGATCAAACTGATTTTGTTTTAAAATTTAGATAACAAAAACATATTTATTCCAAACTTCATGAATATACAATTAAACCTGAACTTTTTTATTCAATGTCATTAGGGTAATTACTTGAATAATTTTGTAGATGGATTAGTTAGACTTTAGAGTTTTTCTTTTTGTAATTTTTTTGTTACCAAGAAAAAGATAAAGATAGATAACATTATTCTTTGACAGGCCTAATCATTCCTGAGCCGGGCTTGCCAATATTCTACACTACGAACCAATGTTCACACTAAGAAAATAGTAATGAAAAAAATGGAAGTGGCATTATTTTTAACTTCTTTTTTTTTTTACACTTTCTTTATAATTAATTAAAATTCATTTATTTTAACATAAATAAAAAAATAAATAAAAAATAAAAGCTATTAAAATTAATAATTTTTAATCATCATAAAAAAATCGAGAAAAAGTATAAATGTAGTTAAAATTTGTTAAAATAATGAATAAAATATGAGTTGAGGTTGCATGTTAGACTTGCATAAACTTTAGGATATTATATTTTTATTTTACCCTTTTGGTTATTGGCCTCGAAAGTCTGAACCCACGCCATTTCATTTCATAAAGTTGAAGAGTGCACATGCTACAATCCATTATCAAAAGAAAACAATCAATCACACACCAAAAGTCCACATGCTACATTTTTATTTATTTTTTTTACACACATTAAACTTGGTCAAGTCTCTTGGTTTAAAAAAATGGTGCCATGAATCTTTTATTCCTAAAGAGATAAGTACTCATTTACTTTACTGGCCAAGATTTTAAAAAGAAATCAATTGGCGTATGAATTTAGATTTTAGTGACCCTACAACTTGGGTCAGATTTCAAAATATTGAAATTATGGGTTGGTGGGACATTTTGGTATATATTAAAAAATGAGAGTAAAAAGTTATTTGTATAAAAAAAATTATTATTTCCTTAGTTCGATAATAAAGAAAATATCAAAGATATACGTGCAAAATTATTTTTTTTAGTTATCTACTTTTTACTTAAAAAATGTGTAAAAAAAATTATCCTTTCAAATTTCTTATGAGTTTACAAGTTCATTTATCATCTATAAATTTGTATATAAATTCTTTTTTTAGTAAATTTTGGATAAACTCGATAAATTCTATGCAAACTCTATAAATTCAGAAGTTTATTAGCAAAAGCCAACAAATTAGATTGTTTTCTATATGTTTAAGTTTCAACATCATTTAGTGTGTCATTTTTTAATTAAATAACACTCACCTCTAAATATCAAACTCTTTATTATTATTACTTTTAAAATTTATTATCTAAGAATGATACATTATTAAACTTAATTATCTAAACAGTCTAAAATTTATGATTTATTATTTTAATTTACCAATTCAATTCACAAAAGGAGTTTGAACTTTCACGAGTTTTACTTAAAGTTTCCAATTTGATAAATTTGCTTTCAAGATTACTCTTTTCCGGTCATATATAATGAAATTTTTCATAAAAAATTAACTAAGAAATATATAGGATAATTTTGTGATTTCAATCATTCCAATTTATAATTTTTCTTTCTTTTTACTTCACTTTTCACTTTAGTTTACCTCTTTTTCTTTTCTCTTTCTTGAGATCAATGATAGGCATAGTTTAAAAATTGAATAATATAATTTTTCTTTTAATTTCAAGATATACAGAAATAATCAGTTTTAATTATAACGACAAATAAAGATATTAAAAATCTTTTTTTTATTAACAGTAACATTAGATATTACTGAATATTTATCAATTAGTATTATTCGAACTTTATCAACAATTTTAAATTTAAATTTTAGATATACAACTACATTAAATATTTAAAAGAAATTTGTCACAATTAGAAAGATTATGTGAAGTATACTTGTAAATGAAAGAAAGATATTATATTAATTCTTTTGAAAAAAAAATTAAATCACCATTTCTACTCTTCCATTCTTCTCTCAACCACCTTATAAATTAGGAGATTTTTTACTGGTAAAAATTAAGAATTTACTAAAGTTTCAACAATTATCAATGTAACTGATACTTTAGAATGAACCTTAAAAATTATCTCATGAATCATCATGAAAGTAGTGAAATAATAATCTAAATCAAAACCTATGGTACCTAAAATCAATACTGTCAAACACGATAAACAATGCAATCTTCCTTCACATAAAAATTGGGACCCATGCACCGAAAAATTATTTATGATCTCGTACATGGACATAATACAAATTGGAAAAAAAAAAAGTTATTCCAACAAAATATGAATGTTCTTTTTAGAAAAACATATTTAATACATTTTTAACATATTCCAAAAAAGTTTGAAATGCATATTTTTATTTCTCTAAACTGTGTAGATAGTATTTTATAAAAAACAAGAAATGGTAAATTTTAAATTAAAGATACAGACAAAACTGAAGACTGAAAAAGAGCATTTTACATCATAGAAAATTATTCATTTGATACTTTACTTTACATTTACTCCTTATTAATAAAAATAATTATTTCACATTTTGCGTATACAAATTTAAACCTCTTTTATTCTTTGTTTTGAAGATTGTTTGAAAGTAAAACATAAAATTTATAAAACTATAAAAAATAAATGAGATTCAAAATTATATATACATTAGATAAATAATTTATTTTTATCTATAGAGAATAAAAGTTAAAGTAACACAACTATAAATAATAAATAAATAATTTTTATTTTACAAAAAATAAAAATATATTTTTTCTTTATTATAAAATTTAGAGATTAGCCACACATTACTCAAACTTTAAATCATTAATTTTTATTTTTTACTTTTATCAAATGAGTTATACTAATATATTTTTAACAAATTATAATATGAAAAATTATTACTTTTTAGCAGTCTATTAAAACTCAATCAAAATTTATCTAATTTTCAAGAGTGCACATTTATCATTTTAGTTGTCCTATAAAAAGGTTTAGGAAATCTATTTAGTTCATACAATGGAGAAAACTCAGAAAAGAACATTTTAATGAGAATCAAAATACAGTATGTTAAAAAGGAAAAAACAGATACAAATTTTGTCAAACAAAGACTTATCCTGGTTAATTAAAAACCCACTGATTATATTCCAAAAATAAACCTTTTTTTTATTATTATTATTAATATAACGAATAAGATCGAAATTCGCCGGAAAAGTTATCTAGTTGGAGAATATAGAGAAACTTTCATGAAACAAAAGATAACAGAGAGACCTTTTATTTAATGGAAATAAATAAAGTAATTAAACTCAAATAATTAAAGTCCACATATTTTCTCCTCTTCAAACTCCTCAAATTTGAGTACTTTTTCAAAAAACATCTATTGTTTAAAGTAGTAGACTGTATTTAGAATATAGTTAATATAACCGCAAATATATTATTAACTTAATCACTTTAACATATCAATTAAATATATCCAAATTCATAGTATTTTCAGACTGAATGCAGAGAAAATGGAGAAATTTTAACCGCCCCTCTCGCGCACCCACTCCCTATGTCTCCCATGATGGAATTCAAAAATAGCTCTTGTGGTTGTTCAGTTTCTATACTGAACTCATTGGCAGAGACAACCTCTGCATACGTGGGGCTTCATAGAAAGGTGTGAGGATCAATGAACCACTAAACCAATACTTTTTATTGAACTACTATTTGGTAGTTTTGATAGAAAAGTTTAGACTAATTGGTATTTTGATATACATTTGTTGATACAGGTAATCAATCAATTAGGTGCACCTATAAACACCAACTACAGTTGACACACAGAAGAATCCCACAATAAAATATCCAACTATCCACCTTCATGACACTAGCCAATTCTGCAGCAGCATAATTAACATCATCATTCCCGGATCTAGAATTTTATCATTCAAAGCAACAAAAAAGCCAAAAAGATATTCCTTCACTTGTTTCACAGGTAAATAAAGATAGCAAGATTTCATGGCAGGACCACAAAATAAATTTCAGCCACCACATAACTTTGCCTTTCAATCGCTTGCAGTGAAGAGTATGAATCAGTGTACAGACAGTTACACAAATTTAATGAAAGTAGGTCCAGATAAGAGAGCTAATAGGATAAGATATTCAAAACATTGCATTTGAATTTGAAACAAAGTGATAAGCAGTACAATTTGAAGTAATACAGCATTGGCAGAACATTATAAACTTCACTATCTTTTTATCTGCAGTAAATATTCAACAGTGCAGATCATCTCATCACTAATTATTCCCCGGACAGATACAACTTCAATCTCAGACAACAGAAAATCATTGACTTGGCTCGACTTGATGAACTTCAGAGAAATCTTTAAAACAATTGCAAGAAAATGGTTTTCGTTGCATTATAAACCATCTAGCTTGCTTGACAGAGAACTCAACTTTGAAATGAAATACCAAAGGCAAAATCCTGAAACAGGCCTTTTAGGAAGAAAAATAGATAACCTTGACAGGATTTAAATTCATATAAAGCCCCAAGAGAGAGAGAGAGCTTCTTCAGCTCTCCTAAGGCTCTGTAGTAAAATAATGAATGGCAATTATTTTAAAAAAGAAAAAGAAAAAAAAAATAGAATATCCTTCAGGTAACTTTGCAGCCAACCAACCCTCCTCTCCTTTACTACTACACTTCCTCCTTGTTGTCTTTCCAAAAAATTTCGCCAAAAGAATATGTACCTTACGAAATTAAATATCTATCTCAACAAGATGTAAAGGGTCATTTTGACTAGACTACAAGCTGATCCAGTTGCATTTGCTCAAGCCAGGCTCCTAAAACAGAATGATCAATAGGTTCAATTTGAGAATTGGAATTCAGTCCATCAGCAGATGCAGTAGGCACAGGAGATGAAAACTTCTCTTTGATCATCTCAGGTGGAGATTCCTTCACTAGAGATTGGACCCAAGATAGATCAGGCTCTTCCCCATTGTTCTTGAGCTCGAACGATGATGATCTTCGCATCTGCCGACCAAACTCATCTCCATTTACTGACCAATCAGCTTTCCCATTGGGAGATCCCCACTTTGACCAAGGGTTTACAGGGGACCCAACAATTGAGGCAGGACTGTTGGCGCCAAGGTCCCTTGAACTGACACTGCGTAGCTGTTGCTGCTGTTTCTCACGCTGAGCAAATGAGGACATGCGAGTACTCATTGGAGAGATTGGTTCAACACTTCTTGGTGACATCCTTCCAGAAGGAGAGACACCAAAGGAAGCCTGTAAAAGAGGATGCTCAACATTCTTAGGAGATAACAAATTAGTGTTTATTGGTGACAACATACTTTGGAGCTGTTGAAACTGGTTGAGAACAGCTGATTTGTGGGTAGGCGAAAACACAGAACCAGCTGCTGGATCAGAATACCGCGGAGATGAGGAAATCTCAGCAGAGAAGAGCTCCTCCAGATTTGAAGGAGTTAAGGTCTTGGACCGCCCAGATCTACTCACAGAACCAGCACCAGGGCGAGGCTGTAAGTAACAGCTCAAGTCATTCAAACGGTGCTGCTGGCCATCAAAATCACACATTGCGTTCAAATCCTCTGGTGGAATGTCACGCGCATTAAGGGAAGACCTCAATCGGCTAGATTGAAGATTGCTTCCTGGTAAATGAAGAGCTGGTACATTTGGCTGAGCCCAAGCAGCAGATGAGAGTGACATGCCATTAGCAGATGGGGACATTGGTTGGCCAAAGTGGGATGGCGACATAGAAGAGACTGATGACGGTGAGCCTGGCAAAAGGCTCATTGCTGCTGCCATGTCCATCACGTTAGGAGCCGAGGCAGATGATCGGGGAGAAGGGACAGCAGATCCAGTGGACACATACAAGGGACGCAGCTCCTCTGCAGTGTGAGCAAAGAAACACACCCTTCTATTGCAACTGGTACCATCTTTGCAAAGACGAGTGCGATACTGAGCTGGGTGCAGCCAGCACTCAAACACCCCATGAGCATATTCACACATGTCTCCGCGCCTACAAGCCCCTTTTCTAAAATCAGGGCAAGGCACGCAGCTGTAATGAAACTTCCTGGGATCTCTCCTCCGAGCATTCTCTCCAGGATGGACAAAAGGGCACTCAGTCCAATCATGAGAGTATGCCCGGGAACAAGGCCTCACCTTGAACGAAAACATCCTAAACTCATCAGTTGCATATATGCTGTTCTTTATATCAGGCAGGGACGGATCAATGGGATACTCCTTCTTCTCTGACAAAGAGCCAATAGCTGCATCAGTAAACTTTGCAGCCACAGGAGATGGTGGTGAAGCAGAAGGAGTATACGGCATCTCATTTGCAGGAGAACCAGGACTGGAAGAATTAACAGACACTGGAACAGAGAATTCACCAACAGACCCATCAGAAGAACTGTCTGAAAGGAGTTCCTCAAGAATCGCTTTCACATCTTGCAGCTTGTGAGGAGCAACAATTACATCAACAGGGCGATTCCCATTGGCATCCACGCAATTGACATCAGCACCAGCAGATAACAGAAGCTTCACAGCTTCAGCAGCATTAGCAGACCCACCAGAAGCAGCACAGTGAAGGGCAGTGGTTTTATTCGCCCCACACGCAAAATTCACATCAGCCTCAGGGTACATCAAAATAAGCTTCATAACATCTATGCTACCATAAGTAGCAGCAACCATCAAAGGGGTTTTATGCTCAAGAACAATCTGCTTTGATCCGTTTTGTCGACCATACCAGACCCCAACCTCATTGATCGAAGAAGAATCCTTCTCTAAAAGCACCTTCAAGCCTTCAGTATCATTGTTAGAAGCAAGTTCCAGCAAACTGGAAAAAGAATCTTCAGTATTGACCGATAGCGTTTTCATTTCTTTATCTTTAGCTGTGTGACTTTTACACCTAACGAAGACGAAGTTGAAGCAGATTTTGATCTCTCTGGTCCACCTCACATGCCTTCAAATTTAACTGCTCCACAATAATCATAAAAAGCACAACAATATCCATAAATCAACAAAATAAAAAAATAAAAAGTTACCTAAATTCGGCATATAAGAAATATTACACAAACACCCTTGACTAGGAGCAATTACATAAACCATAAAATCATTCTAACAAATTTAATAATTTAACAGTAAATAATAACAACAAGAAATCATAACATAGCATAATCAACAAGCAAGTTGCTCAAAAAAATAATATATAAATACATTACTTCAATAAAATTAAAAACAAAACAAAACCACAACACAGATCTGATGAAATTTAGAATCATCACTCATCCATCAATCATATCAACAGAATAATTGTAAAAAAAAAATAAAATAGAACAAACATTTTTCTATGATTTAAATGAAACAAAAAAGAAAGCGATTCACTCCATGATCATGCTAACTTAATCAGCTGGTGCCAAAAAAAATTACGGACAAAGAAAAGACAGATTAAACTTAAAATCGCAAATAAAATAATAAGAAAAAATTGAACAAGTGAAAGAAGAGAGAGAAATGAAATTTACCTATTCCGACAGTGACGATCGTGTTTAGAAAGCAAAAGAATCAACCAACGTAGAGTGAGAAGAAAAAAAAAAAAACGAAGAATGAAAAAATCGAAAGTAACAGGAACGAGAACAAGATCTGATACACTGAAAAAGAAGAAGAGTTAAAGCTTCACTCTCCATCGATGAAACTGAGGAAACATGCGAGAGAGTTGAGATGAGAGAGAAAGTGGTGGTGGTAAGAGAGAGAAAGAGAAAGTAACGTTAGAAAGAAAGAACGAAAGAAAATTGAAATGGAAATGAAATGCGGAGAAAATAATTTGGGAGGAATTTATTTAAGAAGAGGAAATGTGTGTGAGATGGAGAATGAAATGATACTGAAATGCACGCCAAATGAAAGTCCAAATGAAGTCTCTGGAGCGCGGTGCGGGGAACCGGCTGGGTCGGTGGGAGGGAAAGCAGGGAGGGGAACAGGTTGCGAAAGAGAGAGGACGGGTTGAACTGGTTGACCGGTATGGGTGGATTTGAAATGAGAAATTAAGTGGAATTAAATTAGGGCTTGAAATCCGCCAATGAGAGAGTGACTCGTGCGCCAATGATGGGTTAGTGAGGACAGTAGTCAATTGTGAGGAGTCAAATCGAAAGAGCACCGGAACAATAAATACCTCCATTTTTTTAATACTAAAAATATAAATATTAAATATTAATATATTTTTTTTAATTACTATTTCACTTATCATAAAGAAAAAAAAAAACTATTTAAACCTAACTTATATTATTTTAACATATTGACATCGATTGTCCAAATTAATTAAAAAATTATTTTAATTTAAGCATTAATGTTGAGTTTGAATTTTCTCTAGTTTTTTTTACTCCATCGAAATATAATAATTATCCCAAAATTAAAACAAAATATTTAAAATTATGTTTTACAGGAGTCTCTTCCAATTCCAAGAATAATGTTTCAAGATAGCATGTATTAAAAAACTTAACTCAGGGTAGTTGTGAGACATTTAATTAGATATTTTTACAAATATTTGTATTTTACTTAAAATATTTATAATACTGACTCAAAATTTTATATAAAAAACTTTTAAAATATTTAAACTATGAAAATTGAACTGTAAAATTGGGTTAAATTATTATATTATATTAATATGAGAAAAATAATATTTAAATTTAAGACGATATTTAATATAATTACAATATAAAAATTAATGAGATTAGATAACAAAGTTGTTATTGAGTTGTTAAAATATAAATTAATTATTTTAATTTAATACAAATTATATTTTTTTATTGAGTTGTTCAAATATAAATTAATTATTTTAATTTAATACAAATTATATTTTTTTAGCATGTTGTAAAATGAGTAGTGAGTCTTATAAGTATTTCCTGTTTATACAACTCAGTAATTGATGCGCTAATATTTAAAAATAATTAATTTAGTTAGTAGTATCAAATTTATTTTAATTAACATTTGTTTGGTGAAGATTAAAATATTTTAATTAAAAGGAATTAAAGAAGTGTGAGTCTCCCAGGAATAATGGACATATTCTTCATTTTTAAAATATGTTTACTAACTTTAACTTTATTTAATATCTCATCATTAATATTCCTCTGATCTTTTTTATAAAATCCAACTGAAGCTTTGTTTCATTCTTGGTATAATCAATTCAAAAGTTTGTTACATTAATTATTTTGAAATAAATGCCCTTAATCACAAGTTAAGTAAATAATAAGTGAAAGAAAAACGTTGACAACACATTGCTGTCCTACATATGAGCTTCTTATCTATGGGTGTTAACTGGTGTTCTTTTCAGAATTGATCAAGAAATGATTAGAAAAAATATTTTATTAAAAATTCTCTAATAACACATCTAAAATCTATATATTTTTACAAATTCTACTTAAACAAATTTTCTTATTTAACCAATGTCTAATGTTATTGAGCAGGTGTACGGTCAAGAGTCAAAATTAATCTACTAGATTATAGTATTGTAATTTTTTTTTTTTAATAAAAATTAAAGACATTGTCAAAGGTCACAATTCTATTCAATCAAGTTAGACCTCGACATTAAACTATTCGAATATAACTTGTTTAAGAAATTCATTTTTTTTATTTTTGCTTATAAATGATGTTGATTCTTATATTAAATATATTATTTAATAGAAATTTTTTTTCATTTATGAATTGAGTTAAGTAGTTTTCAAATTATATATATATTATTTTAAAAGTTTAATTAATATATATTATATGTAATATTCCTAAATTTTTAACAAAATATATAATTTAAAATTTTATACATTTAATAAATTGAATGAATCTAAATAATATGTAATTATAATATCACGATATGTTAAGTTTTTAGTTGCAATATTTTAAAACATACAGATATCATATTTTAAATTTTTAGTACAATATTATATTATTATTATTAAATGTAAAAAATTAATTTTAAATTTTTACAATATATTGTATAAATAAAATAATAGAAATAAATTTATAATAAATTTGAATCTTTAAAATTATATAAGTAAATACTACAAATATATACTTTAAAACTACCTATTAAATATATAATATATGATATAAAAATTTTAAATTTTTAGTTGCATATACTTAAGTTAAAGTTTTTTTTATTTTCATGAATAATTTTTGAGTTATTATAGATTATATTAGGATGCTAAACATAAGAAAACTAAAATATATATATATATATATATATATATATGTATAATACAAAAAAAAACAGCAATGTAAACACCATAACAATGTGAGTGAAGAAAAGCCAAAAGAAAGGAGATAAATGTCATGCACAGTACAGAAATCTATCAAAATCCAACAAAATTTATCTAGTACTAACTAGGAATAAAATAACTAGTAACTAGGATAAAAAAACTAATTATTTTGGGCCTATAAATAGGTTGATGGTGAAAGCTGAATCGTGGAAAAAAATTAGTAGGAAGCAGGACAAAAAAAAATTTTAACTCTTATATAGGTCTAATTATTAAGGTAAGGGAAAAATATATTTATCACTTTTAAATATTATATTTGTTTATTTTTTATTATTTTTAGTTATAATTATTTAGTGAAATGTTATTATTCTTGCTTTATTTGTTATTTTATGTTATTTTAGCAATATTTATTTAGTAAGGTGTCTCTAACATTGCCTTGTTTATTATTTTGCTTTACTTTTAATTATAATTATTTGATTTGATGTTCTTAATATTATTTGGTTTATTAAATTAGTTGTTTTTAAACTATTAATTAACCATTTTATTTTAAATGTAATAGTTTTTTTTTCTTAATAAAAGTTATAAAAAAATAAAAATTATAATAAAAGTTTTAATCCTTGGATAAAAGTTTGAATTAATTTATAGTTGGAGGTTTGACCTTGGAGATTTAAATGAGTAAATATTTAAGATAAAATATATTTGTATTTTTTAAAAACTATGGTGAAGAAACTTATTTATCTTGACTAGTCACTAAAAAGATATTTCAAATTTCTCTAAATAAAAAAAATATAAATAAATTATTATAAAAAATATGATATATATAGATAGATTACCATTTTTATATAAATAATTGTATATCTAAATATATAGATATATATAAATATATATAATTTTTCTCTTTTATTATTTAAATTGTTGTTATTTAAATTATTTCCATGATATTTTTTCTCACTCCTTTATTTCTCTTGTCTCTTATATATAAAAAAATAATATGAAAATACAAATTTAAAAATATGGACATGCCCAACAAACTCTTTCTCAGCAGTTATTTCAGCCATGTTTCCAAACACTGATTGGATTACTAATGTAATTGAGTTATGCTCGGGGCTGACGTCTCCACTCTAGTGTTTGTCAACCATTAAGGAGGACGGTTGGTTACCACATCTTATCTTCGATCTACTATCTTATCTTTGATCTACTAATTACACCATTAATAAATATTTTTCTACCAGTCATGTGAATATAGTAATAGGAAAAAGTAAAAGGGATCTTTATATCAATAAAATCTTCCCTATATTTTTATATGAAATAGAATATAAAAAATATGGCTTTTATATATATATATATATATATGGTTATATTGAATTGAGATAAAAACTAAGTAAGTAAATAATTTATTTTCTTATAATAAATAATAGGTTAAAATTTTTAAAAAAATATCATGAAAATGGATTATATTAAATGTTGTTACGCCATAAGTTTAAAAAAATTTATACTAATTAAACTTTTATTTTAATAAAAAGTTATTTTACTAATTAATTTGGTCATATAGTCTCATATTAAATATATTCTTTTAACATAAAAAAATAAATATTTCAATAGAACAACTCCTCACAGATATGCTCTAAGTGATCCACATATCTTAATTTTTTTTAATTACATGTTAGATGGTCATCTGAATTTAATGTGTATGTAATAAAATCCTATACTTTTAAATCAAGATAATTTTAAAAATTGTAATGAACATTTGACGTACATCAAGCACTCTTATAGATATTAATGTGAATTTTGGAATCATCACTTGTTTGATGTACATCAAACACACTTACAAAATTAAAATTGTTTGTTTGACATTAGTGTCGTATTCCATAGAGGTGATAATATAGTGAATATACAGCAACGTAATTGATGAATAATGACACAATTATATTAGCGTTCGAACGTGTATTAAATGTGTATCAAAAAACACATTTAATATTTCATTAGAAATCACAATACAAATTTCCTAGAGAAATTGTGAAGGTCATTAGGTGGATAATAATCAAAATTTATAGTTTGAAGATAAAGATACAGTAAAAAAAATAACATTAATAACTTAAAATTTATCCAGTATCTAACCGTTGAAATAGTACTAAAAAGAGTTGAAAAGAAAAACCGCAGAAAAAAATCCAAACTCATATTCATACCAATAGAAAAACAGCCTAATAAAATGTCCAAGGGTTTGGCAAAATTTATATGCTATGATCAAATAATTAACAAATTCAGCTTATCTCCACTGAGCTTTTTAAAAGAGCCCAAGCTATTGCTATGCAATGATTAATTGTTTATCATCATGATCATTCTTTGGTGATTTGTTAGGATATTGTGATTCACAAATTACTTGAGATTATTTTCTTTTAACAATATCATTAAACTTCACATTGACACATTTAAATTTAGAAGAATTTGTACTAGTTTGTTAACAGTTTTTTAAAATTATTTTTGGTATTTTAGTATTTAAAAATTAAAAAATTTGTTTGATTATTATTTTTTAGAATCGTTTTTAAAAATAATTTTGATTTTTTAATTTTTAAAAATTAAAAAACAAAAACGGATTGTAAGTAATTTTGTTTTTCAGTTTTTTATTATTTTTATTTTGAAAACTCAAAATATAATAAAAATATCTTATTTTTTGTTTTTTATTAATACCATTTTCATAAATATAAATGTTTTTTTTTATTTTTTTTTGAAAAAACAGATTTTAAATAATATTTATTAAACAACTTTTTTTTCTTTTATAGAACAATTTTAAAAATATTTTTCAAAAACTAAAAACAAAATCAAATCGGTCAAACATATTTTCTCCGAAACAGAAATTAAAATTCAGTCATAATATGAGAAATTTGTTCCAATATTTGTCCATTAAAAAAACCAAATAGTGAGTAAATCCATAAGTAAAGAACCTCCAAACTCTTGCCTAGATTATAAAAAACAAAATCAAATATTTTAAGCATAGAATCTCACATGAGAGAGATATTTGTATTTTTAGCTTTCTAGGATGGTAGTTTCAGCTATTGGTTGGCACTTAGCACATCATTTAATTTCTAAATTTGTAAAGATTAGTAATTAGTAAAGACACAAAAGACAAGGCACAAGATCTAGATCAACTAGAGGAATAATGAAACAGCTTTCAAATTCATAATCTTGAAACTCATCAACAAGTAGTTTTTGGTTTTTAGTTTTAAAATTTTTAAAAATAAAAATTAGTTTTGATTTTAAATTTTTTAAATTTTAAAAATAACATTATTTTTGTTTTTAAATTTAAAATATTATTTTCAAATTTTAATTAAAATACCATTGAAGGTAGCGAGACCGTTAAAGGTTAAAAGTGAGTGACGGTTGGTTATTGGCGATGGAATGTGGTGGTTGTGACTAACGATTGGAGGTGGTGGTTGTGACTGGGGATTGGAGGTGGTGGTTGTGACTGGGGATTGGAAGTGGTGGTTGTGACTAGGGATTGGAAGTGGTGGTTGTGACTGGTGATCGGAGATAGCGGTTGAGCAACCGGTGATCAGAGGTGTGGCAGTCGGTGATCACTAGTTGAACGTGATGGTCAATGACTGCTGGTTAGAGGTGGCAGCCAATGATCGCCAGATGACGGCTGGTGACTACTGGTTGGAGGTGGGAACTTGTGACCGCAAGTCAAAAATAGTCAGAGGTGGAGGCGTGACCGCCGGTTATGGTCAATTGTGACAAGTAAGTAACGGGCTTAAATAAAAACAGAAACAAAAATCTAAAAACCAAATTTTATTGTTTTTAAAATTGACTGAAAACTATTACAAAAATAAGTAAAAAACCAAACTGTTTCAAAAATAATAAAAAACTAAAACAAAACCATTTTTATTAAACAAGTTTATGGTTTGAAAATAAATTCCAAAACCAAAATCCAGAAATTCATACCTATCCCGAAAGACACCTAAAGGATTAAAATTATATTGTAACCTCTATATATATATATATATATAACTAGTCAAGTTTAAAGTAAATAAAGAGACTATAAAATTGAAATAATTGACCCGGATGAAGTAACTACAGTTAAGAAGCAATTCAATTATATACCAAAAGCTTTTTCACAGACGGAGAGTAATTAGCGGCAACAATTACTGTTTTGGTTTGATGAACTCAAAAATTATAAAAATAGTGTAACATGACATGTTAAAAAGTTAAACATGTCAAACCAATTTTCATGATCGTATTAGCAAAATCCTTAATACAACAATTTAATTAACATTTTTGGGTTGATAAACAGGTTAAAGCAAATAGTGTGATAGAATTAAAAGATTATTTCTGACCCACTATAATAACTATTATATTTATTTTCTTAATTAATAGTCAATTCTATATATATATATATATATATATATATATATATATATATATAATTATCATCTAATATCTAATGTTAAGTTTGTAAATGTTACTAAATAATTAAAAGCCAAATTTTCGAAAAATTTATTGGGATTTTATTGTTGACTTATTTTTATAATAAAATATTCAAAAATAAATTATATTACTTCAAAATTAAGGTTAACTATGTTGAGATTTCTAATTGATTCACTGTATAGTAAATTACCAAATATAGGTTGATTTATTATACAGTGAATCAATTGTTTTCAGAGATATATTCTTTCTACTGTTCTACATATATGATGTATTTCCTGTAATCATGAAAATATATCTTAGAATATCATTTCAAAATATGGTATCAGAGCTAGGTTCCTTAACCTTGATCCACCATTTTCTTAACCTTTTTTTTTTAACACCCTGTGAACCCATGAGATGTCTGATAAAAATTCAGCACCTAAATCAGGGTCTACATTGACTCCTGTCATTATTCAATCCGAAAGTGCGTTCAATACCAAAATCGTTCTGAGTGAAACAAATTACGACATATGGTCACAGATAATGGAAATGCATATCGCCGAGAGGGAGAAACTCTCATATATTCGTGGCAAGGAGAAACAACCTGCAGAGCAAGATTCTGGTTATGAAAAATGGTATGCAGAAAATCAAAAGGTGAAGAGGTGGTTGTTGCTGTCCATGAGCCTAGAAATTATGAAGCGTTACTTACGCTTAGCCACAACCCATGAAATTTGGAGAGCATTATCTAAGGCATTCTATGATGGAAGTGATGAGTTACAAGTATTTACTTTGAATTAAAAGGTCTTTACTGCAAAACAAAATGGTAGGCCTCTCTCGGAGTATTATGGAGAATTGATGGAAATTTTTCAGGAATTGGATCATCGTGATAAGGTGGTCATGAAAGATCCTGAAGATGTCACAGCTTACAAGAAATCAATTGGACGACTAAGGGTGCATATATTCTTTGGGGATTAGATGGTGAGTTTGAACAAATTCGTGGAGAGATTTTACGCAAAGAACCTGTCCCACAGTTGGAGAATTCTTATGCATTGATTCGTCGAGAGGCAATACGTCAAGCGACTTTGAAAGGTGAATCAGAAAGTTCTGACAGCACAGCCATGATAGCTCGAAACAGAAACTGGCAGGGTCAAACAAAAGGAAACCATCCTAAAGCGAACTCAAATATAGATAAGTCTAAGTTTAAATGCACTCACTGCAATCAGCAGGGCCACACTAAGATTCGTTGCCTGTTGAGGCAAAAAACGCAGATAAAGCCTCCAAAGAGTCCACTGCTTTGATGGCAATTAGAGGTAATGGTGGTGAGTTTTCTGTACCTATTACCAATAGCACATGGATAATTGATTCAGGTGCTACTGATCATATGACTTTTGATTCTAGACAAATTTCATCCATGAAACCATCCTCAAAAGAATTGATTTTCACTGCCAATGGTGACACAACCTCTGTTATTGGAAAAGGATCCTTAACTCTTACTAATAATTTTACTTTGGATTCTGTTTTAGTAGTTCCATCTCTAGAATATAACCTTTTGTCTGTATCACAAATTACTACATCCCTAAATTGTATTGTTATTTTTTGGCCTAATTTTTGTGTGTTTAAGGACATTCAGACCAGACAGACAATAGGTTATGGTGTTAAACAAGGAAGATTATACTATTTGGACTTGTGTCGAAAGATTCTGGGAAGTTAGAAAGCGCTTTGACAGTGAAGAGTTCTACCAAACAGAAAGAAGAAACTGAAATTTGGCTATGGCATCGTCGCCTAGGACATGTTTCATTTAGTTACTTGAAAAAATTGTTTCCTTTATTATTTGCAAATATTGACATCTCTGTTTTTCGTTGTGATGTATGTGAACAAGCAAAAAGTCATCGTGTTCTTTTTCCAATCAGTTTGAATAAAAGTATTGTTCCTTATATGCTTATACACTCGGATGTTTGGGGTCCTTCTAAGATTTCTACTTTAAGAGGATCACGTTGGTTTATTACTTTCATAGATGACTGCACTAGAATGACTTGGTTATGGTTAATGAAGTCCAAAGGAGAAGTGAACTTGATATTTCAAAAGTTTCACAAAATTATTGAAACCCAATACAATGCAAAGATTCAGGTTCTTCATAGTGACAATGGTGGTGAATACCAAAGCTTAGACCTCAAGAGGTACTTGGAAGCACATGAGATTATTCATCAAACTACGTGTCCTAATACACCGCAACAAAACGGTGTTGCCGAGCGAAAAAATCAACACTTACTAGAGGTGGTACGTTCTTTATTATTAGAGGTCCATATGTCTTTCTCTTATTGGGGAGAGGCTCTTACAATGGCAACATATGTCATAAATCATATCCCTTCTAACTCTAATGAGTTTCAAACGCCACTGCAGACTCTCCTGAACAAAGTGGTTGCCCTTGGTAGTACAGATTTGGCTCCTCGTGTTTTTGGTTGTGTAACATTCGTGCATATTTAAAAGAACCCAAACAAATTGGCACCTCAGGCTTTACGATGTGTGTTTCTTGGATATGCTATACACCAAAAAGGGTATCGGTGTTACCATCCTCCAACTAAAAGGATGTTTATAAGCATGGATGTTGTTTTTCATGAACAAATAATGTATTTCTCTTCAGAATCTGCACTTCAGGGGGAAAACCATAAAGAACTGCAGACTCTAGACTATAATTGCCAAGAATATGTATATCTTGAGAAAGACCATTTAGAGGTAAATTGCAAACCAATCAAGTTGTACGGATGAGATGGAAAATGAAATAAATGGGACTTCACATTATGAGGTGGTGACAAAACTTGGTATGACTCCTCTTGATGACATACCAAACCAATCATCTACTGTCATGGATGCTCTTAATCTTGTGCCAACAAAAAAACAACTACCAGAATGACACACTAGAGGTATTCCTAAACTCACTTATGAGTCCACTCTTTCTAGTAAGGTTAGATACCCCATGAATAATTTTGTTTCCTACCACCGTTTGTCTGAATCAAATAAGTCATTTGTAAATCAATTATCTACTGTTGCTATTCCTAACAATGTACAGGAAGCCTTGGCTGATCCACGATGGAAAAATGCGATGAATGAGGAAATGAAAGCCTTGCAACAAAATGAAACATGGGAACTTGTTGACTGTCCACTAGGAAAAAAACCAGTTGGATCTCGATGGATTTATGCTATAAAGTACAAAGCAGATGGCACAATTGAAAGGCTAAAAGCAAGGTTAGTAGCAAAGGGCTACACTGAAACTTATGGGGTAGACTATACAGAGACATTTGCTCCTGTGGCTAAACTCAACACAGTTCGAGTGTTGTTATCTCTAGCAGTAAACTTAGATTGGTCGTTACAACAACTTGACGTAAAGAACGCCTTCCTCCATGGAGAATTATCTGAAGAAATTTATATGGAACTACCACCAGGATGTATGGTTCCAAAGAAGCATAGTCAAAAGGTGTGTAAATTAAAGAAATCATTGTATGGCTTTAAGCAATCTCCAAGGGCATGGTTTGGAAGATTTTCAGAGGCAATGACTGCTTTTGGCTATCATCAGAGCAATTCCGATCATACTTTGTTTCTAAAGAAACAACACGGTAAGATTACTGCTCTTATCATATATGTAGATGATATGATTGTTACTGGAAATGACCCTGAAGAACAGAAAGCTCTACAAAGCTATTTATTTGGAAAATTTGAAATGAAAGATCTTGGTCCTCTGAAATATTTTCTGGGGATAGAAGTTTCTAGATAAAAAACAGGACTATTTCTCTCCCAAAGAAAATATATCCTAGATCTTTTGCGTGACACAGGCATGGAAGAGTGTCATCCTGCTACTACTCCTATTGAAGAAGGATTGAAATTGTGTCTTGAGCCAAATCAAATACCGGTTGATAAAGGAATATATCAAAGGTTTGTAGGAAGATTAATGTACTTGGCCCATACCAGACCAGATCTTACTTATGCATTAAGTGTTGTTAGTCAGTACATGCATAACCCAGGAGAAAAACATATGAATGCTGTCATGCACATCTTAAGGTATTTGAAATCTGCACCTGGAAGGAGTATTTTGTTCACTAAACACACTGATTATCAAGAAATAAATGTATATACAGATGCAGATTGGGCTGGAGCCATAGATGACAGGAGGTCTACGTCAAGTTATTTCACTTTTGTAGGAGGAAACCTTGTAACTTGGAGGAGCAAAAAACAAAACATGGTGGCCTGCTCAAGTGCAGAAGCTGAATTTAGAGGTATAGCACTTGGTCTATGTGAAGCATTATGGTTAAAGTTATTGTTGGAAGATTTGGGATACCCTCCTAGGCAACCAATCCAGCTGTATTGTGACAACAAAGCTGCATGTGATATTGCCCATAATCCAGTACAACATGATCGCACAAAGCATGTTGAAGTAGACAGATTTTTTATCAAGGAAAAGTTGGATAAGAAGATTTTAGAGTTGCCTAAGATCAGAACAGAAGATCAATTGGCTGATATTCTCACTAAAGCAGTTCGAAAACCAGTGTTCTCACTAAACATATGAATGCTGTCATGCACATCTTAAGGTATTTGAAATCTGCACCTGGAAGGAGTATTTTGTTCACTAAACACACTGATTATCAAGAAATAAATGTATATACAGATGCAGATTGGGCTGGAGCCATAGATGACAGGAGGTCTACGTCAAGTTATTTCACTTTTGTAGGAGGAAACCTTGTAACTTGGAGGAGCAAAAAACAAAACATGGTGGCCTGCTTAAGTGCAGAAGCTGAATTTAGAGGTATAGCACTTGGTCTATGTGAAACATTATGGTTAAAGTTATTGTTGGAAGATTTGGGATACCCTCCTAGGCAACCAATCCAGCTGTATTGTGACAACAAAGCTGCATGTGATATTGCCCATAATCCAGTACAACATGATCGCACAAAGCATGTTGAAGTAGACAGATTTTTTATCAAGGAAAAGTTGGATAAGAAGATTTTAGAGTTGCCTAAGATCAGAACAGAAGATCAATTGGCTGATATTCTCACTAAAGCAGTTCGAAAACCAGTGTTCTCCAAATTTCTAAACAAGTTGGACCTGATTGACATTTAGGCACCAACTTGAGGGGCAATGTTGAGATTTCTAATTAATTCACTGTATAGTAAATTACCAAAGAGATTTCTAATTGATTCACTGTATAATAAATTACCAAATATAGGTTGATTTATTATACAGTGAATCAATTGTTTCCAGAGATATATTCTCTCTACTGCTCTACATATATGATGTATTTTTTGTAATCATGAAAATATATCTTAGAATGTCATTTCACAATAAACTACTGTTAAACGTGTGGACAATAATAATTCTTGACCTCAAATACTAAATTTAATGGCTAAAAAAAATAAAATTGTCGAAAAATTTAAAGTAATGTTTTTCATATTTGAGCTCAAGAATACAGTACAAATTACTCTTTTGTGAAAAAAACATATACCAAAGTTAAAAGAAGACAATTAAATAAGTAACTTCAATTAAAATCCCACAAATTATTAGAATTTAGCAAAGGAAAAAAAAAATCTATTTTATAGTAACGTTAGTTTAGCTTATTAAGAATAATACATTCATTGTTATAAACTCTCTAATACTATTTAGAAGAGGATATGTCATTAACACTAATATTAGTATTTGACAATTTTTTTTTCTTAGTTTATAATTGTAATCTGCATATATATGAATTGTCCTTTTATTTTTTAATCTGTTTTATTTCATTGTCATCTTGTGTGACAATAAAATATTAATGAAATTTTTCTTTATTAAAAAAAATTATAAACTGTCAAACATCAAAGCAGAACCCAAAAAACATCATTAAACCCTAAATTTTCACCTATAATCTTAAATAGAAGAGTTCTAGTTCAATTTCACAAACAAGCAATGAAAACTTTAACAACAACATATTTACCAAAGTTCTTCAACGTGCTCGAAAGCTCTGGCCTCGCCATTGAATCTTGAAGGCTTCAACTTCTTCTTTCAAATTTTTCTCTCCCACAAAACTCAACCACCAGCCAACTATGTATGCACTAATTATACATAAAATTAGAAATTATAGATAAAATTAATTTAATGCGAACTATGTATGCACCAGTTATACATAAAATTAAAATTATAGATAAAATTAATTTAATGCGATCTATGTATGCACCAATTATACATAAAATTAAATTTTATAATATTAAACAGGGTAAATCACCATCATAGTTTAGTGAAATTACGCGAGTAGGAATCTGAGAAGATACTAATAAAATATTTTTAAATATATTAATATAAGAAAATAAAAATAATTATGTATAATTTAATAAAAATTGAAAAGGTGTATTATAATATTTTTATTAAATATTTTAAATATTTAAACGATATAATAAATGTTAATTTATTTAAATGTGTTAGTGCTAAACTGCTAACTAATCTAAAGATTAAACTATATTCACATGTGTTATTACTGATAAACAAAAGATGGATTAAAATTCTATAAAATAAAAAAAAAATTGAACAACAGAAAGAAGAGAGGGAAATTTACCTACACTTAAAATCTAATTGATGTCTCTAATTTTTTTCAATTTTAAACATCATAGTCTCATATTTTAAAATTATGATATTATATTTTAAATTTTAAAAATGTGTGAATTGGTATTCCTTTTGGTGAATTGTTGACTTTGATAGTTAATTGTAAAAGAGAAACACAAAGTAACAACTACAAATAATGAAAAAAACATAATAATTATACCAAGATTAAAACAAAAACATCGTGTGTATAATTATTAATTTTCAATGTAAAAGTTATGTAAGGTAATTATATATCACAGGTCTTGCTAACTAGTGTTAAAGATACTTGTTAAGGATAATTAATGAAGATTGAACTTTACAAAGAAAAACAAATTATACACTCATAATATAAAATTTATTGTGACATTCAACCACAATTTTTCATTTATGGTAATAAGGTTATTGATTTTATTTATTAATATTTGTAGTTTAATCAATATGCATTGTCACTATAAACAATATTATACTTATATTAAATCACAATCATTTATTTATGGTCAGATTGTCAATATACTTTAAACTTCATATAAATGAAGAGTTGTACTTAAACCTCAGTATAAAACTTTTTTTTATACTGATGTTCAATTACACATATTCATTTATATGACTTTTAAAGTATTAATTGATAAAGTTAACAAACTTATCACAAATGAAGAAGATTGTGATTGAATATCAATGCAACACTTTTGAGAATACATACTAATTAAACTCATATTTAAAAGTCATATAAATAAAGAGTTATAATTTTATCGATAGTGTAAAACTCTTTTACATTGTCAATGCATGTTAATTAAATTTTTCTATAAAAATTTTATAAGAATTGTACTATTAAATGAATTCTTATTTGAATAGTTTGTATTTTTACTTTATTTAAAAAATATATTCATAATATTGTGCTGTTTTAATTGATATTTTATTTGATGCAATTGAAATAAAATAATTTTAGCGTTGTTTTACTGTTTTTTCACTTTAATGCTACTGAAAATTAAAAATACAATAATTTTAACATTTTAACTTTATATTCTTAATATTTTGTATTTTATTTTGATGTATTTTTAATTTTTAACTGTATTAAAAGTAAAAATAAATAGTAAAACAATGTTAAAACTATTTTAATTTTAATTTTTTAAAGTTTTTTGTGTGGATAAAGTAAAATATCAATTTAAAATATTTATGGACACCTTTATCTTTTAAATAAAGTAAAAAAATTAATAACTTATGACTATTCAAATAAAAATTTATTTAATAGCACAATTAATTATGAATTTTTTGTAAAATTCAATATTTATTTACTATAACTATTGTTCTAAGAACATTTTTATTGGCGCATCGCTCACAAATTGCATAAGTGGATTGTGCACCATTGAAAAATTGTTTATATTTAATATATTTTTGTTTGTTCCAGAATTGCTTATTTAAGCAACCATGGCTTACTGTAATCTCCTCCTCAAATGTCTCCAGTGATTTTTATAAAATAAGTATCAATTGTATACTTAGAAAAATTATATAAACAACACCAATAAAGATGTCTAAAAAGTACCGGTAAGTATTCTCCTTATTATATTAAATATTTAACATTATTTTTTAAAGAGTCTCTTCCAAATCTAAGAATAATGTTTTAAAATAAAATATTTATGGCTAATAATTTTTCAAAAAAGGATTTTATAGCATATATTAAAAAAATTAAATATATATGTTAGTCATGAGATATATATTTAATTATATATTTTTACAAATATTTGCATCTTACTTAAAATATTTATAATACTGACTCAAACTTTATATAAAAATTAAATTATGAAAATTGAACTATAAAATTGTGTTAACTTATTTATATTTATATTAATATTATAAAATATGAATTACATAATATTTAAATTTATAGACAATATTTAATATAATTAAACTATAAAAATGAATGAAATTAGATTAAAAGTTGTTATTGAGTTGTTGAAAAATAATTAATTTAGTTAGTAGTATTAAATGTATTTTAAATTAATATAATTCCTAAAATTATCCCTAACATTAATGGAACACTCTTTTTCTAAATATTTTATTATTTTTATTTTTTTAATCTCTTATTACTATTATTTGTCTTAAATTGATACATATATTTTAAAATTCTACCTAACATTAAAGGCTTGTTTGCCTGAAGAAAGTGGAACGAAATAAAATAAATTGAATTAAAATATTTTAATTTAAAAAGATTAAAGAAGTGTGAATCTTGCACGAATAATGGACATATTATTCTTCTTCTTTTTTAATATTTTTGTTAACATCAGTATTTTTTTTTTCAATATCTCATCATTAATATTATTTCAATTTTTTTATAAAATCTAAAACAAATCTTTATTTCATTTTTGTTATAAAAATCAATTCACAATATTTTTTGAATTAATTATTTTCAAATAAATATCCTTAGTTTGAACAAATAAAATGATTTTTGTTTAAATAAAATAGTGTTTGTGAGAAGTGATGTACCTCGTCGTTGATTACAAAACTTTATATCTGTGGGTGAAAAGTGACATTTTTAAACATAATACCATTTACTAGGGACAAAGTTCGTGAATTTAGGAAGAAATATGTTTTAGAGTGTGACAGTGTTGAGGAAAACATTTTATGTCACCTTACTTGGTGAATCTCTGTGTGTCTCTTCAAGGCGTATGATTTTTTCATGTGTTATAAGACCATTATAAGGAAACTAGAGGTCCGGCTACTTTTAATCTTATTATTTTTAAAAAAAAAACTATTAACTTACCCACAAATGTGATTCCTATACGGCGACTTACAAATATGTATAAAATTTTAATTTTTCATTCTTTTTCCTTACCCATAAATGTTTATATTACTTAAATCATATGTAATTTACCATTATCATAAATAAAAATAGTTATAATTTTTTTTTATAAAAACAGAGATAATTAAAAAATAACTCTATTAAAAATATTTATCTTCAAATACGCATATTTAACTAAGATTTATAAAATTGTGAGATGCAAATGAGACATGTTAAAGGAAAGAAACAACGTTTGAAGTAGCAAAGAAAGTGATAACTTGAGAGTGATTATCTAACAAATTACTCATATTAAGAGAGAAAATAAAAAATAAGAAAATTTAAAATAAAACAAAAAATTACATATATTTTAAATATTATTCTTTTGAGCTATTTTAATTTGAAATGCTAAAGTAAAAAAATTAATTTATTTACCATTCTAATTAGAATACTTTTAAATATAATTTAGTTAGAATGAATGATAAAATTTACCTTTTTTTCTCCTTTATATATATTTATTTTAAATGACTACAATTTCACTAATTTAAAAAAGGAAAAATATTTAATTATTTGTATTAATATTTTTAATTTTTTGTGTGTTATTTTTTTTTTACTGATAAAATGTTTTCTTTTAAATTAAACTATCACTTTTTACTTTCATTTTCATTCAGTTTTTTTTTTTCAAATAAACTTTTTTCCTTTAAATTTTTATAAATTTTATTTTTTGTAAGTAATAGATTAAGGTCACAATAATTATAATTAACTGTATGATAGAAAAGTTAAATAGTGGACAGGAATTATAAGTTTGAATCATCATTCAAACAATTCTTTGGATATCCTTAGATGTCTGCATAAATGAAATCATTATTGAAAAATATACCATTTAAAAATAAGGTATTAAATGGTTAAATTTAATATATTTTTATTAAATATAAATTTATTAATAAATCACACAAATAATTATTATATAATTTTTTAAATATTTATTTAAGATAAAATTCAGTAATAAACTTGTCATAAATGATAAAATGTGACTGAATAATTATGTAAAATACTTTTCATTATGAATGTATAATTTTATAAAATGTTATGAAAAAAATAAAACATGATATCATCTAGATTATCTATTATTGAGATTTTATAAAATTATACAAACAGTTTTTTTTTTTTAACATATATTAGCATTCATGCAGGAGAAGTTCTATAATATTTAAACAATGAACTGAAGAAACGCGTATATATAAGAATTAGGTAAAGAGTATATAGAAGAAATAAAAACTTTTATAATTTTACAGAACTTTTGAATCTATTTTTTTTAATTAAAAAATTATTCATAAGTGACATTTAAATTATTTTGTTTTAAAATTTCTAGTTTTACTCATATTTTTCCATAACCCATTATATTTATTATTAAAAATTTTCATATGAATATTAAAAAATATAAAATGAAAAAATAAATAATTTTATATCTCATAAAATATAAATAAAAATATTTCTGGAATTTTTTTTTCATTTTTAAATTTTTTATAAATGTAAGTGTGGATAGATTTTTTTAGTTATTTGCATAATTCAAGGTGCTTGAGGTGATGATTTTGAATATGATTTCAATACTTCTAGCATGAGGTATTTTTATGTAATGAGTATAGCTTGGTAGGTAGCACATGTAAAGTTTGTGAAAAAAAAAAACTTGTGTTCATTTTAAGTTTTTTTTGTTTTTATGTTGAGGTATAATTTAAAATATTTAAGAAATTATATTATAATTGTTTTTTAGAAGAAATGTTACAATGGTTAATAATGTGAAAGAGTTAATATTGTTAGGTACATATTATTTCACTGTTAGAAAACCAATTAGAATAAACATAATTGTTTTATGTTTAATTTTTTATTTTTCTCAAATTTAAACTCTATCAAAAGAAATATAAATATAAATAAATTTTAATAATGCCTCTTAGAAACAAAATGTTTCAATTTTATTTTATTATTTTTTTACATTCAATTAATTTTGTGTCATAATTCTTTAATATTGTGTCATAATTCTTTAATTTCATTGGTATGTGATTGTTATTTTTATATTTATTTTTATCTCACAATTCTTTACATAACTGTAATATTATCCTTTTTATTGAGAGCTAAGAATAAATTAATGTTTACAATTTTTTAAATAACTTTAATGTGACTCCATAACATTTTTTTAACAGTAAAATCGTTTAGTAGTAGAATTTAACAATTTTACCATGCTAGCTTTATTATTACTATTTTAAAAAAATAATAGAACGAAATCAAACATTTTAAATAATGAGACAAGAATATAATTAACCATTTTTATGTTAATAGTAAAAGATGAATGTCGTTAAGGTAGATTACAAAGGGTACACCAAATACCTTTACAAAAAGGATGCTGGTTACAAGTAAAATATACTAAAACTTTCATATATTATAATATGAACTATTTGTTGATTTGTGATGAATCTAACTTCATGTGCCTTACACTTTTATTTTAAGACAAAATAAATTATTCAACAAATTAAACAGATTTTTTATATTTGTTATTAATTTATCTAACATTTCTCTATTTTGTGACGAATCTTGAAGTTTTATTTTTATTACCTCTTAAATAAAAAAAAATAACATTATATCCACTCATTTAAGATTGCTAAAAGTTACATAAAAAATGCGAAATGCAAAGGGTTATATCTTTATTTAAAAAATCTCACTCAAGAACAGTGTAAAATAATTTTATATTAATATTTAATTACAACTTTTTATGTATATAACTTTTAAAGTATTGAGTGATAAACAAAATTATCTTACACGGGTTATGATTGAATATTAATGTAAAATTATTACGAGTATTCACGGTTTGGGTTAGTTCGATTTTAATAAAAAAAAATCGAACAAACTAATTTTAATTGGTTTAGGTTGGTTGGGATTGCTAACTAGTGATAATCAGGTTGCTTCATTTCGGATTCATGGAAACCCAATAAAAAAAAATATTTTTTCATTAAATCATAAAAAATAACTTTATACCTCAAACTAATCAAATTCATTAATCTACTAAATTCATAATTTAATAGCAAAATATCAAGTGTTTCATATATACCAAATTAATCAAATTAAACAATTAAAGCAACCCAGTACAATACAAACAACAAATTATATATATTTAAACCAATTCAATACAAACAAAATATAATAGTTTGGTTTCGGATGGGTCAGGATTTTGAAGTGTTGAAACTATGAACTGAACAGAACATGGTCAATTCTGTTCGGTTTAATTTGAATCCAGATCTGATTAAGTGAAAAAACCGTCAGTTTCATCGAGTTAACCCGAACTAATAAATACCACTAAAAGTTATTTTATAGTCTAAAACTCTTGTACACTGAAAATACATAAATATTAAATATTTTTTTATGTGCATAGATAATAAGAGTCCAAAAAGGAAAGGAGATAGGCTAGTGGGTGTTAGGCATGGAGGAGCAGGCAAAGAGGTTCCCCACCTAAACAACGTTAGATAAATGAAGGCGGGAAATGGATTCTGCGTTTGTGGGTATGGTTAGGTTAATGCTTCATAAATAGACAATACCTAACCTAATACATGGTCCCCATCTTTGTTCTTCCATGAAAATGAAACATACTTTGTATTCAATGTCATTGGAAAACGATTGCTTTTGTTTTGGACTCTTTCAAACTTTCTATTTAGCTCCCCCTAAAGGGTACCATTCCATTTCCATTGTGGGCCCCTACATCCACTTCTCCTTCTATTTTTCTCCTTAAAAGTCATTTTCACAACAAGTTCTAAGATTTATTTACTAAAATCTCATAATCTTTGAAAATATTAAGCTTTTAAATTAATTAATTAATTAATTCCTCTCTAGTAAGCATCGTGCATGCATTAATGCATGCCTATTTGTGGTTTACAAAATCCATTTAAACTATGTCATAGTTTAAAAATAAACATTCTCTTATTGATGTATTTTCCGGACAAATTCAATTTTGTTTTTTCAAGTGTTCTAGCCTAATTTCTAAAATTTATGAATATTAAAAATAAGTATTATTTAGTTTCTAAACCGTAAAGCTATTACGGATAATATGACTTTTAAGAGCTGCATTAAAAAAATTAAGCTTTTTATGAACTTGTGTATTTATTGTCAAATTGAAAAACGTTAAGGTTAAAAAAAAGTAAATTAATTCTTCTAAAGTAAAAAATTTAAATGGTTTTTTAAGAAGACAATCAACACTTTAAGAAATCATTTTAATGGTTTTTAAGAAGGCAATCAACATTTTAAGAAATCATTTTAATAGTTTTTTAAGAACGCAAACAACATTTTAAGAAACCATTTTAGTAAATTTTAAAGAATCTTACGCTAATATTTCATCATAGTTCTTCATTTATATAATTATTATTAAATGTCAATGTAAAATTTGTTACACTGAAATTGCATACTAATTAAACTCAATTTTCAATATTAAATTCGTACTTAATTTAAGGTACAAATAAATTTTTGAAAAGATTAAATTTTGATATATTTTATTTTACAATGAAGAATAATCTAAATTTGATTTTAAGTTTAAAATTGATTTTGGATTGAAACATTTAAATATATATTACACTATATTATAAAAATATTTAAACATATATTACACCATTTAAAAATAAATTTAACAAAAAATCAATTTTGCAAAATTAATTTAATTTAAAATTAATTTTTCAAACCTTCATCCAAACACTTCATAGAAAGTCATAATTTGACTCTGTTTATAAATAATACAAAGAGGACAAATGTACACATAAGTTTGAGAAAGAAATAGCATCCTAGTACAATCTAATTAAAAATTAAAGCACCCTAGTATTATTATCTAGCAAAAAAATTGAGGCATCATAGTACAAGGTCCAAAAATTAATGTACGAACTATACTATACTTTGCATGAGACTTAATTTTGACCCTTATTCTGCTTGAGGTTATAAAATATAATAGTTTAATTGGTATACACTGACATTTAATTATAACTTTTATTTATGTGGATCATCAAATTTATCATGAATAAAAGGTTGTGATTGAATATCTTACAGACCCAAGAGTCGAAGGATGGATGAGCGTAACGACAATCAGACTGTAAGATCCGGGAAGAACACTACGCGAGCTCTCCTGAAATAGTGAGCTAGAGATATAATATGAGTATAAAAATCTTTACACTTACAATGTATATTAATTAAATTCAAAATATAAAATAAAAAAAAATATAATCTCATCAATATTGTCATCATGATCATATAGAACAAATAACATCAAACCAAAATATTAATCATCCCACAAATTTTCAACTAATCTCTACAAGAGCTATAACATAAAAAAGTGCATGTTACACTTGTTAATCATTGTTTTGTTTCACATCACCAAAACCAAAACTTGATTAGATGTAATCAACAATAATAATAAACGGTTTCTGAACCCATCAAGAGTGGTGTGGAAAATATAATCCGAGTCACATCCGATACACCATCAAGAGTAGACAATGTCGATAATCTATGTGGTGAAATGGGCACATAAATAGGGAAAAGATTGTGCTCTCACAAAGCAAAGAAAGAAAGAAAGGGATGCATTATATTTCAATAATTTCACTATCCATTATTCGTGCATTATTCATCAAGGTCGTAATCATCGTACACTTGGAGGGTTCAAGGTGACATCAAGGGTGTCTCATGTGGGGATCCGCATTAAGGTGTGGGAAGAAAATAAAGAGACATCGTGGGACGATCCTAATTTGTTTATCTTGTTGTGGAATGTGATATATGATCCAAAATCAACGATGTGGCTAAGGGACGGTGGTGTATGGTGGGGTCCATGTTTGGAAATTTGGTTAAGTGGATAATAATAGGACAATGAAGGTGAACCGTTGATTCAAAATTGTCAAATTGATTACGCAAGTGAAAGTATATGAATCATTCTTATGGTAACATGAATATGGGTGTTTTTGGTGTGGTTTTAGTATAGTTTTGAATTTAAAGTTGATCTTGAAATAAATTCAGAAGCGAGTAGTATGTGATTTAATTTGATTTAGATGAATTATAAATTTTGAATTAAATAAAATTAATTTTTACGATTTGATTTGGTTTAATTTTGTAGTTTAAAAAAAATTATATAAAAGTTTACTTATTTCCAACAAAATTATATAAAATTAGCAAATATTAAAGTTAAAGTATAAATAATCAATTTATATTAAATTCTTTTTTTTATGAAATCAATCCATATTAAATATTAATTCACCAACTAATACATATTAATAAAAAAAATTAACTAATGATTATTTCCAAATCATAAAAATTTAGAAAGAAATTAGTGATTGTACTTGTTTTCTTTTATATTTGCTAAAACAACTAAGAGTAAGTGGTTCAGTTTGATACAGTTTCAATAGATCAAATCGTAAACCAAACTGGATTATGCAATTTGAAACTTACAAAAACCAAATTGACCTGAATTAAATTGGTTTATTGAATTTTTTATTTTTCAATTTGATTTTTAATTTTCAATTCAATTTGATTTTGAATGTAACATCCTTAAATTCATAAGTCAAGTTAGTAGCTAATGCATTAGGAATAAGTTATGTATGTAAGCAATGGTTAAGGTAAATTAATGATAAATTATACCATTTTTAGCATAGATTTTAAGCTTCCTTTGATCAGTAGAATTCACTTAGCGAAAATATATTTCGCTCAGCAAAATTATGGCAATTTTAGTAAAGTCAGTTTAACCGTGCAAGGCAGTGGAAGAAGAATGTGGAATGACTGTGCTGCCAAATCCACTCAACAAATTTAAATTCGCTCAGCAAAATTTGGCCAACCCAAGTCTATAAATAAGGGCACTTAGTGCACGTTGGAGAGGCACATCCACTAAATGGAAGAGAGTGAAAGAAGCAAAGAGAATTCTAGAGTGAGAAAGCGAGGTTCTGAAGGAAGGAAGATAGGAGCAAAATCTTGCAAAGAAGATTGAAGCCACGAAGATTTTGTATCAATCTTAATCAACCTCTTATCAAGGTAAGAGGGAAGTGAGATTTATAAACCACGGGGGTGTTAGTCTTAATAAACAATATGTGTGTTTATTGCTTATATTCAGTTATTGCTTTCTTAGTTTATGGTGTTTATTAATTTGCTTATTATTGCTCTTCTTAATCTGATTATTCTCTCCATATAAATGATTTGTTCCAAATAATCTTCTTATCATCTTTTTATTATCTTTTACATAACTTTCTGATCAATCGTTCCAGATAATCTTCTGGTCATGATTATTATTTTCTCTAGATTTCTTCTAGTACTCTGATAATTTTTTCCAAAACTTACTCTGGTCCATTAATTATTCTCTCCAAATAAACTTCTGGCCATCTGTTTCAAGTGACTTTTTGGTTATTTGTTTATTTATTCTAGATATTCGTTATATTCCTATATTGTTATTCTTCAGATACTATTTCTGGTCCTCTACTTATGATTATCAATTATTGATTTATGATTTTTAGATGTGTTGATTCTTTGTTAATATTACTTGATACTATACATTGGTTTTCATGAATATTTGTGAAATATTTTATAAAATTATTATTGAAATTGATTATCATAAGAAATTCTATATGTTTCAAAAGGATAGTGAGATAAAAATGAAAATTATATTTTTGAAAGAATATTTAAGAAAAGAATTGGTAAATATAATTTGTAGGAAGACAAGTTAAGTATGTTTATGATTGCAATTTAATCTAATCTTCCACATAAAAAATAATATCTTTTAGCATTAAGCATGTATTTATCTCTTAACAATAAAAATGAATTTTTAAGAAATTAAAGTACTTGTTATGAATTTCTATTTTTTGTTATAAAAGAAGCATGCTAATATAAATATTATATGAATGGTAACTTATGAACAATATTATGATATTTGATTAATGAATCATGTTGTGATATAACTTGTTATTATTAAATTAGAATTCCTTTATAATGTGCTCATAAATTGTGATGAGAACTCAATAAAAGGTCTGGGTTCTTAGTAGAGGTATCATGCATATGCATAAGTATGATGTTTGGAAAGTCACAACTTGGTACATTGAAAAATAAAAGGTAGGATCAGGGAGGTCCTAGGAATGTTATAAGTAAATGAGTATTCAGGATGTTGATACTTGGGCGGAGGATGTTTCATTAGGCAGGTGAAATTCAGGATAGTCCATGATTGGTACTTTGATGGAATACTCATTTATTTAGAAATTTCGACAAATGCTCAACACCTCATGATTGGTAGGGTATATTTTGCTCGACCTGAAAGAATGGCCATTTGTATGGGCAGGTAGCCTAATTGGTAGTCAACCAAAATTATTATGATGATCAGGTAGCCCAATTTCTTTGTGTGTTTGTTTTATGTCTTTCATATATGTTCGGGATGTGAATGGAGGAAGAACCTGATTAGACCGTTGTGATGGGAATACTGAAGTTTTTTTTTATGCTAGATGTTTTGTTTAAGAATGATGTGTCATACTAAGTTACTTTGATATTTGACTAGTTGATTTTGTCAAAGGTTTACTACTCTGAGTTAGGTTTAACTATGGTAGTGATAATAGTTAATATATGATGTATCTTGAACCATGTTGTAAAAGTAAAGTTTTTATAATGAATGCTTTTGATCCATACTTATTTTTAAAGAAAATTATGGTTATTGTAATATCAAGTTTTGAAAATTTTTCATGATTTTGCAATTACCTTTTACAAATATTTCGCATTTTCATAAATAAATTAGATAGAAAATTGGGTCATTATACTAAACGCTCACAATTAATATGTTGTAAGTGAGGGTGGGACCCATTTAAGGTTTGGACAAATGCCACTTGTATGGATTGGATTTGGAGGATTGAGAAACTAAGCTCTAAGCATCTCTAATAGTCTCATCCTTTTTATAGATTCTCAACTTTTTTTCGATTGTCTTATTACATTACATCATTTTCAACAATTTAAAATGAGTCACATATTAATATGAATTTGAAAATATTATTACATTTTTTTATAAAAAAAGGGAGATAATGGAAAAATTTGTCCTCTTGATGTAGATTTGAGAATATGAATCATTTAAATTGACAGATAATTAAGTCTTGGACCATAATTTATTTATAATTTTGATAATATATCTATATATATATATATATATGAAAATTTTAATTTTAGATGAAAGAATTAAATAACATCCATTACATATTATAGAGATTGATAGAGGTTATAGATCAGATGATAGTTTATGAGATCATGTAATAATTTTTTTTGCTGTTGAATCCTTTTAAGTCATATTATTCATATTGGTCTGTAAACATAGGGAATCAATCTAGTTTACCGTTACTTCTATCTTAATTTGTATTTGTTGGTAGTTCATGACTAAATGAAATCGTTCCAAATTAAAAAAAATGTGTAAACAATTTTGATAAGTTGTTTTCCTTTTGCCCTTTTGATAAATATAATAACAAAAGTAAAAAAAAAAAAAAAAAAACTAACAAAAAGTCTTCATCAAGCACTAAATTTATACAAACCAAATATTGAAATACATCGAACAATACTCAATCGCATAATTAAAAATAATTAATCCAAAAACTAAATATTTTTAGACCAATTAGCCTAATACATGAACTAAACTCATTAAATTCATGGTAGAGAGACTAAATTAGTTTTAAAAAATCAAAATTTAAATGACTATTCAATATTATATGATAAAAAAAATTTAATTTAGTTGATTAAACAAAATACATTCATAAATAATTATAAAACAACATTATACGTCTCCGAAAAAAAAATTATAAGTTTGACGATATTTCTATTACTCTTACATATGTATTTTGAGTTTTTATGTTTGTCTTCTATGTTTACTTTGAGTATTGCATATGTCTTTATGTGTATCTTTCCTACAACACACATTCATGCGTCTGTTCTCTCCTATAACACTCATTGTTTATTGTGTTTGTTTTTTCTGTCACTCCTCTAAGTACTAAGATTTGTCAAAGAAAATATTGTTAATAAGAATTTTTATATTGATATTTATCATTTTGATCTAGTTAAAAATTGAGTATATATACTAAAAAGTTTATCATAACTCATGTATAAATAAAGATCTCCTTGAGATATTGGTATCTTGTATTATTTGTTTTACATGCATAATTTAGTTTCTACCGATGAACTTATATCAATAGTCATTTATATATAAAAAGTCATATTTTATATGCAGCTTTTGGAATATTCAAATCTTATAATAGACAATTAATTAAATATTTATATTAAATAAATTAACCTGGAAATTTTAAAGAACTAATCCAAACTAACTAAATGGACATAATTTAGTTTGAATCATCAAATCATATATATTAGGTTAACTTCGATAAATATTGGTTTGGTTAACCTAATCCGTACAAACAACATACACTATTTTTTTTTATATAATCTTTTGTTTGCTGACCAGAAAAAAAAAACTTTTTGTACATTAAAAAAGTTGAAAAACCTAATCAATTTCCACTTAGTTATCTGTACGGTTGAAAACTTCTTGTATCCACTTCTTAGAGAATCTCATTACCATTAATATTGTCTTTGCATATATAACATGGTTGGTAGGATACAAAATTTAATAGAAGAGATCTGAAGGAAAAAAAAAGAAAAAGAAATTAAGGTTTGGAGATGGTGATAACTCCTCAAAAAGGGACAAAAGAAAAGCTAGTGTTTTTGACTTTTGAGCAAGAATTGACTCTCACCTATGTGCCAAAATAATAAAGAAGAAACAGCATCAAGATAAGGATATCATTCACCTCCAAGAATTTTTCATTAGTGCTCAATTGTCAATGCTCAAAATTCATACATAATCCTTAAATGTAATTGTACTTCTTTAAAAATCTATTAAAATATTGCCTGACCTATACTTTTAATTATATTCAATTTAATTTCTTATTTTTAAATTTTAATTTCCATTATATTGATAAAGTAAGTAAAATAAATCCTTTCTAAAATGATAATCATTTTTAATTTTAGACCACAGTTTAGAACAGTATTTTAGGTGATTAAAGACGAAAACTTATCTCATTAAATTTCAATACGTGAATGGTCAAATTCAACTAATGTTTGAAGTAAAAATATCATAAACATGAGAAAAATCATATGAAAAGTAAATCTAACAAAAAAATTGAAAAGTTGAAAAAACATTTTTTTACGAGTTTAATTGGTATATATTCAGTATAAAAAATTTTATACTAACATTCAATCATACTTCTTAATTTATAGTAAATTTGTTTATTTTATCAATTATTAATACTTTAAAAGTCATGCAAATGAAGAGATACGATTGAACGAATATCAGTGTAAATGTAAAAGTCTTTTGCACTGTTAGTGTATACCAATTAAACTTCTTTTTTATTGTTAGTAAATTTTTTGCATTTCTCACAATTTTTATAGCTTTTTTATTTGGTTCTATAATTTTAATGTAAGTATATATGCCAATAAAAAAATTTAATGTAAATAAATTTAATAGAATAAATTTCAAGTTTGGAATAGTTAAAAAAGATATTCACAATTGTATCTAAAAACAATAAATATCATTGTTTTGAAAGAATAATTTTGAGTCATCTTTAAAAATCACATAAATAAAAAATTATGATAGAAGTTTAGTATAAAACTCTTTTACTCAATTAAATTCTATTTTTTATTCTCATTTCTTCTTAGAATATATATTTTTTATTTAATTATATTAATCATGCATGTTTTTTATTTAATAATTACATGTAGCTATCACTATAGGCTACAAACTGTTTAAGTAGCTGCATACCACAACTTGAACTTAAGACCTCTTAATTATTAAGCTTTTATGTGTGTGATTTGTGAAGTTATGTTTAATTGTAACAATATGATGTATTTATAATAATTAATAATAAATAGAAAAAATCATTTATACATTTTTTGTGTAAAAAAATTTTACATTAACACTTCATAACAATCTTTTGTGTAAGATAAATTTGTTAACTTTATAATTAATAGTTTAAAAGTTGTGTAAACAAAAAATTATTTTACACTGAAATTATATAACTGTAATAACCTCTAATAAATATGTATGGAAAAATATGAAACTCATCATCGTTTCTTTCACTTTTTCTTTATAAAAGACGATTCCTTAGAATTTCTTGCATTTTTACAATTTCATTGAATTAATAGAATAACTCAGTGGCTGTTTGATTTTCTATTACGTTAAATATAAAATGAATGTAACATTTTCTCTTTTTGTTCTTTCCCAGCTATCTTGAAAAGTGGAAAACAACTTTCGATTCTTTCACTAGAGACATAAAAACATTCTTAATTGTGTCTATTCATTAATTGTGGAGAAATGCCCAAACATTTTAACTGTATCAGTGGTAGCTTGTAGGTAGAATTCATAATAAATAATAACAAAAAATTTTAATATATACTAATTAAACTCTATACAAAACAAAATTATAGAAATTTTTTGAGATTCATGACTTTTTTTAACAAATCAATAAATATTATTAATGAAGTTAAAGTTAAACGAACAACACAAGAATTACGAACTCGCAAATTATATCCTTACCAAAAGATAATTTTAAAAGTAAAAGAAGAAATTAAAATGATATTAAACATATAAAGTGGGATTTACTCAGTTAAACTACTTAAGTTAAATTACTTAGTTGAATCACTTGAATTATATAATTTAACTCTAGAAATTATCCTTTAAAAATAATCACGTTTCAAATCTTCGATATCTGTAACATGCACAAATTGTCATACATGTTTTATAATAACTAAAAATCCGTAATTTTTTATTCAATGTTCATTTAAAGATTTCTCAACGTTTCCAAATCAATGAAAACATTTAGAACGAAATGTATATTTCGTATTTTCAAGTAAATTTTTATTTAGTTTATTCGAGTCTCGAAATAATTTTAAAGTTAAAAGGTTAGTTGGCTGAATATAAAGATTGAATTTTTTTTTAATTTTTTTTTGTTTCTTAGATTTAAACCTATAGGAGTGCATTTAGCCACACATTTCTCCACCAGAAATTAAATCTATTCACTCACTCACTAACACACATGAACGTTATTGAAGCAACTTTTCACATATTCAAATAAATATTTTGCATATTGGCCATTGGAACATGTGGCTCTAAGCTCACCACAGCAACATATATACCACTAATAGCAATACCTCGTTGGTTTATCTTTTATGGATTCTTGGCTTTAGTCACGGTTAGATCAAGAAAAAGAAGAGATAATTTATTATACGAATTTGGGTCACATCTAATTTTGCAAAACACTATTTGTTGAACCAAGTCAAGTAAAAATCAAAAGAATTAGTTTATAATATTTTTCAAGCGTGCTTGCTAAAATTTTATAAAATCATTTTTAGTATTTTAGTATTTAAAAACTAAAAATAATTTTTTTAAAATAATTTTGAAAAATAATTTGATTTTTTAGCTTTTAAAATAAAAAATAAAAATCATTATAACTAGTTTTACTTTTCAGTTTTATATTTTATTTTAAAAAGTTAAAAGATAAGAAAAATAAGTTTTTTTTTTTCTTTTGCTTTTCAAACAAGTTTTTTTAAGTTTTACATCTCCAATAGTTTTCAAATAACATTTTTTTCTCTTTTTCCTAAGCTATTTTTATTTTTTTAAAAAAAAGTTACAAAATAAAATCAAACCCCTATTCTTTCTTTGAGTTGTTTTCACGTTTTTTACTTCATAAAAGTTGAGTTTTTGTCATAGTCAAGTAAGATTAATTATTTTTGGAGAATTTTTCAATAAACTTATCCGCATAAAATTTGATTATGATTTTATTAAAATTATATACAATGTTTTTTTAGTTTGTTCAAAGGCACCTTAACTAGTTGACAGCTGTTAAGGGATGTTTTCCCTTGAACCAAATTATAATAGAACTCTACGTGTAAAGAAAGCTGTGCACTTAATTTCTTTTCCCTTTTGAAAACGAAGAAAAAAAGATAAAGAAAAGACGAGTAGACAATATCATTCACTAAAATTGGGTGCTGGTGCCATCATCATGTACATGCACTACCATTATAGGCATAGACATTTGCTTTTGCATAGAAACTTATCGAGACACGCAGGTTCACACTTTAATCTTTAGCTATGGTATTTAATCTATAATAACCACAAGCGCAAGCTTAAATTATATTATAAGTCTTGGTCCATATATTTCTTCCACTTTTGTATTCGTTTTGATTTCAAATATTTAATTCAGTTTTGGTGATGTTGAGTTTCTTATTTTCTTGTTTTGAGATGTATTTTGAAAACATGAACTTATTAGATAAAAATAGTAAAAATAGTTATGATTTAGTTTTTTAGTTATTTTGAAAATAGTTTTTATTTAATTAAAAAAGTAATAAAATTTGGTTTTTAGATTTATGTTTTTATTTAAATTCATTACTTGACATATTTTCTATTATTAACTATCACCTTTGTCACTTATGATCAACAGTCACTAGTCGTTAGTTTTAATTAATAGTCATTAACTGTTTCCTTTGATTGACATTTATCGACCATTATTTCTAATCGACCGTTATTTCTAACTGACAATCATTGACCATCACTTGGGACTTATAATCATTGGTCGTCACTTTCAATTGACAGTCATTTGGCTGTTACCTCTAATTAGGAATGACAATGGGTCGGTACGGGCACAAGTAGTGGTTACTCGCCACCTAACTCGCTAAAAAAACCTGTCACCCATTACCCGCTAAAAATCTATCGGGTACTCGCTATAGAAATATTCGTGGGTGTCCACGGGTACCCATGAATATTTTTAAAATAATAAAATTTTTAAAATTAAATATTTCTTATAAGAAATTTTATCTAATAAACAATTTTTTTTGAAAAATCTAGAAATAAAATTATACTAGTTTCTACAAAATAAATTAGATATAAAAGTAGATTAATATAATATATTATAAGAAAATATTTAATACAAATAAAATCTTTATTTTATATTATCGGTATTTTTATAATAAATAATTTTATTAACTATGAAGTTTTCATAAAAAAATAAGATTGATATAAATGAATTTTGATAATTAATATTTTAAATTGATTTATTTTCTAAAAATATTACCTTTTTAAAATTATATATATATTATTTTAGTTTAGTGGGTACCCGCGGGTACGGGTACTATGACACCCGTACATACGCCCGTTAAAGAACGCATAGAAAAAACTCATACCCGCGGGTAACGGATACCAATTTATACTATTTGTGCGATTATAGATTTTATCTATGGATATCTGCCAACGCGGATTTTTTTGATTTTTTTGCCATCCCTTCCTTTAATTGACAGTCATCAACCGACACTTCTAACTAATAATTATTAACCATCACCTATGACTTATAGTCACTGATCGTCACTTTCGATCGACTGCTATTTTCAACCGACATAATTTTCAATTTCTAGGTAGAAAAGTAGTTTTTTTTTTATAATTTTAAAACTAAGTTCTCAAAAAATATATAACTCAACATCATTTGCATTTATCTAAGTACTTTGATTTTATATAGACTACTAGTACTACTTACAATATTTATCTCAAATTATTCTGTTAATTAACTTCAGTCTCAACAATGATCCATGTAAAATAACATTGGTCATATCAATGCCACATACAACATATTTTCTCAAAATAGTTTGGTCACGGCCCACCATACTTTTCAATGGGAGAAAATGTGTACACCTAAAAACATGGGTTTGTGGTTGTGATTTTAACATTTTTTTAATTAACAATTCAGTTTTCACCTAAATTTTCTTTTTCTTATTTACTTTTGGAGTCGATTAAGCAGTGGTTCTCAGTTGAGGGTTGAAAAGGGAGTGCAAGGTTGATTTGTGTAATTATAATATTTTGTTTAATATATAGCTATCGATAAAGATAATTATCTTTTTTAATGTACACACCTTTTATTTTTAAATTACTCTTATATATAATTGTTGTTATAACTTTCAATCTATATTACTTCTAATTTTTTATAATTATTTTTTTTTTATTTTAAAAACAGCTTGAGAGAGAGGCACAAAGCGTTTCCCTTTCTACTGGTTATTAATAAAAAGGTTACACCATTATTAATTTAATCTTTAATTTCTAATAAAAATTTAATACTGGTAATCTTATTCTTACCTAATTTTTACTCTTTAAAAATCTATTTAAAAGTGACTTGTTAAGTATTTTTTTTTTTGAAAAATAGTTTTTTAGTTTTAATTCATTCTTTCAAAAAACATAGTTATCTAATAATGTAATAGTGACTTTAGTGATCCAATAACTTGTTACATCGTTATAAATTGTATTTTTCAAATACATTATATTTTTAATTATTTATAAATTTTTCTGAATATATAAAATATAAAAAATATAATTTATTATAAAATATTATGTAAAACTATCTCTTTTAAATTCCTATAATCATGTGTTAAGTTGTTAATCCGTAAAAATCACATATTGTTTAAAATTAAAGATTAAAAAATAAAATTATTGTTTAATAACAAGACTAAAATCAACTAAAAAAATATTTAAATAATAAATATATTTGTAAATCATTAAAAAAATCATTATTTTCAGAAAAAAATGTTATTTAATTTCAATATTTTATGCAAAGAGTCTAAACCTAACTTTACTATCCTAACAAGTATAATAAATAGGTAAAAAGAGTAACAAAATTACTGGATAAAAACTTTTAATCCTAAATCTAAATTGATGTCTCATTTATCCAACCAATCAATAAACATCACTTTATTTAATAGATTTTTTTATATTTTATATAATTTTATTAAATAATATAATATTTATTAATTAGATGAGACAAAAAAAAAATAACCACCATATTAAAACCCAAAAATTTCGTTCTCAAAAGTACAATGCCTAACAACAATATACACGATTACTTTCCATTTCTCTCCTCAATCTTTCAATCTAAAAAAGAACTTTAATAATTAACTCTGCCTTAACTTTAAAATAAAGCAACCCTAATTGAGAGTTAAGACACAAAAAGAGTAACTTCCACTCTCTTCTCAACCCCCACCCATGACAAAGAGCTTTTGCATTTTTTGTGGAAAGATACCAAAATTTTAAATAATAATAATTACCCGCGCCGAGCACTAATACTTTTTATCTGTGCTGTAATTAAATGAATGATTAAACTCAGTTACACTCCATTGATAGCATCAATGGATAAAGTTTCCACTCAAAAAAATTGATAAGAAAGCCACAAGAGATAGATATGCCATTCTAACTTTCAAGGATCACAATGTTCCATTTTCTTTAAAATATTTTATTTTAACATTTTCTTTAAAGAATCATAATTATACAAATTCTTGAAAATATAATTTAATTAAAAAATTTACCTTATAGACTAAAATTGGTAACTTTACAAAAAAAAATCCAAGTTATTATTATGGAATGGATAGTGAACCAAAGATTATAAAAGAAACTTCATGCTTTCTCTTTTGTATTAAGATGCTTGCCGAATAAAATTTAAGTTTAATTATATATCTCAGTGTAAAATTTTTTATATTTTATTAATTTTAATAAAATATTAATTAAAAATAATATAAATAAAAACATATAATTATATTGAAAATACATATTAATCAAATTTATAAAAAATTAATTAATATGTACTGATAATATAAAAAAATTGATACTATAAAAAATTTTATAGTAACATTTAATTTCAAATGTTAATTTACATAAATTTTAATATATTAATAAATAAAATTAAAAAATTTATTATAAATAAAAATACTAAAATACTAATTAATATTTATTGTAGAACCCTAATTCTTGACTGGAAGAACACTAAAGACCTATACCCTTTTATCCTTTGGTCCCTTAGATAAATAGAAAATAGATAGATTTTTTTATTTTTTCATATTGTTAAAAAGTTAAACAATGAAAATAGATGGCTAGTACCCGAGACAAATACGGCTTAATAAATAAAATTAAAAAAATTATTATAAATAAAAATACTAAAATACTAATTAATATTCATTGTAGAACCCTAATTCTTGACTGGAAGAACACTAAAGACCTCTACCCTTTTATCCTTTGGTCCCTTAGATAAATAGAAAAGGGATAGATTTTTTTATTTTTTCATATTGTTAAAGAGTTAAACAATAAAAATAGATGGCTAGTACCCAAGACAAATCCGGCTTCAGGGGTTTAACAGAAGCTATCTCCTAAATAAAGAAAAGGCATCCATTATGAATAAAGTTCTTAGAAAATTTGAAGTTTTTAAGTGAATTGGTTAGATACGATCCTTATCCCCTTATCCCATGATATCTGAGATACAATATTTTAACTCATGCTTTCAAAATATGGACCAGAAAAGTGTTAGGATAATTCAGAAGGGGGCTTGGGTTACAGAAAAATATATTAGTTTAAAACGAGAAAAGTGGATCGTGTAAGAACAAAGTGCAGTAAAAATTTTTAAATTGAAATTCAATTATACTTAACTAACAAAATTAACAAACAAACTTATTAGGAATGAAAAATAATAATTAATAAAGTCATGAATGAAAAATAGCTATTGATATCAGCGTAAATTACACTGGAAATTTATATCAATTAAATTCTTCAAAAAATACTATTTATTTCCCCTTTAATCACCTTACTATAAAGAATCCAATGGGAATCGGAAGTAGAAAAACGAAGATAGTGTTGTCGAGCATTCCACTGAAAAGGTCAATAAATATTGCACATTAAAATTGGAAACATTGGCACAGTTGGGGGCAGCTGCAAAACAACGTTATAATTAATTCATGGTTCTTTATTGCTATGTTTCCCCCTAGCTTTCACACATTGCTTTACAAACTGTTTGAAACGCTTTTTTGGGCTATTCATTTTCTTCTCTTCTTCTTTCTTCATTCTTGCAAGAAACTCTTCCTCCAGCTGCAAACAAAGCTTTCATACAGCACATTAGACCCTATTAGACTAGAATAATAATCACATGTATAACTCCAGGATGCATAATGAAAAAAATATGAAAAAAAAAATTAAGAAAATAAATGAAAATTGAATTGTAAAAAAATTATGTCATATTAGAATTGGAAAAATAAATTGATTTATGGCCTAGTTTTATTTGTGGTTTATATCATTTTTAAAACATTAATTGATAAAATAAAAAGTAAGAAATTTAAAACATTAATTGATAATAAAAAGTAAGAAAAGTGATTGTAAATAAAAAATTGTGATGAATCTAATGTAAGAATAAATATTTGACAAACAGTTTTATTTTAAAAATCTAAAATATAAAAAATTATGTTGTTCTTTTAGATTTTTATAAAAAGTAAGAAAAGTGATTGTAAATAAAAAATTGTGATGAATCTAATATTTGACAAACAGTTTTATTTTAAAAATCTAAAATATAAAAAATTATGTTGTTCTTTTAGATTTTTCTATTTCTATTTCTACATCTATAGAAAATAGTTTTATTAGTATTTTTTTTTTATTTTCTTCTTAAAAAAATCTTTTCAAAAACTTAAAATAAAAACAATCAAACCCTAAAATTTTTTCGCTAACAAAAACTCGTTTTTAAATCATAATATTATATTTTCAATAAATGCAATTTCTAAAACTATTGAATATGAAATAATTTTTAAATTGTTACAACTTTTAAGTAACAGATAGTAAGTAACAGTAAATTCTATTATATATAATTTAAATAATTAAATTTAAATTATTATATTATTTGTATTATATTATTAATAAAAATTCAACAAATTAACGTTATAATTAAAAAATTAAAGTACAAGATGTAAAAAATAAAAATGAATTAAATTTAAACCTTGAATCTAACTTTTTCTGTATTATTATTCTTAGAATTAAGCGATATTGTATTCAATTCAAACTAGCTAAGATCAAACGGTCAATAGAATTCCACGTGGAGATACCTTTAGCATTCGATCTTCCACTTGATTGAGCCTCTCTATCATCGTTCCTTTGACTTCGGTCTCCATCATCACATTCTCGATCGGACGGCAATGCTTCTCTAAACTCTTTGGGGAGAAATCAACGGATGACACGTGTCCGTCACTTCCGCTTGATGTAGTGGATGCACAAGACGTCTTTGGGGATCGATTGCACCCTCTAATTTCCTCCAATTGTCTCAACTGAAATATTTTTATTTAAAAAAAAAATAAAATGAAATGCATATATAAATATCTTCTATTTCATGCAAAGATATATTAAATAATGAAAGTAACTTTCTCATAGTTTTTTTGTTTTTTATATCTAAAACTTCTTTAGTTAGTTCCCTTTTTAGTCCATATTAAAAAACATTGTTTTAATAACATTAAGCTTCCGATACTAGTTTTTTCAGCCCACTAAAAACACCCTATAATTTTCAATTTCTAACAAAGTTCCCATAGTTTTTTTTTTGGGGGCATATAATATATAAACTTCCCATAGCTGTTAGCTTATGAATAAAACATAAATTCTTCTCAAATATTTGGGGAAATAAATGGTTAAACAGAAAAACAGCTCTCTACTGCTACTTCTTGGCAAATTGTTAGTATGATCCAATTAGTGTATATTTATAATTAACTCAAATTAGGTTAAGTCAAACTTATACACATTAATTTAGTGTGATTCATTTTGAAATTGCATAAGCATAACCATCTTGTATATATTGTCATCTCCACTTATGATGGTAAGTTAGAATTCATCTGCTAACACAACTAACCATTAATATTTTTCTACAAAAATAACTGTTCATAATAATTCTCTCATTTAAAATTTTCTCTTTCTAAATCAACCCTTTTGTCTTTGCTCCTCCATACCTAGCTTGGGAGTTGAGAAGCGATTTTAAGAATCCAGCAAATAAAATTCACTTTCAACTTCTAAAATATTATCACACTCCCTAGCACTCTTTTTTTTTTTTTCAAAATTATTGATTAAAATTTGTTTTTACTACTTTATTCCACATGAATTTCAACTACTAATTAGTTAGTTACAATCTTGAAAAAAGAAATGCATAACCCTTTTAAATAACATACAAATAAAAGCAAAGATGGAAGGCACTTACCATATTATCCAATCGGTCAATCCTAGAGAGAATTGGTTCCTCAGTTGTAGCCATTTTCTGTCACTTTCCCAGGAACCAAACAGATTATATGCTTTTATGGATGTTAATTCCTTGGAAGTTATTAATATATATCTATCTTCAATCTTCTACGATTTCAATCTACATAAAACTTTTGATTACTTTGGATTTTCACGGTAGATTAATCATCAAATATATAAAGGAGGAAGAGGGAACATGTGATAATGATTCCATAGTGCCACATGTCCAGCTCTTACTGTGGGCTGCGGAATCCTGTTATCATATTTTGCCACGTGTAATGATGACGTGTGATGGTATGGTTATTTTTATGATAATGTTAATAAAATGGTTGTGGTGGTCCTTTAGCTTCGTTCCAAGGACACGTAATGAAGCGCATGCAGTGCATGAAATTGTTACACGACACGTGGCATTCTGATTTTTCGTGATATTTACATTGGCCATGATCAATCGTTGTTTCTCGAAGATTGAAGATGATATTTATCTGTCTATGTGCACCTTAATTTGTTTTGTTCTTGGAAAAATAACCCTTTCATCATGTTAAAAAATTAATTCTATCTGTAACTTATTATTTATTATTATTGTTATTAAAATATATATAAATAAAAGTTTCACAGGAATAAGTTAAAAAATTTACTCTTTATTTTTATCTTATATTTTTTTAATAATTAAGATTAGTTATTTATTATAATTATTAGATTTTAACAAAATGAAAAGATTGTTAGTCAAAGTAGTTGTTTATTTATTTTTCACGTTTGTAATAAACCTGATTCTCCAGGATTAGTTATTTTGAATTCCCATACACGTGCTATGAAATTTTGTGTTCCTGTTTTGTATTTAGTTTTACTTCTGCATATGTAAAAAACTATAAAAAATTTGATGTTCATTTTCAAGAAATAAGAATTATCAACCCTCTCTATTGTTCGTGTTATTGCATTTCAGTTTCTACATCTGGTATTAGAGTTTCGCAAGGGACTTGATAATGAGTGAAGAGTGTGTAAGTCTACAAATAAAATTTCAAAAAAGTTCATGCAACCAGATATTCCAAAATTTGACAGCCATTATGATCATTGGTCAATGATGATGGAAATTTCCTGAGAAGCAAAAAGTTATGAAGTCTTGTAGACGAAGGGATATCGTTGCTGGCAACTAGGACAACACCAACAAGTGATGCACAGACAAAGAGCGTGGAGGAAGCCAAGCTCAAGGATTTAAAGGTTAAGAATTTCTTATTCCAGGATATTGATAGAGAAATTCTGGAGACAATTCTTGACAAAGGGACTTCGAAAGCAATCTCAAGGTCAATGCGGCAAAAGTACCAAGGTTCCACAAAGGTAAAAAGGGCACAACTTCAAGTTCTGAGAAGAGAGTTTGAGCTGCTTGCTATGAAAGAAGGAGAGAAGGTGGATACCATTTTAGGCAAAACCTTTAGTGTGGTGAACAAGATGAAATCAAATGGTGAAAATATGGAGCAAAATATGGTGGTTAGTAAGATACTTAGACCATTGAATTTTAAATTCAATTATGTTGTATGTTCGATAGAGGAGTCCAATGATTTAAGCATCCTAACTCTTGATGAACTCTATGGAAGTCTTCTTGTTCATGAACAAAGGATGCAGGAACATCTAGTGGAGGTATAAGTGTTGAAGGTTGTTCATGATGATAGTTTTGGACAAGGACGAGGAGGAAGAGCCTTTTCTAGAGGTGGAAGAGGAAGAGGACATAGAAGACTGACCCTGAACAAAGAAATTATTGAATGCTTCAAGTGTCATAAGCTTGGACATTTTCAATATGAATGTCCAAAATGGGAGAAAAAGGCAAATTATGCAGAGATGGATTCAAAAGAGGAACTTTTGTTGATGTCACACATGGACCTGCACCAAGCCTAGCAGAAGGAGGTCTGCTTCTTGGATTCAGGATGTAGCAACCACCTGACAGGAAACAAAGGTTGGTTTTCTAATTTAGAAGAAGGTCTTTGCCAAACTGTAAAATTTGGGAAATGACATGACGATGGATGTGGTAGGAAAAGGAAGTGTAAGAATGCAAGTTAATGGTGTTACTCAAGTAATTTTAGATGTCTACTTTGTTCTTGAGCTTAAGAATAATATGCTTAGCTTAGGACAACTTCAAGAAAAAGGATTGACAATTTTGATTCAGAATGGAACATGTAAAGTATTTCACTTTAAGAAGGATTTAATCATTCAAACTAATATGAGTGGAAATAGGATGTTTTATGTATTAGCCACTGCAGCACCAAAGGAGGCCATGTGTCTTCAAATGGAGCTAGACATAGACAAAGAAGTTCATTTGTGGCACTGCCGATTTGGGCACCTTAATCACAAGGGACTCAACATACTTTCATAAAAACAATTGGTAACAGGCTTACTAAAACCAAAGAAGACTTGCATCATCTACTTGATTGGAAAACAACATAGAAAACCGATCCCAAAACAGGGCACGTGGAGAGACTAAAAAAAATTACAACTTATGCACGCTGACATATGTGGTCCTCTCAAACCTTCTTGAAACAACAACAAAAGATATATCTTAAGCTTTATAGATGATTCTCACATAAAGCTTGGGTTTATTTCTTACATGAGAAATTTGAAGCATTCCAACACTTCAAGAACTACAAAATTAGTGTTGAAAAGAAGTTGGTGAACACATTGCTTGCTTGCGAATAGATTGGGGGGTGAATTCACCTCACACAAGTTTGAAGAATTCTGCAAAACTCAAGGCATTAAAAGCCAATTAACAGCAACTTTTACTCCTCAGCAAAACGGAGTCGCTGAGAGAAAAATAGGACGATCATGAATGGTGTGAAGGTTGTATTAAATGACAAGCAAGTTTCGAAGGTGTTTTGGCCAAAAGCTGTGAAATGGTGTGTGCATGTACAAAATAGAAGTCCAACTTTAGCATTAGAAAATACAACTCCCGAAGAAGCATAGAGCAATGTGATGCCTACGGTGACATATTTTCAAGTCTTCAGGTGTGTGGCTCATGTTCATATACCAGAACAAAGAAGAACCAAACTTGAAGATAAAAGTAAGATGTGTGTTTTAGGAATCGGTAATGAATCAAAAGCTTATAGATTATTTGATCCTGTTTCCAAGAAAATCATTGTAAGCAGAGATATGGTGTTTGAAGAAGGGAGAAGCTGAGACTGGGGTAGAATCGATGAAGAAAGAAAAGTTGATGTCTTAGTATGTGAAGAGGAAACAAATAATCTTGAAGAAGAAGATGTTGAGCAGGAAGAAGAAGCTGCACAAGAAGATGGTGGCAGTAACTCAAGTGGAATCAGATCACCCACAAGTGAGGAAACCAACACTGATAAAGAAAGTACAGTTCAAGGGAGGGTCGCAAAATTAAAAGAGAACCAATATGGATGTCAGATTATATGACAGGGGCTGACTTGGATGCAGAAAATCTCATGATGCTGATGCCTGGAAGCAAAAATGATCCACTCTCCTTCGAAGAAGCACACAAAAGTATAAAATGGCAAGAAGCAATGAAAATTGAGATGGAAGCTATAGAGAAGAACAACACATAGGGGCTAACGGATCTACTGAAAGGAGTCAAGCCAATTGGAGTTAAGTGGGTTTTCAAAACCAAACTCGAAAGTAGAGAAGTAGAAAAGCACAAAGCAAAATTGGTGGCAAAAGGATATGCAAAACGATATGGAATAGACTACACATAAGTTTTTGCACCGGTGGCTAGACTTGATACGGTACATCTAATTCTTGCACTTGCAGCTCAACATGAATGGAAAATATTCCAACTTGATGTGAAGAGTGCATTCCTTCATGGAGAGCTTAAAGAAGAAGTTTTCATTGAACAGCCAGAAGGGTTTATAAAAAAAAAGGAATAGAAGACAAGGTTTACATATTAAAAAAGGCATTGTATGACCTTAAACATGCACCAAGGGCATGGTATAGCAAGATTGAAGCATATTTCATGCATGAAGGATTTGAAAAATGCTCCAACGAGCATACATTGTTTACCAAAAAAAAAGGGGGTAACACACTTATTGTTAGCCTTTATGTAGATGATCTCATCTTTATTGGAGGTAATAAGAGTATGTGTGATAAATTTAAAAGCTTAATGATGAAAGAATTTGATATGTCTGACTTGGGAAGGATGAAATACTTTTTGGGAATTGACATTATACAGAATGAAGTCGGAATATTTATCTGCCAAAGAAGATATGCTCGAGAAGTCCTTGAAAGATTCAGCATGGGGAGCAGTAACTCCGTGAAGAATCCTATTATTCTCGGAACACGATTATCAAAAGATGAGGCAGGAGATGAAGTAGATTCCACCATGTTTAAACAGGTAGTTGGAAGTCTTATGTACCTCACAACCACTCAACTAGATCTAACTTATGGAGTAAGCTTGATCAATAGATTCATGGCCAACCCAAAGTCATCTTATTGGCTTGTAGCAAAAAGGATTTTAAGGTATATAAAAGGAACCATTGAATTTGAAATACTCTACAAAAAAGGCAACATAAATGCAGGTCTTGAATCTTACATAGATAATAACTATGCTAGAGATTTGGATGATCGGAAGAGCACTTCAGGTTCTGTTTTCATTATGGGATTTGGAGCAATTTCATGGGTTTCAAAAAAACAGCCAGTAATGAGCCTATCAACCACAAAAGCTGAATACATTGTTGTTGCGCTTTGTGCTTGTTAATGTATTTGGTTTAGGAGAATCCTGGAGCAACTTGGAGCTGCCGAAAAAGGAAGTACAAAATTTATTTGTGACAACAACTCTACAATTCAATTGTCCAAAAATTCTGTTTTCCATGGACGAAGCAAACACATTGAAGTGAGATTTCATTTTCTCAGGGACTTGGTAAATGATGGAACTGTGAAGCTGAGTTTTTGTAGCTCTGAAGAGCAGATTGCAGACATAATGACAAAGCCACTGAGATTGGAGCAATTTGTGAAACTCCGTGCAATGCTTGGTGTAATTAATGCAGCTGAGGTCTAAGCTCAATACAGATGCATTAGCTTAAGGGAGAGAATGTTAGTCAAAGTAGTTGTTTATTTGTTTTTCACGTTCGTAATAAGTCTGATACTTCAGGGTTAATTATTTTGAATTTCCATGCACGTGCCATGAAATTTGGCATTTCTGTTTTGTATTTAGTTTTACTTATGCACATATAAAAGACTATAAAAAGTCTGGTGCTCATTTCCAAGAAATAAGAATGATCAATTCTCTCCATTGCTCATGTTATTGCATTTCAATTTCTACAAAGATACGATGAGGAGTAAGTTTTTTATACTTACTCTAGGAGTAAGTGAATCTTGTCCCATATATATATATATATATATATATATATATAAGGATATAAATTAAGGTGACATTTGTTTTGTCTGTTTTCTATTTGAATTTTCAGAAAAAATAGAAAATAGTAGTGAAAATATGTTTTGTTACAATTAAAAAATATTTTTTTATTGAAAATATTTTCAGAAAAGAACTGAAAACAGAAAAAGTTATTTTCATTATTTTCAAAAGTTAACAGCATGTAAAAACTTAATAAAAATATTGTAATTGTATAAAAAATAATATATAAATATATTTTAAAATATATGTAAATAATTTATAAAATATTTGCTAAAATTAATTAAATTTAACAATATTATTTTTTAAAAATAGAAATATTAAGTGTAAACAAACATTAAAATGAAAACAATTTTTAGAAAAAAAAAATTATCAAACCAAACGCTTAAATTTATGTAAAAGTGAGAAAACAAATCTTAATTATTAAGAAAGAAAAAAAAATCCAATCATTAAAAAAGGAAAGAAGAAAAAATGACAAACAAAATAAATATATATATATATATATATATATATTTATTAAAAGAGAGAATGAATAGATAAATACCATTTAATCGAATAAAATCCCTTACTTTCATATAACATAATATACATTCTCTATATATATATTTTATATAATTTTAATGTCAGAGCTAGTATTGATAGTCGAGAATTGTATTTTCTTAAAATTAAGGTCCAGTTTTTATTTTTTTTAGACTAGTAGTATCTTCTATACCAGATTTCTTTTCGTGGTAAATAATATATTATGGATGATAAAAAAATCTTTTAAATATTTTTTAGTGTTAGTGTTCAGATTTATGCCTTGGTGTAAACTGTTAAAATGGATTGTCACCTTTGGCAGGCTAATTCCAAAAATGGGCCAGCCCACCCTGCATTTAATATGGTTTGCAATTTTTGACTCAACGTGACTTAGTTAGCCTGGGATCAGTTCAAATAAGCTTATTTTCCTATATGAAGTTTTATAAATTTTAAAAATTAAATTAAAGTTTTACAGAATTTCTTAATTTATTTATAGTAATTTATTAACTTTATCAATTAATATTTAATATTTTAAAAATAATATAAATATAAAAATTATAATTCAACAAAACTAATAAAAATTACATTATCATTGATCCTAATTAAACTAATGAAGTTAAGTTTTATTCTACGTAGACTTAATATTTTTTAAGTAGCCTATTCCATTTCATTGGTGAGTCAGTCCTTTTTACAACTTTATTCAGTTTATTGCTAGTTAGCATCACATTAGAAATTTAAGTAAATCTTAAAATTATCTATTATAGTCACAAAGATAAATATTAGAAATAATCAATTTATTCAAGTATTCACAATGAAAATATTATTTATATTTTTCTAGAATTGGCATAAGAAATTAATAAGTAGGTAAAAGTAGTAAAATATTTTAAAAACTCAATATTTTTGTCTTTCATAGGAAATTGAATATATTTGTCTAGCTAGTTATTATCTCTTGGAGGTTCTTGGTTTATGAGAGATGTTATTTTATACATATGTTTGTGTTATCGATTTTTTCTTCAACCCCAACCTAATTTCTTACTATAATTCTATATTGTTTTAAAAAGACAAAAATATCTTTAGATTAAAAATATTTTTAGATTAAAAATATTTTTAAGTTAAAAATATTTTTAGGTTAAAAAATACATAGTATTTTTTTTTCTTCATGATTATAACAACGTGATCCTTTTGTTTGGAGTTTATTCTTTATTTTTTTCTTATTATATTTTATCTTCGCCATATTGGTTAATCCAGACTCCTTTTACACCTCTCCCCTCTCTTTGCAATCATAAAATACTTCCGAATTCATAAAAAAAAAATTCATAATACGTTCATATTAGCCAATCCGGACTCACAAATTTTTTAACAAATCTGGATTAGTTAAGCCGAACTTGATAACAAAAACTGTGAGATCAAATTAACTAATCCAAACTTGAAAAAAACTTGTATTTTCAACTTTTTGATTAGATGATTCAGACTTGTTAAAAAACCTGCGACTCTGGATTAGCTATTCGAACTTGTTATGATATTTTTTTATGAATCTGGAGGTATTTTACCAGTTATGTCGATGGCTAGGAAAGGAAGTTCAAATTAAGTAATGGAGAAGATAAAATGCAAAAAACAAGAAATGAAAAATAAATTCTAAGTACGAGCACCACGATGTTACAGTAATAGGTAAAAAAAAGAAGGAGAAGAAAAGAAGAGATTTACTGTATATTTTTTAACTTAAGAACATTTATATGTTTTTAAGAGAATGTAGAAGTGCAGGAAGAAAATAGGGAAGTGTAAGGAGAAAAAATATGTGTCATCACGTATCACATGGGATCTAGTACTAATAACCTTTTTAGCAATACAATGAATCCAAGTAATTCCAAATCTGTTCTGTTCAAATGGAACAAAAAGTCCCAAGTCTGCACCTAATGTATATAACTCGAGTCTTTAACCTGTTCATAGTTATTAATTATGATCAGTTTTGACATAATATTTTAAGAAACTATAGATAAATGAGAAAATAGGTGATCTAATGATAGGGGAAAATATTTTAAACTATCATTATCATTTAATTATAACCCACAAATTCTATTTAAAAAATCACAACCCAAATTTTTGTGCGGTAACTCTTCTTTTTTGTAACAAATATCTTCAGAATTCATATAAATGTTGATAATAACTAAAAAACATAATATTTTTATATTCTTGTAACATTGAAACTAACTATATTAACAACACTAATATTTAACTTATAGAAAAACATTAAAACTCAATTTTAATATGTAATTAGCTATTTTTTAGTGTGGTTGCAGGAAGGACAAGAGGTTGGGGATAATGGTATCAAACTCGACTCAGTTATTAGTTCGACCGAGTTAAGGAGTCATGGAGAAGGATTCAACTCGGGGGTTAAGAATTAACTCACATGGCTTATATCACATTACAAAATATAAAATAATTTATAATTTATATAATTTTATACTATAAAATCATAACAAATTATCATTATTATTAAAATTAAAATACTTATTTATTCAAGTTTTGATTTATATATAGGTTTTAACTTCCATACTATTTTTAATTAGAGAGTTTTGGTACCCCCTATGATGTGGACCAATCATTTTATGCCACATGTTTAATGAATCCATGTCATTGGGACATATTTAATTTCTTTTATTTAGAGGACTTAACAATAAAAACTTTAAATTATTATTTTTATTTTAATTAAAAATTAAAAATAAGTTAAAAAATTTATTTTTAAATCCCCAAAAGTCAAAATTATTTTTTTTGCAATTTCTATCCTTCATTATCAAAATTTTATTTTGGTGCTTAGTTAGCAATTAGGTTTTCCGTCTTCTTTATCACACAAACACGATGCTCTCTCATTCTTCTATTGCCCGCATTGTTGCCGCTCAAGTTTACATTTTGTGATTCTGTTGTTGCTTTGGTGTCCCTTTTGTTGTCAGCTCTTCTACAACCCGCTCTATTTTTTTGTGAGCATAAAATGGTTTCAATTGTGTGTTTCTTAATGATTGATTTGTGATGCATGTTTTCTGAAATTAGTTTCTTATTCTCGTTAGTTTAGAATATTTTTCTCTTGTTCTTCTTAGTACCTATAACCTTAGAGGTGTGCTTGAGAGCAAGGAGCGGAAGACATTGTATTAAATGTTTTCATGTTAGAGAGTTCTCCCCCCTCTAATCTCTCCCAATTTTAGTATTTTTGGTTGAAAAACAAATTAAACTATTTTTTCCTTTGATTTTTTAAAATGAAATTTTCTATCTTTTGATACGTCCTTCATCACCATAGTTCTCTCTTTTCATTGAAGTTACAAATCATATTCACTGGATAAATATTACACATGTTTTATAAGTCCTAGTTAAATCTCCATCAAGCATGTTTGGAAAACTAACTTCATGATATCGTATTTGATTTATAGAATCTTTGTGTCATGGATAGATATTACACACAATCTTTTAAATTGATAACACTTTTAAGAAATGTGCTTATTGATTTTTTAAAAGTTCTAATGAGGCATTATTTAGTATGTAATTGATTTATTTGTGTAGAATAAGCATAGAATAAATATCCCTTAGGTACATTTATGTGATTGATTTACAACTTTCTGTTATCATGTCATTGATTTTTCAAAATAACATTTTTCATATTTTGATACATCTCTTATCATAGCATCATATTTCTCTCTTGTCATTGAAGTTAAAAGGCACATTGATTTCACTAATAGTACTACACACATTCTTTTAAGTCCTAGTTAAACCTCCATACTCACTATCTTTGATTGACAGAGCCTTTGTGTCATGGGGGTTCCACGGATATAGCTGCATAATCGTGCTCTCATTTCCAAGTTTTATGATGAAGAGTAGCAAATGTCTACCTAATTATTTATTTTATTTGTGTTAATTAATTTGGTTTAAAGTTTGCTCTTGACTGCATATTTGATGTGGGATACTTTTATGAAAACAATTATTATATCTATATTTAAAAAACGAAAGAAAGAAAAGCAAACATAGATAAAAGTAGTGATGTACATTCCAATTTCTTGTCTAACAGGGTATAGACCGTATTTTTTTGTTGTGCCTTTAAGAATGGATCAAATTCTAATATAATCATGAAAATATTTTTGTATATCACATTATTTTTTTATATAAAGAACTGTTGTTAGTCATATTTAAATTTTTATACAACATGTTAATCTTTATTTAAATTGATAGAACTTTAAAAAGTGGGTTGATTGATTTTTAAAAGTTCTAATGAAGTATTTGTTAAATATGAGTTTATAGCTTTTTGTTGCTATGTGATTGATTTATTTGTGTAGATTAAGTATGGAATAAATATCCCTTAGACAAATGTATTTTAAACCATTCAAGTGTGCAACAAAATCATGATGACCTTTTTTTTTTTAAGATTATTTAATAAATTACACTAACACTTTCCAAATTTTTCTCTCAATATACTTATACGACAATCATCATATAGGAGGACTAGAGTAAATAGTGACTCTTCGAAGAATAATGGACTACTCCTCCAAGTAATAAAGTTATGAAAATATTAAATTGGATGATGTTTGCTCATGATAATTTTATGATCACAATTTACTTAAGTTTGCTACATACAACTATGATGATTTGATGATCACAACTTAAAGTTTTAGTCTTTAACATATGATATATATAGTATATAAGAATTAACTAAATATGAGTAGCTCTTAAAAACTAAATATGAGCATTTAATTTATTTAAATTACCTAATTACTTAATTAAATTATAAAAAATATTTACAATAATATTTTTAATATTTAATTAATTCATAATAAAATAAAAACATATGATATATAGTAATTTAATTAATCATTTTAAATTACTTAAAATCCTATTGTTATGTTTTTTTATAATAGAAAAGGAAAGATTTAATGTCTCAGTAATAAATAAAATATATATTATTAATTTTAAAAAAAATTAATAATATATACTTAAATATATATACTTAATTACTTTATTAAAATTGATTAAAATAAGTTGATAATAAATTTAACTGTGTAAGATTAAGAAAATTGTGTTTTAAATTACCCAATTAGTTTAAACTTTATTATTTAAACTTTCATATAATTAGTTACCTAATTAAAAGTTATCAGTTAATCTATATTGATTGAAAATATGTTACAAGATAAATGAATTAAAATAAATTAGTAGCTCTAATAAACTATAACAAGATAAATCAATAAATATAAAATTATAATTGATTTACCTTGTTGCATATTTTTAATAATGTAAATTAATAGATAATATTTAAGTAATTTAAAAATATTTAAGGATCAATAATTATTTTAAGTTCCTTGCACTCAGTTCACAGGGTTGGTTAGGGGAAACAAGTTAACAAGAACAATCTAGATATATATGTGGTTTGTAACACTTTGGCAACTCTTGAAGACTCGTAATGATTCAATATTTCAGTATAAGGCTATTGATGTTCGTGCTCTCATCTTAACAGTTCAATTGAGTTCTTGAGAATAGAGCAAGATAGCAAAGTTAACTTCACATAGTTTTGCAGAGTGAGTGATGAATCCGTTTGTGTACTTTAATCATGAAGAGGGTTATGTTATTTGGTTCTAATGTGTATTATTTTTTGTGAAGGAAGCACTTCTTGTATCCAAATTGGTAGGAATTTCTTATGTTGACCAATCTTATTATTTATAAAATTTTAGCTTATAAAAAAAATAATTATTTTAAGTAATAGATAATTTCATTCACCAAAAAAAAGTAATAGGTAATTTTTAAGTAATTTAAAAAGGTTAATTAAATTACTATATACCATTTTTATTTTATTATGCATAATTAAATATTAAAAATATTATTATATTTTTTATAATAAATAAGCGGTTAAGTAATTTAAATAAATAAATTTATTTATACTATATGTTTATTTATTTACTGTATATCATATGTTAATGATTAAAGAATTTAAGTCATTTGTGATCACAGAATTATCATGAGCAAAAATCATTCAATTTAATAGTAAATGTAAATTAATATGTAATTTTTAAACATTTTAATCTACATTTATTGAAAAATATGGAATAAGATAAATCAACTATAATAAATCATTAATCTATATTAACAGTAATTAATTATAATTGTTCAAGCATTGAATGGTTAATTTGTTGGTTGTGTTGTGTTTCCTACATAGATTAAAAAAAATATTGATCCTTAAATTTTTTTAAATTACTTAAAAATTACCTGTTAATTTACATTTATTAAAATTGAAAACATGCAACAAGCTAAATCAATTATAGTTTATTTATATTTATTGATTTATCTTGTTACATATTTTCAATCAATACAGATTAACAGGTAACTTAAGCAATTTAAAAAATTTAATTAATAATATTTAATTTTTTTAATTATTTCAAATGTCTAGTTAATCATTCCAAATTTAAATTAAAAAAAAGTAACCAAACTTAAAAACTAAAAAATTTATTTTAACTAAACATAGTAATTAGATCAATAATTGTTATATATTTTTTTAGGTTGTGTTCTGACTTTATCCAGACTACTCATTTGTATATGGTCGTAGACCAGGGGTTTAAGATTGCTTCTAATAGTCACAACACCATTCTTGAAGTTAAACAAAATTGTTATGCCTTATTCAGCCTTGCAAATTTATTGTTAAAAAGATTTTGATTAAAAGTTTGAGTATATTTGATTTTTAATTCTTGAAAGTGTATTTAAAATGTGATTTTAGTATTTAAAAGTAAATATAATCTTATTTGGTTGTCAATATAACCATAATTAAAATAATATTCGCATGATCTCATAAATTTCCTATTTCAATATCAAAATAACCATGTAATTAAAATAGCATTTGTTCCTAGTTACATAAATTTCCTAACTTCATTGTCAAAAAATAAAATAGCCACTAAACAAAAGTAGCGAACCACCTAATTTAAAAAGCATAATTAATTATAAAAAACTAAACTATTCTTATTTTGTAGAACTTTCCAATTTTTGGTTGCCAATTGTGTGATTATTTTGCTTTGGGTGTTGTGTGACAGTGTGAGTGTAGAACCAAGTCTAGAGCAATTTCTCCTTCTTATTTGATCTTCTACCTATCACAAGTAAATAAACATGTCAAATTTAATCCAATAATAAATGCTAAATTAGAAAAATAAGGTAAGATAAAGATACTTGAATTTTATAATCATCAAAGCCGACTACAATCCATCATTCACTTAGCAATCCAAATCCCACAATCATTCCTATAACATGTCAATATATTTACATAGTTAAAAAAAAAGCTTAATTTTCAATAAATTCAGCTAACATATTACAAATCAGGTTCTTGTCTTCCAATGTCATGATCTACCATGAATGCAAATTCACATAATTGTGGTTTTACTTGAGATTTGGCCTCATATAAACACTCATTCAAAACATTTCCTCTAAGAAAATTGTCTAAAAATAAACAAAATTTTTTAGTTTAAATTTACATTAAAGTAGAAAATCACACCATTTTAAAAAAAATAATAAAACATTACCTATTTCTTAACAAATCTTCTTCGTATTGGATTTCTATATGGATAAGTGTTTTAAGCCCCAAGTTAATAACAAGTAAAAATCAATGCAGGTTCATGTCATTTATAAGAACAAAAATCTATATAAAAAATCATATAAATGTCAGAAAATGTCTCAAAATAAACACATGATAAAATAATAAAAATACAATGTATATAGACTTTGGTTATGAACTTATCTAAGAAATCAATTGTTCCTTTGTACTAATCGAATTACATTAACTTATTATCTATCTACTAATTTAAATAATTAAATGTAGATTGTATATATAAATATATAAATAATAAGAATTAAAAGATAAACATAAGTTTTATTGTAATTTAAATATTCTTTAAATTTTTTAAGAAAAAGTTCATATGCACTTTAGCATAATTAATATATTATTTGGTAACCATTATTTATATGATACCTATATATTGTTTTTTACTTATGTAATTAAGATAGTTGGGTCAAATAAGTATTTTTATATAGTCTTTACATATTAATTTTTAAACTGATTTAAATAATTAAATGTATATTTTATATATAAATATAAGAATAAAAATAAAAATGTAAAATTTTCTTTAATTTAAATATTTTAAAAATTTTTATAAGAAAGGTTGAGATATGCCTTACTATAATTAATAACATATATATAATTAGAATAATTGAATCAATTAAATATTTTTATATAGTCTCCATGTAATAATATATATATTAATTTAATAACTAAATATAGATTATATATATAAATAATAAGAAAAAAAAGATAAAATGTAAGTTTTATTTTAATTTTAAATATTCTTTAACTTTTGAAGAAAATTTCAAATATGTTTTAACATAATTGATACATTATTTTGTAAATGTTATTTATATGGTGTCTATATAAAGGACTTGAAAAAAAAATAAAAAATTAGTTTTTAATAAACAAATGTTAATTTGTTAATGGGTGGATTTGAACTTATGACCTCTCTCTTCCCATCTCTCCAATTGTTAACTTTACCACTATACCAACTTTATAACCTTAGAACAAAAAAACTATTTTAAACCATTTATCTATTATCTATTATCTATATTGTTAATTGTTCTATTATCTATTATCTATATTGTTAAAAAAACTATTATCTATTAATAAAGGGAACTACCCTTTTGTTGTCCACCTTTTCGTAAACAATTATACCCCTTATTTATAATAGTAACTAGCCTACTAATAAACAAGAAATATACTGCAATTTTACAACCATTTATGTATGCACTAACTATCATTATAGTGTTATGGCATACAACCGACGTCAGGCATAAATGAGTCAGCTCATTGTCAACTCATTTTTCATATTGTTTAATCTGACTAGATTCAGACCCATGATAGGTTGACCCACGATTCCTACCCATTTTAAAAATTTTAGTAGCTATGACAATAAATATACGACATATAGAACACATTAGGCATGATAATAGTTGCAAGTGACACTAGGCATCACAATTTTGTTAGGGTATAACATCAACACTAGTTATTACTATATAGTGTTAGGACATACAACCGACATTAGGAATAAGTGGGTCACCCATTTTTTCTATATGGTAAGCTCATTTGTTAAATTATTCAACCCGACTTGGCCCAGACCCATGACAAGATAGGCAACCCACGAGTTTTGGCCTATTATAATAGTTTTAGTAGCTATCACAATAATTTTAGAGGATATAGAAGACGTTAGGCATGATAGTAGTTGTAAGGTATACAATTGTCATTGGTCAAGATAATAATATTAGAGTACATAGGCGACACTAGGCATCAAAATAATGTTAGGGTATAACATCTATACTATATATGATTATAGTGTTACGACATACCGTGGTCATTAGGAATAAGTGAGTCTGCCCATTTTTTCTATATGGTCGGCTCATTTTCCATATTATTCAACCTAACTCGGCCTGGACCCATGACAAGGATGGCAACCCATGGGTCTTGGCCCATTATAACAGTTGTAGTAGCTATCACAGTAATTTTAAAGGATATAGACGACATTAGGCATGATAGTAGTTGTAAGGTATACAATCGTCATCAGTCATGATAATAGTGTTAGAATATATAGGCGACACTAGGCATCACAATAATGTTAAGGTATAACATCTACACTAGCTATGATTATAGTGTTAAAGCATATAGTCGACATTAGGCATAAGTGGGGTCAACCTATATTTTCTATATGGTCAGCTCATTTTCCAAATTATTCCACCTGACTCAGCCTAAACCCATGACGGGATAGGCAACCCACAGGTCCTGCCCATTATAACAGTTGTAGGAGCTATCATAGTAATATTAGAGGTTATAGACGACGCTAGGCATTATAGTAGTTATAAGGTATACAATAATCATTAGTCATCATAATAGCATTAGAGCATATAGAAGACACTAGGAATCACAATAATGTTAAGGTAGAACATCAACACTAGCTATGATTATAGTGTTAGGGCATACAATTAACTTGACCCAAACTCATGATGGGATTGGCAACCCATGGGTTGTGACCCATTTTAATAGCTATAGTAGCTAGTTATCACAATAATTTTAGAGGATACAAAGGACATTAGACATGACAATAATTGTAAGGTATACAATCGTTATGGGTTGTGTTAGAACATGTAGGTAATAATTGATTTACAATAGTCATATGTCATATATTTATTTAATTATGAATTAACTAAATAATGAGATAATATTTTAAATAATTTTGATAGTTTTAATCAATAAGTAATTTAAAAAAATTAATTACTACAATTTATTTTTTTAAACTAAATAAAAAGGTTAGTTAAATTACTATATATAATATATTTATTTAATTATGAATATTAAATAATCTAAAATATTATTTTAAATATTTTTTGTAATTTTAATCAAATAATTAATTTAAAAATTAAATTACTAATATTTAGTTAATGACAATACAACACATGTTTATTCAATTATGAATTACTAAAACTTTAAGTAATTTATGATAACCAAATCAACGTAATTGGATTTAATAAACACAACACAATATTCATTGTGTTTACCTTTAAATTATATGTAACAAAGACAACACAATTTATTTAATTGGTTTATTTTGTGACATATTTTTAATAAATATAGATTAATAGTTAACTTTTAAATTATTTAATTATTACACCACAAATGAATATTAAAAGGTAAATTATCAAATTAATCATTCAGAATGATTATAATTATTAGTCTTAAATGTATATTAATAATTATTGTAATTTATTTATTTATGTAGATTAATAAGTTTGATGACTTTATTCGTTATCATGTTAAAAATTATCAAATAAAGGATTGTGATTGAATATTTATTTAAAACTGTTTACTGTGTCATTGTATAGAAATTAAATAATTATATTTATCCTATTGCATGTTTCAATAAATACAGATTAATAACATGTTTGAGGCCGTAAACAAGGTAGATAATGTTGTCATATATACCTTAATTAAATATTTTCATAATGTTGTAAACCAAAATATTCTCTCATATACTTAATTATTCATAAAATCTTCCATAATTTTAATCAATAAGTAATTTAAAATTTTGAATTGCTACACTTTATTTTTTTTAAATTAAATAAAAATTTTAATTAAATTACTATATATCATATCTTTATTTAATTATGAATTAATTAGATAATATAAAATATTATTTTAAATGTTTTTTGTAATTTTAATCAACAATTAACTTAAAAAATTAAATTACTAATATTTAGTTAATTACTATATAGCATATGGTTATTTAATTATGAATTACTAAAACTTTAAATAATGGGTGATAACCAAATAATCATAATTGTAAGTACACAACACAATAGTCATGTTTACCTAAATTGTATCTAACAAACATAAAACAATTTATTTATTTTAATTGATTTATATTGTGGCCTATTTTTAATAAATATAGATTAACAGTTACATTTTAAATTATTTATTTATTTATTTACTACACCACAAATGAATATTAAAAGGTAAATTATCAATTTAATAATTCAGAATGATTGTAATTTATTAGTCTTAAATTTAGATTAATAACTATTATAATTTATTTATCTATGTTGATTAATAAGTTGATTGAGTTTAGCCATTAATATTTTAAAATTCAAGAAGAATTGTTATTGAAACTTTGTTTAAAACTCTTTTACACATAGAAATTAAATAATTATATTTATCTTGTCGCAATAAATACAAATTAATTGATAACTTTTAATTAAGTAACCAATTTATTATATGAAAGTTTAAATAATAATGGTTCAATTTTCGATCAATCTTAATAATGATAATAATATCTTTCCAAAAAAAAAATTGATTTCAATGATGATTTATTGTAATTTTTATCACACATATAATCCTTAAAAGATAAGTAACAACATGCTTGAAGCTATAAGAAATGACAGATAATGTTGCCATATATATTTTAATTAAATATTTTTATAATGTTATAAACCAAAATATTCTCACATAATCATAATTATTCATAAAATCTTTCAACTTTACTAATCTATATGACTGAAAAAGTAGTCTTGCACATATACCACCAATAAGATATTAAATGTCATTAAAATGAAACAAAATAGTACAAAATGAATTGTAAATTAATTTTTATACCTATATATCTTCAATTTTTCTTATTTCATAATGAAATCAAATTTTTTATGCACCTATATAAAAATATTAATGAAATGAGATGGGTAATTAAAAAAACTATGATAATATATAGAAGAATAATTATTGACATACCTCTATTTGCTCCTTTAACGACTTTTTCAAGTAACTCATTTCAAGTAATGTGATCAAAATTTTGGAATATTATAACAATTAGTATTAATATATGTTACAAATATATTAATTAACTGTATATAAATGTTGGTGATAAATATATAATTTCCTAACTTGAGGATATTGACCTATGTTTTTTAAATCAGATCGGTGATCGAACCGGTGAAGACACTGGTTCACAATTCATTGGTTCAACCGAACCAATGGTTGAACCGTTATTGAACCAACGGTTGAATCGGTCTTAATAAAATAATATTGTTATTATTAATGTACTATAATAATTAAAATTATAAAAGAAAAAATGTATTAAGGTTGTAATAATAAAATAATAAAAGTAATTTTACTAAATATACCTTCATATTGATAAGTTAAACCATATTTTATTAATTTTTTATTAAAAATTGATTGATTTAGAAAAATGAGAGGTGTATTTAGCAAAATAAAAAAATTTTCAAAAAAAAAAAATACAAACCGATTGAAACAGTGAACCACTGGTTTTCACCGATTCTTGACTGGTTTTTCGGTTTTAATATTGGTTTTTTGTTCCACCGGTTTTGAGGTTGACTAAACCAGTTACCAGACCGGTTTATGCCAATGAAAATAACTAAACATAATAACATGTACATGCTAAAGTAATAACCATAAAAGAATAAGCAACCCATTTATGGATCTGATTAACACAGAACAATAACCATAATAAGAACACTATAGACAATGAAAATAACTATAAACAATAAGCATTTATATACTTTCTTATCATTTGTCCCCCTAGTTTTACATGTTTTTTATTCTTCACTTTACGTCTTGCAGAACCTCCATTCTCTTTTTGCATAAACTCTCTATGATAAAGGTATATATACTTAGACATCAACCATTAGTGCATGAAAAAGGTCTAAAATGATAGAACCAAATGTCTAAATTTTATATTGTTTTGACTACAATACTGATCTATCTAGATGGATTTGATGGTGTATTTTTTTATAAGATTTGCATAAATTATTCTTATAAACTAGTATCCTATAAAATTTATAAAAATAAGTTAAAAAATATTATAAGAGATTCCAAATAGTTTCACAAACATTTATAACATAAAATAAGTCTTATTAAGTTATTTTAATTTTTTAAAATGAAGTATATATTTATCTTTAAAATGAAACTCAAGTTCAAATTAGAATAATTTAAATAAATTAAAATAGAGAAACAAATTATTTAATATAAAATCATTAAACTTTAAACATTCAACCTGACTAAATTGCATTTTTGTTTGTGAGAAACTAATTCATATTTAATACACAATACATTTGCGTTTTAAACAAATTTTTAATCCATTTTTAGTATTGACAGGTTTATAAACATACACTCTCAAAAATGAAAACACTCAAGACTCTCGACTATGGAGGAGATTTTAGAAACTACACATACCAAACAAATTTGCTTGGTCCTCTTGAGAGGGTAATTCATTTTATTTTGAAATTTCAAATACTTTGTGATGAAATATCTTGTTTGGATGAAAAATTTTAAAAGAATTTGAAATCTAGATATTTTAGAAAATATTTTGATTAGTCAAAATTGTAAAATTTCAAATTCCTTTGAAAAAGTAAGAATTTGAAATTCTTCAAACCTAGTTTTCTTTGACTAAAATCAATTGAGATTATTCTTTAATTGATATTGGTTATGGGTGCAAAAGAGGGTGAGCCAAGCAGACTGACCCGCTATCTGGCCCTCATTTTTACGGGCCAAAATAATGTATTTAGCTGCTTGCCCATTTTGGTCTATCCCGCCTAACTCATCAATTTAGCAGGTCAAAGGCGGGATGAGCTAACACGACAACCCATCAATATTATATTTTATATTTTAAAAATTATAATATTTATATAAATTAATAAAATACTTATAATAATTAAAATATAAAATAAATTATTAAGTAGTATAAAATGGATTTGCTAAGAAAATAAAATAAATTGTCATAAATTTATTTGTCATTTATTTATGTAAGAGCATAATATTGTCAAAAAATAAAATCAATAAATAAATGTTTACTTTTTTTATTTTTCTATTTATTTATTGTAATTAATTTTTTTAGAAATTAAAGATTTATTTTTAAATAAAATTTTATATTATTTTTTAAAATAATTTTTTTAAAAATATTTTTTAGTAAAATAAATTTTTATTTTTAGTAGGAATTGAAATACTCTATCTAAACAAGAAAATTAAAATTCAATAATTTGAATTACTCATTGGAGACTCCAATGCCACGTCCTAATCAAAAGAAATCATAATGCATGTCCTATGTGATTTGCCCACACTCATTACTCATTGGAGCTTTGGCTGTTCATGGAGCTCACAGGAGACACCTCCAAGCCTCTGTAGCTATATGTTAGCTACAATTTGGTGAAACCTGAAATTGGCAAAAAAATATGGTGTTTACTTGACCATTGGGGACATTCATTTTGTTTGAAAGTTAGAAATACACAACTTCAGTTGAATTGCAACTGCATTAAGATGTTCCTAACTTAACTATAGGTTGAGCCTGGACCCTAATCAGTTCTTGACTTTTTGGGTTTTGTCACACTCACTTTGGGTGAGACAACCCCTCTTTGCTCAACTTCAAGCTTTGTAAGTTGGTCTTCAGAATACTTGGTAGAAAAGTAGATGCAGATACCTTTAACAAAGTCAAGATTGCAATAATGATTTAATAGCTGTTTTATTTTTCTTACCATTGTAACTTTTTTAATATTAATCTTAAGTTTTTTCTAGGATTATATTATAGTATCAATTTCATAAAGTTAAAAAATAATATTAGGCTTAATTAACTTTTCTTTTTTAAAATTTTACTAAAAATCACTTTTAGTTATTAAAATTTAAAAATATTTTTTAATCATTGAAATTAATTTGTTTTTGTATTAACATTATCCATTTATAAGTTTTAGTGTATTTGTTTATTTCAAATGTAAGATTCAAGATTGAGAATGAGGAAGAGAATGATTAAAGATTATTAAAACAAACTCTATGTTAGCAATTTTTTAATAGTGTTAACTGGAAAATGACTAAAAATAAATCAAGGATTAAAAATATTTTTGAATTTTAAAAACAAATAATAATTTTGTGTGAAACTTTAGAAACAAAAAACTTAATTAAACCATAATATTAAAATGTTAAATTTAAAAAATTATTTCTGACAGCAGAAGATACCTTCCAAAGTAGAGGAGTTATGAGTTATAGCTTCCGGTAATAGTACCACTCTAGTAGTGTCTTAAAATAAAATTATGGTTATTAAAAATAATAAGAGATAATATTTTTAAATTATCGGTGAACAGTTCTTCAAAGTTTTATAACTATTTTTGGTAAGAAAAATAAAACATATTTCTTAAACAAATGCGCAAAAAATGCACATTCAGATGAACTTTAGAAGTACATTAAAAAGAGAATGAGAAAAAAATAAAGTTGTAAGATTTTGATGAAAAACTATTTCAATTAATTTATAGTTTAATTTACTAGCTAAAATGCTGGTTTATAAGTATTTGGTAAACACACTTTTCAACAAAAAAAAAAGTAAACACACGCTTTTTTTAGTGTTTTTTTGTTTTTTTAAAATAATTTTTAAAACGCTTGGTTTTAACTTCTCATGTTTTTTATCATTCAATATTTATTAAATTGTTTTTTATTTTTACTATATATGCTTAAAGTTTCTTTTTTTATGTTATTTTACATTTTTAATTACTTGAATAGATAATTTTATCAAAATACTTATGATTCTTTTAACTACTAACCAATTTTTCAACTCTGATTGGTTGTATGAAAGAAAAAGAAAAAAAAAATTGAAATAAAATAAAAATAAAAATTATTTGATTGAAAAAAAGTTAACATGAAAAATAGAAAAATATTATAATTACAAAATTATCTATATATTTATTACATTTACAGGTAAAATATGAATAATTTTAAAATATCACTTTACACTACCTTGTTTTTCACATCTATATGTGACAATAGAAATAGGTAAAACTCACGAATATTGATATTATAAAAATAGGTAGAACACTAGAACTCACCAATATTGATATTTTTTCCACTTTTCTTTCATACTGAAATAATTTCTTTCTTCTCATTTTTCTGCACCAATAACTAACTTTTCACTTTCTACTTTCTTAGAACATAAGCTTCAACTTCTACCTAATTTTTCAGTTTTAAATTTTTAACTACTCTTATTAAAATTAGCTTAAATTTGTCGTGGTATTTATAAATTAGATAATTAATTTTTAAAAGTAAAAATTATATTAGTTTCTGGCTTTGCAAAAGAGACTGTTATTTTGTTTTTCATTGTTGCTTTATATTGACCACTAAAAAAAATTATTGTTTCACATCAACTACAGAGTAATGTTAAAAGACGTCTTATAAAGTAAAAAACTAGCAAAAATATATTTAGAATACCAAAAAGTAAAAAAAAATATTATCATTTAAGAAATTTAATTTTGAACGTTTACAAGCTTATCCGAAAAAAGAAATAATTAGCGTTTACTAAAAGTTAAAACAGAGATACGCATAATTGAAAAGGTTCGATTACACTTTACCCAACAACCACTCTAATAATCAGATGTAACAAGATAAGATTGAAAGGTTATGAAAAGGAAAAAAGGTTAGACAAATACATGGATTAAAATAAACTGAAAATAAAAGTAAAAGTCTTTGGTAATTTTACAAAAATATTTTTGTCAAAGCCATACTTTTTCACCACGTTCTCAAATATGTACTAATTCTCACTTCTAATTGAGGTGACCACATAAAATATTTAAGCTTTGAAATATAAAATATTTGTAAGATCAAAGTCAGCATGTTGTAGAAGCCACTCTAATTATATACTTTTTTTTTTATATATTCAATAGTAAGATAAGCAACATCATTCAGATTCGGCATCGGCAACAACAATTTTTAAATAATGTCTGACCAAATGAGAACGAATAGATATGTCATTATTAACAAGGTTGCAAATTAAATTAGGTTTCCTCGTGGCTATTGCGGTTTTGAAAATTAAAAAAGAGAACAAAGAAAGCCACTGTCAAAGAATAGAAGAATTTTGAATTTCAAAAAAATCAGATAGAGTGAACAACCACTCTCAGATTAAACATACTGGTGTCAAGGCCATACATAGTCAGAGTGAACAGAACTGCTAAATAAAATAAACTACCTTGAGGATTAATGAAATTTTAGCTAAATAATGTATATCTGATTATTCTGAGAGTTAGTTTAAACTTATACATGGTAAGTGAAAAAAAAAATTATATTAATTAATAAAATTAATAAACTTATCATATATAAAAAATTATAATAATATCAGTATAAAACTATTTCCAATGCTAGTACATAAGTTTTTTTGTCTTATTCTCATATAACCAACAAGAATGCAAATAGACTATATATTTTAACACAATCAACATTTCTTACATAGGTCATAGACCACCATATATATTCAGATTATATTCACTAATCATTATAATTTCAAATACAACATTAATCCATTAAGTCTTGTAAATTGTAAACAAAAAACTGAGTCCAGCTACTATATCATGAATGGAGATGAATTTAATAACACAGATCCTGAAGTTTATTCTCCAGGATAATCTGACTCTATATCCTTTAAGAGTAGATAGTTTCTCTTCTTTAGATATCCACATCCTTCATTTTTCTTTTCTATCATAAAATGCACTTAACATACAACATCAAAGCTATAGGAAAACCTTCCAAGGAAGAGGAACATCCGAACATAATATAGGGTCCAATATAAGCCCACATGTAATGATGCAAAAGATGAATCAATCTATAAATAGAAAATCACAACTAGTGCTGCACTAATAGAGCAGCCTCCAGCTTTGGCTTCTGTAAACCACTAGAAACACAGTCAGGACCCGTTTGGATAATTTTTTTCTAGAAAGGCTTCTAAGAGAAAAAATAGAAAGAAAAAAGTAAAAACACTTTCTCCATTAGCTAATATTAGGATTATAAGCTAATATGTAAAACTTTTCTCATAGTTTTTCTAAAAAATTTAAAACTTTTTACAAATTAGAAGTTTCACATTTTTAGAAAAACTTATGTAATATTCTTTTTATTTTCTAATATTATCTTCTCCTATAAATCCTTCTAGAAAATTACCAAAAAAAGATCTTAGAGTGTTTCAACAACAACTTCACAGAATGCACATGACTGGTAACAGTCCTATCTAAAATATAAGAGTAAGAAGCAAAGTCACTGTATTTACCAACAAGTTTTCCAGGCAAGTATAATTGACTGTTGAACTTAAGTCATCCACTCAATCCTTACACATCATAAGCAACCTTCATTAGTTTAAAACAGTGGCTAACACTATCAAATCTAAAGAAACAAAATCCAAATCAACACAATCAAAAAGCAAAAGTACTCATCAGCAGAAGATAAAAATGACCTGAAAACTTACACTTCCTATCAATATTGTTAGAATGTACAACATATCATGATATTTTGCTCAATATCAAAACATAATAATCAACAGAATATGATCACAACAACAAAATTATAACCTAATTTGTACACCTAAACTGCCTAAATAGACCGGAATCACCTAGAAACTACTGCATTCACACATTAATCAGAACCATTGAATGAACATCCTACACCTTAAAATTTTCCCTCATTAAATTCACCAACAAAACTACAAATCTTTCAGTGTTTTTAGTACTATTCTCTATTCAAAATAAGAAATTTACCTCGGTAAGTTGCATGATAGATTCACATTATGCAAAAATTGAGGTAAAACTCAAATTCTGATTAGAAAACATCACCAAAAACAGAGGTAAATGTATCCAAAATATTAACCATGTTATCTTCGTTCAACCGTTCCAAATCAGGAATGTGTGAATGCAGAGAATCCATTTCCGCTCTACAAAGAACAAAAATAATCATAAATTTCAACCAAACAGGAATCAAGCTCGTTCAGAATCGTGATTCCTTGAAGAACCAAACGAAAAACAGTTATCACTATTCAACACATAACATTGCCATTGTCACTGCTATGATTCTCACCGACCAAAACCTTTAGTAACTCAGAAGCCTTGTTCTTCCCCTTGCCACTACCGCGGTTTCTAACATCCGCGATTCCGGAGAAGGCGCCGAAGGCCGCGGCTACTCGGACTTCGGCGGCGAGAAGCTCGCCGCCGCAGCGCACCAAATTGAGGAGCGCCGAGACGGCGTTCTCCTTGGTGCGCATGCTGGCGGCGGTGGCGAGGTCGAGGAGGTCGGCGAGAACGGTGAGGCCTCCGGCCTTGCGGAAGGCCTCAGCGGCGTCCTCGCAGCCGGCGAGCTGCGCGATCACCGCCGTGGCGTCCTCGACGATCCCAACCCTACCGTCCTTCACCACCAGCGAGAAAAGCGCGGGAACCGCGCCGAGGTTAATCATCGTGGCGCGGTTCAGCGGATGGAGCGCGATGGCGAACAGCGCTTTGAGCGCGTCCTTGATCGTGCGCGGCGGCGAGGAGACGTGGCAGCGGAGGATGTCGATCAAGGAGTACACGACGTCGCGTTTCGCGCCGACGAGAGGGCGGTAGGAGTCGACGGAGGAGAGGAGGCTGTGGATGACGGCGGCGGCGGACTGCACGGCGGCGGCGGAAGACGTGGTGCCGTGGTGGGAGATCACGTGGGCGATCGCATCGAGGACGCCACGTGTCGACATGAGAGGCTCTTTCTCTGTTATGGAGAGGTTCAAGAGTGTGGCAGCGGCGTTTTCTTGCCATGTGTGAGAGGAGGAGTAGAGTGCTTCCGCGATGTAGGGGATGGCGCCCGCTTCGGCTATTATGGGTCGGGTTTCCGGGTCTTCCTTCGACATTAACCGAAGCTGGCAGAGGGCGTCGACGCGGGCAGCTTCGGAGACGGAGCTGAGCTTCGAGACAAGGGTGCGAACTGTGCGGTGCTGAGTAGCCATTTTCGGTTCGCAGCTGCCAAAACCGTTAACTGTTGGATGGATTAAGAAGTTAACCAATCCTATCTCATTTGGTTATAGGCAAAATCCTAATCAAGTAGCCCAATTCCGTTAAGTTAACTATAAAAAAGTGGTAACTATTCTTATTTCACTAGAAGTACATACTGTTTGTCCTTAACTCAGAGAGGCAAGTGGCTTCTGACAGTGTTGACTCATTGGGATATTTCACCTGCGGAAATTATAGGAGATGATAAGGTTCATTTTATTTTTTTTGAAACAGAGAAAAATAAAAGTTGACTTTTCAACTTTTCATCATTCCTTTGATACAAATTTATCGTTTTCTTCCCTCAAATCTTCAGACCTGTATCCTTTCAGACAGTTTTTTTCTTTTTTTATCTTTCTTATAAGAATTGAATACAGCTTAAAAAAGTATTAAATAAAGTTGCATATTGTGATAACTTGCATGTTTCTTTCATATTAATCTTTATTATATAACCTAGAGAAATATATACTTTTAAACTTTATCTTTGTATTAGGTTTTATCTTTTATCTTTTAATAAATAAATTTAGCTTTTTATGATTTGGTAGTAAGTCAAAATAATTTCATTTAGAATAATATGATTTTTCTTTTTATTTCAGGAAGTTTTTTTTTTGCTGATCTGATATATGAAACTTATTTTACTGAACATAAAAACTATAAAGTTTTACTGATGTTTGAACATATAGGGGGTAATAAATATGGTAAAAATCACATAAAAATGAAATTTAATTATCAATTAAAAAATAGATAATTTAATATAAGAATTTTTTTTTCTCGTTGAGACTTATTTCGTGTGATTTTCACCTTTAGTTCGAACTTTCACTATGTTTAATATTTTTGATGTATATGAATTCGAAATATTTTTAACTATATGATAAAAATCACATAAAAATGAAATTTAATTATCAATTAAAAAACCACATTCATATTTTTTAATCAATAAAAAAATAAAAGAATTCGAAATAGTGTCCCAAATTTTAAAACAGTTAAAAATATTATTTTCACTCACTCAAAATATAAATGACTAATTTTAATATAAGAAAAATTAAAAACCTAAAATTATATTTAAATAAAATCTGATTTTGACTAGAATTGGATAGAATTATTAATTAAGCTAAAATATAACTTCACGTATTAGTAAAAAAAACTTATTCACTATTAGTCTAAAATATATTTTGTATGTTTTATTGTATTTTTTTTTTGTTTTTAGTTATTTTTCATCCAAAGTTATGTCGAAGAGCGCTTTTGATTTTTTCTCTGCGTAAATACCAAATTCCTTTCGTACAGACTTTGTTATTTATTGCTTCAATTGATCAGATTTTAAGAGCATTTTATATTTTTTAATAACAAGATTTTAACAATTGTAAATAAAATAAGATTAACTTTAAGAGTTGTTTGGGGTAAATTTCTTTCATACTTATTTTATTTATTTATTATTGTTTTTTTTAACTATATCTTAAAGAGTGTTTTTCGCAATATAACTAAGAATTAAAGATGTAGGACTCGAAATGGGACGATTGACCTAAGTGGGTCATTTTTTAAAAAAATTATTTAGATAGGTCTATTTTTTAAAATATCACCAGCATAGGTCTGTTTTAGAATTTGACTTGGTCAAACCGCAACTGTCAATTGCGGTTTTCGTGTCACGTCAACTGCGTGCTTACATGGAAGCCAACGTAAAAAAAAATTACTATGAAACCGCAACTGGGAATTGCGGTTTGACTGGTCTTTGACCAGCGTTTTCCCTCTGTCCAATGGATAAATAGAGCGAGTCTGGTAAAACCGCAAGTTAGACTTGCAGTTTGACTAACCCCTCTTTTTTACCCAACAGGTTTAAAAAACATAGATTCCAAGACACACAAAATAGCAATTCGCACTTGCGGTTTGTGCGGTCTTTGACCAGCCCCCCTTTACCCAACAGTTGCAGGGGATGCAGATTTCTAGACCCACAAAACCGCAATTCCCACTTGCGGTTTGTGTGGTCTTTACCCAGCCCCCTTTTTACCCAACAATTGCAAAAAAACACAAATTTCTAGACCCACAAAACCGCAAGTGCTACCTGCTTTTTTAATTAATTTTTTTTCCGTTACCCATCAGTTTCTTTACACCCAGGAATAGGAAGGGTGCGGATTTTTAGGACGTGAAAACCGCAGTTCACACTTGCGGTTTGCATTAAATATTCATTTTTTTCCGTTACAGCCTTTAATACAGCAGTTAATTTCCACATAAACCGCAGATCAGAGTTGCGGTTTGTGCGGAGTTTTTCTCCTATTTAATCCCCCACTTGCGCCCAACAGAGTCACACAATTAAAGGAAAGTTTTCATTCTCTGAAGGTTATTTCCAAATATTGAGGTTAGTTTCCTTAAATAATATTTTGATATATGTTTCTTATATATTATTTTTTTTGTTTTGTTATATATTATTTTGGGTATTATTTTAACATAATATTTTGTTTTAAATTTTAGCAATTGTCATGACATCTTTTTCTTCTCGCCCTTCTATCGATAGTCTTAATTCTGGATCTGTGGAGAATGACGTATTGTACATGCAAAATCAACACGTTTCTCAACATATATGAAATAGAGAGAACGACAGAAAACTCTTAAGTCAATTCCTTCACAAATTGTATGATATTTACGACAAGCAGGATTCTACACGGTTGTCTAGATGAGTTTTCTTCGTATTAATGCAGGTTTAATTAATGCATTTGTTGAGCGGTGGAGACCTGAAACTCATACTTTCCACATGAGATGTGGATAATGCACTATCACCCTTCAAGATGTTGCAATTTTGTTGGGTTTACGAGTGACTGGAATTCTTTTCATAGTTTCAACCAATATTAATTGGGTTGAACTATGTGAAGAACTGCTTGGGGTTTCACCCAATGAGGATGAAATCGATGGTAGTTCTATTCGAGTTAGTTGGCTAACTCATAATTTTGGTAACATTGCTAATTTTGAAAATAATGAACAAAACTTACAGAGATTTACTAGGGCATATATTTTACGACTCATTGGTGGTGCTCTGTTTGTTGATAAGTCAAGTAGTAAAGTCTCTTTAAGGTATTTATTATTGTTGCGAGACTTTGGTGAGTGCAGTGTATACGCATGAGGTGCTGCTGTACTTAGTTTTTTTATATAGAGAACTATGCGTCGCAACAAATTACAAAATAAGATCCATGGGTGGTTTATGCCTATTAATACAAATATGGGCATGAGAGAGTTTACCAAAAGTTGCGCCAACTATATCACCCCCATACAAACCAAACAAACCCATTGGATCAAGGTAATTTTTTTATTGAGTATAATATTAGTTGTATTTTATAACATTATTTGTAAATTAGTTATCTAATATTTAATACTAATTATATAATTTTGGTAGGTGGCTACGACGGGGAAACCGACATATTAGAGCCACTGATGATTTAAAACATCATTGTCGACTACTAGATACAATGAAGCAAAATGATGTAAGAAAATGTATGTCATTAATTTTTAATTTGATTACCTATTAACTACTTCTTATGTTATATAGGTGATTTAAATGTCATATCCAAACGAATTTTTGGCACAGTTACCCCTGATATGCGTAGAAGGGGTTAATGCATGGAAACGTGTTGTGTCATTACTTTGCTTTAATATTTGTGAATGACATCAACTAGATAGAGTAACGCGGCAACCCATACCCCGTCCTCCTTGGCAGCCCAAAAAATTACATGGGTTGACTATGCGAGGAAAAAGTTCAAAAAATTGGCTTATGTTGTTGCAACCTGCCATTGCAATGTGGAACAACCTAGACCAATTTAGGATCGAAGAAACTGGAACTCAGGTTGGAGACTTGACATTCAACTCTGAGTACATGGTTTGGTATCGTGCCAAAACCAAATTGTTTATCGACCCAAGAAATGCACGAGCATCGTTGTTGGTAAAATTTTTTATACTACTTATTCAATTTGTTTTTTAATTTTTGCAATAACATTTTAATATTTTTTATTCTATTTTTATTGCAGGGTGAAGTTGGAGACACATTATCATATATGGTCTCTCTAGAGGGAAGAAACAAGTGGTCAGTGGTCGATTTAATTCCATATGTTGATAAAATAATGGTCTTATTGGAAGACGAAGATCGAATCACGAGAGCGGCAGTGCCAGCACCTGAAAGTATGCCTCAGGTAGATGTTCCAGATTTTGAAGTTAAACAGTCATATTGTGAAAGTTGTGGTCTAACTAAACGAAGGGACGTGGTTTAGCCAGAAGTTTACCCCGTTCCTAACTTGCCTGAACGTCAAGAAGGCATTTATTATACACCGACACAAATAATTGGAAATATGCCTAATACTTATTATTATCTGTCTCAAACACATGAAGGACCATCTCACCAAAGTCATACACTGTACAGTGCTAGCATGCCCCAAGGCCATATTTTTTAGGAAATATTTAGATCACTATGCACACCGGAGATACCAGCAGAGCAACAACCAGCAACGACAGGAGGTATGGACGGACCACAGTTCGATATACCTTGGGATTCTTCCAATTGGGACCTACCTTGGGATCCTCTTTCGACAAAATATGCAACACATTTACTATACGTTGACCTTACCAATGCACTGATGGGAATATTCCTACAATCCTTCAACACTTTGTTAACGCACTTAGACAAATTAGTTGTCATGTGTCCATACCTGTAACCTTTTATATCGTATGTCATACTCCATTTTTGCTTCGATATGTCATTTATCCAACTAACTACTTCAGTGCCTTCTTGACAAAATTTTTCAAAATTTCGGTGAAATATATGCTTGCATGGAGTGTAAGCTAAAAAACAAGACAAAAAAATGGTCATTTCTAATAATAAAAATAAATTTCAAAACAAATTAATCATGTTTGTAAAAAGAAATCATACCTAATTTTATCAACATTTTTTTCTGTGCCATATTTTTAAATCGGGTGTTGAAATTACTTGCAACATGGCGTATGCAATACTTATGATAAGCGTATGGTGACTGCCATCCTAATGTCTCATTTTGAACATCAGACTTAATCTCAGCATGCCGATAAGAAATTAGACATATTCTTTATTTTTGTGTCACATGCAGTTGTATCTGGGATAGGAACCAAGACCACGACAACGAGTTTTCACTTTCAACCACAACAAAAGCTAAAGGTAATACATTGCTATTTCCATATTGTGTGGTTGCGATTAACAATGTTCCACGATACTTTCCATATAACTGTGTTCCATCAACCTGTATTGATGGCTTACCGTAGTTAAAGGCATCAACACACTGCTTGAATGTCCAAAATACTCTTTGAAACTGTTGGTATTGACAGTAACCTCAATTGCCAACAACAAGATCATCACGACATATTTGATAGAAAAAACCTGGCGATTTACTTTGGATAAATTTAATAAATGTTGGAAGAGTGGCAAATGATTCATCCCAGTCCCCATAAACACGTACAATTGCTTTTTGTTTTGCTTTCCATGCTTTCCTGTATGATATTTTGTATCCATATTGACTAGAAATTCTCTCCTGAATCAAATTAATTCTTAAAGATGGGTCTGAACCAACCATTCCTAAAAAAAATTCGAAACTTAATTACAAATTATAATAGTTTAATTTAAATATTACCTTATATATGAACAAGTAAGCAAACCTGATATCAAGTTACTGATAAAATTTGAGTTTTATTTTTTGTAGTCTTGTGAGAGTGTCGGATTGAGACATATATGATCTCCACCCTATTGAGTAACCGTCCAATTTCCTGTTTTTTGAGACAAAATTGTCCTCATATAGAATGGACACCCATCTTGATAGTTGGGACATTTGATAATGTATTTTGAACTTTTTGACTCCACAACATGATATGTTTGATCTGTTCGCATTGAATATTGTATCAATGCATTTTTTAGATCTTCTTTTGTCTCAAACTCTAGACCTTTATACAATGCATCTCCAACATTCCATGACTCATGCAACTATTGACCTAAAATATCTTCTTGATCAGGATGCAACCAATTAATGTGTGTATAATGAGCTATGTCAGTCCAAGGTGGACGTTGCTCTACAAGTGTAACAATATTGTTATTCATGTGTCTCTTATTCAACAAATTAAAGTAGTTATTATTAACAAAATAATAATTATTGTTAAACATACCTTGTTCGACATTTCTTACCGACAATGAGTCCATATTACGAGTTTCATCGTCATCAATATCAGATGAATTATCATCAATTGGAACATCATTTTCTTCTTCAGATGTTTCCTCACCACATGATTCAGCAATAACATGATCATCATCTACTTCAACTATGTCAGAATTCATTATTCCAGTGTCTACTGGAGTGCCTGAACTAGTACCAACTGATGATTTCTCAACATACAATTCTATTATATGAACATCATTTTTTTGTTCAAAGGAATTAAACATAATTTGAATATATTCATCATCAACAATTTGTAGTGACACATATTTTTCAGAAAATAAAAATTTACAAGTTACAGATGATATAACTTCATTTGATTGCATTTTTAACTTTTGCTGAATTTTGTTCTTTAATGAAATAAAACTCATAGCATGCGTAATTCTAATTGCTCTTCTACTCCCTTAAAAAATAACACTTTCGTCTCCTTCGTATATTCTTCCATCACTATAAATAAAGGTGACAATTGGAGCAGATATAATATTGATAAATGTACCTACAAATAAATAATAATTAGTAATATAAAACCAAATTTGTATAAACAAATTTAGTATAAAATTTTAAAACGTAACAAAATACTAAATGTAAAAAAAATGGAACAACCATAATATTAATAAATGTACCTCTAAAAAAAGTAACTTTTAAAAATTTTAAAAATGTAACAAAATAATAAATTGAATTTAAATAAATAAATTTAAAATACAGAGTTAAAAATTGATTTTTTTTAAAAAAATGCTAAAATTAAAAAAACATAATTTACATAACTAAAAAAATTATTTTTAAAAGGTACCTATTTTACCTACACGTAAAAATTTAAATTTTTGTTTAAAAAAATTTAAATTAAAAAAAACATCAAAAAGTCAGTTTCAAAAATTAACTTAAAAAATAAAAAAACATAACAAAATAAAAAGAAAGTCAGTTTAAAAAATTAAAAAGATAACAAATTTAAAAAAACTCAAAACTTAAATTAAAAAACAAATTTAAATAGTAATGTCAAATTTAAAAAAAAGTAACTTTTAAAAATATTTATAAAATATAACAAAATAATAAAGTGAATTTAAATTTTAAATTATAATTATATATTTAAATTATTTTTTTGTAATTATAATTTTTTTAAAATTTAAATTGTAATTGTAATTATATATTTAAAATATAAAAAAATAATAAAGTGAATTTAACAAAAAATCAATTTAAAAAAACAGAGTTAAAAAAGGAATTTGTTTTTAAAAATATTGAAAAACACAAAAATTTTAAAAATTACATTTTTTACCTAAAAAACTAGACTGTAACGTAAAACTTTAACAAAATTTAAAAAGTAATAACATTAAAGGAAGTGACAATACTACAACAAAGTAAAAATTAAGAGTGGTATATTGTTTTTTATGATTTACAACAACAGTTTATATATATGATGAAATATAAACCGCAATTCTTAGAGGCGATTTATACACCGTTAACGTATTATTGGTGCAGAAAAAGGCAATTGCTGGATAAATGGTAACAAAAAAAAATTTAATTAAACTGCAAGTGACACTTGTAGTTTTATGTGGGTAGAAATTTGTGTTTTTTTTTTCAACTGTTGGGTAAAAAGGGGGCTCGTTAATGACCACACAAACCGCAAGTGGGAATTGTGGGTTTGTGGGTCTAGAAATTTGTGTTTTTTTGCAACTGTTGGGTAAAAAAGGGGGCTGGACAAAGACCACACAAACCGCAAGTGGGAATTGCGGTTTTGTGGGTCTAGAAATTTGTGTTTTTTGTAACTATTGGGTAAAAAGGAGGGTTGGGTAAAGACCACACAAGCCGCAAGTGGGAATAGCGGTTTTGTGGGTCTAGAAATCTGCGTCCCCTGCAATTGTTGGGTAAAAGGGGGGCTAGTCAAAGACCACACAAACCGCAAGTGCGAATTGCAGTTTTGTGTGTCTTGGAATCTGCGTTTTTTAAACCTGTTGGGTAAAAAAGAGGGGCTGGTCAAACCGCAAGTCTGACTTTTGACAGAGGGGAGGTGTTGGTCAAAGACCAGTCAAACCGCAATTCCCAATTGCGGTTTTACAGTAATTTTTTTCCACGCTGACTTCCACGTAAGCACACAGTTGACATGACATGAAAACCGCAATTGCGAGTTACTGTTTGACCAAGCAAATTCTAAAACAGACCCATGCTGGTGATATTTTAAAAAACAGACCCATCTAGGTAATTTTTTTAAAAAATGAACCCACTTAAATCAATCAGCCCTAGAAATGAATTGAGTTCCACTCAACTCAATAAGAAATGGTTTACTTTGAAACTCGTTTCGAGTTTGAAATAAACTTTTATTTTAAACTCTAACTCCACTCTATTTAAATTGGCAAACATTGATTAAATTTAAAATTTAAGATTTTTATATATTATTTTTTTAAAAAAATATCATTAATATAAAATTAATTATACCAATTTAATAATACAAAATATATTATTGTGAAGACAGAAGAACCTGTCATTTGGAGGATAAATTGTCTAATTAAATCCACAATCTCTATGATGTCGATTACCATTTTCTATCTATTTTTTGTAGAGTTCCGTAGATGATTGTTGATGAAATCCAAGCTTTGCAAAGAGGTTTCTTATGGGGTGGATTTGAGGATTCCCACAAAATAGTCTGGATTACTTGGGAGCAAATGTGTAAAGCTTTGTTGGGTAAGTGGCGATGGAGGATTCTGCAAGGAGGTACAACTTCATGATCAAAGTTTTGGAAGCAAGATATGGGCAGTAGATTCAGAGAAATTTATCAGTTCATAGTAGTAGAGGTGGATCTCAATAGTGGGGGATATTCTTAAAATTTTATGGAAATCTAAAGCCTCATTCAAAGTGTTGACATTCGCTTGGAAGGTTGCTCTAAATAGAATTCCAACTAAAGTAGAGTTAGCAAGGCGGTCTGTTCTTCCATTGGCTGAGGCAACTTGTCCTCTCTGTGACTTAGCTCTAGAGACCATGAGTCATCTAATCTTCTCCTGTAATCGTTCCTACTTGATTTGGATGTGTTGTTACAGGTGGCTGGATTATATGGTAGTGTTGCCTAAGAATTGTGAACTGAGTTTTTGGATGTTAATGAGGTTGTATAAGTTATCACGAAAGGGAATCAATCACGTTAAGTATCATTTGGCTTTCAGTGTTGTGGGGCATGTAGATGTGTTGTTACAAGTGGCTGGGGTATATGACAGTGTTGCTTGAGGATTATGAGCTGAGTTTTTGGATGTTAATGGGGTTGTGTAAGTCATCAGGAAAGGGAATCAATAACATGTTAAGTATCAATAATTTTTAAGGTAAACCTTTTCTTATAGAAGAAGTATGGCAGATGGAAATGCAGAGATCTTAGCTATGAATCAAGAGTTATTGTAAGGACTCGACATTCTCATTTGTAAAATGGTTCTTACAACCATTTTTGTGCATGAAGCAGGTCAAAGTTTAGGGGGTTGAAAAGTGTTGTCTGTAATAGTTTATAACAGATAAGTGGAAATAGATGTCAATAAGGGGATCATGGGCATAGCAGGGGAATATTTTTTATACTGGATTCTATTGGGGGATTTAATTTTTTGTTACTAGTTGGTGGGGTCTGATTATGTCACTCTAAGATTTATGTGTACACTGTATTATTGCTGAAAGCCTTTCCTGTTTGTTGTCATATCTTATGACTAGTGACAGAAGGGTGATTAATAAATTTTGTTTTTTACAAAAAAAAAATATTACTATATTTATGTTATTGTTAAATTTATAATTATTGTAAATGCTTTTATTTATGAGTTTAATACGTATGTATTGACAAATTAAAAGAGTTTTAAAAAAGATATTACAATATTTCATGTATCATAAGTTCATTGACTTTATCAATTAATGTTTTAAAAGTCATATAGAGGATGAATTATTATTGAATGAAAGTGAAAAATTCTTTTCCACTCCTTGTGGAACAACCTTGTTCTTTTTATTTATTCATGTTCTAGATTGTGCTTTTAGAGTGTTTGTCTTGGGTCGCTCCAAAATGTGTCTACGTAAGGTTTCGTAATCTTCCCTTTTATACTATATAGGTATTGTCTTTTTTCCTCTTGTCGATCACGGGTGATCTTTTATTTAATGTTGTCTCCATGATTAACGGGCGACATACTGCCATTAAATGATCGGATATCGTTGACAAATATTATGGATTCATGCGAGTTAAGTTGTTGAGGTCCACTTCTAGTTCACAAGTCCTTCACTCTCAAAGTCCTAAGAGAGTGAAGATGTTTTCTGTCCATCATGATTGTACGAGTCGAATCATCCAGATCTACTTCCAGTTCAATTTATTTTACAGAAAAATTAATATTAAAATAATTATACAAATTCAATAATATAAAATATTTAGTATATACATTGATAGATCGATATAAATATAAATAATATAAATACATATATATCGACTTTGTTCATAAATCGAACTATATGTAGTTTAACTTTAACTTGTTTATTTCCAGAGCCTAACTTTTAACTCAAATTTATTTCTTTCCTAACAAATTAATTATCAAGTCAAACCTCAAATTATAACTATGCTTGAGTTGATTCAGTTCATTGCAATGTTTGGAGTTCTTTAATGCATACTTTTTAATCGTATTATAATTGGTAGAGAGATGTATTTCATGACTTTTTCTATTTTTTATAAAACATAAAATGAAATATAAATAAATAAAAGAAAAAAAGTTAAATAAAAAATAAAAAAATACAATTAGGGGGAAAATTTTCGTTATGAAATGAAGAAAGTGACATAATCTGTCACTTGAAGTTGAGAGACAAAACTGTTAAAAAAAATAGAGGTAGCAGATTTTTCTAACTAGGTTACTGTGAACTATGTTCTTAGTAGTTTACCTTTATATTTTTTTCCTTTTATAAGTTACTAAAAAAAATTAACAAACTTATTTCTTTCAGAGAAGTTTCTTATGAAAAACGGAGTTGGGAATAAAAAATTGTACGTGTTGATTGAGAGACAATGTGCTTACCAAATAATGAAGCGGTGTTGGTGTAAAATATCTATATTGATTTTACCTCATACTCTTAGCCAAACAAATGTGACATTTTTTTATAACAAAAGTGAAATTTGGTATTTGTTACTTAGGAGTAGTTAAGCTGATTTTCAACATCTACATGGAGAGATTTATGGTCCTTAGAGGGTTCTCAATAATATATGTAGGAGAATTGGTAATGGTAGCTCAACTAAGTTTTGGAAACATAATAGGGTAGGTGGTGATCCTTTGTAATATTTTTTCCCTCAATTTTTTCAATTGCTTTTGATAAATATGTTCTGATTTCTAAAAAATTAAATGTGCATTTTGAAGTTAATCTTTGGAATTAGTCTTCCACGAGATTTCTTTTTGTTTGGGAAGAAGAATTATTGGCTACCCTTATGGAATGTGTTAGAAATATCCAATTTCTTGAAGATTCTAAGGATTTTTGTGCATTGATATTTACAAGAAATAATTTGTTCTTTGTTACTTCTGCATATAAGCTTATTTAAATGGTTAAAATGGCTTACAAGATTCACATGTTGATTTTTCTGATTTTGGTGGTATATGGAGAGATAAATTACATTCTAAAGTACTTTCATCTTCTTGGAGACTACTTTTTGACGGGATTCCAACTATATCCAACATGGTGAAAGAAGTGTTATTATTTAGCCTTATCATCAATTTTTCCCTCTTTGTAAAGAGTCTCTAGAGGATAGTAAACATTTTTTATCTTGCAAATTCTCCTCTTTAATTTGGTATTCTGTTTTCAATTAACTAGTGTTGGAGTAAGGAAAAATATGATGTGTAATTTGGGAAATCAGTCCAAATAAACTTCTCAAAAGTTTCAAATATTAAATGATGATGCAGAAATCGAGAGTGAAAGACATTTATTTGGCTATATAATGATGCAAAGTGTAACATCCCAAAATTTAAAATACAAATATTCGAATAAACATTGAGTTAAAAGAAGATAGATTAAGTTGTTAAAAAAAACAAATAAAAAGACTTGATATCACTTTGAATAAAAAATTCAGATAATATTTCCTTTAAAATAAAAATAAGATAAAACAAATAAAAAGATTTTATATCAAATTCAGATAATATTTCCTTTAAAATAGAAATAAGATAAAAATAATTAAATATTTGATACTATTTTGCATTTAACCTGGTAACAACGCTATTTGCGAACCTATTTTAAAAACTGTTTTATTCACTGAGATTTTCATCTCATTTTGAAAGTGTTGTTTTTAGAGTCCGAAGAGGAAGAAGCTATAAAAGTTAAGGAGGCATGAAGACTTAATCCGTAATTTAGATTTCCTTCTATCAATGTTGTTATTATAATTTAGAAGAATTTTTTTTTTATAAACGTTGTTATTACACTATATCTTTTATTATTTTGAGATTTTATTTCTATTTATGGTGTTATTGTAACAGGGGACGTTACACAAAGTACATTAATCGAGGGAGGAAGGGATTTAATGGGTCACAATGGCTCATGGCTTGAGATCGAGAAAACCCAAAACAAAAGCCTCTAGATGACTAGAAGACCCATTTTCTCGAGAAAATGATAAAAGGTACATCTCTGAATAGCCATTTTCTCAAGATAAGCGCCATAAAAATAGGTCATATGGGAGTACAAGAAAATAAAGATAAAAGTGAAAATTAAAGATTAAGTGAACAGTTAGAAAAATTTTCATGATTCATATTACAAGACATTGAATGATATGAACTCAAAACAAGAAAGATCAAGGCTGAGGAAGAGAAGTTACTTTCCATGGGCTAGTTTTATGAAGTTTATTTCAGTTAAAAATAAAATGATAATATCTTGTAAGCACATGTAATCATATATTCGTTTTTAAAAACACGTATAAATAATATTTATTAGTGGCTATTTTAAGGGTGAGAACACTTGTGGAACATCTGTAAATACTCTTTAACTTTTGTTAGTAAAGTTATAATACTTTTAAGTTCAAATAAAAAACTCGTAAATGCTACATTAACTTGAATACATAACCTTTTAATATTTAAAAACTCAAAAGTTAAAGAACACGAATCTAACTAACTTTTGTTATTAAAGTGATAATACTTTAATTTTTAATTTTAGATTAAACAATAACACTTTACTTAAGATAATTATTATATATTAGATCATAAATAGTTTATTAAATATTCTAGTAATTTAATTATTCATAAATATAATTGACATATAATATATTATTACTTATAAATGAGTCACATGTCAAAACATAGATAAATTAATGACCTACATCAATATGCATGATTTACAATCTACACCGAAATAATATTCCTATTAAAATATTTTACCTCACATTTCTTTATTTGTGTATGCAATTTTATTTTTATAGTGTTAACCAATCATAAATTTTGTATTATAAAATCACTTGCTTTTTTATTTCTATTAAAACAATTACATTACAAGTATAAATTCTATTACATCTATCACCTCTCTTCTTTCTATTACTTTTAGTCCCTAAAAAAAGTTAGTATATTTTATTTTTATTTTTTATCTAAGAGTAGAGTCCATGTGAGGAAAATAAAACTTAGAATGAATTGGTGTAATAAAAATTAAAGAATTAAAAAAATTTCATAGAGTGAAGAAATATAAGAGTATTTTAGATGTAATAAGAGTCAATTAACTTAGAAGAAACTATGTATAATTTTGTGAAAATTACATTCACAGTGCATACTCTATTCTATTTTTTCTCCATGTATATAAAAAATTCCAAACAAGGTGATGTATATTGAACTTTTGTGTCACATTACAATGATACATAAATAGCATCCAAAAATGAAAATGGACAAATGCATTCTTTAATAAGGTGGAACATTTGGTTAGTTGTACATTTAAGTCAACAATATATAAATGCATCTTAATTGAAGTGAAGAGGACTCCATTCGAGGACATGTCCACATCTATAATAATACCTCATCAATATTTGCAAATTATTATATACTGTTATTATAAAAAATTTTACACTAATATCCAATCGCAACTCTTCATTTATGATTAAATGTTAGTATAAAACATTTTTACATTGTCAATGTATATTAATTAACCTTTTTATATAAAGTAAGACAATAAATTTTCAATTTTATTTTTCTATATTTGAGTTTAATTAGTATGCACTGATAATATAAAAGAATTTTACACTGATATTTAATCAAACTCTTTATTTATATGACTTTTAAAGTATTAACTGGTAAAGTCAATAAATTTACCATAACTAAAGAGTTGTGATTGGACGTGAGTACAATTTTTTTTTCTCTATATATTTTCATTGTGGGTGTGCAAAGAACTATCTTTTCTTTTTCTTTTTCGTAATTAGTCAATACAGGAAGAAGTTGTGATGTTGATCTGTAGTATTGAATCATGATCATTATCTATTATCTGTGTAATAATAAAATGTAAAATTGACATGTTATAAAATATTAAAATATCTTCTTCCATGTGCAATGTAAAAGACATGAAAGCAAGTTTGAAACATCAGTGATAGAGTGAGTAGCCAACACACTATTTACATAATTTGACTTTTCTTTTTTTCTCGTAACCTTTCTCTAATATTATTAATAGATTATAGAGAATGTATTAGAAAATATATGTAATCATAAACAAGTGTTTATTATTTATTAAAATTCTTTGTCAAGAAAAATATTATGAGAACATTTTTTCATCACTCTAGTGTGTTACGTGTATGACTAGTATCATTATTGAAATATTACAAGCTTAGAAAACATGCATCTTTGGCTAATTGCAGAGCATTTAAAAGATGTTAGTGATAAAACTTTAGAAAAAAAAATTATAAAAAAAATTATACCACCAGACTAAATATAAGGGATAAAATTGAATCATATAATTAAGAAAAAAGATTGATACCTTCAATGAAAAATAATAATATCTATAAATATTTTTCTTTCAAACTTAATATGATAAATAAAAAATTATTAATAACAGAGTCTTAATTAATTGAATAATATTTTTTAAATAGTAATATTAAATAACATAAAAGTAATTAAAAATTTACTTATATTTTATTCCAAAAGATTGTCAATTTTTTCTTATATATTAGTTTGTAGAAAGTAAGAAACATTTATCAAATAAGATGTATGACTTGCAAACTACAAATTTCGTGACGAATAAATTACAATTTTAATCCTAAAATTTATAAACGTTAGCACTTAATTTTTTAATACACTTTTTAAGATAAATTAGTCTCTAATAGTTATGTTATATGTTAACATGTAGGTTACTTTTTTAGATAGTGTTTTTAAGGTGCAATTAAAACACTTTAAGAACCAACCTGTATATTAACCTATCACTAGAATTAATTTTATTGAAAAAAAAAATCAAAGATCTACTCCCTTCATAATTATATATAAAAAAATTTAATTAACTAACATCATAATGAAGAAAATTAGTTAACATTATTTAATTTTATTGAACTCACAAAAAATAAAATTATTTTTAAAATAATTTTCATTAAAATCTAGTAACATGAATAAAAAAGTTATTGAAAAATAGAATGTCAATTAATTAAGAGGTATTTTTAAAATACTATCATTAAATTAAATAAAAATTATAATTAACATTTAATTATATTTAAATTCAATAATTTTTTTTCTTATATTTAGGTCTGTAAGAAATATGTCACACGTTTTTTAATGGATGTTTATTACTTTATTCATTGATTCATTCTATGATTGTGAATAATTTTAATAAAAATATGGTCGGTAGGTAATACTTGTACATTCACTTGGACATTCTACAAGTTAATAAGTATTTTAAGTCAAATTTACTTTTAAAAAAGTCAATCTTGATATAGAGTACATTTTTTAAGATTATTTTTTGAAATATTTTTTTAAAAAAAACATTTATAATAACTTTTAATATGTTTTTTTAAATTATTTTTAAAAAGTGGAATAAAAAATAATTAGTTTTTTGTGATAGAATAGAGAAAATTTTTTAAATTATAATTTTTTAAATAAATTGATTTTTATGATCGTAATCTGAAAATTTACTTTATACAAAAAATTTTAAAATAAAATTTATTTGTTTAAACAACTTTAAAAAGTATTTTTTTAAAACACAAACAAACTGGTTATGACTTATACCATAATTGTTGATTTATGAAATACTATTCCTCTGAAATTTAAGATACAATTTTAAAGTTTTGTTTTGTATGAGAAGATATTTTTTTGTCTATATAACAAAACGAGATAAGTTTTTTTAAGATGTTTTATGTATTAATTATTTTTATATCAAAGTATTTTTTTACAATAAATGTATTTTTATAAAATAAAATAATATCATTAAAGTACATTAAAAAATTAGGTAAAAGATAATTGATCGGAAAAATCACTTGTATCAATAAATATAAGCATAATTTTAAAAATTAACATTAAATTAACAAACTTTCTTAAGAAGTATAATTAATTAAAAGGTCTTCTATATATGGGTAGATATAGTGCATTTTTGGTAAGATTATAATCTAGATTATAATATGTTTTTTAGATTATAAGTTATTTTGAAAAAAATAAGTTGAATGTTTGAGAATTTAAATTAAATTTAGAAAAAGATTTTTTTAAATAATGATTTTTTTATAAGATAAAAATTTTGTAGTTTATAAGTATTTTTTAAAAATTTTTTTTTTCAACTATTTTTACACTTTTTTACTCATAAAAAAAAATTGTTACATTCAAACAAGATTAATTGTTTTTAAACTACTTTCTAATTTATCTAAATAAAAATTAATTCTGATTATAGTTGATTATAAAATAATCAATTGTTAAAATAATATAATTTTTTTTATTTTTTCCAAACACATTTTTAATATATTACATGAAATTAAAATTTATTTTCATAAAATTAAAAGATAAAAATTTACCTTTGAAGTGTCTTATGCTCATTATGAGTTGAAAAATTCACAATGAACAGAATATAATTTGGACTAGGTATTTATTTCATGAATTAAAACATTATTATAAAAAATGTAAACATAAGAATGTAATATTATCATATTTATTAAAAATTTTTAATTCATTTTTTTAGTATCTTTAATCCAGATAAAGTTATAACTCTCTAATTTTTTACCTCAATAATAAAGAAGTGAAAAAATTATATTTCAATAAAAATATTAGAAATTATTTATAATACATATATAATTTCTACTTTTTCTCTTTTTTTTTTTACTTAAATTATACAGCCCTTGGAAGTCATACCTATTCATACAGCCCTTGGAATTCATACCTTTTTTCTTGTTTTTCAATTAACCTCTGCTTTAACTATTGTGGAAGATGAGAAAAAGCACTTCACAGAAAGGAAACAGCCAAAAAGAAATTTTTTAAAAACAATTAATGAACCAGTAACTGTTTAGGATAATTTATAGGTTTTAATTTTATTGCTACTATTGTATATCAAAAATAACTTTGGGCCAATGAGAACAGATATTAACCATAATTTAATTTCAACCAAGAGACATAAGAATACTGCAAATCGCAAATGGCAATTGATAACTGGAGTAAGCCTTAAATCTTAATAAACAGCTTAGCCAAACATTATTCAATATATCACATGAAATCTTGCATCATAAGACATCAAATATTTTAGATCTCACAGTGAAAAGACATCAAATTGGCTTCAAGACAATTCTGCAATGATTAACATCATATTGCATAAATCATCAAAAAGTGAACGTCTAGTTGAAAAACAAAAAGGCGCTAGAAAGCTCCTGCAATGTTTAAAAGTATGGATTTCTGTGATGTAATATAAAAATATTAAAATTATTTTATTACAACTTTAAAAAAAATCATTAATATATCTTTTTATTTTAATGTTAATTTTTTTTCTTGTGGATTTCTTGTAAAGACATAAACTCATGATAAAAGTATACTGAAAATCACATGAAAATATTTCTTAATGAAAATCTTTCACTTCTAATTTCAATGTCTTTGGAGTACTAACTAAAATTTATCTTCTTAAACGTAGCAAACATGATCAGTAATAAAGAAGGCCATTCTGAGAGGCAGTTTTTGCTTTAATATCAACTTTCTTTTCACCTTTTGCTCATATCACATGATATACAACTGCATGTTCAGAAACCATATCATTGAGTCCTAGGTTTTCTAATCCCACGTGAGATGTATATATAGTAACATAGAAAATGTAAACCTCCTAATAGCTTATATATATAATACATAGCTACTCCAGAAAACTGGATTGGCACGTTAGCATTACAATCAAAACAATGCCACGAAGATCAGTTCTACTTTGTTTGCTTACGTATCTTCTATAAACTGCACATAACTTAGAAGACACATGAAATAACTGCTACAAACAATAACTATAATTACAAGCCAAAACACAATACACTACACTTGTCTTTTGGTCTTTAGCAGTTAATGCCACACTCCTCAACATCAGGACCAGTGACCCTTGTGATGAATGGATCAACTCTAACCCACAGCAGGGACAAAATGGATGCAAGCAGAATGGACCACACCACCACAATGGTTGGTGTTCTGTTCTGGCGCCCCAAGAGACCTTTGAGGAAGGGGTATAGATGGACAATCACCCAAAATGCAAAGAAAAGCTTACCAAAGAGGGGTCCCCAAGATTGGTAACCACTGTTGATGGCATATGAGATGCCTGCAACCACCCCAATCATGTTTATTATCAAAAGGGTTGTGGGGGGGATGAGAAGGGTGGTCCATTTGAACATGTAGAGTTCTGCAAAGTCTCCATCTTCATCTGAGGCCTTGGAGGTAACAGTGAAGTTGGTGTCAATTCCAGCAAGAACTTTGAGCAAGCCTTGGAAGACAGCAAAGAGATGTGCAGAGACACCACCAATAACCCAAAACTGTTCATTCCTCCACCACTCATCAATTCCAACACCGCTCCACCTCATCTCAAGGATTCCAGTAGCAAAGATGGAAAGAAAGAGAGAAATGAACCATATGCTTGCAATGTTACTGATCTGCAAACATATTAAAAGTTAGAATATTAGGTTATCAATACTTCCTAAGATGCATCAAACCTAGGTATCAGTAAAAAAGCCCTTATTTTCTAGAAAGCTCCTATTTCAAACAGTTATGAAGGTGATTTCTATAGGAGGAACAAGAGAGAATGTGGCTCAGGAGATCCTAGTTAATGTATTTCCAATTATGGGTGAAACAACCAAAAGAGTGATAGTAAGTATTAGTTGGCATTGGTTAATCATGATTAATCATAAATGACAATTAATTAATGCTTAACTATGTATATGAAGAAATAACAAACCTGTGGAATAATGAATTTGTTAGTCAGCAGACAGACAGCAGGCAAGATACAATAAATGAGAAGGGGAATGGCAGTGACTGGATAAATTGTGGTATTCACATATGCAAACCTTTCAAGCCACTTTAACCTTCCACCATAACCATACCATATGGGACAGTGTCGGCTGAAAAGAATTTCCACAGAACCTAACGCCCATCGAAGCACCTGGTTCAGACGGTCAGAAAGATTGATGGGAGCAGAACCTTTAAATGCTGGGCGCTTAGGCATGCAGTATATAGACCGCCAACCGCGGGCATGCATCTTAAATCCAGTAAGAATATCTTCTGTGACAGAACCATAAATCCACCCTATCTGTGGGACAGAAGACAAACAGTGAATGATCTTTTCAAGATAGTTATATTGTTAAATTGACTCAAATCATATTCATAACAGGGTCCACTTGGTGTCTTCATGTAAAACAAACCAGTAAGAGAAATTATTGCCTAGTTTATAGTTCAATTTGTTTGATCCTTAATGGATTAATTTGTCGGTAACAATAAGCTCAGTTGATAGGATTAGAATGCAACTGAAGAACAACAAAATTCAAAATCAAGGAACATAGAGTATAAGATTACACCACACCTCAGATCCCCATTCTGTTTTATCCTCATAGCCACAACTGATAACATGAATAGCTTCCTTAAGCAGAGTTTCTGGGGTAGCAGACTGAGGAACACCACCATTCTCCATAAGTGTAGAGGCAACAAAAACAGCAGACTGACCAAACCTTTTCTCGAGGCTCATTTGTGACATAAGTAGTGATTTCTCATCATCGAATCCAGTACCTGGAAACATATATTAGAAGAAAAAGTCTACTTAATTGGAAGCAACTAAAATCAATTTCTAAACAGATACTCCTGCTGAGTTGTTTTAGAAGCACAAAATTGTACACATTCAATGAAGTAAGCACAAAATTGTACACAATCAATGAAGTAAGCACAAAACTGTACACATTCAATGAAGTATATTTCAAGAGGCCTACCTTCTACTCCTTCTTCTATATCCTCTAGACTGAAAATGGGCACAGTTGGATCAGCATGCTTGCTAGATTTTTTCTTGTCAGATCCTTTCTTACTAGATTTTGAATTCTTTTTCCGATTTCCGCAGAGTGATGATAGGAACCCGGGCTTTTTATGCTTAGGCTTAAGAGGAGGCTCATAACCATATAAAGCTGTCCTATTGAAGACACATCCAGTACCCACATAAACAGGACCTTGAATGCCATCCAAGCCTCTCAAGTTTATCTGTTCCACAATTGTCACAAACAAAAAAATAAGTATCAGAGGTTAAATCTCATATAGGCCACAATAATAAAAAATAGTAACAGAAATCAGATATCTACAAAAATCAGATGAACAAAGAATAAGATACTTACGTCGAAGAAAACTGTATTACGATTGGCATATCGATCATTCCTATCAATACCATCAAATCTCTGTGGAAACTGGACATAGCAAACATGTTTACCAAGGTTGGGATCCATCATAAAGCACATAGCTTCCCTCAAGGCCTTGCTGTTGTTTATATAGTGATCACAATCAAGATTCAATAAGAACGGTCCATTAGTAAGAACTGCAGATACTCGAACCTGCAAATTATATAAATCACTACCAATAAGATGATGTCTGGAGATAAGTCAACTTTCACATTTTATATTGTAGATGATACTCACTAGTGCATTCATGGCACCAGCTTTCTTGTGATGTTGGAACCCTGGTCGTTTTTCACGAGAAACATAGACTAAACGTGGAAGTTCATTACCCTCAGTGTCAAGTCCTCCACTTTGGCCCAAGAAAACCTGCAGATATAAAATGTAATTTAGTGAATGACAGGCTTGCAGTTCTGCAAAATCCCAGCCAAAACCCAACATTATCACACCATAAGACTTACTCATATGTAATTGACAACAGAATGTTAGAAATTTTATAAATATAGTCCAAAGGATAATATGTAGAAACAATCAGTTACATTCATGATTTCAGTATTCTTAACTCTTCAGTCTAAACATTGTAACACATGCTTTATGTAGTAAGACAAAAACTTTGAGGAATGACTCCACAGCTAATAAATGAACAACAGATTGTACAATGTCATCATCATGAGAACTCAACCAACCTGGATCATTCCGGGATGGTCTCTGGTGTTATTTCCAGGCCATGGCGTACCATCTTGCATCACCCATCCCTCTTCAGGAACTTTCTGTGCCTTTGCAACAAGTCCATTTACACGGACTTTAAATTCTTCATATTCTCTCTGAAACATAAACAGGAAGTAATATTAAAAGATACCCTTATGAAATCCAAAAAACTCTCAAGTAATGCATGTACATGCCCAGGCAGCAGAATAATCCATTTGGAAGTCAATCTCTTACCTTCATTGCTCTACGATCCTTGACAAATGATGGATGAACCTTATCTTTCAGGTAGTCAATCTTTTGTGCAAAATACCACTCAGGTGCACGGGGTTCAATGCTATACTTCTTGCTAAAAGGAACCCATTTCCTTGCAAATTCTGATGTCTCAGCAAGTGCTTCAAATGTCAACATAGCAGCACCATCATCAGACACATAGCAAGAGACCTTATCCACTGGGTAGTCAACTGCAAGGATAGATAGTACAGTATTGGCAGTCACAAGTGGGGGCTCCTTTAACGGGTCAACTGTACTGACAAAAATGTCAACAGCAGCTAGTTGTGACGGTTCTCCTTCCCGATCATACCTGCAATTCACACGAATTTGGTATCACAACAATATCAGATTGAAAAAGAAAAACTAGTAAACTACATGCACTTATGCCATGATTTCCATGCAGAGAAGAATGGTTAAGCTCAAAGGGCCCTACCTCAGTGCAAGCCGGTCCAGATATGTTTCACGGTTTACAGGAAGCCACTTGGGGAATTGATCCAATATCCAAGATATGGCAAACCAAATCTCACATATAACAGATACCAACCACAATGGATATGCATTGGTCACTGGATTCGTTATCCGATAATGCAAGAAAAAGCAAAGGATAACTAGCCGCAGCATAATGACCATACGATATGGATTTATCCTAGATGACGGAATAGACACCTTCCTGGAAAGAGGCTGTCGAGCTTCATCATTCCTGCATAAAAAGAAAATTGGTCACACAAGAAACTCATTTGAAAGATTGTGCTTATTGACACAAAAACAGCTGTCTTCATTAGTATGTTACAAGTGTTAACTACTGAAGAACACAAAAAACAGCAAATATGATATAAAAGCATACATGACATTAAAAATATGCATTCATACTGACAGAGAAACGAGTACAGAAGCTTACAATACAACTAGGGCAGCAATGATTCTGACAAATAGTCAATAGATAAAAGTAAATACTCACAACAAAGAATCATCCACAAGCACATCGGTACTAGCATCAATATCCCCAGCTCCTCTTTCAGAAGCAGCTTGACCTGTGCTCATTGGAACAACATTCTTTTCTTGCTTCATCTTCCATCCATCAACTCTTTCTTTCCATGCAACATTGCCCAATCCTGGATCCCCAACCCTGATACTTGCTGCACAAGAATTTAACAAGTACCTCAAATTACAATCAGATAGCTGGATAAAGAAGAGTAGCAATCATGTATTATAATAGACAAGAATGTGTATAGACTATAGAAGGGGCAGAGAGTTACGAGATTGATTCATATCAGATGAATATGAAATATTATGGGCACGCTTCCCTCCGCCAACTGTAGGAGAAGCCATTGAGACCCTCTCAGGTGAGGCTGCAGACAACTCTCCAGATACCTGAATAAAAAAAATGCCAAATTTTGTCAGAGACCCAGTTTGAAGGTGAAAGTTGGAAAATATTAATTGACTAACATGTAGGAAGCTAAATGAATGACCTCCTGTCCACTGGTCAGCAGAGGAATGTGGTTGTGAGAAACATCCTTATCATAATTTGGAGCACCGACCTCCTCTCCTCGTGCATATGTCAATTGCCAGCTCAACATGCGCTCTGAAATCTTCTGCTTTTGGTTCTGATTTTGATTTTCTGAATCATAATTGAAGTCACTGGTACCATCAGCAGCACCACCATCCTCTTCTCCATCTCCAATAATTGCAGGACTTCCTGGAATCATTTAAATAAGTAGTTTGATCACTACATAGAGTCCGAAAGTAGTAGTTCTTCAAATATTAACCTGAGACTGCAGATCAAAACTGAAGGTGCAAAATCATGAAAAATAAGTAGTGTATTGTGCAAGAATAAAATATTCTTGTAACTATAAATCCTCATGACTAAAATGGAAGGGGAAAACAGAATTCTTAATCTAAGCATTTTATGATTATCTATTGACATGTGCACTATATGGGAAAAAAAATAAGCCTAGAATAAGGTAAGAAGTAACAACCTAGAATCCAGACCCTTCCAAACACCAGTTAACATTTTGCAAAATAGAAAATGGCAATGCAAGTCCAATTGATCAGGAAACTACAATCACAAAGATAATTAAGTTTTTTGGAGAAGTTAACAATGCATGAATGTAACCTACTACAAACTATCTATCCACTGAGCAGATTTGTTTTGAAAGAAATATAAATACCCGCTAGGATAGTAAACAGTGACAGAGCTAGATTATTTTTATTGGGATGACAAAATATATAAAATACTATTTAAAAACAATTTCTTTTATCTTATATCATAAAAAATTAAATGTTGGACAACAATTAATTTATAAATTTAAAATTCTGATCATCCTTTAATATGTGTGATCGTATATACTGTAATTTATATGTATGATTGGTTAAAAAATAAAGTAAATCAATCTTTTGAATTTTGTAGAAGACTACACATAAATTTCACATATTGGAACAAATTTATTGAATATAGAAGAATGCTTCTGATTGGAAAACAATTAGAAAATGTTGAGCTACACTATAATATACGCATATGTAAAAAAAAAATCTTCACCTTATAAGCCAAGAGATTTGAATCAGAAAATTACTGTCGAAGTCAAAAGTTATGTGTTCCTTTTGATTTAAGTTTCTTTATATTATTATTATATAGTACAGTTTTGCATAAAAATATATACTTTTTATATATGTGGTGGGAGATTTCTCAAATAACATTCTAAAATTAAGTTAATAGAAAACTATTTCATCCTGCATCATAGTTTTTTATATTTTTATATTTCCTCACCAACCATCACTGTAGCTCTGCCCAAGTGACAGTGTGAGTGTGGTCAACCTGTAGCCAAAACTGTCTCACTAGTTCAATCCTAGCTTATTAAGGTTACAACTACAAGCTTTGTTTAGTCTAATTTAGTGAACTTTCCTATACCTATAATTTTAGAAGTTTCAATTCAGTAGTTCATTGAGAAAATGTTCTTGAAGCAAAAGCATATATCTCTCATTTGGTCCACAAGAAAGTGGTCAATTTGCTTCCATGTGATTTCGGCCGAATAGAAGCATAAGGTCATATTCAAATCACATGCTACCTAATTCATTAACATTCAAATATTGAATCTTCCATTGCTATAATCTTTTGCAACTTCCCCAATTGCACTGTATGATGAAGAACAGTAAAAATTAACATAAGACAGATAACTCAGTCTAGATTAGCCTAATTTACCTTTGTGCCTCTTGTACCGGGTTTTGCACTGGGGGCAAGACTGATTCCCATCCTTCCTTTCATACTCATAGCAAGGCCTGCATACAGGGAAAGCACAAACATCGCACGCAGTGAATGGTTCACCATCCACAGTCTTCCCAACACTATCACCACAAATCTGGCACACTTGGGCACCCAATGCTGTCACTGGCTTTGCCTGAACAATAGCAATGGGATCAAAACACATCATCAAGTATCAACCAACAACCATTTCACCCAACAGTATCACAAACATTGGAGGAAATCAAACAGAAAACTTCTTATATATACTCACCACAGCTTCCCCTTCTGACTCCATAGTGCCCTTACTCAACACTTCTCAAATGTCAATAAGGGACCAAGGGTTAGTAGTTCAAGCCACACTCATTACTTTGCACACTTTCTTATAGCTGAGAACATCGAATTGAAAGATTCCCCTCTTCTGAAACTGCACCCTTTTTCTGTAGAAATTAAACCCATTATTACAAACATAAATTCAAGTTTTTCACAAGCATTCTCAACAATTTGCAAAGAAAAAAAAAACTTTTTTATGTCAAATTGAAGCAATAATTACAAAAACAAAACCTAGTTTCTAACAACCATTCTAAGCAGTTTACAAAGTGGAAACTAGGAAAAAAATAATAACCTCTCATCTAAAAAAAACAAAACTTTTGCTATATGAGAAAAGGCAAGGAGAAAAATAAAAACCTAAACCACGAAATCTCCTTTATGTACATGGCGGAGAGAACAAAGTACTTTTATCAAATAAAAGAGAAAAGAAAAAAAAAAAAAAAAAAGCCATTTTTCTTTAACATTCTCCATCATCAACTTTGAAACCCTTCACAAACAAAGGCCATGCAATAAAACTGCATATCCAGACGAAACTCACCTCAAAGAAACAATCTTTTCCACCAGTTTCCGCTGAAAACAGATAGATCAAAGAGAATCTGAACAACCCCAGATGAATTTTCAGGCAATGAAGCAAAACCAAACAAAAGCTCTCGACTTTGTAGCTCCCAAATGACAAAAGCAAACACCCCAGTTCATGAAACCCCCACAAAATGATAAAAAAGAAAGAGACTCGAATGGAGAAGTGGGTGAGAGAAAGAAAACAATGGATAAGTCTCCCTACAGAGACCCCCAGAAAGGTTGAAGCGTTTGTTTTTGTCAATTAATGGCTGCAATGTATTGTGTAGTGTATAGCTGTAAATGAATTGAGAGAAAAGGAAAGGCATAAAGAGGAGGAAAAGGACAACGCCACTACAACTAGTACACTACCACCGACACCTGTAACCAGAAATCATAGACACACAAACATTTCTCCCAACATCCATTCTCAGAAAAATCTTAATATTAGTAAATAAATACTTTTATGGAATAAAATATAACATATGATGGAAGAGTATAATAATAATAAATATAACATATGGTGGAAGAGTATAATAATAATAATAAAGTATAACCAAAGTATAATCAAATGAGTAGTAACTATTAAGGATTCAGAATATAAAAAAAAGGGAACTTTTTTTATGTGTTTTAAATTTTTTATAAAGTCTTCTTCTTCAGAGTACAGATGAGGTACTACTGCCAGGGAAGGTTTGGGGTCAGAAAATGTTAACGTTACGGTTTAGAAGATGACAAAGAAAATATAAAAGGAAAAAAAATTTTTGTCCATGTATTTTTTATTTTAAGAATAATCAAAGTTTTGAAAATCTGACACATTTTTTAAATTATTGGTTCAATCGAGGTTCAACTATATATTTAAAATAGTAAATAAAATAAATTAATCATATTAAATAAATATAATTTTATAATACTTAAAATAAAAATAAAATATTATTTTTATAAATAAAATATAACAATATTCATTAATAAGATAACAATAAGAAATTATTAAAATATAAACTTATTAGAGATTAAGATATAAAAATCTATAAATTAATATATATGCGTAAAATTATATATTACATAAAAATAATATATAGAAATTTCTAATTAGAATGTCATTTATATAAAAGTGAAAGAACAAATTTCCCTTATAAAGAGATAAGAATATTTAAAAGAAAATACTTCTTTGACGACACATTATCCAATAATAAAAAATTTTGTAAATTTCTATAATCTTATCCATTAAAAAAGAATAGAATAGTGACAATAATAGATGTCAGGAGAAAATGAGTTTCAATTATTAATTTTTATTTAAATGATTAAAACTTACTCCTACACTATCATGTAAATTTGGTTTTTCCATAAATCTGTTTCCAAAATTAACTTTGGTTTTTTTATAAACCTGTTTCCAAAATTAACTTTAACTAATTCGTGATCGATTTAACCAATATTTATCAATTCTAAAATCTTTTAATTTTCTATGTTAATTGATTAATTACAAGTTTGTTTATTGGTTTTGTCAATCCAATCTAGTTTTAACAACTATGGAAATAACTAATAATTTTAACTATTTATATTATCATGTATAAAAAATTAATCATTTACAACATGTTTATTAATTTTTTAAAAAATTATTTTAGTATTAAAAATACTCTTACTTTATATAAAAATACTATCATATATAAATTTAAGATATTTATTATTTATTATAAAATTTAATAATCATAAATTACATTTTATATTCTTTTTTCTGAAAAATCATATTTATCATAATTTTTAATTAATTAACCTTGCAATGACAGTTTGGAATATGGAAATGAAAGTGTTGAAATTTCCAACATGAAAGTGTACTTTGGTTTTTGGCTATGTTTGGTCTGTCAATAGAACCGTGCCACGTAATCAGACGATCGTTGGTTCCGAGGACGTAAAGAGAACTCTACAAAAAGAGTAAGAAAAACGCAAAAAGAAAGAAAAGAAAAGATACTTTTTTTAACTCGTAAATGAATTATCATAAATCAGTTGGTTCATTGTTAAAAGAAAAAAAAATTAACTAATTAAATTTAATTGGATTGGTTTAATTTAAATTTTATATTTTTTTTTAAAACTGGATCAAATTAAATAACTGTTAATTTAGTTCATCAAAATCCAATTAAAAATAAATAATAAAAATTATTTTTAATAAATCATAAATAACAATTTTGTATACCAAATTAGTCAAATTTATTAATTATTAATCTACCAAATTTTTTATTTTAATCCAAAATACCGAAAATATATATTATACTACAAATTATCATATCAAAACAATCAAATAATAGTTTAACAAACAACTAATTATATATAATAAATAATTATTTTGTAAAAAAAAAAAGGATTATTGTTAAACATAAAATTATAAAATATAAATTCATAATTAAGCTAACCGTACTATAAAAAATAAGATAAATTTTAAAATAAAATAAAACAAATATATACATATGTATATAGTTAATTAAGCTCGGTTTGAATCGGATTTAAAAATCTTAAATTAATGAATTGAACTAAATATCATCATAAAATATAAATTAATTTAATTAGTTCAATTTAAATTTTCTAATTCAAACAACCTAACTAACACCCCTAACTTGACCTTGTGATTATGTAAAAAAATTTCATCTTATTTATATAATTTTTAAAAAGAAAATATAGTTATTTTATTTCATTCCAGATATGGGTGCTAGGATTGGACCAAGCTACCTAAGTCATTGTATATCACTGAATTTGGTAAAAAATAAAGTAAATTTTTACACTTAACTATCAAACAATGAAAATTTAATAATCTTTTCTGCTTATATTTCTGTGACAACTTTGGCTATTTGAATAGAGAAACCAAATTTGAAAATAAAATATTATTTTAAAAATTAAATTAAATTTTTTATAAGCAAAAATTAAATTGAATTGAGTTATAAGTTTGATCTAATGACAAAATTTGGAGAAGAGAATGGAGAGATGGTGGGTTCTGATATTAGTTGTATGTTCAAATCTTTCTATTAACAAAAATTAATATATTAACTACTAACATTTGGCTTATAAATAAAACAAATTAAAATTTTTAATTATTTTAGCAATAAAATATTTTAATTAATAATATGGAGCGATATTAAGTATTAACATTTTTTAATCACAATATATTTTAAAGAAAATAGAAATGTGACATATGATAAAAATATTTACCGTTTTTATATGATAAATTTAATATTCATTTTTAAATAAATTATTTTAAAAAATATTTTCTTCTTCGAAAAGAATTTGCTTGAAAACCTATTTCAAGAATGTCAAAGTTTTCAGATTTCAACGAAAAATAAAGGAGAACTATTGGATTGAGATTGAGTTAAGATATTTTTTAAAAATGAATATTAAAATTAGTGTGAAATTAATCGATCTTAAATTAAATTTGATTTTGTATAAAAAATATGGGACTTCACTTTATTTAAAGTGCAGAAGTGTAATTTAAAAAACTCTCAAATAACTTTTTTTTAATAAAGTTTCACTAAATATCACTTTTCTTATTTAAAATTCAAAAATATTTTTTTAATTTTTAAATTTTCTTTATTAAAATTGTTCGTTTATAAGTTATGATATATTTAGTTATGTTGAATGTGACATGATATTAAAGATAGAAGAGGTTAAGATTAAAGAGTAAAATGATTTATAAATATAAAAATATGTTTTATATTAGTATTTTTTTTTTTGGTACGTGCTAACAGGAGAAAAAGAACAAAACGTGAATTAGGAAATAAAAAAAATATTTTTGAATTTTTAAAACTAAAAATGATTTTTGGTAAATATTTAAAGAAAAAAAATTTATGTAAACCTTTAGAAAATAAAGTACAACCGCAAATTGATAAAAAAAAAAATATCATTTAACATAAAATCAAATTTATATATGACACTTTATGATATCAATAAACATAGTGCATTTCGATTCAAAAATATATGACACGTTATATATTTATTATGGATTAACAAAACAGTAATTACTTGGAATTTAGTCACTCCCACGAGTATTTTTTTTTTTAAATCGAACTCAGATTCTTTTCACAAATTTTAATTTTATATTGCGAATTGAGCTACACGTCATGGGTGGAGAAAAACATATGATACTGGTTTACTTTTATTTGTAAATTTTATTTAATTTAAAACATGTGTACAGTAAAAAAATTCACGCTTATATGATTAAAAATTTGTGACAGAATCATTATTTTAGGGGGAGATAATCAGTACCTCTATCTTAATATTTCGTCATAATTTAAATTTTAAAAAAATGTATAAACAATCACATCCAACTAAAAAAACTTTAAAATTAACAAATAAGTGCAATTAAAATAGAGATAATTAATTAATTTATACAAAGAAGAATATTAGCAAATGGGGAAGTTTTTAAATGTGTTTCATCATTTAAGGAAATTGCACTAATAAATTTGAATAATAAATAAAATTGAGTTCATGTAATTAAAATTACATTACCAAGTATACCATCAAAATTAATTCTATAGTTAACAAGTAGAGTTTAACTGGCATACATTGTCCGTGTAAATTTTACAATGAAAGTTGATCATGACTTTTCATTTATGTGAATTTTAAAGTAATAATGAGTAAAGTCAACAAATTCACCATAATAACGAATTGTGATTGAATGTCAGTGTAAAAATAAAAATCTTTACACTCACCGTTAATCATGACTTTTTATTTATGTGAGATTTTTAACGTAGTAATGAGTAAAGTCAACAAATTTACCATGAATGAAGGGTTATGATTAAATATCAATATAAAAAATTTTACACTGACAGTGTGTACCAATTAAACTCTACTTGTTAAGTAACTAGACACATCAATATATTTGAATTTTGATGTTTAGAAAATCAAATTTACACCATTGTTGAAGTTTTCATTTTCGTAACAAACGCATAAGAAGAACATATGTAGAACATAAGAAAATATAACCTATCTAAAATTATCTTCATTGGATACGCTTATAAGTGATAAAGGAATCAACACATTTCTATATAAGCACATAAGTAAAATTTTATGCATTTATACTTATCATTCACTTAAATTAAATAATCATTCACGTTAAATATATTTTTTGTATCCATGAATGTTTCTCATTGAGTTACAATGAGATAATTTTCAACAACAAAAATAAAAGAGCTAAAAAATAAGAAAAGATATGTTTAACATATAAAATTATCTCATTGTAATTCAATGAAAAACATTCATAGATAACAAAAAATATATTGGTTCAACGCATAAAAGTTAAATTCTCACCCCAGTTAGAGAGATTTGATACATTGGTTGAATATTCGTTGGTAAAGAAATCAATTGATAAAAAAAGAAACATAAGCAAAGTGTAAAAGAATACTTGGGTTTTTAGCTTTGATAGGCAAGTGAAATACTATGTGGTTGATAGGTTTGAGAGAATATTAAAAGTAGGAATGACAATGGGTCGGGACGGGCACGGGTAGTGGTTACCCGCGACCGACCTATTATAAAAACCCATCACCCGCTAAAAACCGTCGGATTTTTTAAATATTTGCAGGTATCCACGGGTACCCATGGATATTTTTAAAAAATAAATATTTTAAAATTAAATATTTTTTATAAGAAGTTTTATCAAATAAATCATTTATTTTTTGGAAAATCTAGAAATAAAATTATACTAGTTTCTACAAGATTAATTAGATATAAAAGTAAATTAATATAATATATTATAAGAAAATATTTAATACAAATAAAATATTTATTTTATATTATTGGCATTTTTATAATAAATAATTTTATTAACTATGAAGTTTTTGTAAAAAAATAATATTGATATCAATAAATTTGATAATTAATATTTTAAATTGATTTATTTTCCAAAAATATTATCTTTTTTAACTTATATATATATATATATATATATATATATATATATTATTTTAGTTTAGCGGGTACCCGCAGCAGGTACGAGTACTATGATACCCATACCCGTGCCCGTTAAGGAGCGGGTAGAAAAAAACTCGTACTCACAGGTAACGGATACCCATATATACTATCCGTACAGATATTTTTGTGGGTTTTATCCACGGGTGTAGATTTTTTTGTCATCCCTAATTAAAAGACTCATTGGGTTGTTAGCTTGAAAAGGTTATTGAAAGACTGCATGGCCTAAATCATAGTCTTTTTTTTCACTAACATGTTTGTTCAAATGAAATTGAGCTTAGATTTATTAAAACTCATTTGGAGTGGTTTCTAGTTTTTAGTTTTAAAAGGTATTTTGAAAACAAAGATGTGTTCAACAAAATTAATTCTAATTTTATTTCTTAGTCATTTTTAAAACAATGTTTACCCTTGTAAAAAAATAATATATTTGGTTTTGAGATTTTTGTTTATATTTTTACTTAAACTTATCACTTGTCATCATCAGTCACTGACATTCATCACTCTCCACTCGCTACCACCTCCAATTGTTAGTCATTGTCTTTCACCTCCAACCATTAGTTAATTGTTATCACCTCCAACTCTTGGTCAACAGTCATTATTTTCAATTATCGATCACAAACCCTACATTTGATTGTCGATCATCAATCACTACCTCTAACCATAAGTTACTAGTTGTCATCTCTAGTTACTAGTTATCAGTCATCGGTTAATAGTCATCAATCACTACCTTCGACTACTAATCATTGATCCCCCCATCTCTAATCACTAATCACTAACTACCAACTCAAGTTTCTAGCCTCTAGCCATTGGTTGTTAGCTAGGGGTGTTAATTGATCCATATCGGTCCAACAAACTCAATGATCCAAATTGAACAATTAAATTGATTAAAAAAATCTTGCTTGAGTTAGACCCGAACAAACCACTAAGAATTTTTTATATTGACTTAGAAAATCTTCAAAAAGTTGAGCATTAAATAATTTGTGAGTGAGTCGAGTAGAATCTTCTAATGAGATGATACCACATTTGATGAGAGCATCTTGTAGCAATGTTTAGTGGAGAGCATCTAACAGAGCATTTGGAGTGGAACATAAACAATCACTCTAAAGGAGGTTTAGACCTCGATTCAAACTAAGGAGTTTTCAAAAGCTCTAAGATTCAAAAGTAAGAGATATGGAGACCAGTTTGTCGACAACAAAAGGGAAGGGAAAAATGTAATCCGACCTAAGGACACTTTTGAAGGATGCATGAAGACTCCTTTATCTTATACTATATAATTAGGCATAGGGTTCATTTGTAATTTTTGTTGACTTTTTAATAGGTTGACTCTCATAATTAGCCTTTTGTTTGACTGTGTATTTTGGTAACCTTTTCCAGAGGGTACTATCATCATGAGTTGTGTAGAATGAGAGGACTTCTCTTTTGGGCTTGGGCATGGTTCTTAGTTCACCCCCTTCTCTAAAGAGCCACATCCCTCATCACATAAGAAACATGACTACTATTGTTACTCCTTTTTGCCAATCCACTCCTATTCACACTTTACACATGGTTAAATGCATCTAGACATGTTTAGGACCATGAGAGAAATTCATATTTTAGCTCTTATTTCTGCTATACCCCTTAGTCACACTTTAAGCATGTCTAATGTATCTAGACTATTTTGTGGGTGGGTGCATAGATGGGTCAAACAAACCATAGTTAGTGAATTATGGTTGAATTAGCTTGACTCAAGTTAGCCTAACCATAAGTTACACTTAACCATGGTTCTTGTAGCTCGTCTTCTCTTCAAGTTGTGAAAGCATTTTTCTATTGATTTTATTCACAAGCATGATTAGATGGTTTCATGCCCATCCAAGTTTGTGTTGTAACTAAGGTAATAGTGCTTTTACTCCTTTAAGTTTCTAGATTTTCCCATCAAGTTCTGAGATGGAAAGTTTTGAAGTCAGTGCAATACTTTTGTTACAGCAACATGATAAGATTGGGATCTTAATGCAATTAAAGGCCTATAATTATCTAAAAAAATTTATGGATTGGTAAGAAGTGAAAAAATATATTTACAAGTTTCCAAATAATTATGACTTTTGCAACTCATAACACTTGGAATAGAAGCTTCGAAAGTCCTTTTAAATTTGCAATGAGTTACTGCAGACTTAAATGAGCTACTAGCAATTATCGTAGCAAGAAGGTAGAGACCATTAATAGTCAAATTATCAAGGCATGATGATATCAACTTTTCATGTTTGGTGTACAGATAAAATCTATATCATCCTGAGGACATGAATCTCTTGCTTAATGTGAGGTGCTCCAAAGACATCTTCAACATGAATTTTTAGTGACTCATAAAACATCCAAATTATTATTAAATTATCAATATATCATTCAAAAGTAACCATAGTTAAAATGCAACAGAGGATATTTTTTGTTTAATTATAGGTATCCTTCACTATAGGCAATTATGTTCCTTCGAGTATTTAATGAATGTGCATATACCTAAGATTCAAACCTGAGACCTCTGGTTAAGCTAGAACAACTCTACCATTTGATTAATATGCTTGGAAGTAAGGCAATGAAGGAAATGAGAATACTAGATGTAATTTTTAATAAATTTTTTAGTGTGTCGCTAACATTTCAAATATCATATTGTAATAAATATAATCTAAAATATAATCGCAAAATATCATATCATGATAAAGAATATGTTGGTAAATTCCCTAAAGAAAGGGAAATACACACATTTACATCATTTTTCCATATTATAAACTTGGATAAGTACCTAAAGGCAAACACAAAGAAAATGAAAGTCTAATTAACTAAAGTGAAAAGCTAGTAGAAAAATTATTGAAGAAATGAAAAACTAACCTATTTTTGAAATATTTTTCAACTTTTTTCTCTAAGATTTTGTAAAGGGAATGCCAAGTAACCATATGTAGCATGTAATTAATATTGTTGAATCTCATGGATGATGAGTATGTAAATGCAATGGGCAAGAGAACGACGAAGAAGGAAAATGGACAGGGAGATTCATTAGTACTTGAACTCAAGGGTGATTTTCAAAGAGTGAAAGTGTTGATAAGGGAGGAATGCACACCATCACTACAACAAGCCCTATGATATCTAGAGAGAATTACAGTGACATGCTCACCATACTATAGGAAGGATACTACTTATGAGACTTGTCAGCAATTGAAAACTACATTGTTTTCCTTCTTATACGATAACTATAAATGACAAATTTCCCTTTTTTTTTTCCTTGAATAAGTATATTATAATATATTATAGATTATGATGAAAAATCAGTGTGTTGGTCTTATCTTTAGCATGTTACGACTAAGATGGGTTTTGGTAGCAAATGGATAAAATGGATTCAGGAGTGTGTAACCATAACCAAAATTCAGTGCTACTCAATGGCAGTCCCACAGAGGAGTTTAATGTATCACGAGGCCTTAGGCAGGGTGATCCTCTTTCATATTTTTTGTTCCTTATAGTAGCTGAGGGGTTGAGTCAAATGATTTAGGAAACCATATATGTAGGTCTTTGGAAAGGGTATGAGACATAGAGAAGAAGGCTCAGTCTTTCACACTTACAATTTGCATATGACACTTTGTTGCTAGCTAAGAGGGATTAGGGGTCAGTAAAAGAGATTAAAGTGGTGTTGAAGAACTTTGAGCTTGTCTTTGGATTGAAGTTAATTTTCATAAAAATGGGTTGAATACATGGCCACCAATGCAAACTTTGGTAAAAAGAAGTGATTAGCCTCCTAGAAAAGCAAATACATATCATCATCTAGTAGATTGGTCCGACTTAAATTCATATTGTCTATGTTATCAATCTATTTCCTTTTATTCTTCAAGGCTCCTTGAGATATCATTTCTCACCTTGAATCTATTTTCAAAAATTTCTTATGAGGTAACTCTAGGCGTAATAGAAAGGTTAATTGGGTTTCATGGAAAAATATGTGTAGAAATAAAGACGATGAGGTTTGAGGCTGAGATATGCATGTGTTTAATATTGCCTTATTAAGGAAATGGAAGTGGAGCTCAAAAGTGAAATTTAATAATCCTTAAAGCCAAATATAAGTAGGCTCATGGTCTTTGGGTTGTCAGATGTGGCTCTTATTCTAGGTGATGGAGGGATCTGAATTCGATTAAGTAAAAAAGTAAATGGTAGGGAGATTGGTGGATCAATAATGTGTCACATGGTTTAGGGGATGGTTCTGATGTTTGTTTTTGGACGTTAGGTGATACAAAATTGTGTGATGTCTACCCTTAGTTGTATAGACTAGCAAAATTTCCCATTGTGTTAGTTGTAGATATGCAAGACTTAAGGGGAAGGGTGGAAAGGGATGTGGAGACGAAGACTTTTTGCCTAGAAGGGTCTGGAAGATAATCTTAATTGAGTTGAGGTTAAATAATGAGTGTTAGATAGGTGGGTGTGAGAAGTGTAACACCCCTATTTTTAATGACTAGATGAATACATTATCTGTTTGAATTTCAATTTAGAAATTAGAAATAGATATTATGAAATTATATCCATAATCTTAGTAATACATTATTAAAAACCAATATAAAGTGGTAAAATAAAAAATAATATTATTAAATTATAAAATAGAAATTACATAATTTATTATTGTAATTTAAAGAATTTTTTGAAACAAAATTTTTTTTTTTTGAAAAATAAATTTGCTAAGCGAAATTTATTTGCTTAGTGAAAGGAGTTTCTTCACTATTAAGAATTGTTACCACTAAGCGAAGGATGTCCATTGACCGACATTCGCTTAGCAAAGCTTCGTCGCTAAGCAATGTGAGAGTTTCTTCAATATTAAGAATTGTTCTTGCTAAGCGAAGCTTCGTGGCTAAGCAATGTGAGACATAATTACATTAAACGTCGTTCAACGATCATTCATTTCAAAGCAAATTTATTTTTTGTATTTTATTTGTTTAGCGGCCAAAATTCGCTCAATGAGTAGGCCCAAATTTTGGCTATAAATAAGGAAAGTCATTTGCGAAATAGGAAGAAGAAAAACAGATTCTTGACACTAGGATAAGGATTCAAAGGGTCTTCATGACTCACCTTTAAACTTTTATTGAGGTAAGGGAGGAGTGAGATTTATAAACCTTTGTGATGTTAATCTTAATAAACTTAGATATTTTTACTACTCTTACGATTGTTATTAATTCTAAAACTAAGTTTTGGTTGTCCATCAAATATTAATTGTTCTTACCTTGATTTTTAAATTTTTAGTTGATTATTCAATAATATCTAACTATTCTAACTCTTATTTCTCTAGAAATTATAATTTGGTCATTCATTATTATTCTTCAAATATTACTTTTGATCCTTTATTTATTATTTTTAGGTATTACAATCTGGTCATTTGTTTACTATTTACCATTTAACTCATTTTTCAAAAGTATTTTTATCCATTTCTATAAATTTATTTCGTTATATTATTTTCATATAATACATCCTGGTTCTTTGATATTAATTATTTCAGTTTTACTTAAAATATTATTTCTATTACTCTTCATCATAAATTAGAATTATGATGCATTTTGAATTACACAATTTTTATTTGTAAAAATTGTTATCCTTGGAATTATTAATAACTATCTTATAATTTTATGTGTATATTACATTTTACTCAAAGGATGATTAGTTATATGTTGAATGCTCATGGTAAAATATATTTATATCTTATAAAATATTTAAAAAATTGTGTGTAAAGTTTGGTTATGAAAATATCATAATGAATACTAGCAAAAACGTAGGTGCGACAACGCCTTGTATTCACATTTATATTTTAATATGGGTAACAATTTTAAGGTTTTAATTTAATATGTTTTTTAATAACATGATAGAATATATAAATCATTCACCATGTCATTTTGTGTACAATAATTTTAGTTTAATATGTTTTTTATTTATGTTAACATGATAGAAATATATCAGATCATCAACGTATATGTAAGATTTGCAATAATGAATTTGAGAAAATTGAGAGAGAAGAGAGTTTGAATAAAATTAAATATCTTGTTGTGCATGTGTATTTGCATTTTTGTGTACAATAATTTTAGTTTAATATGTTTTTTGTTTATGTTAACATGATATAAATATGTCAGATCATCAACATATATGTAAAATTTGCAATGAATTTGAGAAAATGAAGAGAAAAAAGAGTTTAAATAAAATTAAACATCTTGTCGCGCATGTATATTCACATTTATGTTAAAAATATTTATAATCGAAGGTATACATACATTATTGTTGTTTAAGGAATGCTGATTTGTGATAAAGTAGAACTTGTGAATATATGCATTTATTAATGTGAGAGAAGTCATAAAATATTTAGAAGGGTAAAATAGTTATAAAATGTGGACACCAACATGTTCTGTTCTCATTATATATTAATATATATATATATATATATATATATATATATATATATAAATAGTAGAACAATTATCTATGTTGGATATAATTGTTTTATAGTAATTCTTTTCTTAAAGTTATAAGGTTGATCTAGTAACAAAGTTTATATTCGGGAAGGTAGAGGTTGCAGTTTCAAGTCTCTCTAATGACAAATTAGTTTGTTTTTAATTTTCAAATACCTATAAAGGTAAGTTAGATTAGGAATACAGGTTGAGAAAGGTAACCTGGGTTCTTGAACGAAAAAATGATAATAATACATGCACATTTCAAAACATAAAAGGAGAAACTTCTTTTTATTGTTAAAAAAATATCAAAATTGTTTTAAAAACATAATAATAAACACAAACTCACAACCGGTTTTGCCAAATGCATTTTTGTATTAAAAATATATTTTGAAACTAAAAATTAAAAACTCAAAAACACTTTAAACGAGACTTATAATTATGTAATAAGTATTATACATATTACATATATTACACATATTATGTGTAAGTATATATATCTAATATAATTATGCAATATATTTAATTATTACATGTATTATACAATGTATTATAATACGTGCATGATATAAAATTATATAATATCAATTGCAATGTATTATAATGCATTATATTTTATATATATATATATATATATATATATATATATATATATATATATGAATGAGAGTTTTGTTATTAAACCAACTTTATAGATCCAACAATAATACATATTTAATAGATTATATATAATATATGTATTATGCATGTGATACATAATAATAATAATAATAATCTTATACATGTATTACATATGTATTTATATAGAGAGACAGGACAATTCGGGTGAGAAAAAGAGTTACGATAAAAAATAAGAAAACATAATAATAACTATAAAATTCAATAAACAGTTTAGATTGAGTTGTTAATTAAACAAATTTTTTTAATTTAAATAACTTTTATCAAATATGATTCTTTTCGTCAATCTTCCGGATTCTTATTTTGTTTCATTGGATTTTCATTAAGTTATCATTGAATTATAGAAAAACTAAAGAAAATAAAATTGAGAAAACTAAAACTAAAATTACTGAGCTTAAGAAAATAAAAACAAAAATAACTTGATCTTATAAGAATTAAACAACTATTTAAGATAAATTTATAAAAATTAAGGGTCTACTCATAATTTTTAATATATATGTTTTTTATTTTTAAATATTTGTAATGTTGCATAGCAAATGGTGAAAACTAGATTTATTTTTATCGTTTTCAGTATAAGTATTTAAAAAATAAAAATATATTGAAAACGATACAAAAAAGTTGTAATGAATAGTATTGTAAAAATTTTCTAGTCATCATCACACATGTAAACTTTACCATATTTTATGCATTGTTTTATATGTTACCATGTTACAATATCTTTTATCTCTTTTATTTTCTCTAAATTAAATCTCATTTACAATCATTATATTAATAAGTTCAAGTATTTGTATTTAAATTTTAAAACTTATACATAAATCTGGAGTATTAAAAATTATCCAACCGATTTGTGATATAATATTCTTTATTTTCTCTCAATTAAATCATAATTACAATTACTAAATTAATAAATTTATATATTTCCACTTAAATTTTGAAATAAGTTAATTGGTATACACAATCAGTGTAAAGATTTTTACACTACTTTCAATCACAATCCTTCATTCATTCATGGTAAAATTGTTGACTTTACTCATACTTATTAGTACTTTGACTTTACTCATACTTATTAGTACTTTAAGAGTCACATAGATCAAAAGTTATGATTGACAGTGTATATCAATTAAACTCTTTTAAAATTCTTACAAATAAATAGCTTAACTATTTTTAAAATTATTAATTTTATCAATTAATTTTTATTAACAAATTATTTAAAAAGATTACCTCCATTTCACACAAATCACTTTACTAGTTAAAAAACAAAAAACACAATCCATATTACAAATTTAGCATAATTTTTATTTTATTTATATTTTTAAAATCTTTAAATAACATGTTATTTTCTATTTTATTTAATATATAAAAATATTGATATGAATGGTTGAAAATCTAATTATAACTTAGCTAAACAGGTGACGATGTCGTTTGTCCTTCTTACAAGACTATTAGTTTTATGAAGTTTTATTGATTTTTTTTTCAACTAAATACTTATTAATGACGTGTTTTACAAACAGAGTCAACAATATTACAATTAGACTAATTAATTATTTATTATTATTTTTAAATTTTATTAATTATCAGTTATTTTAATAGTTTTTTATTTTTTTAAACTAAAAGTTGTTTAAATAATACTTGATATATTTATTATTAATTAAAGAAAATTTCTATGCTTGATAATGTTTTTTTAAAGAAAGTCAGCAATATATACATTATATTCAATCATAAATTGGTACTATTTTATAATAATTATATTTTTTTTATAGGCCAAAGTATATTGATGTAGCTAAAAGCACAAGATATGTCTAGCTTAAAAAAAATAGAGTTCACCTATGATAAAGCAAAAATAACAATTAAATAATTAAACACAAGGATTCATAACTCATGCTAGATAAGAATGAAAAGTCCACTTCATTGCATGTAATGAAAATCTTCTGTCTCAAATTGGTATTTGAATTTATGTCCTCCAACCAATCGATAAACATCATATCATATAATGAACTATATAGGATATAAAAAAATTATAAAAGAAAATTCATTAAATGACATAACATTGGGACAAGAATTGAGAAAGTTGGGACAAAGGATTTTCATCCCATTGCATGACATTATTTCCCTGATGATAGTTGTACTGTCTAAACTACATTAGCCACCTCCGTTAATTGATCTTTGAAGATTCTTGTATTCCTAGTCTTCCAAATATATCATAATACCGCAAACCAAATAAAAGACCACGATTTCCTTAGACGTAGTTTTCCATTAACAAGGCCCAAAAATTGTAAATAATGCTGCTAAAACCATTATGTAGAGACATGGATATGCCCCATGAAACACATAGTTTAGACCAAACCTGAGTAGAAAATACACTCATAAAACAGAGGATGACATGTTTCTACTAACTCATCACAAAAAAACACAACTTGCAGCTTTGTCATGTAGAATTCCCTGCTTACTTAGATTGTTTCTCATTGACATTCTATCTACTTCCAGTCTCCATGCTAGATATTATACTTTCGAGGGAATCTCTTTTGCCCATAGAACCTTGAAGAATGAATCTTTGTGGTGAGACCCTACTGACACCAAAATTCTATAAGTCAACTTTATTGAGTACATCCTTGACTCCTCCGCTGCCCATCTCCAACCATCCTGAGTTGTCTCATTCAATCTAATAGAGGCCAACATTAGATTTAATTCTCCTAACTTATTCCCTACCAAACAAAAAGGTGTCTTCTCTAACTCCATTGCCAAATCATCTCCTTCCCCCATATGTCCTGAGATACTCTTATCCTTTGCTAACTCGAATAGTCTTGGAAAACCTTCTTGTAAACTCATCCCTCAATCTAGATATTATTCCAAAACTAAATGTTTCTCCGATCCCTCAACTAACATGCTGGGACCACCAACCTTCCTCTCCTAACCCACCTATTTCTGTTGATTGCAAATCATTCTACCACCTACAGCATCTCGATCCTTTTGACTCCCACTGATCATCCTACTTTTGATATCTTGACTACAAGATTTGACTCCACAATCTATTACCTTCTGATAATGATCTCCACTTCTATTTTTCTAGCAAAGTAATATTGAACTGGCTCATATCCCTTAGCCCTAAACCCTTTTCTTCTCCTCTTGATCTACACACCCTCTTCCAAGACACTCAATTCACCTTTCAAATCTAGAAATTATGATTGATAATATAATTTTTATTAAACTCTTTAAACAGTTAAATCATGTTTTTTTAATTATATAAATTTAAGAGTACATAGGATACACATTTATAATGGAGAATACATTTATTAGTTTTATGGTTATCTTAAAATTTAAATTTATTATAATTTATTTTTTAATTTACTAATTTTACTTGATGAACTTATAATAAAATTATATTTATTATAAAATTTAGATTCTAAAATTAATATTATATTCTGTAAAAAAATATTTAATTTGCTATTAATTATAGGTGGAGTTTTTATATGTATGCTTTGTTATTAATTATAGGTAGAGTTATTATATTCTCTAAAATCAATTGTTATTAATTACTCAAGACTCGTTTTTTAATGGTTACGCAATGCAGGATGGAAACTTTTGTTTTCTTCCAAAATTTACATGTAAGATTGAGTTTTTTACAGCTCATTAGAGAAATTTTCAAGCTTTTCAACAAAGATTTGTGCAATATCTCAAAATAAAATTTTCAAATATCCCAAAAAACTATTTACCAGTGATATCCGGTGACAATTGGGTTAAGCCCAACTCTAACAAATTCTCCATTCAAGCAATCCTCCAATACAATTCAAATAGTAAGCAATGAGTGGCAGGACCAAATATTACTCTAGTCTAGGGTTTGGAGCAATAGTTTAGTGGCAGAGTGAATTACATGAATTATGTGATTACAAGTCGGTGGATAGCAATGGTGACATTTTTCAAACCATGGGAAAATAGTGACACAGAATGCACTTGGAACCAAGACAAATGTGGTTTGGAAACATGACATTTGTGTTGATAGAGATCAAAGGAAAATTCAGTATAAATATTGTCAAAAAGTATTGACAAGGGGTGTTTACAGATTGAAACATCACTTGGTTGGAACACAGAAGGATGTTGGTGCTTGTAAAAGTGTAAGTGATGAAGTGAAGAAAGAGATGTGGAATGTTATTTTTAATTTGCAAAAAAAATTGATGAAGAAATTAAGCTCTGTAGGGGATGAAGAGGATGGGGAAGAATGACAAGTTGGTAAAAAGAAAAAAAGTATTAAGAGTGAGTGACAAAAATATATTTAAAAACAGGGGAATAAGCACACAAGTCACCATTAATAGCATGTTCAAGAAGGATCTTAGAGAGGATGCATGTAGAGAAATTGCAAGATTTTTCTACCTTAATGTCATATCTTTCAACATGGCAAGGAGTGAATCATTTCTGAAAATGATTGAAGCAATTGCAAAACATGGTCCAGGATTTAAACCTCCTTCATATAATGACATCAGAGTTGAGCATTTAAAAGAAGAGATTAAAGACATAAGTAAATCTTTGGAAAAACATAAGACTGCATAGAAGAAAACAAGGTGCTCTATAATGACTTATGGTTGGACAAACAAGAGAAAGAGGACTATAATAAATTTTCTAGTGAATAATCCTAAGGGAACAATGTTTTTGAAGTCTATTGATGTTTCTTCCATAATAAAAACAACATATAAAATATTTGAGATAATAGATGAGGTTGTTGAAGAGGTTGGGGAAGAGAATGTCATCTAAGTTGTTACAAACAAAGCTTCTATGAAATTGTTGATGGAAAAAAGGACAAAATTGTATTGGACACGATGTGGAGCACATTGTATCGACTTGATGCTAGAAGACTTTGAAAACAAGATCCTGATTCATCAAGAAACAATTTCTAAAGCAAGAAAAATAACAACATATATATATATATATATATATATATATATATATATATATATATATTCAAGGAGTGCTCTCATTTGATTTAGAAGTTAAAAAAGGTCTAATTGCATGTATAGAAAGAATGGTGCTAGATAGGGATGAACAAACTTTAATTGATGTTCAAATAGAAGACTTCAAAAATAAAAAAGGGTTATTTGGTAAACCCATGGCAATTAGAGCACTTGGTAAAAAGACTCCAGCAGCATGGTAAGAAACTTATGGAGATGAACATCCAAAGTTACAAAAGTTCGTCATTCGTGTATTAAATTTGCTTAGGTACATACAAAGAGAAGAAACCCTTTGAAGCAAAACACCATGAATAGTGTTGTTTTTATTATGGCTAATTCAAATTTGGCAAAGCCAAAGCAAGCTAGAAGAAGTAATGGAGAGCTACCACTATATTGAATTCAATAACGAATGAATTTTTGAAAATGATGGAGTTGACGTGAATGAAATCAATGAACTCACTAAAAAATTGAATATTTCAAATCCAAATGAAGATGATGATGATGTTCTTCAAATGCCACCTTTAGATGAAAGTCATCTTATTACTATGTTTAATTAAGTAGAAGATCAAGAAGATGGAAGAAATAATGACATCTTAAATGATTATGATTTTAACTTAGATGATTTATTTTAACCTTAGAGATAGAGTTCTAGAAATACTAATTAGATGTTTTAACATTTAATATCTTTTGCTTGTTGAAAATTAGAAGTTCAAAATTTGAAGAATTGAAATTGTTTTGTTTGCCATTTTAACTATGAGTCTAATATGAATTTTAACTATTGGCTATTTAACTTATATTGTGCTTATATTATATTATTGACTTTTTACTATAAATTTAAATTTAATTTAGTATTTGAATGCATTTATATATATGATTTTTAATATTTTATAATTCTTATAGAATCTAGATTTCGAGTTACGATTATATATTTACGATTTTGTAAACCTCTATGTGAGTTGCATTAGAATCATTCTATATTTACGATTTTGTAAACCTCTATGTGAGTTGCATTAGAATCTCAATTCTGTCAACATTGATAACAAGGCCTCCCCATATGAACTGAGGCATAAAGCTGCATAATACAAGTGACATCATAATAATCAAAGAACTTCCAGAAAGATAGACACTGACTATTCAACTTTGAAAATGATGTTGTAACACATGACATGGTTTGATGCTTGTGTTAAAAACTTTAGACCATTTTCCTCTTCTATGTTAATGGAGATTCTGTTTAATTGTTTATTTTTACAGAACATTATATTTGTATTGATTTATAATTCTTTTCCTTATGTCAAGTATTTCTTTATGAGATTGATTGTTTCAGAGGAATATGGCGCATTGGCACTTGATGTGATATAGTAATATAAGGTTATAAACTGGTTTTGGATGATACCTCTTCATTGTACGATTAGATGTGGCAATGTGAAGTTTCTGGGAGTCTACTTTCATATATAGACGTAGATATAGATTATGTTAAAGAAGATAAGACATCACTTTCTCAGTTTATACATTAGAATGAAACAGAAATGAAGAAAAAAGAAATGTAAAATTAAAATTCAAAGCAATAGGTTCCTACTAGATTGAGGTTTATGTATTCATAGACATTATGTTAGATAGGAAAAGCTTATACTCTAAATTGGTTCAATATTTTCCATTTCTATATTTCACTATTGCAACTGATACTCTCTTGACCTTCACAAGAGCCTCTATAAATTTACGCAATTGTATTTAGCTTGTCTTGGATTATACGTTGAGTCGCTGATGGTAGTATTTAGCTATCTGATAAAAAAAATAGAATATTACTCCATTTCCTGCTTTGCCTGTTTCTCTGTGATGCAGCAAGTAGCCAGGTTCAAATTTGACATCTTTTCAGCATTGACATGAGAACATGATATGTTAATTATCAAATGGAAATCTAACACACACACACACACACACACACATATATATATATATATATATATATATATATATATATATATATATATATATGCCAAGATATTTTTTAAGGAAGAAAACCAAAAGATAATAAAAGAAAATAAAGAATATTGAAATTTGTGTTCGCAATACTTTAGGAATCTTCACTGTCAGGAAGAAGTCATGACAGTCCCCACTCCCAAAGGCTTATGAAGTGGGGTGAATGCATGCAAGCCTAGCCTATACAACATCTCTGCTCTTTTCTTATGAAGTTCCTGATTCTTGCTTTTCTTGCCACTAACAGGCAAATCGACCAATACATGATCTTCAAATCCAAATTCGTTGTGATGGTTCCAAAATTCCAGGAATTTATTTCTGGAATGCATCCATCCAGGTTCAACATATGCAATGTTTTCAGCCAATACTTAAGTTACTATTCCTCTGAGCTGAGTTAATAGACAATTTTCTCAAACCCTGAAAAGTAACTCCAAGTTACATTTTGGGCCACCAAAATTGCTTTGGAAGGAAATTTTGATTTCTTGCCTTAAGATTTTATAATTAAGGAGGAATATGTGACCACAATAGTTGCAACATTAACTGCACTTGTCCACAATAACAAGGAACACGAGAAAACTGAAACCACAATTTAGAACCTTGGTTCTCAAACATACATAACACATCCTAAGATAATTATTACAAAGACAACAATCTTCCCGAACATGATAATCTATCTATACATTATGTGTACATTCTAACTGAATTAGAGTGACAAGCTAGTAGCAAAATCATTGAAGAAATGAGACACTAACCTATATTTGAAATATGTTTTCAACTTGTTCCTCTCAGATTTTGTTGGAAGAATGCCGAGTAACCACCTGCAACAATGTAATTAACAAGAAAAAGAAAGGGAAAAGGAAAAGGAAAGGAATTTGGACAGAAGAATGAGCGTGTTACCTCCTCTTGAGTTGAATATGTTTGTCTTGGCAATTAATTTGTGACAAAATAGTTTGGGCATCTGTTCTAAGAAACTTCATTGGTACCAATCCAACCCAAGAAAAATACGTGCAAATGCGTTGAAGCAACCCTAACACTGTGCAGACCCAAACAGGTAGAGTTGAATCACATGGATGTGGATGATGAGCATGTAGATGTAATGTGTGCAAAAGAGAGAAGGAAAATGAATAGGGAGATTCGTGGAAAGGATTGTGGATTAATGGCTCAACTTAAGTGTGATCTACAGAGAAAGTGCTGGTGAGAGAGAAATGCACACCGCCTGTGCACCAAGCCATGTGCTCTCTTTAGAGAATTAGAGCATGTACTTAGTACACTGTAATTAGAGCTAGTTTTGCTAAACACACTCTAGAGCTAGTTTCCCCATGAGCATAGATATGCAATAACTTATATTATCTATTTTTCAACAAATTGTGTTTTAAACATTCATCCACAATAACATTTCAGCATTTTTAAAGAAGAGTAGAAATAAAATGCCAAATGGTATAACATAGGAAATTTGAAATAAATTTAAATAAAATAGGAATTACACGAGATAATTAAAATATAAGGTGGCTCAATTTGTAGATTGCCCTCCATGGGGTTGGTTCCATGTAACGAATGGCCCTTTTCTCTCTCAAATCATGGCAATCATCTTCCTAGATCTCATCTAACAGATGGTTGTCTCCACTCCAAAGTTCAAACTCGACACTAACAAAAGGAAATGTACAGCTTAACAAATTAGAAAATCAACAACAGTGTTTTACTGAGCCTTCCCAACTTCTAAGACTGAGTCACTGACCAAACTTGATATTGAAGAAACTAGATAACCTCTTGGCTTCCAAAAATCAGAAGCAGAACACATGCACTTTTTTACACACAATGAATTCACTACAGATAAAAAGCACCAATTTGATAAAAAGCATAGTATTGAACTCCACACAACATAATGATAATTGCTGTTTCACAATTATAGATTGCTATTAATTTTATTCCTAATCAATGTCGTACACTGTTGCATTCTAGCACATACAGTTTTCAAACCAAAATACACATTCAAATAAGGCATACATCATTTATGAATCAGGATGCTGCCATTTTTCTAAACAACGCACTATGAAGGTGCTGCGATGCTATGAACTCAATGAAGAGGCTAATTGCACACCTAACAGTAGCATGCATGAGTAAAAAATTATGTAATTGAAAATACTCCTCATTAGCATATAACATTTTTTCTTTTCTAGAACTTCAACAACGGCCATCTGTTGTAGGCTTGTAGCAAAGAATTGATCGAGTCTTACAAAACTTCTTGATGGAGAGCTGTTTCTTTTATAGCAAAGAACCAATTGCGACATAAAATTCCTTGGAGGGAGGTGACAAAGCTACTGCCAACAAACTCACATTAGGTAAAGCCCATTTCAAAATGTTTCAGTGTTTAAACCTGAAACACTGAGTACCATTATCATAAGCCCATCAACATCTTCAGTCTTTCCACGCTACTGCAGTGTTCAAAACACAAGAGTATTACTCGTACTTAAAGAGACATAAATTGGGCTTGTTTACAATGCATGTATATGACCATGTAATCATCTAATATATTTGCTTTCAACATGAATGGTACTCAATGACACAACATGCAAATGAATAGAGTAGGTAGAAGTTTTCAATTACTTGATTAATGTACACCACTTTAAATTATCATATTTGATTATTGTAAAAATACCTTTTTGAAAATGAAGGAATCAGCTCTTCAATTACTTGAACAAAATCCCTTGCATGTTTCCCAGGTGATGACTGCTCTTCTGTATATGCATGTGTACAACAGGATAATCAATTAGACTGCACTATGATCCTTAGTTATATTGGATGCAACTTATCAAATCTCTATATTCATAATTAATAAATGCATGGCAAAGCACTAATTAGACACATGGTCATGGTAAACGTTAAGAACGGAAAGCAAGCTGACCACTAATCTTCAGTGTTTCATCACTCTCGCATTGCCTTACAGAAAAAGCATGTAACAGTTTTCAACTTTACATCATCTCAAATTCTACAATAGCCAAGCATGCACTCAGTGGCATTTGAAATATGGAGTTATGAATCAACCATAATCAATGACAATATGAAACATGTTATTTGCATTCAATATCATGGTCAAATGCTGGTCAGCATAAAATGGAAAATTCTTTTGATGGAGTTGTAATTTAGAGATAAGTAAGAATTTTGAATGCTGAAATGCATGTAGAAGATTTTGGCATTCTAATTTTTAATATAATTTCCAAAGTTCAGCAGTCATAAGACAAGGTTATGGTAAAAAAAAAAATAGGTATCCAAAGAATGAACCAATCTAAGGTTCCACACAAAATTAGTTGTCTCTATCATGGACTGAAAACATGAAAAAAGAGAAAACACATGGATATTATGGTTTCCAGAAAAAGACTTAATTTCTGTTGGTGAGACAAAGGTCATTTCATGCAATAACAATTAAAGAAAGGTATAATGACATCCTTTTACTCTGTTGAAGCTAAAGGAGGGGGTATGGACATCGTATACAAAATAATTTCAGAGAATAAAAATTACATTTAATAGAATATGTAGTAGCTACATGATCCTATAACATTATGTGGATAAATTGGCAGAAATAGTATAATATATGCTTTGGTTATAATGGGTAAGATAGCATAAATTTTTCATACCTTCAACATCTTCAATGCAATTATTACCACTGAGGTATAAACTCCTGCTCAAGTTTAAATCTACACCTTCAATTAAGGCAAACTCTTCCAACATATGACCTATGAGATTATATGCAAGCATACTTGTTTTATCACAAGCATCTTGGATAGCAAGGTATTGATTCTTGCATGCACTGTACTTAGTGGGTATGGGTTCCTTATGAATCAAATTAGCTATGTCTGTTGCATCTACTTTAGTATCAGAGTCAGAAAAATAATTTCTCTTTTGAGCATTTTCATCCAATTCTTCGTCAGGTTTAACAACTGAAGAATTACTGTTTTTGCCAGCCATAAATGTACTAAATTGCTCAATGCTTTCTCCTTGGTATTGGTTGGTAAACACATTATGTGGAGTGTTCAAAACTTCGAATTCCAAATTTGCTGCATCACAGTTATTTTGTCGAAGCAGTTTGGAAACACTATTCAACTTATCAATAGCTGTAAGTGGGGAGAATGAAACATCTTCCTCAGTCTTAATGGTAGAAGGATGGAACTGAAATGGCGTGAAATCTCCAATACTTTCTGCTTCACAGAATGAATCAATTGAATCAAATGCTCCATTCCTGAATTCTATATCCTCCTGAAGTTGGCTATCATCATCATCCTCATAGCTGCTGCTTTCATCACTTTCTTCCAGTTGATCCAAGTAAGCATCAGTGAAGTCTTTATCAAATTCATCATCAGGCAACAAATCCAAAACAATTTGTTTTGTCAAAGCACTCATGTTTAATATGCAATTGACGTCTTCCTCAATATACTTCTTTTTGAACAATACATCATGCATGCCACTACTAGAACCTCTGTTAATAACATCTAGGATCTCTGATAGAGATTTTGGAACATTATCCATATCGCTGCACTCAAAAAGATATTCAGTCAAAAAATTTACAAAAGCTGGTCGTAAGCCCCTATTTGATATTGTAGCCTTTGGTTCTATGAGAAGATGTAACTTTCTTAGCTCTGGCACTGTCACTACTTTCTTAATAGACCATATAGCATTCATAATATCATTTTGCAAGGACTTCACCTCCGGGGAGAACTGATAAAATTCTTTGGAAAATATGTTTTGATAACCAGTTGTCAGTTTTAGTGATAGGTCTGCCACTGCCATGGCCTTGGCTAATGGCTCTTGTAGCTCATTTTCTTTATCTTGTTGTGAAAGCATTTTTCTACTGATTTTATTCACAAGCTTGATTAGATGGTCTCGTGCCCATCCAAGTTTGCAGGGTTGTAACTGAGGTAATGGTGCTTTTATTCCTTTAAGTTTTCTACGCATTGCCATCAAGGTCTGAGACGGCAAGTTTTGAAGTCCATGCAATACCTTTGCTACATCAGCGTGATAAGATTGGGATCTTAATGTAGCCAAAGGCCCACAGCTGTCTCGAAAATTCTGCGGATTAGTAAGAAGTGAAAAAATCTGTTTATGAGTTTCCAGGCAGTCATGGCTTTTGCAACCCAGAACACTTGGAAGAGAACCCTTGATAGTCTTTTTCAATTTGCAACGAGTTATCGCAGACTTGAATGAGCCATTAGTAACTATCATAGCAAGAAGATAGAGACCCTTGGTAGTCAAATTATCAAGGCATGATGATATCAACCTTTTCATGTTTGGTGTACCGATCAAATCAATATCATCCTGAGGGACATGATTCTCTTGTTCAATGCACGGCGCTCCAAAGGCGTCTTCAACATGAGTTCTCACCGACTCATAAAACATCTGAAAATATTATCAGATTATCAATATATCATTCAAAAGTAACCATAATTAAAATCCAACAAAGGAATTATTTATTTTTGTTTAATCACAAATATCCTCCACTGGAGGCAACCCCATTCCTCAAACTATTTAATGCAGTACTTTTTTATAAATTTCAATAAATAAAATGTGTTGCTAACATTTCTCTAAAGAAAGGGAAATACACATACTTACATCATCTTCCCGGATTATAGACTCAGACAAGTACCTAAGGGAAAACAAAAAGAAAGTGAAAGTCTAATTAGAGTGAAAAGCTAGTAGCAAAATCATTGAGAAAATGAGACAAACCTATTTTTGAAATATTTTTTCAACTTGTTCCTCTCAGATTTTGTTAGGGGGACACCGAGTAACCACCTGCAGCAACGTAATTAGCAAGAAAAGGAAAGGGAAAAGGAAAAGAAAATTGGTACAGAAGAATGTGCGTGTTACCTCCTCTTGAGTTGAATCTGCTTGTCTTGGCGCTTAATTTGTGACAAAATAGTTTGCGCATCTGTTCTAAGAAACTTCATTGATACCAATCCAAAAAACTAAAGAAAATTATGCGCAGATGCGTTGAAGAAACTCTAATTATGTGCTGACCCAAGCAAGTAGAATGAATAGCGAGATTCGTCAATCAATGGCTCAACTCAAGTGTGATCTTCGGAGAAAGTACCGATAGCGAGGAATGTACACCGTCACACAACAAACAAGCCCTGCGCTCTCTTTAGAGAATTAGCGCAGCCCACTCACCAACACACTGTAATTAGGAAGGGTACAAGATTATTAATACATCAGACTAAAGATTATCTATCCTAGCACCAAACATAGTAAATTAATTTCATCTTTCTCTTTAAATTAACCTCACTCACTCACATTTTAAAATAAAATAGCTTATTCTATGAAATAAGGTTTTCGAGCAAAGAAAAAAATTAATAAAAAAATTTACTTAACTATTTACGTTATCTTTATAAAATTTTATACCATCCAAAAATATGCATTCCCCACCTATCCCATTTTCAAGTTTTTAACAATAACAAGAATAGTAGAATACATATACAACTAGAGAAGTTTGCTACATCAATATATCAAGCCTTCACGAAGGAACATGTTTGGATCAAACTTATTCTGAGTGAAATATGCTTTTTTCATAGGAGCTTCTCCAAAGAGATTTTTGGGACAAAAATAACAATTATTTCCTACGAGATCACCCAAGGACGCCTTTGGCATGCAGGGGTATCGGACCGACCATACAATCCTGTTCAAAAAGCGGATCGCATTAGCTATCCGCTTTCAGGTTGGACAGTAAGGGTTTCCAAGCATTACAAAACAGAAAAAGCTGCCCAAAGCAATCCATTAAATTCCATAAGCAATCTCGTGATTGATTAATATTTTTCAAAACTGAGACTTACCAACTATATATTTACCCATAATATAAGTTACATAGATTATAAATTCAAAGCAGAAACCTAATGGAGACGTCATCTTCTAGTTCTATACAAGACACCATGTATGGTATTACAAAATAGTAGGCAATTACCTGACGGATTGAAGGAGAATCCTCGCAAATCAAAGGCTTTTTCCTCAATTAAGGTTTTACATAATCACTTTGAGAATCGAAGAATGAACCGAACAATGGGAGAAGAATCATTAGCTATTAGCAAATTGAATGTCTGAGAGAGAGGGTGGCGGCGCCGCCGTCGGCGAGAGTGCAGAAGGTAGACAAAGAGTGCAAAAGAAGAAGGAATGATATGGGGCTTAGGATGAGATTTTAAACTGGTTACACGGGTCAGGCCCGACCCGTCATATAGAATAAATTTATTAGTTTTATGATTATCTTAAAATTTATATTTATTATAATTAATATTTTCTTATTTACTAATTTTACTTGATGAACTTATACTAATAAAATTATATTTTTTGTAAATTTTTTATTCTAAAATTAATTATTATATTTTTTAAGTGTATCTTAATTTTTATTTTTATTTTTAAGTGTATCTTCATTTTATAAGTACATCTTATTTTTAAGTATATCTTAATTACAGCAGATTTTTATTTTTAAATATATCATAATTTTATAATTTTAAGTAGTCACAACCTTTTTTTTTATTTATCAATTATTAGTACTATTTTATTAGTACTATTTTATAATTTTATAATTCCCACGTTACTCTCACACAAAAGTGTCCTCCAATCGTTTTTAACTTTTTGCTCTCTTTTTTTTTCTTTTCTTTTTTTTTTTACTTTCATATTTATATTTAACTACAACAAAAAATCTTTATCATTCTATTAATAAAAAATATATTATTATAATAAAATATATAATGATATTTTTTAATTTATCATGTTATTATATATATATATATATATTTCTTTTGTATATTATATTGTGTGGTTAGGGTAAAATGTTTTACATTATTGTTCAGTTATAACTCTTTATTTATATAGTAATAAGTTTGTTGAATTTAATCATTAATACTTTATTTTATATTCTAATACTAAGCGAAAAAATTTGAATCTATACGCTCTTACCCAGGTTTTAACTTGGGTACCCTTTCTACTTAGAGGTTTTGATACCCCCTATGATGTGAACCAATTATTTTATGTCATCTATTAATGAATTCACATCATTGAAACATCTTTAATTTCTTTTATTTGAAGACCTAACAATAAAAACTTTAAATTATTATTTTTATTTTAATTAAAAATTAAAAATAAGTTTGAAAATTTCTTTTTATATCCCTAAAAGTCAATTTTTTTTTTTTTTGCAATTTCTATCCTTCATTAGCAAAACCCTATTTGGTGCTTAGTTAGCATTTAGGTTTTCCGTCTTTTTCCTCACACAAACACAATGTTCTCTCATTCTTCCATTGCATGCATAGTTGCTGCTCAAGTTCACGTCTTGTGATTCTATTGTTGCTTTGGCATCCCTTTTGCTGATGTCTCTTCTGCAACCCGCTCTATTTTCTTATGAGCATAAAAGGGTGAATTTAATTGTTTGTTTTTTAATTATTGATTTGTGGTGCATGTTCTCTTAAATTAGTTTCGTGTTTTGGTTAGTTTATGATCTTTCCCCTTATTCTTGTTAGTATCTATAGCATTTTATCAGGGTTCTCTAAAATTGCTGTTAGAGGTATGTTGTTTGGGAGCGAGGTTTAAAAGGGAAAGTCATTGTAGTAAAATTTTTCATGTTGCACAAATATTACACATTTTTCTCTAAGTCATAGTTAAACCTCCATCAAGCTTATACACTCCACATGTTTGGAAAACTAACTTCACATGATGATAATTTACAGGACCCAAAAATTGAAGTTGATATCAAAGTGAGTATTATTGTAAAAATAATATAAAATCTTTAGTAATTTATTATTCCTGTAAATTAGTTGTCTAATGTTATCATTATACTGTTGGTTCCATAAGATATTGAACCACTATTAGTTGATAATAATAATTTGTAAAACATAAAAATTGAAGTTGATATCAAGGTGAGTATCCTAGTCAAAATAATATAAAGTTTAGACATTTGTTTCTATCATTTTAGACATTTTTTTATGTACATGATTTATGTCTAACTATATCTACCTTTATCGTAGAGTTTAAGCAAAGAGAAAAATAGAGGTTCTACAAGAGGTAAAGTTAAGAAGCAGAAAATATGTAAAACTTGTGGACAAATTATAAGAAAGTATTGAAATGTTTATTGTTTACAATTATGTTCATTTTCTAGTGTTTTTATTATTGTTCCATCTTAATCAGATTCATAAATGGGTTAGTTACTTTTTTTTCAATGTTTGTTTTGCAGGGTACAAACAGAATTGTTGTTCAAACATAATTGTTGTCCAGTAATGTTGGTAATTTGTATGACACTGAAATTGAAGTTAATAAGAGGGTGAATTGAGATTTTATGGTTATTATTTTAGTATGTGCATGTTATTGTGTTTAGTTATTTTCATTGGCATATATTTTTAGTTTCTAGATATATTTGGTAGTTAACATCCTAGGTAAGGATTGTCATCGTATACAACCAATATCCTCAAGTTCCATTCTTTAGTGTTACACCTAATACAATGCCTTTGATAACAGTTAGGAAATTGTATCTTTACCACCAACATTTATATACAGTTAATTAATATATTTGTAACATACACTAATACTAATTGTTATAATATTCTAGAATTTTGGTCTTGTGTATAATGTTAATAGTAGCTAAACTTGGAAATGAAAATTACTTAAAAGTGTTATTAAAGGAGCAAATGGAGGTATGTCAATTATTCTTTTATATATTATCATAGCTTTTTAAAATAAATATTAATTATCAATCCCATTTCATTGATTTTTTTATGTACGTGCATAAACAATTTGGTTTCATTACGAAATAAGAAAATTTGAAGATATATAGGTATAAAAATTAATTTGTAATTCATTTTTTACTATTTTTATTTCATTTTAATGGAATTTTGATATCTTATTAATTGTATGTATGCACAATTACTTTTTCAGTCATATGCTATACTAGTAAGAGATTTTATGAATAATTATGATTATGGGAGAATATTTTGGTTTATAACATTATGAAAACATTACGAGAGATTATATGATAAAACGACAATCAATCATGATTGAAATAAATTAATTAAGAAGGGAACAAGATTATTAATACATTAGACTAAACATTTTTTATCCAAACACCTATCATAATAAATTAATTTTATCTATTTAAACACTTAATTTAATAAATTAACCCCACTTATTCATATTTTAAAATAAAATAACTTATTATATGAAATAAGTTTTTCGAACAAAGAAAAAATTAATTAAAAAACTTATTTAACTATTTACATTATCTTTATAAAATTTTTAAAATATAATTTATTTATAACATAACTTTTTAAAATTTTATATCTTAAAATATAAAATAAATAAAATATGAAAGTTTATTATAGAAAACCTTCTCCTAATAAACTTTTATATTTATAAATTTTATATTTTATTATTTTAATTAGAAAATTTATATATAATATTTATATTTTATTTATAAAATTTTATATTTTAATAATATAATTTATTTATAATATAATTTTTTAACATTTTATTAAAATTTTATATGATAAAATATAAAATTCATTACGAAAATTTTTCTTAAATTTGTTATTACTTTGAGTCTAATTCATCTAGTTAGACTTTTCATCCTCCGTCTAGTTATTTGATACTAATAACATTTATGAGTAATAATTCTTTTTTGTTTTTTTCTTTTCCAGTTGTACACTACCGGAGAAGCAAAAAAAAATGCAAATTTTTTAACTTCTCCAACTGTGCACTGCCGGAGAACAACAAGTTTGCAAAATTTTTTTTTCTTCTCTAGCAGTGCACAACCGAAAAAGCAAAAAAAATTGCAAATTTTTTTGCTTCTCTAGTTGTGCACTGCTGGAGAAGCAACAAAAATTGCAAATTTTTTTACTCTCCGGTGGTGCACCACTCGAGAGTAAAAAATAAATGGTATATTAGTATTTTTTCCACTAATAGGTGGGAAATGAAAATGTGGTAAGTGTGAAATGAAAATCCCCTATTTCATTTCTTGCTATTGTGGGCTCTTGCCAGCCAGCTGTGCCTCTTGAATTTTTCACCTTTCTTAATGAGTGTCAGAGGATGAAGACTCAAGGGCTCAAGAAAGGCTAAGAGGACCCACACATAATAGTATATGTTTGTTTGTTGGTTATACTTATCTAACAACTAGCAGCAACCAATTTCCCTCCTTGCTCTCAATTTTACAGAAAAACACAAAATACTATAACATTTGACATGATATTACCAATGAGGATTGTTATGCTTTTCAAATACAAGAGTGGTTCATTACAAGACAACCAAAGCAATGAAAGTCCAAATCATAGTCATAAGTAACAACACCTTCCCATCACCGCTAAACACCCCGTTATAAAAAAAAGGGATTAACTATAAAAATCCATTCAGTGAGAGTCTCCAATTCCCTTGAATATACAAAATTAAAGAAACACTAATCAACAAATGACGCAAAGCACATTTTGCTTGGCACCAATATTACTGTGAGGAAAATGGCCGAGGAAGTAGTGTACTTATGTACTGTAACTAATTCTATTGCAACCTAAGTAAAAGTCCAATAAGCTAGAACTTAGAAGTTGTGGTTAAATGAATTCAAACCATATTGTTCATGTTGTCAATCCCGGGACGATCATTGGTGTAGGTAACTGCATCCAGGGTATTGTCCTCCTCTTTGGAGTTCAGTGACTCTGTCATGATTTTGTCCTAAAAATATGCCTTAGTGAATTAAGCCAGAAGAGTGTTTATAAACAACCTTTGACATCGATTCCTAAGCGATATGAGACTTTGGGTGTATTAGAACAAGCCTCTTAGTCGTGGCTAAGGGCGTGATAATGTGGGTTTGAGCCCATAGTGGGCACCAATGTTCGTTTTGAAGGTCGGTGACTCCATCACAGTTTATATTACTGAAAAGGCGTCTCAAGAGGTTAAGAGAGGAGGCTACACTCCTAAGGGATGTGGACTTTCAATGTACCGAAACAACCAACAAATTAAAAAACTCGATGCTTTGATTTCTATAACAAATTGAGCAAGACAATAATACATTATGACATGAATCATAAGATATTCATCATTTCAACCCAAATCAAACCTTAGGAGAGACAAATTGAAAAGAAAGAGATCTAGGTGAAAGAGACAAACCAGAGAGAATGGTGCAGAGAGAGCAACACGAGAGGGTAACAACAACACGAGAGAGTTACACGAGAGAGCACGTGAGAGTGAGTAAAAGTGTCAAAACGGACTAGTCCAATCCACCAGGCTAGAGATAGCTGAAATCTCAACCCAACCCATCACAGACTAATGGGTTAGATAGACTAGAATACTAAACTTGAAAAAATTTCTCATTTCTTTTTTTATAAAAAATGCACATTATAAATAATGTTAAAAGAATATACCTACATAAAGCATTTAATACTAATATTAAATCCATACAATTAAAATCAAGTATGCAAATAATATAATTAATTAAAAGATTCCTTTCATATCTAAAAATAAATAAATATCTACATTTAGAAATAGAAACAATAACAAGACAAGTAAATAGAATAACTTAAGTTTTATCATGTACATTACTTCCCTCACAACTCATCACAAAAGACTTTGATTGAGAGCATCATGCCATAAAATGACCAAGCATAATGCCAAAATATCTTATTTATCCACATGAAGTCAAGTATTAAACTATTAATGAAGTTTTGTGCATCAACATCAAGACCTGAATCTAATCAAACCATTTTTATACCATCCACAAAACGCAAACTAAGAGTGCAGCGTCAATAACGAGCTTCAGTACAGAACCAAAAACACAAAAGGAGAGTGCAAAAGCAGAAGGAATGATGGGGCTTTGGCTTTGGGCATTGGGTTTTGCATATTTAGGATGGGATTTTAAACTGGCTATCGTGAGGCTTTTATTTTTTGACAATTTTTCTAACACTATCAATTATTATTTGTATCCTATAGTGTTTTAAACAAATTGATAAATTTCAATATACCTTCATGTGTATTTTGAATTAACAAGTGTGAAATATAAATTTTAAGGTATTTCACATAAGTTGATCTGACATATTTAAAATTTATATTTGATCCAATACTAACATTAATTATTTAGTAAATAAAATCAAATTTAAATAATTATAAAATAATTAGGTTATTTTAAACTTGCAGGAAATATTTTTAATAATAAACAAATGTTATTAAAATTTTTAGTATAATATTGTATAATTATGAAATGTAGATTAAAATTTTTAGTATAATATTGTATAATTATGAAATGTAGATATAATATTGTATTATTATGAAATGTAGATATTTAATTTTGAATTTCAGAATATATAGTATAAAAAAATATAAATATATTTAATATTGACATATATATATATATATATTATTACTTTATTATTTTTATTATTATGTAACTAGTTCTATTTAAAAAAAATAATTTATATATATATATATATATGAATAACGTTGTATTTATTAACATGAAGTAAATGGTCACGTGAAAAACCATTACAAATTGCCAGCAATGTACTTATCACCATCCAACTAAAAGCTATCCATAACTAAGGGAAGTAGTAACTAGTAATTAGATAAAAAAAATAATAAAATATATAATGTAATCATTATATTGAAGGCTATAAATTGATGTTAGAAGTATAAGGGAGGAAGGGGAAAAAAAAAAGAGAAAGAGAAGGACATACGTTGGCCTGGAGTTGAGAGAAGTTAGAGTGAATTGGAAAAAAAAAATATTACACTTATTGTTATGATTATTAAGATAAGAGAGAGGAGATATCGTTTTTAATTTATTATGTTTATTTATTTGTTTATTTTATATTACTTTTAATTATAATTATTTAGTGAGGTGTCTCTAACCTTATTCTATTTATTATTTTATATTACTTTTAAATATAAATATTTATTGAGGTATTTCTAACATCGTTTTATTTGTTATTTTATGCTACTTTTAGTTATAATTATTTAGTTTGTTGTTTATAATTTTATTTGATTTATTAAATTAGTTTTTTTTAAACATAATGGTTATTTTTTTATTATTTTGTATATAAAAAATTAATAAAATTTTTTATCTTTAAATAAAGATTTGAATTAAGTTGTAGTTGGAGGTTTAACCTTGGAGATTTAAATGAGTAAATATTTAAGGTGAAATATCCTTGTATTCTTTAAAAAATATGGTAAAGAAACTCATTTATCCTGACTAGTCACTACAAAAATAATTCAAATTTCTAGAAGAAGAAAAAAAATAATATATATATATATATAATTATTAAAAACAGAATTATATATATGTATAATTATTATAAAACAAGTATATATATATATATATATAGATAGATAGATAGATATTTATATTTTTTTATTTAAATTGTTGTTATTTAAATTGTCATTATATAAAGTAGTTATATGATAATTGTTCTCACTCTTTTATTTTCTTGTCTCTTATAAAAAATGGAATTTGTAAACTTGATGAATGCACCCAACGTCCCAACCCTTTTACGACAGTTATTTCGGCTACCTTTCCAGGCACCAATGTAATTGAGAATTCAGTTACATTTAGAGAAACTGGTGTATCAACTTTGATGTTCTACTACAAGTTAGATGAACTCATAGTGATTGAGGGACCAGTAGTTGTTACGTTTTATCTTCCACCGACTAACTATACGAAAAAAAATTATAAGTAAAGGGGAGAACCGTACATGAATAAAATCTTCTCTCTCTGTATAAATATGTATACAGTAGAAATATATATAATATTGTAAATATGACTTGTGAATATGAATATATATATATATATATATATATATATATTTTTTATGATTTTATTTTACTTTGTTAAATAAATAATTGAAGAAAAAAAATTATTTATAAAAATAATAGAAAATAAATTATTTTCTTATAACTAATAACAGGTTTAAATAAAAAAATTATCATAAAATTGAGATATATAGAATATCATTACATATCATGATTCAGAATATATATTTTAAGATATTTCAAAGTAATTGATGTTGACAACCTTAAAAGGTGATCAGTACTCAGTACCTAAGTCAATAGCGGCGACAGAGGTGGATTAGCTCATATTACATATAGTATCGTTGGTAAGGATCACCAATTTAAATATAACAAATATTTTATCTAAACTATGATAACTATTTCATAATAATAAACTCTTAATCTTTTAATTTGAATATTTATTTTGTTATATTTTTTGTAATATCCAAACTAAATTTTTTTTCTTTTAAATTCTAATGATCTTTATTTTAATAATTTTTTAAAACTAAATAATAACTTAATACTATTATTTACTAAATAGCTAAATATTATATATATTTATATAATTATTATTTATTAATTTATTTTATGAGATAATTTTTATTTAAAAAGTTAAAAATACTACATGTAAGTGTAGTATTACTAACACTATTAATAATACTACTAACAATAATACTACTATTCGTATGAGTAGTACTACTAGTATTAGCAGTAGTATTACTAGCAAAATTACTAATAATAATAGTACTTTTTTTTAATCTTCTGAACAATATATTTGAGTACAAAATAGTCATTATCAATTTTCATTCTCTGAAACCCACCATTGAGTTTTAGTTTCTTTAGTATTCAGCACCACAAAAGCCCAGTGATTTGATCTTCCTGTCAATTTAATGATAATTGTGTTCATCCATTGTCATTTTCTAAGCAATTGCGTCCATAATTCTTCATAACATTGTGGTTTCAGACAATTGCCATCTTCAAATTCGATTCTAAATAATAATACAATGAGTTAGTCCTAAATATATTTATTTATTTATTTATTTTTATATTTAAACTCAAATCACCTCTCATTTTCTAGAGTAAAAAATAGAGAGATGAAACTTGTTCCAACTTGTCACTTTGTCATTTCTACATGAGAGATCTGTCACTTTGTCATTTCTACTGAAAGTCTCTCAATCTTAAGTTGTTTTATTGTTTTTTATTAATTAAAATATTAATGGCGTGGTTTTGCAAATGATGCCAACAATATTATAATTAGACTAATGAATTATTTAATATCATTTTTGAAATTTAGCGGTTATCTCAATAGTGTTCATGTTTGTTTTTTTTTAACTAAAAGTTGTTTACGGAATACTTGATATATTTATTATTAGTTAAAACTTTTTATAAATATGCATTAATATTCAATTATAAATTAATATATTTTATAATAATTATTTTAATAATTATATGATTGATAATATAATTTTTATTGAAATCTTTATATAGTTATAATAATTATATAAATTTAAGAGTATGTAGGATATGTATTTATACTGTATAATTAAATATATTTTTGTTCATAATAAATTAGAGTTTTTTTATCTTTAATAAACAAATATTTGTATTTTAATAATTTTTTATTTTGTTTTAATAATTTTTGTTTTTTTAAAATTATTATCTAAAGGAATTATAAGTTTTTAAAGAGTCATTTAAATAGAATGAAAAACAAAAAAGAAAATAAAATAATTATTATAAATAAAAAAATTATTCAACATAAAAAATAAATTTTTTTAATTTATCAAGACCAAAAAATTTAGTTAAGTATAAAATGTATTTTTTTAATATTTTATTTAATAATAGAATAATATGTAAAATAAATTTATTACTTTTATGATTATCTATCATTTATATTTTCTGAACTTACTAATTTTACATTATATTTATCATAAAATTTTTATTCTAAAATTAACTATTATATTATTTAAAGGTAAAAAAATATTTATTTTATTATTAATTATAAGGAGAGTTGTAACAAACACACATGGCTAAGTCTTAATTTATAAGTGCAACACGATGTGCAATATATGCAGGTTTTTTTAATGTATCTTAATTTTAATTTTAATTTTAATTTTAAGTGGTCACAACTATTGTTATTTATTTATCAATTATTACTGCAATTTTATAACCAGAGTAAATCGAAGACTTTTATTAATGTTAAAGTAAATTTTTTATTTATAAAAAAAATCACATTTAATTTTTGAAATTTATAAATATTTTTTTAGTCTCTTAAATTAATTTATTTTTTGTATTAACGTTATTTGTTAACAAATTATATTGTTTATGATTGAGGGAATTAGAGTTGAGAAGTAAAGTGATTTACGAGTGCAAAGCGTACTCCCTATTAACGAGAGAATAAAAACTAAAAGTGAATTAGAGGTTAAAAAAATGTACATCCGCAGATTGAACAATCACCTCATCAAGTGAACTTTGTTTGAGGCTGATGGTTTCTCGTACATGTTGGAAAGAGCCTTCGTGAGACATGTTGTCGTCCTTTCTTTTGCAACGTTGAAAGCAACATTACGGGATAACGTTAGTCTAATGGCTCCAAGGGTTTGTCTATCAAGGAGACTTCAATCTTCCTCCTTCGTACCCTCTGGCTTCTTTCCTTCCTGTAAGTGGTTCATACATATTCTTTTGATACAGATAATCTTTTATCTGCATTTTCCAAAAGCCAAAGTCTGCACCATCAAACTTTTCAATCTTCATCTTGCCTTTGTCCATTGCCATTGCTTATACTGCTTTTGAAGAAAAGCCCCCACTAGTTCTCTAGACTGAGATCCCCAAGAACAAGAGAAAGAATCTTTTCTGATGTGAAAGATCATACACAGTTGCAGCCACAGAGCATATTAAGAAAATTTACTCTAACCAAATCTTTTATGAGGCAGAAGATCAGACACTACTGCAACTACAGAACATACTAAGGAATGGACTCTGATACCACTTGTTAGGAACAAGACAAAGAAGAGAAGAGAGAAATAACACTAAGAAGTATTTATTTTTGTGCATTTGTAAATTTTACATAAATTTGCTTATATAGCAAAGTGAAGAACACCATTTCACAATACTAAGCAATGTGGACTAAAAATTAAACTACAAAACTTAATCAACTACAAAACTAACCAGATAAAAACTTATCTAACTTTTTTATTAAATTGTTATAGGAAATTGAGATGAGTTTCTTTCTTGAAACATTATACTTTAGCGCACATATGATAAAAAGCACATAGCATCCTTACATAAATGCTTCCAACCTATTTAAGCATCATAATTTTTTAACAAATTATTACAATTTTTTGACTTTTATTAAATTACTTATAATTTCACTTATTTTTATTTTTTTAATTAATTTTTCTTTGAGTTTAAAAATATTATACTAACACTTTTATATTTTTAAAAATATTACATCAAAACTCTCAATCAAACTTTACACTAACACTCATGCGAAAAAAATATTTAAGAAAATCATAAATAAATATATAATTAGATAAAAAAATATTGAAAAATGGAATTAAATTTTCAAAATTGATTTGACAATCAGAGAGACAAAGAATAAGTAATCGAATAATAGCCCAAATACTATTCCACTCTTTTCATTTATTTTCTCAGAATGCTACCAAAAGTGATTAATAGAATTACTGGGCAAAGCATTGACCTTGACTTTGAGAAACCATTTGTGGCATGCTTGTCATACTTGAAATAAATACTAACGCTGTATGACACAATGAGTATAAATAAGCAAACATCTAAGAGATTTATATTCTTTGTTGAGTTTCTATTTAGAACCATTGTCCATTGTTTTCTAAATTAACTTATAGATTACATTTTCTGTATTGTACATATTCATGAATGACTCTTTGTTTTTTTGTCTATGCATAATAGTGTGTATTCATTTTCATTCATTATTTACCTCCTTTTTTCAACATCTATTTTTTTAAACTCACATTTATCTTATTTTTGAGTTTAAAATCTCCAATAGAAATTCCAGTTAAAAATATGCAGCATGAAGTGTGTATTCACTTTCATCCATTATTCACTTCTTTTCTCAACATCTCTTTCTTAAACTCATCTATTTATTCTATTTTCCAGTTTAAAATCTCCTCCAATAAAAATTTCAGTTTAAAATATCCTATTTTTCAGTTTAAAATCTCCTCTAATAGAGACTAAACAAATTAAATTTTACCATGATTTTTATTTTTATTTATATGTTTAAAATCTTTAAGTGACATGATATTTTTTAATTATTTAATATATAAAAATATTGATATAAAATGTTAAAGATTTAAACGTATGACTGAACTAAAAAGCAACATGATGGTGCCACCTGTTCTTTGTAATTGTAACTTACTAAACACTCACCAACAAATTTGAGGAATGCTACTAACACATGTTTTTGCATAACACATGTTTTTGCCATGTCATTTACTTGGTTCTCTTAATCTTAGGTTGTTTAATTGTTTTTCTGCAACAAAAATATTAACAATGGGGTTTTGCAATCTTTTCTGAAAATATTATACCTTGATTGATTAATTATACATCATGTTTAAAATTTTATTAAATTATCAGTTATTTTAATAGTTTCCAATTTTTAACTAAAAGTTGTTTACTTGATATATTTGTTATTAGTAAAAAGACTTTTATGCTTGGTACTGTTTTTTCTGTAAACAAAATATGTATTGATATTCAATTATAAAATAATACATTTTTATAATAATTATTTTAATAATTATATGATTGATATTTTTATTGAACTCTATAAACATTTAAATCATATTTTTAATTATATAAATGTAATAGCATATAGGATATACATTCTCCTCAAAGTATTATTTAAAAAAATTATAATTTTTTTAAAGTTTCATTTCAATAGAACTAATAATTAAAAATAAAATCAAATATTTATTATAAATAAAAACAAAAAAATATCAAAAGTCAAAACATAGTTAAACATAAATTTTTTTATATTTTTATTTAATTATAAATAATATAGAATAAATTTATTAGTTTTATGATTATCTAGAAATTTATTTTCTGATTTACTAATTTTACTTGATGAACTTTATACTAATAAAATTATATTATTAATAATTATAGCAGAGCGGCAAGAAAGGCATATGCAGTGTCACTTAGGCTAGATTTTTATTTTTAAATATATCTTAATTTTATAATTTTAAGTAGTAACAACCTTTTTTATTTATTTGTCAATTATTAGTACTATTTTATAATCAAAGTAAATTGAAGACTTTCTGAATTGTATTTTTATATTATTATTTTTATGAATATATATAAATTTTTGGTAATTTTTTTTAATTATTCTTTTTATATTTCTATTTCTTCATTTTATTATTATATATATATATATTTAATTTATATAACGTTAGCTTTTAAAAATTAAAAAAAAAGATAAATTATTATTTATCTCAATATTATAATATTATGTATTATTTATATATTACGCCTATCTATTGATGTTGATGTATATAGATGAATTTTACATTATTGTTTAATAATATTTTAATGTATAACTTTTAAAATATTAATTAATATTATTGATAAAGTCAATCACACGAATGATCTTAAAAGAAGTTATTGCATAAACATTTTTTTATAATATATTATTTTAAATTTGACTAATATATATGTTTTCAAGTAGTAATTAATATAGTGTAAAACTTTTGAAATATTAATTAGTGGAGTGTAAAACTTTTATGGTGCATACCAATTAAATTTATATATTGTTACTATTTATTATTATATATAAAATATTATTCACATTTATTATATGTGACTCTTTCACAAAATAATTACTCTTAATTTTTTAATTTTTTTTTTACTTTAATTATACTTATAAACAAAAGATATTTATCATTCTATTAATAAAAATATGTCATTATTATTATTGATTATTAAATATTTAATTTTGTCTTTATAATTTATATATTATATATTCTATATCTATTTTCATTATATATATATATATATATATATATATATATATATATATATAAATATAAAAGAAAGTTTATGGGTACATTTTTCTTCCAAATTTCTCTCTTTTTTAATTTTATTTTTTTACTTTCTTTTTATTATCCTTATACATACTTATCTAAATTTATAAAACATTACCACAATAAATATATATATATATATATATATATATATATATATATATATATATATATAATTAATGTCCTCATCACGGTTAGCTGTTAATGTCTTTATACTATTTACTAAAATACAACAAATTACTATTTACAAATTATTTCTGTTTTATGCTAATATTTATCTATTATCTATTATTTATTATAACTATATATAAAAGAATGTCACACTTATCACATGTCACTCTTTCATATAAAATTACATTTCAAAATTTTATTTTTCTTTTTAAAATTATCACTATTTATATTTATATTTATATTGGCGCTATCACACCTATGTGTTCGCATTTTCATTTTATTTGATATATTTAATTATTTAATTTATAAATATTATTATTTTTGTATATTAGTTTAATTTGTATTTAGTAATATATAAAACAATATTGTATAAACAACAACAAAGTGTATCTGTTTATTATTTAATGTTATCGTAACTTTGGAGTAACAAAATTTTCTTTAATTAGAAGATCAAACAATGACGGTAATTTAGGACAATCTTGAGTTTTCCTGTGAAATTGAGTATAAATTATTATTTGTAGTTATTAGCCTAAAAAAGAAAGAAATATTGAATGATAACAAAGAATTTAATGTCGATGATATTATCTTTTAAGAATTTCCCTTAGTTCTTTGTAAAAGACATAGTTCATATCAGTGAATAAAACAAGTTTTAAAAAAAAGATTCACAAATAGTATTGTTCTCAGATAGTGCAGAATTCGTAAAAACAACCTTGGTGTGCAAATAAGAGATATTTTCTTTAAACACAAATTATAATTTATTTTGAATAATTCCTAACATGAATAATTAATAGAAACGATAAAAGAATAGAATTTTTAATCAACAACCTCATAATGCACATAATTACAAAATATAGTAATACTCATGATCACTCGCTCCTACGTTACGGTGCTCAGAACCAAGATTTCTAATCCTCACGCTATTGTGGAGTATCCAGAATCTCTCTCCATCCTAAATAGAGGTATCTAAATGGAGGTATCTCATACATCGGATGCATCCTTTTATTTCAAATTGAGGTATTTCAAACAATTCTAAAATAATTTCTAAATGTTGTTAACACATAATTTATATTTATGTACATTAATGAATCGAAATCAAAGCATCTAAATGAATTGGTAGGCCATTAATGATTTGATAAAACATCCAAATCCTGTAGAAATTTTTTACAATTAATAAGTTTCACTATTAATGAATTGTAATAATGGAAAAAGAATAGAGTCATGCTTTAGTATAAACTCCAACGTGTATCGTGGATGAGTTAAGAAAAGTGAAACTATTATATAGGGAATTAGTTTATCCCTATATAATAGTTTATGATTGATTTTACCCTCTTTAATCTTTTATTAAAGATTAATTTTTTCAAATTAAATTCAAAATATATCAAATATTTTATTTGTTTTATCTTATTTTTATTTTAAAAGAAACATTATCTTAATCTTGTTATTCAAAATTTCTGACAATTTTAATCTTTTAGTATATTTTTTTTAGCAACCTAATATTTTTTCCTTTAAACTAAATGATTATTTAAATGTTTAAATTTTGAATTTTGGGATATTACATAGACTATACAAAAATATTTAATTGATTCAATTATTCTAATTATATATATATATTAATTATAGTAACGCATATCTCAACATTTCTCATAATTTTTTTAAAATATTTAAATTAAAGTAAAATTTACATTTTATTTTTATTCTAATGTTTTATATATAAAATATAATTTAATTATTTAAATCATTTTAAAAACTAATATGTAGAAACTATATAAAAAATACTTATTTGACCCAATCATCTTAATTACATAAGTAAAAAACAATATATAGGTATCATATAAAAATGGTTACCAAATAATATATCAATTATGGTAAAGTACATACGAACTTTTCTTTAAAAATTTAAAGAATATTTTAATTACAGTAAAACTTATGTTTATCTTTTAATTTTTATTATTTATATATATAATATACATTTAATTATTTAGATTAGTGTATAGATAAGTCAATGTATTTTGATTGGTACATGGGAACGATTGATTTCTTAGATAAGGTCACAACCAAAGTCTATATAGATTGTATTGTTATTATTTTATCATATATTTATTTTGAGACATTTTGTGACATTTGAATAATTTTTTATATAGATTTATGTTTCTATAAATGACATGAACCTTGCTTGGTTGTTGCTTGTTATTAACTTAGAGCATAAAAAGCTTATTCTTTTGGATTCTTTTCCCGACCTACATAAAAATCTAACACAAAAGAATATTATACCAATATTTAATTATATTTTTTTCTTTTGTAATAATTTTTAAAGTATTAATTAATAAAATAAATAAAGGATAAATTAAGGTTTGGGATTGAATGTGAGTGTAAAAGATTTTACACTAATATTGTATACTAATTAAACTTTTTTTCTAAATGATGTGATTTTATACTTGGTTGTAAATTTAAACTAAAAAAATTGTTTATTTTTTAGGCACATTTCTTAGAATAAATATTGTCGGATGAGTGTTTCTATGAGGTCAAATATCAAGTAAAACCACAACTATGTAAATTTGCATGTAAAACCACAACTATGTAAATTTGCATTGATTGTACCTTGTGACATTGGAAGACAAAAACCTGATCCGTAATATACTAACTCAATTTATTGAAAATTAATTTTTTTTTAACTATGTAAGTAATATATTAACATGTTATTAAAATGATTGTGGGATCTCGGTTGCTAAGTGGATGATGGATTGGGGCTGACTTGATGATTATAAAATTCAAGTATTCATCTTTATCTTTATCTTGATGAAATTTGACATATTTATTTACTTGTGATAGGTTAAGGATTAAATAATAATAAGAATTACACTAGACTTCGTTCTACACTCACACAACACCCAAAGCAAAATAATCACACAGTTGACAACCAAAAATTGGGAACTTCTACGAAATAAGAAGAATAGTTTAGTTTCTTATCATTAATTATGTTTTTTAAATTAGGTGGTTCAATACTTTTGTTTAATGGTGTTTTTTTTTTGACAATGAAGTTAGGAAATTTATGTAACTAGGAACAAATGTTATTTTAATTACATGGTTATTTTGATATTGAAATTAGAAAATTTATGGGATCATGCAAATATTATTTTAATTATGGTTATTTTGACAATGAAATAAGATTATATTTCTTTTAAAGACTAAAATCACATTTTAAATACACTTTCAATAATTAAAATTAAATATACTCAAACTTTTAATCGAAATCCTTTTAAGACTAAATTTGCAATACTGAATGAGACATAAGAATTTTGTCTAACTTCAAGGATGATGTTGTGATCTATTAAAAGTAGTTCTGGTTTATGACCACATACAAAGTAGTAGTCTGAATAAAGTCAGAACACAACCTAAAAAATATAACAATGATTAATCTAATTACTTTATTTAGTTAACATAGAACATTAGTTTTAAAGTTTGATTACTATGCTTTTTAATTTAAATTTTTAATAATTAACTAGACATTTGAAATAATTAAAAAACTAAATATTATTAATTAAATTTTTTAAATTGCTTAAGTTACCTGTTAATTTGTATTGATTGAACATATGTGACAATATAAATTAGTAATTGTCATTTATGCTTTAACCAACTATAACAAGATAAGTCAATAAATATAAATCAACTATAATTGATTTACCTTGGTGCATATTTTCAATAAATGTAAATTAATACCATCTTTTAAGTAATTTAAAAAAAAAATCAGATCAATATTGTTTTAATGTATGTAGAAGCACAACACAACCAACAAATTAATCATTCAATGTTTGAACTATATAATTAATTATTCTTAATATAGATTAATATTTTTTTGTAATTGATTTATCTTATCCGATATTTTCAATAAATGTAGATTATTTTTTTAAATTACTTAAAAACTACTATTAACATTTACTCTTAAATTAAATGATTTTTACTCATGATAATTATGCGATTACAAATTACTTAAATTTGTTACATAAATTTATGATGATTCAGTGATCACAAATTACTTAAATTTTAGTCATTAACATATGAGATATAGTAAATAAATAAACATATAGTATAAATAAACTAATTTATTTAAATTACCGTACCACTTGATTAAATTATAAAAAATATTAAAAATAATATTAATATTTAATTAATTCATAGTAAAATATAACATATGGTGTATATTAATTTAATTAACCTTTTTAAATTACTTAAAAATTATCTATTAATTTACATTTGTTGAAAATATGCAACAGGGTAAATAAATTATGATTTATTTATATTTATTGATTTATCTTGTTATAGTTTATTAGAGCATAAGTGACGACTATTGAATTATTTTAATTAGTTTCTCTTATCACATATTTTCAATCAATATAAATTAATAGGTTATTTTTAATGAGTTTAATTGGTATACATTGTCAGTGTAAAAGATTTTTACACTAACAATCAATCATGACCTTTCATTTATGAGACTTTTAAAGTAGTAACTAGTAAAATTAATAAATTTACCATGAATGAAGGGTCATGATGACTGTCAGTGTAAAAATATTTACACTGACAGTGTATACCAATTAAACTCATTTTTAATTATGAAAGTTTAAATAATAAAGGTTAAAATAAATGGGTAATTTTAAACACATCTTTCTTAATCTTACACGGTTAAATTTCATTATTAATTTTTTTTTTGTAAAAGGCAAAAAATTTATTCATTAAAAGTAACAATCTCTCATGTCATGTCACAAAGTGTAACGAAGGGAGAGTCACAGTACATAATCAAAATAGGACCAAACATTTATCACAGTACAGTAAAAGAAATACTAAAAAGAGAACTACCTTCCATTTAAAACTGTTATCCCATACACTAAGCAGTACTTTTTGAAATTTGATCAATCCACAAAATCGGATGAGATGGCCAATTAGAGAAAGAAACGGTAGAAGCTTTATAGAATCCTTTAATTCATACCCATGGCCTTTAAAGAGAGGCTAGCCAGACTTCTTTAACAATGAAGGAATTCCCCTTAAAAACTTCTTCATCCTTGGCAAGTCAAATTCCCCACAGAGTTGCTAACAAAATTATAATAAGAATTCCTTTGCTTAATTTCCCCTTTAGATGGATTACACCCAAGTGTTGCTAAAAGCAAGACTGACACTCAGAAGACAACACAAACGAGAATCCTAACCATTTGTAACAACACATACACACTTGATAACTAAAAGGACATGTAAATAATAGGTGACTTACTGATTCAGGGTGTATAGAACAATTTGGACAAAGCAAACTAGAAGAAGGAAGAATATTCCTCATAGCTAATTTAACCCTATAAGGTATTATATCATGAGTCACCTTACAAGGGAATGCTATCACCCTTGATGGAACCATAGATTTTCAAAGACAGGTGTAGAGTGGAGACACACTCCCTTGAAAGACACCAATAACTACACGATATCCATCATTAACCGAATATTGAGCATAATACTCGTCCCCCTCCCCACCCCCAACCATCCTTCTTCTCCAGCCTCAACTGAACCCCTTCGAAAGCCCTCCCCAACTCCCTCACCCCTTCCTCCTCCCAACTAAATAAATTCCTCCTCCAACTAAACCTTCATTCCCGTCCATGGACTCCCCAACCCCCAACCTAAAAAATATTAGATAGTCTTTGGTTGGATAATTGGAAGAGTCTAGCATATAGAGATTTCAGCCCACCTACCACCTTTCAATCCCCTTCCCTAAATCTGAACAGTTACCCATCCCTCAATAGAGGGTTTTACTTCCCCCAAAAACCACTCCCCTCCCCACCTTCTGACTTAACCCTTATGATGTCATTCCACCATTGAGACCACATCCTCCTCTGCTTCACAACCAATTCTCGCCTCATGAACGCACTATATTTAGCTTCCAAAACCTTTATCCACAGGGAGGAACCCCGAACCCCCTTGTAGAATCCTCTCGTGTCACTTCCCCAATAAGGCGTTGAAAATGATTCACTTAGGGTGAACATATAGTAAGATGGTTGTACCTATGTGTTGTTGGTGTATAAGAGAGCCGCTTAAGACAGGTAACTAAGATAGCATGCATGAGCATCATTAGCATGAATGAATTTATGTATGTGGATGTATAATTTTTGTCATGAGTGTGAAATGAATTTATATGTTTATTTGTTTTACTTTAGTTAACTATTTATTCTCAATGTTTTTTTAACCACTTTTAAATACCACTGCAAACAGTACTAACAAAAACGAAAAAAAATAACAGATTAAACAAGTTAAATCTCAGCATAATCTTTATTTTTATTTATATGTTTAAAATCTTTAATCAACATGTTATTTTTTATTTAATATCAAGAAGTATTAATATGAATTATTGGAAATTTAAATGTGTGACTTAGCTAAAATTAAATAAAATAACTTGTGATACTATTCCATGTCCGTGGTGCTGCCAGGTGTCCTTTTGTACGATACTCAACTCAACACCACTTTGGAAGATGAAGTGTGCAACTAATACTAATGCATGGTTTTCACTTGTATTTTAGAGGTTGAATCTCTTGATCTTAAGTTATTTTAGTATTTTTTTTCAACAAAAATACTAACGAGGTGGTTTCCAAAATTGTGCCAAAATATTATATTATATTGATTAATTATTTATTATAGTTTTTAAATTTAGTAAATTATCAGTTATTTAATAATCTTGATGTTTTCTTTAAACTAAAACATACTTCATACATTTATTATTAATTAAATAAAGTTAATAAAATATGAGTTGATATTCAATTATAAATTGATATATTTTTATTATTTTAATAAGTATATAGCGATGATATTTTTTTTTATCAAACTCTTTGAACAATTACAATCATTCTTTTAAAAATATTATAAATATAAGAGTATATAGGATATACATTTATAATGTAGATTTAAATATATTTTGTATTTAATAAATTAATAAATTTTGTTTTTGAACTCTAATAATTAGTTTTATTTTTGTTTTTTAATAATTTTTTATTTGAGTTTTTGTTCTTAAAATATTATCTAAACAACTTTTTGTAATATTTTAAAGTGTGATTTAAATATATTAAAAATAAAAATAAAAATAAATAAATTTTATTAAAACTAAAAAAATATTAAATATAAAAAATAAAATTTGTTAATTTATCAAAGATAAAAAACATAGTTGAGCATAAAATTTAATTTTTTATAGTTTTATGAAAATTTATTAATTTTATGATTATTTATATTTATTATAATTTATATTTATGAATTTATGAATTTTAATTTATGGACTGATGCTAATAAAATTAAATGTTTAATTTATGAAAATGTTTAATTTATTATTATTTATAGGTATAACCACAATAAAGACACATAATTTTAGAGTCAGTTTTGATTAAGATTATTTTCTGAAAGAATCAATTTTTTTAAATCACTTATAAAAATTTTTAAAATGTTTATTTAAACTTTTTTTAAGAAGTAGAATCAGAAAATAATTAGTTCTCTGTTTTTTTTCAAGAAACATGGAGGATAGTTTGTTTGTAGTAAAAAAAAAATATTTTTTCAAAAAATATTTGCAACCTGAAAGAATGAATTGAGGTTTTGATTAAAGGAAAATTGAAATTTCTATTGGAGGTAAGTTTGCGGACTAGCTTTGTGGCAGTTTTTGTTAGTATTTTTTTTTTCACACTTTCTTAATGTTTATAATTTTTTGTAAAATCCTAAAATATTTTTATTTTTTTTTATTTTAAGTTTTTTATAGAACATCACCTAATGTCATGGCTGTACACACACCTCTACTTACATCTTTAAAAGATTATATTGACTTCTCTATTTCGTACTTTGACCCTCTTCGAACATATATATTCTTTAACCTTTGTTTTTTGGAACTTCCTTTGTTAGGTATATTCAAAGAAAGTGAGACTACTCTTTTAAAGAGGTGGATGGAGGTACGTGTGCAACTATGAAGCTAAGTGATGCTTTGTCAATAAACTTAGGATAATAGAAGGTGATGATGTTTTGAGGCTGTGCAAAAAATTATAAATATTGAGAGGGTGTGAATAAAAAATGAGAGAGTACTATTGTCTCAAAATATTTGTAGGCAATTGAGTGTTTTCGTAAAAAAATAAAATAAATAAAAGATTTAAAAAACTCACAGTTGATCATCTTCTCATTTAGGATATCTTAGAAAAGATTTGATGTGACAAATAATATATGTTATAGTAAAAAAAATAAATTTAATAATAATTATTTTTAATTAATAATATAAAATGCACATTTATAATTAATATATTTTTTATGAATTTTAATAAATATAAGTGAGTGTAGGTAAGCAAATGTTTTTAGGTTTTCTAAGTTATATCAACTTTTTATATATATATATATATATATATATATATATTTAAATAAGTTATAACTACAAATATATTTAAATACATATATTTAGGTGTAAGTTTTTAATTTTTTTTAAAAAATAAGTAGATGTAAACTATAAAATTTTTAATTAAAAGTAATTATTACTATAAATATAAATACATTCATTAATATTTTTTCTAATAGAGCTTGTCAAAGTATATCCACTTATGGTTAAAAAGAATAAGTTAACAAATTATAACTCTTTTTAAATAAATCCAAGCTTTAATTTGCTAATTTATTTTTTTAAAAAAATAAATGAGTGTAAATTAGAAAATATCTTAAATAAAAAGTAATTCTTACTTTTTTTTTAGTGAAATAAAAAGTAATTCTTATTTATTAATTAGAAAGTAATTATTAGCACCCATGTGAATAAATTTACTAATGTTTTTGCTCAGCTAACTTATACTTTCTTATATTTTAGAAAAATAGAAAAAAAAAAACAACAAGTGATAACTAAGGTGGACAAAAGAATCCATGCTTACCGATAGTTCTGGATAAAATTCATAAATATCAATAAAATGGCTAACTGCCACTTTGTGGGATGAGTTTTACTACCTGTTCTTTATTGAGGACGGATATGGGTATCATAGTACCGGTACATGTAGGTATCTGCTAAATTAAAATACTATATATATTTAAGTTGAAAAAGATAATATTTTTATGAAATAAATCAAATTAAAATATTAATTATCAAATTTAATTTACATGAATTTTATTTTTTTATGAAAACTTCATAATTGATAAAATTATTTATTATAAAAGTGTTGATAGCATAAAGTAAATATTTTATTTGTATTAGATATTTTTTATATATTATATTAATTTTTTTAGATCTAATTAATCTTGTAGAAAATAGTATAATTTTATTTTTAAATTTTTTAATAAATAAATTATTTATTTGATAAAAATAGTATAAATTATTTTTAAAACCCATAAGTATTTTTATAATGAGTACTCAACAAATTTTTTACAGATAGCGGGTAACGAGTTTTTTTAGCAGGTAAGGTTAGACAGATAACTACTAGGGATGTTTACCCAAATTCGTTATCATTTCCAGTGATAATTACATATATTTATACTATTAATCTATATCTATATTATTAAAAAAGAGAATACCTCTTTTGAGGTCAACTTTTCAAAATACATGTTCTATCCTTACACCTATTTTAAAATTAAAAAGTAAATTAATTTGTCATGAGAGAAAATCAAACCTATAACCTCTCACTCCCTAAATGTATATTTTACCACTAAACCAACCTAATAACTTTAAGCAAAAATTCTATACTATTAATGAAGATAATACCCCTTTTGATGTCACTTTTCAAAATACTTATTCTACCCTTACACCTATTTTAAAATTAAAATATAAATTACTTTATCATAAAAGAGACTCAAATCCATAACCTCTTACCCCCAAATGTAAACTTTATCACTAGACTAACCTTATAACTTTAAACAAAAAAATTACTTTAAAATATTGATATTTAACATACATAATTGTCTAGCTATATCTATAATTTATAATATATGATATTATATTATATACTATATATTATATAATGAGATATGATCTTATGATGTCCACATTTTATGACTATTTTACCTTCTAAACATTTTATAATTGTTCCTACTTTCACAAGTATAACTTCTCCCTATTAATATATGTACATTTTCACAATTTCTACTTTATAAAAAATCAATCTTCCTTAAACATGATTAATATATATGTATGATTAATATATATGTAGATGCCTAATTTTGTCTAGCTTCTTTGCATAATTTATTTTTGCATCTGAAACTAAAACATAATAATTTAAAAGACAAAGACAACCAAATGGATGTATCTAGAAAAATGTGATATGATAGTAGGTTAAATTCTTTTTGGGCCTTTAAGAGAAAAGTTACATTTAGCATGCTGGGAGATGCAGATAGTAGATTCAGAAAAACAAAAATACCCTTTTTATTTTCATCAATGTCTAGGTTACAAAACAATGTGTAGTCTCTACCCAAAACAAATGGGAAATGCTAGAATAAAATAAATAATAAAAAAGGGAATACAAACAACAACAAAGAGAAAAAAAAAAAGAGAAGAAAAACACAATAGCTTCATATGTGCCATTTGAAGCTACTTTGTCCATCTGCACCACCCACTTTCTTGGCTCGGATGCTGTTTTGCCCTCCATTCTTTACCTGCATTCAGTATCATCATCATGCGCATTTTGCTCACATGTACAATCATTCCATTTCTCTCAACCACCAACATTGCAGGCCTACACACAAGAACCAACAACATTTTCATAACAATACAAATAAGAGAATTGTTTTATGCATAGATTTTTTATTTTGAAAGGTGAAACCAGAGGGAAATACGAGGAATATAAAGGGAATTGGAGTGTAGGTAGGGGAAGGATTTTTTTTTCTTTGGAGAGGAAGATGAAACAGTGAAAGTAGCTACAAGAGAGTCAAAAACCCAAAGCCAATGCAGAACAATACTATTGTGAAGAAAAATAGATAATCATCTTAAATTAATTTCTAATCCGAAAATGAAATCAAGCAACACTTAGACAGAGAAGATGATAGAAAATTATCATTGTGGCCAATCATCAAAATCAGTTTCAGTGGCGGAGGTTCCTTCTCACCCCCTTTTTTTCTTCCTCTTTCTGAAACTGAAACTTATTCACTATCAGCAAGCTTCATGCCATCCTTAAAGAACTGAACTAGAACCATGAGTGCACTCCACCTTCACAGAATCAAAATCATGTTGCCTATTTCCATCTATCTCACTTCTCTTCACCTTCACGTCCATACCACCGCACCAAACCTTGAATCCACCTGAAATTTAACAACACTATCACAAATTAAATCATGGTCAAGAACCCTATTTTGAACCGCAGATTCAAACCAACCCAAAGTCATGTAGGAACTGTTTTTTTTCTTCTCAAAATTGAATTCTTTTGATCATGAACAAAAGACTTTGTGGCCAAACTGTTGAACTGCAAGCCTTATTTCTCCCTTCTGGCAGAGCCTTATTTCTCCCTTCTTCTGGCAGTTTATTGCTACAATTTCTATAATAGATATTCATTTAAAAATAATTAGAGTCCTAGTTTTACGCTTGTTACTTTATTCTTACAACAAAGAAGTGTAATATGTTTTATTTGACAATTTTAAGTAGAGAAAGTTATTCTCTTTAGTCTAGCTTTGAAATAATCTAAGCATTCAGTTTTTAAAACATGAATTATTTAACTAAGGTATTTATTTTAAAATTTAATAACTATATCCTTATTTTTCCTTTTTAAGTAATAAACTAAAAAAATACTTATTAAAAGTAAAAGTAATTATATCTCTTAAAATATTTATCTACTACTAGTCCCTTTAGATGCACTTCTAACTTGACTATTGTAAATTATAAAAAGATTATGATGATCACTTTGGATGCACTTTCGATTTGATTATTGTGAAGTCCTTTAAATTTTTTTATAAAAACATAAAATCTAAAGTTTTAATTATGAATACTTCAAATACACTTTTAATTAGTCATTATAAAAGCTATCATAATTTAATAATTGTCACTTCAGATACACTTCTGATTGATGGTTACGTTAAATAATTATCGTAACTACTTTGGATGCACTTCTAATCTGGTTGCGGTAATATTTCAAACAAACTCAAGAATATTGAAAATTTAATTACTAATACACTAATCATTTCAAGAGCTACATATTCTCCATTACACATGAAAATACATAGGAGCAAGAACTTACCCTTGTCGAACTGTGAAAAGTAAAAATAAAATAAGTCAATTAAAAATTAAAATATTAATAATATTTTATAAAAAGAAAATTTTCAATAATAATTTTCTCATTAAAATGTTAAAAACAAAAATAAAATAAAAGTATTTGTTATATTTCAACTATTTTAAGGGTGAAATAGATATTTTTAAAAGTTATCTAGTTTTGCAATTTAATTAAAGGTAACCGTCTTTAAAACGGACGTCGTAGGGTGCTAATACATTTCCTACGCGTAATACATTCCCTACGCTGTAGGGTGCTAATAAACCACATATTTTTAAAGGTTTTTTCAATATTTTTCTAAATAAATATGGATAACGACTAAACTTTAATTTTTCGTTGTCCGTTGAGATCTTACGTGTCAACAATATATATACACATTTCATTTTATGATAAATATTTTTAATACACATTTCCATTTTTTAATATTTTGAGTTCTATTCAAAATTTCTTGCCTTTCCATTTTTTAATACTCATTGTATATTTGACCTAACTATTTCATATTTCATATCCAAACATGATTTGACATATTTTTATCATATTATTATAAATAAAAAATATAAAAATTAACAAAAATATATTTCAAAATATATTATATAATAATTTATATTTCAAAATTATAAAAACTTAAAAAAATATTAAATTAAAATCCTAAATGGTTATAATATATTAAAATGGTGTTTTCGCGGGTGTATTTAACAAAAAATGATAATTATTAAATTTTGTTTACGAGATGAATCCAACGGGTTAGAGGAGGTGTTGTATAGCTGCTGCAGAATAGTTTGCAGAGAATCTGAATGCGAAGAAGTAGCTGATTAAGCGGTGTTTTGTGTTCCCAGCAAAAGAGGGCAAAACAAACCCAAAGCCTTTGCTTCTAGTTGCTCGTTGTTGTTGTTGTGACAACCATGGCATCGTTTGGGTCTCTCAAATCCACCATTTTCGACAAAGAAGAGAGAAAACAGTGAGTACTACGTTCATCTCTCTTTTTTCTTTTCCATTATTTGTTCTTCGTTTCTAATTACATTGGATTTCTATAACCCTAAGATTAACCTAATCACAATCGCAATCACAGGCAGTATCAGTCGCATATTCGAGGTCTCAATGCATACGACCGCCACAAAAAATTCATCAACGACTACGGTAATGTTTCTGTTACAAAATCTATCCTTAATCGTTTGTTATCCATTGTCTCGTTTTTTGAAAAATAAAAACTAATTATAAGTGCCTGGGTTTTTTAGTTTTTGAAAAAATTTGAAGAATAGTCTTAAAAAAAAACTGATTTTGAGAAAAAAAAAAAATTTATTTAGTAAGTGTTATTTAAAACTTGGTTTGAATACGTAAAAATGATAAATTTGTTTATATTTATTAAAATTTTATGAATGAAAAACAAAAAATAATATACTGTGATTGAATTTAGAATTTAAAAAAAAAATAGAAAATTAAAAAAAAAACTACTTATTTTTTAGTTTTGTTTTCGAAAAAGGTTTTCATAAAACACTATCTAAACAAGATTTTAGTTTTTAGGGTTCATGGACTATGAGGAATCGGTCACACTTTAGCTGTTGATTTGATTGTTCATTATAATAATGTCCTATAGCAAATGGATGATGAACAGTTTCCTCCGCTGAGATGGAAGGAGGCTACAGTCATCCTCACATAAATTTAAAACATGGATTTAACTTCTCTAAAGGAAGCAATTATCTTCAAAGGATAAAGTAATAGTTTCAGTTGTTGATGAGGAAATCAATGGTTGGTTGGATAATTGTTGATTTTTCTCATTAGATTGTCTACTTACTTTATACCTTGCTCATAGTGGAGCTGAGGCTGAATCCTTCTAATATGCTCCTGTTTAGTCACTCTACCACTGATTTTTCTTTTGTTTCTTGCTAGTTCTGCTAATTCATAGCAAAAGAAAAAAGAAGTGGTCTAGAGACAAGTTTGTTTGTATTCTTCTTCTGTCTTCCTTGGTTTGTAATAAATTTTTTTAATGAGTTTGTGACTGGGAGACTTTTTTATATTAGCAAAGAAAATTTACTAATAATAGGAAGACTTACCTTAAGCACTGCTACTGGGAGACTTAGCTTGACATTTGCTATGCCTTGTGGTAGCAGCTATGTTTTGTTTGTGTTTACTGTGATCTGTTGGAAATTTGATAGAGATAAGAAACCAATAAAAAGATACCTTGATTAGAATGGTCTGAGGCAATTTAATTTTTTGGCTAACTACGAAGGGATTGTTTGATTGGTGTAAGTAACCCCAACTAGTGAAGAAAAAAGACATGTTGTTGCTATTGTTGCTCTGGTGGATATTATTATCTCATTTTAGTTTACAGAAGTTATTTTTGTGTTAATTACTTCTAGTTATTTTAACATCTTGGTCCTGCTGGAGAATATTTCAGTTTTCCTTGAAATGTCAGCTAAGCTTAGCTATAAATTCTTCTAAGTTTTTTTTTTGTGCCTACAGTTAATTTTTATGGAAAAGAAAGACCTTCAAACTTAAAGTTGCCTATTAAAACAGATCAAGATACACTAAGAGAAGGATACAGGTAAGCTTCTTATCTTGCCTTATGTAAGCTAAAACTGGTGGGGTTTCTTTTCTTTGTTATATTCCTGGGGCTTGTTGCCTTGCCATAATGATCTCCTCATAATGTAAGAAATGAACCTCTGAATCTTTTCCTATTAACTTTCAATTATCTTCCTAACGCCATTTCCAAATTTAATGGCCATTGCTCTTATCTTCAATTTTTTTTTAATAATATGATATCATAACATGTCTTCATGCATTTTTTAAAATTTTCTTGTGATTTGAGTTTGATCTAGCAGTGGCAAAATGGCCTTCTCTCGTTTGCTACATGTTCAACTCTATTGAAACTATTGTGAATATGAGTACATATTTTATCCTACTTAAGATAATTTTGAAACTTCCCCTATTTTTTATTATTAGGAAAAAGGCTTTTCCTTCCTGCCTTATCATCTCTCTTATTTCAATTGGTTTATTTCTGTGTCAGAATTTTAATGTTTTTAATCCAATTATCCAAATATTGCTAGATTCATCCGGTCAGAGGAAGATGATATGGATCCATCGTGGGAACAAAGGCTGGTGAAACGTTATTATGACAAGCTTTTTAAGGAGTATCCTTTGCAAACATGTTCAATTTTTTTTAACTAATATTGTTTATACTGGAAGAGTGATGGTTTCTTTTATTTATTTATGTAATATTGGCTTTTGGTTTTGATTATAATTTAGTTAAATTAGGGTAAGTGAATGTGTACAATGCACCATTTACCCAATTTGGTCCCTTTTCCATTAAGCATTTTATCTCAAACTAAAATATCTTATATGAAGAGATATAAGATGTTATTGACATTGCTTTTGATTCACACCAATATTATAATGACATTTGTGCAGTCGAATCTACCTACATACCTGAAAATTTGTCTTGTATAATCTTCATATTTTTTATTCTTTTGGGTAAATTTCTTTTCTTTTTATTTTTTCCAAGAATTGAACTAAACTGTAATCTCTTTACTGATGGAAACTTAGATTAAGTAGATAGTATCATTAATTACATATATGATCTGTCCTTCAGATCTATAATGCATTGTCTTGTGGAATGTGAACTTATTGAGGCCATTCTATTGAGCTTCACATCCTCGTTTTTGTAAGAAGTTTTATCATTCTCCTGCGTGTTGGAGATGTTTTACTTGGCATGTCAAACACCAGGAGATTATGAATCAATCTATATTTGATAAATGTTTGTTAACTTAATTTGTGCATATTAGCAAGAAAGTAGTTGTAGCCTAGATCTTGTTGGGAGAAAACTAGTGTTATTTATTTGTTTTATTATCATGGTTTGCAACATTGAATTAACCAACTAATTTTATTGTTACTGAATTTACTTGTACTTTTTTGCTTGTACCTTAATTGTTTCAAGATACTGCCTAGCTGACATGTCACAGTACAAGAGTGGTAAGGTGATTATTCATTGCTTATAGAATATATTTTTTTGGGATTGCTAAATATTGCTATCTTTTATACCTGCTGTTAGGATTGAAATCCTATGTTGGTCAAGAGGAATGGTCAGTGTCAATTGAGCCCTTGACAAGTTTTCACATCAGTTTACTTCCTGAGCATTAATATTGCCATTCTGTATTTTTCCAGATGTAGCAAAGTGTACAGGAAGGACTCTATTTGTTCAGGACTTGAGTGATGCTGACCCTTTTACTTTGGACATTCAAAATAATGGTTTAATCTGTTTTTATTCTAGTTTTGGTAAATCATACTAGCAACTAAGGGCGGGAATTTTTACCCTGTTTCTCGACCTTTGTGCCTAAACAAGGAGATGGGTTACCACTAGTCGGTAACCACTAGATGTCTAGGATGCATTAATGGTCCTCCTGTTTTTGTCTACCCTAGCTTATTATATATGTTGCTGGCTCAACTATATTCTTAGACTCCTGTAATCCTGTAAAAAAGCTTTGCAACCTTTAAGATAAGGACAGTTAATTTGTATTATTATTCTGTAAACCATTTAAAATTCTGAGATAGAAGAAGGGGTGTTATCTTCATCTAATTTTCATAAAATGTTGGTGAAAGAGGGGTTTTATGAAGTCTGGAAACTCATTTCAAGTGGAGTACATCTTTAAAATTGTATGCTGATAAATTGCATTTTCTTATTAGATTGGTCTGAGGTGGAGGACAGAGAAGGAAGTCATATCTGGCAAGGGTATTAATTATTCTTTCACTGGCTAGTATTTCTTAGTATTGATTGCCTCGGTTCTTTCCCATGTCTCACTGGGGTTATTTCTGAAAATGTATGCTTTCTGCTGTGTTATTTCTGTATAGTGTAGACCTTATATAATTGTTAGGCAAAGACACTCATTAATTAAAAATGAATATCTAATTTATTAAAGTTTAAAATTCAGTTCTGCCACGTTATACATGCAATAGAATGTTATTCAATTGATCAAGTAAGTAATCTTATGAGAATCCAAGTGTTTTCCAACTGATTCTTTTAACCCTTTTTAAAAAAGTTGAAATGTGAAGTAGAACTTGTTGGCTTTGAAAGGATGCTCCATTAATGATTTGTTTGCCTTGTATCCACATTTTTTTGTTAAATTATTGAAAATATTTTATTTAAAAAGCAAAAAGCACTACCAAGAGACTCAAGTCAAGGATAGCACAACTCTAAATATTTGCCCACCACACAACGAGAAAAAGTAGTTATTTTTAACTTGTTCTGTTTAGAATCCTGTTCAATTTTAAAATTGATCGGTTATGTAATATTTGCCCACAACATAACGATAAAAAGTAGTTATTTTTAACTTGTTCTGTTTAGAATCCTGTTCAATTTTAAAATTGATTGGTTATGTAATCTTGCAGGCCAGTTCATATGTGGTAACAAGCATTGCAATGAAAAAGATGTGCTAGCAAGCTATGAGGTAAGGATTTGATTCTAATTAAATTACTAGGAATTTGGCTTTAGATAGTCTAATTGCTTCAGTTGAATTATTATTTTTTATTGTCTTCATTTTGGAATGCATTATGCTATTTACTAAAATTGTGTATCATTGTGGCTGGTTTCAGTGTAACTGTGTAAGTGTCTTGGTTGAGTGTATCATGTTACTACATTAAGTAGGAAGAGAAGTGCTAGTAACACAATCTCAAATGCTTTTATAATTGGTTGCAATTTATTGGGGAATCACTTAATTATGTTGTGTCCTGCTCCCAATTTCATTAGTTCCACTTATGATTTTGTTATTCCCAATAAATTGAACCAATGATAGTGTGTGTTAAAGAAATGTGTTCCTAACACTCCTTTAATTATGGTTATTGCACATTTGTTTTATTATACACATAATATAAAATAAATGTTGAATCTGTTTATGACTTTGTGTAGTTGAGACTTGCTTTTTTTTCAGCATGTGTATCTTTTCTTTCTCTTTCAGGACTCTTTGTAGGCCATTCTATCAGCAGCTTTATTTATGTTTGAGGGCCAAGGAAATGTAATTTGCGAATATTTCTTTGGGTGTTTCCTCTTTATAATATTTGCTCACATTACAGGTGAACTTTTGTTACTTTGAAGCTGGAGAAAACAAACAAGCCCTAGTTAAATTGGTAACCTGTGAGAGGTGAGTCAGTTGCTTACGCCATTGTTTTGTTCCATACTAGGTTAGTACTAGTACTTACTACTTATGCTGTTATAGGCAGTGTGCTTTTTTGTCATTGAGTTTTGTAGCAAAAACATATTTGTTTCATTTTTTTCTTGGTTATTTTTTAATAGATGTGCATGCAAACTCAACTACAAGAGGCAAAAAGAAAAGGAGCAGTTAGGAAAAAGACAAGAGCAGGATAGACGAAAGAGGTGAGAACATTGCTCTCCTGAATCATCGTGTTTTTTCACTTGTTGACTAGAAGATATGGAGATTGACTCCTTCCATTTTTAGGAGTCGTTCAAAGAGTGATGATGATCTAGATGATTTCCAAGAAAGCAAAGAGAGAAGGCGGAAAGGTTTGAAGTTGCACTACCCTTTATCAGTGAATGACCTGTTTAACATCATGGCATGATAATCTATCTATTTTCAGTTCATCGTTTGTTTATGTTGCTTGCTTAATAGACCTGATTAGTTTAGGAATTTAACATATTTTCAACAAAAAGTTTAATAAGGAAACATAAGGCTATGGGTGGGGTATGTAATAGTGAGCAAAATGAGATGAAATAGAATGTAATGGAATGAAATTACTATTCCATTTTATGGTTTAGGGTTTATATGATGGAACAGAACAGAGATAAAAAAAAGGTTCCATTTCCCAACTGTTTTCTTTTTTTTGGGTGGTGGGTGGTATCAAGTTTCATTTCCATTCCATATCATTCTGTTACAGAAAACAAAAAAGTATAGTGTGATGATATTTTATTATTAAAAGTATGAGAAAGATTACAAGAGTTATTCCCTTCTTATCCAGAGCCTACATATCAAGATAGGTTGCAGCTTAGAATGCTAAGCCTCTTCTCGCACCACTACCTTCTTATATTCTCCTTACACGTGATAGGTTCCATTGAAGGCATGAATCCATTTAATCCCAATCCATTAACCCAAACATAACTAAATTAGTAATGCGCTAGTTCATATGCTTGATATTGAAATTCATTTAATGATAGCATAACATTGAATTTCATATCTTTTAGTAGGATAGTTTGGCCTTACATTATTAATGTTTCAGGCTATTTCTTAAAATAATTAAATTATTTTTGCTATTTACTTGTGCTCAAAAGTGTAATTGTATGATGATGTTGTCAGGGCAGCAAAGATTTCAAAATGTATTTTAATATGAGGCTATCATATTGTAGCTTACTAATCTACTTTTAGAAGCATATGTGCCTAATCTTTCATTATTGTCTTTGCTCTTAAAGCTTGTGAACTTGTTATCAATTCTGTTTCAAATTAAGATATGTCTAGCGAATAGCTCGGTTAGAAAACTGTTTAAAGCCTTTTTTGAATTGAAAATTGAAAACACTTGGGGCTAGTTACTTCTCACTACAATGGCATGACACCTTGTTCTAATAGGGTAAAAAGCTTTGCAGTGGAACAATGGGTCAAATTAAACATTTATCCCTCTCTGATTTGAATGGTGAAGCTGGGGAAATGTTTCGACCATGTATTTGAGCTCATTCAAATGTTTTGAAATTACGCATCAGAAATCTTGTCCTTAATTTCATTGTCTTAAGCTTTACCTTTTTTGACCATGTATTTGCAGGGAAAAGGGCTTTGACTTCGGCCAGTGATCGTAGAATTGACGATGATGATAATAATTTAGATGAGTTTCTTGAGGGAATGTTCCCCTGACCTTGCCTGATTGATTGTTGTCCTACCTGAAAAGTGCTTCTGGAGTAGAGGTAGATGCCTTAAAATATAGGAACGTGTTGACAAAATGATTCAGCCTTTTGTACCTTTCAAAATTCATTTCTGCAGATTGTAATTGTTTAATATGCTAGGCGAGTATGTTTTATTCTGTACAGCTTGTATAGTTTTTTTCAGACGTGAATAATGAAAATTGCATAGCAGAATGAACTGTTTGATAACCCTGAATTAGTTTTTCCACACATATTGGGCGTAAAATATGCTGGAAATATAATTCTTATGTGATAAAAAAAATACTATCTATCTGAAAATTGGTATCGAATTGGACAAAACAAAAGATAGGTTGGTTTAGGTATTTTTAATGAACAAACACATGTAACAACTATTACACAAGTTATGCTTTTCATTAGTGAATGTTATAATGCTTTACTACAGCTAAATCTAGTTCATTTCCCTCTTTGACATTAATTCATAGCCTGATAAATCCTCTGGTGATGTTGTGTTGGGTAACATTAAATAGATTGTACGATAAACACTGGTGATTTAGATAATTTAATTATCTAATGAGTCCGAAGAATGTTAGTTTTGAGGTTGTGATTATCGACAACCTGATTCAAATACATTAACGTTTTTAAAATAAAAATATTATCTTTTTGTTTATTTTTTTTGTGAATAAAAGATAATATTCTTTAGACAGTCAAGGAGCTAAACATCTGATCATGAACGAGTGACCATGTAAGTTTTTCCATTGTTGTCCTTTCTTTTGTTTTACCTTTTGTCTCTACGTTCTTCCAATTTTTTGTTTGGATAGGTTGATTACAAATTAGTATCGCGTTTAATTTGGATAATTTGTTCTCAGTAGTATTATAAAAATTGTTTAAAAATTAAAAGAAAAAATAAAAAATTTTTAACCGTAATTACATTAGTTTTTTTTTAAATGGGCTAGCATCCTTTTTCTAACTGTATATAAATGGGTTAGCCGTAATTATATATATATAAATCTCTTTAATTTTCTCTTTTTTAAATGGGTTAGCATATTTTTTTAACTGTGCACCACCTAATTTAGTTATAATTTTTCGATTTTATACAAATTGTTCAGAACTACAAGTTTTGGACCTTGCAATAGAGATTCTTAATACACACATTATTATATTTGGTGAATAACTCTGCATAATTTAGTTATCATTCACTAACACGCTTCATAGAGAGATATTCCTGTAAATTTAGAATTTATACAAATAGGGTAAAAAAATAAAGATACAAAGCAGAATCCAAAATTGATAAAATTTAATGTGGATCTGGTCAGAACAAGTTTGCTTTAAATTTAAATGACTGAGTCACTTCTCCAATTGTATCATACCCTCCTTTTTTTTTTCTCTATTTCTTTCCTCTCTTTGCATATTTGCTTTAGTAATAACGTGATTTTTTTTTTTAAAAATTCAATTACACTTTTGTTTTAATATTGATGAATCAAATGTGATATAAAGATTTTTATTTATAATTTTAATTTTTTGTAATAAAAAATAACTTTTATTTGATAGTTCTCTCTGTTTTTTTAACTTTTATTTATAATGTTCTCGTCACACTTCTAATATGTGTTTATTATTAATTTAAATTTAAGCAAGATAATTAAATATTGTATTAGTCAATTTTTTTATTCACAAATTTTACTCTTATCACGACAAACTTTATGTTTAGAATATTTTTTGTGTTATAACACATAAGAAGGCAATTTGACTATTCATGCTCTTCCTCTCAATTTTGGCACTGGTTTTTGTTTCTTGTTTATATATAACTCGGTGAAAATATCTCCTAAACAAAATCTTTAAAGGATTAGTTTGTTTCGTCCTAAAAATTTATTTTCTTAAAATCTAATAATTATAATAAGTAATTAATATTATTAAATTTAAAAAATAAAAAATAAAAATAAAGAATAAGTCAAGAGTAAGTGAATCCCCTAAACACAAATAAATAAAAAGATTGATAAATCTAATTTTGAGACAGGGCATATAATTTTTTATGATATGATTATCTTCTAGCGAAAAGTCCTAGTATTTTAAATTATCTTTCAATTGTTAAAGAGCTTCCAAACTTAGTTATTTATTTATTTATTATTATTTTGGTCTGAACCTATTTGACTAGACTATTATTTGTTTGTGATTAGATGAGGCCTATTGTACCTTATTGGATTTGAGTTAGGCTACATTAGAATAATAGTTTCCAATAATAGGTAGTTTATATTGTCAAGAAGTGTCAACTTGTTTACTAAAAAAGAAAAGTGTCAACTTGTTTACTAAAAAAGAAAAGTGTCAACTTGTTTACTAAAAAAGAAAAGTGTCAACTTGTTAATGTATATTTGATGTTGAAATTATAAGTCTAGATTATACTCAAATTAAGCAAGTCTACAATAAAAATAAAACACACATGTTTAAATAAACTCATAATTTTTATCAAATCAAATAATAAAAAAGTTGAAATCTAGTACTAACATTTTCAATTATCTATTATCTATAATATTATAAAAAATATTTGGTCGTCATCATGCATTAACTAGACAACGTTTTTGAGTTAATTTTTCTTTACTTTACTTCCCTTTCTTTATAATTTTTCTTGATGATTCTTTACTGTATAAAGCACGATACCACTTCAAGTTATTATAAAATCTTTCGAATCCCCGTTTCACTTTCTGATGTTGTTTTTGCATACAATGAAAAAACTGTTTTGGATCCTTGAACTTTCAATCAAACTAAGTTATGACTTTTGTACTTTCAAATTGATAAATATAGTCCTTTAATTTAAAAAAAAAAACGTGAATTTAGTTTTTTTTTTATATTTAAAATTAAGATTTAATAATAATTTTTTATTTCTAACGAGTTGAAAGAAGGACATATTTTAAAAAGTTAAAAGGCTAAATCTATCAATTTCATTTAAATATACGAATGAAATCTAAATTTAACTAAAAATACATTTTTGTTTCCTTTTTTATCTTTTTTAACTTTCTGGGTTTCTTTTTCTGTTTTGTCTCACAGATCCACTAAACCACTGGTTAGATTTGCGGTGCCAAAACAGAGCATGCAGATTCGTTTTTTTATCTTTTCTTTTGTGTCTGTCCAATAATAGTAATGCTTTTTTTTAGACATACTACATGTCAAAAATCACAACACTTTTAAGTCATTTTTAATGTATCTAACAATTATTTTATTTAAAACATGCGACATGATGTTGAAAGCTGTCACGTAAGAACATGGGAATAGTCTTTGTAATTTTGTTCAAATTACAATTATAAATTCTAGATATGAGAACTTCTCTTGGGTAGGAAAATTATTACTTGTGAAAAATTAATTAACTTCTTCCCTGTTACATCTATTTTTATTTATTTTATTATCATTTTTTAAACTACACTATATTTCTTTATTATCATGTGATTTGATTTCACGAAAAGAAAGAAAGAATCAATATTATTAGTGTCATCTATTTTTTCATGATGGAATATATATATATATATATATATATATATATATATATATATATATATATGAACTTTTTCTCAATTCTAACTCTTTATTTTTTTAAAATCTAATGATTAAAATTAATTAGTTATAACAATTATTAGATTTTAAAAAAATAAACAGTGAAAATTAAAAATAATTTTCTAACATCTATTCTTAACTAACTATATATATATATATTAATCTCTATAACATGTTGCACATAATAACACTTCTAAGGATAAGTACAAAACAAATTATGTTAACAAAACAACGATTGTAATGCTTAAATTTTTATAATGTATAATACATTTACTTCAATAATGATTAATTTACACTTCATAATTTTTTTATAAGCAAATTTATTAATAGGGTATTAGAAATATTCAATAATTACATACAATAAAATAGTTAGTTAATGCTTATAGTAATTTTCAAGAATTAATTGCCTATCTTCAGCAAAAGAACCAAAATATATATTTCTTCTACATCCATGTAATATATAGCTATCAAGAATATACACCAGTAATAAAATCCATGTTGTACAACCCACTGATTCGTAGATCCATTAAATCAGTTTCCTACTAATACACTTACATTGGTTAAGTAGGAAAATGAAGGGTCTATAATGGATAGACACAGCAAGACATGATAATTAATCTGGTACATAATATTATCCAGCTCAAATGTTTCCCCTTTGAATATGCCTGAATTTATTTGATTCCACACACCAAACAGTAGTAATCCAAACCATTAAACTCCAGCCAATATATTGAAGGAAATTTGTCCTAGCATCTTGATGCATTGCATTTGCAACTCCTAACCAACAGTAGCACACCTGCCATAGTTGGGAGACTAGTCTGCAATTAAAAAACAGGTGAGATATGCTCTCTTCATGAATCTAACAGAATGGACATAATGTCTTATTTTCTCCCAGCCTGACGTTCCCTTTCAATAGGTTGTCCTTGGTTGGTAGTCTTTCTACCAGCAGTCTCCATGTAAATGTTACTCTGTGAGGGATCTTAGCAGGCATAATAACTTCATTTTCACTTTTGGTGTTCTCATACATAGATGTATCTGACCTAAAACAGAGTATGTTGATTTGGTGTTATAAACCAGATTGGGATCATCTACCCATAACTATGCATCTTTGTTATATGGGGGTTCTGCACAATGTTGATGAGTGTGTTCTACAACCTTCTGACAATAGGCATTTCCAACTCAAACCACTGCCTTCTCTACCTCAGCTTTCACTCTTACATCCCCCACCCACTCACCCATCTCTATAATTAGGGATTCCTTTTGGTTAGAGTTAGAATATAATCTTGGAAATCTACTTTGCAGGGGCTCCACCCCTTTCCAATCATGAACATACAGTCTAGTTTTGTTCCCAAAACCCAACTTCCATTTTCTCATTTCCTGAAACAAACCTTCTTGTTGTTGACTCCCACATGCTTTTCTTAGGTTCCTCCACCGCATAAAAGCATTACTATTCCTACTTCCCCACTTCAAGTCTTCCCATCCCCCATACCTAGATTTAAGAATTTGTACTCATATCTCACCGCCTCTCTGAAACAGATTCCATCTCTACTTTTCCAACAGTACCTTGTTGAAACACCCTAAATGTTTAATGCCTAACCCACCAATTTACACTCCATAATAAAAATGATAAGTGTTGATTTCACCAATTAGAAATTCATGCAATTGTCTTTTTTTTTTTGTGTTGGTAAAACTGAATGCAATACTAGATAAATTAGTTTTAAGAGGTAAAAGTAAAAGTAAAAGTAAAACATGGTTTCATTGTATAAATTCTAAAATAAAATTAATGATTTTAATTGGTATATCAGTGTAAAGATTTTTACACTGACATTCAATCACAACCCTTCATTGGTAAATTTGTTAACTTTACTCATTACTACTTTAAAAGTCAAAATAAAAAGTCATGATTGAATCTCAATGTAAAATTTTTTTACACTATAGTGTATACCAATTAAACTCTTCTAATTTTAAACTTCATTAAAATTATGATACCTTAAAATTATAAATTTATTTTTTAGTTTTATTACTTATTAAAATATTAATTATTATAAATTAACTAAAATTATTTTTGTTAATTTTGTAAAAAAAAGTTAATATTCATAATATTTTATTTAAAGACAATGACAATTATATAACATATTTAATAATAATTTAATAATATTTAATTATATTTTATTCAAGGAACTAAAAATTATTCTAAACAATTTTTAGTGTCTTGTAAGATTGCTCCAAAAATAAATTACTTAAAAAACTGAGTGTTTGAAATAAACAACTTTATTAATAACTATAGTTGATGATGTTATAACCATTATACTTTTCCTAATCACCTGCCACAATATCCTAATTGCACTTGTTAATCATACAAGTTGTTCTATAAAGCCTCACACCAAGCTTTGGAAACTTAGAACTGTATTTTTCTTTGAAGGTTGATTCAATCCTTGCCAACCAAAGAAACCACAAAAAAAAAAACAATAGTCCAAATACCTTTTCCACTCTTTCTATTTGCTTCCCCAACATGCTACCAAAACCGATTAATAGGCAACACCTTAACTGCAAGTAAATAAACAAATGTGAAACAGATCCTTGTGCTGCGTGACACAATGAGCATAAATCATCAACCATCTAGAAGATTTATATTCTTTGTTGGGATTCTACTCAGAATCATTGTTCATGCAAAAACAAATACTGTTGAGGTAAGTTTTCTTTTCAGATCAACTTATACACATGCAGAATTTAATCTATAAGCTCTTTTGATAGTGTACCCTAAATTATTCACTGTATTGTGTACATATCTTTTGATCTGTACACTGATCCCATCTATTTTGATTTTTAACATTTTTAGTCTTTTAGATCTATTTTTTATCTTTTATAAACTAACTATTTAATTAACTTTTATATGATAGTTTGAAAAATAATGTATATTAATTATTTTATTCACAAACTTTTATGTCTAATTGTTTTAAAAAACTACATAATTTTTTTTTTATAATTTGTGAATTTAATCATATCCGTTCTTATTCAGATTAGATTACTAAATTGTTTTACAAATTCTTTTTATTTTTTCTAATTCAATTAAAATTGATCAAATCAAAATTTATTTTACCTTAAATTTTATTTAATTTGATCTATTAACACCTCTAATTTTACTTATCACCTCATACAATATTTTTTCCCTTTATTTTTTCCCTTTATTTTTTCTCTTTATTTTTCTTTAAATTAAATTATATTAGAATAATTACATTAAAGATTTTAAATGTTTATATTTAAATTTTAAACTCCTACAAAACAACTCTAGTATTATAAAATTTGTCCAGTTAACATGTAACATAGTATTTTTAACTACAATTACAAGTATTACATAGTAAATTTAAATATTTATATTTAAATTTCAAAATCTTATAAATGTTACCTTAATTATGTTTTAAAATATTATATTTTCCAACTAAATTTAATAAAAAATTATTTAAAAAAACAAATCTATGACATACTAGTCACTTTAATAGTTAAAATAGAAAAAAAGATTCTTTTAAATATTACTATAAACATACCGACAAAAATGAAGAAACGGAGCTTAAACAAATTAAATCTCAATATAATTTTTATTTTTATTTATATGTTTAAAATTTTTAAGTAACTGTGGTTAAAAAAAAATCTTAAAAAGCATGTTATTTTTGTATTTATTTAATATATAAAAATATTAATATAACTTATCATCGAGAATATCTAATCGTGACTCAGCTAAAAAACTACAATAGTTTGTGAGGCTTACACGTATTCTTTAATCTTTGTATCTTACTCAGCGCAGACACCAACTAAGTTGAAGTATTCAGTTAACACGTGCCCTCTGCACGTGTTGTTTGCATGTTCAACCTTGTTGGTTCTTTTTACTAAACGACAACATATTAATGACATGCTTTGCAAACTGTGCCAACAATAGTTGGTTGACGTTAATATATTTTAATGAAGTCTTGTCACTATTCACTGTCAAAGGCTTATATTATTATAACCGGTTAAATTAATTATTTGAATTTAATTGATATATATTATTGGTATAAAAAGTTTTTACTATAATAGTTAATTAAATTTTTATAGTTATTTTATTTTATTTTTATTTCTTATAGTATTATCTAAATTTTTTAATAGTGTCATGTAGAAATAATAAAAATAAAAATATTTTTTTATTAGAAACAAAAACAAAAATAATTATTAAAAATAAAAATATTTTTTTAATTTATCAAAGACGAAAAATAAAATTAAACATAAAAGTAATTATAACACGTTGTGCAATGCATGCAGGTGTCAATTGGAAGATTTTTGTTTTTAAATATCTTTATTTTAATTTTAAGAGGCAATAACTCTTTTATTTATTTATCAATTATTAGTATTATTTTATTACTAGAGTAATTTGTTTAACTCTTACCGTCCCTTTCTTGGGAAATGTGGTTTTTATATGTATTATTTTACGGATACATATCCATATTTGATAAATATTTTTACTAATTTTTTATTTTCTTCATTTTATTATATATATATATATATATATTTAAATTTATACGACATTACTTTTAAAATTAATAAAATAATAAACTGTTATTATTATTTGCCTTAATTTTGTAATATTATATTATTCTTGATGTATTACGTTAAATACAATTTATCTATCTATAATATATTATTACTACTGATTACTATATATAAAATTATGTTCATTCTCTCATTAAATTTTCTTTTACTTTTTTTACTTTTATATTTATACTTATAAACAAATAATATTTATTATTCTATTAATAAAAAAAATTATTGTTATATTAAATATTTAATAATATTTTTTAAATAATTTATCATACTATTTTATAGTATATTTTGATTCAAATATATACGTGTGAGAGAAAGAAAGTTTACGTGGGTACATGTAGTTAATTTTTTTTTCTCAATTTCTCTTTTGTTTCTAATTTTAATTTTTCAAATCAGATTATTCTTATACATCTTATTTAAATTTATAATATAGTATCCATACACCCACACATACATAATATATATAATATTAGTATGGAAAAATCTATTTATTCAAGACTTACTCATTATATTACGACAATTAGATTTGAAGAAGAAAAATAGTAAGAAAAAATAATAATTTTCTTAAACCTAGTTTTGAGAGATAGATGTAGATCCCTTTTTAATATAATTTATATATTAAGTTCAATACTTATCTATTTTATATTATATATATAAAAATAAATAAATAAAGAATATCATATTTATCACATGTAATTCTTCCACACAAAAATTACAATTAAAAACTTTTTTTAAACTTTTATCTCTCTTCCTTTTTTAGTTTCTTTTTTTTTAATTTTCCATGTTTATATTTATAGTAAAAATTATTTATCATTTTATTAGTAAAATATATATTATTATTGAATATTTAATGATATATATTGGCATATGTTATATATTATATATTATATATCTATTTATTATATATAAAAATATATTTATCAATTATTACTACTTATAAAAGAATGTCATTCTTACAAAAAAAATGCCCTAGAATTTTTTAATTTTTTTTTCTCTTCTTTTTTTCTAATTTTTTATTTTTATCAATTTTATATTTATATTAAATTATGAAAAAATATTTATCATTCTATTAGTAAAAAATATATTATTATTAAATATTTTATAATATTTTTTAATTTATCATACTATTATATATCATATGTTTAGTCTTGTTTAAACAATATAGTCACCACATAAAATTTTATTATTCAATAAAAATAATTTAATAAATTAAATATTTATTATATTATTTATTCACATATAAATTGTTAAAACAACTAAATTATTTGTGCAAAGTGAGGCCTATTTGAGTTAGTATATATAATAAAAGGTTGATATAAATTTTAATTAGTTTTTATTTGTTCATATTATTAAGATAAATTTATACAATTAATTGTGTTTTTTTTAGAGTTTAATTGGTATACACTGTCAATGTAAAGATTTTTACACTGATAGTTACTCACAACCCTTCATTCATGGTAGATTTGTTGACTTTACTCATTACTACTTTAAAAGTCACATAAATGAAAAGTCATGGTTAAATGTCAGTGTAAAAATCCTTTACACTGACAGTGTATACCAATTAAACTCGTTTTTTATAGGTCAAATGTTACTATTATTAGTAATGTTAGTTTTTGTTAGCGGTGAAGATCGAATATGCAGGACATCTTCCTACTTCCTTAACCAATTGAGTAACCTTATATATCCACCAATTGTATTTATCAGGTAAGTTTATATTTGTTTTTTCTCTAAACTATAGATATCATCTAATGAAATAACAATCATCTTTAAGTTGAGTGCAGGATCACTATGAATGACAAAACTTTTCCTCTAAGTATTTAACGCAATTGCTTATCTAGAATTCAAATTTAAGATATCTTATCAAACTTGCATTATTAAGGTTATAGTTAAAATTGTGTAAATCTAACCTTATTATTATAAAAATTAAGGTTACTCTTAGTGCATTTTTGTTCTAATAAAACATGCAAAAGTTTTAACACTTGTACACTGAGAGTTTACATGAGTTTTAATTTGACATTTAATTACAACTCTTTATTCACACAATTTATAAAATATTAATTAATAAGTACTATAGATAAAGAGTTGTATTTGAATATTAGCGTAAATTATTTTTACTTTGATAATATATAAGTCTTTTTCTCATAACTTATTATTATATATTATCTTAATACCTGCCTCTTATTGAAAAAACTAACATTAAACCTATTTTCTAGATCGAATATAATATTTTACTCTTCACTAGTTAATTAAACGAACAAACAAAATTGTCCTTTTTCGTCTAACTCCAACTTGAATAGAAAAATAGGTCAATGAAATAAGTAAATATATTTTATAAATGATTATATCTTAAAAATTGTTTTTAGATACTTCAATGAAAATAAAAAATAACAATATATGCACATATTTTATATTATTGTTTAATCATAAATTATCATATATAATTTCAATTTTTTGGTTGAAAAAGAATTCAACCTAATATAAAAAAATATAATAATTCTTAGAGTTTAATTGGTATACATGGTTAGTGTAAATATGTAAATATTTTTACATATTCAATCACAATTCTTCATTCATACTAAATTTGTTGACCTTACTCGTTACTATTTAAAAAGTCACATAAATGAAAAGTTATGGTTGTATGTCAGTGTAAAAATCGTTGACAGTGTATACCAATTAAACTCTAATTCTTAACCCGATTTAACTAAGTAAATGATTGGAAACACATATTTATTATTAAACTAAAAAATAAAAGATAAATTTTTAAATATTATTCCATTATATTTTATATTGAGCTAGGTGACATAAATAAGAAAGTTACATGAACTATTGAACAATGTTTCTCTAAGGTCACATTCTATAATGGGAAAAATGGATTGAAGGGGCCAATTTTGTCAGTATCATTGTTGTTACATTTCACTCAAGTAATTAGGTAATACAGGTTTCATATTTTATTACATCTTTTCTTGTTTTCTTCCAAAAGAGAGACATCAGACAATGACAACAACCTTTGCGTGAAGTAGAAATAAAATATTTCTTACATTTTCGTTTTCTCAAAAAGAAAAAGAAAAAAGTATTAATTTTGTTTAACTTCCTTAATTTTAGTTAAAGTTAACAGTCTTATCACTGCATCATTCTCCATTGTCTCTCTTGAGGTTGCAGACTTAAAAAGGAGAGGGAGAATGGATTACATCTCAATGCAATTCAGGTCCTGAAAACCAAAACTTTTCATAGTAAGTTTTCCTGAAGTTCATGCCTTTATTGGATTGAATTACAGCATCTTTAATTTTTATTTAAATTTGACTTTAACTTTTCAATGGGTATTTATTTCTGTGTTTGTTTGTGTTCTTATATCTCTGAAATCGTAATTTTGTTTTCAGCATGAAAACAATTTTGATTTTTGACTTTTCAGTTTTAACACTGAAGAGGGTAATAATGCTCAATAATTACCACTTTGTATTTTACAATATAGAATTTCATGATAGCTATAAATAACAATAATTTCCCTGTTCAAGAACACACAGCGATCAAGTTCAACAACTCTTTTTTGAGATTTTGAAACCGAGGTTAAGTCTTTAAATTCTTTTCATTTTATTTATAGACTGATTTTCATAGCATGTGCCTTAGTATGAAACTTCATAGCAATGGAGTTAACAGATTTTTGTTTGATCCTAAACACCTTTACTATTTTTATAATAAGAGTTTTAGAACTTGACTATGTTCTTGTATTTGTGTGTAGTTCCAGGGAAAAGTTTTGCTAAGATGCCAGGAAAGACTGAAATCGATGATTGTCATGTAGAGTGTGGCGAGCAGATTCTGTTTCCACCTCAGTCTTCCAGTTACTCTCATCATCAGCCTTTGTGGCATGGAGCTGGGGAAAGTAGCTCCAAATATCCTTCAGCTGATCAGTTAAATGGTTCATTCATGAATGGTGCCATGTCCTCCCTTTCCAATGAAGAAGGGTTAGCTGATGGAATTGATTTCAGTGAGCAAAGGCCTATGGTTTTTCCTTCACTGTCTGGTACTGATAGTTGGCTGTGTTTTGGCTTGCATGTCATCAAACTTTTGTTTGCTTGATAATAACATAATTTGGTTACTTCTCTTTTTTTTTTTTATACACCTTTTTGTGTTTGTTCAATCATCTGTTTTAATAGAGAAATTGTAATAGTTAAGGTAGTTCAGTATCCAAGGAAATAAAATATGTCTGTTTGCCTATTTCAATTTATTAAGCATTCCCCTTTCTTGCTTTGGACTTGCTGAGGCATTGGACAAGACAAGTTGCTAGTGCATGCTTCAGAAAGTTGGTTTTTGTTGACACAATTTCTGGTTAACTGCACTGTCATGCGTTGATTTTTCACCCTAATTAATGAAATATAAAAATTAAGGATTTATTCTCTCCTATAGAAACATAATATGGTTTAGTAATTGTGTCTTGGATCCATGCATGTATTTAACTTTAGTTAGTTAGGTAAGAGATTAATATTCTAATAATTTAAGAGAGAATTTTGACTTAAATAACAATTCTGTTTAGTAAATTACATATGAATATCATTTCTAAAGTTTTTATGGTGTTCTCAGGCGGAGGAGTTGAAGAAGAATACCAAAACATGAAACAGCCCATGTTTTCAACGACATTTTTCATGGACAAACATCTTGTTCCAAGTCCCCATATGGAACATTTTGGTCATTCAGCTGTAAGGCCTTGTAATTTCATTTTGTTAAGACAGTTTAGACACATAATTTTTGTCACACACTGCATGAGTCTTTAATCTATAGTTGTGAGTTATAACTCCCTAATTTCTTCAATATCATGTCATTTTCTCTCATTTTTTAATGATATGGAATGTGCTAATGTATTATATATTAACATTATAACTTATAACTTTTTTCAATATGTAATGCAGGTTTTAACACCTCCTTGTTCACATGCACACTATGGTCAAGTGTTGACTCCATACGGGCAACAAGTTATGGTATGATATCTCTGCAAGGAAAGAGAAAATGTTTATATTTCGTACACTTATATTTGTGCATAAAAGGTGTGTATTTATAAATGAACACATCCTTTGTTTTCGAAAGAAAAAAGTATATAAAATAAGTTGTAGTATTTTAATTTTTGTTCTTGCAAGGACATGTGTTATGCTTATTTGTTATTTTGGTAAGAAAAGTTATTCAAAGTAATATTTTGGATAATTCTTTTCTCAATTTATTATGCACATTTTTTCTTTGTGGACTATTGCATCTAAGTTTAAATTCAATCTTCCTTCCCTTTCATTTTTTTTTATGACTTTTATGTCGAACTAAATAAATGCAATCCTACTTTATTGCTAGTCCTAACAGCTATTTGTATAATGCTAGATGAACCCTCCGTCTTATGGAGTGCTTCATGCAAGAATGCCTTTGCCACTTAAGATGGAAGATGAGCCTGTTTATGTCAATGCAAAGCAGTACCATGGTATCTTGAGGCGAAGACAGTCTCGTGCTAAAGCTGAGCTTGACAAGAAAGTAACTAAAAATAGAAAGGTATGGGTATGGTTTATGATTGATATTCAACTTATTTGGAAAGGAGAACATACATTTAAGAGGAAACGAGACAGAAAAAAGAGCTGTAAAGTTAAGATTAGAAAACCAGTAAATAGAATCTTTTTGTTGCTAGTTACTAGTAATGTGTTTGTTAATCTTTTTGTACTCATAATTAATCTGACTTCTTGGCGTTAGTGTAGAATTGATAATTGATAATGGTCATAATCTCATAGGTGTTTCATTCATTGCTTACAGCCATACCTCCATGAATCTCGTCACCTACATGCCATGAGAAGGGCAAGAGGCATTGGAGGTCGCTTCATCAACACAAAGAAGCTTGAAGATAACAATTCTAATGCCACTTCAAGCCAAGCCAACAATGCTGGTGCAAACTCTTCTTCCACAGATTCCTTTAACACTCAGCATTTGCTTACTAACAGTGAGAATCTAAGCTCGTTGAAGTCTCTAAGCTCGTTGAAGTCTGCAGTTCAAGACATGCACAGAATGCAGAATTTCAACCTTAGTTACCATAACGGGAATGGTGTTACAACCCTGTACCATTCACAAGCAAATGGGAAAAGGGAGGAAGACTATTTTGACATAGAGAAGGATCCCAGTGAAGCTTTCAAATAGCATTTTCCTGGGTCATACAGCAACAGTTAGGTACTATAAAACGAAATCTGTATATATACAAAGGTGTAGTTGAAACTTTGGTCTTTAACCAAGCCTATTGACATTGTGTAATCTAGATATAATTAGCTTTATTTCACTAATGTTTTTATTGTTGTATACTAAATACTAAAGTTTAGTCAAAATTTTTTCAAGTCTCATGAGTTTCATGTGTTACAGAGGAAGATGATGAAGGGCTTTTTCTCCAACTTGTGATGCTGTATTTGAAGGCAATTCATTCTTGGCTTAGTTAAGTGTGCGGTGTGACCAGTGACATACTACACTCTATGCCTTGTTTGGTTCTCTCCCGTTGTTTTCATTTCCTTTTCCTTTAAAAGTCCTTCTAGAAAAAGGATAACAAGAAGAAAAGAAATGTCACCTTGGTTTGAGAATTTTTTAAGTTACATGTTAATAAATCTGTGGATTGACTTATATGACATATGTTCCACAAAACATTAAAATTTTTGTATATGAAATTGAGTACGTGTTTTCATATTATTAACTTATTGCCTGGTTTTTGCATGCCGTCATTTTTTTGGATTTGTTTCACCCGTGACTCGAGCTGAATTAGAATTAAAATTTTAGTTGAGTGTTTGTTGAACTTTATATAAAAAATAAGTGAAGTTATTCATTTCCTAATTATAAAAATATATCACCATTGTTTAGTGTGTTGGTTTATTATGAGAAAAAAAAAACTAAAAAACAAATGAGTTCTACCTTTAAAATAAAGAATTTTTCAATTCTAAGTGGAACAAGAGAATTGATAAAAAATAAAAAATCATAAATAAATTTGCTATTGTGGATATTCTCACATAGCAAGAGAGGAGTTAATGATTTACTTTTAATAAAATAAAAGATTGATACATTCAGGATTATGTATTTTTTTTAAATAGCAGTTATTTCTTTTTTATTTACTTAATTGATTCACTTTCTATAATTTTTTTTTCTATTAAAAGTAATAATAATTGCACTCGTACTTGTTACTATTATCATTACTCATCATCACTAATACTATTACCTTCTTTATATTACCTCCTCGTCTTTTATAAAATTATTGTTGTTTTTTCCACCATTATTGCTAAGCTATCAAATTAGGTAAGTCTATGACATGAGAAATGAGAGAAATTGAGAACCATATAAGATTGAGTTTAAATAAGTTAGTATGATGGGTTCATAAATTAGGTTAGACTTAAAAAATCTACATTCATATAAAATTAACTTATTTGGACTTAACATTATTTAAGTTTTTTTTTTTTTTGAAATTTATATAATTTAATATGAGAAGAGATCAACATACTTGAAGACGAATTTTAACAATTTAAATTTCATTCCAATCATTCATTTTCTTAACATCCATCATTTAAGTTAATTATAACCATTAAAGTTCAAAAAAATGAATGACTAGGATAAATAATAACGTTCTTAAACTTACTCTTAAAGTAAATGAATTCATCCTTGATTTATATAAGAAAAAGAAAATTGAATTGAATCGATTTCGGATGACTTGACAAGCCACTAAGTCCGAATTAAGAAAAATACAATCTATATTGAATATGGGTTGACCTAATTTAACCCATATTTTGAGTTTGGTCCCACAAATCGGATTGAGTAACTCATTTTAATAACTTTAATTATGGTTACAATTATAATAGTTATGTCAATAATAATATGAATTGAAAATATATTATATAATATAAAAAATATGTTATTCACTACTAATTTAATATATATACTTCCTATAATATTTATAGATCTACAAAATCGGATTGAGTAACCCATATGGGTTGACCTAATTTAACCCATATTTTGAGTTTGGTCCACAAATCGGATTGAGTAACCCATTTTAATAACTTTAATTATGGTTACAATTATAATAGTTATGTCAATAATAATATGAATTGAAAATATATTATATAATATAAAAAATATGTTATTAACTACTAATTCTTTTAAAAAGTATTTAATATATATACTTTCTATAATATTTGTAGATCCACAAAACATAATAACTACATTTACTTCTATCATCTTGACACTATTATCATCATTATGGTCATGACAACTATCTATTAGTAATTGGTTACTTCTATCATCTTGACACTATTATCATCATCATGTTCATGACAACTATCTATTAGTAATTGTTTCGTTCAACACTACAAATTTTATCTCTGTTAATATTTTTGTCACTGCACATTATTATTGTTAATATTCAAATAATAATAAAGGATAGGTCGATTCTTCTAATGCATGTTATACTGTTGCGTAACATAAGATAATTAATTATCACTACTAATTCTTTTAAAATGGTAAATATCATTTATTTAATATATATATTATATATTATATATTATATATTATATATTATATATTATATATTATATATTATATATTATATATTATATATTATATATTATATATTATATATTATATATTATATATTATATCTACAAAATATAATAACTACATTTACTTCTATCCCATTAACTATGTTATTGTCATGGTCATTATTATGACAACTACTCATAACTTAAAAATCATGTGTGCATGTGATATCTTTGGTTTTTAGTAGTCTTGACAAATTAATATATTTATTTTTCATAAATAAAATTAAAAGTAATGATATTTTTGGTTTAAAAATTGAGTTTAATTTATATATACTATTATTATTACAATTTTATTAAATTTTACTGTAGAAATGCATCACAATGGAGTTTATTATTTTGGACTAAGACTACTTGGTTATTGGATTGGTTGTTGAAACTTATTTAAAAAAAAATTGAATCAAGTACACATTATTTTTTTTATTATTGTGTTTGTCTAAATTGTTTATTATAAAATTAATTTTCTATTTTTTAACAAATAAATTGTATCTACTCTATAAAGGCATCATAATGGAATTTATCATTATGGACTAAGACTACTTTGTTATTGGTTTTTAGACACTTTTTTTTTTAAATAATTTTTAATAAAGTACACATTATTTTTGTTTTTTATTGTGTTACTCTAATTTTTTTTTTCTATTTTTTAATAAATAAATCATATCTACTTAATTTTTTTTTACAAAAAATAATCCATTACATTAATGTAGAAGACGATATGATAAATTGTAGGAGGTATATAATGTGTATGAGGAGTATTTTAATTTGAGGACAACATATGAGTTTGCTAATATTACCTCCATATGTTGAAATCTTCAATATTATTCATAAATGGTAAGGGTCGGAAAAAGTTAGAGGGTTCTTATGGAGATTTACAAGTAGAAGACCGATTATATCATAAGAGGATTGTTGCTATAGAATGTGGATGAAAAATCATGATATCTACGGATTACATAAACAAGAAATGCATGACTAATGCAAAATGGATGGGGAAGCAATCATTTTACATGACTAGTAACTAAAAGCAATGGATACATGACAAACTCATTGACACAACCATGTTGCATTGGCAGGTCAATGGACACTTGGTTTGACATTATACTATGCACTATGTGAAAGTAGCACAATAGTGTTGTGTTTGAAAAGAACACATGGAACAACCAATTAGTATTTAATAAACATAACAATATAGTACTAATGTTGGCACAAGGCACTTTTGGTATGAAAAAACTTGTGGGATTGGACAATGTTCCATGTTTATGTGAAGGACATTAAATGAGTTTATCCAATCAAGACAATCATAAATTATAAAAAAAAAACATTTATACATGGTCAGCGTAGAAAATTTTACACTGATAATTAATCACAACTATTTATATATAGTAAGTTTATTGATTTTACTTATTAATATTTTAAAAAGTCATTAAACAAAGAGTTGTGATTAATCTCATTAATGTATTACACTCAATGTATAAATATTAAACTCTAGATTATAATGATTTCATATCTCAGTAACCTAAAAGCTAGGTTATAATGAGTGTATGCCAGATGATTTAAGGGTCTACATTTGTAGGTTTATAGTCAACATAGGAGGGTCTCACAATGTACGTGGAGTTGGGGCATATATCATGTATTAAATTCGCCTGTGGTAAATTGCACTTACACTACTACAAAAATAAGACATAACATGGCTTTATCTACGTAGATTCCATGTGATACCCAATTTAGGCAAATGTATGGTAGCAATTTTGTAGATAATTGGAATATTATCAACATCAGTTAAGTAATAATTGATGTTGAATTGACAATTTATTTAATCACTGTTATGGCTCAATACTTAGGTACTGATAACTTTGAAATGATGTTTAATAACTACAGTGGTTCACGTGTTAACCGCTATATGTGGACACAATGCTATAGTGGTATGTTAATCACTGTAGGTGGATAATGCTATAGTGGTATGTTAGTCACTTACTAAAATTTTCCAAAACCTTAGCACATTTTTTTTTTTTCATTCATCTCTCACAAATTGGCTTGTACTTTTCTTTCCCTTTAACTCTCACTCCTTTGCTGTGTCTCTTTACCAAACATGCACTCTTCTGTCGAAGTTAAGTGAATAAAACAAAATCTTTATTGCCATTTAGAATATTAATTTATGTATAAATGTTGTAAGTGGCAATATTTTAGACTTATAGTATTCAAAATATTTAATAATTTAAATTATTATAAATGATGATGTATTTTATAATATAATCAAATAGAGTTTAATTTAAACAATGTTTTTTTAATAAACAAAGAGTTATGAAAAAAAAAATGTCTCATTTATGTGACCATCTGGGCTTGCCCTGTCTAAAATGTTTCATTTTTATATTTTAAATTTCATATTTTTTATTTTTTAAAATTTATAAAATTCTTTTAAATTTAAAATTCTAAAATATATAATATATTACTATTTTTAAAACATTAAATTTTTATTTTGCAATGAATACAAATATACATTATAGAGATTTTCAATGGAAGAATTGATTCTTCATTGTGAAAATTTTTTTTTCCACCTCTAGTGCAAGATCTTCAAAATAGTAGATCTTGAACTTAAGATCTCAGCTCAAAATCTAGCAATAAATATCCTCTTAGATAGTAATGAAAAATTTACGGCTTATTAAATATTATTAGTGGATCTTTCCTCATTATTAGAGATATCATGTGTAATCAATATCGATTATATTGATTCATTATAAATAATGACATTATTTGATAGTCTAGCATTGCATTAAAACACATTTACATATCAGAGCTTAAACTAGATTCTAGGAGTCTGACTAGTTTGAGTGCCTAAATTTGTTTATCGGCCACTGATAGACTTACTATCCAATGACCCAATGTCATATCATCACTTCCTCACTAATGAGGATAAATCTTGTCCAAAATAACATCTATGCATGTCACTCTCATGCTAATCTAATACGTCAGATCCACAACTTTTATAGGATAGGTATATAATCAGAAAAAACATACTCAAAACTAAACAAATTGGCTAGCAATCCAGATTTCATATTTTTTCTTGTTATTTAATGAAAGCTCCAATTAATTGCTTAATAATTTACTTTTACAAAGGTTAAAACCATACTCAAAATGACATTTATAACATTTTTAGAGAAGTTTAATTTTGAATACCTATGAACATTATGTGACTTTTTCTTTAATATATAATATTTAATAAATTTACTATAGTAAAAATTAAAATAATATTTAATTATTACCAATTCAACTACAATTAGATTATTACACACCTTTAACCAGTGTTTCACTAAGTCAACTCTGATTTGATTTTAAAATCATTAGTTTACTGCAATACTGCACATATATATAGTACCATTGATTATTTGTAGAAAGATGCATACAAATACTGAGGCAGAAGAGTATAGTGAGGCTGCAAACATTATCACAGTTTTGCTTGTTCTTGCAGTTGTTCCTGCCCAAAGAAACAACAACAGTAAACAGTAGTATTAGCATGCTCCTATACAAGTGAGAGAAAAATAAAAGGATAACATTATGTAGAGTAAGCAACAATAGGATTTCATAACAGAAGGGAGGTAAGCAATCAATGAGAAACAACTGAATGCATCCTTTTAATTTTATATATTTTGAAAAAAGTGGTATTATCTTTGGAGAAATTAGTTAGTACTGTTAAAAACCTGCACTCAAAGTTGAATGGTATTCATTATCAGCTAACGAGTAAGCATTGCAGGTAACATGGAGGAAAGAAAGAGGGGAAGAAATGCAATATTGAAACATGAAAAGTAACACAAACCTCTGTTACAAAGAATGCATGGAAACCATATGGAACTCTATGTGGCAATTCGACAACTGCAACGGGATCTGCTGACATTGTTTTTGCATTGATGACATGCACGTATGATTTTCTGCAGTTTTGTAATTTGAATTCAAGTTAGTTCTTGTTCTACTAAAAAAAGAGGCAAGAAAAAACTAAAAATAAACCATGTCACAGTTGTCCCTGATTCCTTAGTAATTACACTACCATAACTGGTATACACATGATTACAATTGATGCAATATGAAAAGAAGGTTTAAGCACCCTTTTAATTCCTATAATGTTTTACATCATTTTGTAATGTCCAAAGTCCAACTTCCTTTTAGACTTTTAGTCTTATACTTATAGTCAGTCTCCATTACAAAAACACTTAGGTGACTCCATCTGGCATTGCCACATGTGAAACACCAAATGGAATTACATAAACACATTCACATGTGAAACACCAAATGGAATTACATAAACACATTTTTGTAATAGAAAGACCATAAGTGAAAGATTTGAATATTACAAGGATCATACACAAAAAAATGTAATCACTAAAGGTAATAATTAGTATGTTTGTAGGGACAAAAAAGGTATTTAAACAGAAACATAATTTCATAGAAGTCACTGCTTCGAGTGTACAGAGGAAAGATACCCAGTATCTTCATCGTGCACAAACAAAATCAAGTATCCATCATCTTCTTCAGCATCAATACCAGGAACACGTGGGACATAAATTGCTTCTGAGCCAAACTTCCCTGGCCCCAAGTCATAGAGACCCTGAACGTTTCCTCCAACTTCAAGTTTTGTTTTATCATGATCCGGTTCGGCATGCAAATCAAATTTAATAATACCAGTAACTTTTGCAATGTTGTCTAGTGTGGTTCCATATACATATCGTTGCTTCCTGATTAAACAGAAGAGTAAATGCCATAAAAATTACAATTATCAAATTGACAAATGATTGAGAATGAGCTTACCTGCCAGTGTAGCTCTCGTTCACCCTAGGAAAATCTACAGCTGAAGCTGATAGTTTCTTTTGAGAAGCTTCGCCAGTTTTCATGTTAAATCTCATTTCATACCTGAAAGAATTATAGTCAGATATAAAGAACAATTATCCAGTAAACTTTTTTTTTTCTTCTAAAATTTACATGTAAGAATGAGTCTTTTACAGCTCATTAGTGAAATTTTCAAGCTTTTCCTTGGCAGCCCCACCAACCAAATCCAAGTTTGGATTCTGAAGGCGGCATGTGATCAGAACAACTTCATCTTCCTCCTCCCAAGCATTGGCTGAACAAAAATATGACAAGAAAGGTTACAGTGGACAAATCTATTAGAAATAGAGAATTCAAACCACAAAATTGAACTACGATTTGAGTTAAAACTTTTAAGTATATTTCATTGGACAATTTTATGCAGTGATTTGCATGTTAACAGTTGAATATATCATGAGTTGTATGATACTAACTACCATGATTATGGTGAATAGGTGATATACAGACTAAAGACATTCTCCTCCATACCGTGGCTAGAAAAATATACAGGATTAGCTACTATATGTAACCCTTTTTCTGAGGGACTAAAAACAAACATTGCCCTATTTATAGGGACTAAAAATATATGTAACCCTTTTTCTGTCGTGCACTTGAATCATATCGATTGTTGAATTTTTACAAAAATATTGCAGAAAATACAATTAACATATATTAAGCAGAAACAAAATAAACAAACACACCATTGTGGAATATGAAGCAGTTTGGTAACTCAAACCATCTAATATGCTTTTCATCCTTAGCATACCGAGGTAGCACACCAAAACGAGCTTTCTTGGTTGAATCAAATGAGAATATCAGTGTCTTATTCTTCACCATTTCCTGAAAGTGAAAACGGATTTCAATAAGCAATGCCAAATTCATTAATTCCACCAATTGATGTGCAAAGTCAACAGACTCTATATCATCAAACCTTCCTTGACACAACCCTCCCCTCACACAAAAAGAAGCTCAACACCTGTAATATAAGCTCTAACATGAATATAAGAACAGAAACACCTGCAATACCTTTGGCCTAAAAATCAAAGGAAGATCCAAAAATATTGCATAATTCTCTGTGATGGCAAAGTCATGCATCATGATGGGATCCGATACTGTTATGGGTACAGGATCATGCATATAACCATCCTTCGAAATTACTCTGTATGTGATATATGGTGGTGTATGCGCATAGCCAAATGTAAACATCTCCCCTGCATACCGGATATTTATTATTTGGAATAAGTATACAATTAAATCAGTCTATTTAATTACATTTGAAGATGGCTTCACCAGTAAATGGGTCAACTTTAGGATGAGCAGTGAAGGAGTGGCCCAATCTCTTGTCATAATCTAGCATGCCAAGTGTCTGCAAATCACCATCTTCAAAAACTTTAATAGCATCTGCAAAATTCAAAATGCAACTATTTTAGTCCTACAATAGAAGAGGTAAACACAACTATTTCCAGCAAGCACTATTTGAACTGCAGTTACTTTCTCCACAACAAAGGAAAACCCTCTCTCCACTTCAGATCCTAATTTGGTTTTCAATCTCTTTGTTCTATTCAGTCAATGGTATTTCAGATATAATTAACAAGTTTATCATTCATGAAAGAAAAGCAGATAAGAATGGTTCTTACAGGGTTTATCTCCTTCTGAGAGTGCCAAAAGTTTCCCATGGTGATATACAAGAGCAGTATTAGCTGGTAGAAAGTATTGGAACAATTTAGTTTCAGTACTGTCAATCATAAACAAGAACCTAATATGCTTATAAAAAAAAACAACTTAATGTTCCCATCAAAAACCATAAGCAAGGAAAATTACCAAGTGATGCACTTTCTGGTAATTTGAAAGAGAAAATCGAGTGCTGCTACTTTAAAATGGAATGATAAATTAGGCATTGTGTTATAATATACTACCTCAGTTCCTGAATATAGAACACATTTTTAAAACTTCTTTTTTCCTTTTTAATTAATTCTTTTCAGGTTATCTTATATATTAATTATTTTTTTACCATAATACCCTTAATTACTTTACAATAAATGCATTATCTCTCTTATAAAGATAGATTGAAAGATATAATTAAAATACATTAATTAATTAGGTGGAAAGTAATTAAGAGGAAAGTGAAAAAGATGACAAGTTCAAATAACTTTAAGGGTAATTTTCAATACAATTCAAATTTAATACTCCTAATTAAATTAATCAATTTTCTTAAGAAGTGTGAATTAGTTAAAAGTATCTTACATCTAGGAACTGAGGTAGTATTTTGTAAAGTATCAATACTGAAAGAAGCCTCTATAGTGCAACAGTAGTTATCTTTAAATAGGACATACATCACACAACACTAGTCGAATAGCACTGAACAAAATTGCAGAATGTAAAAAGATTCCTGGGACCTTAAATTTGAAAACAACTATATAGCACCAAACTACCTGTTCCAGTTCCATAAGAAGCATCCAGCACTTTCCATTTAGTTCTCAGCATATGTATGTTAACCGTTAAAACTCCAAATAGACCTTTGAGATCTCCAATCTGAAAAGGACATATAAGAAGTTAAATTTATCTTGGGAATCTGAATCGAAGCATTTCTAAATTCTAAGACTAGTAAAATTTCCTTAGCTTCTAAGTTTTAACTTCCTTTTATACCTTCATAAATTTGGAGCCTCCAAAGTATTCTTCTTGTTTAAGGCGAGAAGTTCTCACAAAACGTGAAACATATGAAGCCTTTCCATCTTTGATGCGCAAACCATGAATCATTCTACAATTTTAATTGATACATAGATCAAAATTGGAGGAACAAATACCAGAGTTATGAATTTTTTGCTCTGTAATTTCATAAATTTAAAAACATCAGAAACAGTATAATTTCCATTACGACGATGAGCAGCTGAAAATCAGAAGTGAATATATAATTGGAAATTGGGACCAGTTTTTAATTCACAAAACAAGTGATCCAAAATCTGTATGCAGACAATTTGTAACGTGCAATATTATATATTGTTTAGGCTTAGTTAAGATTTTGGACCCACACTTTTACTCTATGGTCAATTCAGCCTCTATTTTTTCAATTTGTCCATTTTATTCCCTAATTTTACCAATTACATCCAAATTTGTCCTTACAGTGAACCTCCAACCAAATTATTTTGTGAAATTGTGACATGTCATGTTGAATTTTTTGTGTTACTATTCCTATCTAAAACCAATACTTTAATAGATATTTGCTATGTACTACTTGACAAAATGATTTCCCAGAAGGAGTAAATATGAGGAAATGGGAGATAACTAGGAAATTGAGGGATTAAAATGTAAGGATTGAGCCAAAAATACTAGAGATTTTGTTTGATTAAAGTTTGAAGCTCAACAATATCCCCAAGCAATTCCAAATTCCAATCATAAGATCCAGCAAATATTTGCAGACTATTAACACAAAAAAGTCATCTATGACAAACTTGAAAGAAATATATGTTTCCATATAGGAAGAGAATCACACACCCATCTCCATCAAACCTGCAAAAACAGTAGGGGAAAGCATGAAATAAGCTTCAAAAAAACATATTTTTTTAACACAAACTTAAAAAGTTGCATAAAAATACTAAACCTTCCCATAAAAAGTAATACAGAAAAAAGAAAATCAATATCCTGATAAGTGATACATGGATCACCAAGAAATGCATTTTCTGCGAAGATTTGTGCAATATCTCATAATAAAATTTCAAAATATCCAAAAAAAGTATATACAACTTTACCAGTGATATCCAGCTACAGGAGAAAACTTTGGGTTAGGCCCAACTCTGACAAACTCTCCATTCAAGCAATCCTACAACACAGTTCAAATGGTAGGCAATGAGTGACAGGACCTAATATTACTCTAGTCTGGGGTTTGAACCATTAGTGGCAGCGTGAATTATAGGAATATGTTGTAATTATAAGTCAGTGAATAGCAATGGTGAAATTTTTCACAGACAAACAGCTGAAAACCAAAAGGATAAACTGCAAATTTTTCATGGCCAGCAAATCATAAAAAGGCCTCCCCATATGAACTGAGGCATAAAGCTGCATAATACAAGTGAAGCCATAATAATCAAAGCATTTCCAGAAAGATGGAAACAGACTACTTCCATGGCTCACAAATGAGGAAAATCTAGCAGCTGCAAGTTTTCTTACAATCAGGAGATTTTCATCATTCAAACAATGTACATTCAACTTTGAAAATGATGTATAACAGATGACATGGTTTGATGCTTGTGTTAAAAACTTCAAACCATGTTGGAGCATAAAAATGGTTCCTTTTTTCCTCGTCTCTGTTCATGGAGATTCTGTTTAATTGTTTACTTTTATGGAACATTATATTTGTATTGATTTATAATACTTTTCCTTATTGAATGCCATTCGGTAATTAAGCATTTCTTTGTAAGATTGTGTCAGAGTCATAGGAGAATGGAACATTGGCACTTGATGTGATGTAGTAATATAAGGTTATAAACTGGTTTTTTGGATGATGCCTCTTCATTGTATGATTAGATGTGGCAATGTGAAGTTTCAGGGAGTCTACTTTCATATATAGTATGTAGATATATATTATGTAAAGAGAAGATATGATGTCACTTTCTCAGTTTATGCATTTAGAATGAAACATAAATGAAGAAAAAAGAAATGTAAAATTAAAATTCAAAGCAATAAGTTACTAATAGATTGAGGTTTATGTATTCATAGACATTATGTCGGATAGGAAAAGCTTACCTAAATTGGTTCAATATTTTTCATGGTAGGGGTTTTATTATACCTTTCTATTTCTATATTTCATTCCTGCAACTGATAATCTCTTGAACTTCTCAAGAGCCTATATATATTTAGGATTGTATTTAGCTTATCTTGAATTATATGTTGAGTTGCTGATGTTAGTATTTAGCTATCTTATAAAAAACACTGGAATATTAACTTCATTTACTGGCTAGCCTGTTTCTCTGTGATGCAGCAAGTAGCCAGGTTCAAATTTGACATCTCTTCAGTATTGACATAACGCATTATGATATGTTAATTGTCAAGTGGAAATCTAACATATACATATTTAAAAGCCAAGATGTTTTTTTTGGAAGAAAACGAAAAGATAATAATCAAAGAAAATAAAGAATATTAAACAGGAATAGAAGGATTAAAAAAGAATGTTTTGGAGAAAGTATTGTGTAAAATTTTGTGTTCACAATACTTTAGGAATCTTCACTATAAGAAAATCATAACAGTTCCCACTCCCAAAGGCTTTAAGCTGGTGAGAAGAACTATCTTGGCTGAAGATTATAAGCTTTAACAGATGGTTTCAACTTCTAAGAAGACACAAAAAAAGAAAGAAAAATGCGGGTTAATGCATGCAAGCCTACACAACATCTCTGCTCTTTTCTTATGAAGTTCCTGATTCTTGTAACACTTTCCTTGCCACTAACAGGCAAAATGTCCAATAGATGATCTTCAAATACAAATTCATTTTAATGGTTCCAAAATTCCAGGAATTTCTTTCTGCAATGTATCCATCCATGTTTAATATGTGCAATATGTTTTCAGCCAATTATGTTACTATTCCTCTCAGCTGAAGTTAGTATGCAATTTTGTCAAACCCTGAAAAGTAAATGAAGTTACATTTTTGGGCCACAATTGTTGCAACATTTACTGCACTTGTCCACAATTTTCCACAATATCGAGGAACATGATGAAACCACAGCCACAATTTAAAATCTTGATTCTCACACATACATAAGTAAGATAACACATATCCTAAGATAATTATTACAACAGACAACAATCTTCCCCAACATGATAATACATTATTTCATTAAATAGTAAACACTTTCAAATAAATCTTTACAGTATGAGTACAATCTAATTGAATTCAGCAAAGAATAAAACTAAACAAAGAAAGTGGCAAAAGTGCTAACCGGAAGGTACCCTTTGACAGTAAGGTCCTTAGTGGGAGGGGTCTCAGGAACAGGAGCAAAATTACCAGTGAGGTAGTGATGGGGCAGTGAAGAGTCATACAAAAACTTAACCACCAACTTTTCCAAGAAATCAATCACTTTTGAGGTGAAACCATTGCTAGGTTTTGGTTCAACCTTCACTATCCCTTCCTTTCCATCATCCCCCATTGTGTCTGAATGCAGAAACTGCCACAAAGCTTTGAGCTTTACACCAAAGGGTGTGGCAAAATGGTGAATAAGTGAGACAATTTTATTGTTATTATTATTATGTGTCAATGATGAGGCTGATCTTCCAATGGTTCAGTTTTAACTATGGTTTAGTTGGCCCAGCAATTGCCACGTTCTGTCACAGTATGAAAACCATTTGCTACTGAAAGATAGAGGCATTGGATTTTTAAATTATTTTTTTATTAAATTAATTTTTTATAATTATATTATTGTGCAAATTAGTTTCTAAAAGTATTTAAAAATATTATCTAAAATATTAAAAAAATACAAAGATTAAAAATATTTATCAAGATTTATTAACAACTTCTGACATCCTCATGTTCCATTTGTGGTTTATCGGACTATGATAGCTATACTGCAAATTTTATACGTTTTTTTATTTTTACATATTTGCCTCACATTCATATACGTATAAATTATAGTCACTTTTAAATTTGCTAATTTTAATTTTATTTGTTGATTTCAGAGTTGTCTCTACGTGTAATAGCTCTAGCAATTTCAGATTCGGAATTTCTAGTCTTATTTGATTCGTGATCCAATTATTCATAATTTGTATGAAAGAATTTGTGTAAACTAATTAAATTTTATTCCATTTTGAAAGAAAATATGGTTTCAATTCACTGAAATTTGATTATCAAAATGAAATAATATGCAGAAACTAATAAAGTGGACTTAATTGAGAGAAAGTCTTTGTATCGAGAATCTTATATTAATAAATTAGAAATTAGATAAAATTATGGACATAAAAATAATTTAGAATAATTATTTTTTACATATCTTATTATTTAAACATAATTTATTTAATTTTTAAGCCACACATCAAGTGTTTATAAGTTGTTTAAAATTAACTTACTTCAATAAATATTACAATAAATCTTAATAATATAAGTTTGTTCTCCTAGAGGCTTCTAGGATCTGATATATAGGGTATTTCAAGATATAAAAAATAATAGTATTTTAATATATAAAAATAACATTTTACAAACATATTTATAATGGAGATTCACGTATTTTAATATATAAAAATAATATATAACTAAAAATGAATAAGATGTATTTTAATATATAAAAAATATATTAACGTATTTTAAGATATAAATATATAAAAATAATATTTTAGAAACATATTTTATAAAAATAATATTTTCAAGTTTTGCTTCTATGACAGTATCTCGTTAGAAAAGTAAAAAAATTTCAAAATTTTTTTACTTCTTCAATGAGATACCACAAAAAAAGTAAAATAATTTGAAATTTTTTTATCTTTTTAGGGAGTTACTATGACAGAAGTAAAAAAATTTTAATTTTTTTTACATCTCTGGCAGTATCTCGCCGGACAAGCAAAACAGTATCAAGTACTTTGTGTGGCTGCGGAGAAAAGATATGCGAAAATGGATTCTGACAATATAACAAGAAGGGACGACAACCTTGAAGAAAGAGAGAGACTTAATGAGAAGGCAACAATGGAGAATAGAGGAAGAGTTTTGAAAATGGAGGATGAGACAAAGGGGTGGAGAAAGAGAGGGAGGATGTTAGGCTTAAGAAGAGAGAGAAGTAGGTGAGGGGCGTCTAAGACAAAACCAACAATTTAAAGTGAGAAGGAATTAGAGTAATCGGTAAACATGAAATTTTAAAAGAAATTTAAAAAAGTAGGTGGCAATAAAATTAAGTTTAATTGGTATACACAGTCACTGTAAATATTTTTAAACTAATATTCAATCACAACCCTTCATCCATGATAAATGAATTTGTTGACATTGTATACCAATTAAACTCAATAAAATTATGATAGTGTTAAATAAAAAAACTCTTGTATTTGGATGAGAAATTTTAAAAAGGTAATTCATTTCATTTTTGAAATTTCAAATGCTTTGTGATGAAATACCTTGTTTGGATGCAGAATTTTAAACGAATTTGAAATTCTAGGCATTTTAGAAAGTATTTTGGTTAGTTAAAAATTTAGAATTTCAAATTCTTTAAAAAAAGTAAGAATTTGAAATTCTTCAAACTTAGTTTTCTTTTACTAAAATCAACTGAGATTATTTTTTACTCAATATTGGTTAAGGGTGACAAAATGAGGTGGGTCAAGTGGGCTGACCCGCCAACTGACCCTCATTTTTACGGGTCAAACTAGTGTATTCAGCCGCTTGCCCGTTTTGGTCTATCCCGCCTAACTTGCCAATTTAGCGGGGTGGACTGACCTGCCAACCAACTAATATTATATTTTATATTTTTAAAATTATAATATTTATATAAATTAATAAAATAGTTATAATAATTAAAATATAAAATAAATCATTAAGTAGAATTTATAAAATGGATTTGCTATGAAAATAAATTTATTTTTTATTTATTTATGTAAAATCATAATATATTTCAAAACAATAAAACCAATGATGCAAGTTTTACTTTTGTGATTTTTCTATTTATTTATTGTAAAAACATTACTTTTTTAGAAACTAAAAATTTATTTTTAAAAATTTTATATTATTTTTTAAAAAGAACATTTTTTTAAAAAAATATTGTTTAATAAAATAAATATTTATTTTTAGTAGGAATTGAAATACTCTATCCAAAAAAGAAAATTAAAATTCAATAATTTGAATTACCTTATCTAAACAAAACATTTGAAAAATAAAGTCATTTGAATTGAAAGAATTTCAAATTCAATGTATTTTAAATTTCTTGCATTAGTAAAATTTTCTATCCAAACACAATTAAGGGATGAGAAACATTAACGACCTTTCCGTGGCCATAATAAGCCAAACTTAGTAGAAGATTAAGGGTTTGATTGGTTTGATTTTATTTTTTAGTTTTTAAAAATAGTTTTTAAAAATAGTTTTCAAAAACTATTTTCGGGAAGAAAAAAACTTGTTTGCCAAGTGATATTTGAAAACTGTTTTTAAGATGTAAAAATGAAAAAATTTGTCAATGTTTATTAGAATTTCATTAATGAAAAGCAAAAAACAACATATTTTGATTATATTTTGTGTTTTCAAAACAAGACCTGAGAACTAAAAAGCAAAACTACTTTCAGCTGTTCCAGTTTTTTAGTTTTTAAAAACTAAAAAACCAGAACAGTTTCCGAAAACTGTTTTCAGAAAACACTACTCAAACAAGTTTTTTAGTTTTTAAAAACTAAAATACTAAAAACAGTTTTATAAAACTATTGTCAAACAAGCACTAAGTTGGTTGTCCATGTTTTGAGTTTTTTCTCCTCACACTTCTATGTTTTCTCCCAGCACCTTCATAACCTTGTGAAATGTCAAAAATACTTTTAGGTAAAAAAGTTAAAACTTAATTTCTCTTGCGTCTTTTTGTTCTTGCGCACCAATATGAGTTCAGATTGATCAATTCAAACTTATAAAAAATTATAAGAGCATTGTTCGTGCAAAAGAGAAGGTCGCAGAATCCAGAGTGGCTGCACCTATATTGGAGTGTGAAGGGGTAGTCGATGATTATGTTGCCACAGTAGTAGCAACATGTGTTAAGGTGGCTCTAACTTAATGAGATTAAATATCTTGTAATAATGAGATAGAGCAATGCCAATAAGAATATATATGGTTGTCAAGTAAGTATCCATCCAACTCTACAATTACTTTGTCAAATTTTTTTATAAGTCCAGATTGAATAATTTGAACTTGCATAAACATGGAGGTGCAAGAAGATAAGAGAAATGTAAAAATTTTAATTTTTTTATCTAAGTATTTTTTATATTTTAAAAAATAATGGAGATGCAAGAGAAAACATGAAAAAAAAACTCCAATGTTTTGAGTCTCAATCATAATTGGTATGAATAAAATTCGTGTTTGTTAGAACTTAAAAGAGAGAAAGTGAATGGGAAAGAAGAAAAGACGATACAGAGTTGGGGGGTTTGTGGGATGGTTGGAGATCTTTTATAGGAAGCAGTAGAAAGCACTAAAAAAGCCGAAAGCTCAACTATGTCCAAATCCTAATTCCTATGCTATCATCATTGGTTTCATCATGTATCATGTATTTTATAATATCTGCTTACTTCCGTTTTATATCATATCTCACTGTTATATGTAATTTGCAACCTTCTCTTTTTTCCTGCAGTTTGTAAGTTTCTAAAAGGTATTTTTAAATATTAAAATACTACTTCAAGTAGTGTGATAAAACGTTTTTTCAGACTTTTAAAACGTATTAAATAAAAAATAAGATTTTTTGCAAAAAATAATTACGTGTCATAATTTTTCACAAATTTATTTATACGTATATGAATGTGAGGCAAATATGTAAATAAAAAACCTATAAAATTTGTAGTATAGCGATAGATCATAGTCCAATAAACCACAAATGGAACATGAGGATGTTTGAAGTTGTTGATAAATCCTGAAAAATATTTTAAATATTTTTAAAAACTAATTTACATAACAATATAATTATTAAAAAATTAATTGAATTTAACTTTTATGCACGTATAATATAAAAGAACTTTATACTAATATTTAATTATAACTTATTAATTATATGATTTTTAAAATATTAATTAATAAAATTAAAAAAAAAATTATATATAAATAATTTTAAAATCAAAGAAAATAATTTAAAAATAAATCTTGAAAAATTGCCTGCTAGTGTTAGCCTTTCAATAACGGTGTATAAAATAATTTAAAAATCCAATGCCTCTGTCTTTCACTAGCAAATGGTTTTCATATTGTGACAGAACGTGGCAATTGATGGGCCAACTAAACCATTATTAAAACAGAACCATTAGAAGATCAGCCTCATCAAAGACACATAATAATAATAATAATAATAACAACAATAAAATTGTCTCACTTATTCACCATTTTGTCACACCCTTTTTTGTAAAGTTCAAATTTTAAGCAACAGCACGACTATTCTAAATTAGGGTAAATTAAATTAGAACAAAATGTTTTTACTCTTTCATTGAACAGAAAAGGTATTAAGTAGGACATACAATATGGACTTTCCAAAACTAACAACCCATTTGAGGGAATATGAATAGAAAAAACAACACCACAAGCTATATATAGTCCTTAAGCCAAGTGGGAGGGTGCAAATAGCACTTGGGTCAATCAATACTCTCCATATCCGGCCCAACCTTGTCCTCAAGGTTGAATGGCACGTGGCAGCATTCTGCTGGCTGGGAAGAATAGCCACAGATCGAGCTTGTAACGAGCGACCCAGATGCTTGCGTGGCTTCATCCAATGGTCCACAATAATCCCGGTTTGGTGAGGGAGGGACAACTGTTTTTGGGAAAAAACGTGGGGTGGGAAACGACTAGTTGGGGATGAATGGCTTTTAATGATTTGGGAGCTAGTGCCACGTGGCTTGGTGCAGGTGATTTTGGGAATTGGAATTTGAATGGATGGTATGGGAATTTGGGTGGCCTTGGTGGATGTGCTGCGTGCTGCACGAGGTTAAAGGGTTGGGTGGGATATATATATATATATATATATATATATATATATATATATATATATATATATATATATATATATATATGGATTAGAATTATTCTGAAATTTAAGTTGGGAGAAAATTACACTTAGAAAAATCAGAATAGTTAAATATAATTTTAATTATTTTTTTTTTCTTTCTCTTTCTCTTTTATTTTTTTTTTTTATTTTCTCACATCTCTCTCATCCTTCAAATTTTTCTTTCTTTGCATGTGGCCTTCTGAGGTGGTAGAATTTGATAAAATTTTTTTTGTTGTTCCTGATTTTGAACACTGATAAATATATGTATATTTGATCCAAATTTTTTGCGTCTTTTTTGTTCATTTACAGTTAAATCTCTCCTATAAGAGGGAATTCTCTTTAAAATCTCATTTCTTCTTAGGTTCCTTTTTGCTTTGGGATTTTGTTAGGTTTTGAGTTATTTTTGTGATTGGATTGATCATTCCCTTCAATTTTAGCTTTAAAAAAGGGAGAAATAACTAAGAGAGACTTTAACCTTGATCTTAATTAATGAAACTCTAATTTGATCATTGTGAAGTAAATTGATTTTGAATGATTGAGCTTTTGATTATGATTTGAGTGATATGTGAATTTGGGTGTTTGGTGTGATTGATGATTGGAGTATTGTTCTTGATATGAGCTTTTATTGAATTGAATATTATTAGTAAATGTTGATTAATTGATGTCCTAGTGTAGATGTTTGTGATTAAGGAAATTGAGTATTGGTTTAGTAGAAATTGATATGATGCATGTTGGGTTTATAGACTCTTGGGTGTGGGTTGTTACAGTGGGTAACTTAACCTTGATTGAAATACATGTTGTACATTGAGTTAGGGATATAAATAGGTTAATGTTATCTAGGGTATCAGTGGGGTATTAGAGTGATTTACATTATGATCCAGGGTGTTAATAAGGTACCAAAGTGATACGCTTAGACAATAATTGATTTGTCAAATGGGTTAGGTAGATGTTAGACAAGTTTGAGATTGTCAAATGAGTCAGATAGATGTTAAACTACCATTAAGATAAATCATTAAGCTGCCTGAGTATCTGAAATCAATGAGTTTTCTGAAAAATGTCAAGTCATATATATATATATATATATATATATATATATATATATATAATGATGATTACTTATATTCGATGGAATATAAGTATGTTTGATGATTTGATAGTTCTGGTAAATAAACGTAAATGTGTAACTGCAATATATTCTTATAGCATTGATTTATATTTATTAAGCTTACTCTTGCACTATGTGTTTGTTTTGTATGACTATGATGATCGTGTTTTGCATGGAACTAGATGCCAGCGCGAGGCAAGAATGTAGAGTAGTCAAGACTGAAGTTTCGAGTTGGTTGTAGAGGAAAACAGTCTTTGAAATAATGTAGAATATGTAAATTTTAGTGTGTTCCTGTAAAAAGTGGTATAACTTGCAAGACTTTATGTTTTGGATATGTATGAATATGAAACTAAAATGATCTAATTATAAGTTATGTGAGCATGTATAATTTAGATGTAATAGTGTATGTTTGGATGCTAAATTATAATTGAAGTTTCTGATTTTGGTTTATGTTGAAATTGTAGAGCATTATGCAACAGAGATTCTGCAATTTTGCAAGGTCTTACTGGGCGACAGGTCTCGCTCAATGCAAACTTGTTACTGTGATTTAATTATTTGGTTTTGCACTCAATGACATGTCTTGTTCAGTGCAAAACATTTTTTGCCAAATTTTTGTGCAGATTTTCACCTAGCGATACATCTTGCTGAGCAAGATCCCTTAAATGGAAGTTCGTGTCTAAGACTTCTCATTGAGCCACATCTGTCGTTGGGTGAGATGCCTCAATTCCTCGCCAGGTGACATGTTCCATTGGGCAAGCTATTTAGTATATGATTTTTGTTATTGTTTGGAATTTTTTGGCTTTTGAGTATACATTTATATGCAAATTGATGTATTAAGCTTGTGTATTTATACTATTTATAAATGGAATTGTCTCTTTTGATATCCAATTTTCAAAATACCTATTCTACGGTTATACTTATATGAAAATTAAAAAATAAACTACTTTGTCATAACAGAGATTCAAACCCACAACTTCTCGTTTGTCAAATGTAAATTTTACCCCTAGATTAACTTTATAACCTTAAGAAAAAAATTACTTCAAAATATTTATATACAACATACTTAATTGCCCTACTATCTCTAATATATATGTTTAATCAATATTTATAATATTATATTTTATATTTTATATTTTTCCCTTTTAAATATTTTATGACTTCTTTAATTCTCACAAATATAAGTTTGTTAATGTATACCTTTGATCATTAATATTTTTAATAAAAATGCAAATACACATGCAAAAAAAAATTTTGAATTTTATTCAAATTCTTTCGTCTCCCAATTTTCTCAAATTCATTGTAAATCTGTCATATTCGTTGATGATCTGACATGTTTCTATTATGTAATCATAAACAAAGAAATATACAAATTAACAAAATATAATTTATCATGTACACTGAATTATTCAAGTTTTATTATGTTATTACAAAACATATTAAATTAAAATCCTAAATTTGTTATAATATATCAAAATAGAAATTCAAATACACAAGTGCTACAACACGTATGTTTTCGCTAATGATAATAATGGTATAATATGTTATATTTCTTAGAATATTACAACAAACTTTTCAAAGTATTTTTTAAATAATTAATACGATTGCTAAACCAATAAAACTAAAATAAACCACTAAAGATTGATTTGGTTTAGTTCGAATTTATAATTAATCTAAATCAAACCACATTGATGTGCTAGAATTGACATGTGTGGAGGATTTGGTGAAAGAAAGACAAAAACTGTTGGAGCACTCACCATACTCTATGGTTGACGCAAACTTAAACCACCTTTAGGAGCATGAACCACACTATTGTGATAGAATCCACACATGTGTGGATGATACATTAGAAGCAAGACAAAAATCATTGAAGCTTACACCACACTCTTGTGGCTTGTCCCACACTACTATGAATGACATAGTTGAAAAATCCTAAAAGGACAAGCATGACCAAACCCTAAGACACATACACATGAAAGAGTCACAATATTGTGGTCAACTTGCTTGTATAAAATAATTTCTACAAAAGTGTGCCAACCTTGTAGAACTTATCATTCTTTCTTTTATAAACAAACAGCCTTGAGTCTAGGTTATATTATATTTGTCTTGCATTTAATAACTCAAGTCAAGAACTGACTTTCACAACTTCAGAAGCTATTTGCCATCTTTTTTTGTTATACACCTTCATAACTATTTAGGAAGTTGGAATTACGCATCATAAATAAAACCTAAAAGTTTGAAGTCCATTGAGTGCAAGAGTATGTGAATTTGTCCTCATGCATATTAATGCCTAAGGCCCCGTTCGGGGTGGTTCTGAATTTCTGGTTTTTGGTTTTGAAATGTATTTTGAAAACCGAAACCTGTTCGACAAAAATGGTTCTATTTTGGTTTTTTACTCACTTTCAAAACAGTTTTCACTCAATTTTAAAAACAATAAAATTTGTTTTTTAGATTTCTGTTTCTGTTTTTATTTAAATTCATTACTTGACGTCATTTGTCATTATTGACCATCACCTCTGACCAAAAGTCACCGACCGCCACTTCGACAGTCATCAGTCATCACCTCCGATCCGTGGTCACCAACCTTCGACTAGCAGTCACCGGTTGTCACCTCTGATTGACAGTCACCAATCGCCACCTCCAACCAGCTGTCACCGACGACCACCTCTAACTGTCGATCACCAGTCGCCACCTCCGACCCATGATCACTGGCCGCCACCTCTGACCAACGGTCACCGGCCGTCACCTCCGACCGGCGATCACCGACTGCCACCTTCGACCAACAATCACCAGCCACCACCTTCGACCAACGGTCACTGGCCACCACCGTCGACCGGCGATCACGGCCGCCGCATCCGACTAGCGGTCACCAACCATACCTCCAACTAGCGATCGCCAATGACCAACTGTCACCTTCAACGGTCGCTACTTTCAACTAGTGTTTTGGTTAAGATTTGAAACAATGTTTTAAATTTGAAAACAAAAAACAATGTTATTTTTAAAATTTTGAAAACTTAAAACTAAAACTAATTTTTGTTTTTAGAAATTTTAAAACTAGAAATCAAAAACCACCCCGAACAAGGCCTAAGGCTTCACACTGTTTTGGTTGACACATTTCATCATTACTAAAATAACTTTCTCTCTCTCACTATCACTACTTCACAAGAAATCTCTTTGTAAACAAATAATTTTCTTACCAATCAACAGAGTAAATGCTTGATTGGTTTTGTTTTTTAGTTTTTAAAAAAAGTTTTCAAGAATAGTTTTCAAAAACTGTTTTTCGGGAAGAAAAGAAAAAAAAATTATTTGGTAAATGTTATTTGAAAAATGTTTTGAAGATGTAAACATGAAAAAACTTATTCATATTTGTTAAAATTTCATTAATGAAAAGTAAAAAACAACATATTCTAATTGTATTTTGATTTTTCAAAACAAAAATAGAAAACTGAAAAGCAAAACTATTTCCAGTTGTTCCTGTTTTTTAGTTTTTAAAAACTAAAAAACCAGAACTATTTTCAAAAATTGTTTTCAGAAAACACTACCCAAATGAGTTTTTTTAGTTTTTAAGTACTAAAATACTAAAAATAGTTTTATAAAACTGTTGTCAAACAAACACTAAATGTCAAATTTGAAGATTTATATGCTCACCCACTTCATATATGTTACATATATAGTTGTTACCTATTGTGTCCAAGCTCCACCACAATTTGAATTTTGACATTGCCAACCCTATAGTAGGTAGTGTCAGGTAAAGTTGCAGGATAATGATATGAGACTACGATAGATGCTATGATTTTAATGGAGAATGGATATTTCAGAAGTGTTGAAAATATTTCTCTACAATCTAAGAGCATTTTTTTTTATTTCCATGTTTTCATGAAAAAGTGATATTATTTGCATAACTCATGAAATTAAATCTTTTATTAGAAAAATATTTGGTTTTTGATTTTTGGTTTTGAAATGTATTTTGAAAATAGAAACTTGTTTGATAAAAATGGTTATGTTTTAGTTTTTTACTAATTTTCAAAATAGTTTTCACTCAATTTTAAAAACAATAAAATTTGGATTTTAGATTTCTGTTTTTGTTTTTATTTAAGCTCATTACTTGACGTCACTTGTCACCATTGACCATCACCTCTGACCGGCAGTCACCGGCCTCCACCTTTGACCAGAATTCATCGACTACCACCTTTGTTCAACGGTCATCGGCTGCCACTTCCGACCGCCAGTCACTAACCCCCACCTCCTACCAGTAATCACCGGTCGTCACCTCCGATCCACGGTCACTGATCGCCACCTCCAACCGACGATCACCTGCTGCCACCTTCGATCTACGGTCACCGATGACTACCTTCAATCGACAGTCACCCGCAGCCACCTCCGATCGACAGTCACTAGTTGCCACCTCTGACCAATGGTCATCGACCGCCACTTCCCCACCTTCGATTGGAAGTCACGACTATCACCTCTAACCAGCGGTCACTGGCTGCCACCTCTAACCAACGGTCACTGGTTGCCACCTCTAACCAGCGGTCACTGGCTGTCACGTTCGACCAACGATCATCGGCTACCACCCCCGATCACCGGTCACCCAATCGCTACCTCCGAACACCAACCACCAACTACCACCTTCAATTGCCAGTCACCGACCACCACTTTCGATTGCCAATAGCTGACTGTCAATTTCAACGACTGTCTCGATCGCTACCTTCAACTAGTGTTTTGGTTAAGATTTGAAAACAATGTTTTAAATTTGGAAACAAAAACAATGTTGTTTTTAAAATTTTGAAAACTTAAAACTAAAACTAGTTTTTATTTTTAGAATTTTCAAAATTAGAAACTAAGAACCACCCTAAATGGGGCCTTAAACAATCAATTAAATGTGTAAAAAATATGTAAACACAATAATTTTAAAAATGCAAGAAGTTAAATGTAAAAAATTAGATTAGAAAATAACTTCAAATGTGTAAAAAATATTTTAAAAAATTGAAATAATAATAAAAAAAGTTAATTTTTAGATAATACAAAAAAGTAATGTTAAAAAAAAGTCACAAAATATAATGTTAAAAAAATATTAAAAGTAATGGTTGATATAATGTAAAAAAATATAATGTTATAAAAAAAAAAATTTAATGTGAAAGATTAACTCACAAGTGCAAGGTTAAGGATGAACCCAAGGTGTGAAGTTTGGATGACCCTTTGGAAAGTTCCATTCCTTCACTCTACATGACAAAACAAGGTACAAAGAGAGATAAATGGTTCTTATGGACCTCCAACACCTCTTAAAGAAATGTCCAAGTACACAATGAAAGAAGCTGCACAAAAAATTAAATTCATAAAACTAACCTTCTCTTGTTGTTTGTCCTCTCCAAGTGTTTGCTCTGTTCTTTCTTGAAATGAGATCCCTTCTAAAGAGTGCTTTTTCCCAAGACTTTTAATCATATATATCTCAATTTATCAACCTAAGTGACTAAATAGATGTCATATATGTGGAGGCTAGTATTAAAAAGAGAAAATTACTTGTATTCTCCTCTTAAATGCTACAACATGACCCTCTGACAATCCATCTCTAAAATAGCTTAGCAACAGTGTGTAGTATGTCTAAAATTCTTCGACAATTAAATATAACAAGACTTATATATTTCAAAAATATAAATGATAACATGTCTAAAAATTAGGCTAGTAGCATTCCCTTCCCAGGGTAAAAGTATCAGAATAATGACTTACTATGTGCAAATTATATAGTAAGGTTGGATCCATTTGTACCCCAAACCAATTATCACAAACAATAGGCTCCTTAGAAGCCTTCAATTGTTGGTTCACTCTAACTTGCCTCACTGCATAATCACAAAAAAGGAATCATAAAATAGTTCTACATTAACTTGGTAGAGCAAGTAACAACATGCATAGAAAGTTAGAAGCACTCTAAGAAAAACAAACTTCAGTTATGTAATTTGTGAATTAAAAGATTTATGTTTGCTACTATAACTTCAAAAAGTGTCCAACGAATAAATATTCTTCAGTAGATACATCTTGTATGATAGGAAAATGAAGTAGAAATCACTTTATGTACTATGAACAAACAACCATTTGTTATTTTTCCTACTTGCATTGAACTTTTTTGCATTTTTTCATCTAGAAAATAATTAGTCTATATAAAGTGTGTTTACAAAGATACCTTATTCATCTTGAAAATCAAGATCATAGGCAATCATACTAAGCAATTAACAAAACACATTGACAATCTTTTCTTCTTTAGAAAATAAAAAATGATGGCAAAAAATTTATTATTAACAATTAAATGTGTTGCAAAAGACTTGGTGGCAATCCATGTGTATAAGGCCACATCTTATGGACACTAACAAGTTTGTTTTCATTGTTTCACAAATCACAAGACATGTTAAACATTAAAGGAAACAAACACCATAACTAAGAAAAGGATTTATGAAAAGATTGCCTACCATTAGAATATAAAATGATTAAAGGATGAAAGTGAATTCCTCATTCATAACATTCCCCACCATCTAAGAAATATATTTTTTCAAACTTTTCATAATAGTAGAGGATGTGATAAATTTAGGGATTACTAACAGCATTACTAACAGCATATCCTATTGGTTATTCAAAATGTTAAATGTTTAATTTTAAGAAAGCTATAATTAAGGCAGAACTTTTTCATTCATGCAGACACTGCATTTACAATTATTACTTTATAAGTTGACATTTTTTTAGTATGAAATGAATTCAACATGCACAAAGCATAACATGCCAAGAGTTAATGGATTAATCAATCAAAATTTTTTGGTAAATTGTTATCAAGTTAATGCAAATATGGATACAACTTTACCCCAATAGAGTGCTGACCAACACCTTTGGACGTCTAGGACATCCAAGGACCGATGCCCAATACTTTTTTTGTAATATTCTATTCTCTTTTCCAATATTTAACAGATAAAACAACACCAAATCAAGAAAAACAATGAATGGACATAGCAAAATGAGAATGTGACTGTAATAGACTAATACCGTAAATGTTTCAGCATGCATGAAGCATTTCATGTAAAAAAAAAAAATCACCACTCACATCATTAGTGGTGGAAGTTTTCTCTTGGATGATGGAATGAAAGAGTGTAATACTTGTTTGTGTCCATCACATCACCAGAATGCCAGAACAATCTCTATCTAGGCATCGCCTCACCAATCTATGTTAACCTTAATGGAAATCTTCTTTTGAACCTATTCCAGTAAGAAAATAATACTAAAAGCACCTATGTAAATGCATCTAAGTTTAGTCCTTTTCAATATTCCTAAAATAAAATCATCTATAAATAGAAAATAATACAACTGCAAAATTCAACATGAATGACCTGTCATACATATCATCAATGCTATACATACTAATTTAGACAGAGTTGAATAAGTGCTTTTGGTTCTCTTCTTCTATCAGAATTAGAGTTTCACCTCCTCAATCTATGTTAATCGTTAATGGAAGCCTTCATTATGCATTCTATTGAATTCATTCCAATAAGAAAAAACATTAAAAACACATATGTAAATACATCTAAGTTGAGTCCTTTTCTATTTTTCCTAAATCATAAAATCATCCATAAATAGGAAATAACACAACTATAAAATTCATCATGAATGACCTGCCATACATACCATCAGTGCTATATATACTAACTTAGACATAGTTCAATAAGTGCTTTTGGTTCCTTCTCCTACCAAAATTAGAGTTTCACTTCCCCAGTCTATGTTAATAGTTAATGGAAGTCTTCATTATTCATTCTACTGAACTTATTTCAGTAGGAAAAAACACTAAAAACACATGTAAATACATTTAAGTTAAGTCCTTTTCAATTTTTCCTGAATCATAAAATCGTCTGGAAATAAGAAATAACATAGCCGCAAAGTTCATTATGAGTGACCTGCTATACATATCATCAGTGTCATACATATAAACTTAAACACAATTATATAAGTGCATTCGGTACTCTTCTCCTATTTGAATTGGAGTTTCACCTCACAAATCTATGTTAACTGTTAATGGAAGTCTTCATTATGCATTCTATTGAATCCATTACAGTAAGAAAACAACACTAAAAACACCTATGTAAATGCATCTAAGTTGTGTTATTCCCTTTAGCAGAAACAAATAGCTCCCAAGGCCAAAACCTGATAATGTGTCAAGTAAAAGAGATCCTTTTCTACATATTTATATTGGTAAAGCCAAGGTCTGTGCATTTTTGGTTTCAATTTCCCAGGGAAACTTTTGAAAAAAGAAAAACAAAACTAATTCCCTAAAAAAAAATTTAATCAGAGTTAATAAATAATTGGACGCACTATAATATTGATTAATCAAAGTAATCTCCTACTTGCACACATACATATACAACACGCATGATAAATTACATTTCATTATTAAGCATGTTTTAGAACAGGTAGAAAAGGAACTAAGCCAGGTTAAGTCATCTCCATAAAACATTCCACCTTCAAGTGAAATTCTTAAACCTTATTATCATCGAGGAATGAATCCTTTTTATTGATGGGATGGAGATGCATCTGTTATTCTTACAAAGAAAGATGGCCAATGTTTTGATTGGAGTCACAACACCTAAACCTTCAAAGGTGACTAACATTAACCACAATAACTAAAGAAATTTTTAGCAATGATTGGTAGAAACTCAGAAAAAGAAAAAAACCTATATTGTTAGTCAAGGAGACACAGCTGCTAAAACGACAAAGAGATGATTGCGAGGGAGAACAACGTTGTTACCAACAAAGATGACCATGTTTCCGGTTAGAGTCCCAACACCTAAGCCATCAAACACGATTAACATTAAGCACAATAATTAAATAAATTATTAGCGATGATTAGCAGAATATAAGAAAAAGAAAGGAAACGATATCGTGAGTGAAGGAGACATACCTTTTAAAACAACACATAGTGGATATTGCAAGGGAGAAGAAGGTTGTAACCAGGAGAGATGAGCATAGTTCTGGTTGGAGTCCCAACACCTAAACCTTCAAATGCAATTAATATTAATCACAATAATCAAAGAAATTATTAGTGATGATTGACAGAAACATAAAAAAAAGAAAGGGGCGGATAATGTGAGTGAAAGATATGCACCTGTTAAAACAATAATGAGCACATATTGCGATGGAGAAGAAGACTGTTACCAAAAGAGATGATCACAGTTCCGCTTGGAGTCTCAGTCCAGAAACCTTCAAACATGATTAACATTAAGCACAATAGTTAAAGAAATTATTACCAATGATTGGCAGAAAATCAGAAAAAGGAGCAAAGATTGTGAGTGAAGGAGATGCACCTATTAAAATGACAAGAAGCTGATACTGCTAAGAAGAAGAAGGTTGTTACCAAGAGAAAAATGGCCATGGTTCCGGTTGGAGTTCCATCACCTAAACCTTCAAATGCGACAAACATTAAGCATAACAACTAAAGAAAGTATTAGGATAATTAGCAGAAAGTAAGAAAAAGAAAAGAGTGGATATTATGAGTGAAGGAGACACACTTGTTAAAAAGGTAAGGAATGGATATTGCGAGCTAGAAGAAGGTTGTTACCAAGAGAGATCACCATGGTTCTGGTTGGAGTCCCAACACTATGCAAATGCACTTAAGTTGAGTCATTTTCAATTTTTCCTGAATCATAAAATCATTTGTAAATAGGAAATAAGACAAACAAAAAATTCATCATGAGTGACATGCCATACATACTATTAATGTCATACATAAAACTTAAATGCAATTCTATAAGTGTTGTTCGTATTTTTATCCTATTAGAATTGAAGTTTAACTTCACCAATTTATGCTAATCGTTAATGGAAGTTTTTAATATGCATTCTATTACACTCATTCCAGTAAGAAAACAACATTAAAAACACCTATGTAAATGCATCTAAGGTGAGGCCTTTTCATCATGAGTGACCTGCTAGACATACCTTCCAAACCATACATAAAAACTTTGATGCAACTCAATAAGTGTTTTTGATACTCTTCTCCTATTAGAATTAGAATTGAAGTTTCAGCTCACCAATTTATGTTAACCATTAATAGAAGTTTTCATTATACATTCTATCGAACCTATTCCAATAAGAAAATAGCACTAAAAACACCTATGTAAATGCATATAAGTTTAGTCATTTTCAATTTTTTATGAATCATAAAATCATCTATAAATAGGAAATAACATAACTGCAAAACTAAAAGAATGTTTGGAAAATATAGAAAAATAATGTTTAGAAATAAGAAAAAAGTTCAAAGTTAAAAAAATAATGTTGCAAAATAATTTTAAAAATTTAAACAATAACTAACAAAAGTTTTGAATTTCAATAGGCTTATAAAAAAAAATAATAACTAACAAAAGTTTAGATATTGTGAAATAGGTAAATTTATATAAAATAGGTAAAAAGTTGAATGTACCAAATAATATTGCAAAATAACTTTTAATGTGGAAAACATAATTAACAATAAGAAAAAAAATAATGTATAATAACTTTTAAGTGTATGAAAATACAATTAAATATCCGAAAACAATGAAAAAGTTCACCGAAAAAATAATATGGAAAAAGTTTAAATGAGTAGAAAGATAAATTAAAAATGTATAACAAACGCAGAAAGTAAAAAAGTAATTTTAAATGTGTAAAAAAATTAGCAAAAGTTAAGATAAAACAAAAAGACAATATTTTAAAAAATGAAAAATTATATTCGAAAAAACAATGTTAAAAAATTTAGATAATGTAAATAGGCAAGTTTAAAAGCTGAAAAAAGTTTAATGTAAAAAGAAAAAAAAATTAATGTAAAAAATATTTAACAATAAGTTTAAATCTGTAGAAAATAAAAAATAAAAAAAAGTTTTAAAAATCCTCTATGAGAACAAAGCTAATCGTTTAAAATCTTCAATGAAAAAAAAAATAATGTTTTCAAGAAGCTTAAAGGAGTTGTAAAGTAATTTTAAAAACATAGATAGTGAATAAAAATAATGTATAAAAAATAGAAAAAACAGTTAAATATGAAAATTAATGTTAAAAAATAAGAAGGAAAATGCTTTAAAAAATTTATATAATGCATATAGATAATGTTTAAAAAAATTTTAATGAGAAAAAAGAAAATATTTTAAAATCCTAAACAGTGCGAAAAATAAACTTTTAAAGAGGTGTGCAAAAGTAGAAAAATAACGAAAAAAAGTAATGTATAAAAGATAGGGGAAAATTAAATGTAAAAAAATAAAATTTCAAAATAAATTTTAATGTTTAAAAAAATTTTAAAATAATCTTGTAAAATATCTTTTAAAATAATATTAAAATAATGTTTCAAAGAGGAGTAGAAAATAATTTTAAAAATTTAGTTCATGCAGCAAAAAAGATGTATAAAAAATAGAGAGAAACTTTAATGTAAAAAATAATGTTACAAAAAAATGTTTAATGTGTAAAAACCTAATTTAAAAAAATTTAATGCAAAAATGTAAAGTTTTAATGATGCAAAAATGACAGTTAAAGAAAATGAAAAACTTGACTATAAAATAATAATGTAAAAAAGTTTAAATATATAAAAAGACAAATACAAGATATTTGAAGACTACAGAAAACTAAAGTTTAAAAAAATGAAAAAATTTCAATGTTAAAAACTAAGGTTGAAAATTAATTTTAAATTATAAAAATTAATTAACGAAAGTTTAGACAATAGAAAAAGAGAACACTTTAAAAGATAAAAAATATTTAATGTTAAAAGTCAGTAAAAAATAATTTATAAAATATAGATGACTAATGTTTAAAAATTAAAAAAATTAATATGAAAAACTAATGTTTGAGAATAAATTTAAATGTATACGAGATATATAAATAGAAAAAAGATTTAATTAGTAAATTTGTTAACTTTAATTATTGGTACAAAATGTGTATACCAATTACACTCATAGAAAAAAGTATTAAAAATGTTCTAGATAAAAATGTGTTCTTTTACCCATAAAGAATAATTTAAAATTTTCTATATAATAGAATGAATCCAACAGAGTCATATTGAGAGTAAATCTGATGTTGAATGAGGATCCGATTCGGGGATAAATCTAACCAGGGTAGCCGAGGGATTCCCCTATACACTTTATATTTTAAAAGCTTCAATGTGAAAACATAAGTTTAAAAAAGTGAAAAATAACTTGAAAAGTTTAGAAAACGCAGAAAAAAAGTAATGAAGAAAAAATAGGGAAAAGTTGAATGTAAAAAGTAATATTATAAAATAACTTTTAAAATAGCATTTTAAAGAAGCTTAAAAGAGTAGAAAAATAATTTAAAAAGTTTAAACTGTGCATAAAAACGTAATAAAAAAAGTTGAACGAGAAAAAAAATTTCAAAAATAAGAAGAAAAATCTATATAATGCATATAGGTAATGTTTAAAAAAATATTTAAAGAACGTGAAAAAGTGATGTTTAAAAAATAAAAATGTTCAATGTTAAAAATAATTTTTTAAAATAATTTAAAAATAATGATTCGAAATAACGTTAAAAAATAATGTTTTACGTTAAAAATACTCTTTAAAACACAACGTTCAAAATAATGTTTTAAAGTAATGCACAATAATATTTAAAAATAAAAACAGTAATGTAAAAAAATAATGCTAAAAAATAATTAATTTTAAAGAATATAAACAGATAATGTTTAAAAAGTAGAAAAATTTTATTGTAAAAAATAAAATTTATTAATAAGTTAAAATGTGAAAAAAAATAAAAACAAAAGTTTTTAAAAATTTTCAATTTGTAAAAAAAGTAGTTTTTTAAATATTTTAAAACTTCAATGTGAAAAAAATAAGTTTAAAAGTCTTGTTAAAATATATAAAAAAATAATGTTGAAACAAAGCTTATGATAAAGAAGTTTAAATGAATACAAAGATAAAAAAATGTTTGAAAAATAAATAAAAGTAATATTAAAAAAAATAAAAATGTTCCACGTTAAAAAATATATGTTACAAAATAATTTTAATGTGTAAAAAACAATTAAAAGAATTTAATAATTTTAAAAAACAGTATTTTAAAAAATAAAAAAAGCTTAATGTGAAAAATAATTTTTAAAATGAATATTAAATGAGTAAAAAATAATTTTAAAAAGGTTCAAATAATTAAAAGAATATAATGTACGAAATGAAAAGTCCAATGTAAAACAATGCAAAAAAAATGTTTAAATGATAATAAATAATTTAAAATTTTGGATAATTTAAAAATGTAATGTATTAAAAAAGAAAAATAAATTGAACATAAATATATATATATATATATATATATATATATATATATATATATATATAATATGCATAAAGTTAAATGTAAAATGTTCATTTGAAATAATAATGTTGCAAAAAATTTTAAATGTATAAGAAAATAGTTATAAAATTTTAGATACTGAAAAAAAAGTAATCTCTAAAAATTTTAAAATTTTGAATGCAAAAAATAATATAAAAATAGAATTTTAAATGAGTTGAAAAATAATTTAAAAGCTCAAATAATGCAAAAAACGTAATGTATAAAATAAGGAAAACAAGTTGAATGTAAAAAAATAATGTTACAAAATAATATTTAATGTGTAAGAAAATAATGAAAAAAACTTTTTTTGCAAAAAGATAATGTTATAAAAAAAACAAAAACTTCAATGTAAAGATACAATATTGCTGAATTATAAAAAATAATGATGAAAAAAGTTTAAATGAGTAGAGAAATAATTTAAAATAATTTGTATAAACGCAAAAAAAAAAAGAAGTAATCTTTAAAAACATAGGAAAAAATTCAATGTCAAGAATAATGTTAAACATTAAATTAAATGTGTAAAAAATTATCCACAAGACCTAACATTCAGACAACAAAATGATTAGTAAACTCAAATGAATTTTCAACAAAACAACCAGATGATTCACATGGAGATTCCCTTAATAGACAACAAGAGTATCTTTTTAAGAATGATGTTATCAAAGAAAGATTAAATCATGCACCTTGGTATAAAGCAGTATTACATTCTCATTTCATCACAATTCACTAATCAGAACTTTTTAAACATGATTGACGAAGTAAAAAAAAAAAAACAAATTTACCATACATAAATAATTGTGATTAAATGACAGTACACTATCAGTTTATCACCCTTATTCTCATCGAGAAAAATACTAATAACATCCAATCTTTAGAACACATTCTCATTAGTTAAAATTTATTGAAAATCCTAAATTTGTGTGGGTTTTACTTCTATCATTACATGACTTTTTCCTAATTTTGTATTTTTTAATAAATTCCAAATTTCTAACCAATGATAAAATATGTCTTAAAAAAATGTGTAACTAACCCTCGTAATATCAAATATAGGTAAACATGGAAGAATCCCAAAGCTAATGACTAGTTGAAGAGAAATTCTTAAGTATCAACTAATGTAAACAGTCAACAATTAAAGGTATTCAACAATTCTAAGTAAACATTACTTAAAATGCCTAGCCACGTCATTCAACAATTGATGAGCACTTGATAGAGTCTTGTCCACTTGAATCACTATATTGAAAATGGTGGCTATAACTTATCACATTAAGCTAACCATACTGTGAAAATGAATACACACTAAGAGCTATATGCTAAAGTAAAACCAAATGTGCATCATAGTTATTGGATCACAGTTACTCACTTTGTGATAATATGAAATACTGTAGTGAAATCATCTTCCATGAATTACGTACAACATACAATAGGAAAAGAAGTAAATCAAACTACCGTATTGACAATATTTAAGATAATCATTCCCCTGCCACCAGAGATTTTTTTAGCATATATGAGAAGGCATTTGCGTCTCACATTAATACCATTATATAAGTTTAGATACCTGCAAATGGTTATGTATATGCAAAACCAGCATAAGTGCTCACAATTCTTGCTGATAATGCAAGTGCTTTCTCATAATCGCTTCTTGGTACATCCTGCATAATTTCAATTAAAAAATCAGAATCAACAATAATGTCCTTCACCAGTCATGAATATCATTAGTCTATGTAAAGTGTGTTTGTAAAGATGATTTATTCATCTTGAAAATCAAGATCACAAACAATAAACAATCATACTAAGCAATTAAAAAAACACATTGACAATCTTTTCTTCTTTAGAAAATAAAAAATAATGACAAAAAATTTATTATTAACAATTAAATGTGTTGCCTACTTGGTGGCAATCCATGTGTATGAGGCCACATCTTAAGGATACTAACAAGTTTGTTTTCATTGTTTCACAAATCACAAGACATGTAAATGTAAAGGATTAAAGGACTAAAGTAAATTCCTCATACATAACATTCCCCCGCCATTCGAGAAGTATATTTGTTCAAACTTTTCACAATAGTAAAGAATGTGATAAATTTACGGATTACTAACAGCATATACTATTGGTTATTTAAAATAAATGATTTAGTTTTAAGAAAGCTACAATTCTGGGGATAACTTTTTCATTGATATAGACACTGCATACAAATAATTGTTGCTTTATAAGTTGACAATTTTTTAGTATGAAATGGATTCAGCATGCACAAAGCATAACATGCCAAGAGTTAATATGATTAACCAGCGGGAAATAGTTATCGAGTGAGTGTCAATATAGATACAACCTTACCCAGTGGAGTGCTGACCAACCCCTCTGGATGTCTAGGACATCCAACGACCAGTGCCTAGTACCTTCTTTGTAATATTCTCTTCTCTTTGCCAATCTATTTAACGGATAAAACAGCACTAAATCAAGAAAAACAACGAAAATGAACATAGCAAATTGAGAATGTAACCGTAATAGAACCAACACTCTAAATGTTTCAGCATGCATGAAGCCTTTGATGTAAAAGAAAAATAATCACTCACATCATCTACTGCTGTGAAAGTTTTCTCCCGGAAAATGGAATGCAGGAGTCTACTACTTGTCTGTCTCCTTCCCATCACTAGAATGCCAGAACAGTCTCTATCTAGTCTATGCACCTAAAAACAGTCTAGTTCAAGTATCAGCCTGACATCGGGAGTAAATTTCTTAGCAGCACTCAAACTTTCCTTAACCTTCATTGCACCCCTACACCCATTTACCTCCACATCAGATACAAGCACACAAATTCATAAACAAAAAAAGAAAGGAAAAAATCCATTTAAAGGATGAACCTCATGAAAGCCATATGCGGATTCATCTTCCCCAAGGCAACCTTCACAAAGTCCTCATCCTTAAATGAAAAGGACGCATCCTTCGTATGGCCTTAAATACACAGAATTCCAAATAATCAGACTCATACACAATAGCATTGTCCGAGAACACAATAAAACTTGAACCAAGTAGAATTTTAGGAAACATCTAATTTGTAGCAAAACTATACAAATTGTGATTAATTTCTGGCTGTCAAGACAACAACCTATAATTAAAAAAAATTCAAACCCTTTATCGGGCATTAAAAAGACCAGTGTAGAGAAACTGTATAGTTCATATAGAATTTTTACCTCAAGTCACCAAGACACAAAACCATTTACAAACTACCATGGTGTTAATTTTAATTCAATAAAACATCAAAATAGCGTGTGAAAGCTTTCTCTGCTATTGCTACCAATGACAAAAGATTTGGCAGCAAAAAATGATAGGAAAATTTTGAAATCCTGATCTATATTTATAACACACAAATTTCATCATCATCACTCTTGAGAACCCTAGATATATATTGCTTGTCACAGAAATTACAGTACGTTGCATATTTGCATTGATGCATGGTGTTAGACTGAATGAAAATTAAAAGGCTAATAATGATTTATGAGATTGAGAGGCAAAGAAAGTAAAAAGAAAAAGATTATTAGACAGCACTAACAAAGAACAAAGCGTGGAGTCAAAGAAAGCGTTCATTTGCGCCCATGCATACCCAAACAACAGACAATCGGCGCCATCGCGTCATCCTTGGGCGGCGCCGTCATCTGATTCAAGACCGAGAACGGCTCCGCCGTGGGAGCTACGGCGGTGTCGGCGAAATGGAGGGTTGTAAGGCCCTAGAGACAGAGCTTTTCTTCTACTTTCCTTTTTCTTCTTTTGTTTTGCTATTTTCAATTTTCAATCGTAACGATAACCTTCACTCTTGTTCGTTTATATGCTGTTTGTTTGCCGCCTTTTCTTTTTTAATTTTATTTTAAAGATTTGTTAATAAGATTTTAATATTCCATTACTAAAATAAAACAATAATTAAACTAATATTAATATTATATTAAAATTAATAAATTCTTCCAAATTAAAAAAATTTTGAAAAATAGATGATGGAAAAAAAAAGGTAATGTTTGAAAATTAATTGTAAAAATATAATTTTTCAAACAAATTATATATATCTAAAAAATACCAAAGAAAAGTTTATATAATGCAAAAAAAAATTAAAAAATTAATATGAATAATATAATTAAAAATTTTTTATATAAAATTTAGTGTGAAAAAATAATATTGGAAAAGAAGTTTAAATGAATAGAAAGATAATTAAAATTGATTAGATAATAAAAAAAAGTAATGTTTAAATTTTTAAAAAATAAATGTAAAAACATAATGCATATAATTTAAAATTTACAAAAAATAGTTTTCTATAATACTATAATGATTTTCTTTTGGTGTGATACTAAAATAAATAAATTGAAATGTATAAAAAAAAGTGTGTTAAAAGGAAAATAAAATTTTATGAAGCAAACTTCAAAGAAATGTTTATATTTAAAATATCAAACAAGTTCAAGTCTGAAAATTGAAAAATATGAAATAATTTACCTTTAAAAACAGGATAATGTTTAATAGTACTGAAAAAAAAATTAAAAACATGAAAAAATAAATTTTGAAAAATAAATGATGGAAAAAAAAATTAAAAACATGAAAAAACATTTTATGAATCACATATGGCAGACTATTTAAATTTCATGCCAAGATAAAGAATGAAACGTACAAATATTTCCTCTCTGCCAATACAGTCCCCACCCCATCCAATTTGAATATAAGCTTTGTATTACACCACTATTTAAATCTGTTTCTTTCATAACTGACATTCGGAAGTTAGTGAGTTTTGGTATAGGTTTTTTCTTTACCTTATTGATTGATGAAGTTAAATTGATTCAGGTGATGATTTCTTTTGAAATTTGTTTTTTAACTATGGTATTGGTACCTAGGTTTTGCATTCACACAATTTATAGAGTGGGTTAGAAATTAAGTGATTAATTAGTAGCACAAGCAACAAAAATAAACATATTCAATAAAAAGGAATTAATTTTCGTTTCTTTTATTTAACATATCCATAGTCCATTGGTTATCAACACTATAATTAAATACTATATAGATGCTAAAGATGAATTCCTCCAATAATTTAAAATTTTAAAGATACTTTGCTATTTGAGAATAGTTTTTAATAAAAATAATCTATATAAAGATAATAAAAAGGTGAAGTTAAATGTAATATAGATGAATTAATTTATTACGGTTGATATGATAACTAATATTTTTTTTAATTTTACAAATTATATTATGTATAGACACATTATTTAAATAAATATCTAAATATAATATATTTATATATCAATAAAATATTATATTAAAATTATATTGTATAAAAACCTATTAAAATTATATTTATGCACTGGCTCATGAACTATTACAAAGAGATGGTTTTAAGCTTATATATTAAAATACATCTATCAGTTTACACATACATATATTACAAGAAAAAATGAAGTTGCGCCACCATATTCAAATTAGACTTTACTGGAATCAAGACTAGGGTCTACATCCCTTAGACTTTCATCTATTAGTGCCCAACTTAACATTTCAGTGTAGAACTGATCATTTGGTTTCAGCCACAAGGCCTACATTCAAAGAACAAAATGAAAAGTAAACTCAAATGCATGTTCAACAAAACATACAAATGATAATTTGAAATTTTCCTTAACAGACAGCCATAGTATCATTTTAAGAATAATGTTATCAAAGAAAGATTAAACCATGCATCATGGTGTAAAGCAATATTACACTTTCATTTAATTACAATTCTTTGTTCATTACTTTTAAAACATGATTGATAAAATAAAAAAAAAAAAACTTATCATATATGATTATTGTCATTACATGATAGTCAAACTTTTTACACTACCAGTGACCCTTATTCTTATTGAGAAAAATACTAGTAACATATTTTCTTTAGAACACTTTATTGAAAATCCTAAATTTGTGCAGTTTTACTCCTAGCATTAAATGACTTTTTCTTAATTTTGTAATTTTTAATAAATTCCAAATTTCAAACCAATGATAAAGTATGTCTTAAGAAAAATGTGTTACTAACACTCATAATATCAAACATAGGTAAACAAAGAAGAATCCCATAGCTAATGAGTAAATTCTTAAGTAAGCATCAACATAAATTTATAATTATGTATTATAATACTTTTTAAATTATAATTTATGTTAATATTATTTACATATCGATGTAATTTATATTTTATAAAAAATCAACATATATTTATATTTAGTTTAATAGAGGATATATAAAATAAATGATTATTTACTAGAATATCTTTAAATTAATTTATTTTAACAAATTATAGTTGATTATTTTGTCTAAAAGAATTAGTGCTACTCTTAGCTAACATACACCAACTAAAAAATAGGTGACAGGATATTATCAATCCTCCATGTTATGGATTGAAAGAAAAATTAAAATGTGCTACTAGTTGTGTGATAAAATCACAAATGGGGACTTGTGAATAAAATAGGAAAAGTGAGTTTGTGTGTGCACGGTCCTAATTGGTGCCTTTGTTTTAGTTGAAAAGCTTGCAGCTATTGTATTAGATGTATTGTATTTGTATAATAAAATTATATAATATTTTATATATCTTTCTCATCATATTATCAATTATCATTGAATAGGTATATCAAGTAGCATGTGGTTGTTCCAACTTAATCAGTTGTCCTCTCAAATTTAAGTCTTAAGTATGCATTTATATTAAATATGAGGAGAGTAATATGATTGTCAATTATAGTAATTCAACAAAACTGTAATTGGTAAAAGATACATGCAAATAAAAAAATTAACTATTTGATTTAATTTATTTTTTTTTTTGTACAAAAGGATTACATATATAACCCGTATGAGTATGCATTATACATTTTAAATAGAAGTGCTGATTTGTCTATAAGCTGTTTAGTTTTAAGTTGATGTAATTTTCAGATAAGATTATATATATATGCTTGACAAGTTTATTTTCACGTAAGCAGCAGCATAAAATAAGGTACTTCTCTCATAAGCTGTTGAGGATCCTTCAGTCTTTTGAATATCTCTTTGGTCACTTGCAGAAGTATGTATATATATATTGGAAAGGAATCCACTTGTAAAATATGGACTATTATAAGATAAAAACAAAAGTTGATTTTGTCACATTAATAAAAGAATAATTTTACATAGTTAAAAAGGAACTGCTACCTCCAAATACAATTAATATATGTTTGAAGTAATTTTAGAAATCTTCATGAGACCTATGCTATATTGTCAGTCAAGTTGGCAAAGTTCAATTTGCATATCTTAACAGCACTGCGAGCAACCATAATTGAGCAACCATGTAAGATGAATTATGTTAAATCAGTACAAAATAATTATGAAAACCAACATTTAAATAGTGATACTAACTCAAATTCGAAGAAAACTTTAAATGTCAGATGCCAAACTTTGCAGACATAACAAGACAAACGGTCAGTGGTTCAATTGTAAAGTGTACACATACTGAATATATATACACCCAAAGTAAAAGAGAAGTCTACAAACACTTCCACAATGCCATATCATTCTATTTCACTACATAGAGCATGTTTGGTCAAGCCTTTAAAAGCCTAAACATCAGTTCGCTTTTTTCTCGAAAGTTTGGCTAACATGTCTGAAACTTTTTCTTCGTATTCAGTTGAAAGCAAAGTTCACTCCAAACTCCAGTTGAGTTAAAAGCTATCATTTGTTTTTCTATTAACTTCAGTTGAATTCAATCTAACTCAACTTTCTAACTATTATACAAACACGCGTATATTTGTGCAGATCAAAACTAATATATATTCCTTCAGTAGAACTAAAGCCACTCACTAATATATATAGAGAATCATGAGCCACTAAAAGTAAAAATGTTGCAATATCCTAAAGGTAAAATTAAGCTTCTTTTAGCACTTAATTTTTAGTACAAAATTGTATTGGGAGCTCCAGTAAGAGCTTGAGAAGAGATTTGAAACTGTACATAATTTTTTCTGTTAATTTACAGCAGTAAGCAGTAGGTATATAACCATATAAACATGAAAAAATGGTAACCTAAAAATTTTAGGCTACAAATCCGTACATAATAAAACTTTGTCCCTTTTTATATGAACAAGTTATAGTTTAAAATTTAAGGCATAGGATGACAATGAGTCTGTGATTATGTTTCAACTCTAATCTCCTATAATCTCATTTCTATACCACCTATCTTACACCAACAAGGAGTTTTGTTACGCAGCTCAAAAAGCATCCATTTCACCTAATTGTCAATATCCCACTCAAAAATTTGAAGTATACAACTAACATTCTTTCCTTCTCGTTGTGTCTTGGAGGATTTTATCACCAGAACAAGGAAGACAAATGAAGTTGTTAAGAAAAAAGGTGGGTTACTAGCACATGCCTTATTTCTTCAACAAACTAAGCAAACTAACAAATCAGCTAATATGTATCCATCATGATCATACATTTTCCTGAAATTTATACACAAAGAACGTAATAATAGAACACGCATTATAGGTTTTCCACTTTGTCTTTTGCCTCCTTTTGCAAGAACCCAAAAACAGATCTTAATAATTAATACATTGTAAACATGTACTAGATTTCTCAGCCACAGTTATGCTTATCTAAATTAGTAGTTAAGAAGTGCAAAGAATAAATAACTTGTATTTGGGGGATCTAATAGGAAAAATAAATATCTTACCGAGGAAACAATCTAGTTGCAGTATAGCCTGATCACCCTTTTCTTGAGCAACATAAGCATTCCCATAGCCTATCCATGCAGGGGGAAATGTTCCATCTAGTCTAGTTGTCTTGCTGTATGGTAACCAATGAGATTGAACAATAAGTTTCAATAATGATGTTCAGAAACAACCAGGGGCAGAAATAGTGAACCCTCAGTTCAGTCATCCAAACACATGCACAAAACTCCAATTAGGAAAGCAAATAATAAGTATTTGACAGTTGACGCACGAACACTTACACAAACATCAGGCACAACACAAATGCCAACACTCTAACATTACATGGCTAATGTCTAAAATAAGACACATGTGCATTACATAAACACACATACAAAGAAAGACTCTTAAAGTAATAAAATATCAAATTGATACTATACTATATTTAGCTTTGTAAGCGAACCTTCAATATTTTTTCTATGATAACAAGTCTCAAAATAGACAAGAGACGTTATTTTCCTTAATATTTTGTATTATATTTTAAGCTGACTTTTTGGAAAGTTAAACAATTAATACTCTTAATAATATTATTTTATGTATCCATATATAGTTGTTGGTTCAAGTGTATGAATAGTGTAAAAATGTCATTTGAGTGTCTAAGGTAACAAAAAAAAGAGTTAATTGGAGTATTGAAATCCTAATTAAATGTTTTAGACATGTTTGATAGCTGTGTAAGTATAAAAAACAAGTCAGAACAAAATTCTCTATCTCAAATTAGTGTCTTATTCTCTGTTACAATCAATCAATAAACGTCATATCATTATTTAATGAATTCTTTTTTATAAATTCATATAACTCATTAAATGACATATGGCGTTTAATGGGTTGGTACAGAGAATGAGATAGAAAATTTCATTCCTAACAAGTATGCTTCATAAAATCTAATCAGATCAAAGAAACAACCAACTTTGTTGTGAATATGGTTCATATTTAGTATAGAAAAATATGGGAGAGGATTAACTTACTACAGGAGTATGTCTAATAACTTACTCTGAATCTCAACCTTCCATTTATTTTTAAATCTATCAGTTGTGATTTGTTAATTAAAGTTATCACGTGACTTCTCTTTTAATTTTTCTTCTTCTATTCTTTTCTCTCTTTTTTTCTACTTTTTCCTGCACTAGCCTTTTCTCGTTTTAACTTTTTTTCCTGTACTCAATTCTTTTTTTTCTCCTTTTCTCTCTTATGGATACTCCATTCCATTTGTCATCACCACCACCGTTGGCGTCATCGTCACCGTCACCGTCACCGCTGTGTCACCATCCCTCCCTTCGATGATTACTTCGATAATTCTTCCATTCCCTCTTTTTCCCACCGAACAAAGACAGGTTAAAATTTTGAACTCATGATTTTTCTCGTCTTTGTCTCTCACGGAATTTATATTGTTGTTTTTCTTTTTTATTTTATGCTGCCAAAGGAAAGAGAGCTTCTTGATTCTTCAAATTTTGGTAGGGAATTAAATATTGAACCTAATGTTGGAATGAAATTTGAGTCTATTGAGAAAGTTAGAGAGTTTTATAAATTTTTTGCTAAAAAGAGGAGTTTTGGAGTACGTATTTGTTTAACTAAATCAGGAAAGCAGTTTTGGTGTGTTGCAATGAAGGTCAACACCAAGTGAAAAGCTCTGGATGTAAAGAAATGACCATTGCTACAAAAAATCTTGTTGGAAAATTGAAGGAAGAAAGCTTACCAACAGGAAAGGTTGCTACAAATTTCAATGATGGTGAGTTAGCTTTCTCTAATAGGGATTGTTGGAATCACATTAGAAACTTACGAATATAGAATTTAGATGTTGGGGATGCACAAGCTGTTTTTAATTACTGTAAAATAAAGCAGGATGAAAATTGGAATTTTTTCTATTCAATCCAAACTGATGATGAGTCTTGGATGGTAAATTTTTGTTGGGTTGATGTTAGATTAAGAGCAGCTTATCAACAATTTGGAGATGTTATAACTTTTGACACCACTTAAAAAACCAACAAGTATATTATGTTGTTTGCTCCATTTACTGGACTGAGCAACCATTACCAATTGATTTTATTTGGTTGTGCTTAGTTACAAGATGAGTCAGAGAGTTCTTTTATATGGTTGTTTCAAACATGGTTTGAGGCAATGCATGGGAAAAATCCCATATCTATCATAACTGATCAAGATCTAGCTATTGGAGCTACACTGGCTAAAGTATTTCCAGAAACTCGATATCACCTTTGCTTATGGCACATTAGAAAAAAAGTTTCCTGAAAAAGTTAGCTCATATATATCATAAAAAGTCTATTTTCAAGTGTGAGCTCAAAAGATGCATTTGAGATTCACCTAGTATCCAGATTTTTTAGGAAGAATGGAAGAATTTAATAATTGAGTATAACTTGGAGGATAATGAATGGCTTCAGGGGTTGTATAAGATTAGAGAATCACGGGTGTCAATTTATAATAGAAGTACATTCTTTGCCAGCATTAATACTACTTAAAGAAGTAAGCGTATCAATACATTTTTTAATTCTTTTGTAGATGCATCAACAACATTACAAGAATTCATGTTAACATTTGAGAAAGAAATTAGGTTTCTTGGATGATGAAAGAAAGGAAGATTATGAATCTAGGCATAAATCACATCTTTTGAGTCTTGGATCCAAGCTTGATGAGCATGATGCATTTGTTTATACAAGAAATATGTTTGGTAAATTTCAAGGTGAACTTGGGAAGATAAGTCAATTTACTAAATATAAGATTAATAGAGATGGGCCTAACTATGTATATCAGGTGTCTAGTTGTTATGATTCTAAAGATACATTCATTTTTTATATAAATTTAGACTTAAAGATTGCTAAATGTGGCTGTCAATTATTTGAATTTAGGGGGATATTGTGTATATTACTAATTTTTCAAGCCAAAGGTGTTGTTCAAATTCCTAATCATTTCATTTTGCAACATTGGACTAAGGATGCTAACAAAGGTAACGAGGTCCACTAAAGATAATCTTGATGCTCAATCCAATACATCAAGAATTATAAGAAGGATGCATGCCCAACAAGAAGCAAGCATGTTGGTTGACCTTGTTGAGAAGTTGTATAAGTTCATTATCTCATAACTGAGTCATACTAGTAAGTCAGCTAGTAGAATGAAAACAAATTCACACATTGGTGATTATAAAACTCTTTCGAAATCAAGCCAAAATTTGAACCATGCTTCTATATTAGAGATAGGGAAAGAAGCAACACAATTGCCTATTAGACACTCACACATAAACAAAAGGGAGAAACAAAGATGGAGAGAAAGTGGCTCAAATTGTAGATTTAGGGGTGAGCTTGAAGTATCACTTAGTAGAGCATTAGTTAAAAGGAAAACATGTCATGAGTGTAGGGGATATGGTCATAATAGCAGAAGTTGCAAAAAAAGAAATAAAAATTATTAATATACATGTAAATTTTTCAGATTTTAAATATTTTTCCGTTGTGTTTAATTTTTATTATTGTACCTAACTAATATTGCATTTGTGCCTATGCATGCTTGTTATGGTGGCTTAATTGGTGATGGTGTGATTTGGGATTCATTCACTTAGAATATTTTTTATTTAGTAACATAATATGTTGGACTTAGTAAACATTTCATATTATTAAAAGTTTTGATTCTTTGTTTTGTAATTTTTTTTTAATTATTTAAGATGTATATATTGCTGACAATTGTACTACTTATAATAATTAGCAATAAATATTTTATTTCAAGAAAAAAACATATCCTATTGCTTATCTTATTGGCATCTTCTATTTTTCTTTTTAGCATTGGCATTTGCAGTAGTCTATATCAGATTCTTGATTGATGACCATTTTGGCATCTACAGTAACATCTTCTGTACAAATAAAAGGTTTTTGTGCATTGAGAATTTGTTTATTAACAGTTTGGTATATATTTTAGTTCTATGTGTCAAAATGGTTCTAAAGACGTTACACATGCATGTCTTGTATTCTACTAAAGTCGCTCAATGCATACTATCATGGTCAGTCTACCTTAAGTCCTGAGAAGGTTTTCTAGTGCAGATAAATATTGCAGTACAAAGAACACACAAATAATAACCATATAATATTAATATCAATACAAAATTTGTTACATATTGTTCCTTGAACCAATTCTTATAGTACAAAAATATTTATTACATAATCTACTCTATAATTCCTAAAAATGGCCAAAAAGAGTATACCACTATTTCACATAACTAGCTAACTTCTTTCTTGCATACAAAAGGTATTAGCTAACGAAATAAATATATATCTAGTTGTTCTATCTTCAAGAGTTGACACATCTCTAATATTCTTCTTTAGCCGCTGGTTGTGTCTATGTGGTAGTCTGGTAATGGTTTTGATGCTATGTAAACTGTAAAGTTTTTCTCTTTTCCTTTGGTGTTGCATTGTCGCCTCTGGTTGTGTCTTTGTGTAGTAGTCTAATAGATTTCTAGTGGATTTTTTTTTCCATTCTACGGCAGCAATATACATTAAAAAAAGTAACAAAGACATTCTAATTAAATTAATTTTTCATTAAAAATCATGATTTTTTCTAATTAAAAACAAATATATTGATTCCATGATTTTTTCCATTCCACAACAACAATATACATTAAAAAAAGTTACAAAATACATTCTAATTAAATTAATTTTTCATTAAAAACCAATGGATATTACATGAAAAAATCTACAAACTATAGAAGTAGAAACAGATTGACAAGACAAAATTCATCACCTAATGAGCTACTTAAATCATGGAATCACAAGAAAAAAAACCACCAAGCAAACACAATTCCTTTTGTGATCAACTTTCATACTCATTAACTTGAATGAGTTTTTGCAGCCAAACACACACTAAAGTTCCAAACTTTGCATCAAAACTTAACCACCACCAAACCAACAAATTAATTCTAGAAAGAAAACTCTAGCTAGCAATCAAGTAAAACTCAGCATATGTACATAAATTCTTCTTTGTTTTAATAAAGAAAGACACTTTAAGGTATAGATCTTAAACAGGAACTTCATCATCACAAAAAGAATAACTTGATTTTTCTCAAAATTGACAACAACATAAGTAGAACAAATTGGGGGAAAAGATCAAAGGGAGAGAGGAAGACCTAAGCTTTTGGAAACAGAATTGAAAACAAATTAGGCAAGGGTTGTGAAGAAGAAAACGCACAGAATGAGTGGTTGTTGCAGAGTCAAGGTTTGGGGGAGAAACATGGTTTATGTGAGGAAATAAGGAAAGAGAGTGAGATCAGAGTGGATGTTGTTGCAGCCATGGTGGAACTGGAATTAGATCGCATGCCCCAATCTCACAATTATTTTCCTGAGTTTCAAAGTCAAATTGAAGATTCTAAGTGAAATTCAGTGTTTTTCTGTTTCTAGGCATGTGGAAAGATGCTAGCTTTAGAATAATTGTGACTTTTGGAGTAATGGATGTTCCTCTTTGTGGGTATTCCTCGAATTGTAGGGTGACAAAATAAGAAATCAAGAAGTGGGGGTGTGATTTGAAGAAAGAAGAAAAGGATGGTCGGCAACTATGAGGCTCTAAAGAAAAGAAAGAAACCTTAAGATCTAAATCGTTTGTGCCGAATACGATTATAGGTTGTCCTTGGCAGAGAGGTGGGCAAAGGAGGACCATGTAAGAGTCGTGCTTTCGAAGCCGAAGCTAGTGATCCCCTTGATGTCAACAGTGGCAGTGGAGGCGAAGCTCAATAAAGGAAAAGAGGAATGGACTGTGTGTTAGTGAGGAGTGAAGAATGGGAAAAGGGGTATGAAATCTCTCATGGGTTCTGTTCATGTTTAAAGATGTTATTTTTAATTTTAATTTTATTATTTTTAACTGCTAAAAATCATCACTAAATGATTTATGCAACTTTTATTTTCATTCCATGACGTACGACTAGCTAAAGTATAGGGACCTGCTAGCATAACATTTAAAGGCTTAATGAGCTAATTCTTAACGCATCATGTATGAAAGAACTTCGTTACATGCGTTTTTAAATATTAAGGAAACGTTTGGTATTTCACTCGGTAGTCATCTGGTTAACTATACCCCTTAAATTTGTGAAAGAAGATTTACCTTATATTTTTTTCCTGTATATGCATTTATCCTATCCAAAGTCCTAATTATCCAAGACTTAGAATTTAAAATTTGTTTTTACTCTTTCAAGAACATGTTTATGTTTTTGCAGACGCTTAGTACTCGGGTACGCAAGAAAGTACAACTGGAAGATATAAAGGTTAATGTTTGCATCTATGCTTTTGATTTTGATTTCTTGTATCTTAATGGTCACACACTTCTTCAGGAAAATCTGAGAGTCCGCAGAGAGGTACCAACTTTTATCTTTGGTTTGCTAATAGTTTCTTTTTATTGTTTTCTTTATTAAGTAGCTAAGTCCTTGATAGAGATGGCTGGAAACAGCAAACCTAAAAGCTGATCCAGTTTTAAGATATAATTGTAAAGTTACTTTAGGTTTTGTGTCAGCTTCTTGCCTTGGTAGGCTTAGATGAATTGTTGTAAGATTGCATTGTAGTGCTTATAACTTTTAATTATATTAATGATTATAGAAATTTTATTTATTCATTATTTTATGAGTTTAACTTAATTGATATAATTTTTAGAATATTAATGATAAAATTAACAACAAATTTTTTATAATTAAAGACTTTTTTTTCTTATTGTATACATATAATGATGCATTTAATACATTATTAATAATAAAAATATTATTATATTAAGACATTTTAACTTTGACCAAATCACTTCAGAAAAAAAATGTTTGACCAAATCATGCAGGTTAAAAATCATTATTTAAGATCAGACATGATCATTCATCCAATCAAGTAATCTTATTTGACTATAGAAATCCTAGAAAAAAATGATCAATCTATTTCTCTTTGTCTTATGTTTGGTGACCATCAATCCTAGACATAATGCTGATGGTGTTAGAGATACCTTGAAAGAAGATTTGAAGTTTAATAGACAACTAAAGCTCCTTAACAAACCTCCTATCAAGACTATTCATGTATTCTATAGCTAGCTTTCTTATACATCATCACATACTTTCTTTTTTCTTGAACTTGATCTCACTACATAGTTTAATAATTTTCTTTATACAAATCTTGTATTTGTATTTTGAATTCTATATAGACTGAATTTGGATACATTGTTGATTGCATTGATATTAAGAAACAACCGGCATTTGACCATCCCTTGCTAAAGAACCACAAATTGCAGGTATACATTCCTTTGACTAATCTTAAATGTGGTTAAATTCTAGTCTTTCTTTAATTCTATTTCCTCTTAATTTCAATATTTGTTAATGATTTCAGAGAAAACCTAGCTTTCAAAAATCAAATAATAAAACAAGTGTAAAGAATTCACCAAGTAGAATCTTATTTGAGCTTGAGAAAGATGAGTGTCCAAAGGGAACAGTTCCTATAAGGAGAACAACAAAAGATGATCTTATTCGAACCAAATCAACATTAAATAATTCTATGTTGATGGAAAGTTTGATGGAAAGTGAGCCTGGTCTTCATGTAAGATACTCTTATATGTTAAAATCTTAGTTTATGTTTATAAATTGCGTCACATTTAATGATTCAATTTTAGTTATTAACTATAGCTATTGAATTTTGTAGATGGCTGAATTAACTCTCATTCCAGATTCTGGTCCTTATTATAAAATTTCTGGAATAAATAGTATTTATAATCCAACCGTACTGAATAACAATCAAATCTCTGCTTCTAATTTGTGGGTTCGAAATGGACCAATAGCCACTAATAACAAAATTGTGCTTGGATGGCATGTAAGTTTTAATTGAGGCTATTATAATTTTTTTTAATTATAGGCGTTTTATTTAATTTGTGTGTATTTGAGGATTCATAAAACATTATCTAATTAATCCCACTTGTATCAGGTGCATCCTCATTTACATGGTGATCATGCAACTTATATCTACTCAGCATGGACGGTAAGGAGTGATATCTTTACATATATTTTGTATTCTTATCTTATAAAATGATACACATGATTCATTTGTTTATTTTATGGTTTATTGTAACTTTTGTATATCATAATTTTAGTTCATAGATCATCTTTCAGTTGTTCCTATTAGATCTACACATGTGTGATTTTAGTCTCTATATTTTAATTGCATAATAGAATCTCTAGATACAGATAATGGAAAAAGAGAATAGAAATGTAATTAAACTTTATGACAATCACATTAAATTAGAAGAATTGAAATTGCATTGTAATACCTGTATTTTAACTAGCGAAAAATACAGGCGCTACAGCGCGTATTCACATTTCTATTTTAATATATGTTATAATAATGGTAGGACTTTAATTTAATATCTTTTGTAATTTTTTATATTTTGAAACATAAATTGTTATGTGACATATTTTGAAATATATTTTGTTAATTTTATATTTTTTGTTTATGATAAAAACATGTCAGATCATCAATGGATATGTCAAATATGTAATAAATATGAAAAAATGAAAAAAAGAGGGTTTAAATAGAACTCAAAATATTATCATACCTATATATTTACATGTTTATTAAACATATTTATCATGAAATGTACACATATATTAATAGGGAGAAATTATATTTATGAAAGTGGGAACAATCATAAAATGTTTAAAAGGTAAAATAGTCATAATGTGGATACCAAAAGGTCATATTCTCATTATATAATATATAGTATATAATATAATATCACATATTATAGATATAATTGGATAATTATGTATGTTAGATATCAATATTTTAAATTAATTTTTTGTTTAAAGTTATAAGCTTTGTCTAGTGTTAAAGTATATGTTGGAAAATAAGAGGTTATGAGTTCAAGTTCCTTTTACGACAAATTAGTTCATTTTTTTTAATTTTAAAATGGGTGTAAGGATAGAATAATTATTTTAAAAATTAAACATCAAAAGAAGATATTCCCTTTATTAATAATATAGATATATAATAAGTGACTAAATATGTAATTAAGCTTTGTTTTACCATCTAATATTTGAATATTTATTTTTGGTTTTACATTAACTTCACAAAGATGCTAAACATTCCTTCAAATTTTATGGTTTGTTTATAAATTACACAGAAAGATAACTTTAAGAAGACAGGATGCATTAATATGCTATGTCGAGGCTTTGTTCAAGTTAACAAAGGAACTTACCTTGGTTTACGTGTTAACCGAACATCTATCTATGGTGGACCGGCAAGGGAGTTTGAATTTTCTATTTCCCAGGTTAAGTTCATGCAATGAAATTTTTATTATAATGCAATATATATTATATACACTCCTAACACTTGTACACTAAGTAATGACGCATGAAGATTAAAGTATTAATAGATAATATTAATAAATTTATTATATATATATAAATATAGATGAGGAGGAATTCACTTACTTTACAAAGTAAGTATATAAGATTTATTTTTCTTTCCCATTTTTTATTTATTTAAAATTTAATAATTAAAATTAGTTATTCATTACAAATACTAGATTTTAAGAAAATAAATAGATATATGAGAAGAAAGTCTCTTATACTTATTCTTAAAATAAGTTAATCTTTAGTCTCTCCCTCTTCTCTCTACTTTCCTCCCTCTCTCTATATATATATCCTAATTATATATTACATTACAATATCTTTTAAATTTTATCAAATTACACATAATTTTATTTTTTTTATTTTTGAATATTACATTACAATATTTTTATATTTAAAAAAATTATAATAATATTCTCTTAAACCATATACTAACAAGCTTTGAATAAGTAATGATTAAAGAGTAAGAGAAACACGTGCAATTATTAAAAAAAATTGTAATTTTATAATAACAAATATGTTTTAAAAGTGTTGCTATAATTTATTGAGAATATAATAAAATTTTCATAATGTTATGTGCAAAAGCCAATCCTAACTTTTAAAAAATAAAGTGGTTTCTTTAGCTTTAATCAATAAAGGTCAATCCTACTATTTAATATTGATATATAAATATATATATATATATATATATTATTTTTGTAGGTCTCATGATTTTTTTGTTATTTTTTTTACTTAAAAATAATTATTTATTAGGTTTAATTAATAAAAATATCTTTTAGTTAATTATATTAAATATCCACTTTTACTTTTTTTATCTAAATTAATTAATAAAATATTATTATTAATTTAAAATGCTTCACCTTAGGTACAAAAATACATTAAACCAACCTAATAATATACATGTAAGACAAGTGATGATAGATTGATAAATGTGATATATTATTCATAAAAGTTTATAAATGTTGCAGGATGTATCAACCAAAAATTGGTGGTTAATGCTGGGAAATATAGGTTTTGGATATTATCCAAGAGAGTTATTCTCAAACTTAACCTCAGCTGATCATGTGGGGTTGGGTGGAAGAACAAGAACTGCTCCTAATGCTGCTAGTCCTCAGATGGGATCTGGACATTTTCCTGATAGAGACATCTCTCATTCATGTTATTATTTTAGAAACATCTCATATCATGACAAATCAAGAACAAATTTTGTACCTGAAAGATATGAAACAACATCATTCACTGACAATTCTAATTGTTTTGGTGTTGAATACAGAGGATTTCCAGGAAATGTTGGATATTTTCTCCAATTTGGAGGACCTGGTGGCAATTGTGGCAAATAATTTACTTTTCAACCAACTTTGTATTCAACTTCAAATATAAAAATAATGCTATTGACATTATTAGGAATTAAAATTTCTTTTTTTTATCTTTTTTTGTAGAGGTTTTCTTTTTCCTCAATATTCTTTGTTTTGAGTTTATATGGTTAATAACAATTTTCATCCTAATTGGAAGAATTTCATAAATAAAGTTGGACATGTTTTCTTTTTCGCAAATTAATATATTATTATATAAAGTAAGGTTTCTCGGTGACGTGACACTTTCATGTTAATCTTTTTATCTTTTAAATAGTCTATCTAATTACATAATTTCTTTTTTTATTATTAATGAAATTTTAAATGTATATTTATCTAGTATATTTTTATTTTAATTATTTGGTCATTAAATGACCTTTCTCAAATTTCAAAACTTTTTTCAAAATTCAGATTTTGAATTTCAAAAATCAAATTTGAAACTTTAACATATCTCTCCACTTTATTTTGATTTGAGTAGGTCATACCTTTCTTAGATTTTGAACCTCTTTTCAAAATACAAATTTTAAATTTAAAAAATCAAAATTAAAACTTCAAATCTTATGCATTAAAAATATTTTTTATGAGATTTATCCTTTCTACAATTTTAATCCTTTTAATTTAAAATTTATTTCAATAATCTTAATATTGTTTAATAAATAACAAATTATATTGCATAGAAAGTATAAAATATATTTGCATGGTTAGAATTTTTTTTATTTAATAATTTTGTAAATATTGATTAAATATAAAAAAAATATTTGTATGGTTAAAAGCTTTGATTTAAATAATTTTCATTGGATTTAACAATATCAATAATATTTCGTTTTATTTCATATGAGTTGATTATTTTTCTCTTTTAAATGAGGGTTGAGTATTTCTATTTTATGAATCTATTTTTTCACGAACTATTGATAAATTATCGTTATAACTTGATGTTTTCTGTCCAAGAATATAAAATTACCATATCATATTTTTAAAATTTATATTGGTAGGATAGGCCTTGTCATAAAATTAATTGAAAACTAAAACATTCAAATCTTTTACATAGTTAGTGAGCATAACCTGGGGAACAAAATTGAAAAAATACTAAATTCTTGGAACATGAATAGACCTAACTTTACAAAACTATTAGTTACTAAATTCATCTTCCAGGAAACAAAAGCAAAACTATACATTTAGGTTTTCTCGTTATGCATAGAATGGGAAAATACTCACAGTTAACGGTACAACCCTTATCCAAGAGACTTATCTCGGTTAGAAAATCAGATTCAATCATAATAGTTTGAAAACCATACTCATAGGCTATTTCTAGGTATTTTATAATTAACAACAGTTCTACCTTATCCACAACACACAAGGATTTTCAACGAGACACCAATGACAAAACTCCCTCATGGTTAAGAATTATGCTTCCAATAACAACATACATATGTTTGGACACTTCTCACATCTATACTTTTAAAATCATATATATATATATATATATATATATATATATTTCTCATATGGAGCACTGAGTTACAAACGTTACGATCTTCAACAGGCAGGCTGCACTCTAGGCGGCGGCTAGGAGGGATCGCTAGACCAGCAGCCAGACCAACAATGCCTGTTTCAACCAAGTTTATCCATCCTTGAGCAAAAAACAGTGCCTTAGCTTTTATGCTTCTCGAGGGCCTTTAAAATCCGAAGATAGACATGGCTCTCTCCTGGATTTTAGACATCGCTCTCTCCTGGATTTTTGAATTCTCCAAGCAGACGTTGGAAGTCTTCCCTAGTGGCACCCACTTCAGCGATCGTTCCTTCCCCTTTAAATAGTTTTTTTATTTTTTATTGACTTTCATATTTACTATTTCGTCCTTACCTACCACACGAATAATATACTAGTTAAGAAGAATATTTTAGTAATAATTTTCAAATCATACATATATATATATATATATATATATATATATATATACTATTTTAGTAATATTATAGTAAAATTATAATTTTATTATAATGGAGAAGATTATATGGAGAAGTAAGGATGTGTGACTTTCATATCTCTTAATTTTTATTTCTTATTCTTCGCTTTATCACGATGGATTTCTATTTACCCATTGGCTCTGATTTGCAGTATAGGGAACCAATTAGATTTGGTACCTATTGCTGCTTTCCATGGACGTGGGAAACGTACATGTGATCACAAAGAATACATTTTAATGTGGTGAAGATGCCTGTGTTGCTAACTAACATCTTGGTCATTTTTCTTTTGAATAATTCTTGGGACGGTTTTGTAAGCTTGTGTTATGAAATGCTTAAGCATTGACCATTGACTCCCTATCATATATGATTTATGGATATTCAATTTTTAGTTTAATTGTGTCCTATGTTATATTCGTGTTTATATTTGTGTCCGTCTATGCTATTTAGGGTAATAACATCAATGAAATTGATATGGAAATGTCTAAAGTTTTCCTTTTAACATGGTTTAACCGTGTATTATTGCTGCATTTAACTTTTTTCCTTTGTCACTTGTACATTTTCTTTAAAGGGCATATCTTTTCGATTTTCATGACAAAGCTTTTGAATGTTAGTAATTTCGGAGTAAAGGTGTAGAGATTATCTTATTGAGGTGTGTTGGGCATTCTCCTAAAAGACTACAGAACTAGGAAGGATAAACATCTCAACCAAGCTAAGACTACCGAAGTAGTAAGATAAACATGAGAGATACCCTATATATAGAACGTTGAGTTTGTACCACATAATGAATATAGCAGTTGCAAATATAAATTATAATAAAAAAGATTAAATGTAATTAATTGCATAATTACGAATTAATTATATTTAATATATAATAAAGACTAAATTTAATACCTAATAAAACTAATCAATGACTATAAACATTTTAATGCGTTTTTAAGATCATATGTCACAAATTAATTTTCCTATTGTAATACTCAAATTTTTCACCCCCAACCTATTACAAAAGCAAATAAAACTTTTGACAAGAAGAAATCTCTAGCTAGGTTCTCAAGTGAGATATATTACATCAGACGTGTTGTAGTTATGTTATATGAACCAAAGCTAGACTACTAGTACTTATTACACATTGCAATTGGTGTAGTGAGGCTATGAACCAAAAACATGTGGCGTATGATAGTGATCCACTAGTCACAATATACTCTCACAATCTTTGTTGTTTTCGTTGTATTGTGCGTTTAGATCATGCGTCTTGCCTTAATATTCATAAGTGCTCTATAGATTTGTCAATATCTCATGCAAGCGGTCTCACTTGACACTCATATAGGTGATTTCATCAAGTGTATGCTGCAAATCATACACTACTCATAAGAGATATGAAATTCATTAAAAACTTTATAAAATGTTTAAGTCTTCTCATAAAGCTTAACTATAAATTTTAACCTCTCATTAACATAACATCTAACACTTCTCACATTTTAGTGCTAGTAGAACTGACAAATGACTTGTTCTTATCCATCTAAACCTTATTTATGGGATCTTCAATCACAAAGGTTAGGTTATCATCATTGTCTATTTTCAAGTGACTTAACATTTCCCTTTATGTTTCTAATATCATTTTCTTCCCAGGAGTTTCATGAGAGGATCTGCTACGTTTCCTTCTGACTTCATAGAATCTATGGAAATTATTTCATCTTTTAGCAGCTGCTTTATCACATTATGTGTTGTCAGTTTGTCAGTTGATCCTAACTATGACCTGTCGGTAGAACCAAAGTTATCAGAAAAGCATGACCCTAACTGTAACCTAGCAGTAGAACCAATACTATAAAATTCTTATCCAAGAACAAAGGTAAAATTTCTCACAAGAAAAAATCACTCAAAGTTAATATTTTGAATTTTGTTGTTGAGAGAAAAGCTTACAAGAGACTCCTATTTATAGGTAAAGATGTGAAATTTTGAGAAAAGAAACATTAAAACTCCACTAAGGCATTAATTTCCCACTAGCCTTTGTTTCCCATTAATTTTCCTACTATCCAATTATTTTCCACTAGTATTTATTTCTCACTTAGATACATAATGACTTAGGAACTCTAAAAACTCAACAATTCTCTAGAAAAACATGAAAAATCATCTAAAATATCACCAATAAAAAAATAATACGAAAATTACATAATAATTGGGTTTTATGGAAGTCCAGCCATGAAAAGATTGTTGTGATATGAATTCAAGCTTTTGTCCTTATAGTCTTCAAGTTGAGTTGAAATTTTCATCCACTTCAAAGAAGGTTGTCCAATTTGGAGTGAACTCTAATGTTTCCTCTTTTGACTTGATCCCCATTATTAGGCCTTATAAAGCTTGCTTCATTATGATACCTCCTTTGACCTGAAAAGAAATTTAAGGGTATTCATTTTTGTGAATTTAAAATTAATTTGGGTGTATTCATTTTTGTGAACTTAAAATTAATTTAATTCATATAATTTTCATTATATACAACAATATATTTTAATTTATGGTTAATCTTTAACATTTATTAAGTACTAATTTAGTTTAGTGTCAATCTAAAATTAACATAACATCTCTTATATTTATTGTATTAAAATAACTATCAAAATAAAAATTAATTTAAAACTAATAAAAATATGATATCATTAATTTTCTAGGACTAATGAAAAAAATGAATAATATATTAAATTATTTGTTTTAAATGACACATTAATTACATAAATAATTATAATTAATTTTCTTAGATAATTGTTTTCTATTTTTTACAGGATGACGACAAAAATTGCATTTGCAAATAAAACCTGTAAAAATATTTGCACAATAATATGAATGGGTACCGCCACCTGTGAGTACGAGTTTTTTATCCACTTCTTATCAGAAACAAATGTGAGTATCATTGTACCGCTAAACTAAAATACCACATATGTTTAATTTAAAGATAATATTTTTGTGAAATCAATCAACTTCACAATTAAAATTATTTATTATAACAATGTCCATAATATAAAACAAAAATTTTATTTGTATTAAATATTTTGTATATATTAATTATATTAATCTATTTTTATATATAATTAATCTTTTTAGAAATAGTATAACTTTATTTATAGATTTTCAATGAATAAACAATTTACTTGATAAAACTTCTTGTAAAAATTGTTTTTTTTTCTAAAAAAGTATAAAATATCTGGGAGTACACATGAATACTTGCATGTAGATAAAAAATTTGTGGATATTTTATAATGAGTAATTGACAAATTTTTTAGCACAGGTAAGGTAACGAGTTATGTGGCAGGTCGAGTGACGGATAATCACTTTTATTGTACTAAAAAAATAAATAATAATATTAACTCTTTTTTAAATATAATATTAAGATCTACTTGCATATGATGATAATAATAATAATAATAATAATAATAATAATAATAATAATAATAATTTGGAATTAATTTTTTAATTTATTTAAATTTTAAAAAATTATATGAATAGCTTTATGTCCACTTTTTTATATTTTATATATTAAATTTATATAAAAATATTAATTATTATAATAAATGATATTTTCTTTATTGATATAGAAAATATTATTTGTGAACTTTAATATATAATTTAATATTTACTTAGGAGCATATATGAAACTATATAACTTTAAAATAATAAATGAAAAATAAGTTTCATGTAAAAAAATTAAAATATAATTAATTAAAGGATGATTTAATAATAAAAAGTTAAATAATTAATTTAAGTCCATTCTTTAGAAAATAATTGGTTATTAATGGCTTGTTTGCAAATTTTATGTGCATAAGACATGTGATAAATAATGGTGTTGAAGTCATGGTTAAGACATCATGAAAAGTATACATTCAAATTATATTTTATATGCATGAGACTTGTGATAAAGAGTAGTGTTGAAGTATACACGTTGATGTTTAAAATTTATTTTATATTGTACTTATCTTTAAGATATATAATAGTTAGAGTTTAATTGTTGTATCACATATAATAATTAGAGTTTAATTGGTATACACTATTAATGTATACTCAACTTTTATTCATTGTAAATTGATTGACTGTAAACCTCTATTACGTTAACAGTATATATCAATTAAACTCTAATAATTATTATGTAAAACTTTAATTATATTACTCACAGTTTATCTTTGTTAAATCATAGAAAAAATGAAACAACATTTGAATTTATTATTTTAAGAGATTTTATGCAAATAAAATTGTTTGAAAAAAAACTAAAAACACTCTAAAAATAATTCTTTAATGACTTTTGTCATTATTTGTAATAACCAATCTAAAAGTAAAAATGCAAATCACTCCTTTGAATTATCATTTCATAAAACTTATTATATGCGATCAAATTAGAAAAAGGTCATTAAATATTTGATTATGTTTGAGATAATTTTTTTTATTTTATTTAAGTTGTTTTATATATATTTCAACTATTTAAAAAATTTTGCTTAAGAAACCTAGATCAAATTAGAAAATATATAAAAAATAATTTTTTTCAAATATAATATAAATATTGGTAGCTTACTATTATTTTTTCAACAATTTTTTAATTGTTTTTACATCATTTTGCATTAAAAATTTGTATTTCTAGAAGAGTTTCGAATCTGAAAAAAGGTCATTTAATGATAAAATAAAATGAAATAAATGCAGAGATATTTTGAAGTTTAAAATTTGATTTTAAAAGTCAAAATTTGTATTTTATAAGAGTTAAAGAAAGGTCATTTGACCAGATCAAATGAAAATAAAGTGGAGAAATATGCACTTAAAATTTAATTAATATTTACAGAATCATTTAAGAAAAAAACTTTTAACCATATAAATATATTTTATACTTTTTATACAATTTGATTTATTATTTATTAAATAATATATCTATAAGATTAAGATTAATTGAAATAAATTTTAAATTAAAAGGGATTAAAATTGTCAGAAAATATTTTTAATGCATAAGAATTGAAGTTTAAAATTTAATTTTTGAAAAGAGGTTCAAAATCTAAGAAAGATAACGTCAAATGAAAATAAAGTGAAGATATTTTGAAGTTGGAAATTTGATGTTTGAAATTCAAAATTTGTATTTTGAAAAGTGTTTCGAAATATGAAAAAAGTCATTTAATAACCAAATAATTAAAAAAAATATAGTAGATAAATGTGCATTTAAAATTAATTAACAATAAAAATAGAAAAATGATGTGATTAGATAGATGGTTTAGAAGAAAAAAAAATTAATATTAAGGTGTCACATCACCAGATCTATTAAGAAAAAACATTCCTTTATATAATATATTGATTTTTAACTTTATTTGTTAAAGGGGTCTAGCTGGTTGAATAAGGTGTGAGAGTTATTACAAACCATTCAACTCTTACAAGAAGGACAGACAAAAAAATTGTAAAACTCTCTTAATAGATGAGATGAAAATTGTTAACATTATTAACCATACAACTCAAAACAAAGACTATTAAGAAAAAAAAACCTAGAAAAAAAGAAATTTTAATTCCTAATAATGTGAATTAACATTATTTTTATTTTTGAACATGAATACAAAGTTGTTGAAAAAGTAAATTATATGCCACAATTACCACCAGGACCACCAAATTGGGAAATATATTCAATACCACCATATAAATCTCCACGGTATTCAACACCAAAACAATTAGAATTGTCAGTGAAGGTGTCTATTCCATAATCTTTAGGTCCCAAATCTATTCTTGATGCATTATGATACCGGATTTCTCTAAAATAACATGCATGAGAAGTGTGATGACTATCAGGAAAATAACCAGACCCCATCTGAGGACTAGGAGTATTAGGAGCAGTTCTTGTTCTTCCACCAAACCCTACACGCTCAGCTGAGGTTAAGTTTGAGAATAATTCCTTTGGATAATATCCAAAAGGTACATTTCCCATTACTAACCACCAATTTTTGCTTGATTCATCCTGAAAACATTTATAAACTATTATGAATAATATATCACATTGATCATCACTTGTCCTACATTCACTTGTCTTGCATTTATATGATTAGATTGGTTTAATGTATTTTTATACCTAAAGTAAAGCATTTCAAATTAATAATAATATTTTATTGAATTAATTTAGATAAAAAAGCACATGGTAAAAGTGGATATTTAATATAATTACTAAGAGATATTCTATTAATTAAAACTAATAAATGACTACTTTTAAGTAAGAAAAAATAGCAAAAAAATTCATGAGGCTGACAAAAATAATATATATATATATATTAAATAGTAGGATTGACCTTTATTCATTAAAGCTAAAGCAGACACTTTATTTTTCATATGGCAGGATTGACCTTGCATATAAAATTACGAAATTTGTTATTATATTCTCAATAAATTATAAAAATATAATTTTTTTTATAATTACACATGTTTTTCTAACTTTTTAATCATTACTTATATAAGGCTTGATTTGAGAGGGTATTATACTATTACTTAATGTTTTGAAGTATAAAAATAGTGTAATGTAATATTTAAAAAAAAAAAGTGTAAGGCTGCAGCAATTTTTTAATCGCTTATATAATGTATAATTAGGATATATATATATATATATATATATATATATATATATTGTATTATAATAGAAATTTCATTGGAACTTAACCTGGGTAATAGAAATTGGGTACTCATATGACGGTCCACCATAGATAGATGTTTGGTTAATACGTAGACCAAGGTAAGTTCCTTTGCTAACTTGAACAAATCCTGGACATAACATATTAATGCATCCTGTCTTCTTAAAATTATCTATCTGCAAAATATATAAACAAACCATAAATTTTGAAGGAATGTGTAGCATTTTTCTGAAGTTAATGCAAAACCAAAAATAAATATTCAAATATTAGATTGTAAAATAAAGCTTAATTACATATTTAGTCACTTATTATATATTAAAATAAAGGTATTACAATGCAAATTCAATTCTTCTCATTTAATGTGATTGTCATAAAGTTTAATTACATTTCTAGTCCTCTTTTTGACTGTCTACATATAGAGATTCTATTATGCAATTAAAATATAGAGACTAAAATCACACATGTGTAGATCTAAAAGGAACAACTGAAAGATGATGAACTAAAATTACAGAATTATGATATACAAAAGTTACAATAAAACATAAAATAAACAAATGAATCATGTGTATCATTTTATAAGATAAGAATACAAAATATATGTAAAGATTTCACTCCTTACCGACCATGATGAGTACATATATGTTGCATGATCACCATGTAAACGGGGATGCACCTAATACCAGGTGGGATTAATTAGATAATGTTTTATGAATCCTCAAATAGACACAAATTAAATAAAATGCTTATAATTTAAAAAAAAATTATAAATATCATCAAGTAAAACTTACATGCCATCCATACACAATTTTGTTATTAGTGGCTAGCGGTCCATTTCGAACCCACAAATTAGAAGCTGAGATTTGATTGTCATTCTGTAAGGCTGGATTAAATACACTATTTCTTGCAGAAATTTTATAATAAGGACCTAATTCTGGAATGAGAGTTACTTCTGCAACCTACAAAATTCAATAGTTAAAAGTAATGACTCAAACTGAATCATTAGATGTGTGATGCAATTTATAAAAATAAACCAAGATTTTAACATATTAAACTTAGTTATATAAGAAAAAACTTACATGAAGACCAGGCACACTTTGCATCAAACTTTCCACCAACATAGAATGATTTAATGATTTGGTTCTAATAAGATCATCTTTTGTTGTTCTCCTTATAGGAACTGTTCCCTCTGGACACTCATCTTTCTCAAGCCCCAATAAGATTCCATCTGGTGAATTCTTTAGACTTGCCTTTTCATTTGATTTTTGAAAGCTGGGTTTTCTCTGAGATCATTAACAAATGTTGAAATTAAGAGGAAATAGAATTAAAGAAAGACTAGAACTTAACCACATTTAAGATTAATCAAAGGAATGCATACCTGTAATTTGTGGTTCTTTAGTAAAGGATGGTCAAATGCTGGTTGTTTCTTAATATCAATGCAATCAACAATGTATCCAAATTTGGTCTGCATAGAATTCAAAATAAAAATACAAGATTTGTATAAATAAAGTTAGTAAACCATGTAGTGAGATCAAGTTCAAGAAAAAAGAAAGTATGTGATGAAGTAAAAGAAAACTAGCTATAGAATACTTGAATACTCTTGATAGGAGGTTTATTAATGAGCTTTAGTTGTCTATCAAACTCCAAATCTTCTTTCAAGGTATCTTGAACACCATCAACACTATGACTAGGATTGATAGTCACCAAACATAAGACAAAGAGCAATAGATTCATCATTTTTTTATCTAGGATTTCTATAGTCAAATAGGATTACTGGATAGGATGATTGATCAGACCTAGAGAATTTTTATACCACTTTTCCAACCTTTAAATTAATAATGACCATTGATTTGATTTACAGATTGATCATACTTGATCTTAAATAATGATTTTTAAGAGCATGATTTGGTCAAAGATTCAACCTCTTACAATAATAAATGCATTATTATATATATATATATATATATATATATATATATATATATAAAACAAGAAAAAACAGTCTTATATCTACGCTTATAAATTTTTATTTATATGACTTTTAAAAGCATTAATTAGTAAATATTATTATACTGACATGGTATATCAAATAAAATTTTTTATTTATTAATATTTTAAATTTCATATTAATTAAGAGTTATAATTGAAATTAAACTCAAAATAATAAATAAATAAAAGTTCTATAACCATAAATATAATTAAAACCATTGAATTGTAAGTTACATGTATAATATTACAGATATGACCAGCACTTTACACTTATGACAATTTATAATCGTTGGACATTTTCTTTATTAATAAATACGTTTTTATTTAGTTAAAAAAACGCTTATATAGGACGTTTGAAATTTTTGCAGTTATCCAAATTTTAAATTAATAATGAGCATTCACTTTGTAACCATGAGTCGAAATTTTGATTCTATAATAATAGTTGCATATATGTAAAATAGACTCAAATTAAACCCTTTAACGCTTGAAATTTCAATTCTATAATTATTTTATTTTTTAAAATAAATTTAATATTAATAAATACTTAAAATGATTCATTCATGTTATTTATTATATATTTATAATTTAAAATTATATTCATGCATATAATTTTTTATATTAATATTAATATTAAAATAGATAATATTAAACAATTAATAAAATTATATCATATTATTAAATACAATGTATTTTTATTTTTATATTTAAATAGATATTAGATTAATTAAAAACATATCAATTAAGGATTGTGATTGGAAATAAACTCATAAATAATAAATAAAAAGTTCTATAATAATTAATATAATTAAAATCATTCAATTGTAAGTTACATGTATAATATTATAAAATATGAAGAATTTAACACCTATACACCATTAATTACAACCATTAGTTTACTTGACAATTTGTAATAAAACCTATTATGAATAAAAGGTTAGAATTAAGTGACAGTGATGCACTCTTTTTTTTTTCAAATAACACATATGAGAATTTATAATTATTAGATATTTTTTATGAGTTTAATTGATATACATTATGAGTGTAAAAAAAATAATTATACTCACATTTAATCAGACTTTTAAAATACTAATCAAGAAAGAGTGTATATGTTGTTTAGTTAAGAAAACGTTTGAACTTTTTTAGTCATCCAAATTTTAATTTAATAATCACCATTGATTTTTCAATTATGGATCGAAATTTTAATTATATAATAATAGTTGCATATATGTAAAAAAGAGACTCAAAGATTTTCAAAACTGGACTGAATTGAACCGGTAAATATATGAGTTTAGGGTTTAAACATTTAATCAAGGTTGAACCGGAATCACAAAATATTATTTTTTATATTTGTTTCCATTAATATAGTAATATACTAAGTAAAATATAAGATATATATTATTTATATACAAAAATATAACACATCTTATTAAATTTAAGTATTATCGTCTTTATAATATTACACAAAGGTAAAGTTTCACATTGTCTGGAATAATTTTTTGAGAAATATTTATATTCTAAATTATAATCAACATTTTGTAATTTGCAAAAATTCCTTTTAAATAATTTTTATTCCAATGCCCTATTTGTGTACCTAAAATTTTAAAAACCACAAATTTTCAATTTTTATAAATTTTTATATTTTTTTCCTTTTCTTAAAAAAATAAACATAAAAAGACTTAACCCTTGAACCAACCGATTTTGGCCGGTGCACCTAGTTTTTGACTGGTTTTACCGCTTTTGGCCGGTTCCTAGCATGTTTGTTTTTTTTTAAATAATGGACCACATACTGGTTCGATTCCCAGTTCAATCGGTTGAATTGGCTAGTCCGGTCCGATTTTGACAACCTGGACTCGAATTAAACCAATGTTTGAAATTTAAATTCTATAATAATTTTAATTTGTTTTAATTAAACTTAATATTAAATAAATAATTAAATGATTCATTCATGTTATTTATTATATATTTATTTATAAATTTAAAATTATATCCATGCATATAATTTATTTTTATATTAATATTAAAATAGATAATATTAAATAATTAATAAAATCATGTCATACTATTAAATAAAATGTATTTTTATTTTTATTTTTATATTTAAATATATTTTAGATTAATTACAAGTCATATTAATTAAAGGTTGTGATTGAAATTAAATTCATAAAATAATTATAAATAAAAGTTCTATAATCATTAATATAATTAAAATCATTCAATTATTAGTAGAAATGGCAAAGGGGCGGGGTAGGCATGGGTAGTGGTTACCCACCACTCAACCTGCTACAAAAATTCGTCACCCGTTACCCGCTAAAAACCCATCAGGTACTTGTTATAAAAATATTTGCAGGCTTTTTTAATATCTGCGAATATTCACGGGTACCCATAGATATTTAAAAAAAATTAAAATTAAATATTTTTTATAAGAAGTTTTATCAAATACATCATTTATTTTTTGAAAAATCTAGAAATAAAATTATACTAGTTTCTACAAAATTAATTAGCTCTAAAAGATATTAATATAATATATTATAAGAAATTATTTAATACAAATAACATCTTTATTTTATATTATCGACATTTTTATAATAAATAATTTTATTAATTATGAAGTTTTTATAAAAAAATAAGATTGATATTAATGAATTTTGATAACTAATATTTTAAATTGATTTATTTTCCAAAAATATCATCTTTTTTAACTTATATATATATATATATATATATATATATATAATTTTAGTTTAGCAGTTAGCGGGTACCCGCGGGTACGGATACTATGATACCCGTACTCGCACCCGTTAAAGAGCGGGTAAAAAAAACTTGTACCCGTAGGTAATGGGTATCCATTTATACTATCCATGCAGATATTTTGACGAGGTTTATCTACAGATACCTGTAGACGCAAATTTGTTTGTCATCTCTAATTATTAGTTACATGTAAAATATTACAAAATACGAATACCACTTGTGACGATTTATAAACATTGGAAATTTTCTTTATTAATAAATATGTTTCTATTTAGTTAAAAAAACGTTTATAAAGGACTTTTGATTCACTCATACAAATTTCAAATTAACAAGGACCATAACCATGTATCGAAATTTTAATTCTATAATAATAGTTGCAAAGAGTAAGAAAATTGAGGTATTATCATAAATTATAAAAAGTCTTTGATGACACAAAATGTTAATTATTATGTTTGACTTTTTAGTAATTGGTTGCATGGTTGATTTATGTGAATTTTGATGGTGGTTTTAAGTGATTGCATATTAGGGTTTTTTTTATTGGTTGTATTGCTGGCTTTTGTGAATTTTGATGGCTATTTTAAGTGGATGCATGTTAGGTTTTTGCCAATTGGTTGGAGTTATTATTTTACCACTTAGTTTAAGGTTTGTATTTTGAATACTTATCTATCATCTTTTTAAAGTTCCATTTTAATATATGCAATGTAATTTCAATATATAAACTAATGGTACTAAAATAAACTAAAAAATTAATATCAAAATAAATTATTAAAATAATAATATTGAATATTTGTATTAAGTTTAAAATAAAATAATTAAATTTGAATTATAAAAAATAAAATCAATATTATGAAGTTTTATATTAGATGTCATAATTTTTAAAATGATCTAAATTTAAAATATCATTAAATAAAATTTGCAAATTTACTAATGTACCATTGGTTTATTTCTTCTATAAAAACAAACTTTTTTTTCTCATGTTTCTTCATCATACTTACTTTTGTCCTTCTTGTTTTGTTTTTTTTCTTAGTCGTACTTCTTTTTCAAGGATTTATTTAGCATCTCTTCCTAAATAAGTTTTTTTTCCTTAATGTAATTAATTATATTTCATATATAATTTTAGACTAAAAAATATGTTACGTTAATGACTTACATATGAGTTTTTTGTCATAGAACATGCTAATATTTTACTCTTAAGACAACCATGGCTAAAGAGTAAAAAAAATTGACATTTTTTTACTCTCCGTCCAACTACTGTAAATATTTTGAAGAAATAATGTATATTTTAATATTTTTGTTTACAAATTTTTATGTTTATTATTTTATTTCTTATATTTTATTAGTAGATGTTAAAATTCCGTATATAAAGAAGTTGAAAATCTTATATTAAATTTATTAAATCTTAATCTTATCTTAATGTATTTAATATTTTTCAAAATCAGAGTTGACGTGATATTCCAAGATAATTTAAATATTTGTAATACGATATTAAATATATTATTAAATATTTTTCAATCCTCAATCATCCTTAATGTAGATTAATATCATCTCCACTAAAATATTAAAATTTATAATCTTAGTTTACTTTTTTGTGTCACAATACCATGTTATATTCAAAATTTATTATTTTTTACTCCAATAAAAAAAAGTAAAAATAAATACTTATTTCTTTGAATACATGTGATGGTAAGTGATTTTGTACAAGATTAGATCTCCAATCTAGTAAATCAAATCTTCAACTCCTAATCAAATGTTGGATTCAAGACCAATTATAAGAGATACTCTAAAGTTATATATATTAAATGAATTTGAGTATCTAAAATAATACACTTAATTAAAGCTAGCAAAATTTATTTTTCAATTACTAAACTTTAAAGTTACTGATTTGTTTAATAACTTAATAATAATTATATTAAATTATATAAATTAACGTTCATTGTGTAAATTTATGTTCTTTAGCATAATTTTTTCTCTTACAAAAAATATTCATAGTTTCATTATTACTAAAATTATGTAAGTTTATTATATTATTACAAATATAATATAATTATTTTTTTTATAAAATTTTCAAATCTTTTTTTTTCTATATAATGTCAGTGTCAGTTATTGAGTTTTTAATTAATTAATTTTCACTATAACGTAAATGTCAATTTATTTCTATATAATGCTTAGTGTGTCAATTTTTTCCGTTAATATAGTTATTTAAATTAACACAATTATTTATTTTTAAAAATATTTTAAATTAAATTATTTTTTTATTTAATTTTTTAATTAACTTATTTGCAATTGTAAACTTGAATGAAAATTTTAAATTATTGTTGCAGGTTTTAATAGATTTTTTCATAAATATTTCCAACAAAATAAGTATGGAAGACAATAAATTAAACTTAAATGATTGTGGACAACTCTACGTTGATCAAGGACCAGAAATGATTGAGAATATCATTGATTTTACAAATGTATTCATCAACGTTGAGGTACAAATCATATCAATATTTGTGTTAGTTTAATTTTATTTAATCATTAAGTAAAATATTTGAAAATTATTTATTCATTGAACTAGGTGTGTTTTACTTGAGACAAGTGATTAAAGTGGGTCCGAGGAGTAGCATTTCATAATGGCTTTGTGATCATCATATATCGGAGGTAAATTTTTTATTGATTTAGGGTGTGACCCAAATGGTATGTATAAACTGTACAAAGACTATGACGAATATGTTCTTTAAATAATGGAGACCACAAAGTGTAATATTCCATTCAAATTAAGAGGACACACTATGAAGAATCAAGATGTGTGAAAACTAAAGGTAGTATGTGGATTTCACAATCATGCATTGACAAAAACATTAATTAGTCATTAATATGTTGGTCGTTTGGCAAATAAGGAGAAAACATTACTTCATGTCCTCCAATAGAAAAGGTTAAGAACAAAGGAGGAAAAAAAATGAAGAATTTGTCTCTTTAAATGGGTCACGGATTAAGCCATGGACTTAACCCGAAAAGTTAGTGAATTTAGTAAATGGACTCAACATTTTTTCTATAATTTTGATTCTTTAAAAAAAAGGTCCAAAATTCGTATAGGCTTAGGAGTTCATGGACCGATCTGCGGGTCTAGTCCATATACTCACCCCTGTGTAAAAGTGACTCAAATTAAACCCTTTACTTCTTGAAATTCTAATTCTATAATAATTTTAATTTGTTTTAATTAAATTTAATATTAATAAATAATTAAATGATTCATTCATGTTGTTTATTATATATTTATTTATAAATTTAAAATTATATTCATGCATATAATTTATTTTTATATTAATATTAAAATAGATATATTAAATAATTAATAAAATTGTGCTATATTATTAAATAAAATGTATTTTTATTTACCAGACATATGAATTAAGAGTTATATAAATGCACAGTCCGATAATAACTTCAATTCTTTCATAACATAACGGGACAGGTTGTACATAGATAGAATAACAGAGATACACAGAAGTACTTTGCGCCACAACCATCTCTTTTCATCTGGAAAAAAAGAATTATGGATGCAACACAGACAATGGTCATGAAAAAGGAAGAATCATCATAAAGAAAGATATTTTCTTTAATTAGTACTAATTTTTGGGAATGAATGTTGAACCGTTTTGGTTATGAAAGGAAGAAGATCATAGCTTAGCTAAAGTTAACTGTCTTTAAATCATTAAATTTTATGTTACATGTATCATATTACAAAATTAAATCCTATTTATAATCATTGGACATTTTTCTTTATTAATAATACGCTTTTATTTATAATCATAGTTTTTTTTTATATATCATCACATACCAAATTTAGAGACATTGTTGATTGTATTGATATTTACAAGCAACCAGCATTTGACCACCCTTTACTAAAAAATCACAAGTTGCAGGTATGCACTCCTTTAAACAACCTCAAATGTGATTAACTTTCAGTCTTTTTGTTTGTTTTTATTATCTCCCCTTTTAATTCATTTTAATATTTGTTAATGTTCTTGTTAATCACAGAGGAAACCTAGCTTTAAAAAATCAAATGAAAAAGCAAGTGTGAAGAGACTTTACCAAATGGCATCAATTATTTGGACTTGAGAATGACCAATGTCCTAAAGGAACTGATCCAATTCTGAGAACAACAAAAAATGATCTTATTCGAAGCAAATTATTATTAAATGATGGTATATTGGTTCAAGACAACCCTGGTACTCATGTAAGTTTTATCTACAATAACTAAATTTCATATGTTGTTAATTTATTTCTATAAATTGCATCACATCTAATGTTTTTAATTTGAGTAGTTATTTAAATCAATTGAATTTTGTAGATTGCATAAATATCTCTTTTACCAGCCTATGGTCCTTTTTATGGAGTTAATGGAACAAATAGCCTTTACAATCCAAAAGTTACGAGTAAGGATCAAATCTCTTCTCATTTGTGGGTTCAAAATGGACCAGTAGATGGTACTAACAAAGTCTCAGCAGGATGGCATGTGAGTTTTAATTGAACCTATTATCATTTTATTCCCAAAAATTATACCCTTATGTAATCTTATTTTGTGAGGTTGTCTTAATATAGTGTTATTTGGGGATGACATTAAATTACTCTAATATTTTGATATTGTCTGTAATTTATATATTTCTCGTATCATCTTGTCATTCCTTATGACATTTGACAAATTTCATATCAATACATTTTGTTTTTTAAAAAAACATATAATTAAATATTTAAAAGTTTATTAATTTTTATAATAATTATTATTTTAAAAGTCGTATAAATTATAGTTTATGATGAATTGATAGTGTAAAATTGCTTTTTGTGAATGACCATTAAACTCTAGTTTTAATTTTTCAAACATACATATTCTTAAGTAAACATAATGATATTTATTAAAAAAAAGGAAACATTAATTATTATACCCTCTTAAATTTATGAGTTTGATTATTAAATACTGAAAAAATGTTTTCAACTAATGTTTAGTCACAACTGATATTTATTTATATAACTTTTAAAGTATTAATAAGTAAAATTAATAAATTTATTATAAATAAAATGTTGAGATTTAAATGTTGGTATAAAACTTCTTACATTGACATTGTACAAGTTTTTTTTTTCAATATTTTATTATATTGTATTGACATGTAAGGTTAGTTATGGTATGTTATTGACAAAAGTTTATTAAATTTTCCGGATGATGACTTTCTCATGCATGTTATTTTAGGCTTGTTGGTTGTTCAGAATTCCTCAAGACAATATTATGGAGCAGATCAATCTCAGACACAAAATTTCACCAACAATTCTAATTGTTTTCATGCTGTATACTATGGATATAATGGAAGTGAGCTTGGATATTCTCTCCAATGTGGAGGACCTGGTGGGGATTGTGGCAATTAATTGAGTGTTATTATAAACTTGTAAAATAAATAATTTACTATCATTCTGTTGCTATTTCTTTATTTTGATAAAGTTATTCATTTTCATCTTAAATTTGTAGTTATGAAAATTTCGAAAATAAAGTTGGACATATTTTCTTTATTGTTAAATCATTTAGAAGCATAGGAATAAAATATGATACGATGAAAATGCTAGAATTACTGTTTGTTTGATAATAATTTTATAAAATTAAGTTGTATTTTCTTAAAACAAGAACAGTTGTTAAGTAGTTTTATTTTTTAGTTTTTTTTTTTTTTTAAAAACTTGATATATAACGAGAATATGTTATTTTTTGTTTATTATTAATGATATTTTTATAAATATAAATATTTTTTTTCATTTTTCCCAATTAATTAACGAGTGGGAAAAAATTCATTTTTCCCAGCTTTATTATTAATTTACTATTTCGTTTCATATACATTGATGTTGTACAACGAAAAATTATTAAACACACATTTGCTTTGTGTTTCATATTATTTTATTATTTTTATATCCTTCTTTTTTCTCCATTTATAGTCCTTTACACTGTAATGTCGTGTCCTGAGAAAGTAGTAGACTGGTAGGAATTAGTATAAATTTTATAAGATCTGTTATGATCATTTTCCAAATAAATATAAATTAAAAATTAAAGAAATATATAAATTGTTTTGGATTTAAAATCAACGTAATTATGCTAAATTACGGAAACTAAATCGTGACAAATAGGATTTTCTTTTAATTTCTAATACCTTATTCTTATAGTGAAGATTTTAAGCTGAAAAGTTTTAGTAGAAATTTAATATGATAGAAGATGCATTTCCTTGCGGCCTATTCTGTTCCATTGCAATAAGCGATTAGGATATTCACGGTAGGGTGGGTTCCATTTTAAAGAAAAATAAAAATTAAATTATTTAATTTTAATTATGTTGTGTTGATTCGATTTTTTGGATTTTTTTTTCAAACCGAATCCATGATAATTAGGTTGGTTTAAGAGAAAATTAATTAAAAAATTAAAAATCAATTTTTTTTTAAATCATAAAAAAAATAGTTTTATACCTGAAATTAGTCAAATTTATTAGTCTAATTTTATTACAAAATAAGTATTTCATATATACTAAATTAGTTAAATTAAACTATTAAAAATAACAAAATATAATACAAACAACAATTTATATAAATTTAAATTATAAAATAAATTTACTAATTTAAAAATATGATATATATATATATATATATATATATATATATATATATATATATATATATATATATATATATATATATATACACACACTTTTATATTGATTTAGGTTGATTTAGGGTTTTAAAATGTAAAAACTGCAAAAACAAATTGAATATGATTGGTTTTGGTCGATTTGGGTTGAGTTTAAACTTAATTAATTGAAAAACTTGAATCAAACTAATTGGTTCGATTTATCTAATTTGTTGGGTTAACCTAAACTGAGTAACACTCCTATTCTAAACATTATAAAAGAAAGGAAAAATACCATTTAAAAAGAGAAAAAATGTTGAAATCTGTATTGACCAGTAACTACCACATAATCTAAAATTAATTCTCAATAAGTATTACATACATAAAACATTGCAATTTAGCTTTATGCCTCTCCTTTCTTTTTCTTTTTCGTAACTTTTACTATCTAATAATTACAAGGATTATGATGAACAAAATCACTGTCATAGCAAATCCAGACCAAATGTCATGAATTGAGTCTTTAATATGCTTTCTGAAGTTTACACCAACATCGCCATAAAATATGAAGACACAAGCAACGTAAGAGTGACTACCACAATGCTTAGTGAAAAGATGGTCATTATGATTTCATTCTTTAAGGGTAATCCACTTACCATTCTTTAAGAGATTAATGATAAGCAATGTAAGGAAGCAGATGGTGTTGTTTATTACCAAACTTTCTAAGTTATAGTGATATTCACCCTCATAGAGTTTTAATTTACTTTTATCAAGAGTGTTAATGTTGATTATGACATCAAAAGTTATGGTTGAGATTTTTTAGAAACTTTTCTGAGCTATAGTTGTCTTCATTTGTGAAAGGATTATGTTTGGTTTAACAATAATTGTTGTTGATGTAAATATCTAAGTTCAGTAACCCACATTATTTTCAAAAGTAATAATATATGTATATATTTCTAATTTATACACTTTATTAACATCTTTTACTTCTTTGTATCTTTCTCATCCTATTATATCATAAATCCTATTATACGTATATATTTTTCTCTTTTTTCTTCTTCTCACTAGATGTGTAATAGCATATAAGATGTTTATATATATTTTTCTATTCTCAATGCTTACTTCTCTTGTTTTAGACATTGAAAGCAAGTACTGTATTATATTATATGTAACATACCATATATACATTAATTAGTACAAATAAATTTTGACTAACATACCATATATACATTAATTAGTACAAATAAATTTTGACTAAAGTATACTTTTACTTCTTTATATTTTTATTCTATTGTTGTTTATCTTTTAAAATATTCAATTATAAGTTTATCATTTATGTTTTTAACATATGTAAAAAATATCCTAACAAAACAATGATTATTTTTTATTTTGAGACACAGTTTTAAATCTTTTTTACTTATCGATAAAACTTGTTTTATTAAATTTAACTATATGAAAACTATAAAATTGAACAAGTTCAATCTAAAAGCAGTCATAAATAAGATAAAAATCATATGAAAGTAAGTATCATGAACAACAACAATATTTTTTGAAGAAATAAAAATATATATCGTAATGTCCTGTTCGGGATGGTTTTTGGTTTATAGTTTTAAAATTTTTAAAAGCAAAAACTAGTTTTGGTTTTAAGTTTTCAAAATTTTAAAAACAACATTGTTTTTGTTTCCAAATTTAAAACATTGATTTTAAATCTTAACCAAAATACTAGTTGAAGGTAACAATCGAGACAGTCGTTGAAGGTGAAGGTGACCGTCGGTTATTGGCGATCGCTAGTCGGAGGTGTGGTTGGTGATCGCCGATCGGAGATGCCGACCGGTGATAGCCAGTCAGAGGTGGCGGTCGATGACTGCCGGTCGGAGGTGGCGGTCGGTGACTACCGGTTAGAGGTGGCGGCCAGTGATCACCGATCGGAGGTGGCGACCGGTGACTGTTGGTCGGAGGTGGTGGTGGGTAACCGTTGGTGGCAGTGGGTGACCACTGATCGGAGGTGGCGACCGGTGATTACCAGTGACCGCCGGTTGAAAGTGGCGATGACTGTCAATCGGAGGTGACGACCGGTGACTGTTAGTCGGAGGTGGGAGCTGGTGACCGCCGATCGGAGGTGACGAGCGATGGCCGTCGGAGTGGCCATCGGTGACTTTTGGTCAGAGGTGATGGTCAATGGTGACAAATGACATTAAATAATGAACTTAAATAAAAACAGAAATAGAAATCTAAAAACCAACTTTTATTGTTTTTAAAATTGAGTGAAAACTGTTTCGAAAATGAGTAAAAAACTAAAATAGAACTATTTTTTTCAAAATAAGTTTCTGTTTTCAAAATACATTTCAGAATAAAAAACCAAAAACTCAAAACCACTCCGAACGGAACCTAATATATTATATCTTAGTTACTTCAACAAACTCAAACCACATTTATACTTTCTCAATAAACACTACATGACAATTAAATGAAATGAATAATAAAATTTGAACAATCATATCTTTGTGACTCATAAATGAAAAGTAAATATATATTTAATATCTTAAAAATATAAATCAATAAATTTTCACCACAAAAAGCAAGATATTTAGTAGAAAAAATATAAAAAAACTTATAATTATTCATGAAAAATCTTACAAGAAAATAAGATGACTCTTGTTTTTGGTATTTTTTATTTTCATAGAAAACAATGGTAAAAACATATTTGATTATAATTGACAATTTTTTTATTATAATTTAGAAAATATTTTTTAAGATCATTTTTATAAAGCAACTGAAAAGAAAAAAATAAAAAAAATTGTTTTAAAAAATTAAAACTATATGCACTCATTACATTTGTACACTTAATATGTTTGAAAATATTACATTAGTATTTCTCTCAAAGTATACACTAACACGCATTATAATAGGAAAATAATGATAAAAAACACTAATACATTATAATTACAATAAATTTTAGGAATATTATGTAATTTATTCAAAATTATATTTTTAATAAATTTAATAATATTATTTATTAAAAAATATATAAAATAGAATAAAAAAATTTGAACGGTCAAAACTTGAAAACTTTTTTTTTAAAAAAAAAAAAAGAAAATATTTTCGCAAAACCTAAAAGGGGCTAAATGGAGCCTCATTTTGAATTTCTCTAATTTTCCCGCCTTTGTATTGCAACTTCACTCCCCTGCTACACCTACCCACACACAGCAAAATCCACAAAACACTGATTCTTAATTCTCATCATTCGAATTCAAATTCTCCAACCAAACGCCACCGTTTCGATCTCCGAAACACTGATTCTTGTTATTCGAATCATCGAATTCAAATTCTCCACCGTTTTCACTCTCTCTTCCTCCTTCAAAACCCGCACCACCAAAACGCCGCCGTTTCGTTCCGAAACCCTACCCTTTCTCACCTCACCATGTACATCAAGGAGATTTGCTTGGAAGGGTTCAAATCCTACGCGACCCGCACGGTGGTTCCGGGCTTCGATCCCTTCTTCAACGCCATCACCGGTTTGAACGGTTCCGGCAAATCGAACATTCTCGATTCGATTTGCTTCGTCCTCGGCATCACCAATCTGCAGCAGGTTAGGGCTTCCAACCTTCAGGAACTCGTCTACAAGCAAGGCCAAGCCGGAATCACCAAAGCCACCGTCTCCATCGTCTTCGACAACTCCGATAGGTCGCGAAGCCCTCTCGGTTACGAAGCTCATTCAGAAATCACAGTAACAAGACAGGTTTCACTCTCTTTTTTTTTTTTTAATTTTTATCTTTTATTAGTTTTGTCTTTTCCGTACAATGAAATTAGAAGAGAGTTTAATTGGTGTAGTGGAAAATATTTTTAGACTTATATTTGATTGTTATTTTTTCATTTATGTAACTTTTAAACTACTAATAAGTAAAGTCAGCAAATTTATCATAAATGAAGAACTAAAATAGAATGTTAGTATACTAACAGGGAATACCAATTAAACTCATTAGAATACAGGACTCCATGCAAATTACCTAAATCCTTCACCACTACCACAATTTAACAATGGTGAGAATGAAACTAGAACATAGGACCTCTTGCAAGTTACCCAAATCACTCACTCCTAGTTAGACTCAGATTTGTTATTTTTTTGTTTTGTTTTAATCCTCAATTTTTTAGTTTTTTATTTTTTTTTTCTGTGAACAAGGGCTGCAATGACATTGGAACATGGGAGTGGTTGGACCTTTAAATTACACAAATCTTGTACCACTAGGCGGATTCTGATTATTTAATTTTTTTAGTTTTTTGTCTGACCTTCAGGTCTATTAGTCTCTGATGCTTTGATTTTTTACATTTTTCATGTTAAAGTTACTTTTTAAAGATTTGACATTTGAATTGAAGAGATAATGGAAGGAAAGAAATATTTGAGTTTTTAATCGAGCAGTTAAATAATTTTTTTTTAAAAATTTTGTTGTTGTTTGCAATTATGGTGGCAAACAACCTCTAAGGCTCTAGCCTCCTTAGTTTGCAATGTTTTGGTCTTTCTCTATAGATTTCAGGGTTTTTTTTTCCGCATAGGCAAATGTTAGTTGTTCGTAAGTAAATTTTGTTAGTTGTCTATAGATTTCAGGTTTATTTGTCTCTGATGCTTTAAGGTTATTTTTAAGATATTTATGATAAATTTTGCTACTGTTTATTGTTTATGTTTGATAGTAATTAACTTTAAAAGTTCAAGTTTTTATTATTTGAAATGAAGAAAATGAGTTTATTTTTTGGTTTTATCTTCAAATTTTGGCTTTAGTCGTCTCAGATGGTTCAAGTTTTCGGTTTTAGAGTATTTTTGCTACTAGTGGTGGATTAACTTTCCATGCTTAGGTTATTATTGCAAGGAAGAATTACTATGGGTTGAGTTTAATAATTGCTTGAATTGAATTACAGGCCAATTTGTGGATTAAGTTGTGCATGATCAGCTTTACAATTTTTTTTTGCTGAAGTACAATTTATTGTTTAGTTATGGGTGATCAGCCATGAATGTTCTAATTTTATTTGTATCTTATGTTTTGGGTACACTGCAGATTGTGGTTGGGGGGAGGAACAAATATTTGATCAATGGGAAGCTTGCACAGCCTAGTCAAGTTCAGAACCTTTTTCATTCAGTGCAGCTAAATGTTAATAATCCACATTTCCTTATAATGCAAGGGCGCATCACTAAGGTTTTGAATATGAAACCGCCAGAGATATTGTCTATGCTTGAGGAAGCTGCGGGGACAAGAATGTACGAGACAAAGAAAGAGGCTGCTCTAAAAACACTTGAGAAGAAGCAGAGTAAGGTTGATGAGATTAACAAGCTTCTTGACCAGGAGATACTACCTGCTCTGGAGAAGTTAAGGAAAGAAAAGACACAATACATGCAATGGGCTAATGGCAATGCCGAGTTAGATAGGCTGAGAAGATTTTGTGTTGCTTATGAGTATGTTCAAGCGGAGAGGATTAAAGACAATGCTGCTTCAGAGGTGGATAAAGTGAAAGCCAAGATGGCAGAGATTGATGACGTTTCTAAGACAAATCAGGTGGAAATAAAGGAAATGGAGACCAAAATAGCTCAGTTGACTGCTGAGAAGGAAGCAAGCATGGGTGGAGAAATGAAATCTCTGTCAGAGAAGGTAGATGCACTTTCCCAGAATCTCGTCAGGGAGACATCTGTACTAAGTAATAAAGAAGACACTTTGAGGAGTGAAGAAGCCAACAAAGCAAATGTATGTCAGTGATGTTTTGGATTTGTTGTTTGTCTAATTTCAAGATTATTACCAAATTCTTATGCTGCTAATATTCTGAAATATTTATATTTTGTGGGCCTCTGTTTCAAGATTATGTACCAAACTCTTATGCTGCTAATATTCTGAAATATTCTTGAACGTTTCTGTTTTAAGATTGTTAAAAGTATTGAAGAATTGAAGCAATCCGTAGAAGAGAAGGCCTCTGCAGTTAAAAAAGCTGAAGAGGGAGCGGCAGATCTAAAAATTAAAGTAGATGAACTGACAAAGAGTCTTGAGGAGCATGAAAAAGAATACCAGGTAAAAGAAGCTTATGCTGGGTTAAAGTTGGTTGGCTCTGTGATGTGTATCATTTGGAATTGGGATTGTGAATTCTTCTGTTACTTTGAGTTGTACATTTTACCCTGTTGCTCAACACTTTTGACAGGGTGTTTTAGCTGGCAAAAGCGGTGGTAACGAGGAGAAATGTTTAGAGGATCAACTAAGGGATGCAAAGGTAGCAGTTGGGAGTGCTGAAACAGAATTGAAACAGCTGAAAGCCAAAATTAGTCATTGTGAAAAGGAACTGAAGGAGAAAACCAATCAATTAAAGTCCAAACGTGAAGAAGCTAATGCTGTGGAAAATGAGCTCAATGCTAGACAAAAAGATGTAGAGAATGTTAGAGTACAGTTGGAGTCTCTTTCCTATAAAGAGGGTGAGATGGAAGCTCTTCAAAAGGTCTGATTGGTTTCAATCTGCTAGGTTCTTTCAAATGTAAATAAGTTTATAAATCTTGTTTAAATAAATTCTGCTGTAAAATAATTTGTAGGAGCGTATGACTGAGATGGAGTGTGTGCAAAAGCTGAAGGATGAAATACGCAATCTTTCAGCACACCTGGCAAGTGTTGAATTTACATACCGTGATCCTGTCAAGAACTTTGATAGGTCAAAGGTGAAAGGTGTTGTTGCGAAACTCATCAAAGTAAAGGATAGGTCCACAATGACTGCTCTAGAGGTTGGACAACATGGTCACTTTTTCCTAAATTTATAAAAGAAAATTCTCATGTTAAGACCTGGAATTTTACCATTTTCAGGTTACAGCTGGTGGAAAGTTGTATAATGTTGTTGTAGACACAGAAAATACTGGAAAGCAATTACTACAGAATGGTAATCTTAGAAGAAGAGTGACAATTATACCTCTGAACAAAATACAATCCTATACTGTTTCCTCCAGAGTTCAACAAGCTGCTGTTAGATTGGTTGGTCACTGCAGTTTTAATTTTTTTCATTTTAATCTTATATTACTTATCTACTTAAGGGTGTGATTTTAATAGCTATGAAAATTAAATTATTTTAACAATCATTATCAATTATTATTGTTATAATCAATTGTAGTCAAAATGTTTTTTTGGGCAAGTTTTCTGAAAAGTGGTTTTATGTAATTAATTTTGTTTGAATGAATAAAAAGCTGTTTTTCTACAGTAAAAGAGTATAGAAATAACTGAAAAGAAAAAAAGTTATTAGGAATAATTATAAGCTACACATATTTAGATTGTAAAAGAAAAGTTTATTTTGTTTCTGAAAAAAGCCTTTGAAAAGAGTAATAGGAATAACTGAAAAGGAAAATAAATTGTTGGAAAATAATCGTAAGCTACAAAATTTCAAATTATAAAAAGTAGCTTTTTTTTTTAATATAAAAAGAAAGCTTCTTTCAAATTTAAGCTGTTTCTCAATGATACTCCTGAAATTGAAAAGCTTCTCTCTATCAAAAACAGATGAAATCAATACAATTTATCTTTAACATAAATTTATTTTTATCTATCACTAGCAATAAGATTTTTTATACTTTCATTTCAGGTGGGCAAGGGCAATGCTGAAGTAGCTCTTTCTTTGGTTGGCTATAAAGAAGAATTGAAGGTTTGCTTCCTTGATTTTCAATTTATAATACTAAAGTGGTATCTAATGTGTGGGTTCTGAAATCTTTTTCCATGACAATCAAAAGTTCTAATAATCTTTTGCAGTTTTATTTTACATTTTATATTGCTGCTTTGACCAGTTGTCCAGAAATTTAGGTACTTATGTTGTAGTGTTCATTTTTGTTAAACTACACTCTCTTCTGACAATATATTTTATAATTGTTCCCAGAATGCTATGGAATATGTTTTTGGTTCAACATTTGTTTGCAAAACCATTGATGCTGCAAAGGAGGTAACGAGTTATAGCCTTTTTGCTGCTGAGATACACTGGGCATTAAATTAATCATGTGACTTAAATCCTTTATTGATATTATGACTTACACATGTTGTACTTTAGATTAGCATTCATATGGATTTCTTTGATAATTACTAATAATGCATAACTTAAGAGCTTGATGCTTGTTTCTATTGAGTATATGGCTACTATATGCTCAACTCTTAATGTTTTTGTAGTATATACTATAATTTTCTTACTGTACATTTATCTATGAAAAATATAAATGTTTTTTTAATATAGGATTGCAATGTCTCTATTTAGCTAGGTGATTTCTGTTCGTTTCCACTACATGATACTTCTTATGTTTTTTTGCTCTTACAAGTTATTATAATACTTCTCTAATCTGGCACATGATCATGTTGGTTATATTAACTTGCATTTTTGTTGGATGTCTGATAGGTGTCATTTAATCGAGAGATTCAAACCACAAGTGTCACTCTTGAAGGAGATATATTTCAGCCAAGTGGTCTTTTGACTGGTGGAAGCCGCAAGTATGGTTCTATAATATTTTTATCATTACAATTGTGCCTGGAATGCTCATATATCTTTCATTCTCCTACTATACACTGATTAACCAAGCATAATAGATTTGTTGTGATGGGTTTGTTGTAACAGGGGAAGTGGTGATCTTTTGGGACAACTTCATGCTTTGGCTGAAGCTGAGTCAAAACTTTCAGTGCATCAAAGAAGCTTGTCAGAGATTGAGGCAAAGGTAGACTCTGAAGACCGCTTTTTCCCGTATGATATGAAAACTTAGAAAACACAGTGATATATGGTTTTAGGTTGTTAAACAAAATTCTATGTTGATATTTTGTTTCATTTGCTTGATACCGTAATTATAAGTTAAAACCTATGAATGATAAGCTTAAATAACTTGGGTTTGGTTCAATAGCTTGAATTTAAAATTCCAGGTAGGTTTCTCATTTGTTACACCAGAAGTCACCTTACTATAATTAATGGTGGGCATTGGTGGAGTTTCTATATAATATTAGTGTGCTTGATAAATTGTTCATTTTAAAATGTGTTAGCAAGCCAGCACTATTTGGAGAATTGGAGATACTTGAAGATAGGTTAATGTAATAATAATCTCCAGTGGAAATCTAAAGTTTAAATCCTATAGGAAATGTGTGGTGTAAGAGGATAAAAGATAATGGCAGGGATAACAGTACATGCTCGTTGGTTTGGCAATGTTATGATTTAGCATCTGTCAAAATGGATTAGGTTTAACCCCAAAAGTTTCCTCACGGAGGGATGCCTACTGTTATGAGGAGTATTCTAACCATATTTCCACAGAATGTTAGGAAGACATACAAAAAGTGGTGCTTTAATGTATGAACTGAACTAATTATGATTTTCTTTTGGCTTGGAAGTTTTTGATATATATTTATTGACATTTATTACTTTTGATAATCATGAAGCATAGTAATTTTTTATTTGCCATTTTTTGTATATGAACACATACTTTCATACTTCCATAGTAATTTTAATCTTATAAATCTTTGTTTTGCATTTGTATTGTTTAACTCAGCTATGTATTTTATATTTGATATTTGTCATTTTATCTTTAATTGCCTTGTTATGATTGCCTACTCTGCTAGGTAGCTGTCCTAATAGGGTGCCTCAGACTGCTCTGTTTTGTATTAACTTTCCTTTGTATTTACTCATATATTAACATCAGCTAAGGAAGATATTCACTGATTTTCAGCTATCTTTGAAATCTAAATACTTATGTTGTATCTTGAAATTCAGATTTCAAAGCTCCTTCCACTTCAGAAAAAATTTACAGATCTCAAAGCACAATTGGAACTAAAGTCATACGACCTTTCATTGTTTCAGAGCAGAGCTGAGCAAAATGAGCATCATAAGGTCGATTCTCTTATTTCTGTGTAAATTTTAAAACTGATTCATGAACAAACACTGCAGTTCTACCTTAGCTCCATGTAATTTGTATTGTAGTGTTATTTTTCTCTCTGTTATTCTTTTATGATAGCTCCATTTCACCCTAATCCCCAATCTTATTTTCCTTTGTAGCTTGGAGAATTAGTTAAGAAGATTGAGCAAGAGCTTAATGAAGCAAAATCTACAATCAAGGACAAGCAATTTTTATATGAGGACTGTGTTAAAGCTGTTTCATCTCTTGAGAAATCAATCAAAGATCATGACAATAGCAGAGAGAGTAGGCTAAAAGGCTTGGAGAAAAAGATAAAGTCAATCAAATCTCAAATGCAGTCATCTTTGAAAGATCTGAAGGTATGCTGGAAATATTATTTTAAATCATATAATTACTCATTTTATTGATTTATAACAACTGGATAATTGCCAACCTTAGGGTGATTATCAAGTACTTCCTCTGAACTCATATATAAGCAAAAAAATTGTCTTGAGTGATAAACTCAAATATCAACAAATTCAATTAATTTTATCCTATTTAAGATTGTTATTCTTAAAATACCCTTCATTTAATTGCAATTATGATTCCTTTTATTCATGATATCAAGTTCCAATGAATGGTATTTTAGGAATAACTTTATTTTTTACTTGAGATAAGTGGAATTCAATGATGATAACTGATTTTCTTATTTAGTGTTAAATTAGTTATTTTTGCTAATATATGATTCTAGAGGAAGTAGCTAGTTTAGTTGTACTTCTAAAACTCTAGTTTGTAAGTATGTAACAATTAAGAAAATCATGGTATAAGATGAAAGGTTAGATTTTCTGTGATAGCCTGTTGTATATGTCCATTATGGTCCAAGGCGTCAAGGAGCTTTTGATAGGCTAGTATTTTACAATTTTCAATTATTAAAGGATATGGTTGATCAACATGTGTCTTTTAAACTATATTTGTCAATACTGCATGTAATTGTTAAAAGTAGTATAATTGAATTTATAAAATTTCTATACTTTTTTGGGCGAGTCTTCTCTGCCCATCTGTTTGAGACAAATTTGAGTGAATGAACTAGTATAGTGAACTTTATGGATATAGATTGCGTAATGAACTAGAAAGCAAAAATTTTCAGACCTGATCTTCAGTCAAGAGTGGGGAGTGCGTTTACAAGTTATTGAAGAAAAACATAGGAATACAATTTCAAACTTTTTTAAGCACTTAATAGTAACCTAAAATTAGTGTAACCAAGTAATTAAATAATCACTACAGCGTGACAATTAATTGGTTGCTTGCTTGCCGGTTTGTAGGGACATGATAGTGAAAAGGAGAGACTTGTAATGGAAATGGAAGCTGTTATCCAGGAGCTAGCATCCTTGGAGAATCAATCAGCATCATTGGGAACATTGATCAGTAATCTTGCCTCAGAAGTAGAACAACAGAGATCCACAGTAAGAATTTGTAATTATTTTTATTACATGACTTTCTGTAGAGCAAGAATGTGTTCTCAACTCTGAGGTACAGGTTGTTGCTGCACGGGATAATCTTGATCATGTTCAGTCCCTGCTGAAATCAGTTCGCTTAAAAATGAAAGAATGTGATAAGGAAATCAGTGCTATTATCAAGGAGCAGCAAAAGCTTGAACATAAAATTAGTGAGAGTAATCTTGAAAAGAAGAGGATGGAAAATGAGGTAATATTTTAAGAGCTATTGTCTGTAGACTTGGAATTGTGTGCTGAATGACAATCTTTGTTTTCTATTATTCTAGGTAAAACGAATGGAGATGGAACAGAAAGACTGCTCTGTAAGAGTGGATAAATTAATAGAGAAGCATGCGTGGATTGCTTCTGAAAAACAGTTGTTTGGTAAAAGTGGAACAGATTATGATTTTTCTTCCCGAGATCCTAGTAAGGCAAAGGAACAACTTGACAAGCTTCAGGCTGAGCAGTCTGGGTATGTTGTTTTGAAAATCCAACTTTTCTATTATCAATTCGTGTGCAACTACAGTTTACTATGTTGACACTTCTATTTTTTTTGGCACTCACAAAGGCTTGAGAAAAGGGTGAACAAGAAAGTGATGGCAATGTTTGAGAAGGCAGAAGATGAGTATAATGATTTGATGTCAAAAAAAAATATAATTGAGGTGATTTTTAATCTATTTCGACATTTTTCGAACTTTCTTGCATAAATGCTTAATCTACTTATTTTTTTTTTTTGGTGTAGAATGACAAGTCTAAAATAAAAAAGGTGATTGAAGAACTAGATGAGAAGAAGAAGGAGACACTAAATGTTACTTGGATCAAAGTGAATAGGTGAGTTATTTATTTATTTTAGGCTAAATGTTATTATTGGTCTTTTAGGTTTTAGTGTTTTTTGTTTTGGTAAATTAAGTTTTATATTTAATTTTGCAAAGCATAAATGATCAAAATGTATCTTTCTAAAACATAAATGGATCAAAATGAAACTTTTAATGTATTAAGGCAGAAAATCACTAAAACATAATAAATCAAAATTAACATTTAGCCTTTATTTTAATGTAATTTGATCCACTCAATCTATGCCTGTGGGATACAAAACCAATTGTAAGCCTTCATATGATAACTACAGCTTTTTGATAGTTGATTTGGTTAACATGATATCAGATCCTTTGCGATCGAACTGTCAGGAGGTTTATTCTTGCCTAAAAATCAATATTAAAATTGAATTTCAGTAGATCGAATTTTCTGGACTCTGGTAAATGGTGTTTATGAAAAATAGGATTACAGGGTGGAGAATAAAGGAAGCTGATGGGAGCCAATAAAAAGAAAAGCTTTATCTCAATCAAAGGAAAGATCTTATAATCTTTTAAAACTGAAGGGATTTTTATATACAATACAAGCGATCCCTTTAATACAGCAAATAATATAAGTACAGCTTGCCCAAAATTTTATACCCTAATAAAAACAGAATCAATTGATTGTGCCTTGTCCATGCGTTTAGTCAGAAGGATTAAAGGTAAACAAGGCGGGTTACTCTATTAAATATAGCATCAATAATCAGCCTTCTCTTGAGTTTTTGCTAAAATTATTGTGTTCATCCAGTGACTTTGGATCCATTTTTTCTACGTTACTACCGGGAACAATGGCCAAGTTAGAACCTCCAGAAGGATGCAGCTTCCTTGATGGTCTTGAGGTTCGTGTTGCATTTGGAAGTGTGTGGAAACAGTCATTATCTGAATTAAGTGGAGGTCAGCGATCACTACTTGCACTTTCTCTGATTCTGGCCCTGCTTCTGTTCAAACCTGCTCCACTGTACATCCTTGATGAGGTATACATGTTTATACTCGTACTGGTACTGTCTTTTAAAATTTCAAGCCATGATTGTGGTGCCAAATGTTAATTGTTTAATTCTTGCAGGTTGATGCAGCTCTTGATTTGAGCCACACACAAAACATAGGGAGAATGATAAAGGCTCACTTTCCACACTCTCAGGTAAAGGATAATTGTTGATATTGCTGTGGGATTTCTTGCAATCTTTTCTTTCACAATTTTTAAAAATTATTATTACAAACCTAAAGAAAAACAGAAATATCTGTTTGTCCTTTTGACTTATTTCAGGCATATGGAACTTTTGTAATTAACTTATCGATGTTTGTTTTTTGGTTTGCTAATATACATCATGAATGATTGACAGTAGAACATTATAGCTGAATCTACCAAGTGTGGAAAAAACTTGTTTGTTGTGTACTTTACTTTTTGGTTTTGTCACTGTTGGATTCATTTTCTCCTAGGTTATTTTGATAATTCCAGCATCCAATAAGTTGAGTATAATCTCATTTGTTTTGATTTTCAGTTTATTGTGGTTTCACTGAAGGAAGGCATGTTCAATAATGCAAATGTTCTTTTCCGGACTAAATTTGTGGATGGTGTTTCCACTGTTCAGCGAACGGTTGCAGCTAAACAAAGCAAGTGATATATTTTCTTCATCTTTTAAAAGTCTTACACTTATGTTCTTCTTCAGGGAAAGTAGGAATGTAGGTCATTTCTGTAATTTAAATGCTTATGTAAGTTAAACGTTAGTTAGGGGTTCATATGTGATTGTATTTTTTCTGTAAAGTATTTAAAAGTTATAACTTAGAAGGTAGCACTAATGTAATGCAACTCATGAAAATTGCTTCTGATGTAACTACTCATATTACACTAACGAGGATGGGATAACATATGGATGTGTTTGAATCTGGCAAATATGATTTTGTATAAGGCAAAAGAAAGCATGTAGAAATTAATGAGAATAGAGACAATGGGTAATCATGAGAGTATTCATATGCCACGTTTAATTTGTCGTGTTCAACATTGTTTGTTTGAATAGGACGTTAAACAGGATACTAATTAAAATAGTTAAAATTATTTTAAATTATCATATTATTTACCTAACTTAGGAAATTCTCGGCTTACATAATATTATTTATCTAGTATTGAGTTATTTCCTTGAAAAAAATTAACATTATTATGTAAATATTAATGAACAAAATTGTAGCATAAATTTTTAAAGATAAAGTCAAACTATTTTGTAATAAACCTATCACATTATACTATTACAAGAGTCTAATCACATAATTTCTTGCTTTTATTTTACTCAAAACCGTGTAGAGGTAACTTGAGTCCTAAAAGCTCTTGAACCATTAGGATTTTGTTTTAGGCTTAGTATTTGCTTTTCCAAAAAAGTTTTTAGGGTGGAGACTTGAGTTCCAAACACTCTTGTCCTTGTTAGGAGAGAAAACAATTCAAGGGATACGAGTGCCTGTAGTTGATTTTGCTTTGCACATATGAAGTCACACAATTCTAGCAACAAGAGTGTGAACCAAGGAGGTTTCTCTAACATTAGCGCTCTTGATCATTTTGTGCATGAATTTAAAGAGTGGTGTGTGGGAGAGAGTGAGACAAGAAAGGAGAGGGAGGCAAGAAAAGAGAAAAGAAGGGAAGAAAAAGAAAAAGAGAATTAAGGAGAGAGAAAAGAGAAGGAAGAAAGGGAGGAAAGGAGAGAAGAAAAAGAGAAAGAAAAGAAGGAAAGAGAGTAAAGTGATAAAAAAGAGAGATTAGAGAGAGATGAAAGAGAAAAAAGAGAGAGATTAAAGAGTGAAGAAAGAGAAAGAAAAGAAAGAATTGAAAGTGGGGAAAGAGAAAAAAGAGAAAGACAAGAGAGAGAAAGGAAAGAGAAGAGAGGAAAAAGAAAGAGAAAAAAGAGAGAAAGAGGAAGCCAAGGAGAAGAAGGAATAGGTCTAGTTCCCTTAAGAGTGAATTTACGAGTAAGGAGGATGGGTATAATGGGAGGCATAGATTTAGGGAGAAGAGAAATCAAAATCAAGAACCAAAAGAACAAAAAATAGATATCTCACCCTTCTTTGGAAAAGACAATGTGGAAGCTTACCTTGATTGGTAGATGAAGGTAGAATAACTCTTCAAGTGTTTTAACATAACTGAGGAAAGAAAAGTTTTATTAGCAACCCTTAGCTTCCAAGGGTGTGTTATATATCTGTGGACCTCTCTTGAGGAAGAAAGGTGTCACTATCATGATCCTCTTATAGAACATTGGAATGATCTTAAGAGGGTCATAAGGCGGATACACATTCCTTCTTATTATAAAATGGAACTCCTTGATAAGCTTCAAAGATTAAGACAACACAACATGAGTGTTGAAGAATATAGGCAAAACATGAAGTTTTTCATAATGAGAGTTGGAATAACTGAAGAGCCTAGGTCTACTGAAGCTAGATTTCTTAGTGCCTTGAGCCTTGAAATAAGAGATAAGGTGGAGCTCTTACCATATAAAGATCTAGATTGATTTGGTTTAGATTTGTATAAAAGTGGAGCAACAACGGAACAGAAGAACTTCTTCCAAGAAGGATTACTCTAACAACTCCTCTCACTCTTATACAAATAGAGACCAAACCAAAGGGAGCTCTTCCAAGAGCTACGCCAAAGATGAATCCACCACAAACTTACATGAAAAGAAAAATCCTTTTCACATAAAGATGACCCCCTTACTAATTCTAGAGCTAGTAGTATTAAGTGTTTCAAATGTCTTGGGAGAGGCCACATTAATGCTTCAACAAAAAAAGCCATGGTCATGAGGGGTCAAGACATTGAGGGTGAACAATCTTCTTCTTCTAGTGAACGTGAAGAAGATTGTTCACCCTTAATGTCTTGGCCCTTAGCATGCATGTTGAGGAAACTTATGCTTGTGAGAAGACTTGTTGGTAAGGAAGCTTCTTGGAAGCCAACCTTGTAACCCTAACACATCTTAAAAAGAGAACATCTTTCACACAAGATGTAAAGTTTATGATCAAATATGTTTTTTCTCATTGTAGATAGTGGCTTTTGCTATAATTGTTGCAACATTAGGTTGGTAAATAAGTTGTCCTTGACTTCCATTCCTCACTCCAAGCCTTACAAATGTCAATGGTTGAATGAGAGTAAGGAAGTGGAAGTCAATCAACAGGTATATATGTCATTTTCCATCGTGAACTACAAGGATTTTATTCTCTGTGATGTAGTACCAATGAAAGCGTCCTATATCTTGTTAGGGAAACCAATATGATAGAAAAACTCTTCATGATGGTCACTCTAATGAAATTACCCTCTCTCACTTGGATACAAAGTTCAAGTTGTATTCTCTTACACCTCAAATATTAGGGGACTAACTTATTATGAAAAATAAAAGAGAAGAGGAAGAGAAAAAAATAAAAAAATAAAGATTTTGGCACGTATGCATTCCATTTTCTTAGACCTTGAGGTGGTTCCCTTGGTCATTTTTAAACTTTTAACTAACCGATTAAAGTTTTTTATGTGCTTGCTTTGCGCTCGTACCTTACACCATTTAAAATCTTTGCATATGACCGTGGAATATGGTAGCTTTACAGTAGGGTTGGATCAATATAATTTAAAGCAAATTTTAAAATGGAGTCTTTTAAGATTAATAATAACATTTTTATAAAGTTAATTTGGAGAAAAAAGAGCTTTTAACAATAACTAATTAAAATATATTTTTATTATTAAAATCAATGAATAATTATTTTTAAATGAGAAAATAACAAAAAAAAAAAGATCTACAAAGCTGATAAAAATATAAATGTTACGTATATTTTTGAGAGGACTTAAAGCACTTATTTTATTCCCCTACAAACTTGAGTCCGCCCACCCTACTTTGAAGCACATCCAAAATCAATAAGTAGATATGCCAATTGAAACTTGGGTGGCTATATGTTTAGGGACTTTTTAAATTTGTGCAAGTTTTGATTTTATAAAATTGAATTCGTTTGGGAAGATTATGGACTTTTCAGGTTATATCCCCGTACTCACGAGTTTAATTCATAGTTAAATAATATAAATTTATCATTTGAGCTATTAGTTTATTTTGATATTGTGATTTATTTATTATAAATTATGATATTTTAAATTTTTAATATTAAAAATATTTAATATTTTAAATCATTATAAATGATAATATAATTTTTAGTATAATATAAATATATTTTATTAGTTAGTTTAAAAATATTAGAATTTTTTAATATATATATATATATATGTATATATATATATATATATATATATATATATATATATCCTTTCTATATATTTAATGAGAAATCTAAATTTATATGAGAGTAAAGTGAAGAAATCTTAGTCATTGAAATAAAAATTAATGGTTGATATCAACTGCTCATTCTTTCTTTCCCGTATTTATTATTTGTCACTTTTTTTTTTCTTTTAATGACTAAAATTTTTCAGATATTTTTTTCTCTTCTCTCTAAATAGATTTGCTCTCTCACTCTCATGTAAATTTCATTTCTAACTATTATACTATATATATGTGGGTCCATGGATTAATCATTAAGTCCATGAGTTTTGTTAACTAGATACTGATCTTTTGGCAAACTAAACTTATTTGATTTGTTTAAAATATAAGTCTTGAATGATACGAGTATACACTCTTAATTAAAACCTTAGAATTTCCAATTTATGTTGTAGTTTATTTTGAGAGTTTAATTGATGTACACTCATGTTCAATTATAATCGGGTAAACTTGTTGACTCGTTATTACTTTAAAATTCATATAAATAAAAAGTCATAATTGAATGTCGGTATAAAAATGAAAACTTTTACATTATCGTATATACCAATTAAACTCTTAATTTTAATATAAAATGGAAAACTATTAATTATGTAATATTAGTAATTCTCTTTGGTAAGTTATTGATTTAAGTATCATATTTAAAAATTGTTTTTAAATTAAAAGTTGTTCGATAACTTTTTTTTAATAGGAATATATTTATAAAATAAATTTTCTGAGTAAAATTAATTTATGCAATATTATCTTATGAAATAAAATCTTTAAAAAGTTAAATATTTTATATAAATACTATGTAACATGTGAATCTGGTTGTGTTAGATGAGTATGATAAAATTGATTTTTAATTATTAAATTAAAATCGATTTTAAAAGGATGTAACTTATATATAAATATTTTTATTATAAAAACAAATTAAGAGTAAAATTTACTATCCAAGTCGAAAGCAAAACTAATTTAATTTACTTCAACCCAAAATTAATTGATTCTAAATCCCAAATCAATTTTAAATTCTTCAACTAAAAATTGTCAAAATTTCCCTAAATTCAATTTTGAAGCCCTTGACTTGAAAACGGACAGGGTCACTATTTTTTTTCTTTTAAAAAGCACTTAAAACGACGACGTTCTCTGCGTGCTTATCTCTGTTCTGCTTGCGTCACCGTTTCTAAACCAAAAAGGAAGAAAAATAACACTTAAAACCCTAAACCCTTGCGTCCCTCATTTGGTCGCCGTTCACCGTAAAGCCACCCGCCGTCGCCCCAAGTCGTCACCGCAAGTCGGCGGCGCCACCGTCGAATCAAGCCACTCCGTCCACCGTCGAACCACCCATGTTGGTCTTCTCAATCTCACTCTCAAGTTGTGATAAAAGGGTTTCTGTTCTGTTGTGATTTTGGATTTCTGTGTAATTTGTCTATATTGAATGATTTGAATGCATTGCTTGAGTGGTTCAGCTATGTAATTCTGAATATAATGTTGTGGACGAACTGTGTTAAGCCTTGAGTTTGGAGGTTTTGTTGAGACTGTTTGATCTGATTCAATATTTATATTTTTTTATTGTTTATATTTTACACTTACAGAGAATTCTTCCTCTTTGATTGTATCAAATTTTTATTTTTGTTTATTTTTTAATTTTAATAGAAACCGGTTATGTGGGTCATTTAGTGAGCTAACTTGTTCGGTTTTTAAAACTATGCTCCTCTCTTAGCCCCAATGGCTGCCATGTAAATTTTTATTTTTTTACTTTTGGGATTTTGAATGAAGGTTTGAGCTTGTGTAATGCAGAGTTGAAACTCCTCGTTCACAGATAGAAGAATAATTGGTTGAGAAGAGAAATGGGAAAGAAGAACAAAGTGAAGGAAAATGGTGGCAAAGAGCATTGCCCCTCAACACTTTTCGTCTCCAACTTGCCGTATTCCTTTTCCAATTCTCAGGTTTGTTGTTATCTTTGGATTGTTTGTTAATTGATTATTGGTGCTTTTTTTTTTATTCTAATGATTTTTTAATTTTTTGCAAAAAAAAAAAAAGTTGGAGGAGACGTTCAGTGAAGTTGGACCTGTCAGGCGATGCTTCATGGTGACACAGAAAGGTAAGGGTAAAGGAAAAAAAATCTACTCTAATTTGTTTGTTTTTATTTTAATGATGTATTGTGTTTTTTTTTGTTCTATGTATTTGTTTTTTGTCTTTTTAAATGATTAAATCATTTTGTATGCTTGTAACTTCTGGACTATTTTGATGAAATTTTTGAAATTCAATATATTTTGTGGTTTGTTTTATTGGGAGGATAAAGGGGTCTGTTTCTGCACTCTACCTTTTTGAATACTAGTTGGTGGCTGTTTTTGTTTAATGGACAGACTTAGTTATAATTTATAACTGAGAATAGTGGTAATTTTGTTACATCATGTTTTATGCCCAACCCCAAAGGCCAAAGCTATATAATGTGAATTAAATAGTATTATTGTTGCAGTTATATTATTATGATTTTAAAGGTCATACTAATGTAAAACAATTTTAAACTGACCTTTAATCACAATATTTATTAGAAAAGGCAACAAATTTGCCATAAATGGTGGGTTATAATTGAATGATAGTGTAAAATATTTTATACTTTACATTATGAGTACATTACCTATTTTCTCTTATATTATTATGAAACCCAATGCCAACTTGTGATACTGGTACTGCTGTGGTTCCATGTTTCAATTCATCTTCTTGTTGGGTTCACTATAGTGTTCTTTGTATCAAATTTTTACTATGTTAATGTAAGCATTTTTAGTATTGTGACTGTAAAAATAATAATTACAATTGCAGCTAGTAACTGATTTATATTAATTAGATGACACATAAAATTATATATATTGGGATATAACTGTAAGTGAAGTATATAATGTATTTTGCTATATACAGTTTTAACATTTTTAACTTTGCATAATGATCTGCAGGGTCTGCTCAGCATCGTGGTTTCGGTTATGTCCAATTGTAAGTTTATTTTTGTCCAACAAAAGTTTAATTTATTGTCGTCGTTGTCTTGGTTGTTTCACCACTACCTGTTGTAAGTTACTCTCTTGCTTTCATGTTGACCAGATACTGAATTTCTAGCTTTAGCTTATGTTATTGGGTTCTCACTAGTTCTTTTGATCTGGTTTCTTGCTTATGTTTTGACCATGGACTTGTTGAACTAGAGCTACCATTAACTATGAATACTCAGTAACCTAGTGAAAGTGCATTCTTGTTGTATTGATGTTGAATATCTTCAAATGCTATATGGATATTATGTTCTCTTTAGCTATTCTATCTCATTAAACCTCAATGATCTTGTCACGAAGTTGCTAATAAAACTTGAAGCACCGTGGTTTACGAAATTATGAAAATCACTCAAGATAATATCAATGGACAAACTTTTTTCAGACTTAATTCTAGATCTACCAGTTGCATAGCGCTTTAATAATATGAACCTGCCTTCTTTCTTTTGAAGGTGGCTGTGCTTTGTGCCTGCGTAACTAGGTGTTGTTGTGCTAATTGATAAATTAATCCACAATTATAATTTGTTGGTTGACTGTTTTATGTAAAGATGTGACTCTTCTCCATCCTGTTTATTAGAATTTTTTACTTAGTCTTCTCTAGTTTGGTATTAAGTGTTGCATTTTCAGTGCTGTTGAGGAAGATGCTAATCGTGCTATTGAGCAGAAGAATGGTTCATCTGTCGGAGGCCGGAAAATTGTAGTGAAACATGCAATGCCTCGTCCTCCCCGTGAAGAACGACAATCAAAACCAAGTCAAGGTAAACTGACAATGGTTTTAATCTTGTGAATTTTCTTCTTCCCTTGTTTTCTCTTCTCCATCTTTCTTTTTTTATGTAATGGTAGGCAAGACAGATGATCTCACAACACCAAAAGATGATGATGAAGACAGCAAATTATCTGGAGCTGAGAAGCATGTTTCAGTTTCGAAGGGAGAAGGTTGAGAATTTGTTTATACAATTATTTTTATTAGCCACTAATTTATGTATTTATGCATTCTTTTCCTTGTCTAAAGATGTACGAGTTGCTAGTAAAGAAAAAAACTCAAGGAAACCCACAGAAACAAAAAAATCAGCTCTTTGTAATGATGTAGCTGATGAAGGTGGTTGCTCTGAAAAACAGAGGTTTGTACTCTTCTTACCTTTTCTGCAATTGTAATTTAATCCAATTTTTTTAAACAAGTTAGTTACCAGAGAAATGAAAGATAATCCTTGGATGAGGATTCTATGATGGCCATGATTAAGTGGAAATGACTACGGAGATTTTCTGATTCCAACTTATCAATGTTTATTATGTCTGAATGTATGTTTTCCAAAAAGGCTGTTCCTTATTGTATTTTTCTCTTGATAGGGTTGCTAGAACAGTTATACTTGGTGGTCTCATAAATTCTGATATGGCTGAAGAAGTTCACCGCCAAGCCAGAGAGATTGGCACTGTGTGTTCTATTAAGTACCCCCTTTCAAGGAAAGATCTTGAGCAACATGGTAACTGTGGATTTAATCTTTTCAGCTAATGATATATAATACGGATGAAATAGGTTATTTTGTTTTTTAATGGTGTGATATGTTGGTTATATTTAAAAGAATGTATAAAAGTATCTAGTTTTTTGCTTTGTTGAATAAATATAGTAGTCTGTATTCATGTTCTTTTTGGGTCTTGCCACTGTTTTGTACTTGGTGTAAGGTCATTGTGTGGCTAGTGTGTCTGTGTGTGAAGCTGATTCCGATTAGATTCGCTCCTGTCTTATACTATTCTAAGTGCTTGGTTAATTGTCAATATTATTGTTTTAATGCTAAACCCTTTTCATATTTTAAAAAAGTTCTGTTGTGTTTTATCCCATGCAATCATATTGAGTATTGATAAGAATTTTGAAGTTTGTTCTTCCACTGAAATTGTCAAAGATGGCTTTCCAGCTAGAATGTTGTTTAACAAGATTAAATTAATACTGCTTGGAATGATACTATGGTAGCATTCATTGTGGAAAATTTCCAGGTCTCATGCAAGATGGCTGTACTATGGATGCTTCATCTGTACTTTATACAAGTGTAAAATCAGCTCGAGCTACTGTTGCAACATTACATAAAAAAGAGATAGGAGGGGGAGCTGTTTGGGCGCGTCAACTGGGTGGAGAGGTAAATTGCATGTCATAGATCCCATCAGAATCAGTATAATGTCATCATGTACACGAAAAGCATCAGTTGTATATGCATTACTGCCGGTTGAGAACAAGCTTTAAAACAGTAGTGAAAAACATATTTGGTTACAATTTAGAAAACATTTTTTCTATAAACATTTTAAAAAATCAACTGAAAATAGAAACAAAAACGAAGTGTTTTCAGTATATTCAAAAATCAAAATTATGTAAAAACTTAATAACGCTGTTTGTGATTATAACAAAAACCTATATACAAATGAATATTAAATTATATATATAAAGATTTTATAATATTTTATTAAAATTGATTAAATTTAACATTCTTTTTTTTTTTAAATATAAAATATCATGTCAAAACAAACATTTTATGAATGTTGGAAGTTTGAAAATGAAAACCGTTTCCAGAAAATAGAAAAAAAAAAACATTTTTCAAATCAAATGGCCTCTCATTTTTTACTATGTCATAACATTTGTATTCCATGGATTGTATTGAATGTGTTATTTATTTTCTAAGATCTGATTATCAAGGATGTCAAGAACCCATTCTATTAATTTTTTTATGAAGACATCATTAGTAGCTGGTAGTTCTTTCTTCTATTAATACTGACAATATGGCATGCGTTGTCTTAATATAAAGGAAGTTACATAAGGGGAATTTGTGCAGCTTCATGAGGCTTGAGAGTATTCTCATTTGTGTTTAGCTTTTGTCTCTGTTCCCGGTGTGTGTTGAAAAGTATTTTCTTAATTGCTGTCACCATTTCTGTGTGTCTATGACTATGTTATGTGATAATCTGTACTTTGGAAGTAATATGTGCCTGCCCACCATTTGAAAGTCTGTATGCAGACTTGGAAGACAGTTTCATCCTGGTTAGAATGAATACATTTAGTAAATGTAGACTTTACTTTTTTAGAATCATCTAATAATCTATTAGGAGGTGAAAGATAGACGTCATTGTGTGTTTATGCTTGATTGTGTGCTTTTCTATAGATTTTCAATTATTTGTAGGTGAAGTTAACTTCCCTGTTTACTGTGCATGATCATTGTCTGGGATATTAGTTTCTTAACAATTTTCTGCTGTATGTGGGTCAGGGCTCCAAGACTCAGAAATGGAAGCTTATTGTCAGAAACCTTCCTTTCAAGGTTTGATGCCTAGAGTTAAAAACCATGAAATAAATATTGTTTGGAGGCTTTGACTTTTGACTAGTTGGCTAAACATGAATGCAGGCAAATGATAGTGAAATAAGAAATATGTTTTTGTCTGCTGGGTATGTGTGGGATGTATTTATTCCACAAAAGGCTGGGTAAGTTCTTTTTTCTTGACTCAAGAGTTTCAATATACTATTGTACATAATGTTTTCTTAAATCTCCTCTTCTCCTGTTTGCAGTCTGTCTAAGGGTTTTGCATTTGTAAAATTCACCTGCAAGCAAGATGCAGAAAATGTATGAAATGTTACCAAGGTTTAACTTTACTTACCTATTGTTTGTGTTCTGAAATAGCCAGCATATAAGCTTCCTGTTTGTGTTTCAGGCTATTGAAAAGCTCAATGGATCAAAGTTTGCAAAACGACACATAGCTGTTGATTGGGCTGTTCCAAAAAAGATATTTAACAGTGATACAAATGATGCTGTTGCCTCAGAGGAAGGTAATTATTATCTTCATTCTTCAGTGAAAATGGTACTGCCATCAACCACTCTTATCTATATTTCACTAGAGTGATGTTATGTAGGTTTGATATTTTCAGTCTAGATTTTATTCATCCTAATTTAAAAGCTCAGTAGGTTTGATGCTTTTGCTTGCCTTGCATTACTTAATACTTGCGGTGTGGTGGATTGCGTAATCATTTACATAATTCTCATTCTGTGTCCTATTTTTTCTAGTATCCCAAAAAGCCTTCATTGTGAATCTGAACTATTTAAATAAGACATTCCTCACTATTTCTTCAGGGCAACAAAACATGAGTGATGAGGAAAATACCGAGGAAGATGATAAAATATCCAGTCAAGGAGATGATAATGATACGGACTACTCTAGTTCCTCAGAGGATGAAGGTGCTCCTCCTGAAGTTAATTTTGATAAGGAAGCAGATATTGCAAGAAAGGTTCTGAACAACTTGCTTACATCCTCGAGCAAAGGAACATCTGTAAAAAATGATTCTACATTGTCCAATGAAAACAAGGAGTCAAAATCTGATAAAATTGATACTGATGGAAAAGCATCTAACAAGTCTGAAAAGGTTTTGGGTGATGCTAAGCCTGAAATTTCCAGCAGAAACAACTTATCAAATCATAAGGAAACAGAAGATGATTTGCAGAGAACAGTTTTTATAAGAAATCTTCCCTTTGAATGTGATAACGAAGAAGTGAAACAACGATTTTCTGGATTTGGGGAAGTAGAATACTTTGCTCCTGTTCTTCACCAAGTCACCAAGTATGTGTCCTAGAGTGCTATTTTTCTGTGTTTCTATATTTCACAAGGAATTATCCATAGTTTCCTTTTACTCATTGCAGGCGACCAAGAGGGACTGGTTTTCTAAAATTTAAAACTGTAGAAGCAGCTAATATTGCAATTTCAACTGCTAATGCTGCTTCTGGGATGGGTATTTTACTGAAGGGTAGACCATTGAAAGTTTTAAATGCTTTGGATAAGAAATCAGCTCATGACAAGGAACTGGAGAAAGCAAAAAATGAGGTTCAAGACCACCGGAATCTTTACTTGGCAAAGGTTTGTTTTCTCCTTTGTAACTCTTTTGGAGCAGGTTGTTGAAGCTGATATGCAATAGGACTAACATTTGTATTCTACTGCTGATGGTAATAGGAGGGACTTATTCTTGAAGGAACTACAGCTGCTGAGGGGGTTTCAGCCAGTGATATGTTAAAACGCCAAGAGTGAGTATTCTGTGGTTTGGAGTGCTGGTGCCATTATACTTTTACCTCACATCTATCTTGTTGGTTATAAATTTATAATTTTTATGGGCTGCACTTGAGTAACTGTATTTTAATCTCCAACTGTTTTATGGTTATAGATTACACCATGTTGCATTTGAGGGATAAGCCAATGGGTTCGCGTTAAGTTGTGGACAATTATGGTTTTCTTTTTCTTTTTGGTGAAATTATGGTTTTCTTTTTAATTCTTCTAATATTGTGACAATTACTTGTTGGTCTGTGTTGTATTTACCTCCTCACTTGAACTTTAGGAGAGAAAAAAGTACTTGTTTTTTATTCTCCTTGTTTTCCCTTTTCTTTTCATGCTTAGTTATTTTTTGAGAAAAATAACAAGGGGACAAGAAAAGGCCATCTTTTGAAAGAGCTAAAAAGATATAATTTCTAACACAAATGATAAATCTTGGACAATCCATTTTTTGTATATATCTACGAGCAAATTACAAATCATAGATCCGCAATCCATTTTCAAATATCATTGCTGTTCCTAATATAATATTTTGATTGTCCTATTTTATTTGCATTTGATCTTTCAAATGTGGTGGTATAAATATTATCTTCCTGCTTCGTGTAATTTCTTCAGCTGGTATCAGTGTTCATTATTTATGGAAATTTCATAGGTTGGAAAGGAAAAAGAAGACAAAGCTTCAATCTCCAAATTTTCATGTTTCAAGAACTAGACTCATTATCTACAACTTACCCAAGTCAATGAATGAGAAAGAACTCAAGAAGCTTTGCATTGATGCAGTCATTTCTAGAGCTACCAAGCAAAAACCTGTAATTCGGCAGGTTGGTTAAGTAGATCATGACTTGAAGTTGTCAATTGTTGTTTCTTTAAAAGTAACATCATTTTATATTTTAACGTTATACGTATACCCCTGCAGATAAAGTTTTTGAAAAATGAAAAGAAAGGACAGGTTGCTCAAGAACGCTATTCACGGGGAGTTGCCTTTGTTGAATTTTCCGAGCATCAACATGCCCTTGTGGCTTTGAGAGTTCTTAACAATAATCCTGGTGACAACCATTTCCTATCTCTGTGGGAATGAGACTATTTTCTACCCTCATTTCTGTTTAGTTTAACGTTATCTTTCATTGACTACAGAAACTTTTGGTCCTGAACATCGACCAATCGTGGAGTTTGCTCTTGATAATGTTCAGACACTTAAACTTCGCAAGGCAAAGCTACAATCTCAGCAGCAGGCTCCTCGAGATGACAACAATGCTGAGGGTAATGCCAAACCTGGCACAGTAGAAGTTCAAACGCATGTAAAGGACAGAAAACGAAAATCTCGAGAGCACGACAAACCTGCAAAGGACACAATACAGAATACAAATAGTGAATCAGGTGGTAAAGTGGCAAATGACAAATCACCTCAAGGACAAAAATCTAAAAGACAGAAAGGCAACAATAAGGGTAAAATGACACTGAAAGAAAATCCAGAAGCCTTGTCAATGAAGCCAAAGAATAACCAAAATGGCCAGAATAATGGTAGGGCATCTCTTGAAGGTCAAAACACTGTCACTGACACCCATGGAAGAAAATCAGGGAATAAAGATGATATGGGGTTTAAAAAAAGGAAAATGCAAAACCAAGTGCAAGAAGCAGGTCAAAAGGTTTCTAAGAAACGACCTAAGAAGAATAAAGATTCAGTAGGGAAGGACGTAGTAGATAAGCTTGACATGCTTATAGAACAATACAGATCCAAGTTCTCACACAAGGGTTCCCAAGAGAATGGGGAGAAAAGACCTTCTAAACAGCTTAGGAAATGGTTCCAATCATAGTTCACTGTTTGTTTGATGTGAATTTTGTTACTTGTATTATTTTTTTTGCTTCCGAAAGTTTAAGCAATTTAACCATAGTTGCACCATCTTATATTGAGCTTCCTTCCTGATTTTAAATTTAAAATGTTAACTTCCGGCTGGTATTGTTTTGTGTTTGAGTAATGTATGCACATAATCTGTTTCGAAGTGTATCTGACAAAATTAGTTGAAAAGCTAATTGAAAGTTGCAAAATTATCTAAAAGTTAATTGAAAAGCTGAAAAATTAGTTTTAAGTGTTTGATAAAACTAATTTAAAGTTGTAAAATGATAAATAGAAACATTATTAATCATCAGATCAACAAGATATTTAAAATAATTATAACATATTTTAATAATATAAATTAATTATATATTTAATTATAAATTATTATAATTATATATTTAAAAATTATAAATTTTTATAATATTATTTAAATTATAATTTTTTATAATTGTATATTTATATTTTTAAATTATTATAATTATATGAATGAAGGAGAGAGAAATGAAAGAGAGAGGTTGTATAATTTGATGAGGGAGAGTTAGTGGGGACAATGCATTAATTAAGGAAAGACAAAAATGTAAAAATAAAATCAGCTAGTAGTTAAAAAACAAGAGATCTTTTGGAAAAACGATTAGGAATAGTTTTTTTTAAAAAAACTACTAGCTCCTAAAAAAAATCCTAAATTTATGTGGAATTTGAATTAACATAAAAAACTACTAGCTCCTAAAAAAAATCCTAAATTTATGTGGAATTTGAATTAACAGTACTGTAATTTGAAGTAACATCCACCCTCATGGTAAAAAACTTATATCCTTTATCTTATCTCTGCTATTACTCTCCAGCAAACTATTGCTGGATAGTAATTTTTTTTTTTACTCTCCATTCAAGGAGAGTAATACGAGAGTTAAAAAAAATACTAACTATACTAAAAGCGTAATTCATTAAGAAACTAAGTTATTATACTAAAAGAAATAAGAAATTAAATTACTCTACTAAAAAAATAAGTAATTAAATAACTATACTACACTAACCAAATATTTAACTAATTAACTATACTAAACACATAATTCATTAAGTAAATTAATATAATAAATATTTAATTATTATAATAAAAAAATTAAATAACAATACTAAAAATAATAAATTAAGTACAATAAAAATTAATTAAATTACTATACTAAAAAAAGAGAAATTAAATAATTATACTACATGTAATTAACTACACTAACCAAATATTTAATTAAATAACTATACTAAACATGTAATTTATTAAGTAATATTATAATAAAAAAATAATAAATTAAATTACTATCTTAAAAATAATAAATTAAATAAGTATATTACATGTATATACTAACAAAGAGGTGAGGAGAGAGAGGACAAGGGTAAAAAATAAGGTGAAGGGCAAAAAATAAGGTGAAGAGAGAGGAAAGAGTGAGGGTGGGGGTGAAAAAAATTAAGGGAGAAAGGTCAGAGAGGGGATTAAGGATAAAATGAAAATTTAGAAAATAAGTTTAAAGAAGTAAATGTTAATTCAAATTCTCGATTTTTGATATTCAAATGGAACTCAAATCATATTAGCTAGCTTTTAAGGGTACTTTGATTTGTGGTAATTGTTAAAACAATTATAGATATAAGTTGTTAATGCACTTTACTAGAAAACAAAGTTATATGTAATATTCTACCGAGAATGTTATAAATTTTAGCAATTTCTTACGTAGTTATGATGTTTTTTGTAGATTATAGAAGAATTTAGTCATCCAATCTAATTTAAAATTTTTTAATTAAATTCAATTCAATACTATATTGAATGGAAAAAAAATTATTCTATATTCAAATAAATCTGAATCAAAATGGCAATATATTTTATAATTAAAATAAATTATTAATGATATGCATCTAAATCAATTGAAACTAAATTAAAATCATAGAAACAACAAATCTCATTGTTAAACATCACAAATAAAGAGCTTTTTAAAATATTACATATAAGAATCGAAATGTAATAAAATTTTTATCATAATCCACTTATAAAATAAAATGTTTTCTGTAGTGTAACCACAATGTATAGTAAAAATGTTGACTTTTGTATAATTATTTTAAAACCCCATATTTAAAATAATTTTCTATTAATTAATTAATAATCAATAATATAAAAATCTTTGACCACATAATGTATAAAAATGAAGGGTTTAATTAGTATGTACTGTGAATCTAAAAAAGAGTTTTGTACATATTCAATAACAACTCTTTATTTATATAATTTTTAATGTATTAATTAATAAAATTAACAGAATAAATAAATGAAGGGTTAAAAATTGACTATCTAAAAATTTATACACTATCTTGATACTAATTATACTTAAAAATAAAATTCTAAATATAATTAAGAAGATTAACTATCTACAATATCCAATAAAATATATAATTTTAAGTATGACAAAGAGAAGTGTTAAGGAAACTTTTTTATAAACTTAAATAAAAATGTAATGTACTTAAAAATAGTTTTTTGCTTGTAAAAGATAGAAGCTTTTTTTTTTTAAAAACTGATTTAACTATGTAAGTGTGACTTTTCATGTTCCATGCATCATTTATGTGAGAGTTGAAAAGGAGCACGAGATGATCTACGTGAATCAAATCGTTGAAATTTGTTTGACATAAATCTAACGGCTAAAATTTATTTGCCTATTTTGAAACACTTCATAAATGCGTAGAAAGTAGAAATCAGTCGTTAATTCTGCATCCACACTGCATGAACAGTGTACCTGCGACAGACAGGATCATTGCAAGTACTGGAAAGTGGAAACTTAAGAGTCACTCGCATTTTCACTCTCACTACTCCAAAAATTCTTCAGCTTTTATGTTTTCACTCTCAATTCTCAAAACCATTTCCTTTACTTCACTCACGTCAGATAGGTAATCCTCATTCGTTTCTTTTATAAAATCTATGCTCAAAATGAAAAAAAAACTTGGTTTTTGTATTTTATTGAATTTTAATAATTCTAGTTTTGAATAAAGAATGCTTTTTTCTTCATTTTTTTAGTTTGTTCATTTAAGAGATAGTTTATCAATGGAGTCATCCGTTGATGCATTGGCAGCTAAACAATCTTATCCAACAGGTATATTTCTCATTTCATTATCAATTTTTTTTTTCATTTGAAATGAATGTTGATCACTTGGCACAACATTTGCATTTCCAATTTTATTTTCATTTTTTTATTTTATATTTTTTCCCTATTTTTGGTGGATTATGTTCATGTTGTAATTTAAGTTCTGGCCTTTCTCCTCTTTTAAGTATTTGTTAAGAAAAATTTGAACTCATATACTCTATCTTTTTTTTCCTTGCATGAGACTTTGTCACTGGACAACAAAAGTTTACTTTTTTTTTTTTTTAAATTTAGTGGGACGCTTACATACTTATTTCTGTGTATAAGGTTTTATGCTAAAACAACTTATAAACTAAAAAGAGTTTAATAGTTATTCTTAATGTAAATTTTACATCCACTTTTAATCGCAATTTGTTTATATAAAGTATTAATATATAAAGTTAACAAACTTAAAATAATAATATATATATATATATATATATATATATATATAAATAAATAAATAAAAAAGATTGTGGTTGAATGCTTAAAAAAAAGTTTTACAGTGGTATGCCTAAGTCTTTTTCTCAAATAAAAATGGTGACTCCAAACATTTTATTTAATGAACTTATTTGGTTTGATAAAGTTGCTGGTTGGAAGGCTGAAACTGTGTTGGTCTGGTGTGTCATGTTTTTCATTTTTTATTCAATGCATCTGTCTTGCGACTACAATTGTGGTGGTATAAACCATATTTTATTGCCATATCAAGAATCTGAAATAAAACCATCTTGTGTAGGATCACACTTGACTCTGGTTGAAGTATGCAAGCCTTTAGAATGTTGGCTTTTGCTATTGTACCTTTATTATGCTTCTGTAGGATACCTTCACTTAGTAGATCATGTGGTTTTTCTCATATTCAATATATAATAGAACACTTTATTAGGTGTTTCTCTGAGTATAGTTTCATTTTGTGAAACCAGGATTTTCCCCTGGCCCTGACACAGGCAAAAGACAAAAGTTATCAAATGATGTTGACCACAGGAATCCATTTGCAATTACTGAAGTTCTGGATGGTGTAGAGCATGGAAAATATGGAAGTGTCACGAAGGACATAGAGGCCCTTGTAGCCCGAAAAATGCAAATACTTGGATATTACTTTGCAAAGTATCCAAGACTTGTTAATCAGTCATTGAAAACAGACCATGATAAAGAAACTCCTAAGTTCAAAGATCAGAAAGTTATTGGTTTGACACATCAAAATGTCATAGATTTGGAGGAGGAAAACACTGAGAAGGATGTGGATGTTATTGCTCAACCAACAGCACCAGTTCCTGTCGTGATTCACATTGATTCAGATGAGGAAGATAATAAAGATACAAAAATGATTTTTCCATTTCATGAAGCTTTAGATATAGAAGATGATAGAGATGAAAAATCTGTTGTTCCCTTTAAGGAAGCGTCAGATACGGAAGATGATAGAGATAAAAAATCTAGTCCATTTGAAGCTTCAGATACGAAAGATGATGCCGATAAAAAATCTGTTGTTCCATATAAGGAAGTTGTGCAGCCAAGACCAGTTGCATCTTCTCCTGCGTTGAAGACAATTGTAAGTTTTTCCTTATTCCTGTAATCATTTAAATGTATTGAAATTGTGGTTATTGATATGCAAGTGCTATTTGGAATGTAATAGTAATAACATGCTGCACTAAGGATGATTTGACAGAATTGTAGCATTTCATTTCCATATTTGTGCTATGGCAAAGGATTCTTGTAAATATATCATTCACTCTTTCTTTGAATTATTCTTTATTCCTGAATTCTGTGCCTTTCAAGAACATATTGCCTTTGTGTTGCTTTTCTCTTGGCTGTTGGTGAAGTTTTTTTCTTTTCATTGAACCATATACATTTTTTACACCCATTGTATTGATTGTAATAGTTAGCTGGTTTTATTTAACCTTATTAGTTAATTGTGTTCCTTCTTTGTGCTAAAGGCTCAAATGAATTACAGGATTAACATATTAATGTATGTGTGGAAGACCCTGACGTGATATTTTGAACCATGAAGCTTATGTTGTGAAAATTTTCAAACCCTTATTTTCTTAACACTACATAGCTCTCTTATAAAAAAAAAGGCTTAATTTCTAATACTTTGTCCGGTCTCACTGAAATCTGACATTTTTACCTTGTGGTCTTAATTCTAACCAATGTTGTTAAATAACCACCATCACAGCGTAATAATACCATGACATGGAGGATTTTTTGCCAATAGCTGTACAAATTTTTTTAAAGAATATACACCATAAGACGCAATAACGTATTTTTATGGCAGAATTTGGCCTTCTGCTATGTTCACCATCCAGCATTGTTGGATTGGATGTCTTACTAAATTTGAATGTTCTTATGTGTACCTTTGATAATTTTAAGTATGCTTGGTTATTGGACGGATGACGAGGTTTAAAAGTGAAAAATGAAAAATAATGGATGTATATGGATTTATATTTTTCTACATGCGGTGGTGTGCTATTTCCATCTTCTTTTTTTTTACTCTAGCTATGCACACATTATCCTTGAAAAGCGAATAGTGAATTATGATTAGTTTAGCATTTGTTTTTCAGAGCATATTGTGTTAAGATTTTTCATTTGAATCTCTACATTTGCAGATAGATAACTTTTTAAATTTGTATGATTTGGATGATAGGTTTTTCTTCTTGTTCTTCTTTATTTTAGTGAATTTTTTTTTCCTTTCTTATTTTGTGTTGAACAATTCATTTTAGAGGTACCACACTCCTATTCCTTACCAGGGAGAAAGTGAGGATCTAAAAATTGAGACAAGTATGGCTGGTAAAGATAACACTAAGGGAGATAAAGGTGTTTATATTGGTGCACAAGAAGAAGAGAATGGTCAGGTTGATATTGAAGATGAAGATGGTCTAGAAGATATTTGGAAGGAGATGTCAATGGCAATAGAATGTTCCAAAGTATAATACTTGATTTTTTTTTTTTTTTTTCGATAATAATACTTGTCTTGCTAAGTAGTTTTATCTTCTCATTTGGGTGTTTCTACATGTCAGTTAATTTATGCTACCCTTATATCTCTTTTAGGGGTTGCTGAGACGACATTTTTCTTGTGATTATAATGGGGAAAAACTTTAGTAGTACAAACAAATGTAGGGAAAATAAATCAATAGATAAGGAATTATGACTTAGTTCCTTCTTTGAGAGGGATTGTTGGTTGTTAACTAGATGATTTATTAATTTATGTAGACGACTGTAAATAATTTTGTACAATAACAAGGAAGGTGGTATGCTCATTTCTATTAGCCATGATTAGTATCAGTTATTTATGTGTATTATTACATATAATACAAGCACAAAAGTCCATGAAATGCATATTAAATGTCCTTGTAAGTGTTGAATTGCTGAAACCTTTGTTCATTTTGGCATACAATTATCCTCACTGGCCTCCAATATTTAGCTCTCATTTATTCTGTGTTAGATGTGTGCATATAACCGTGTAAGGCTCCTGTTACATGAAATTCATATTAAATGTCCTTGTAAGTGATGAATTGCTGAAACCTTTGTGCATTATTTTGGCATACAATTATCCTCACTGGCCTCCAATGTTTAGCTCTCATTTATTCTGTGTTACATGTGTGCATTAACCGTGTAAGGCTCCTGTTACATGTAAACATTACTTACACACTATGTAGCACGGACACTGACACATAGGGATGTGGACATGACATGGACACACTGACACAACTAATGTCTAAAATGTAGGACACGGGAACACAATTTATATACATATAAATAATTAGATTCTAATGAAATAAAAGATGAGTAATATAACAAATTAACTAAAATGGTGATATATTTACCACTTTAAACCAATTTTCTATGATAATAAGACTAAAAGATAGGTCTAACGCTATTTTTTAATAATATCAATGTTCATCTATGTTTATATGTCAATTTAAGTATCTAAGTTATATATAAATGTGAGTTCAAGTTTTTAAGCAAAAAATAATAACTTTTTCATTGGAAACCTAATTAGAAGTGTTCAACATGTGTCAAACATGTGTCGTGTCCGACAACGAACACTTCAAATAATAGAGGTGTCTGTGCTTCATAGCTTACACATGCATTTATTTTCTGATCAGTAAAATTACTTATACACATATAATAGTAATTTGGCTTTAGTTACATTATTTGTTACTTTGAATTCTACGTGTGAATTGCAAATTTTCAGAGATCCTTTGGCATTGATTTAGTTTTGGTTTTGGAAGGCGGCATTGATTTAGTTTAACTGTACCCTACTCTACTAGGATGTTTCAGTGAATCCTCTTCCAGATGAAGAAGCAGTAAAAAAGGATGAGGACTGTGATCATACTTTTCTTTTAAAAGATGACCTTGGTTATGTTTGTCGTGTTTGTGGCATTATTGACCAAGGAATTGAAACCATATTTGAGTTCCAGTACAAGGTTAGACTCTTGATTATCAAAATTTAATGAAAGTGAAATTCTGTTTTTATTATGACAAGTGAAACAGATAGATATGGTGTTAAAGAATCTTTACTGATAATTTACTATTTCCATACCTCGTAAGAAAATGTAATGATTATTTGGTGTTATTCAACTTAGTTTTCTATATGGACTCAGAAACCTTTTTACTAAACCAAAATAATATAATATCAGGTAGACCGTTCGTATCAGTGGGGGTTGATTGCTTTATAAAAAAATGCCTAGTTCTTAATTTTCATTATATATTCTGGACTAAGGTCGAATATTACTTATGGCTCGGACAAAAGATATTCAAAATTGACTTTTTTTTCATTATCATTGATTCTATTGAAGGTTAAACGAAGCACAAGGACTTATGCATCATCTGATTCAAGGAATACCAAAGAAAAAGCAGATGCATTTGGAAGTATTGTTGCTAAAGATGATCTCATAGTAAGTGAAGTCTCAGCGCATCCTAGACACATGAAACATATGAAACCCCATCAAGTTGAAGGATTCAATTTTCTTGTTAGAAATCTTGTGGGTGAACATCCTGGGGGCTGCATCTTGGCCCATGCTCCAGGATCAGGGAAAACATTCATGATCATCAGTTTCATGCAGAGTTTTCTAGGAAAGTATCCCAATGCAAGACCCTTAGTGGTGCTTCCTAAGGGAATATTGTCAACATGGAAAAAGGAGTTTCAGATATGGCAAGTGGAAGACTTACCTCTATATGACTTTTACACAGTGAAGGCAGATAGTAGAAGTCAACAGCTAGAGGTGTTGAAGCAATGGGTGGAACAGAAGAGTATCCTTTTCTTAGGATACAAACAGTTTTCCTCTATTGTCTGTGATAATGGGGCCAACAGTGCATCTTTATCTTGCCAACAGATTTTACTCAAGGTTCCTTCAATTCTTATTTTAGATGAGGGACACAATCCCAGGAATGAAAACACAGACATGGTACAGTCCCTTGCAAAAGTTCAAACACCTAGAAAAGTTGTATTGTCAGGAACACTTTATCAAAATCATGTTAGGGAGGTGTTTAATATTTTAAACCTGGTTCGACCAAAATTTTTGAAGATGCAAACATCTAAACCTATTGTCAGGCGCATTCATAGTAGAGTTCATATCCCGGGTGTAAGAAGCTTCTATGATTTAGTTGAAAACACTTTGCAGATGGACACAGATTTTAGAAGGAAAGTGGCTGTCATAAAAGATTTGCGTGAGATGACAAGCAATGTCCTTCACTATTATAAAGGAGATTTTCTTGATGAGCTTCCTGGTCTTGTCGATTTTACAGTGGTACTCAATCTTACAGCTAGACAGAAGCTTGAAATTGAGAAATTGAAAAAGTCATCTATAAAGTTTAAGATATCTTCTGTAGGCAGTGCTATCTACTTGCACCATAAACTGAAACCTTTAGCTGAAAATTGTGGTGAAAATAGTATATCTGATACTATGATTGATGATCTGATAAAGAAAACGGATGTGAGAAATGGTGTGAAGTCCAAATTCTTTTGGAACATGCTAAATTTGTGTGAATCAACTGGGGAGAAACTCCTAGTGTTCAGTCAGTATCTGTTACCTTTGAAATATTTAGAAAGGTTAATCATGAAATGGAAAGGCTGGAGTCTAAGAAGAGAAATCTTTGTAATCTCTGGGGAATCAAGTTCTGAGCAACGAGAGTGGTCAATGGAAAGATTTAACAGTTCTCCTGATGCTAAAGTCTTATTTGGCTCAATCAAGGCTTGTGGAGAGGGCATATCACTGGTTGGGGCATCCCGCATAATTATTTTAGATGTTCATCTTAATCCTTCTGTTACTTGCCAAGCTATAGGTCGTGCTTTTAGGCCTGGCCAGAAGAAGAAAGTCTTTGTGTATAGATTGGTATCTGCTAATTCTCCTGAAGAGGAAGATCACAATATTTGTTTGAGGAAGGAATTAAATTCAAAAATGTGGTTTGAATGGAATGAGTATTGTGGTGATAGAGCTTTTGAAGCTGAGGAAGTTGGGGTAAAAGAGTGTGGTGATCTATTTCTTGAAAGTCCACAGTTAGGGGAGGATGTTAAAACCTTGTATAAAAGGTGAGTGACCAATCTTTCCCTTTTCACATATACAATCCCACAGTTCTTTCCTAATATTTGTTTTATTTGTATATGCCAGGTAGCTTGCTAGGAACATTGGTAAGCAATTATTTTTTGCTATCATGTGATTGCACAATTTTAGTATGGTATTTTGTGTCAGAACAGTGGTGAGTTACTGAACTGAATTGGTTGTCTTTGATCTTACTCTTTGTAAAGATACATGCAATCGATCAGTGTTTTTATTTTGTGATTGCACAATTTTAGTATTGTATTGTATCAGAACAGTACTGTATTACAGTATGAACTTTCCATTTCATGGTTAAGAATGGAAAGGTAAACACGAAATAATGTATTTTGTGTCAGAACAGTATAGTATCAAAGGTTAACCATGTTAAATTTGTGATTACATAATGTAGTAAAAAAATGAGTTTAATTGGTATAAACAGTCATTTTTACACTGACAGTCAATCATTCAATCATGACTTTTCATTTATGTAACTTTTAAACTAGTAATGAGTAAAGTCAACAAATTTACTATGAAAGAAGGATTGTGATTGAATGTCAGTGTTAAAAATCTTTACACTGATCATATATACCAATTAAACTCTAAAAAAATACATTACAGTACATGAAATTGACAACACAGTAAAAGAAAAGCATTACAGATCCTATAATCTGCAATATACTAAAAAATTACATTGCAAATCTTAAAATCTGCAATGCATTATAAAAAAAATGCTGTGATCAAGAAATCTAATTTTGGTAATTTTCAAAATTTGGGGTGCAAAAAGAGAACAGCTCAAAGGCACTGTCATATCATATATATTTATGCTGTAAATGTTTTATGGGCCCGAGCTGCACACCAGCTTCACAGTTTATTAGGCGGATTTTTAACACAATTGTGTATTGAAAGTTTGGAACCATTTAATGATGATCCTTGACAAAGTATTGTATCTATATTTATATTTATATCATAAAAAAATATATACATAATGCAATATTTTTTCTCCAAAAGTATCAAAGAAGCACGTAATTTTTATATGCATATAAAAATTTTACAAAAATTTAAATTTAGAAATATAAATAAGTTATCATTAATTTATAATTTTATAAGAATAAATTTAGATTTGAATGTAAAATTGATAATATATCTAACATGAATACCAAAATTAATACGCTTGAATTATGAAGAGAATTAGATTCAATATATGCTATATTTAATTAGTGGTTAAAAATCAACATATTTTTATCATAACCTTTTATGAAAAATTAGTTTTTGTTTTAGGCTTAAATATGTTTTTTCCTTTACTAAACTAGTGAATTTCACTTTTGATAAGAATTAATACACTTCAAAACAAGGAGAATTAGAATTAGATGAATTTATGATATATTTTTAATAGTGAACAGATATCGACGTATTTATTTTTTCTTATTTTTAAATGTAACTTTTGTCTTTCTATTTTTCAAAATCTTTGTATTTTTAAATGTAATTTTTGCTATTAAGTGACTAGTGACTCATTATGTTATCTGAGAGAATTATGACCAAGTAGGCCTGTCTGACTCCATGATCAACTAGACAGCAAGCATCATAAAAAATAGGAAATAAAACAAAAATATCTTTCAAGACAAAAATAATAAAAAAATAATTAAAGGACCAAAATAAAATTCTTATTTTCCAAAGACCATATTGTTATTTCAACTATATATATTCAGTATACTTTTAAAATTAGTTTTATACATTAAGAACCTTGTCATGTTAAGTTAAAATTATTTTTAAATGCTAAAACTGATATTTTAAAAGCCAAATCCAATTATTAATGTAAGATATAGAACTAATTACATAACTGAATATATATATATATATATATATATATATATATATATATATATATATATATATATATATATATATATATATATATATATAATAGTTAGTTCAAAAAAAGAGCATTGAAGCAGCCTTTGCACTATGGCTTGCTGTTACTAATGCTTTTAAAAGTCTGCAAGATATTTATGTTATTAGTTAGAGAATAAAATTATTGTTTGTAGAGTAAGAGACAGTGAGACACACACCTACCATTTATATAGTGGTCAAGCAGATTGACAACGCCAAAATATATATTACAATACTTAACACAAATGTTTCCAGCCTAGGAGTTCTCAAGTAAATACAAGACCCAGGAATGTTATATTCAATGAATTAACTGGTGTTCAAGAAACATAACACAAATATATGTAGAACATTAGATTTGGAACATTTTTTACACTAACAGCCACCACACAGTTAAAGTGAACGAGGTAATTCAACCAGGTGCCTGAAATTAACAGGATAATATGTATTATTCAATGCATGTGCGACAGAAAGACATTTGATATGAATTTTCTTATATGGGTTTGAGGGAATTGTATGTTATGAATTTGTTAAACACAAGCTAAGATTGGAAGTGCATAACGCAGGTTACACATAATTTTCAGATGAATTATCTTACAACTGGTTCGAGTAATCCTGAATATCCTACACAAGATAAAAACAACTGTTTTTCATGCCGGTGATCATGAGACCTTAGCTAGAGAGAACCTTTTACTAAGAAAGTAGCATATCAAGGAAAAAAGTGACTTCATACCCTTACAAACTCCATCTACCAGGAAGAAAGCCTACTAGATACAATCCTAGTACTTCCACCTTATTACTAACATGCAAATGTATAATAAATCATCAAATGCTAGTTAAATGTAAATCAGATTTTGGATATAGATAGCAGCTGAATTAATAACATAAAAACGAGGAAAGAAACTACAATTATGAAGCTTAAAGTAAGAAGTAATCATAAGTAATACAAGACAAATAAGACTTTTTGACCAACAGAAGGTCAACGGTGGAAAAATTTATCAATATGTGACAGTCAATGGAAAAATTATCAATGGGAAAATTTACAAATATAACTTACAAAATATTAAATTTGAAATTACTAATAATACTGCAATAAATAATTAATAGTTATAACATATAAAATTACTTATAAAATCATATGTGACGTATTCGGAGATTCTCTACGTAGCTATTAATGGTTAGTTGGTATCTGCGTCGTGTTTCAAATACATCTGACCATCTGATGTATTTGCGATCTTGCACATGACAAAGCTCAATACATCAATCAATCCAGTGTATTGAGCCAGATATGCCAATCCGTCTAGCGTGTTGAGGCTGTCAAACTACACCATATTGATAATCTTTATGTTGACCGCCCCATTTTGGTAAAGCTTCCCACCTTTGACCCTCTTTTGTCAACAAGTCCAAATAAGATAGATTCACTTGCTTATTGTTGCAACAATTGCTTAGGTGATGTTTGGTTCGAAAAAATATTTTTTATTTTTATTTTTTATTTTCATTTTTAAAAATTGTTTTTATTTTTAAGTTTTCAACATTAAAAAAAATGTTTGTTTTCAGTTGATATTTTCTATTTTTAAAAAATAATAATTTTAATTTAATTAATTTTAGAAAAATATTATAAATTATTTATATATAGTTTAAAATACGTTTGTATATATTATTTTTTATATAGTTAGAATGTTTTTATTCAGTTTTCATATAGTGTTAATTTTGAAAATTTTTTTCTGTTTTCTGTTATTTTTTGAAAATGTTTTCTAAATTTTAACCAAGCATATTTTCAAGTTAATAAATCCTTTTTAGGGCTAATTTGAGGGTCGAGTGATAATTATTGTTTTTGCTTCTCTGATTCAGTTAGTAATTTTTGTTAACTTCTTCCCTGCTTATCTAGCAGCTTTTATACACAACTTAATTAGCTGAATTTTTTGTTATTTTCCTTTAGATACTGTTAGCCCTTGAAATCATTCCTGTTTTGCAAACTTATACACAACTTTTAAAATCAAAGACCTTTCTTTAATGCATAGTTATTCGAATCTTACCCTTCACGATTCAAGTGGTCAGAAAGATGAAATCAAGTAGCCATCAATTGTATCATAAGATGAATATCAAGTTACTTTGAGTCTCACTATGCATAAATGATTAAATGAATCCATGAAATTTTGAACCTTCTTCAATATGAATCACATGATTCATTGATTTGTTAACCCAATCCTGGGAAAGAAATTGAAAAATGAATAGGTATTGAAGGAGCACTACTAAACTTTCTATTTGATTATTGCACCACTTTATTAGCAACTCATACATTCAATGCAAGAACTCGGTGATCCTCAATTTGAATCTTGATATGATAATCTTTGATATCATGGTCATCTAATATTGATGCACAAAAAAATTTTGCATTGCAAATTTGAAATGTTATATTAATTTCATCAGTTTTTAGAATAATAAAAAATCCTTTTAAATGTGCAAGAAATAGTTTTTGGCTGAACAACAAATTGTACAGATAAAAACTACCCAAGCAGACAAACATTGCTTACAGGAATATTCAAAAGCAGAATGACAGAATAACTTACATCAAAACCTGTATCAGAGACAGAATCTTCTAACAGGTTGGCCCCAAGAAAATGTTGATATTTCAATTATACCAGTACTAAATGCTCAAACAAAACCTCTGCAATGCTCTATTTTCTTTATTAGCAGAGAAGTAGCTGGTGAACAATTTTGTAGTGGTAGCATCTGCAGAAAAACCTGTCTTTCATTAACATAAGGTATTTTGTTGACTTCGAAATATCATATCTTCGGAGCAATCCTTGGACAAAGACATTATAAGTACACTTATTTGGAGGACAAGCATTCTCTTCCATTTTCATCAACAATTCTTTGGAATCATCTAATAGTCCTTCTTTACACAACCTTTAATCATTATGGTACAAGTAACAGCATTAATTTTTACTCCTTTACTTGGAAGACAAGAAAAGAGTTCTCGTGCATCATTCAACTTTCTAGAACTGCACATTCCATCCAAAAATGATATTGTAAATTTGAATATGAAGATCCAAATTCATCTTCTCCAACTCCCTAAACAATGACATTGCCTAGGAATAAAAATGACATTTGAATAGGCCATCCAATATAATTGCAAAGTTCGGAGATTGGGAAGTTGGCCATGCTTGTGCATTGTAAAAACCGTTACTTGGCAGCTACCAGTTTCCCAGCTTTGCAAAAATCCCCCAATAAGAGTGCTCCAGGTGACGACATTTGGATCTAGTCCACTATTTACCCTTTCACCCAAGAGATACAAAGCCTAATTCATGTTTTTTGTTTTACACTATCCATGGATTAAGGAGTTATAAGTTACAACATCTGGTAAGCAGCCCTTAGCCTTACGAACCATCAAATCAAATACAGGGCATCCTTCATTTGGTTTAGCAAACAATGAGCATTAATCACTGAATTGTATGTGAAAACATTGGGTTCCAGCCCCATATGCACCATATAACTTATTATGCTTTTTGCCCTTGCAATCCTTAATTATTTTGAAAATTCCTAAAAAGATATATACATTTAGCCATTATAGATAGCGTGGGGTCGAGGCTGCTTATTCTTTTGTTGGAATGCATTGTATCTTTGATAAGTGCAGATCCTCTGGTAGAGTCCAATCTTTGATATATACAATTACCCATTATATTGTATATATCTTCTTGGGAACTTTCAAAATAATTAAGGATGAGCGGTTTTGATTTGATTTGATGCGGTTTCAACATCTCAAACTACAAACTGAACCGAATTATGCGATTTAGAAATTATAAAAACCAAATTATTCCAAACTAAAGCGGTCTTTTATGGCTTTTGATTTGGACGGTTCAGTTTTCAATTCGGTTTAATTCAGTTTTGAACACCCTTACTTGAGTACTTTTGTAATGAAAGGAAAAGGAAAGATTAATTTTCATACCATGTCCTAATAATGCACTCTTTCCATTCCTTTTTATCATGTTTAATGAAATGAAATCAATTTCAATAAAGTTCAATTTCGTTTATTCTCATCTTTTAAACAAACCAAATAATGTATTCATCCCATTCCTTTCTATCAATGCATAATAATAGCCTTATGAATAATATAGATTTTCAATCACTGAGATCTGCGAATGCATAGATGAACTTTATGTTTGCTGATGTTGGAATATAATTTTTTGGACGAGTGTTGTAAATAATTGACGGTTTTAATATCTTTGTTAAGCAATCCTGAAATTGGAACTCAGACAAATGCTGAAATTTTAGGAACATAAATTGGTACCATATAGAACCTTGCATGCACACTCACATTGTGAATGTATGTTGTGCAACTTCTAAAAACAAATTGGAAACTTAGTTGCTAGGACTCGGATGGAACGAGTTTACGAACAACATAAATTCAACTAATAATAGATAGCTTATTCTTTAATTGTATAAAAATGTCAAAACAAAATGTATTTCTCATAATTCGTATACAAAATCCCTAATCATGTCTAAGAATACATTTTCTTCCTCATAGAAGAGTACACTTTTTGAATATAATTTCTTCTGTTTCCTGTGAGGCTGGGGGATTGGTTCACTTAATGGGTACACAGTACATTGCAGCAAAAATTAAAAAATTAAAAAATAATGGCACAAAAATACAAAAGATAATGGTAAAAGCGAGAGAAAAAGGAAAACAATGCAAAGAAAAGAAAGATATATATCTTCACAGGCCCTCATCAACGCGCTTTAAACCTCCATTGTTATGTATTTCTCTTTTGATTTGATCTTTCTCTCTTCCACACAATTACTATGCCATAAAAATCAGATGAAGCCAATAAGTTTTCTCCATGGTTCCAGGCAATACCCATTACAGGAAATCGATGACCCTGTATCATAAAAAAATTATTCATTTTGAATTTCATTATAACTCAAATACCTTCCATGGAAGTAAGACTAACCTGTAGCTTGTTCACACATGTATGTTTGGGCTTCGTTAAATCATAGAAATAAACATTTGAGTCCTCACTTCCAGCAACTTCAGATGACAAAATGATAATGTTAGAGACAGTAATGTAATGTCTCTTCAGTCAAAGGTATCTTAGAAAACTTAGTTTGTAGCGTATCATTCTCCATTGCCATTTAAGTCTTCAATGTAAGCATTATTTAGGTTGTGTTGATAAACTTCTTCGTATTATTTAGAAAAGATAAACAATAAACAAAATAAATCAAATATCTTCCATAAGTTAAAATAAATTATGATCTTTAATTTTTAGAGTAGTTTGATAAGAGAGCTTTTATAAAAATTGAACTGTATAAATTGATTTTAACTAATGAGAGAAATTTAATTCATTTCAACATACCTATGAATTCTCCTTTTTCAAGGGAAAGGAGAGGACAGAAAGAAGCTTGAATTTTGTGTATACGTGGAGCTAATTTGAGGGAGCATCGAAGAGTTAAATAGCCTTTTATTTCCAAAGTCACACTACAATACACCAACACTAGCGCTCCTAAGAAAAATAAAAGTTCAAAAAAGACAACTGAATGCACTTGGGATTCATAGAAAATTATTTTTGAACCTGAAGAAAGACAGGTTTCCATCCTGGCTACATGTCAACAGAACAGGTCCTCGAGCTAGTAGAGAGAAACTCCTATACTGCACTGTGGTGACAGGAGATTTTTGTCTGCTACTACTTCGATAACGATGAGAGCGAGATAATGCACCAGTGTGGGAGTTCATGTTTACTGAGTATATACATCCCTGCGCATACAATCCAATACCTAAAGAAAATGAGATAAACCTAACAATTAGGATGCATGAAATACAGGTGCATATATAGAGCAGCTCACCTGTGCATCTCCACAAAATATGAGATTTCCTGTATGGTCATGGTCCATAGCGGTAACTTCACTGTCAAATATTGATTTATTAATGATCCTTCCAGTGCTAAAATTGAACACCTGGTACATCATATAATTTTTGAAAAAAATAATAAATTACCATAACAGGTCATGTGAGTAAAAAATGGCAAAACATAATAGCTTGGGATTTTATGGGGAAAAGGAGTTGTGGTAGTGACGTGCTAACTAAGCCACAAATAGTTGAGAGTGGGGATATTTATCAAGTCGCAGACCAATATACGTGTTGAATGAATTCAACTGGCTCTCATAGTGTTCCTCTTGTTCCAGTGTCTGAACAAACAAACATATGATATGATATAACCTACAAGTCTGTACATGGCGGGAAGTGGAAAGGCAATGGTGGGAAGGGAATAATTCTCCTTATTTAGGAGTGTTTGTGGAACTGTGGAAGGGAAAGTGTTTAAAGCAATTCGCCCCATTCCATTTCAAACTATCTTTTCTGCTCCCTCCTGACTGAGGGAAAATGTTACTTTCATTTTAAAAACTAAACAATTACTGCACTTAGCTTCACAAATTGAATTAGTTAAAAAGGTTATATTTAAATTTTACAGTGCACCACCTATAAACCACAAAACTTCCCATTTATTCCCTCATCAATATCCAAACACAAGATAGCTCTCCTCCACTCTCTGTGAAACATCTGACCATACTAGAACCAAACCACAGAAAAGAAATTGTTCTCGATACTTTACAAAGAACAAAATGCAATGGCATTTAAGGTCTAAGTGATGTCACATTAAATTAAAGACATTTCAGGTTACCGAGCAAGAACGGAAACCACTAAGATCAAGACATTCTACTATAAAGGCATCAGCTAAGCAGTCAAACATGTTACTTCCTTCCCTATAAAAACAAAATGGAAACAATTAACATATTTACATTGATTTCTTTGTTTGCATTTCCAACTGAAAGGAAGTTGTTATTCCCCTGCACCAAATACAGAAAAAAAAAATACAGTATTCAGTAGCAACCAAGGACAAAAGCAAAAGAATGAATATATTGACCCATATAAAATATACAAATCCACATGCACATGAAACCATATATTTGGAAAAATCAAACAAGTTGCAAAAGAACATTTAAGTTTCACTAAACGAGACGAAGAAGCAAATATGATGCAAATTGTTGTCATTTCCCCATCTTCCTAACTAACAACCTCCCCTCCTCCCACACTCAACCTTTTCTCTCTTAGAGATGAATATTTAAGTTTCACTGGATGTGACAGAGATGGAAAAAATTCTTTAAACCCAAAGTGTATAGAGAAGTCTTAAATTCTTTAACATGGACCACAGAGAAAGGTACTGATTCACCTCATCATTTTCTCTTTTGAAAAACAAGTTCTGGCAACACAAAGTAAATTCAAGTTCAAGACCACAATGAATGTCTCAGTCCTTTTGCAAACTATGGAGATTACATTTCACCCTTAAAAACTCTAGCCATCCTCAGTTTAGGAAAGTCAATTTTATCAGTTCTACTGTAAAAAAATCAGTTGAATGACTGTTAGAAATTTAGGACAAAGATAGACAAAAGAGAGCCAGAATCCATTAAATTGAAAACACACAAAGCAAGAAATAAAAGGCTAAGAATGTTAGGTGGCTTTTGTTTTGTGTATTTTCTGTTTTCATTTCCATAGAAAACAGTAGTGAAAATATGTTTGACAGTATTATCAATTGCAAATTGCCGAAAGCCAAAAATCCACTATATCATATAGCGGATAGCATTGCGGCCGAGCATATAGTGGAAGTCATAGAACAGTTAAAATATATGATATAAATTCACTATAAATCCATAAAATATTAAGTTGTATGCTATTAAAAACAAAATACACAAAAAATTGGTATAACATTAACTTAAAAGTTCAGTTAGTTGGAGATTTGCTAGAGATAACAAGAGATGTAAGATGCATGCTGCAAGACAACACAGATACCGACCCCAATAGCGGACAGAGTCACAATCACGAATCTAAGATATTCCGCTATGCAATAGCACTATAGTGTTGCTATTGCGGATATTTAACAACTAAGAAATTACAATTTAGAAAACATTTTCTCTGAAAATATTTTCAAAAAACAACTAAAAACAAAAAACAAAAAACCAAAAAAGTATTCAATGTTTTAAAAAATTAAAACTATGTAAAAACTTAATAATAATATTGTAATTATAACAAAAACTATATATAAGGTGGCATTTAGTTGTCTAAATGTTTTTTATTTTCATTTTTTGAAAATTATTTTCATTCTCAAGTTTTCAACATTAAAAAAATATGTTTGTTTTTACTTGATATTTTCTATTTTTAAAAAATAATATTATTAAATTTAATCAATTTTAACAAAAATATTATAAATTTTTAAAATATATTTATATACTATTTTTTATATAATTACAATATTGTTATTAAGTTTTCACAGTGTTAACTTTTGAAAATACTGAAAACAACTTTTTTTCTGTTTTCAGTTGTTTTATGAAAATATTTTTTGAATTGTAATTAAACATATTTTCACTACTGTTTTTTATTTTTTCTGAAAATAAAAATAGAAAACGGCTAAAACAAATGCCACCTAAGGTGGCATTTGGTTTCAAAAAATGTTTTCTATTTTCTTTTTCTATTTTTTATTTTTTGAAAACTATTTTCATTTTGAAGTTTTCAACATTCAAAAAATATGTTTGTTTTCACTTTGTATTTTCTATTTTCAAAAAATAATATTGTTAAATTTAATCAATTTTAGCAAAAATATTATAAATTATTTATATATAGAGTTTTAAATACATTTATATTTTTTTTTATAATTATAATATTGATATTAAGTTATTACATAGTGTTAACTTTTGAAAATGCTGAAAACAACCTTTTCTGTTTTTAGTTGTTTTTTGAAAATGTTTTCAACAAAAATGTTTTTTAACTTGTAAAAAAACATATTTTCACTACTATGTTCTGTTTTCTCTGAAAATGAAAACAATACCTAAAGTTTTCAAATCCAAGGCAGGTATGTTGTCCAACTATGAAAGAAGACAATGCTATCTACCAAAGAGATGAGAAGAATAGCATTATTCATACATAAACACACAACATAAACACAAATATACACACCCCATTTATACTTACAGGGTGAAAACGGATGCACAATTGTGAAGAAACTCCATATATCACCCGTATGCAAATACCTTTTGCTATATCCCATACTCTCACAGTTTTATCTACTGAAGATGATGCAATGTATTGATTGTTTGATGTAAAATCAAAATCTGAAAATAAACAAACATATGAATAATAAATGAGGGAGCATTAGAATCTTGGAAAAACATAATTGTAATTTAGGAAAATGTAACAAATACAGCAAGAAACGAAAATGGCCATTTTTTTCTGATATCTTGCTGATTTGATCTCCAACAGGAAATATGAAGACCAAGATTTATTGATCCATAATTCCCCGTTAAAAATAATAAATTAGATGATATTGCCTCAGTGCACTTGACCATACATGTTATGCAGGATTAACTATAGATAAAGCAAATAGACAGTCTATCCAACCTGTCACATCTTTGGAATGCCCATCTAATTGTTTGATGATCGAAGGATTCTCTGATACACTGCACACAGTCAAGGTTCCATCAGATGCCCCATAAGCAAGTAGATCAGAACTCATGTACCCAAACTTCAACACCGTAACTACATTTAAAGATTTTCAGGATTATTCCGCCATGAAAACTAAGTAAAACAGAGACTGGAACCAGGGTAATGAAAGAAGAATCTAGATTGGACTCTACCAGAGGATTTGCACTTATCAAAGATACAATGCATTCCAACAAAAGAATAAGCAGCCTCGACCCCACGCTGTCTAGGACGTTCAGAATCACTTGCACTTGAGCCAAAACTCGTTCTATGATTATATATTGGATTTGCATTTTGCAGATCCTACAATGTAAATAAACACATTTTTTTAACAAATGAAAAATAAGTAAATGATAAAAAATTTAAACTAATACTCACAATATAAGCTATACCGTGCAAACCTCCTTAAATTTCAAATCAATTAAACAAAGCTCCAAATAATTGTAGCATAACATAACCGGCATCCCTTAACAGCATAAACACAGTAACACTAAGTATTTTTGTAACTATAAGTATCTAGTTAAATATAAGATCATTGTATCTATTTCATTAGAGTAGTCAATAGTCATTTGTAAAATCTAAACAAATAAGGGAGTTCCATGTATGTTTCCTCCAATCCAGGAAAGTTAGGTGTATTTACTCTGAGTGACAGCAACTTCTACAATTGTAATTTCAGCAAGAAAAGCATTGAGAAAAAATTACTAATATCAAGGAAGTGATAGCCAAATATAGGTTAAGTTTAGAGACATTTATTAGTGAAGAATATAGTGTATCTGTTTGTTTCTGAATGCTTTGTTTAGCTCTTCTACAAACCTTTTCTTCTGGCTAAAAGAAAGAGAAAAATAACTAATAAGCCTAAGCACCCCACTTGCCCAGGTTTCCTGCCAAAGCACATACAGCCTAGTGCAGGGTTACTACCAGTTCAAATGAATCCTATCAGTTATTACAGTAGACTCTAATAGTGTCTATGAACTTAAAAAGTATAAATCCCATTACTAGAATATTTCTATCTGTTAATAATTTTAATGGATATGGCTGCTCTCTATCTCAATTATTAAGAGAGAAATACTGCAAGAGGTGTGTGCAATACAAATATATTACAAGAAAATCTACAATGCATAACTTACCCGCCCAGAATTACAGCTGTCCACCTCAGACCATCGGGAGTGTTGACTTGGAGATGGAAACCATCGGCCACTGATGCATCAACCAGTAAATTATCCTGATGTCAGAATTGTATGGAAACATAAATTTAAACTAGTACCATGAATGAGAAAGCTGCATTCACATAAAATGTGGTTATAATTAGAAAAGAAACTGAAATTGAAGAATTAACCACAAAGAAGTACACGAAATTAACATGAAAATAAGAAATGAAGGCAATTTAAGGGGGGGAATGTATAAAAATTAGGGTCATTTTGATATAAGATTTTAAACAAAGGAAACAGTACATATGTTGGAAATATGATATCCTCATAAATTAACCTAAAACATAACAAAAAACTATCGTGAAGAAAATTATACCGGCTAAAACCAGCTTCTTGACCACTTAGCAAAAAGTTAGAAGAAAATCACAAGCAGTCATAAATCATAATCATCAATGGTCTCTTAGATATGTGAAGAAAAATGTGCATTTGAATGAATAATTCCCAACAGATCAAAGTTTAATTATTGTCATCCAACTACACATCTGGATCACTTTGAAACTCCAGGTCCAAACACGGGCACTTTAATTCTTTATTTCATCCCATTTTGACGATAATTATGAAATGCATGCAAAATTAAGCATATATATGCTAGTCACTTCATGAAAAAAATTCAGCAACCTGTTGCCTGGAGTACTCTGAAGACTTGGGGCACGTAAACTATCCCTTTCCCAGTCCCTAGGCCTACGAATGTAATTCCGGTATGCTACATATGTTTTCCCATTGCATCTCCAGTCCTTCAACACAACCACAGGTTCGTAAGTCAAAAAGTAACAACACTATCACAAATAATAATTAGGACAAAACATCGAAGCAGTTCCTTATGTGTTTTTTATATTGTTCTTCAATCAGAATTGAAGTTTCAACCTAGTAATCCAAGTAATAAAAGTGCCCGTGTTTGGATGAACATCACTATGGAATTGTATATAAACACTGTTCTAATAATAATAATAATAAATCCCGCCCTCAACGTAATCAAATATTGTTTATGACTATTGATCTGAAAATGACGCCATAGAATCAAAACTAAGAGCACAGTTAAGAACAGAATACAACTACAAGCATTGAAGAAAACGCGAGTCAACAAGCTTATAATCGAAAAGTCAACATGTAACAACGCACAGCCAAAGGCCACAAAAATGGAAGAAGAACTAAAAATAACAAAGAATTTTATCTACGGAAATAATGCAAATGTATCACGAATTCACGATTGATCAGGAAAAGAAAAAACCGAACAAAGAGGGGAAAATGCATAAGAATAAAAAACGAGATCGACACGGTAATTGGAAAGAGAGTTAAGCTAGAAGCACTTATAGTCAATCTCAATTTTCAGATTCTGATGTAAAAACTCTCAGACACATTGAAACAGCGAGTGTTCTACACGGAACGTACTTTGCGGCGGAGAACTCCGTCCTCGGCTTTCCGATGAAGGAGGAGGCGGCGAATGCCGATGTACTCCGGATCGCTGTCGGGAGTGGCTGGCTGAAGCAGGCAGCAGAACAGCTCTGGATCTGATGCACTCTTCTCGTTGTTGTTTCCCTCCTCGTCGTTGTTGTGGTTTTGGTGATGGAGTTCATTTTGTTGCGGTTCTGGTTCGCCGTCGTTGACGGCGGCGCTGCCGTGCTCCGCCATGGTGTTCTATGGAGCATTCATCGGAGAGCGGTGACCGAACCCGGCGAACTTCGCAACGGTCAATGCTTGAAGGTTCGATTCGAATGAGAGAAATACAGAGAGGGATTAGATGGAAACCTCACCAACCGGTAACCAGTGGGAAGTAAGGGAAAATAAACTAGAAAAATTTAGGGGAAAATGCAAACGCCACTAATTTTCTAATTCTATGTTTTTTATCTTTTTAATAATAAAATAATGCATATTAAATTATTAATGTTTAAGAGCGTTTGAAAATTCAGCCAAATCGAAATTTGAATCTTGAAAATTAAATAAAAAAAATCAAAAACCTCAAAAAATCGATTTAATTTGAAGTAATTTGATTTTTGTAATTTTTTAATTAAGTTGTTGTGTTCAGTTTGCTTGGTTTGACATGTTGAAACTGTATATGTTCAAGCATTTTGAGTTTGGGATAAATGGTTTTGGTAAATTCAATAATGCTTACAATCCTCATATGTCTTTGTGTGTCAATGGAAGTGCAACACCTGAGTTTTTTATGCAACTAGGATCCTTTGGCTCCTTTTCTCTTTTTACTTGTTGCTAATGAATTTGGAGACCTTTGGGCCATGCTTTAAATATGATATCTGGAATTCGCAGCTAGGAATTGCAAATTGTGGTACAACAATATGCAAATGATCCTATAATAATGGTGTCACCGGAGGTTCAGAATATTTATATCTTAAAAAGTGTTGTAAGATACTATGAGTTTACTTCAGGCTTGAAGGTAAATTTTCAAAAGACTAGTTTAGGAGGTATTGGGGTGAATCATAATGAGTTGCAATCCTTTGCTATGATCTTTAACTGTGAACTAATGCATTTGCCATTTTCATACTTAGGAATACTAGTGGGGCCAACATGAGAAGTGATAGAACGTAGAAGCCTATTATTTGAAAAAGAGAGAAAAATTATCATCCTGGAAACAAAAATCCACCCTTTCATCTATTCCATACTTTCTTTCTTTTTTCAAGTTCCAAAGAAAGTAGCTCAAATCATTAAGCACTTACAAAGGAAGTTTTTGTGGATCAGAGGACTGTAAGAAATTGGCTTGGATAAAATGGGAGACAATTTGCAAAAAGAAAGGCCATGGAAGATTAGGAATCAAGGATGTGAAGACATTTAATATAGCTCTTCTTAGCAAATTGCTATGGAGATCCTCTAAGGATGATGCTCTCTGGATCAAAATTCTTAAAGCTAGATATGGAGAAGATATTAGAAGCAGTCTTTGCCTACAACAAGGGAGGAAAAAGTCTTGGTGGTGGAAGGACATTATAAAGGTAACATCTGCAGAGGAAGTGAGAGCATGGTTTCTTTAAAATGTCAAACCTATGGTAGGTAATGAGTGTCTATTCAAATTTTGGGAAGGGAAATGGGGAAAGTTTGGAAAGGTGAAATTACTATTTCCTAAACTTTATGCCCTTTCTGGTGAAAAGGATGCCAAACCCGATGTGACAAAAAATGAGAATGGCGGTTGGAGTAGAGGAGAGAGTTACTTAGTTGGGAAGAAGGGAGTTGGAGATAGAGTCTTGGAAAGGGTGTAGCTAAAACAAGACTTGAAGGATGAATGATGGTGGGAGGTACATCATCGAATAATCTGGAATTCTCAGTAAAAGATGTATATGAACTAATTCAAGGGGAGCTTGTTGAATCTGAGCCTACCTCAAAATGTTTTTCATAGGATTTGGAAGTAAAAGATGTCTTCCAAAGTGTTAGCATTTGCTTGGAAGGTAGCAAAGGATCCTACAAAGGTAGAACTGACAAAGCAAAATATTGCTTTCTTAACCGGTAATGTTTGTCCAATTTCTCAAAGGGAATAAGAAATAGTGTCACATTTACTCTTCTATTGTAAACCAGTATATCTAATCTAGATGAGCTATTATCGATGGTTGGGATATACATATGCTTTATTATCACAATGTCTGGATCACCTATGGCAACTACTTGGAACTACTAAGTCAAAAAGAAAGAAGATAAGAGAAGTCCTTAGTATAATCTGCTTGGCTACGCTATGGAGCATCTGGTTGATTAGGAATTCCCTAGTGTTCAAAAGGGAATCTTTTTGTGTGGAAAAGGTGTGGCAAGATGCATTACAATGTTCTTAGTTATGGACAAAAAGTTATTATGCATTTGGTTCCTTTTAGGAGTGGTCTACCTAAGCTAAATATTGTTTTAGTAAGCTATGATAGGAATTTTTGGTTTAATGGTTTATTGGGATTTCTGTGATTTCTGGGCTTAATGGATTTTCCATGGTTGGATCAATGGGAGGGTTACTTTTTGATGGGGGCAATAAGATAAGTTTGTAACAAGATGTAAACAAAGCAGTGGAAAGAAATCCTCCTATCTTGCAAGAATCTATGAGAAGTGCTGACAAAAATATAATGCTAACCAATCACCACTCTTTTTGGAATAAAACACCAAGATTTTAACATGGTAAACCCCTCAAAGTAAGGGTAAAAATCACTAGTCATCCAAACCAAAGAAATAGCTCCATTATTATCAATAAAGAGTAAAAAAGAGTCTCAATCAAGTGTCAACAACAATACCAATGTCAACACCAATTTCAAAAAATAAAGCAATAAATTTACAAATAGAGAACAAGAAGATGAAAACCCCAAAAAACACTGCAGCCATATGAACTAAATATTTCCTAACTTAGACATCTTTTCAACAATCTAAACTGTCAGAATGAAAAAACATACATTCTGAAAATGCTGTCCAAAAATAAGCTCGATCCAACGGTGAACGAGTATGCAGTGATGAATTTACAGTTGCAGATGTGTGTAAAAATGGGAATACCTTTTATCTCTTCTTTTCTCTCAAAACAATTGGTGTGTTTCAGGAAAATCTCTTTCTTTATCTCTGTCTACTCTCTTGTGCCAAAACACCTTCTCCCCTTAGCTTAAATAAGATCAAGTGGACTTCTTAATTTGGGTCTTTTCTCCATATAGGAAGACAGCCCAATACCCAACACTTTTCTGTATTGTTTCTTTGCTTTGACTTTTTAATATGAGATACCTTATAGTCATTTCTTGTGACTAGGTAGTATCATCTTCTAATAAATAAAATTTTGTTTGTTAAAAAAAAAGAAACTGCATAAAACCAAATCAAATCGCTCACTATTAGTTGTTTTAGGAAATCCACAATATTAAAATTTGAGACAGAAAAGAAAATTGATGATTGTGAAAAGAAAACATTAATTAAGGTGTCTATTAGAAAGTTATAGGAACAGATTCAACTTAGTTCTTAAGCCCCGTTCGGGGTGGTTTTTGGTTTCTAGTTTTAAAATTTCTAAAAAAAAAATTAGTTTTAGTTTTAAGTTTTCAAAATTTTAAAAATAACATTGTTTTTGTTTCCAAATTTAAAACATTGGTTTCAAATCTTAACCAAAACACTAGTTGAAGGTAGCAACCGTTGAAGGTGACAATCAGTCATTGGCGATCGCGCAGTCAGAGGTGTGGTTGGTGACCGTTAGTCTGAGGTAGCTGCCGGTGACTGTTGGTGGAGGTGACGTTCGGTGACCGCTGGTCGGAGGTGGCAACCGGTGATCGCCGGTTGGAGGTGGCGGCCGGTGATCGCCGGTCAGAGGTGGCGGTCGGTGACCATTGGTGAGCGATGGGGGCCGGTGGCCGTTGGTCGGAGGTGGCGGCCGGTGATCGCCGGTCGGATGTGGCAGCCGGTGATCGTTGGTTAGAGGTGGCGGCCGGTGATCACAGTTGGAGATCGGAGGTGGCGGTTGGTGATCGGCAGTTGGAGGTGGTTGTCGGTGACAGCCGGTTGGAGGTGGCGATTGGTGACTGTCAATCAGAAGTAACAACCGGTGACTGCTAGTCGGAGGTAGGGCTGGTGATCGCCGATCGGAGGTGATGACCGATGACCGTCGGTGACTTTTGGTCAGAGGTGATGGTCAATGATGACAAATGACGTCAAGTAATAAATTTAAATAAAAACAGAAACAGAAATCTAAAAACCAAATTTTATTATTTTTAAAATTGAGTGAAAACTGTTTCAAAAATGACTAAAAAACCAAAACAGAACCATTTTTGCCGAACAGGTTTCTGTTTTCAAAATATATTTCAAAATAAAAAACCAGAAACTCAGAACCACCCCGAACGGGGCCTAAGCTACTAAAAAAAATACTTATTAGCAACTTTTGTTGAAGTTTGATGACATTACAAGATGAGTTGCTTAATTTTTTAGGATTTTGGATTTAAAATAATTAAAAATTTTAAATCCAAAAATATTTTTGTCAATATATTGAGAAAAAAAAGGATTCTCAAAGATTTAAAACAAGTAATATAATTATATTTGCATGTAATTAATTTTAAGGTCAATTTTATTTATTGCTAATAATAGAAATAAAATAAATTTAAACTATTTGAAGGTATTATGAAAGTAGTAGTTGTGAAACAAGACAATAAAAACTAGTTATTACAATTTAGTCATTAAAATAAGAGTTTAATTGGTATAGACTGTTACTGTAAAAGATTTTTACATCGACATTCAATCATGACTTTTCATTTATGTGACTTTTAAAGTAGTAATGAGTAAAATCAACAAATTTACCATGAATGAAGGGTTGTAATTGAATGTTAGTGTAAAAATCTTTATATCAACAGTGTATACCAATTAAATTTTTAAAATAATTATAAAAATTTGAAGTAAAACTTGTAAATATTTGTGTGAATTGCTTAGGAATAATGTGATGTAATAACTCATTTCAATTGAATTAAGAACTTAATTAATTGCAAACATTAAAATTACTTTTAAAAATAAGAATACCCTAAATTTATTTGCTACTTATAGTTAGAGTATGGGTGAAACTATATTTTAATGGGGCATGAGAAAAAAAGAACCTAATGATTTTTTTCAAAGCTGAATTTTTCCTGTTTGCTTTTTATTTACTTGTGTGTCTACCTGTGTGCAAAAGAAAAGAAAAGAAACTTTAAATATATGTATGTACATCTCTAAATCTAAAAAGTGGTTATAGAGTATTTAAACAAACATGTCATAAGAATACAATGTGAATCATATATCAGAAACACACTATTGTGTCTTAAAGCACCAACCTAAATCATACAGAGTTTAGTGATGTTAGTCCTATTCTTTCTCATCACAGAATTCTGTTTTGGAGTTTCTTGATTTCTCACATGCTACATTCATTTCTTTAGTTTTCCTTATATTTTAATTCCATGATTTATCCTAAGCAAGAAAACACTTATAGAGATCTACAATTTTGCACTCATTATGCAACACGTACCATAGACAATTTTAGTCAAATTACAAAAAAAAAAGTTGTTTCAAAATATTTCACTAGTTTAGAGTATGAAATTATGAATAATTTCATAATTTTAGGTGATAAAAAATAAATGGCACAAGGAGAGTTTTATGGAAGTTGAGGTTAACTTGATTACTCAATAATAAGCCCAATTACATACCCAACATGCCTTTCAAAGCCAATCAACAAAAATCACCACAAAAACTAGCACAAAATTAAGCTACTAAAATTAATGAACAAGTGAATGAAATTTGGAAGAAATTGAGCATTAATTTTTTAAAGGTTGTTTTTTTTAAGAACATGCTAAGATTTAAATAACATGTGAGACTCTAAGGACATAGGATCAAGAGTAAGCCTCTGTGATGCTCAATTTCCAATAGAGAAACAACACACTTTTATGGTAAAATAAAAGAGCTAAACAATGGAATTTAAATGACAATTAAAAGGACTAAACAATACCAAACTAAGACACAACGTAGGAGGATTAAAACTGAAAATAAATGACTCAAAATGACCAAGAATGTGACACAAAAACAGAGAAATAGGGACTGGAAAAAATAGAGAAATAGGTGCAGTAAAAATAGAGAAATAAAAGCATAACACAAAGCAAAAGGCACAAAATGCATACAAGGATCAAGACCACAATTGTGTGGCTTCTTTCACAAATTTAGCAACCTCTTTTTTAGTGGCTTGTGCCCTTTCTTCTCTTCACCCAACTGGTGACATAGGAATTCTGGATCAATTCCTAACATGTCTGCTGCAGACCATGCAAATAAGTCAACGTGGTTTCTAAAAACTTCAATTATTTTCCTTTTCAAGTTTTCTTGGGCTGAAGAGCCCACATGTGTCACCTGCTCAAGTTTTCTTCTAAGTTGAAAAGCTTCCACCTTCTCGATGGGCTCAACCCTTTATTCTTCCTTTCCTCGGGGATCTAAGTCCAGATTGAACTCTTCTCTGAATGCAGACACATTAATATTATTGGAATCTAGCTGCCTCTCATGTGTCTGTGATCTTAGGCTAACCAAATAGCATTCCCTGACAACTTGCTGGTCTATATGGATGGTTATTATCTTCTTTACTTCTAAAGGGAATTTCATGGCTAAATGAGGGGTGGACACTATGGCCCCAAGTTTGTTCAATGAGGGTCGTCCCAGCAAGATGTTATACGAGGTGGTAGCATGAATGACTATGTATCAAATTTGAATATTGGTAGATTCCCTTCCGTTGCCGAACTTAGTATACAAGTCAATACATCCTCTTGTGGAACATCTACTGAACTTAATTGATCTACTAATTTTTTTCAGACAATGCAGTTGACAACCTATATATTGATGACCGTAGGATCATCTTATTCAAGGTCTACAACTTGGAAGTCTTCATCTGTGAAAGTGATGTTCGACATTCTTGGTCGAGCATGTGGAACAATTGAATTGAAAGACCTAACTATTCGAGCATGCCTTTCCCTTGCCGAGGAGGTAGATCTTCCTCTTGCAAAACCTCCAACAATTGTGTTGATGGCTTTTTTGTCTTTGCTCTAGTTTTCTTCTCTTATTTCTCTTGACCTACTACAGCTATGACTTCTACGCCTATCTGTCCGTGAATGATAGTTACTACGATTTATGGGCTCAAAATAGTCCCTTCGGTAATAGCTTTGGTTTGCTTGTTGGGGGTGATCATTGTCCTTGTGGACGAAATATTTGAGATGTCCTTGTTTAATTAGGTCTTTAATTTTGTCTCTTAAGGCCATACATTCTTTGGTTGAATGTCCTTTGTTTTTGTGATATCTCTAGTGCTTGCTACTATCAGCACCTCTATGCGTATACACCCTTTTTAGCATGGTTAACAGTTTAACAGCTAACTCTTGTTCTAAGACTCTGGCCCTGGTGGTGTTGAGAGGGGTGTATTGGGTATATCTCGGTCCTTTTGGAGGTCTATCCGAATACAGATCCTCCTTGTTGTTGAAGCTGCTTTTTTCTTTGTCTTTTTGCGAACTACTTGTGACTTCAGTCTGGAGTTTTTGAAAAACAGTTAACTCTTCTACTTCAATGAAAGGTCTGGCCCTTCGTTGGAGTTGATACATGTCTAACGGTGGGAAGTGGATTAGGCTAGTAGAAAATTTTCCTGGCTGTAAATTAACCAGGAATGTGAGAAGTGCTACATCAGGTGGTAGGTTTTTTATGGTTAAGGTGGCTCATCCAAATCGATCTATAAAGTCTTGGGAAGGCTCATTTTTCTCTTGCTGAACAGTGGCTAAATCTGTGGATGTGAATCTATGTGCCCGAGATGTAGCAAATTGGGTTCCGAATCTCATAGATAGTGTTTGGAAGTTATTGATGGAATTCGGTAGGAGCTGGATAAACCAACTCAGAGTTTATCCTTTGAGTGACATAGTGATGCATGCCTCTCTTGATCTTTTTCTAGAGGTTTTCTTCTTTGGTGAAATGGTTTGTGGAGAGGTAAGAAGTGAGGTGGTTTTAGGCGCCACTTAAGGTAAGATAAGCCTAAGAGGGAAAGTTTTCCGCAAGGGATGGAAACCTTGATAAAAACCTAAGGAATTCTCAAAGAGAGAAGGGTCGACACTAAGAGAATTTTGGCCAACTCAAGATTTTTCCATTCAATAAAGTGTAAAAAATACAAGAGTGTGAAGGAGCACCTTTTTATAGAGGGAGCTAACCTCTTGGACAAGTCAAGAAGGAAAGGAAGGGCTAGGATTAAAAGGATTCATCCAAGGGAGGAGGATTGAAGCCTAAAGTCCAATCAACCCCCTCCATTAGATGAGAATTGGTGCCCAAGCTACCTCATCCAAGGGTCAAGATTACTCCTTTATTAGTTTTGGATTTTATTTAAGAAAAGAGGGTGTAGTTATCAAACTACCCCTTTATTTCCTAAATAAAGGCCCAAAAGCTAATCTTAACCCTTCTTATTATTAAGACATCTCCTAGAAAATTAAATGGACTAATACATGTCCAAAATAAAATCCTAGGTTCCTAAAAGAAAATTACAAGTAAATAAGTCATGGCCTGCATAACTTGATGGTCATATGGAGGTGAGATCTTCCTCCCTCTACTCTAGCCATGTCTTCTTCTATTCTCCTAGCCATGACCCTGGTGATAGGGCCCTTGCTTGGGGAGCATCACATAGGGAATATTTTACACAAGGTTGCTTGATCCTCAGTATACATTCCTACTTGTGTCATGAAAACGGCCAGATGGGCATCTGGGTCCGTGGTTCCATCATATTTTTTCCAAATTAAAATGCTTCCAGCTTTCTGGCAAAGGGACATCCATGATTTCAGGTGTGAAAGGGTGATGTGGCTGAACTTCTAGCATTCCGCCCAAGCATGGGGCATAAGGTGGCATTATTTGTACTGGGGTGGGAATAACATGTGTTAAGGGAGGCGTGAAGGGCGGTATGGTTTGAAATGAAGTGGGAATTTCTTTTTGAGGTTTCGGGGGAGTTAGATGGGTAGGCTAGTTATGGAGTGGCTCTTTAGATTGTCCATAGACGGGCCACTACATGATGGGGCAGCTGACTCTCCTTTTTGAGATTCTTCTTGCCTCTTCTTTCCACTGATCCCGTCTTCTCAAAAGCTACAATTTCGGAACTCAACATTCTCTCCCCGAAGTTCCACAATTTCTTCTCTCAGTAACTTGAGTATTTTGGTTACGCTATTTAAATTTACAACCTCTAGCTGCCAAGGTGTGTCTTCATTATTTGGTTGTGGGGCGCAACTCCATGGCTCTTAGTGATAGCCATACCTTCATAGTCTTGGTTGTGGAATCTAATTTTACTTTGTGCCCCATGGTGGACACCAAAATGTTCTTACCAAAAAATACCTGAGTACTATTCACGGCGAACTCTCCGAAATGTCTTTATCCAGCGGGTCTCTTGTTTATTTTGCTTAACTTTATTGGGAGTAACACTAATTAGTAATTATGCTAATCAGTCTCTTAATTAATTTGGTTAATTAATTTATTATAGGCGTAAGGTTTTTGACAAGGCCAAAATCCCTTGTATTGTTGACACTACTTCTTACTTTTAATGATGTCGTTTTACATTTCAGTTTTGATCATGGCGAAATTCGAAGTCTCTTGTGTCTTTCTTTTTGTTGGTGCTTTCAGTTTATGTTGCGAATCCAAAATCCTTTTGATCTTGATATCCTAGGAGCGTTTTGGTGTCTTATTTTGTTTTTCGGATTTCAATTATGTCAAAATCCAAAGTTTTTTTTGTCTCCCTGCTCTGAGGGTATTTAGGTCATTTTGGTTTTCTTCTTTCCTTATTATTATACACTAATAATATAAAAAAAATTTATATTATCCATGCATATTTATTGAATTTATTGTTGTACTATTTTATCTTTATAGTTTACATAAAAGTGAAAAGACATTAAGGCACATTTGTTATATGTCAATTGTAATACTCGAAATTTTATAAATTATTATGTAACTTATTGTTTATTATGTACAATAAATGCATATTAAATATATTTGATAATATTATAATTAATAAGATATGTGCTATTTAAAAAAATATATATATTCTAAGAAATTAAATAAAGGCTAATTAATAGATAAATAAGAGACTTACTATTATAGAAAAAAAAAATTTAATAGTAATATTAGTACTCTAATTAATTTGCATCTTATAAAAAAGAAAGACAAAGAAAAGAAATGATGAACGGAAAAAAATGACAAGTATATATATATATATATATATTGGTTGAAAGGTGAAGAAATGACGTAAGGAAGTAACGTTAAAAAAGAAGAAGAATGAAATGGAACAAAGGGGCGCAATTGAAGATCATTGTTGTGACAGTGATTTTACTTGAAAATAAATGAAAACGTGCAGAAAAAATAAATAAATAAAAGTTTGAGTAAATTTTTCGTAAGTTGGCGGTGGAGGTGATGTGAAACAATTTTCTAGAGTGTTATAGAGAGGCACTTGGATTAAAAAAAAATGAATGAAATGATTATTTCTATAAGCTTAAGCTATAAAAGAAAGAATTCTTCTAGACAGAAACATATATTATGTCACGTAATAAGGCGGTGATAGAAAGGGAAATTAGTTGGAAAGTCATTAATCTTCTAGGAGATATGATCAATAGAAATTCAATTGAAAATTGACCATTAGATATGGCGGTGGAGATGCATATAAAAGAGACCAATTTGTTTAAGTCGGAAGAGCGACCAACTAACTCCTTGCTCGGGTACGGAATTCAATGTTGTATTGAGAAATATATCTTACTTCCACTTAGGAAACAAATGAGAAGGTAGCTGGAGGGTTTTATGTCACCACCATGAAAACGACACACTGCAATAAGGAAAATAAATAAGAGTTCAATCAATACTTTTTGCCTTATTGGGGATTACCCCATTGAGGTTAATAAAAAGCACCGATTCCGATCAAGCTAGCACCTCCATACCAATACTTAACCTCAAGTTTCGGAAAAGAAAGAAGATCGATGTAGCCTATTTACTTCACAAGTTTCCCTCTTGCAACACAAACCTCATAGGCAAAGATAAAAGAGAAAGAAGTAAGGAGTAACAATCAGGGAAAACTTTTAGAAGAGAATTAACAAAGCTTTTAGAGAAATAGGTAAGGATCTTTTTATTTAATTTTATCTATGAAATTTGAATGATTTTAATTTAAAGTTAATTTTTGTGATTATATTAGTTTAAAACATATGAGTTTAGAAATTATGAAATTGTTGAATGCTGGTTGGATTTTGATAATAGTCAAAATTAACCTTGAAGTACTGAATCAAAATAATTTTCTAATTGTTTTTTTTAGTCAAAATTTGTATTTCATAAGTATTTTGCATCTCTTATAGAGATGTTATACTATTTGTAAACTTGGTTAATTTATTAAATTTTATAAATGAAATTAAATATCTTATTCATATTCAGACGGAATGTCTGATCCATATATATTTCCTCTTAATCTTAAGAGTTTGATTATGCAGGAAAATACTAAAGTGTTTAGCAGAGAATATTTGATGCAGCCAGAGCATTAGGATTTTGAGAAGATGCAGCCAGAGCATTAGGATTTTGAGAATATTTTAGAAGTCATGATATACTGAAATTACTATTTTATAAAACATGATATTTCTAGTTTATTTGTAATTTGGACAACTTCATATTTATTAATGTCACTAGTATTAATCCAATGTGTTTTTGTATAAAATTATTTTAATATATAAAAATAACATTTATGTATAAAACTAAGAAAATTAGAAACTAAATTAAATTTGTAAGGGGTTACATGTCAATCCATAATTTTAATGTAATTGTATTAGTGGCTGGATATTTCCATTCAAATTAAGACATTAAAAAAGTATAGTTAACAAAAAAATTATGAAATTTAAAATATAAAAAAGGTATTAGAAGGACATGGGAGCTTGAATAAAAAGAGAAAATAAAATAAAAATATATTAAATAGAGGTTTAGGATAGTTAAAGAAAAAATAAGTCAAATAAAAATGGAAATTATTTATGGATATCTTCTTCATGTATTGATGAGAAGCTATAAATCTGTAAAAAGAAAGAAAGAGTAGCTATAAACATAAACATTATTAGGATATACGATGAGAAATATATGAAAAAAAAAAAGAAAAACGAAGGAAAATAACATAAGTAATAGTCTAGGAAAAGAAGGAATAGATATTTATACAATTTTAAAATTTTTTTTAATATATTTTAAATACTTAACAATAGAAATTTTAAACTAAAAAATGAAATAAATCTAAGTAAAAAAATATTAGTTTTGTTTGATTTAGATTTTATAATTAATTTAATAAATCAAAATAAATTATACCATATTTATATTTTTTAATTGGTTTGAATTAATTTTAAATCCAAAATCTATCATTATAAGCCTTCCTTTTAATAGAAAAAAACTTATTTATTATTTTTATATAATATTTGTTAATAGCATAACTATATGTATAAGACACGAAATAGAAGAGAGAAGAAATGGTTAAATAAGGAAATGAGTCAAACAAGTAAAGTAAACAAATACGTTGAAACAACAACTCATAGACATACCAAAATCTTGTCGTACCAAAATGCTAATACTTTTCCAATGAGTAGTTAAAATTCTTTAAAAAATTATTATTTTATACTAATATTTTTCTAATGAATAATTAAAATTTATCGAAAATAAACCATTTCTCATGGACAAGCCAAAATCTCTTGTCGTACCAAAATGTTAATGTTATAACTCATACAAAATTAGACATAGCAAAATTTTGTCTATGAAAGGTACAATGAATTGCTCTCTCTATTCCATGACTATAGTTATTTAAAATTAATATACATCCATTAATAAAGTATTAATTAGTATATTTGTCGGCTAAAATGCACTTTTAATAACCCTTGTTTCATTGAAACTACCAACATTCATCAATACTCTCATACATAACAACATGTAATTCTCTATAAGTATTACATAAAACAATGTAATTCGGTACAAGAAAGTAATAAAATCACGATCCATAAATCGCGACAATTATACTAAAACCGTCCCATTTCAAAATTGCAACAATTAATGTTGCAGTTTTATAAAAAATTGTGACAATTGTCATAATTAATCGTTACTATGTCAATGAGATTTATTTTTAATTTAGATATTGTGATGGTTGAGATGAACTGTTACAATATTTTTATTTAAAAGCTACAAACAAGTATATGCGTTGAACCCTATTATCGTGTTTCACCCAAAAGGAAACACTCCATTTCCTATTCTTTGTCTTCCTAACCCTAACCACTCACCCTCATTCTCACTGTCGTAGCACCGCTGCTCGACTTCTCACTCTCACCCACCACCGTCTCAAGTCGCACTAACATAGCACCGCACTGTACCACACGTCTCACTCTCTGATAGGTCTTCTTCTTCTCCCATTCTCTTCCCCTAGTAACTTTCATATGTGTTGTGTTGTAAGCATTTTCCTTTTGTTGGACATTTAGATTTTCAAAAAATGAGTAGGATTCCCTTATTCAAGTGAACAGCTTCCCACCTTTTGACAAAGGTAATCTCTTTCACTGTTTTCTCATTTTGTGTTTAAGTGAGTGACCTTTTCTGTTTGAATTTCGACCTTATTCACAGCACCGTATTTTATTCATTCAGCTAAATTACTCACTTGACTTGTCTAAGTATGTTAAAACTTGAAAGATGTTATTTTTATTTTTGTAGATATATTGTTTGATAGAAGGTCTGTGTGTACATATATTTGTGCCCTAGAGTAGGCTTTTTGTAGATATATTCATTAGCACCATATTTTGTTTTGTTTTCCACTGCGAATGATTGGTTAATTAGTTTTCCTTGCTTGCTTGTGGGTCCTTCCTTTATCTTTGTTTATTTTACATTTTTATCATATCTACATTTTTTTTCATGTTATGAGACTTCTTTTTTCCTTTTTATAAAATTAAGCTTTGGGTTATATATTTTGTTTTTGTGAATTTTGTTCTTGCTCTCTGCTAGATTGGGATATGAATTTTAATTTTTTTTTATGTATTGCCTTGTTGTGTTTTGTGCTCTATTAGATTGGGTTATGTATTTTGTATTTTTTTTAAAATTTTAATACAAACATCTAATAAACTGTTTAGAAAACGTTTGAAAATTCTGTGTAATGAGGAAATATGTTTTTTTAATGATACATGTGGTATTTCTTGTTAATGTATACCTAGGCACACTAAGCTAAACATTTTGGCCCTGTTACAAGCACTTTATTTTATAATTTTTATTAAATGACTAAAAACATAAAACTTGGCACTCTGCGCTCACTCCACACTAACAATACATATGACTAGCAATCCTTCATGTAATTGGACTGCCCTTAGTCACCATATGTTGCAAAACTTGGGCCTTTTTAGCTCTTGCTTTTGTCATGGTCCCTCCTATTCCTTGTATTGGGTCTTGGCCATTCTTTTGGTCTTTGGTCTAGTCTTTGATGTCCTCATTAGTGGAAGACTAGGAAATGGAGGTGTAGTAGGCGCCACTTCTACAACGTAGGAGATAAACCAAGAATGGAGCTAGCCACAAGGGAATGAACCCTTGATAATAGCATGGAGAACTCTCACAAGAGTGAAGAGAACATAAACACTTTGTAAGAAGAAGGGCTCTCAAATTTAGAGAAGTATTTTCATTCAAAATGAGTAGAGAAATACCTTTTGGTTTCCGAGGAGGATCATATTGAATATGATTCTTCCCATAAGGAAGTAGAAGTTGAGGTTTTGCCCATTACCATTGAGCACAAAGAATAATAACCTCAAACTCTGCTTGTAGATGAGGCCATTATAGCTGAACATGAGATTGAGCCCATGACATTGGAGACTCAAAATCAATCTCAAGTTTAACCTAAAGAGACTCAAAAGGATAAGGCTTACTTAGCATTCCTTGATGAGTGCACTAATGCACCTAGTATAGCCTCTCCACCTTCTTCTAATCATATGGGAGACTCATACTTATTGCATTGGGCCTAGTTTGGGGAGCTGCTATGTGAAGGCCCCTGCACTACCTCCACTACCCCAAGCTTGAGGAGATATCTAATAGACCCCTCACTCTCCCAACCCTCTAGGGTCTACACATGCTAATATTTTGCTTATCTCTTTGCGGGATTGAAAGAAAAGGAAGAAAGACCTCTGGATTTAAGGTCAAATACTTTTCAAGGGAAAGGAGTTGATGCATTGCTCCCTAGCAAGGGACCTTGGCTAGGAGGATTAAAGAGGGGGCATGACAAGGAAGGAGCTTCATGAAGACCTTAGGGCCAGTCTCAATTTTATGTAAATAAATTGTGTAGTTTTAGTAGTTTGTTGAGTGAGTGTCATTTCGTAATTTTAGGCCTTGTGTTTTGGCCTATAGCTTTTATTTTCTCTAGGAGTTGCATTTAGTCTCTTTAGTGGAGTGTTTTAATTAGTTGTGTTTGGCGTAGAAGGATTTGGATGTGTGGTTATTCATTTCCACACCCCTAATTGTTTCTAAAACCCATCTAACCAACACATGAAACATGTAGGAGACATATGGACCCCCTTGTTCCATCATAAGTGGTGCCACATCACCTTTCTCTCTCGTACATGGCTTTTCTTGTTGCTTCTTGTTTGAATTTGAATTTTAGAAGTGCCATGTCACTTTCCTCCAAAATTCAAATTAGAGGGAGCATATATCCTATTTTTTAGGGACTTTTTTGGATCTTTTCCCTTTATTTTCCTTAACCCCTTGAACGTCCAACACTCCCCCTCCCCTTTATAAATAGGCTCTCACTCATTCTTGTATGGATCTTTGATCATTTGAATGAATTTAGACATTTGTGACAGACTTTTGAGTCTTTTTCTCTCTTCCTTTTGAGAGTGCTTCTATGGGTTTTATCAAGGGTTTCTTCCTTTGTGGCAAGCTTTTACAAACTAGACTTATCTCTACCTAGAGTGACACCTCCATCATCATCTTCTTCCTATTCATTCACACCTTCTTGCACCATTGGAACTTCTTGAAGCAAGATCCTAGGAGAAGCAATCCAAGATTGCATCACATAGTTATTATGTACATGAATTTAATAGACCACATGTTTTACATCTCATATAAATCCTAATGTGTTTCAAATTATATCTCAAAATAAAAAAAAAATCATTTTAAAAGAACCACTTTGACTCACTTCAAAAACATAAAAGACAAAATTGAATTTTTAAAAGATAAAAAAAAAACTAAGTGTAATAAAAAACAATGCGTTGTAGCCTAAATGTTTTATATAAGTGTCAAATAAATTACTCTCTACTATCTTCATATTTTAAAAATAGAAACAAAGTTTAATCTTGTTTTTATCTCAACCTTTACTCCTCAAATATTTAACTTGTTTTAAAAAATTTGAATTTCAGTCAACAATAAATAAAGTATTATATACAGAGAGGAGAGGTAATTCACTTAAAAAAAGTATCAGCAAAATAAATTCTTTTATATATATATATATATATATATATATATATATATATATATAAACGTAATATATCTCTAATTGTTAAGATATATGAAACAGAGGAAGAGAGATATAATATTTACATTTTTAGAAGGTGATTACAGAAAATTTCACATTTTGAATTTATTATAATTAGGAAGGAAAAATGCAATTTTTAAATATGAGGAAAGAAGATTGTAATTTTCATAATGATCATGGGGAGAGAAATATGATTTATTCTTATAATTATCTTATTTATTTTTTTTTTAAAAAATGATATTTTAGGAAGTACTAACAAATATTAGGAGTTCAATTTATATAACTTAAAATATTTGTCCTCTTATTAATTTAATAAAAACTTACTATATCCTAACATTAAATTAATGAATAGGATAATGGAATAAAATAATTAAATTTTATTAGCTTAATTGGTTTTATACTCTCTGCATATAAAATATTAAAATAAATTCAAACTTTACTAAAATATTAACTTATATAAAGATATATTTTGGGGTTACATGTTTTTTTCTAAAATATTATTTACGGTATTTCTTTTATAGTCGTAATTATTATTAGACGTTAATAGATATATTGTTAAATATTTTAAGTGTGAACCTATCAAAAGTCATGGATGATATATAACTTTTAGTTTAATTTTTATGTACCTACGGCTTAAAAGAGTTTTACATTAATGTTAAATAATATAATTTTATTTATATAACTTTTAAAGTATTAATTGATAAAGTTAATAAACTTTATCACTTTATTTACATTAACATTAAAGTATTAATTGTTAGTGTAAACTCTTTTATCAATTAATACTGATTAAACTCTTATTATAAATATCAATGTTTTTAAAATCAGATCAATGATAAAATCGGTAAAAATATTAGTTAACGGTTTATTGGTTCAATCGTTATTCAACTAGTGTACTATAGTGTTTTTATTAAAATAGTATTTTTATTATTAATGTAGTATAGTGTAATATCTCAAATTTTCAATATTTTTTACACTACTAATCAAGTAATAATCTACTTTTAATATAATATACAATCCAAAAACTAGAGAATAAATTTTTTCATCATAACACAATCAATCTAACATCATACACTTTTCTTGTATTAAAAATTTCAAACAAAATATAACAATCATATAAACTTAATAGTGCCTCTAAATTCGAATAACAATATTTCTACAAAACTCTTTTATATACATACTCAACAACAAAATAATATCCGTTGAGACTTCCAGTCTCAATCTGAAATACTTCACTTTAGAGCTTCCTGCCACTTTGCATCATCATTATTATTTGCTCCCGTGCAAAGGATGATCATCACATTCATACAGAAAACATAAATAGTACAAAGGTAAGCATAAGATAAAAAACATACTATTATTATATTGTAATTATGCACTCAGAAGTGTAATCAACCAATCAATCACCCTTAGGTTCCATCTGAACATAATTACTCACAACCAATCAATCACACTCATGCTCCACCTGAACATAAGCACTAACATTCAATCAATCACACTTATGCTCCACCTGAACATATAACAATCAATCAATTCGACTTATGCTCCACCTAAACATAAGCACTAACATCCAATCCCCTGAAACTTATGCTCCACCTGAACGTAAGCACTAACCACTAATCAATTGACACTTTCTGGAAAGACTTACTACATTGAATTCAAATACCAAGGTAGGCTCATATGACTTCCCCCACATTGGTGGTATCTGGTACATATCTAACTTATCCTATAACCAATTGAAGTCTGAGCATACTCATTGAATAACCAATTTATGTTTGGTGTATCACGGCTTGAAATAGAACCTTAACACTACATTACGTTGTTATCCGAGTATATTCTGTGGCGTATCACTGCCCGACACAGGGACCTAACACCAGTGTATTATAGCCTAATATAGGGCCCTCACACTACATCATCACCCAAAACAGGGCCTTAGCATTAGGATCACTCAAACCTATCCACCTCCCTAATTCAATGCATCACCTCAAGAGCTTTGTTACCTCCTCGTAATAGTCCATAACACAATTCATTAATACTCTTTAATACTTTTTATTAACGAATTACAATATCCAATCATCTACAAACACAATTCCAACAACTCATCATTCGCAAATAGTAAACAATTTCACATATTACTCAAAGCATGCATCAACTCAACGCATCATCATACATTTAATACAACACCTCATCATTATGCATTTATAACTACATTCATGCTATCTCAAATAGCTCATTCATACCATCAAAATATACACTATCATACATAGCTCAATAATACAATTAACATGCATGTTATCCCAAATATCTCAACTATGAAATCCAAATATATGCTAACTCAAATAGCTTAAATCACAATTAATATATAGTAACTCAATCAACTCACATCACAATCAATAAATACACTAACTCAATTAACTCACGTCACAATCAATAAATATGCTGACTCAATTAGCTCAAATAAAAATCAAATACACACTATCTTAAATAGCTCAAAACACGATAAAATAAATGTTATCTTAAATAGCTCAAAATATGATTTAACACATGTTATCTAAAATAGCTCAAACCTTTCAACTACCAAATCACTAATCTATTGAAAAAAATCAACAAAAGAGCTTCCCTTATTCCTTTACCTATTTTTTGTCCAAAAGCCGATTAAAATAGAAGGGGAAGAATCAACCTGAAGAAATTACATAGGAGCTTGACAAGAATCCCAATTTCAATAGGGAGCAAAGAAAATTAGAATTTCGAAAGGAATATTCTTTTTAACGAAAACAAAAAGATTGAAAATGATCGGATATAGGTTTAGAAAACTATTATCAGACATACCTATATTGATCACCTCTCAAAATTAGGAGAAATCGAAGAGACAACGTCAAATTCCGTCGGCTTGAAGGCCACCATGCAGAGGAGAAAAGATTGGAGGTGTAACCCCCCTTTTGATAACGTACTTTTCAAAAACTTCTCGAAACTCAACTAAAACTTTTACTTTTGCATCAAACTTGCCCAGATTATCCTTATTGTTCAGAACAAAATATTTACATCCAAATACCCTTAGGTGAGAGATATTTGGTTTTCTACCTTTAAACAATTAATATGGTGTTAATTTCAAAAGTGGACAGATCAGAATTTTGTTAAGAACATAACATTGCAGTGCTCATAACATCAGCCCAAAAGTACTTGGGCATAGAATTTTCATTGAGCATTGATCTAGTTAATTCAATTAGAGATCTGTTTTTCCTTTCCACCACCCCATTCTGTTGTGGTGTTTTGGAAGCAGAAAAGTTTTTATCAATGCCATGCTCTTCACAAAATTTCTCAAACTCCTTATTTTTAAATTCAACACCATTGTCATTTCTCAAGGACTTAATTTTCAAATCTTTTTCATTTTGGATGCTTTTGGCAATTTTAAGTAAAGCATGGAATGCATTATTTTTGGAAGATAAGAAAGCTACCCATGTGAATCTAGAATAATCATCAATTATTACCAACTCATATAAGTTTCCACCTAGACTTATATTTCTATAAAGACTAAATAGATCCATGTGCAAAAGTTCAAGTGGTTTAATGGTAGAAACTGAATTAATGGAATTGAAAGATTTTCTAAACTGTTTTCCCTTTTGACATGCATCACAAATGCCATCTTTAGAGAACTTTAAGTTAGACATGCCTACTACAATATTTTTAGATGCAAGTATATTCAATTGACCCAAATTGATGTGCGCAATGCGTATATGCCAAAGTGATGATAAATCATCTTTGGATGATAAACATGTGATGTTTGATGCAATGTCAAGCATATAGATGTTATTCACTCTCATACCAACAAACAAAAAATGATTTGAAGCACACTAATAGTGCAACACTCATTATCAAACTTGATGTGACCATGCCTAGCCAAGGACCTATCACTAGGGCCATGGCTAGAAGGATTGAAGAAGACCTAGCCCTTGCAGACAAAGGAAGACTTCACCTCCTATGGAGAGTGAAGATATTAGGCTAGGGACTTTAGTTAATAAAATGTAATTTTCCTTTATTTTAATTTTGAGGAGCATTAAGAATTTAATTTGGGACATGACCTTAGAAAGGATCCTGTCATACAATTGATTTATACTAAGCAGATCGAATTTGAGATCATCAACAAGTAAAACAACATTAATCTGAATAGAGTCTTTGTTACCAATGCTTCCAATACCAAGGATTTGACCTTTATTGTTGTCTCCATAAGTGACAAAACCACCTATTTTTGGTTGTAGGGATATGAACTTGCTTTTATCTCTCGTCATGTGCCTTGATCATCCACTGTCTAGGTACCACAAAGACTTCTTTGCTTTAAGGTACACTTGCAAAACAAGTTGATTGCTCATTTTGGCACCCAAATGGAGTTAGTCCATTTGGATTAGTAAAAAGTTTGGATCCTTTGGGAACCATATGTATTTCCCACTTGGAACTCCAATCCTCCTAATAAGGCAATTATAGGTAATATGTCTTTTGTGAAAACAGTAATGACAAGAGACATACAACCTATAAGATTTTCTAGAATTGAAAGAATTTTTGAAAGCGTTTTCTTGGTGGTATTATGAGCAAGACAAGCTTTTGAAGTTATGCCATGTTGTTTTCCCAAAAGAGCATCAAGGTTAACACTCCCCGTATTGAACTTAGAAAGTGCTTTTGTAAGATAATCCACTTTACCTTCAAGCACTTTACAGTTAGCACAACTAGGGATGAAGCATGATTGTAATGAGAAATGGTTTTTAATTTCAAATTTTCATCTTTTAAAACTTCCATTTCTTTTTGCAAGTCATTTATGCTAGCTTCATATGTCTTGATCTTCTTTTTGAAACCAATATTGAGGCGACTTATTCTTTTAGCCTCACCATACAATTCAACAAAAGCTTCTTGGAGTTGGTCATAACCACAATAAGAAGAGTCAAATTCAAAATCACTTGCCTATTTCTCTACTTTGGCTTTAGTCATCAAGCAGAGATTAGCTTCTTTGTCACTTTCACTTTCACTTGAGGAAGTGGTGAAGGCATTGTCTTCCCAAGAAATGTAAGCCTCCTTTATCTTGTTCTTTCTGAATTTTGATCCAAGCTCTTCACTGTTTTGCTTTTTGGAAGGACAATTAGCTTTCATGTGATTTGTCTTACCACATTAAAAGCAAGTGAACTTTGGAGGAGTTGTATTTCCTTTCTTTGATTGCTTTCTGCCACTTGAGAACTTTTCTTTGTTGTTGTTATTCTTCATGAACCTTTTAAATTTCCTTACCATGAGACTTATGTCCTCAGATTCTAAAGATTCACTCTTAGTGCCTTAAGCATCACTTGATTGTTCATGAGCTTTTAATGCTAAGCCTTTGCCTTTCTTTTCCTTCTGCTCTTCTTCTGTCATTCTAGCCATATCCATCTCATAATCCCTGAGTTTTCCAAAGAGTTCAGCATTTGGCATGGTAGCCAAGTTCTTTCATTCAGTGGTTGTTGTCATGGTGGGTTTCCATTTACAGTTGAGAGATTTTAGTATCTTCACATTCAACTCTTCTCTCTCAAACAAATTTCCAAGTCTCTTCAGATGATTGATTATATGTGTAAACCTTTTCTGTACATCCATGATTATTTCACCTTGATTCATGCGGAACATCTCATATTCTTGGATCAAGGTATTCCTTTTAGCCTGTCTTACTTCAGGTGTACCTTCATGGGTGACTTGGATTAGATCCCACGCTTCCTTAGTTCTATTGCATGATGATACCCTAAAAAATCATCACTATTCATCATTCTCAGCATGTTTTATTTCATTAGTGGTCCACAATTCATATGATTTTTCAACTATTTGATTTTCAACCATATATGTAGGAATTTTACAATCGGTTACTACAACTTACCAAATGCCTCTGTTTACAAACTCTATAAAAATCATCATTCTTACTTTACAAACAACATAATTTTCACCAATGAATAATAGTGGTTTGTTAATAGAGGCACCTCACTAAAAGGTAGTTGATTCCCCGACATTTTCAAAGAAAAAATATGGATCGATAAAATCTTAAATATTTCTCTCTTGATGCCAATTGTTGGTCCTGAGGGGAATCTAGAAGGGGGGGTGTTGAATAGATTCATCAAATTATTTTTCAAAAATTTCTATTTAACAATATCAGAGTATTTTAAAAAATAACCCCTTTTAGAAAATTTCAAAATCTACCTTTTTTTACAAAAATGGGTTTTCAAGAATTCAACCCTAAAGGTAAAAACCAATTAATTCAATTCCTCCAATAATGATTTCAAATAAAATAGGTGAGAAACTTAGCAATAATTATATTTCAAGTAATTCGGAATCAAAATGATAAGGTAGAAAGAAAAAAAATCAAACCCACAAAATATGGGTCAAAACCCAAATTTAAACTCAAGCAAATGAATAACAAGAATATCATTCGCAGCAAGAAAACTTAATGAATCAAATATAGCTACAAAACCCAGTTGTTAGTACTCCAAGAATTCAATAAAGACTAAAATTAAAGTGATTTATACTGGTTCAGTTCAACTGACCTACATCCAGTTTACAGACTTAGCCTTCTGCTAATCTGCTTTCCACTAAAATCTCAGTACATGCACACCATACATACATATTTTAATCCCAGAAAGATTTAAACCACAAAAGAAGAGGCTTCCTCTTGCACCCCACAAGAGTTTGCTACACTGTGTCACCCCGCCACTCACAATGCCTCACTTGCAACACCCCACTGCAAGATTTCCCAACAATCTCAAGAACACCTCAAGAGATTGGTAACCTTGTACAAAAACATAAATAAGGGTATAGAAAAATATCACCTGATGTGAAGAATACCCAAATGGAAAGATCAACACTCTATAGAGTCTCTTCCTTGAATCTTGAAATTGAAGCACTTTCAAACCATAAAAAAATGGGTATGAATCTTGGAGAGAATTCTTAGAAATCGTACAAGAGAAACAAGTACTTGATTGGATTGATCAAAAGTTGTTAAATCTATTTTCAAAAATACTTTTATATCAGTTTTGATGTAGGGCAATCGATTACCCACTTGATTACCTGATATCCTGCATAAAACTGGTCCAAAGTGCTTGTTCTCGGGGGTAATCGATTACCACATAGAGCATCAATTCCTATTCTAAAAAATTTTCACAGGGTAATCAATTAACAATTTTAGGTAATTGATTACCTTACCTAAAAATCCATTTTTGAAGCTGTTTCAGCACAACCCATCCTATATAATCTATCCAAAACCATCTTAAACACATTCTCAAGCTATCTAAAACACACAATACAAGTACCGCACCTAATGTCCAACTCTTCTCCCCACACTCCTAGCTCTATAAATTCATACCTTCTCCTCTTGTACCAATGAATATAGAAATTTCCTTGTGAGTTTTCTTTCTTGAGTGTCTGAAATTCTCCTTGTTAAGAGTTCTTTCTAGCTTCTAGCAAAGGCTCCTTCCTCTGTTTCAAGCATCAAGCATGGCTCATCTCAAGTAGTGGCGCCATTTCACTACCATCTTCTTCTCTTCCCATCCCCATTTCTCACGGATCAAACATCTTAGAAGAGGATCCAAGGACTAGCACCAATGGAGGTTGCATCAAGTGGTATCTAGAGCCATTCTTCTAAGAGGTTCATCTTATCACTTGTCTTCTTTATTTTCATTGTTTAGTTTTCTACAATTGACTTCTCCTTCATCTCAACTCTACTTAAATTTTTAGAGCTTCTGTGTTGCGATGTTTAATTTCCTTAATGTAGTTTATTGTGTTTACTAGTTTTGTAGTTCTAAAATCCTATGCTCATTGATATGTTGAAGAATGTGTTCGGTTCATTTGATCTTATTCCATGCTTTGAATTGATTAATCCATTTAGTATCTTGTGGTTTTCGCTTTCTCGCTTGAGTTTGTTGATCCTTGCTTGAAGTGAGCTACCTAAGAAGTTGTGTGCTCTAAATCCACATGGCTGTGGCAAATTCCATATAGCTGTGGTCACTAGCTCTGGTCTCACATCTTGCATTTTCCTTGCTTCATTGTTTATGTTCTGTTTGCTCTGTTTTTAGGTGCAATTTTTTCAATTTTACTCCAAAGTCTTTGTCATTTAGAGTATTGTGTAGTCCGTATTTGTCTTAATATATTTTCCTTAGGTTTTACCTCTTCAATTTTTTTCTAAAGAGTGTATTGATCTACTTCTTAAAATTGAGCCTCTAAGATAAGTTTTCTTCTCTTGTTCTAAGTCTCATAAGAAGTTTCATATGCTTCATGAATCAAGCATGTTGATGCATGCACGCCTAGCATGAGCTTGAACTAGACTTGGATGAAGCTTCAAGGAGCTTAGTTTAGGACATGTTACATTTAATTGTATTCATTTAACCATTTTTAGGCTTGTATAAGCACCCTTAAGTCATTAGGATTTTAGGGGTGTAGTTAGTTTTATTTCCAACCTTGTATTTTGGCCTATAGGTTCTATTTTCTTTAGGAGGTGTAATTAGTCTCTTTGTGGAGTGTGTTAATTAGTTGGGCCTATCTAGGATGCATTTGGACATGTTATTCATTTCCACACCCCTAATTGATTCTAAAACCCTTCTAACCAATACATGAAGCATGTAGGAGACATGTAGCCCCCCTTTGCTCCCTTGTTTCACTCCACATGTGCTTTCTCACTCTTACTTGGCTGATTCTTGTTGTTTCTTATTTTAATTTTAATTTTGGAGGTGCCATGTAATTTCCCTCCAAAATTCAAATTCAAACAAGAGGGAACATAGATCCATATTTTTATGGTCATGTTTGGATCTTTAGTTGGATTAAATTAGTGTTAATTGAGCACATGCTAAATTAACACTGAATTAAGCCAAATAACCCTTGTTTAAGCATATTGGATGTTCACTTAGGAGCTTTAGGCTAAAATCCATAGCTTGCTCTATAAATAGAACTTTACACCTCATGTAATCCTTTAACACTCATTTTGAATGAAATTGTATGATGCATGCCTCCCTTGATTTTTTTCTAGAGGTTTTCTTCTTTGGTGAAATGGTTTGTGGAGAGGTAAGAAGTGAGGTGGTTTTAGGAGCCACTTAAGGTAAGATAAGCCTAAGAGGGAAAGTTTGCCACAAGGGATGGAACCCTTGATAAAAACCTAAGGAATTCTCAAAGAGAGAAGAGTGAACACTAAGAGAATTTTGGCCAACTCAAGGTTTTTCCATTCAATAAAGTGTAAAAAATACAAGAGTGTGAAGGAGAACTTTTTGATAGACGGAGCTAACCTCTTGGACAAGTCAAGAAGGAAAGGAAGGGCTAGGATTAAAATGAGTCATCCAAGGGAAGAGGATTGAAGCCCAAAGTCCAATCAATCCCCTCCTTTAGATGAGAATTGGTGCCCAAGCTACCTCATCCAAGGGCCAAGATTACTCCTTTTTTAGTTTTTGGTTTTATTTAGGAAAAGAGGGTGTAGTTATCAAACTACCCCCTTATTTCCTAAATAAAGGCCCAAAAGCTAATCTTACCCCTTCTTATTACTAAGACACCTCCTAGAAAATTAAATGGACTAATACATGTCCAAAATAAAATCCTAGGTTCCTAAAAGAAAAAATTACAAGTAAATAAGTCATGGCTTGCATAACTTGATGGTCATATGGAGGTGAGATCTTCCTCCCTCTACTTTAGCCATGTCTTTTTCTATTCTCCTAGCCATGACCTTAGTGATAGGGCCTTTGCTTGGGGAGCATGCATCATTGTCTTTCTCTAAATTTGAGAGCTTTTCTTCTTCTTAGAGAGTGTTCATGTTCTCTTCCTCTTTGTGAAGAGTTTTTCATGCTATTATCAAGGGTTCTTTCCCTTATGGTTAGCTTCACTCTTAGCTTATCATCTACATAGTAGAAGTGGCGCCTACCTCCACCAATAGCTTCTAGTCTTCCACCTCCATTTCAAGGCTCTTCAAGGACCTCTAAGAGTAGATCTTAGGCAACATTTTCTCCTTGCTCAAGAATCTTCAAGCATGGATTGGGAGGAATGCATCAGCTTTTATGATGGGACTCCTCCCTTATGGCAAGCTCCTCCACCTTAGGTTTATTTCCTCTTGAGTGGCTCCTCCACCTCCACTATTTGTCTTCTCTGTCCGCCATTTCTACTTAGTGGAAGAACCTTGGGAGTAGATCAAGGGCAATGCACGTAATGAATGTATCATGTCTTCTCTTTCTTAAGGCTTTTCTCTCTTACCAGAGTCTTCTCTGTTTGCTCTTTATTTTCCCTTCCCATTTTTGCAAATGAACTCTCTTATTTATAGGAAAAATCAGATTATGCTCGCTAAGCGAGCTTTGGTTGCTAAGTAATCGCCCAATGTATTTTGGTTATCGCTAAGCCACCGTTAATATTTTTGTCTCCCATTGCTGATGCAATCCTACCTATCAAGGGCCCTCTCACTAGGGCAATGGCTAGGAGGATTGAAGAGGACTTGGCCCGGAAAGACTCATCAAGACCCCAGCTCATGATGGAGATAGATATTTTAGGCCATAGTCCTTAGTTTTCCTCTTGTAAATATTAATTAGCTTTTAATTCCCTTTTAGGCCTTGTATTTTGGCCATTTATTTTAGTTTCTAGAGTTTAGGGTGTAATTAGCTTAGGAAGGGAGGTGAGGGGAGTAAAGGGCCTAATAACACAAAGGAGTGTGGATCTCTTTCCACACCCCCTTGATTAGGCCGTGACACTCCCTAGCTTAAGGCTAGGCACCACTTTTAGTGGGCCTAAGAGGGATTAGTGCTCCTAATACTAATTAGGCCCAAGTCCCACATTGCCTAGTTTTGAGTGCCTTGCTCCCTCTTTGGGCTATAAATACACCTAGTCTCTCTTGTACAAAACAAACTTGATTGAATGAAGTAAGACTCTTTTTGAGCAATTTATTCTTGAGTGTCATTGAGAATCCTCTCTCTTGAGGAATCTCTCCCTTAAAGCTTTTATTAAGGGACCTCTCCCTTGTGGCAAGCAACATAAAATTTTTTGACTCATCTTTCTCCTAGAAAGTGGCGTCAACCCTCTCCTATTTCTAACCTCTCCATAATCCATTTTCGTAGAGGAAGGAACCTTGGTTGAAGAGATCAAGGGAGTGCATCATTTGGTATCAGAGCCATCTTCATGAAGGTTCATTTCCTCCTCCTTCTCCTTAGTTTATGTGTCTTTCTTTAGTTTCTTTTTTCTGCAGTTTTTATACTTTATTTCTTACTTCCTTTATTGTCATTTAAATTCCTTATTGTCTTGAAGTTTATGTTTTAGTTCTTGCAATTTTTATTTCCATGTCTTTATTGCTTTCGAGATTCAATTTATTTTGTTCATTTCTATTGAATCTTTGTGTGTTTTCTTTAGGTTTGTTTCTTTAAATTTCTGCCCATCTTTTTAATTTTTCCTTATTCTAGTGCTTAACCTAAGAGGATCATAGTAATGACTTCACAAACTTTGTGAAGGAAGCCACACAATTGTGGTTTTGATCCTTGGATGCACTTTTGCTTCTTTCATTTAGAGTTCTTGCATTTTAATTCTATTTTCCTGTACCTTTTTCTCTAATTTTTTCCTGCACCTATTTCTCTATTTTTTTCAGCCCCTATTTCTCTGTTTTTGTGTCACATTCTTGGTCATTTTGAGTCATTTATTTTCAGTTTTAATCCTCCTACGTTGTGTCTTATTTTGGTATTGTTTAGTCCTTTTAATTGTCACTTAAAATCCATTGTTTAGCTCTTTTATTTTACCATAAAAGTGTGTTATTTCTCTATTGGAAATTGAGCATCAAAGAGGCTTACTCTTGATCCCATTTCCTTAGAGTCTCACATGCTATTTAGATCTTAGCATGTTCTTAAAAAAAAAAATCTTCAAAAAATTAATGCTCAATTTCTTCCAAATTTCATTCACTTGTTCAATAATTTTAGTATCTTAATTTTGTGATAGTTTTTGTGGTGATTTTTGTTGATTGGCTTTGAGAGGCATGTTGGGTATGTAATTGGGCTGATTATTGAGTAATCAAGTTGGCCTCAACTTCCATAAAACTCTCCTTGTGCCATTTATTTTTTATCACCTAAAATTACTAGTTCATATTAGGTTGCTTTGTTTCTTAATTTTGCACTTTTGTATATCAATTATGGTGGCCATTTTCTATCCTTTGTTCAAGCATTTATGATTCTTTGACTCCTCACCGTATTTGCTTCAAAATTCTGTTAAGAGGTGTAGCAAAATTGTATAAAAAATAGAAATTAAAAAGAAAACAAGTGAAAAAAAAAACGTGTTAGTAAAAAAAAATTTGTTAAAAAAAAAAAAGAAGTGAAAAGAACAAAATATCTTTAGTGCACCTCATATTGTCCTAATTACTAAAAGGAGTGATTTAAAAAAAAAATTATTGAATCTTGCTTGAACATACTTGCATATAATTTGGCCATATTGATTTTAAATGATGCAAATGATTGAAACTTTTGAGTCATTTTTTTTTGTTTTTGTAGTCCATTATATTCTAGGCCCATTCTAGGAATTTCTTTTGTGTACCATCTTTCTATCTACACCATTTTTACTTGCTTGTCTTCTTTGGTTGTCTTTGTGTTTGTCTAAATAATTCTTTCCACTTGGATGTTTATCTCCCTTTCTTGAGTTTTCTTTTCATGTTTTTTTTTATTGTATTGCACTCTCTTGGTTCCTCCTTGGGTGCGCCACTTTGTTGAAGGAAAATAAAGGTCAAACCAAGCTTTCCACAAGGGAAACATCTTGAGGTGTGTTGAAGCAAGCTAAGGAAGAGGTTCATTCAAGGGAGCAACACCACTTTGAAAGAGACAAACACTTGGAGTAGAGAGCAACTTCAAACATCAAGCCTTTTGTTTCTTTTTGTTTAATTGGGTGTAAATTTTATTAAGACCATTTTAATTGAGGTGTTGGATGCCCATAAGGGTCACCTCTTTGATTGTAATAATTTTTTAGTTTCTCGTTTAGGTGGGAGAAGGAATTGGTACCCCATCTCTCCACCTTAGGTGCACGCCTTTAGATCCTTACCTTTGCTTTAAATTTCTTTTATTTGCTTTGCATCTTAGTGTGAAAGGCTTTTGAGTTCCAAAGACTCTTAAGTAATTCACTTAGGGAGAAAACAAAACAAAAGAGTAAGGAGTGTTGCCCATAGGTTCTTCCCAATCACTTTCAAAATGAGCTCACACACATCTAGTAAAGGTAGTGTAAATCAACAAGGTTCTCAAAAAACCAACAACATGGATAAGTTTGTGAGTGAATTTAGGGAATGGAGGGTAGAAGAGAGAAAAGAAAGAAAAGAAAGGGAGAAAAGAGAAGAAAAGAGGTGTGAAGAGAAAGAAAAAGAAAAGAGAGAAAGAGAGTTAAGAGAAGAAAGACGAAGAGAGGAAAAAGAGCGTGAGAAAAGAGAGAAAGAAAGCGAGGAGAAAAGAGAGAGACAAGAACGAGAAGCAAGAGAAGAAAGAAGGAGGGAAGAGAAAGAAAGAGAACAAAGAGAAAGAGAAGAAAAAAAGGAAAGAGAAGAGAGAGAGAGGGAAGAGAGAAGATAAGAGCATAAAAGAGAAGAAAGAAGAGAAAGACGGGTTAGAGAAAGGCATAGGTATAGGTCTGCCTCTAGTGAAGTAAGTGAAAGTGAGGGATATGAAAGACCTAGGGTAAAGAGAGCACAACAACATCATAACCAACCCCAAGCCCAACCTAGGGAACAAAAAGTTGAGATCCCTCATTTTCATGGCGAAGAGGATGTGGAAGCCTACCTTGATTGGGAAATGAAGGTAGAGCCTCTTTGTTTGTTATAACATAAGTGAAGAAGGAAAAGTTCCACTGGCAACCCTTAGCTTCCAAGGGCATGCCATGTATTGGTGGACCTCCTTGGTCAATGAGAGGCACCGCCTTCGTAACCCTCCGGTGGATTATTGGAATGATCTCAAGGGGGCTATGAGGCGGAGACACGTCCCTTCTTATTATGAAAGAGAGCTCTTGGATAAACTCCAAAGATTAAAACAGTACAACTTAAGTGTTGAGGAGTACAGACAAACCATGGAGCTTTTCATGATGAGAGCGGGCGTCACCGAAGAACCAAGGGCCACTGAAGCTAGATTTTTAAGTGGTTTGAACTCTGACATAAGAGACAAAGTTGAGCTCTTACCATATAATAATCTAGATGACCTAGTCCAACTTTGCATAAGAGTGGAAAATCAATTAAAAAGAAAAGGTGGAACAAAAAGAGAATTTCCATCCTACAATTATGCAAAGAGGGACCTAGGCAAGGGAAGCTCTTCCCAGAGCTCTCCTAAAGAGGAACCATCCAAGCATGTGCATAAAGAACATAAACCCATGCATCATAGAGACAACCCCCCTACTAGTTCTAACAATAGGACTAATAGTATTAAATTCTTTAAATGTCTTGGGAGAGGCCACATTGCCTCTCAGTCCCCCAATAAGAAAACCATGATCATGAGGGGCCAAGATATTTTTAGTGAGAGTAGCTCATCTTCCTCCTCTAGTGAGAGTGAGGAAGAAGGGGGTCATGAGCATCATGAGCATGACATTGTTGAAAATCCTTGTGATGGAGACCTCTTAATGGTTAGGCGCCTTCTTGGAAGCCAACCCCTTAAGCTTAACCACTCCTAAAGAGAGAACATTTGTCATACACGTTGTAAAGTTTTAGAAAAATCCTGTTCTCTCATTGTGGATAGTGGATCCTGCTGCAATTGTTGTAGCTCAAGGTTGGTAGAGAAGCTAGCCTTACACCCAATTCCTTATCCTAGACCTTACAAGCTCCAGTGGCTTAATGAGGAAGGGGAAATGGTTGTAAACCAACAAGTGAAGGTGCCGTTCTCCATTGGAAAGTATCAGGATGAGATCTTATGTGATATAGTTCCAATGGAGGCTGGCCATATCTTGTTAGGGAGGCCTTGGCAGTTTAACAAACAAGTCATTCACCATGGCTACTCTAATTAGATAATCCTCACTCATAAGGGTAAAAGAATAAAGTTGACTCCTCTCATACAGTGGCTGAGGATCAACTCATTATGAAACATAAAAGAGATGAGGAAAAAAAAGTTCAAAGTAAAAAAAAAAAAGCTTTCATCCCTAAAGCTTGAAAAGGGTAAAGAGGGAGAGTTGGAAGGAGATACCCCTTCCAAAGAGGTAATTAAGAAAGAGAGTCATTTTGAAACAAAAGTGGATATTAAAGAAGCTCTCTTGCTTGATCGACCTTTTTATCTCCTTCTTTGTAAAGAGGTACCTTCTGGCACTGCCACAAGTCATGAAATTGAGTCTCTTCCAAAAGGGGTTCAAAATCTTTTAAAAGAATTTGATGATTTTTTCCCTCAAGAGGTTCCGAGGGGATTACCACCTCTAAGGGGAATAGAACACCAAATTGACCTTGTTCCTGGTGCAAGTCTGCCCAATAGACCCGCATATAGGACAAACCCCGTTGAGACCAAAGAGATTGAGTCTCAAGTTCAAGCCTTGTTAGAGAAGGGTTGGGTTCAAAAGAGCCTTAGCCCTTGTGCGGTTCCTGTTTTGTTGGTGCCCAAAAAGGATGGAAAATGGCGGATGTGTATGGACTGTTGTGCCATCAATAACATCACGATTAAGTATAGGCACCCAATCCCTAGGCTAGACGATATGCTTGATGAATTTCATGAAGCCAAAATATTTTCAAAAATTGATCTTAGAAGTGGTTACCATCAAATAAGAATCAAAGAAGGAGATGAATGGAAAACCACTTTTAAGACCAAATTCGGTCTTTATGAATGGTTGGTGATGCCTTTTGGGCTCACCAATGCTCCAAGCACTTTCATACGTCTCATGAATCATGTACTTAGGGATTGCATTGGTAGGTTTGTAGTTGTTTATTTTGATGATATTTTAGTCTATAGTAGGTCTTTAGAAGAACATATAGGACACCTTAGGGAAGTCTTATCTGTCCTTAGAATGAATAAACTATTTGCAAACTTAGAAAAATGCAATTTTTGTGTTCCTAGTGTGGTTTTCTTGGGCTTTGTCATTAGTGCCCAAGGGGTCCAAGTGGACCCCCAAAAAATCAAGGCCATTCAAGAATGGCCCACCCTTACTTGTGTGACTGAGATCAAGAGCTTTCATGGTCTCGCAGGATTTTATAGGCGCTTTGTACCTAACTTCTCCACACTAGCTTCACCACTCAATGACTTGGTGAAGAAGGAAGTTCCTTTCTTGTGGGGTGAAAAACAAAAAGAAGCTTTTCAACTGCTCAAGGATAAACTCACTAATGCACCCGTTCTAGCCCTCCCCGACTTTTCAAAAACTTTTGAGCTAGAATGTGATGCATTGGGAGTAGGTATAGGAGCTGTGCTGTTGCAAGGGGGGCACCCCATTGCTTATTTTAGTGAAAAACTCAATGGTGCCCACCTCAACTACCCCACCTACGACAAGGAGTTTTATGCTTTGATCCGTGCCCTCCAAACTTGGGAACATTATCTTGTTTCCAAGGAATTTGTCATTCATAGTGACCATGAGTCACTTAAGTATTTGAGGGGGCAAGGAAAGTTGAACAAGAGGCATTCTAAATGGGTTGAATTTCTTGAAACTTTTCCTTATGTCATCAAATATAAAAAGGGAAAAACAAATGTGGTGGCCGATGCTCTTTCAAGGAGGCATTCTCTCCTTGCCACCCTCAGTGCTCAAATTTTGGGATTTGATGACATAAAAGAAATGTATCCTTCTGACCAAGACTTTGGAACCATTTATATTGCCTCATCTTCCAAAGCCAAAGATGGCTTCTACATGTGTGAGGGGTACTTATTCAAAGAGGGAAAACTTTGTGTACCCTAAGGATCCATTAGGAAATTGCTGACAAAAGAGAGCCATGAAGGTGGACTCATGGGGCATTTTGGAATTGATAAAACCTTAATGCTTTTAAAAGAAAAATTCTTTTGGCCCCATATGAAAAAAGATGTCCAAAGACATTGCTTGCGATGCATAGCTTGTTTACAAGCTAAGTCCCGAGTAATGCCTCATGGACTTTACACACCTTTACCCACCTTTACCCACTCCTTCTACACCTTGGGTAGATATTAGCATGGATTTTATCCTTGGGCTCCCAAGAACCCAACGAGGTGTAGACTCCATCTTTGTGGTAGTGGCCGCTTTAGTAAAATGGCACATTTCATTCCCTGCCACAAAGTGGATGACGCGAGTCACATCGCAAGGCTTTTCTTTCGTGAGGTTGTCCGCTTACACGGAATACCCTCAACCATAGTCTTTGATAGAGATGCTAAGTTCCTTAGCCATTTTTGGAAAACTCTTTGGGCAAGGCTAGGAACTAAGCTCTTATTTTCTACCACTTGTCATCCTCAAACAGATGGACAAACTGAGGTAGTAAATAGATCCCTATCCATTATGTTGAGGGCACTCTTAAAAGGCAACCACAAGTCTTGGGATGAATATCTCCCCCACATTGAATTTGCATATAATAGGGTGGTTCATCGAACCACTAAGCACTCCCCTTTTGAGGTTGTATATGGTTTTAATCCTCTCACCCCTCTGGACTTGTTACACTCCCTAACACCCGAATTTTTCGTAAAGAAGGGAAAAATAGGGCTGATTTTGTCAAAAAATTACATGAGAGAGTCAAAACTAATATTGAAACCCAATCTAAGGGGTATGCTTCATCTAGCAACAAGGGGAGGAAGGAAGTCATCTTCAAAAAGGGCGATTGGGTTTGGCTTCACCTAAGAAAGGATCGTTTCCCTTCTAAGAGGAAGTCCAAACTTAGCCCTCGAGGAGATGGTCCCTTCCAAACCCTTGAGAAGGTAAATAATAATGCATATAAGTTAGACCTTCCCGAGGATTATGGAGTTAGCACCACCTTTAATGTTTGTGATCTTACCCCCTTTTTAGGTGCTGACATGGAAGAGGACGACCCTTCAGATTTGAGGACAAATCCTTCCGATGGGGGAGGAGATAATGCAATCCTACCTATTAAGGGCCCTCTCACTAGGGTAATGACTAGGAGGATTGAAGAGGACTTGGCCCGGAAAGACTCATCAAGACCCCAGCTCATGATGGAGATAGATATTTTAGGCCATAGTCCTTAGTTTTCCTCTTGTAAATATTAATTAGCTTTTAATTCCCTTTTAGGCCTTGTATTTTGGCCATTTATTTTAGTTTCTAGAGTTTAGAGTGTAATTAGCTTAGGAAGGGAGGTGAGGAGAGTAAAAGGCCTAATAACACAAAGGAGTGTGGATCTCTTTCCACACCCCCTTGATTAGGCCGTGACACTCCCTAGCTTAAGGCTAGGCACCACTTTTAGTGGGCCTAAGAGGGATTAGTGCTCCTAATACTAATTAGGCCCAAGTCCCACATTGCCTAGTTTTGAGTGCCTTGCTCCCTCTTTGGGCTATAAATACACCTAGTCTCTCTTGTACAAAACACACTTGATTGAATGAAGTAAGACTCTTTTTGAGCAATTTATTCTTGAGTGTCATTGAGAATCCTCTCTCTTGAGGAATCTCTCCCTTAAAGCTTTTATTAAGGGACCTCTCCCTTGTGGCAAGCAACATAAAATTTTTTGACTCATCTTTCTCCTAGAAAGTGGCGTCAACCCTCTCCCATTTCTAACCTCTCCATAATCCATTTTCTTAGAGGAAGGAACCTTGGTTGAAGAGATCAAGGGAGTGTATCATTTGCTAAGCCACAGGTGCTTGCTAAGCCTCCACTAATGTATTTTTGTCACTTCTCTTGGTGACGGATTTTCACTTAGCGAGTAAAAATCCTTAATATTGAGAAACTCTTACATCACTTAGTGAGTAAAAATCCTTAATATTTTTGTCACTTCTTTCAAATTTGTAATAAGTCATGAAATTCTTATTTTCTTATAATTTAACAATACTATAAATTTTTAATAATGTATCCCTAAAATTCTAATATGGATATGATTTCATAATATCTATTTCTAATTTCTAAATTGAAATTAAGGGTGTTACATACACTTTACACTTGAATAATAGAAAATTTCCTTGAGAGAATTCTCTTTTAGCGTCTTTGTTTCTCTACTTGCTAGAGCATCCTTATAACTTTTATTAAGGCTTCATTCACTTGTAGCAAGCTTCCTTCTACTTGTGGCTTATCTCCTTGAGTGGTGCCACCTTCCACCACCATTCCTACCTCCTTCAACCTCCATTTCACCGATTGGATTGACTAGAAAAGGATCATCAAAGAGGTAGCCATAGAGGATTACATCATCAATTGTCTGTTGAGGCATCTTAGTTATGTTTGCAATGTTAAATTTTTACATTTCTTTTATTGGCTTCTAATTTCTTGAGAACAAACTTGTATTTAATCATTTGGAACTTAATGGGAATAGAGAGATTGCGGATTTTATCATTCAAGTATAAGAATTGTCTCTGCTAGGGTTTTGCTTGAACCATTTGATCTTATCAAGAATTCCCTAATTCTTGTTGTGATCCTATAGCTATCAGACATCATTTTTTGTGGTGCCTATCATGTTTTCGCTTTTGTAACTTGGTTATTTTGATTATTTTCACTTTCCCTTTTCTGTCTGAATCTATTGCGTTTGTATTTTGTGTTTTACTTAACGTTTTTTGGTGTTTCTTAAGCCTAAATTACAATTTAGAACATGAACTTTCACCTCGCTTTGGAATCATTCCAATTTGTGTCCTGTAGAGTGAGATACATATAAAAATTAAAAAGACACCTTTCTGGTTTAATTGGTGCACAAATTCTAACCTAGAAGGGTCCAAACTAAACCCAACCAAACAATTTAATATCACAAATCATTTCAAAGAACTATGTAAACTTTGATTTTCCATTTATGTTGGAGCAGAAGCCTTCTATTGAACTCAAAACACTAAAAAAATAAAATAATTAAAAAGATAAAAATACAATAATAATTTTATAAATAATGATGCATTCTCAAAAAGTGGTGAAGCTTCTTAAGATGCTTCTTCCTTGATCTTTGCTCCTAGAGGTTTCTTGAGGAAGAAATGGAGGTGGAAGACTAGGAATAGAGGTGAACTCTAGGTGCCACCACTTCATGGAGAAGATAATCCATAGAGGAACATAAAGCTAGCCACAAGGGAAAGAACCCTTGATGATAGCCAAAGTAGAGCTCTCACATGAAGGAGAGATTTTGGACACTCATAGAGTAAGCTCTCATTTTAGAGAAGAGAATTTTATTCATCAAAGTGTTAAAATAAGACAAGAGGAGGTGGCCTAGATTTATAGAAAATCCTAAGATATGGGCCTCACACTTTGGACGTCCAACTTAGCTCCTAATTAGGGAGGATTAGTTGAATTAACTAAGTGTTAATTTGGCTAAGAACCAATTAACAATTAGTTAATTTAACTAGATCATGGATCTATGCTCCCTCTAAATTTGAATTTGAATTTTGGAAGAGATGACATGGTATCCCTAAAATTCAAATTTAAACAACAAGCAACAAGAGGTGCAATGTAGGAGTGAGAGAAAGCAAAGGGCACCAACTATGGGAGACAAGAAGGTCCGACTTGTCTCTCATGCTTCATGTGTGCTTAGAAGGGTCTGTGAAGCTCTCTAGGGGGTGTGGAAAGACAACACATCATGCCCAACTAACTATCAAGGCCCACTCTTCATGCTCATACTCCATATAATATACTAGTGACACATCTTTCCTAAAATGAGGCAAAATGGGACAAAATACAAGCCTAAAATAACAATAACTAGACCACCTAATTACTAAAAATAAATGACGCACTTACAAGCCTAATTAGGCTAATTATTTACAAAATAAAATATCATGACCTAGACTATACCTCCTCATGCTTCATTCAAACCATGCCCCTCCTTTATTGTGCTTAATTCCTTGCTAGACGAGATTGCATCAAATAATAAATTTCTCTAAATAATAAAATTCTTCTTGTTAAAATGTTAGAATCAATAAATAAAATAAAAATAGTTTATGTTTTAATAGGTGAAATAAATATTTTTAAAATTATGTAATTTTGTATTCATTTAATTGAGGGTAATTATTTTTTATGATAGAAATAATAAGGTATTCGCAACTTATAATCAATTCCTGTACTCAAAATCTTGAGACTCACATGTCTATGTTACCCTAAACTAGCTGTTGTTATCTTCTTCCAATTGACGCCCACTATATATCCCAATAATTGCTACCTTGTGTTGCCCTTTGATTAGCTGAATTCGTAATTCAATTAGACATCTACCAGCCAATCTTTTGGCCATATGCTATGTCATCGTCAAATTTGGTTTGACACTTCACCTTAATTCATGTGGTAAGAATTATCATTTTTGCAATGAATGTAATTAAATGATGTAAAGAGATAATCATGGGATATAAAAATTGAAAATTAAGTAATTAACGAGTTTGTTGCAATAATTTTGGGAGCGAGTTTTGTTACATTTAAGGGATATAAAAACTGAAAATCAAGTAGTTAAATAGGAGAAAATTTATTAAATAAAAATTTAATGGAAAGAGAAAGATTACAACAAAAGTTAGGTTAATAAATACAAAATATATTAGTATGTTTGTTAAGAAATCATCTATATTCTATAATAATATATCTATAAATTAAAGATTTAACTATATATTGGTGTTTCAAATTTTATATATAAAATTTAGACATTATTGCTCTATATTTTGAAAGTGTAACATCCTATTCTCAAATTATAAAAAAAGCTGAATTGGTGTCCATTGTCAAATTAATTTTAAACATTGACCACCACATGTCATCTCTTGTAGGGACATAAATTCAGGGATTTTTTTTTAAATCTAGAAGCATAATGTCACATTTTCAAAATGTGGGGTACAATGTCTAAATTTTATAAAATTTTGGGACACCAATTGTAGTTAAACCTATATATGTATCAAGTTGAGTACTTTAACAAAGTAATACAACAAAAAGCAAATAAGTCGTTATTAGAAAATAAAGTATGATAGGCCACAATAAAGAATATTTTTGGAATTTTTTTATAACTTAAGAACCTAAAAACACTTTAATTTGCAAATGAAAAATGTGTTTAAAAGATATTTCTCTTAAGAACACCTCCATGTTTATTAAGGTTACCTAAGTCTAAGGTATCATATATTTAACAATTGTTTATTAGAGACAATTTAGGTGACAAAGAGGTTTTTTAAAAATTAATATGACTATTTTTTTTAAATATATGATTTTTTAGAGTTAAAAGAAAAATATTTAAAAAATAATAATTTTCTATTTAAAAATGTAAATCCTAGGCCCATTTATTTAAATTTTAAAAGTATTTCTAAATAAAAATAATTTGTTTCTATCTTTAAAAATATGTTTTTAAAAATTACTTTTTAACAAATAAATAAGATTTTCTTAAAAAATAAAATTATTTTTTAAGCAAACATAATTTACACAAACATATTTTGAAAATGTTTGAAAATGTAATACGTCTCTATATTTTGAAAATGTGACATTATGCCTCATTGTTTGAAAATGTGACATTAAGTCCTGAATTAAAAAAATTCTTGAATTGATGTCCGTCCCTGAGATGCATGTGTTGATAAACTTTTAATCCTTCATAGTCAACATTTATTATCTGACAAAAGGTGAGAGAGGAATCAATTTAGATTTTTTTTTTTTAAATTTGAGAGTACATTGTGAAATTTTCAAAATGTAGGGGCACAATGTCTAAATTTTATATAATTTTGGGGATATCAACAATAGTTAAGCCTAAATTAAAATAAATATGAGAGTAATGGTAAAAAGATGGCGATTTACCCTGTTGGATGTGATTTTTTTACAAAATAGAATTGTGGGTAGTTACACAAAAAAATTAAAATAAAATAAAACAAAGGTTAAGAAAAGTAGGAAAAGTGAAAAGAATTAAATGGTAGAAAAGGGTAAATTAAAAATAAAAAAATTGCTAGAAAAGTGTTTAAGAAGTTTTAAAACTTTTAAAAAAATATTATCAAGGACATGGTGGTCCAAAAGTAGTGGAAACCAAATAGGGTATTTCCTTTATATATTTTATAAATTATTATTATTATATCAATCTACATTTTGTTCTTATTTTAAAATAAATTGATATATTTTTATTTAAAAAATAAAAAATTTTAAATAAAAATGTGAAAAGTCAAATTTGAATGAGTATTTTATTTAAATAAAACCAAAGTAGGAAAATAATAATAAATTAGCTAAACTATATTTTTATTGCATAAACTTTTCCGATTTTTGTTGACCGGTTAAAATAACCTTTTGTCTAACTTTTCATTAAATACATATGTGATGATATTCTCTATTGTCACTTGTGCAACTTGATTATAAACAATAACATTAAAAAATTGAAAAACTTTATTAGGTAAAAAAAAAGTTGAAATACTTTATCAGGTCAACAAAACTTTAATAGAGATAGATATGAATAAGTAAAATTGGAAATAAATTCATCTAGTACTGTAGAGGAAATAGACTCTTAAATATTAGACCAAAAAGTTAAAAGACTTTATTGGTCAACAAAACTTTATTGACCAAACAAAAATTTTTAAAAAAATTAATGGACTAAAAATATAGTTTATAGTGAAAAAAAAACAAATAAGTCGTTGACAAGGAAACTTGGACTTTCAAATTCAAAATTGATATGAAAAAAAACAAAAAAATTTTAAGTCACATTCATTCAATTTACTAATTGTTCCATATTTTTAGTCTACAAATGCTTATAAAAAGCCATAAAAATTTCACTCTAGGTCACATATTCAATTAGTTCAAGAGATATAATCTTAATGATTACTATGTTGACAAATTATTCATGTCTTGCTCTTATTTTACTATATGTTCACATCATCTCTTTTTTAGAGGCCTTGAAAGATGGCTTTAGTGTTGATATCATCCACCGCGACTCACCAAAATCACCATTCTATAATTTCACAGAAACTCGATTTCAGCGAATTTCCAATTTCATGCATCGTTCCATCAACCGTGCTAATCATTTTAACCAAACTTTTCTCAACAAAGACACAATTGAGGCCCATATCATGTCAAATCGTGGTGAATACCTCATGAGTTATTCAATTGGAACCCCACCATCCCAAATATTTGGTGTTCTTGACACAGGTAGTAGCCTTGTTTGGCTACAATGCAAACCTTGTAAAAGTTGTTACAGTCAAACCACTCCCGTATTTGACCCTTCAAAATCCAGCACATACAAAAACCTACCTTGCTCTTCTACTGGATGCCAATTGAGAGGTTCCACTTGCTCTTCAGATAAAAAATGTCAATATGATATTAAGTATGATGATGGATCACATTCTTATGGATATATCAGTGTTGAGACACTCACTTTATCCTCCACTAATGGTTCTCCTATCAAAATTTCTAACATTGTGATAGGGTGCGGACATCATAATATTGGGATCATGGGACCGCAAGGCTCTGGCGTAGTTGGCCTCGGAGGTGGATCTATATCCCTTATATCTCAATTGGATTCTTCAATAGATGGAAAATTTTCTTATTGCTTAACAATATTATCGTTTACATCAAAATCTAGTTCACCTAGCAAACTTAGTTTTGGAAATGCTGCTTTGGTTTCTGGACAAGGAACTGTCTCAACCCCTTTATTCATACATGATCAAGTATTTTACTCCCTAAAATTGGAAGCATTTAGTGTGGGAAACAAGAGAATAGAGTTTCAAACCTCATTCTTTAAAAAATCTGATGGAGAGGGAAACATCTTGATTGACTCAGGTACACCAATCACATATTTACCAAATAATTTTTACTCCAAATTGGAATCAGCGGTAGCAGCTACAATTCATTTAAAGCGTGTTATGGATCCAACAAAAACTAATAAACTATGTTACAAAGCTAAAATTGGTTCACTAAATGTACCAGAAATTACAGTGCATTTCAAAGGTGCAAATGTCAAGTTGAGTGCTGTCAACACTTTTGTTCATGTGTTTAAAAAGGTAGTTTGTTTTGCTTTCCGTCCAGGTAGTTCTGCCATTTTTGGAAGCTTGGCACAACAAAACTTCTTAGTTGGCTATGACCTAAAAAAGAAAACAGTCTCCTTTAAGCCCACAGATTGTGCCAAGTAGTGATACTCTAAGATCCTAGTTTTTAATAATATGGAATAAGTGTGTAAAATAAATGAAAGAGAGAACTTAATTTAATTTAATTGTGATTAATAAATTAATTACTAAATTTTTGGTTGAAGTGTTTATAGATATATATGTTTTGTGTTGAGGAAATGTGTTTATTTAATTATGAATGTAATCAAATTTAAGTGATTTATTAATTGTGGAATTTAAGTGAATTTGGTTTAGTGAGAGGTGATATATATATATATATATATATATATATATATATATATATATATATATATATATATATATATTTGTGAAATTCTAAACACAACCCTGATTCTTTTTTATCTTCCTTTCTCCTTCATTTTTCTTTTCTTCTTCTTCTTTCTCCTTGAAGCTCTCTTATATTTATCTATGCCCAAATATCTCTCCTTTCTGTTAGTGAAATTCGATAAATCTCTTCCATTGCTCTTGATTTTGAGTGTTGATATTAAATTTTTGGGTCTTTCCCTGTTCATTTTCAGTTCAATCATTCCCATTGAGGGATATTCCTTTTGAAATCCTGATTTACTAGGTTACTTTTTTATTTTGGGGCTTTTACTTGGTTATGAGTGATTTCTATAGTTGAATTTTTCTTATTCTTTAAATTCATCCCTTATAGGGAGAAATAGGTAAAGAGAGCTCAATTATTATCTTTGATTTATGCAAAACTTTGAATTGATGAAATAAATGAACTTGCATGTAAATGAATGATATTTTGACTAATGATTTGAGCTTGGAATGTTTTTTAATATCAATTGCATATGCATTCAATGAATTATGCTTGTGTTGTGATTTGGCTACTTTGAGATAGAAGAATGACTTGATGAACTGATGCATGTTCTGTAATTGGAGAGTTGTCAAAACAATGGTTAATTGATTGTGATGTGGGCTGTTATGGGAAGGTAACAGAACCCTTGATGTGGTACATTGAATTTGGGATGTGGATAGGTCAAAGAGATCTTGGTGTTAGGGCATTGTTAGAGTGATGATACACTGGTGTTAAGGCCTTTTTAGGGCATTAATACACTAACATGATATACTCAGATACCAATTGGGTGTCAGGATTGGGTCAAGTAAACATCAGAGATTAGTTAGGTATTAGATAGTATGCCTAAACTTTAACTAGTTATCAGATGGGTCAGATAGACACCAGATACCAGTGTCGGGGAACTTAGATGAGTCACCTTGGTATCCAAATTCAATGTAGTTAGTCTTTCTGAAAAATGTCTTGTTATGTGATTCTAAGTACATATGTTTTGAAGGAATATAAGTCTGAATGTTTGAGTGTATTGGCTTTTTTGGTAGTTTTATGTAATGAATGTGAATGAGAATTTATAATGTTTTTTTATATGTATGTGACTTTTTTTTATACTTTCCTAGATGCACTTAACATCTTTGTAATTTTCAAATTTTATGAGGAGTTTAGTGGTGTTATTCTTTTGAAGTAAGGTACTAGCTAAGGCCACAAAATTTTCGACTAAAAGTCCAATTCAAGAAAACTTAAGAAACTAAAAAATGCGCTAGAATAGAAGTGATTTTAGGCAATGCACCAAGAGCTCTAAGTTGTGATTTGGAGCTACTTGTTTGCACAAGTTTTCACTCTAAAAATTCACACCAAAATTGCTCAAGCAATCCTTATAATCAAGTCACTTCAAAATTATAGCACAAAAGAGAGTTACTAAAATTTGAACAAGAATAATGACATAAGAAGAAATTAAGCTACTAAATTTTTTACTAGAACATGCTTGAAGTAAAAGCATGAGATACTTTTTATGAGACTTAGACAAGAGGTACTTCCTCTTAGAAGCTCAATTTCAAGAAGTTGACCACACTTTTTAAAGCACAAATTGAAAATTAAAAGAAGGTAAAACCTAAAGAATTTTTATGTGACAATTAAAGGACTAAACAAAACTATAAATGAAAAATACTTGAGATTATGAAACTGAAAAATAAAACCTAAAATAAGAAACAACAAAAATGCACAAAAAACAGCCAAGTAAATGCAAAAATGAAGGCAAAATACCTAAACCACAGCGCTGTGGATAACGCCACAGAGGTGTGGATTCACGGTTTGGTGTTTCTTAGGAACTTCATTATGTACCAAAATGACTCAAAATGAAAAATATTAATGGTGGAAATGAGTCCTAAACACACAAATCAGTGATTCAATGGAAGAACAAGCAAATTCAACCAATTAAATTGAGATAAAATTGCATAGGAATGAAAAAATTCACAACACAAACCAAAATAAGACAAGACAAGCAAAAAATTGATGAACAACATGTATAAGCAAAAAAAAAATAGAAGAATGATGTGAACAAGTGGATGAGCAAGAAATTAAAATTCGAAAATTAGAAGAAGATTAGGTGAAGGAGAAGAACCTCTAGAAGAAGGCTCTTGATACCACTTTATGCATTCTTAGAATGCTCCCTGTAGGATCTTGCTTCAAGAGGTTCCTTTGGTTGAAATAGGTGTAGATGAATAGGAAGAAGATGATTATGGAGGCGCCACACTAGGTAGAGATAAGCCTTGTTTGTAGAAGCTTACCATAAGAGAAGGAACCCTTGATAAAAGCCATAGAAGCACTCTTAAAATGTAGAGAGAAGAAGACTCATAAGTCTCACAAAAATCTAAATTCATTCAAAATTATCAAAGGTCTTTACAAGAGTGAGTGAGGAACTATTTATAGAGGGGTAGGAGAATGTTGGACGTCCAACATAGCTAAAGTAAAAGATCCAAACAAGTCCCTAAAAATATGGATCTATGTTCCCTCTAAATTTGAACTTGAATTTTGGATGGAAGTGACATGACACTTCTAAAATTCAAATTCAAATAACAAGCAACAAGAAAAGCCATGTAGGAGAGAGAGTGTGGTGTGGCGCCTCTTATGAGGGAGCAAGGGGGCCCACATGTTTCCTACATGCTTCATTTGTTGTTTAGAAAGGTTTTAGAAGCAATTAGGGGTGTGGAAAAGAGAAACAACATGTCTAAATCCTCCTAGACCAAGCCCAACTAATTAACACACTCCACTAAAGGGACTAATCACACGTCCTAAAGAAAATAAAGCTTATAGGCCAAAATACAAGGCCTAAAAATGACTAAAATACACTTACTCAAATTACTACACCATTTACTTACACAATTTTGAGACTATGACCCTAAAGTCTTCATGAAGCTCCTTCCTAGCCATGTCCTCTCTCTAATACTCCTATCCAAGGGACCTTGCTAGGGAAGGTTGCATCATCCTTCCCCATTCCATTCTTCTTCCTTCCATCTTTAATTTCTTAGATGCTTGGAATCTCAACGAGAAAGATCAAGGGAGTGCAAACTTGGTTTGCATTAATATGTTGATTTTATGATACCATAAGTTCACCCTTGCTAGTATGTACTTTTTGTATGACTTTGATGATCGTGTCTTGCATGAGAGCATATATAATGATGAGGCTAGAGGAGGGAGTCAACATGATTGAAATAGGTATGACTTAGTAGTGCCACCATAGTTTTTTTTATTAACGTAGTATATATGTATAATGAGAAGTGAATTGTAAAAATTTATATTTTTAGTATGTATAATAATATGTGTAAAAGGATAAAATTATAACAGACTTGAAAATGTACTTATGCTATGAGACTTGATAGTGTAAGTTGGAACTAGTATCATCATAATAGTTTTTGTGAATTGATGTAACCTAAAAAATGCTCTAAGCAAACTTGACATCACTCTCCCTTTGATCTTGCTCCAATGGAGTCCTTGAGGTGAAATTGGAGGTCAAAGACAAGAGAATGATGGTAGTAGGGGCCTCATGCAATCTTGGATTACACTCCCTAGAATCTTCCTTTAAGAGGTTCCAATTGTTAAAGAAGATGTAGATGGAAAGGTAGAAGATGATGATTGAGGTGCCACTCTTGGTAGAGAGATAAGCCTGGGTTTGTAGAAGTTTTCCACAAGGGAAGGAACCCTTGATGAAAGCCATAGAAGCATTCTCAAGTGAAGAGATAATAAGAATTAAAAGAGCTCTCACAAAATGTGAATTTCATAAAATGATCAAAGTTTTCTACAAAGAGAGGAGTGAGTGCTATATATATAGGGAGGGACATGGACTTGGAAGTCTAACTATACCTAATGGAAGAAAAAGAAAAAGATCCAAACAAGTCCTTAAATCTATGGATCTATGTTCCATCTAAATTCAAATTTGGATTTAAAAGTGCCATGTGGACTCCCTCCAAAATTCAAATTTGAATTCTAACATGCCACATAGGAGAGAGAAGAAGTGGTACACATGTCTCTCATGCACATGTGTATATTATTAGGAGGTGTGAAAATCAAACAAAGGGGTGTTGAAATTAATATTTCTCAAATCATCTTGCTCTAAAAAGGATCACTTTCTACCATACACCCTTCACAATTAACTAATGGCACTATATGCCTAAAAATAAAAGAAAACAAGGGGAAATGGCCAAAATACACATGGCCAAAAATTACTAACAACACCCACTTAAAATACTACATAATCTACACCAAATATTTACATAATTTTAAGACTATAGCCCTAAAGTCTTCATGAAGCTCCTTCCTATCCATGTCTTCTCTCTGATCCTTCTAGCCAAAAGGACCTTTCTTGGTGGGATTGCATCATCTCTTCTCCCTTGGAAAGGATTTGACCTCAAATCCTGAGGCCCTTCTTCCTATTCTTCCAATTCTGTAATAAGATAAGCAATGTAATCAACAGGTGTAAACCCCAAAAGGTTAGGAAAGTGAGGGATCTATGAGGTAGCCCCTCATGGTTGGAGTAGTGGAGGTAGTGCAGTGGCCTCCACATAGTAGCTCCCCAACCTAGGCCCAATGCACTAAGTATAAGTCTCACATGATTAGAAGAAGGTGGAGAGACTATATTAGGTGCATTAGTGCACTAATCAAGGAAGGCTAAGTAAGCCTTGTCCTTTTTTTCACCCTAAGAAAGTATGATGGGCCTAGGGCTGGACCATTCTTGCATGGTCTCTTTTGAATTTGAGATTGGCTTTGAGTCTCTAATGTCATGAGCTCAATAACATGTTCAACTATAGTGGCCTCATCTACAACAAGAGTTTGAGGTTGTGATGTTTTGTGCTCAATGGTAATGGGCACAACCTCAACTTCTACTTCCTCATGGGAAGAATCATCTTTAATAAGATCCTCCTTGGAAACCAAGAGGTAATATTCTTGAAAGTCATCCTCCCCTTCCATGTCTCCCAAATCTTGAACTTGATATGCATGATCAAGCTCAAAGGATGAATATTCAAGCTCAACACTTGGTAGTGTATGTAATGGTGCCTTCTCAAGTTGAAGGTAGAAAGGTTGTTCTATGAGGATGTTTTAAGTCCATTTTTGTAGAAAAATGGCTCTCCTTAATCACAACCTTCTTGGAAATGGCACTTCCTTCCACCCCATCAACCATCAATGCTTGCTTATTTTTGTTTTTTTTTTGTTTTTCTTTTTCTCTTCCATTTTTATTTTCATTATAAGTTGATCCTCTAACACTTGAGAATGTGTAAGAGAACACAACTTGAACTTTGGGACCAAGTAGGAGAGGGTAATCTCATTAGAGTGCCCATCAACCGTCAATGCCATGGCTGCCCAACTAGATATAAGCTACTTTCATTGGTACTACATCACAAAGGATAACATCTTTGTAGTTCCTAATGGAAATAGGAATCTTTACTTGTTGATTGACTTCCACCTCCTTACTCTCATTCAACCATTAAAGTTTGTAAGGCTTAGAGTGAGGAATGGAAGTCAAGGACAACTTCTTTACCAACCTAGTGTTGCAATAGATACAGTAAGAGCCACTATCTACAATGAGAGAACACACTTGATCATAAATTTTACATCTTGTGTGAAAGAGGTTCTCTCTTTGAGATGTGCTAGGATTGTAAGGTTGGCTTCCTAGAAGTTTCTTCCTCACAAGGAGAAGTTTTTTCTATGTGCATGTTACCCCCTTCTTCCTCACTCTAACTAGAAGAAGAAGATGGTTCACTTTCAACATCTTGGCCCCTTATGATCATAGTATTTTTGTTGGAGCATTGGGAAGCAATATGACTTCTCTCAAGGCACTTAAAGCAATTAATGCTACTAGCTCTAGAACTAGTAGGGGGTGTCATCCCTATGCAAAGGATTTTTCTTTTGATGGATGCTTGTGGAAGGTTCATCCTTGGGTGGCTCTTGGAAGAGCTCCCCTTGATTTGGTCCCTATTTGTATAAAAGTGGGAGGAGTTGTCAGAGTATTCTTTCCTAGAGGAAAACCTTCTCTTTAGTTATTGCTCCACTTTGATACAAATTTGAACCAAATCACCTAGATCCATATATGGTAATAGCTCATGATGCACCCTTGGATCTTCTTCACCAAGGTCCTTCCTCAAAGAAGATGGAGGATGGAAAAGGCTAGGAAGGGGGTGATTTTGATGCCATTTTCTAGGGGAAAGATAAGTCAAAATTTACTTGAGGCTTGCCACAAGGGAGATGTCCCTTGATAAAAGCTTTTGGGGAGAGATTCCTTAAGATAAAAGATTCTCAATGACACTTAATAATAATTGCTCAAAATGATTCTTACTTCATTCAATCAAGTGTGATGATACAAGAAGGGGGAAGGAGTATATATAGCCTAAAGGAGGAGCTTGGGCACAAAAACCAAGGCAATGTGGGAGTTGGACCTAATTAGGATTAGGCCTAATGAACCCAAGCTTAATGGCCTTAGTTAGATGCCTAGCACTAATCTAAGGGGTGCAAATAGTAGCTCTTATTTTAAGTGGATAGACATGCCCAACACTTCTAAAATAAGGGATATCCTAAGCTTACTCCTTCTGTCTTACTTTCTACACCTACATACCTAATTCAGAAAGGAAAATGGCCTAAATACATAGCCTTAGGAATAAAACTATACACCCTAAATATCTAAGAAATTATATATATTTACAAGTAAAAAACCCTAAGACTATGGCTCCATGCCTTCATGTAAGCATCATTCCAAGCCTAGTTTCCTTCTCTTGAATCTTCCTAGTTATGATGCTAGGTGAGATTGCACCAGCTCAACTCTATCCCTTATCTCAAGGCTCAAGCACTAAGGAACCTAGCTTTAGTGAACCTAGGCTCTTCAGTTATCCAGCCCTCATTATGAAAAGCTCAATTTGTTGTCTATATTCTTCAACACTCATGTTGAATTGCTTTAATCTTAATCTTTGAAGCTTACTAAGGAGTTTCCTTTCATAATAAGAGGAAATATGCCTCCGCTTCTTATGCAATCCTCCCTACCAAGGGTCCTATCACAATGGCCATGAGTAGGAGGATTGAGGAAGACATGGCTAGGATGGAGGAAGGAAGACCTAACCTCCTTTTTGAAGTGAATATTGCACCATAGTTCTATAGTGTTAGCCTAGGTTTTGTTGTGATTGTGTAAATAATCTGGAGGGATGTATGTTTGTATTTTGGCCTTGTTTTGCTTGTGGATTAATTAGGAGGTGTGTTTAGTCTCTTAGGTGGAGTGTATTGTTTAATTAGGCTTTAGCATGAGTTTGGCCATGTGATTTTTGCTAACCACACCATCAAATTCACCTAAACACTCATTTAACCAACTCACATCTTAAAACAATTCAAATCTAGAGGGAACCAAGATCTATTGGAACCAAAGGAGCTATATTGAAGACTAGTGAAGTTTTAGTTTTGATTTTCTCTCTTTGTTTTTGCTCTTAAATCATTTTTATGGTACCAAACATGTTTATAGGTGTGGTACGTGTATTGTGTGTTTTAGATAGGCTTGAGAATGTGTTTGGGATAGTTTTGGATAAATTACATAAGCTGGGTTGTGCTGAAAAAACTTCAAAAAGGGATTTTTAGGTAAGGTAATCATTTACCTAAAAATGGTAATCGATTACCCTGCGAGAAATTTTGAGAACTAAAATTGATGCTCTCTGTAGTAATCAATTACCTGAAATTAGTAATCGATTACTCTGAGAACAAGCACTTTGATCCAGTTTTGTGTAGGATATCAGGTAATTAAGTGGGTAATCGATTACCCTACATAAAAAACTGATATAAAAGCGTTTTGAAAAAAGATTTAACAACTTTTGAATAGTCCAATTAAGTGCTTGATTCTCACACACGATTTCTAAGAATTCTTTCCAAGATCTAGACCCATTTTTTTACGGTTTGAAAGTGTTTCCAATTGAAGATTCAAAGAAGAGACTCCATTGAGTTCTAATATTTCTGTTTGGGTATTCTTCACATTAGGTGATATTGTTTTGTACCCTATCTATGTTTTTGCACTAGGTTTACAATCTCTTAAGGTGTTCTTGAGATTGTGGGAAAATCTTGTAGCAGGATGTTGCAAGTGAGGCGTTGTGAGTGATGGGGTGTCACGGTGTAGCAAACTCTTGTGGTGTGTAAGAGGAAGCCTCTTATTTTGTGATTTAAATATTTTCGGGAGTAAAATCTATATATGTGGTGTGCATGTACTAAGATTTTAATGGAAAGCAGATTAGCAGAAGGCTAAGTCTATAAACTAGATGTAGGTAAGTTGTACTGAACTAGTATAAATCACGATGCAAATTCTCTCTTCCCTATACTCTTTAGATTCAATCTTTATTGAATTCTTGGAGCACTAACATTTGGGTTTTTGCAGCTGAATTTGATTCATTTAGATTTCTTGCTGTTGATCTAATTCTTGACACATATTTTGGGTTTTTGACCCATATTTTGTGAGTTTAAGTTTTGTTATTCCTACTCTTTTAGATTAATTCTGAATTACTTAATGTATAATTCTTGTTTAAGTTTTGTTCTTCCTACTCCTTTAGATTTAATTGTTGGTTTGCCTTAAGGGTTGAATTCTTGAAAACCCATTTTTGCAAAAGAAGGTAGATTCTAAAAATTTCAAAAAAGGGTTGTTTTTGAAAATACTCTGATAGTAGTAATATAAATTTTTGGAAAATAATTTGGTGAATATATTAAACCTCCCCTTCTAGATTCCCTTTTGGGACCAACAAGATCCACTTTGCTAGGGCCATGTTTGGATCTTCCTTGGTCTAATCACATGCTAATTATGTTTAACGTACATGATTAAGCTGTTGCTTAGGCCTTGATAAAATGGACATCCAACTTCCTCTCTCCTAATCCACTTGGCACTTATAAATAAAGCCTCTCTCCTCTTGTACAAGTTACACTTGAATGATCAATCAAAGCTTCTTAGTGAGACTTTTGAGTGTCTCTTCTCCTTTGTGAGAGTTCCTTTCTAGCTTTCATCAAAGAATCCTTCCTTTATAGAAAGCAACATCTTATCTCCATTGAGTGGCGCCATCCATCACCATTTCTCTTTGTGGGACTTCTTTGAAGAGGATCAAAGACAAGCATCCATGGAGGTTGCATCAAGTGGTATAAGAGCCACTCTTCTAAAAAGGTTCATCTTATCACTTTTCTTCTTTATTTTCTTTGCTTAGTTTTCACCATTCACTCTTCTACTCCATCTCAATTCTAATTTCAATTAAGTGCTTTCGTGTTGTTATATTTTTTTTCCATAATGTCTTGATTAGTTGTCTTGTGATGCATTCTTGTTGATGTTTCTCCCAAGATCATCTTCTAGACTAGGTTCCTTGAAGAAGTGAGTGATCGAAGAGAAGGAGATGATGGTGGTGGTGGCACTACTCTAATAAGAGATAAGCCATGAAAGGAGCTTGCCACAAGGGAAAGAGCCCTTGATAAAATACATAGAACCTTAAAGAAAGGATAAAAAGTAGACACTCAAATTTACTCACAAGTGTTTTGTATTCAATCAAGTGTAAAATGTATAATGGGGGTGGAGGTACTTATTTGTAAGCAAAATCATGGGTGTAGATGATTAGGAGGTGGACGTCCACCATTAGGAGAAGCTAAGAGAGATTAATCAAGTGTTAATTAAGCTAAACCTAATTAGCACTTGATTAATTCTAAAAAGATCCAAACAAGTCCCTACATTTAAAGATCTTGTATGGAGGATATCATGTACTTTTGATTAGGGGGTGGAGGTACTTATTTGTAAGCAAAATCATGGGTGTAGATGATTAGGAGGTGGAAGTCCACCATTAGGAGAAGCTAAGAGAGATTAATCAAGTGTTAATTAAGCTAAACCTAATTAGCACTTGATTAATTCTAAAAAGATCCAAACAAGTCCCTACATTTAAAGATCTTGTATGGAGGATATCATGTACTTTTGAATCTCACTTTTAAAAGAAATTTCTTTTGGTTTGGCAGGCCTTAATCTATAAACATTAAGATTACGAAAAATTAAAGTTTTAGAGGCACAATCTATTAAAATATGATTGGTTGATAACCAATCCATACCTAATATAACATCTAGGTCCATTAACGATAGGCATATTCAGTTGACAATAAAGTCTCTATTTTGAATGGTTATGATACAATTTAGACATATCTTAGAGGTAAGGGTTGGTTTAGAAGTCGTCACATAAACAATTAAGTCATAAGGTAAGGGTGTCATGACTAAGTTCAAATTCTTAATACACTCATTAAAGAGTAGCACCTGAATCAAGTAGTATAGTTACAGACTTACCTTCCATTTTTCTTTCATCTTGAATAAGATCTTTAGATTGAGAAGCATCCACACCACTTAAAGTACTCTTCCACTAGTCATTGGTTTCTGGGATGCTTTCCTCTGTTCTCCTGGGACTTCTTTATTGGAATTATAATTTCTAGCTAGGTGACTAGGTTTTCAACAAGTAAAACACACTTGGCTAGGTAGGGAGCAATCTTTAGTTAAGTTCCCTTTTTCCACACTTCCAACATTTTAAAGCTAATTAGGGCTGTTGATAAGATTTATTTCCACCTCTAGTAGATCCTATACTTCCATATCCTTTAAGTTGGGTTGTGAAAGTCTGCTATAGGGCTTTTGTGGCTAAATAGATTTACCTTTAGCCATTGATCCACCTCTGTTTGTTCCTCCTTTTTTTATGTTCCCAACAATCCTACTTCTTTGAATTCTATCCATGTCTTCAATTACTTTGCATTTATCCATTAGGTTAGGAAATGATTGAATACCTAATGGATTGACAACCCTTCTTCAAATTTCCTACACTTTCGTTCTTCGTCAGAAGTAAGCTACAAATATCTACAATACTTTGCCAATAATTCAAATTTTGCAGCATACTCGGAGACAGTCATGTTTCCATGATATATCTTATTAAATTCCACTTCCTTTGCATTCCTTGCACTAACAGCGAAATATTTATCCAAGAATAACATCTTAAATAAATCCTAAGTGATAATTTCTCCTCTGCTTTCCAACATCCGTTGAGTGGCTTTCCACCAAACTTTGGCATCACATTGCAATTGAAAACTAGCATGTGACACTCTCTGCTCATCTAGACATTCCATGGCGATGAAGATGTCTTCCAAAGTCTGGACCCACTCTTCAACTTTTTATGGATCATATTCTTCTCTAAAATAGGGTGGATAATTTTTCTTAAAGTCTGCTAGAGTAGTTCTATCTACAACAATATGTTGATGGTTCATAGCTTGCTGAGTTAATGCAGCTGCCATCTCACACATTGCTCGAGCCATCTCAGTTAAATCCTCAGAATCAGCTCTAGTGTTTCTAGTATCACGCCTAGCAGGAATTTCTACCTACACTTTCTCACACTGAGTTAATATCTAATCCTATAATTTTCTAACCAGACAAATGAATTCAATTTAAATAAATTCTAATCAATCTCAAACGGTCATAATTTTACAAAATTGCATAACTTATATCCAAATGGACCTATATTCACAAGCCCTAATGATGCATAACCAGAGCTTTGATACCAATAATGTAACCCCTTTACAAATTTAATTTAGTTTCTGATTTTCTTAGTTTTATACTTAAATGTTATTGATTATATATTAGAGTAATTTTGGTTGCACCAAGTATTCTCTGCTAAGGAATTTAGTCCAGTATAATCAAACCCCTAGGATTTAGGGGAAATATGGATCAGACATTCCATCTAAGTATGAATCAGATATTTAATTTCACTTATGAAATTTAATTAAATAACCAAGTTTACAAATAGTATAACATAAATGTCAAATAGTCTATAAGAGATGCAAAATTCTTATGAAATGCAAATTTTGCTAAAAACAATTTGAAAATCATTTTGACTCGGTACTCCATGGAGATTTTCCCTTTTGGGTGTCTAGTGAAGTCAAACCTTATCATCACCCTGTTTGGTGATTCCGCAATGCCCCACTAGACCAAATCGATATACAGAAGTAAGAAGGTATCAGTGTACCCAAAAGGCTACCCCGATACGGAGCTAATAAGAATTGATCATATGGGAAATCGCCAATACCCCGACACTTCCTAGACTATACAGTCCTATATACCAACTCAGCCCAAACCCCATTCACTATCAAGAATAGTAAGATATTCAAATAAATGAATTTCCATACTATCAAAATTTCTTCTCATTCTTTTTCTCAATCTCATGTGTTATTCTTTCCTGATAGTGAATTTTTGAACTTCCAAAAATAATATTTCAAAATCATCTTCATATTTTATTGTCAACTGTCCTTGACAGTAGTTCATATAAAATCAAGTTTACAAACATTTTTACTATTTTCCCCCTAAAATCATTTGACTCAAAATCATATGATCCACTATGAATTACGGTGCAAAATGATATATGTATCATTAACATTACAATAGGAGCATATAGATAAATAATTTTAATATCCAATTCATCCATCTCTAAAAGTTTTTATATATTAAACTACGTTCTTTCTAATTGTAACTCAATTATAGAATAATATTAATTAAAACTAATTATATAGAATTTTATTAATATATGTTAACTTTATTGTTCCAAATAAAATTTTTAATGTAAGCCACACATATGTGGTGTAAGCCACAATCCAATAGAAAATATAGTTATTGTAACATGCTTAAGGGAAAAATTATATTTCTACATCTAAAGTCACAGTTTTGTGGGTAATCCCACATGATTTTGGACAATTCAGTTCTAACTAATTTTATATTTTCCTACTCTTATATTATCATTAAATTTTAAAGAATCTAATCTTTTACAAAACTTTCATCTTCCTCCCTTAATCAAATCACTCTTCTCATCATGAAATTATCAAAACTAAAATAATTTCTCAACAATAATTATTCAAATTAAGATTTACACCAACTATTATCAAAATCCATCTAGCATTCAAGAATTTCATGACTCCTAACCTCATATGTTTTAAACTAATATAATCATAAAAATCTATTTTAGATTAGAGTCATTCAAACTTCATAGATGAAATTAAATAAGATTGATATCTATTTCTCCCAAGTTTGCCAATACCTTTCTAGATTTTTCCTTGATTTGTCTTTCTCCACCTCTTTTCTATTTTCTCTCTAAGATGTTGGCTAGGATTAGGGAAATTTGATATCTTCCTTTATGCTTATTCTCAAATCTTGGTTGGCTTGTCATGGATAAGGCAATTTATAGCTTACAAAAAAGTTTCAAGTGGCTTAGCTTATTTATAAATGCTCTTCACTGCCTTAATTGATGATAAAAATGTAATGATTTTTTTCCAGCTAATGAAAATAAAAGTTTCTAGATTTAACTCCAATGTCGTAATTCATAATTGGTGTGAGCTCGAAGCAATTTTGATGCATCCCTCCCCCAGTCATAGTGTGTGAAGGGTTGGACATGTGTAAGGTTACCTAAGATGAAAGGTTAAGGTTGAGAATAGAAGTAAACACTCCTCTCTCTTTTTAGTTTTCTCCCTAAGAGGAAATGAGTCTTTGGAACTCTTTAGGCCTCACACTACATGTAAATTGAGTAAGGAAAAGTAAAGGCAAGAAAATTAAAAGTGTAGGGAAACTAAACGTGCTTCTAGAAAGTGATGAAGGTGGTGTACCACTTCCTCCTTCTCACCTTAATTCCGAAAAACTAATGAAAACAAACCAAACTATTACAACCAAATATAGTGACCCTTAGGGGTATCAATACTCCTAAAAGAGAATTATACAAAGAAATAAATTAAAACAAAGAAGGTCTTCATGCTTTTCTCCATGCTCCCTCGAGTGTATACTTTAAAAATTTTGGTTCTCCCTTGGTTGAGTTTGACCTAGCTTCCAATACCTCCTAGAATGCTACCTTTGAGGGGAAACTCCAAGCAATGTGTATCTACAAGTAAAGCACCAAAAACCAACCAAGAAAAAACACAAAAGAGGTTGCAAGAGTAGAAGCACAAAAACAACAAAAGCAATCACAATAAGAGGTAATACTTTCCTAGTAGAATGAAAAAATTGAGACAAGACTAAAGAGATAGAATGAGATAAGCTAAAATTAAAGGTATGAAAGAAGGTAATCACACAAGAGAACTCTTAGAAGAGTTCTAGAATGGAAGTAAAGACTACAGCAAAAAAATGACACAAAAATTTTCACTAATTGCACCAAAGTTCTAAGCTATGGCCAAATGGTCTATGGTCCTAGGCAAGCAATATTAAGCCAACATTGAACTCTTTTGTAATTATTTTGAATTACTATTAGGTACACCTAATTTTTACTATTTACTGTTATTGTACATTTGTATTTTTTGTTTTGTTTTGAAATTGTTTTGATTTTCTATTCTTTTTTTTATAGTACTCTTAGATGTACCTAATCTTTAGATTAAATTTCAAATTGGATGAAAATAAAAAAGGTACTATACGCTTAAGCCAAAGACCAAAGAAAAGAAAGGCACACAAAATTTTACTACAATGTAATTAAAGAAAACAACACAAACAACTCACTATGTGCCAAAATAAAGAGTGACTTAGGTATGTCTTAGATCATCGAGCTTCACCTTTTTAGGTAGGTTTTTTGCTCATCAAAACATGGCCCAGATTTTAGGCAACCAAACAAAGCCACAACAAAAGATTAGCACACACAAGAGCTACTATTTTGACCAAAGCACAACATAATTTGGAGTGAAATTGAGCTAATAATGTTTGACTGAAAAAAATTTAAGAGAACATGCTTGATTCATGAAGCATTTGACATTTCTTATGAGACTTAGAACAAGAGAAGAAAACTTCTCTTAGAGGCTCAATTTCAAGAAATAGATCAACAAACTTTTTAGAAATATTTAAACAGGTAAAACATATTGAATTTTAACAAGACAAATAAAGGACTAAAACATGACTCTAAGACACACCTATAGGATCATTAAATTCAAAATAAGATGATGCATCTTTCCCCAAGCCATGCTTGAAAAATTTTTGGAGAAAGAATGCCGTTTAAGATCTTGCTCATAGGGGTCCTTGAAGAGCCTTGAAATGGACGTGGAAGACTAGAAGGTGGTGATGAAGGTAGGCGCCACTTCTACTATGTATATGATAAGCCAAGAGTGAATCTAGCCATAAGGGAAGAAACCCTTAAATCTAGCCAAGAGGTGGAATAACTCTCACAAGAGTGGAGAGAACATGAATACTTTCAAGAACAAAGGTGTTGGTCCCAAGGGGGAATCTAGAAGGGGGGTTGAATAGCTTCACCAAATTATTTTTCAAAAATTTCTATTCAACAGTATCATAGTATTTTCAAAAACATCCCTTTTTTGAAATTTTCAAAATCTACCTTCTTTTGTAAATATGGGTTTTCAAGAATTCAACCATTAAGGCAAAGCACCAATTAAATCAATTCCTCCAACAATGATTTCAAACAAAGTAGTTGAGAAACTTAGCAAAAATGTTTAATCAGATAGTTCAGAATCAAAAGAAAGGAATAGAAAGAGTAAAAAATCAAACCACCAAAATATAGGTTAAAAACCCAAATTTAAAGTCAAGTAATTATATATCAAGAATTTGATGTGCAGCAAGAAATTGTAATGAATCAAATTCAGCTGTAAAAACCCAGATGTTAGTGCTCCAAGAATCCCATAAAAACTAAATTTAAGGAGTATAAGGAAGAGAGAATTTGCACAGTGATTTATATTGGTTCGGTCCAACTGACCTATATCCAGTTTATAGACTTAGCCTTCTGTTAATATGCTTTCCACTAAAATCTCAGTACATGCACACCACACATACAAATTTTAATCGTGGAAAGATTTAAATCACATAATAGGAGGCTTCCTCTTGCACACCACAAGAGTTTGCTACACCGTGACACCCCACAACTCAATGCCTCACTTGTAACACCCTGCTGCAAGATTTTCCCATAATCTCAAGCACACTTCAAGAGATTGTAAACCTAGTGCAAAAACACAGATAGGGTATAGAACAATATCACCTGATGTGAAGAATACCAAAAAAGAAATATTAGAACTCAATGGAGTCTCTTCCTTGAATCTTGAATTGGAAGCACTTTCAAACCATAAAAAATAGGTATGAATCTTGGAGAGAATTCTTAGAAATCGTATGTGAGAAGCAAGCACTTGATTGGACTATTCAAAAGTTGTTAAATCTATTTTCAAAATGCTTTTATATCAGTTTTTATGCAGGGTAATCGATTACCCATGTGATTACCTGATATCCTGCACAAAATTGAACCAAAGTTCTTGAAATTAGGTAATCGATTACCATAGAGAGCATCAATTTTAGTTCTCAAAAATTCTTGCAGGATAATGATTACCATTTTTAGGTAATTTATTACCTTAGCTTAACATCCATTTTTGAAGCTTTTCCAACACAACCCAGCCTATGTAATCTATTCAAAACTATCCCAAACACATTCTTAAGCCTATCTAAAACACACAATACAAGTACTACACCTATAAACGTGTTTGGAACCATAAAATTGATTTAAGAGCAAAAACAAAGAGATAAAAACAAAACCAAAACTCCACAAGTCTTCAATGAGTTCCTTTTGTTCCAAAAAAAAGAGCTCTCAATTTAGAGAAAATTTATTTTCATTCAAATGAATGTTAAAAGCTACATGAAGGAGGGAATGCTCTATATATAGAGCTAGGAATGGACCAAAGGCCTTAGCACTAAACATGAACATCCAACTCCTCTAATTAGGGATGATTAGTTGGTTAATTTAGTGTTAACTGAGAATATGTCAATTTAACATTAAATTAATTCAACTAAGATCCAAGCATGGCCATAAAAATATGGATTTATGTTCCCTCTTGTTTGAATTTAAATTTTGGAGGGAAATGACATGGTGATGTGATCTTTGATGATCACGTGCCCAAAGGATCTTTCTAAGGTCACTTGGAAGGGAAATGGATTTATGGAGAGGAAAGGAATGGGGTGAGGAGCCACAAATACTAGGTTTGATAAGCCAAAGGCTAGAGGCCACAAGGGAGGGGTCACTTGATAACTCTTAGAAGCTCTCACAAAGGAGAAAGAGGGACACTCAAAGGTAAGAACCTTACAACCAATATGGTCTCTAGGATTAAATTCAAGTGTAAAAAATACAAGTGAGGGGAGGAGCTCCTATTTATAGAGGTAGCTAACCTCTTGAACAAGATAACCTAAAAAAGAATGGTTAGGATTAAAAGGAGAGCTCCAAAGGAAGAGGATTGAGAAACAATTCCCTCCTTAGATCATCAAACTTGGTGCCCAAGTTTCTCAAACCAAGGACCAAGATTCCTTCTTATTAGCTTAGGGGGTTTATGTAGGAAAAGAGGGGTGTAGATATCAAGGCTACCCCTTATTTCCTTCATAAAGACCCAAAAAGCTAAATCCACCCTCTAATTACTAAGACACCTCCTAAAATAAAAAATGGACTAAATACATGTCCCAAATTAAATTCCTAATGCTCCCCAAAATTAAAATAAAGGAAAATTACATTTTATTAACTAAAGTCCCTAGCCTAATATCTTCACTCTCCACAGGAGGTGAAGTCTTCCTTTGTCTGCAAGGACTAGGTCTTCTTCAATCCTTCTAGCCATGGTCCTAGTGATAGGTTCATGGCTAGGGATGGTCACATCATCTCTTCCCCCTTGGAGAGGATTTGACCTCAAATCCATGGGGTCTTCATCATTTTCTGCACCTACAAATGGAGACAAATCAGAAACATTAAAACTGGTGCTTATCCCATAATCCTCAGGCAGATCTAAAACATAGGCATTATTACCGATCCGCTCAAGGATTTGGAAAGGTCCATCTCCTCTAGGGCTAAGTTTGCACTTCCTTTGAGAAGGAAATCTATCCTTCCTCAAGTGAAGCCATACCCAGTCGCCCTTTTCAAAGATGACCTCTTTCCTTCCCCTATTGGCAAAAGTAGCATCTCTCAAGGATTGACGCTCTATGTTAGCTTTAACCCTCTCATGTAATTGTTTTATAAAAATGGCTTTTGCCTCTCCTTCTTTATGCACAACAACAGAAAGAGGAAGAGGTAAAAGATCTAGAGGAGTACGAGGATTAAAGCCATAGACCACCTCAAATGGAGAATGCTTGGTGGTTCTATGAACCACCCGGTTATAAGCAAATTCAATGTGGGGAAGGTACTCATCCCAAGACTTATGGTTGCCTTTAAGGAGAGCCCTTAGCATAGTGGATAAAGATCTATTCACCACTTCTGTTTGCCCATCAGTTTGAGGGTGACAGGTAGTGGAAAAAAGAAGTTTAGTTCCTAGATTAGCCCAAAGAGTTTTCCAAAAATGGCTAAGGAACTTCACATCCCTATCTGACACTATTGAAGAGGGTATGTCATGCAATCGGATAACCTCTTTAAAGAAAAGTCTTACGATGTTGCTCGCATCATCCACTTTGTGGCAGGGAATAAAATGGGCCATTTTTGAAAATCGGTCTACCACCACAAATATGGAGTCTGCACCTCGTTGGGTTCTTGGGAGCCCAAGGATGATCCATACTAATATCCTCCCAAGGTGCAGAAGGAGCAGGTAAAGGTGTGTATAGTCCATGAGACATTGCTTTAGACTTTGCTTGCAAGCAAGCTATACATCTAAAGCAATGTCTATGGACATCTCTACGCATATGGGGCCAAAATAATTTCTCTTGTAAAAGTAGGAGGGTTTTTGAAATCCCAAAATGCCCCATGAGCCCACCTTCATGGCTCTCTTTTGTGAGTAAGTTCCTAATTGATCCTTGGGGTATACAAAGCTTACTCCCTTTATAGAGATACCCCTCACTAATGAAGTACCCATCATGGGCCTTTAATGTGAATGCAGATGCAGAGGCAGCAAAGATGGGACCAAAATCCTTGTCAGAAGGATACATATCCCGAATGTCATCAAATCCCAAGATTTTTGCACTCAAGGATGAATAAAGGGCATAACGCCTAGAAAGAGCATCAACCACCACATTTTGTTTTCCTTTCTTGTACTTGCTGACATAAGGGAAGGATTCAAGATATTCCACCCACGTTGCATGCCTTTTGTTCAATTTACCTTGATCCCTCAAATATTTTAGTGACTCATGGCCACTATGAATGACAAACTCCTTGGGAGCAAGGTAATGCTCCAAAGTTTGAAGGGACCTAATTAGAGCATAAAACTCATTATCATAGGTGGGGTAGTTGAGGGAGACACCATTGAGTTTTTCATTGAAATACGCAATGGGGTGCCTTCCTTGCAACAAGACAACTCCCACACCTACACCAGAGGCATCACATTCAAGTTCAAATGTTTTAGAAAAGTCAGGTAATGCCAAGACTGGTGCATGGGTCAGTTTATGCTTAATTAGTTGGAAGGTTTTCTCTTGTTTCTCACCCCAAAGGAAAGAAACTTCCTTTTTCACCAAATCATTTATTAGTGCGAAAAGCGTAGAGAAATTAGGCACAAAGCACCTATAAAATCCAGTGAGACCATGAAAGCTTTTGATCTCTGTCACACTCTTTGGGGTGGGCCATTCTTGAATAGCTTTTATCTTTTTGGGGTCAACATGGACCCCTTTTGTGATAACTACAAAACCTAGGAAAACTACACTATCTACACAAAAGGTGCATTTTTCTAAGTTACCAAAAAGATGATTACTCCTAAGAAGAGAAAAAACATGCCTTAGATGTCCTAAATGATCATCTAGGTTCCTAGAGTAAACTAAAATGTCATCAAAGTAAACTACACAAAATTTACCAAGGCAATCCCTCAGTACATGATTCATTAAGCGCATGAATGTGCTTGGGGCATTAGTTAGCCCAAAAGGCATAACCAACCACTCATAAAGACCAAATTTAGTCTTAAAAGCAGTTTTCCACTCATCACTCTCTTTGATCCTTATTTGGTGGTAACCACTTCTAAGATCTATTTTTGAAAATATTTTTGCCCCATGCAATTCATCCAACATGTCATCAAGACGGGGGATTGGGTGCCTATATTTGATGGTGATGTTGTTGATTGCATGACAATCAACACACATTCTCCATTGGCCATTCTTTTTGGGCACCAACAAGACTGGCACAGCACAAGGGCTTAGGCTCTTTTGAACCCAACCCTTCTCTAACAACTCATTTACTTGAGACTCAATCTCTTGGGTCTCCATGGGGTTGGTCCTATAGGCAGGTCTATTAGGTAGACTTGAACCAGGCACCAAATCAATTTGATGTTCTATACCCCTAATGGGAGGAAGTCCTTTCGGAACCTCATTAGGGAATATATCATCAAATTATTTTAAAATATCTTGAACCCCTTGAGGAAGGTGCTCATGTGCATGGGCTGTGGCAGTTCTCTCAATAGAAGAATGCAAAATGGGAGAAGGATTTGATGCCTCTTTGCAAAAGAGGAGATAAAAGGGCTTGTTAGTCAAAGGAGCTTCTTTTAAATCACGTTTAGTAGCAAATAGGCTCCTTTTACTAATATTCCCTTTCGAAGGGGCATCACCTTCCGACTCTCTCTCTTTACCCTTTTCAAGCTTTAAGGTTGAAGCTTGTTGTGCTTTTTTTTGCTTTTGTTTTTCCTCAACTCTTTTCTTTTTCATCGCAAATTGATCCTCGGCCACTTGAAAAGGTGACAAAGGATACAATTTGAAGCGCTTTTCATTGTGGGTGAGAATTATTTGGTTGGAGTGACCATGGTGAATAGCTTTCTTGTCAAATTGCCATGGTCTCCCCAACAGGATATGACCAGCCTCCATAGGAACTATGTCACAAAAAGTCTCATCATTATAAGATCCTATGGAAATTGAAACCATAACTTGTTCATTGACTACCATCTCCCCTTGCTCATTGAGCCATTGCAATTTGTAAGGTTTGGGATGGGGCATGGTAGTCAAGGCTAGCTTTTCAACCAACCTAGAGCTACAACAGTTACAACAGGAGCCACTATCAAAAGGAGAAAACATACTTTGTCATTTACTTTACATCTTGTATGGAAGATGTTCTCTCTTTGTGACTGGCCAAGCTCTAGAGGTTGGCTTCCAAGAAGCCTTTGAACCATAAGGAGGTCCCCCTCATAAGGAAAAGCTTCCTCACACTCTTGTTCAAAAGTATGTCCCCCTTCTTCCTCACTCTCACTAGAGGAGGAAGATGAGCTATTCTCACTACAAATGTCTTGTCCCCTCATGATCATGGTTTTCTTGTTGGGGCATTGAGAGGCAATGTGGCCTCTCCCAAGACATTTGAAGCATTTGATACTACTTTGCCTCTCAGTAGGCTTAGTAGTAGGGGTTTTCTCTCTACATGAGGTGCTTTTGTATCTTGAAAATGCTTGGGTTCCTCTTTGGGAAAACCCTTGAAAGAGTTTCCCTTAAGTTGGTCTCTCTTTGAGTAAGAGGGATAATCTTTTTTAAAGCTTTTTCTCTTGAGTTGATTCTCAGTTCTTACACAAAGTTCTACCAACTCATCAAGGTTTGAGTATGAAAGAAGCTCTACCTTATCTCTAATGTTAGAGCTTAATCCACACAAAAACCTAGCAAGGGTGGCATTGGGTTCCTCAATGATATTGGCCCTTAGTATGAGAAGCTCCATCTTTTGTCTATACTCCTCAATACTTAGGTTATGTTGCCTAAGTCTTTGGAGCCTATCCAAAAGATCCCTCTCATAATATGAAGGAATGTGCCTTCTTCGCAAACAAGTTTTTAAATTATTCCAGTAGCGAATGTCAGGCATTTGTTTACGGGCCCTATCCTTGACTAACCCATCCCACCAATGCAAAGCAGAACCTTGAAAACTAAGGGAGGCCAAAGGTACTTTCCTTTCTTCCCTTATTTCATAGCATCAGAAGAGTTGTTCCACTTTGACTTCCCAATCTAGGTAAGTCTCAACATCTTCCCTACCATAAAAGTGGGGTAGGTCTACCTTTGGCTCCCTAGCATGATTTGTGTTCTCTTGAGGAGAATTATGATTGTGTAATGAATGGGAGTGATACTTATGTTGATTTCTATAGCATTTTTCTTCGCTAGAGCTAAAATACCTAGATGGGGATCTTATGAGAATTCTTTTCTTTTTTCGATCACTCTCCCTCCCATCTCTCCTCTTACTCTCTTCTCCTCTCCTTCTCTCTTCTTCCTTTTTTTCTCTTTTTCTTTCTAGTTCTTTCCTTCTTCTCCTTTCTTCATCCTCTCTTCTCTCTCTTTTCCTTCTCTCTTCTCTCTCTTTTTTCTCTTTTCTCATTTCCAACATCTCTTTTTTTAACTCTTCCTTCTCTTTTTGTTTTTTCTTTTCTTTTATTTCTTTTTTTCTCTCTTTTTCTTTTCTCATTTCTTGTTCTTTAGCCATCCATTCCCTAAATTCTAAGTTAAGGTTTTCAAGAGTGTCTCCCTTAGAAGGTTTTCTTTGGTTGACACTCTTACTTGATGAACAACTATGTGCACTAAAATGTGTGTGGGAAGTCATGGTGCTTGGATGCTAAAAACTAAAGGTTAGGCCAAAAACGTTTTTTTTTTCAAGCAACACTCCTCTCTCTTTTTTTTTTCTCACCTAAGGTGGCTTGATGGGTCTTTGGAACTCTTAGCCTCTACACGTTTTTTAAAATAAAATAAAATAAAAGTGCAAGAATGTAAAAGAGAAAGGGCTTTAATCATGCTCCTAAGGTGTTGAAGGAAGTGTACCACTTCTTCCTTCTTCACCTAATTAACAAGGAACCAAGCTAAAATTAACCAAAATTATTACCAACCAAGGGAGGGCCTTAAGGGCACTCAAACTCCCAATCTATAATTAAGTATACACAATACAAAGAATAAAAAAAATAAAACAAAGTCTTCACTCCAAGCTTTTTGGTGTTTGTCTCCTTTTGGTCAAGCCCCTTTGAGTTGCATCAACCCAGCCCAAGAATACTACCCTTGTTTCCTCTTGTTTGGACTTGCCAAAATTTTATATATGGAACCTTTCCCAACCTTTCCTTACCGAGGCCGAATACAACACAAGACAACAAACAAAGGTGAATAACAAAACAAGGTTCACAAATCCAAGTGGATAGATTAAACAATGACAAACTCAAAGAAGTAAAGAATACAAGCAAGAAAACATAAGGCTCACAAAGGAAGGTAGCACACAAATAACTTTCCTAGATTAGCTCTAAGAGTAGAGATGAAAAAAGACTCAAACAAAAAATGAAACCAATAGTTGCACACTTAATAAAATTTAAGTGACCAAAAACTAAAAAGCTTACTCAAGTAATTTTTTTTTTAATCACAATTGGTTCCTCATATCAAATGTTTCTACTATTAGGTACACAACTTCAAATTTGTCTTTCTTTTGAGTTCTTTATCTTCTTTTTTTTTAAATTGAAATTTTTCTATTTTTTTTAACTTTTTCTAATCATTTTTCTGCACCTAATAGCTTGTTGAATTTAAATTTTAATGAGGATGCTTGAAATAATAACGCTTGAGTGAATAAGTACAAAGTAAGGTCACACAATTTTCAAGCAATGCATGCAACTAAAGGCAAAACAACTTAGTAGTTCCAAATACCACTGAACTTATAGTGCTTAAGGAATGATTTAAGGCTGATTTTGAAGTAAATTGATTGCTCAAATTACTAACACAATTCACCCAAGCTAAAATTCCATAAAGAGGCACCAATAGTGAAGGTAAACCAAGTGGAAAGCTACTAATAATTCAACATAAAACAAAAAACATATAAAGATTGAATTGAGCAAATATTTAAGAACAACAAAGAGATTAATATGCTTGAACTGAAAGCATAAAAGACTTAAGAGACTCAACAAGAGGTTCACCTCTTAGGAGCTTAATTCAAAATGTTTTTGAAGGCTTTTTTGTAAAAATTTTAAAAGGCTAAAACCTATAGAATTTAAATGAGACAAAATAGGAAACTAATATGACTAGTATTTGACAAAACACAAGATTAAGAACCTAAAAATAGAGCAAATATTTCAGCAAGAGACTCAAAACAAAAGGCATAACAAAGTGGCCAAAGTTGATCACCACAATGGTGTGGAAAAATCCTCAACCATATGGGTTTAATGGTCACAACTTCTTAGGCACATTTTAACATAAAAAACCAAGGGAAAATTAAGCAACTTGAACACGGAAATAAGATGCAAAGAAAGGGACAAATAAAATCGCATCAAATTAAATGGAACATAGGCGCGAGATAGAAAAAAAAAGTGCATATAATAGCAAGAATAAAAAGCTATACTACTAGAAAATAAAGCAAATAGAGATGACCAAAAATGAAGGACTTTAAAATAAAGAGATCCAAGAGATAAACAACAAAGCAAAAAAAAAATTGAGAAAGAATGTGACCTTTAGAAAGTGGCTCTAGATACCACTTGATGTGATCTTTGATGATCACGTGCCCAAAGGATCCTTTCTAAGGTCACTTGGAAGGGAAATGGATTTATGGAGAGGAAAGGAATGGGGTGAGGCGCCACAAATACTAGGTTTGATAAGCCAAAGGGGAGAGGCCACAAGGGAAGGGTCCCTTGATAACTCTTAGAAGCTCTCACAAAGGAAAAAGGGGGACACTCAAAGGTAAGAACCTCACAACCAATATGGTCTCTAGGATTAAATTCAAGTGTAAAAAATACAAGTGAGGGGAGGAGTTCCTATTTATAGAGGTAGCTAACCTCTTGAACAAGATAACCTAAAAAAGAAGGGTTAGGATTAAAAGGAGAGATCTAAGGGAGGAGGATTGAGAAACAATTCCCTCCTTAGATCATCAAACTTGGTGCCCAAGTTTCTCAAACCAAGGGCCAAGATTCCTTCTTATTAGCTTAGGCGGTTTATGTAGGAAAAGAGGGGTGTAGATATCAAGGCTACCCCTTATTTCCTTCATAAAGACCGAAAAAGCTAAATCCACCCTCTAAATTCCTAAGACACCTCCTAAAATAAAAAATGGAATAAATACATGTCCCAAATTAAATTCCTAATGCTCCTCAACATTAAAATAAAGGAAAAATACATTTTATTAACTAAAGTCCCTAGCCTAATAGCTTCACTCTCCACAGGAGGTGAAGTCTTCCTTTGTCTGCAAGGGCTAGGTCTTCTTCAATTATTCTAGCCATGACCCTAGTGATAGGTCCTTGGCTAGGCATGGTCACATCACATGGCACCTCCAAAATTCAAATTAAAATAAGAAACAACAAGAATCAGCCAAGTAGGAGTGAGAAAGCACATGTGGAGTGAAACAAAGGGACAAGGGGCTCACATGTCTTCTACATGTTTCATGTGTTGGTTAGAAGGGTGTTAAGAGGAACTAGGAGTGTAGAAACTAGATTCCACACGTCCAAACCCTCATGGACCAAGCCCAACTAATTAACACACTCCACAAAGAGACTAATTACACCTCCTAAAGAAAATAGAACCTATAGGCCAAAATACAAGGCTGAAAATAAAACTAACTACACCTCTAAAATCCTAATGACTTAAGGGTGCTTGTACAAGGCTAAAAATGGTTAAATGCATACAATTAAGTGAAACATGTCCTAAACTAATCTCCTTACAGCTTCATCCAAGTCATCACTCAAGGTCATGCTAGGCGTGCATGCATCATAAGAGGTCTAAAAAATAGAGCAAAAATAGAACACAAAAGGCACACAAGAAGCAATGGGCGCCACTTTTAAAATTAAGTATTAGGTGTGTTTGAAACTAATCTTCATCAAAGATCAGTTTATATTAATAATTATCCTAATTATTCAACAACATATAAAAAGTTTATATAATACACCTAATAATATAATGTTAAATGTTAAAATTATAGAAACCAATGAAATACTAACTCTTTTCCTATAGCGATAGAGTATATTATAAAGTAATGAAAACACAATTAGCTCCAGGAGCATTATTGTTATCCCCAAAAGACGAAACAATATTATTATTAGTTAATCCAGAAAAGGTTAGTGCTACGATACAAAAAACTTTAAAAATTAGTGAAATAACTTTTGGTCTAAAATGGAAAATGAATGAACTAATAGTCCTAGAATTATTAGAACATACAATTTTAGAAAATATTATTGAATATAAAGATGGAGCAGTTGAAGTAGCTTTTACCCTATTAAGAAGATCTACGTCTTTAAATTTTCCCAAACTTCTTTTGTTACTGTTAGAAGATCTATAGATAACTTTACCTTTTCTCTTCCTAAAACCCTTAATTATAAAAGAACTAGATATGATCCTACTATTTCAAAACCAGAATACAAAGAAGAGGAAAATTATCAAAGTTCCTCTTCTTCCATAAATTTTGAATCTGCACCTACTCCTTTAGAATTTAATCAATTAAATGTTATTCAAAGTTTTAAAATATATAAAAAAAATTTAATGACTGAGTTCCTTAGTAAAGAAAATAAAGAAAAAAAAGATTGGTTTTTCTCTACCTTTTCTCAAGAAGAAATTAGAAATTACAAAGAAAATTATTATAAATATTTAGAGTTAATAGAAGAAAATATCCTTATTTTCAATGGTTTGAAACTAATTGTCAAAATAATCTTCAAATCAATCTATTAAAATCTACAGAAAATATATGGAGAACTACTAAAAGAGAAATAAATAGTATCTTGTCTCCCTTTAGAAGAAGTAAAATTTCCAAATATTTAAAATAGAGAAGTGATAGGTTCTCCTTTTAAAATGATAACTAAAAAAAGAGAGTTTAGTATAAAAGATAGCCAATTAAACTATGCAAATAAGATATTACATATACTTGCTTAAGAAATAACTCAAATTGAGTGAATTAATAAATTAGAAAGAACTCTAATAAACCTTTTAAATTTTCTGATGAAGAATTAAAAAATGTAAGAATAGGAAAATAATTAGAGTATATGCTAAAAGAAATAAATAAAAAGTTAGACTTATTTAAAATTAGCAAAATTAATACAATCAATACCATTTTTGAAGCGGAATTATGTCCTAGTTTTAGTGAAGAACAATTTGATGATGACTTATATAAAGTTAATAAATTAAAACAAATAAAATGTCCATTGTCTGGACCGAGCCCTAGGCCAACTAGTAGAAAATTTTATAATAGGTCAAATCTCCCTGATATTTAGTTTGAAGAATGGAGATATATTCACCTTCAGTCTTTTATGACTCTAGTATTACAAAATGGAATATTGATGGTTTCATTGATCATCAAATATTAAGAAACACTAATGAAATGACTATGGCTACCTCAGCCTATAGAACTAAAATTGATGCTCCCATTACCATTAAAATTTTAACAATGGGGTTTATAACATCATTAAAAGGTTGGTGAGATAATTTTTTGTCAGAAGAAGAAAAATTTGGAATAAAGAATTATGTTAAAAAAGAAAGAGACCATGAAACTCCTTTAATGGTGGAAACATTAATTTTGGCTATAATTCATAATTTTATAGGAGATCCTCAGTTAATTGACCAAAGAACTTCTATATTATTACATGAATTGCAACTCTTAATGATTTTAGATGGTATCATGATAAATTTATGCTTATGGAATTAACTAGATCAGATTGTAGACAAATGTTTTTGTGATACCCTTCTATCCCAAAAGACTTTATTCTTTAATTATAAAATAATATAGATTTTTTTTATTTAAATCTTAGACTTGGAATTTAGGTAAAAGGATTCACGTCACTCAATATACACTTATTTTCCAAACTATGATATTATAAAACATAAACATATAAGTAGACACCTTAGACTTTTAAAAAGATCTTTACAAAATTCTCAATTAATACACTCATGCTGAAACTTTAAATGATTTGTATACATGACAAAAAACTATTAATTTATCCTCTATAGCCCAATGTCACATCTAATCAGAACAGCATAACAGAAAGAGGTAAAGAAAATTCGAAGCTTCATCACCCACAATATCATCAGGATCTTGCTCACCTGAAAGTGGCGTTTAGCCCAAACAAAATGTAACAACAAGTAACAAAGGGGTGAGAAAACATCTCACGCATCTTAAGGCACATATAAAGAGAATGAACAGTCAACTAAAGTACAATAAATAAACATATAAATTCATCTCACACCCATAATAGAAATTACCCATCCACATACATAAATTGATTCATGCTAATGATGCTTATGCATGCTCTCTCAGGTACACGCCCGAAGCGGTCCTCTTCTATGCCAGTAACACGTAGGTACAACCATCTTGCACAGGTCTACCCGAAGTGAATCCTCTTCTACGCCAGTAACACGTAGGTACAACATGCAATGCAAAACAAACAAAGAAGATCTAGTCCAAAGCACCACATAATGGGTAATCCTCACAAAATTCTCCAACCGTCACACTCATGCATGCCCTCTCAGGTACGCGCCCGAAGCAATCCTCTTTTATGTCAGTAACACGTAGATACAACCATCTCACATAGGTTCACCCGAAGTGAATCCTCTTCTACACCAGTAACACATAGGTACAAATGTCTCACATGGGTTCACCCTAAGTGAATCCTCTTCTATGCTAGTAACACATAGGTACAACTGTACAATGCAACACAACCTAAGACACTTGCTATAGAGAATCTCACAATGGGTAATCCTTACAAGCCTCTTAAACTGCCATGTCCATGCATCATGTCATGTAAAATAACTCACAATATAAATAATTAATTATATGATAACAAAACACCCCCAACCGCAACTGGGATGACACCTCGTCAAGCACATCCTGACCATCATCATCAACACAACATGCATCTAATTACCATTTACATCACTTTCATATAATGGGATAAATCCCCAATTCATGCACCCCCTCACTTATGATCATTCATTTAGTCACCGCCAACACAATTTACAAGATGTATCACAATATTTCTTACCACCATAATTAAAATCATCACAATTCACAAACTATTTCTTCTTATATTACTCCTCAATAACTTATAAACATTCAAACATCCACAACACTCGAAATTATAAAATACATCATACATGTAAACTTATGGCTATACAAAAATACTTAAGCACATTAGACGAAGTCTAGACTTCACAAATGATCAAGCAATTCAGAGTGCACACACTGATAAGCAACAACTTAGATTTAACTCTTAACACAAATAAGCTCTTTAGCACAAATTATCTAACCCACATATTCTTATGCACATAATATCATTTATAATATTGAATATATTAATTTTCTCAAATATCCATATAGAATTATTACATTCATAGCTCACCCCAACATTTTCTAAGTTTTGAAGATTTTCTCACTCATTTTCTATAATGAGTCTCTATGAACTTTGTCGAGTATAAACATGATATCTAGAGATTTATTAATCTCATGATATTGTTTCTTATCTAGTATAGAAGCTAAAATATTTATCTAAAATTTTTATGTTTACCTCAAGGGCTAAACCAAACATCTACTATTTTAAAAAAATTAGAGGAAACATGAATCTATCACTTAATTTTGACAGTTTAACCTTCAATCACTAATTTGATCATAACTTGAGCTTTAGGTATCATTTTGGGGTGAAACTAACGTCATTAGTTATTTAACATCTAGGGCTACAACTCGTATGAAGACAAGTTTCTAAAATTACATAATTTTCCTAGCGGTTTCCTCATCCAAAAATCATGAACGTTGATTGTAATACGCCTAATTCTGACTGTTCCACCTTTAGTTACTAATTTTATCATAACTTGAGTTATATACATCATTTTATAGTGATTAGAACTCTGTTGGAAAGATACCATCAAGGGCTAAAACTTTTATGGATAACAGAAAGCCTAATAAGGTCATCTAGGTTACCTCGCCGGGCTCACAACACACAAATGTTGTTTTGCGCATGGGATGGGAGACTCAACTTCCAACCCACATAACTCAGTGTATTCTTAACCTATGTATATAATTATTGAGTGTATACTGTAGCCCCAAATGTCTAGTTTCTAAAACAACAAAAATAACTCGATTTGGTTAACCACACAAAAAGATATGGTAGAAACTCTAAGGTATGTTCATACAAATATTTTCAAATAGCAAAAAGTTCAACTTATATAAGGTTCTCAAAATATAATTCTAACTTCAAATGCTCAAACATTTTACTTATCTTTCTATAATACTTAATTATCATCTATACTCTATAATTACAGTGATAATTATCAATATTATCAATGGAAGGAACCCTCAACTCCTCACGCTTAATCCTTTTTATCCAGAACAATTCAAATAACATGTGAGTTCTCCAATCATCACATTAATCAATCAATCATATAAATAGAGTACTCATCTATAATCACTCATAACGTTCATGTATAGAAACCAATGAATAAGTTAATTGCATAATACTTAATCCCTACGGAGGTTTAGGGTTACCTCCATTATCCTATTTCTCATATAGAACGAAGTTTTAAAGGCTAATCAATACTATCCATTTTCAAATGATTAGTCTCTAAGTTACAAAAAGGGAAAATCTCAATGCCCACATAATCATCACATCCAAATAATCTGATAATGTAGATGTAATACAGTAGTCCAACAAAATAAATTAGTAAAACATGTAATACTTATTCATGATCTATCGAAACTTAAGGATCGTTTCATTACCCACTTTCCCTATACATGCCACATGAGAGATAATTTCTCACTTCCCATACCTCGATGAAGAAACAAGGACAAATGGAGATTTTCCTTTTCGGATCCGACGAACCCTTACCAAAATAGAGCTTTTATTGTGTTGCCGTTTTCTCCCAAACCAAAGCTCCAAATGAAGATCCGAACAGTCAGAAAGGAGATCCCCACTCCTGGAAGCTATTGTATAATTTCAAGCTCAATCCAACGGTTAACAAATTCGTAATGAAGAGATTACGAAAACTGCATACGGTTTATGCGGGAATAACTTTCTCTTTAACCTCCAGAGTCAGAAACGTGAAAACTGAAGTGTCCCCCCTTAACCCCTCTGAATTACCCTAGGTTAATAGTTGGATTAGGTTTTTTATCACTAGACCCAAACTTAACTTTTAGATTATTTTACTATCTACACCAACATTTATTTTATTTATTATTTTATAAAATCAATTCTTACCAATATTAAATTAATTTAGGTCTATTAATATAAAATTATACATTTTTATTAATATTTCATTTTTCTAAAAAAAAGAGATGTTACAATTTTGGAAAGAACACTTCTTAGCCAGACTTCCACGCACCTTTCCAGAAAAGGTTAAAGAAAACTTTCCTAAGATGTATAATAATACCCCTTTAAAAGATTTAACTTACAATAGACTAAGTGCAGTAGCTAAATTTACTGGATTAGAAATTTGTAATAATATTAAAATATAAAATCAAATTAAAAGAAATCAAGCAAATGGATTTAGAGAATTAGGAAACTTTTGCAGTCAGTATGGTAATGAAAGATCAACTGCCGCTTCTATTAAAAAGAAGAGGATTATTAAAAGGTCTCAACCAAGAAAAACTACTAATAAAAAACATGATGCAACCCTCCTTGGTTGCTTTGCTCCCCAAGATCTTCTCCTTGGAAGGTCACCAAAGAAATGGCGGATGGAAGAGACTTGAAATGGATAGGGAGGTGACACAAAGAAATTTGATAAGCCTAGAAGAGAGGTGTTTGCCACAAGGGAAGTAACCCTTGATAAAAATATTAAAGTATGCTCTCAAGAAGAGAAAATAGGACACTCAAAGAAGAAGTAAACTCTCTAATCTCATTCAAATTCAAGTGTAAACATTACAAGAGTTGGAGGTCTATTTATAGGGTGGGAGGCTAGCCTTGGCCATGTAAAATGGAGGGAAAATTCAAATAGGATTCAAATTCAAACAATTAGCACGTGCTCCTAAATTCATGGATCTTAGAACTAACTAAGTGCCATGTAAGATGCCATGTGGCTAATAGTGGAATTTGGCGTCTATTAGGGAGAACAAGGGCCCCACCTTGTCTCTTTCATGCTTCATGTGCTAAATAATTGGGGTTAATTAGAAAATAGGGGTGTGATTAATAAAACAACCTACCATCACCCTTAAATGACCCAATTAGCTAATACACTCCACATTAAGACTAAGCACACATCCTAACCCTTAAGCCTACGAAAATAATGCCCAAATACAAGGGCAAATAACAAGTTATAGACTACTCCACCTAAGAAATATTACAAGGCAATAGAAGGAAAATGAGGATTATTGCAAAATCCTGATGATCAAGAAAAAGTGAGGTCTTCCTCCATCTACTCTAGCCAAATCCTCTTCTATCCTCTTAGCCATGGACCTAGTGATGGGTCCCTTGCTAGGGAGGATTACATCAAAACCTTTTAGAAAAAAATGAATAAAGCACCTAATTAGAAAAATAAATCATATGTTTTAAATGTGGGAGAGTGAGACATATGAAAAAAGATTGTAGAATGAAAGACAAGATTAACGAATTAAAAATGAGTGAGGAACTAAAAGAACAAGTAGGTAAACTTCTAATTCTCGAGTCAGATTCTTTAGAAGAAGAAGAGGAGAATGAAGAAATAATACATATTAATCATTAAAATAGTTCAAAAGAAGAAGATCATATATGTGGTCCTAAAAATTGTGACTACTTGTATAAAATATATATGATTAAATCTAAAACTAAACTTACACAAGAAGTGGTTGATAAAATAGAAGATGAAGAAGAAAGATTAGAAAATCTTTAAAAACTTAAAGATATTGATTTTGAAAAAAAAAAAGAAGAGTCAAAAGATAACAAAGGGTCTTTTTGAAGGATATAATTTTTCAGAAATATTAAAAGTGGCTACTTTCTAGAAAAACATGCGACTATTTCTGATTTACAAAGAGAAATAAAAGAATTAAAAGAAGAAATCCTAGAAATAAAAAGAGAATTAAAAAATTTAAAGAAAAAAATTAATTAGAGAAATACAATTTTTGCAATTATCAAAAAAACCCTGAAATAGAAAAAACATCGAATACGTTTGAAAACCTTGAAATAGTAAATCAAATAAAAATACTTTAGCAAAAATGGCAAATAAAAGTTGCATTAAAGATAGGAAATATCTTTCATAAGACTTTTACAACATTAGTCAATTCAAGACCTTATCTTAATTGTATTAAAGAAGGTTTAATTCCTACAAATTATTAGAAAAGACAAACAAAAGTTACATAAGGCTAATAATTCTATATAAAAAGTACAATATAAACTATCTAATGCTAGTATGTGTAATAAAGAAAAAAGTTTTAAAAATAGTTTTATTCTAACTAAAGACATAACTGAAGAAATACTCCCTTGTTAACACAAATAAATCCTTTTGAGGTTTCAAACAAAGGAATAAAAGCTAGAGATAATTTAAATTATAAACAATTAAAACAAAAAGAAGTATTAACCTTAAAAGATTTAACAAAAGAAAATTTTGTAAATAAAATAGAAAATAAAGTTAATATAATACATCTTTTACTATTAGAAATAAAATATAAAAAGATAGAAAAACAAATTAAAACCCTACTCATAATTAAAAGATTTAAAGAAATTGAAGAAGAATTTGAGCATGAACTATGTGTTGAAATTTCTACCGCCTTTTGGGATAGGAATTCATTTACGGTGGAATTACCCTCTGAAGAAGGGTTTCATAAGAGTAAAATTCCTACAAAAGCTGAACCATTACAAATGAATAAAGAAACCTTAGAATACTGTAAAAAATAAATTCAACAACTTTTAAATAGAAAATTAATAAGGCCAAGTAAATCCCCTTGGAGTTGTTCAATATTTTATATTAAAAAATGCCACTAAGCTTGAAACAAGGGATCCTAGGATGGTAATAAATTATAAATTATTAAATAATGTTTTAAGATGGATAAGATATCCCCTTCCTAATAAACAAGATTTAATTGGAAGATTATACCAAGCTATTATATTCTCTAAATTTGATGTGAAATCTGGATATTTTCAAATCAAGATTTAAGAATGGAATGTTACGTCTATAGGGTTAAAAAAATGCTCCTAATGAGTTTTAAAATATTATGAACTCTATATTAAACCATACTCTTAATTCACCATAGTTTATTTAGATGATTATTAATATTTTCAAATTCTACAGAACAACATTTAAAATACTTAAAATATATAAAAATGTTATTAAAAGAAATGGAATTGAAATTTCAAAAGAGAAAATGAAAATAGCCCTAAGAAAAATTAGATTCTCGGGTCATGATATCTTCCAAGGAAAAATTACTCCTATAAGTAGAAATATAGAATTTGCCAATAAATTTTCTAAGAAAATAAAAAATAAACTCAATTACAGATATTTTTGGGATCTCTTAATAATGTAGCAGACTTTATTCCTAATATTAGAATTAAGTGTCAACCCCTTTTAAAAGGTTTATAATTTATAATTTATATGAGTTTAATTAGTATGCTGTATGCACTGACAGTATAAAGAATTTTACACTGACATCCAATCATATCCCTTAATTTATGATAAGTTTGTTGATTTTACCAATTAATACTTTAAAAGTCGTATATATTAAAAGATATGATGGAACGTAAATGTGTACCAATTAAACTCATAATAAAGTATAATAAGTTTGTGAGTGATCACCCAATTCCTTTTCATTTAACGCTTATATAATTTTTCAATTTCTTTCATAGGAATTGGTAAAAGTGTTGAACAAAACGAATGAATCATTGAATTGTGTGATTTGAGTCAATATGTATTGTAAGACATGAAGTCATTTGAGATTCATCTTATGATATGAATAGATAGGTACCTGTCTCATATTGAATAGTAGATTCTTATGAATTGTATTAGAATTACCATATTTTAATACACAGAACGGTGATCCTAAACATGGATTCTTTAACAAAAAGTCCGCCTAGTAATTCGGTTGGGTTTATCTTTACTTCTACACATCCTGAAAATCATTGGCCAGTTCAAAGTGATTTCCTAATGTTAATGACTGATATTGGTTTACTTAGCCTAGCTAAGCTAGTTTTTTCACTTTTGTCTATACTCAAAGAGTATATCATAAATATTCTATTAAAAACTATAAACTAATTGTTGTAACGTTGATAGTTTTGTTTGATAACTGAAAAGTTATTCCTGTAATTCTCTTATTTTTGCAGTCTCAAGCCCTCCAAGTTAAGTAGTTCACCACTTTGGGGTCTTTCTGGTAATCCAATTGTGGGTTCAATGCCAAAATCTTTTCCATCGTTTCAGCATCCAAGTCACCAACTTTTAGAAGAAAACAGTTTCAAACAACAAAAGTAAGTGATAATACCTACTGCTTATTTGCATGAGCTGTACTAGGATACAGCCACATGGGATATATTGCATTTTAACAATTTCTCATGTGATAATTCTTCCTTTCTGGTACTTGAAGTATCGGTCCTTGAATGATATAGAAAGAAACTTGGAGTCGGCTGCAGCTAGGTGAATTTCATTTCCTAAGTTTCCACAAAAAATATTTGTAATATTGAATGTTGAACCAAATAATCTGTGTTTTGTCCACTTTGGTAGCACACATGTTTATCTTATAACAACCTGAAATTTTATAAAATAGGAATTCAGATATTTTTAGTTTTATTTATTGATTTAATAAAATTTGATATTTTTATTAATTAAAATATGTGGGAGTGAATTAGTGTTAGTGTTATTATTAATATTATTGATATTATTATTATTATTATTATTATTATTGTTGTTGTTGTTGTTGTTGTTGTTGTTGTTGTTGTTGTTGTTGTTGTTGTTGTTGTTGTTGTTGTTGTTGTTGTTGTTGTTGTTGTTGTTGTTGTTGTTGTTGTTGTTGTTGTTGTTGTTGTTGTTTCATTATAATAAGAGTGAGTTTAAAAAATTAAGTTTGTTGGGTCACACAAGTTAGTATTAGAAGGAGTCAGAAGAGGGGTTTTTACATTTTGCTGATTTTGTGCACAAACCTTATCCTAAAATGTGAAATTAGAGGAAGCGCCTATAGAATTCGGAGAGAGACAATTTTTGTTAAGGATATTAAAGAATCATTCCTACCTTCTACATTTTTCATCTATTTCAGGTAAGAAGGAGTGGAATTAGCTTATATATAGGCATATATAAGAAATAGGATAGTGGAGATGACTCTTAAGCCTCCGTAAGGATTAGGTTTTATGCAATTGGCTTAGTCATTTGTTTCTATAAATGAAATTACGAATGATTATAGGTGAATAAGTCTAATTATATGATCGATTAGTGTGATGATTGAGGGACTCCTATGTTATTTGAATTACTCTATAAAAAAGGAAGTGAATTATGGGGGTGATGATCAGTGTGATGATTGGGGTGAATTGTAATGGCATAATTAAATATTGCTATTGTGAATCATGGTGTTGCATGACATGATGCATGAATATGGCAGTCTAAGAAGCTTATAAGGATTGCCCATTGTGTGGCACTCTATAGTAGGTCTTTTTAGGTTGTATTGCATTGCACAGTTGTATCTACGTGTTACTGGCGTAGAAGAGTATTACTTCAGGTAGACCTATGGTGAGATTGTTGTATCTATCTGTTACTGGCGTAGAAGAGGACCGCTTCGGGCATGTACCTGAGAAGGCCTACATGAGTTGCATTGCATGAGCATCAATAGTATAACCTAAAGTCCTAGTGAACATTTCACCAGCTTTTGAACTTGAGCTCCTTTTTTAAGTTTTAACCAAAATTTTCAAGTTCAAAACTTGGTCCAAAGTGAGAGGGAAGAAAGTCTTCAAGAATATCACTCCTTAAGTCCAAAGGTGGATCTTATTAAAGAAACTTCTCTCTTAGGACAAAGACAAGAAAAGGTTGTGTCCAATTCTTTTAAGCATAACCTACCACAACCTCTAATTACATCTAAAGATGAGATTTCACCAAGTGTGGAACTTGAACCCCTTATTAAGAGACTTAAACAAGAGAGAAGAACTCTCTTAGAAGCTCGATTTCAAGAAGTTGAACACAACTCTTTTTTCAAGACACAAAATCAACACAAAAATTTAGTAAAACATAAGGAAATTGATATGACAAAATTAAGGACTAAACAAAACTCTAAATGACAAATACTATTTAAGCGCCACTTCTACTATGTAAGAGATAAGCTAGGAATAAAGCTAGCCACAAGGAAAGCAACCCTTGGTAATAGCATGAAGAATTCTCACAAGAGTGGAGAAAACATAAACATTGTCTAAGAACAAAGAGCTCTCAATTTAAAGAAAGGTAATTTTCTTTCAAATGAGTGTTAAAGCTACATAAAGGAGAAAATGCTCTATATATAGAGCTAGGAATGGACCAAGGGCCTTAGCACTAAACATGAACGTCCAACTCCTCTAATTAGAGAGGATTAGTTGGTTAATTTAGTGTTGATTGAGCGTATGTCAATTTAACACTAAATTAATTCAACTAAGATCCAAACATGGCCCTAAAAATATGGATTTGTGTTCCCTTTAGTTTGAATTTGAATTTTGGAGGAAAATGACATGGCACCTCCAAAATTCAAATTAAAATAAGAAGGAATAAGAATCAGTCATGTAGGAGTGAGAAAACACATGTGGAGTGAAACAAGGGGACAAGGGGACCCACATGTCTTCTACATGCTTCATGTGTTGGTTAGAAGGGTTTTAGAAGCAATTAGGAGTGTGGAAATAATATCACACATCCACACTACTTCTAGCCAAGTCCAACTAATTAACACACTCCACAAAAATACTATTTACACCTTCTAAAGAAAATAGAACCTATAGGCCAAAATACAAGGCCAGAAATAAAACTTACTACACCCCTAAAATCCTAATGACTTAAAGGTGCTTATACAAGCCTAAAAAATGATCAAATTAATACAAATTAATGAAACATGTCCTAAAATAAGCTCCTTGAAGCTTCATGCAAGTCATGCTCCTTTCTTATTGGTCCTAGCTCAAGCTCATGCTAGGTGTACATGCATCAACAAGACAAGCAAAGGAAAATTAACATAACAACACGAATTAGGTGAAAAGAAAATAGAATGGAGATGAAGAAGAAGAAAAAGTAATTTGAAAATTAAAAGATTAAAGAAAGAAGATGAACCTCTAGAAGGAGACTCTAGATACCAAATGATGCATTCTTCAAGAGGCATGAGGCTTCTTTGAGAATGCTCAAAAGATCCTATAACATTCGTCGTTACAGTAATAATCCAGAGTATATTAATTAAACAATTAATAAAAAATAAACAATTTTGAATTAATAAATAATAGTTATCCACCTCATAAGGTAAAATTCTCAAATGTAGACGTCTTAAAAACGAATATAAACTATAGCAACAAAATATTCATAAAAGAAAACCCAAACTATAGGCTAAGTCTTCACGCCTCTTTTGCCTCCACAACTTCTGTCTCTTCTAACTCTGAAAATAACACTTTTATGAGACTGAGAATCTCAGTGAATAAAACAAGTTTAAAGAAAAGGATTCACAAATAGTGTTGTTCTCATACGGTTCAGAATCCGAAAAATAACCATGGTACCTGCAAATAAAAGATATTTTCTCTAAACGCATTATAATTTATTTCAATTAATTCCTAATATGAATAATTTATAAACACGATAAAAGGCTAGTGTTTTAATTAACACCCTCATAATTCACACAATCACAAAAAACATAGTGATACTCATGATCACCCACTCCCACTCTACAATTTCCAAAACCAAGGTTTTTAATAGTTTCATCAAAAGGGTTCATGAGCTCATATTCCATACAATATCGTCTCATTGCCTTCTCCACGCTATTATGGAAGTATCCAAAATCTCTTCTCTATCCTGGATGGAGGTATCTAAAACTTCTTCCCGTGTTAAATAGAGGTACCTTATACGTCCATCCCAGATGGATGCATATCAAATTTCATCCTATCCTAGATGGAGGTATCACAAATTTCATCTCCATTTTAAACAGAGGTATCTCAAACAATTATCAATTAAATCTTTTAAATTCTCACACACCAACATGATTGTCACAAACCACCTATAGCATGATAACAAATGGCTTAACTTATTTACATAATATAGTAATAACAATAGAAAAATACACTAATCTGGAAAGTTGAATTTGGACATGTGAAAAGAATGTCGAATCAAATAACATTCTCAACCAGTACACGATTTTAACAGTAAAACTTCCTTTTGATGCATTTATATATGTGTATATTAGTTGATGGAATCTAATGAATTATGGCTATAAAATATGCGTAGCAGCAACATGAATTATGTTCATTATTAAGAGTCAAAACAAAATACCTAAATCCTATAGTTTATGCGGCAAAATTTGCAAATGATCCAAAACAATATAATTATTCTATTGGTATTTCTAAATTATTTCATTTTATGAAGACTCTAAAAAGTGTATTTTCTTAAAACATACCATGGATGAATTTAAAGAAAATGTTTTACTCACCTCTTGAAATGAGATCCCACCACTTTAATTTATTTTCTTCAACTCCTATGTTCATCTTTCTCAACCCTAGAATAATCAACTAACCTATGATATTCTGAGAGAACTAGTTAGCCCTATATATAATAATAGTTTAGGATTGATCCTCCCCTCTCTATATTTTTTTATAAAAGATTAGTTTTTTCAGATTAAATTCAAAATAGTATCAAATCTTTAATTATTTTATGTTATTTCTATTTTAAAGGAAATATTATCTGAATCTTAGCTATTCAAAGTAATATCAAATCTTTTATTTGTTTTATCTTATTTCTATTTTAAAGAAAACATTATCTTAATCTTGCTATTCAAAATTTGTAACAATTTTAATCTTTTAATATCTTTTTTTAGCAACCTAATCTCTTTTTTTTCTTAACTAAGTGATTATTCGAATGTTTGAATTTTGGATTTTGGGATGTTACAGATCCTTACCCATAGAGGTCCTTAAGGTCGAAGAAATGGAGGTGGAAAACTAGGAGATGTTAGTGGTAGGCACCACTTCTAGGAGAAGATAAGCCATTGAAAAAGGAGGTTAGCCAGAAGGGAAGGAACACTTGATAATATCATGAAGAACTCTCACTAAAATGGAGAGAACATGAACTTTCTAAGAAGAGCTCCCAAATTTAGAGAAGTATTTTCATTTAAAATGAGTGTTAAAAATGGTACAAAAGGAGGGGAGCTCTATTTATAGAGCAAAGCATGGATCTATGGGCCTAGAGCTCGTTTTGGACGTCCACATGCTAATTATGGAGGATTAGTTGAATTAATTAAGTGTTAGTTTGGTTAAAAATCAATTAGCACTTAATTAATTTAACTAGATCCAAATAAGGCCCTATGAAAGTGATCTATGTTCCTCTTAATTTGAATTTGAATTTGAATTTTAAAGGGAGATGACATGGCAGCCCCAAAATTCAAATTTAAATAAGAAGCAACAAGAAAGGCCATGTAAGAAAGAGAATATGAGGTGGCGCTAACTAGAGGGAGCAAGGGTGTCCCGCATGTCTATTACATGTTTCATATGTTGGTTAAAAAGGTGTTAGAAAGAATTAGGGGTGTGATTAACAATTCCACATGTCCAAAACCCCTCTACTAAAGCCCAACTAATTAACACACTCCACAAAGAGACTAAACACACCTCCTAATGGAAATTAAGCTTAAAGGCCAAAATACAATGCCGAAAATCAAACTAACTACACCCCTAAAATCCTAAGAACACAAGGGTGCAAATACAAGCCTCAAAATGGACTAATTATTACAATACAAAGGACCATAGCCTAAACTAAGCTTCCTTAAGCTTGATCCAAGCCATGCTCCTCCTTTATTAGTCCTAGCTCAAGCCCATGCTAGGCGTGCATGCATCATATCCTCTCCCTTGACTCATCTTTCTCCTTGGAGAAAGTGGCATCTCCCACCCCCATCCTTAGCCTCTCCATCCTCCATCTTCTTTGAGGAGGGACCTTGTTGAAGAAGATCCAAGGGAGTGCATCACTAATCTCTACTTGTTCTCTTACTACTACACCTTTTTCATAATTAAGTCTATGCAAAGAATAAAGTGAAGGATGAGGAGTTGATGAACCCTCCTTCAAGCATAAATGAATAATGAAGAGGTAGAAGGAAGCTCTCCTAGGATCTTGCTCATAGAGGTTTCAAGGGGTAGAAATGGATGTGGAAGACTATGAAATGGAGAAAAAGAATTAGCGCCACTCTTGTTAAAGGAGATAAGCCAATGGAGGAAGGAGGCTAGTCACAAGGGAAGGAACCCTTGATAATAGCGTGAAGGACTCTCAACAAGGAGAGAACAATGAACACTCCTAGAAGAAGAAGAGCTCTCAAATTTAGAAAAGGTAATTTCATTGAAATGAGTGTTAAAATTATACATGAGGTAGAAAACTCTATTTATAGAGCAAGGGATGGAACCATGGGCCTAGAACCAACTTAGAATGTCCAACCTCTTATTAGGGGGATTATTTTAATTAATTAAGTGTTAATTTGGTTGAAAACCAATTTAGCACTTAATTAAATAAATTATATCCAAACAAGGCCCTAAGAAAATGGATCTATGTTCCCTCTTAGTTTGAATTTAAATTTTCGAGGGATATGACATGGTAGCCCCAAAATTTAAATTTAAATAAGAAGCAAAAAGGAAGGCCATGTAGAAATGAGAAGGTGAAGTGGCCCCTAACAAGAGGGGACAAGGGGGGCCCACATGTCTCCTACATGCTTCATATGTTAGTTAGAATGGTATGAAGAGGAATTAGGGGTGTGGTAACTAAATTCCACACGTGCAAATTCTCTTAGATCAACCTAAAATAATTAACACACTCCGCAAAAAAGACTAAACACATCTCCTAATGTAAAATGAACCTAAAGGCCAAAATACAAAACCGGAAAATAACTAGCTACACCCTAAATCCTAATGACTTAAGGGTGTTTATTCAAGCCTAAAAATACACTAATTATTACAAAGCAACGGACCATGTCCTAAAATAAGCTCTTCAACTTCATCTAAGTCATGTTTCTCCTTTATTGGTCCTAGCTTAGTTCCTTGCTAGGTAGGGGTGCATCAGGAGTAGTAGTAAGTACTAACTTTTCCACCACCCTTGTGCTACAACAATTGCAACATGATCCTCCATCCACAATGAGAGAACAAGTTTTTCCCAAAAATTTGCATCATGTTTGAAAAAAATTCTCTCTTTGTGTTTGGGTATCTTTACAAGGATGGCTTTCAAGAAGCCTTTTCACTTGGAATAGATCATCACATGAATGAGTACCCTCTTCATTTGATGTTCCCCTTAAATTCGTTTTTTCTTTTTGGGAAATATAAAGCAATGTGTCCTTTTTCAAAACATTTAAAGCATTTGGGACTTCTAGATTGCTTGCTCGAACTAGTGGAGGTGTCACTTTCACTCAAGGGTTTCTCTATTTTTCTTTTTGATGACTCTCTTTTATTTCTAAAAGGAATTGACTTTTTCCTAAGAGGCTTCTTAGGTTCATCTATTTCACTAGAAGAGATATGAAGGTCAAGGTTTCTACTAGGCTTTTCTATGTCCCTAATGGAGGTAGATGCTTCACTAAGGACACTCTCAAAGGCATCACTCTCCTTTTCTTTCTTTTCTTCTTACCTTCTTTTTCTCTCCCACTTTTTTTTCTCATTTTCTATCTTTTCTCTTTCTTTTCCTTTCTCCTCTCTTTCTCTTTTCCATTTTTCTTTTCTTTCTTTCTAATCTTTTTCACTTTGCTCTCTTTCTATCTTTTCTTTTTCTTTTCTCTCTTTCCATTCTTTTTCCCTTTTCTCTCTTCTCTCTTGCCATTCTTTTCTCTTTGTTCTTTTTCTCTTTGCCACTCTTTTTCTCTCTCCACTATTTTTTCCATTTTTCTTCCATCTTTTTTTCTCTTTTTTCTTGTCTCTCTTTTTCTTTTTGTTCCTTTTCTCTTCTCTCTTCTATATCTAGTTTTTCTTTTTCTCCTCTCTTTTTGTTTTTGCTCATTTTTCCAAAATTCTTTTCTTTCTTTTTCTACTCTCTCCCAATCAAAAGAGTATGAATATGTGGGCAAGTTAGGTTTATAACTAAAGTAACATGCACTCTTCTCACCTCTTTCTTTGTCACACTCTTCTTTTATTCGAATCTCATATTCTTCTTTTAGTTTTTTGTCTTTTATCTCCCCTAGTTTTATTACTACTCCTAACACTCCTAAATGTGTGTGAAAACATTTCAAAGTGCAGGGCCTAAGGAACTAAGATGCAAGTTCTCCTCTATTTTGAAGTTTGTTCAACTAGAAGTGACTTAAGCTTTTGGAACTTAAGCACTTATCTAAAACGTGAAAGTAAAAAATAGGAATTAAGAGCAAAGTTAAGGATTCTAACATGCTCGAAATAATGAATAAGGGGTACCAATTCCGTATCCACACTAAAACAAGAAACTAATATTTATTACACACCAAAGAGGTGACCCTTATAGGCATCCAACACCTCTAATTAAAAATGGCCTTAAGAAAATATACCAATTTAAAATTGCAAAAAAATTAAAAGATCTTGAATGTTGCTCCTCACCAAGTGCTTCACTCAAGTTTTGGCCTCCTCTTCAGGTTTCCCCTTCCTTGGTTTAAATTAACACATCCTAGTATGCTACCCTTTGTGGAAGTTTCAACACTTTCGCCCTATCCAAGAGAAAAGAAGTGCCCAACAAAGAGACCAAGTGAAGGCAAGATTGAAAGCAAAAAGCAATAAAAGCACTTAACAAGAATAGGCACACATCTAAGTAGAAAGAATTTTATGTAGACAAACCCAAGGAACGCCAACAAAGACAAGAAAAAATTAAAGGTGTTTAAAAGAAAGGTAGAACAGCAAAAGAATCCTAGAATGGATCTAAAGTAGAATGAACTTAAAATACAAAAGAACTCACAAAATTTTCTAAGATTCGCACTAACTTAAAGACTATGGCCAAATCATGAAGAAGCCCGTTCAAGCAATTTTCATTCACTTTTAAGACTCCTTTAAATGATTTATAATTTTGAGGTGCACTAATTTTTTTTTCTCTTTTTAACACTTTTTACTAACTTTTTTTTACTTATTTTGATTTATTTTCTTCTTATTTTTTAAACAATTTTGCTACACCTCTTAACACAATTTTGAAGCAAATATAGTGAGGAGTTAAAGGAAACTAAATGCTTGAATTTAAGAAGAAGAAATCAGCCACAAAAATTCAAAGCAAAGTGCAAATCAAAGAAAAAGTAACATAAAACGCACTAGAATGAAGGTGACTTAAAAGTAAGGCACAAGAAGGAGATTTAGAGGTTCTTAAGGCAAACTTGAATGCTTAATGATTCAGCCCAAATGACACACCAAAGAGGTCTCCAAACAGCCAAATAAAAATAACCAACAAGCTAGTACAAAATTAAGCTACTAAGACAAAAATGAACAAAATGGACTCTAGAAAGAATTGGACAATTTTTTTTGAGAAAATCTTTTATACAGCTATGATCTAGGAATTATAAACAGAAGCATATGCTTAATTCCATAAGAATCAACACAATTTTTAGAGAAACAAAACACACTTTTTGGTAAAAATTAAAAGGTAAGACTATGGAAAATTAATGTGACAGGCAAGGACTAATACATGACCAAACTAAGACACAACATAGAAGATTAAAAACTGGAAAAATGACTAGAAAAAACTGCAGGAACTCACGCTGAAACAGAGCAATAAACCTGGAAAAAATAGCATTAAAAGAACTCAAAGAAAGAACATCAAAAGTGCATCCAAAGATCAAAACCACAATGTGTGGCTTCCTTCAAAAATTTTGTGGAGTCATTATAATGACCTTCTTAGGATAAGCACTAGAATAAGGAAAAAATAAAAAGATGGGTAGAATTTATAGAATTAAATCCTAAAGGAAACACAAAAAGATTCAACGGAAATGAACAAGATAAATTGAATATAGAAAGCAATAAAGATTAGGAAATAAAATTGCAAGAATAAAACTACTAAAACATAAACTACTAGACAATAGAGGAATTAAAATGCCCTGAAATTAAAGGCTGGAAAAAAAAAAAGAAAACATCAAGAACACTAACAAGTAAAGCTGGAAAAAATTAAAGAAACTTAAGACTAGAAAAGAACCTCATAGAGTTGGCTCTTGATACCACTTAATGCAAAAATGCTTTTGCACTCGGTTCCAAGCACTATGAAAATGGATTATGAAGGGGCAAAGAAATGGAGGTTGGGTGTCACTCTCAAAGAGAGATAAGCCAAAATGTTTAGGTTTGCCACAAGAAAAGGAACCCTTAATAAAAACCAACTAAGTAGAGGTTGTTGGTCCCACGAAGGAATCTAGAAGGGGGAGTTGAATCGATTCACCAAATTATTTTTCAAAAATTTATATTCAACAGTATCAAAGTATTTTCAAAAATAGCCTCTTTTTGAAATTTTCAAAATCTACCTTCTTTTGTAAAAATGGGTTTTCAAGAATTCAACCCTTAAGGCAAAGCACAAATTAAATCAATTGCTCGAATAATGATTTCAAACAAAGTAGCTGAGAAAATTAGCAAGAATGTTTAATCAAATAGTTCAAAATCAAAAGACAGGAGTAGAAAGAGTAAAAAATCAAACCACCAAAATATGGGTTAAAAACCCAAATTTAAAGTCAAGTAATTATATATCAAGAATTTGATCTGCAACAAGAAATCGTAATGAATCAAATTCAACTGCAAAAACCCAGATGTTAGTGCTCCAAGAATTCAATAAAGACTAAATTTAAAGAGTATAAGGAAGAGAGAATCTGCATAGTGATTTATACCGGTTCGGTCAAACTGACCTACATCCAATTTACAAACTTAGCCTTCCGTTAATCTGCTTTCCACTAAAATCTCAGTACATGCACACCACACGTACATATTTTAATCCTAGAAAGATTTAAATCACAAAATAAGAGGCTTCCTCTTTCACACCACAAGAGTTTGCTACACCGTGACACCCCGTCACTCACAACACCTCACTTGCAACACCCTGCTGCAGATTTTTCCACAATCACAAGAGCACCTCAAAAGATTGATTACCTTGTGCAAAAACACAAATAGGGTATAGAATAATATCTCCTGATGTGAAGAATACCCAAATAGAAATATTAGAACTCAATGGAGTCTCTTCCTTGAATCTTGAATTGGAAGCACTTTCAAACCATAAAAAATGGGTATGAATCTTGGAGAGAATTCTTTGAAATCGTATGTGAGAAGCAAGCACTTGATTGGACTATTTAAAAGTTGTTAAATTTGTTTTCAAAAGGCTTTTATATCAGTTTTCGTGCAGGGTAATCGATTACCCACTTGATTACCTGACATCCTACACAAAACTGGACCAAAGTACTTGTTCTTAGGAGTAATCGATTACTAAAATCAGGTAATAGATTACCATAAAGAGCATCAATTTTAGTTCTCAAAAATTCTTGCAGGGTAATCAATTACCATTTTTAGGTAATTGATTACCTTACCTAAAAATCCATTTTTGAAGCTTTTCCAGCACAACTCAGCCTATATAATCTATCCAAAACTATCCCAAACACATTCTCAAGACTATCTAAAACACACAATACAAGTATCACACCTATAAACGTGTTTGGTACCATAAAATTGATTTAAGAGAAAAAAAAAGACAGAAAATCAAAACCTCTCCACTAGTCTTCAATGTAGTTCCTTTGGTTCTAACACAGGTTCCCTAAGAGAGAGGATCCGTAAGACCTTTTAGTATGAATATGCTAAAAAAAAGACTATTTTCATTCAAATCAAAGGTGAGATTTACAATGAGAAGGGATGAGTATATATACCCCAATTAGAGAGCTTGGGCATACTTTTCTAGGCAATTTAGGACTTGGGCTTAATTAGGATTAAGACTAATTATCCCAAGTCTTTAGGCCTTAAAAGTGGAACCTAATACTAATTCCAAGGGTTCCAAATAGCTCATCCAAACAAGTGAAAATAAGTGAGCCCAACATGCCTAAAAAGGATCTCACTCTAAGCCTACCCCTCTAAAATATCTAAAGACACTTATACTTCTAAACTAAATGAAGTTGGCCAAAAATACATGGTATTAAGGGAATTAAAAATATGCTCCTATTTAGCTAAATAAAATGAAATATTTACAAGCTAAAAATAATAAAGATTATGGCTTTAAATCCTCAATGAGCTTTCATCCATGTCATACCCTCCTTGAATCCTCCTAGCCATGATGCATGCTAGGTGGGATTGCATCATCTCACCACCTCTATCTTCTTGTCTAACCACATTCATTTCTTCAACAAGAACCTCCAAGAAACAAGATCAAGGGAGAGTGATCTCAAAGAAGCTTCATGCCTTTTTGAGATTGCATCAGAAATAAAAATTAATGATTAAGATCAATCACTCATTCTTTTTCTTCCAACATTTATTATCTATCAGTCTTTTTTTCTCTATCTTTTCTTAGCGGTTGATATTTTCTCCTCTCACTTTCATATAACTTTGGTTTTCTCACTAGATATGTTCCATATATGTGTGTGTGTGTGTGTGTGTGTGTATATATATCATCTCTCACTAAACGAAATTCACTTAAATTCCACAATTTATAAATCACTTAAATTCAATTACATTCATAAGTAAATAAGTACATTTCCTCAACATAAAACATATATAATCTATAAACACTTCAACCAAATATTCAGTAATTAATTTATTAATTGCACTTAAATTAAATTAAGTTCTCTCTTTCATTTATTTTCCACACTTATTCCATATTATTAAAAATAGTATCTTACAGTATCACTTCTCGTCACAATTTGTGGGCTTAAAGGAGACTATTTTCTTGTTTAGGTCATAGCCAACTAAGAGGTTTTGTTGGGCCAAGTTGCCAAAAAAGGCTGAATCACTTGATTTAAAAGCAAAACAAACTACCCTTTTAGTCACCTGAAGAAAAGTGTTACTAACACTCAACTTGACATCTGCATCTTCAAAATGTACTGTAATTTCTGGTGCATTTAATAAATCAAATGTAGTTTTGTAGCACAGGCTTAGGATTTTCTTTGGATCCTTAACATGCCTGAAATGAATTATAGCTGCTACCATTGATTCTAATTTGGAGTAAACCTTATTTGGCAAAAAGGTGAGTGTGGTACCTGAGTCAATCAAGATGTTTCCCCTACCACTAGATATTTTAAACAAGGAGCTTTTAAAATTTATTCTCTTGTTTCTCATACTAAGTGCTTTCAAGTTTAGGTAGTAAAATATGTTATTGTGTATGAATAAAGGGGGTTGACACAGTACCTTGTCCAGAAACCAAAGCAGCATCTCCAAAACTGAGTTTGCTAGGTGAACTAGATGTTGATGAAAACAATGTTGTTAAACAATAAGAAAATTTTCCATCTATTGAAGAACCCAGTTGAGTTATAAGGGATACAGGTCCACCTCCGAGGCCAACTACACCAGAGTTGTCCCGTCCAAAGATCCCAATATTTTCATGTCCGCACCCTATCACAGTTTTAGGAAATTTGATAAGAGAACCATTAGTGGAGGCTAAAGTGAGTGTCTCAACACTAATATCTCCATGGGAGTGTGATCTATCCCCATACTTAATATTATATTCACATTTATTTGAAGAGCAAGTGGAGCTTCTAAATCGACATTCAGTAGAAGAAGAGCAGCGTAGGTTTTTGTATGTGTTGGATTTTGAAGGGTCAAATATAGGAATGGTTTCACTATAACAATTTGTACAAGGTTGGTACTGTAGCCAAATAAGGTCACTACCTGTACCAACAATACCAAATTGTTGGAATGGTGGGGTTCTAACTGAATAACTCATGAGGTATTCACCATGGATTGGCTTTACAATGGCCTCAATTGTGTCTTTAGTGACAAAAATTTGGTTAAAATGATTAGCACGGTTGACGGAACGATGCATGGAATTGGAAATTCACTGAAATTGAGTTTCTGTGAATTATATGATGTGACCATGCCTAGCCAAGGACCTATCACTAGGGCCATGGCTAGAAGGATTGAAGAAGACCTAGCCCTTGCAGACAAAGGAAGACTTCACCTCCTATGGAGAGTGAAGATATTAGGCTAGGGACTTTAGTTAATAAAATATATTTTCCTTTATTTTAATTTTGAGGAGCATTAAGAATTTAATTTGGGACATGTATTTAGTCCATTTTTTATTTTTAGGAGGTGTCTTAGGAATTTAGAGGGTGGATTTAGCTTTTTGGGTCTTTATGAAGGAAATAAGGGATAACCTTGATATCTACACCCTCTTTTCCTACATAAACCCCCTAAGCTAATAAGAAGGAATCTTGGTCCTTGGTTTGAGAAACTTGGGCACCAAGTTTGATGATCTAAGGAGGGAATTGTTTCTCAATCCTCCTCCCTTAGATCTCTCCTTTTAATCCTAGCCCTTCTTTTTTAGGTTATCTTGTTCAAGAGGTTAGCTACCTCTATAAATAGGAGTTCCTCCCTCACTTGTATTTTTTACACTTGAATTTAATCCTAGAGACCATATTGGTTTGAGGTTCTTACCTTTGAGTGTCCCCATTTCTCCTTTGTGAGAGCCTCTAAGAGTTATCAAGGGACCCCTCCCTTGTGGCCTCTCCCCTTTGGCTTATCAAACCTAGTATTGTGGCGCCTCACCCCATTCCTTTCCTCTCCATAAATCCATTTCCCTTCCAAGTGACCTTAGAAAGGATCCTTTGGGCACGTGATCATCAAAGATCACATCAAGTGGTATAAAGCCACTTTCTAAAGGTCACGTTCTTTCTCAATTTTTTTTTGCTTTGTTGTTTATCTCTTTGATCTCTTTATTTTAAAGTCCTTGATTTTTTGTCATCTCTATTTCCATTATTGTCTAGTAGTATAGCTTTTTATTCTTGCTATTATATGCGCTTTTGTTTTCTATCTACGCGCCTATGTTCCATTTAATTTGATGCGATTTTATTTGTCCCTTTCTTTGCATCTTATTTTCGTGTTCAAGTTACTTAATTTTCCCTTGGTTTTTTATGTTAAAGTGTGCCTAAGAAGTTGTGACCATTAAACCCACATGGTTGAGGATTTTTCCACACCATTGTGGTGATCAACTTTGGCCACTTTGTTGTGCCTTTTGTTTTGAGTCTCTTGCTGAAATTTTTGCTCTATTTTTAGGTGTGTTATTTTTTCTTAATCTTGTGTTTTGTCAAATACTAGTCATGTTAGTTTCCTATTTTGTCTCATTTAAATTTCATAGGTATTAGCCTTTTAAAATTTTTACAAAAAAGCCTTCAAAAACATTTTGAATTGAGCTCCTAAGAGGTGAACCTCTTGTTGAGTCTCTTAAGTCTTTTATGCTTTTAGTTCAAGCATATTAATCTCTTTGTTGTTCTTAAATATTTGCTCAATTCAATCTTTATATGTTTCTTGTTTTATGTTGAATTATTAGTAGCTTTCCACTTGGTTTACCTTCACTATTGGTGCCTCTTTATGGAATTTTAGCTTGGGTGAATTGTGTTAGTAATTTGAGCAATCAATTTACTTGAAAATCGGCCCTAAATCATTCCTTAAGCACCATTAGTTCAGTGGTATTTGGAACTACTAAGTTGTTTTGCCTTTAGTTGCATGCATTGCTTGAAAATGGTGTGACCTTACTTTGTGCTTATTCACTCAAGTGTTATTATTTCAAGCATCCTCATTAAAATTTCCATTCAACAAGCTATTAGGTGCAGAAAAATTATTAGAAAAAGTTAAAAAAAATAGAAAAAGTTCAAGTTAAAAAAAAAAAGAAGATAAAGAACTCAAAAGAAAGACAAATTTGAAGTTGTGTACCTAATAGTAGAAACATTTGATATGAGGAACCAATTGTGATTCAAAAAAAAATTACTTGAGTAAGCTTTTTAGTTTTTGGTCACTTAAATATTATTAAGTGTGCAACTATTGGTTTCATTTTTATTTTTTTTTTAGTCTTTTTTCATCTCTACTCTTAGAGCTAATCTAGGAAAGTTATTTGTGTGCTACCTTCCTTTGTGAGCCTTATGTTTTCTTGCTTGTCCTCTTTACCTCTTTGAGTTTGTCATTGTTTAATCTATCCACTTGGATTTGTGAACCTTGTTTTGTTATTCACCTTTGTTTGTTGTCTTGTGTTGTATTCGGCCTTGGTAAGGAAAGGTTGGGAAAGGTTCCATATATAAAATTTTGGCAAGTCCAAACAAGAGGAAACAAGGGTAGCATTCTTAGGGTGGGTTGATGCAACTCAAAGGGTCTTGATCAAAAGGAGACAAACACCAAAAAAGCTTGGAGTGAAGACTTTGTTTTATTTTTTTTTTCTTTGTATTGTGTATACTTAATTTTATATTGGGAGTTTGAGTGCCCTTAAGGCCCTCCCTTGGTTTGTAATAATTTTGGTTAATTTTAGCGTAGTTCCTCGTTAATTAGGTGAAGAAGGGAGAAGTGGTACACTTTCTTCAACACCTTAGGAGCACGATTAGAGCCCTTTCTCTTTTACATTCTTGCACTTTTATTTTATTTTATGTTATTTTGAAAAAACGTGTAGAGGCTAAGAGTTCCAAAGACTCATCAAGCCACCTTAGGTGAGAAAACAAAAAAAAAAGAGGAGTGTTGCTTGAAAAAAAAAAGTTTTTGGCCTACCCTTTAGTTTTTAGCATCCAAGCACCATGACTTCCCGCACACATTCTAGTGACATAGTTGTTCATCAAGTAAGAGTGTCAACCAAAGAAAACCTTCTAAGGGAGACACTCTTGAAAACCTTAACTTAGAATTTAGGGAATGGATGGCTAAAGAACAAGAAAGGAGAGAAGAAAAAGAGAGAAAAAAAGAAATAAAAGAAAAGGAAAAACAAAAAGAGAAGGAAGAGTTACAAAAAGAGATGTTGGAAATGAGAAAAGAGAAAAAAAGCAAGAAGAGAAAAGGCAAAGAGAGAGAAGAGAGGATGAACAAAGGAGAAGAAGGAAAGAACTAGAAAGAAAAAGAGAAAAAGAGGAAGAAGAGAGAAGGAGAGGAGAAGAAAGTAAGAGGAGAGATGGGAGGGAGAGTGATAGAAAAAATAAAGGAATTCTCATAAGATCCCCATCTAGGAATTTTAGCTCTAGTGAAGAAGAATACTATAGAAATCAACATAAGCATTACTCTCATTCATCATACAATCATCATTCTCCTCAAGAGAACATAAATCATGCTAGGGAACCAAAGGTAGACCTACCCCATTTTCATGGTAGGGAAGATGTTGAGACTTACCTATATTGGGAAGTCTAAGTGGAACAACTCTTTCGATGCTATGAAATTAGGGAAGAAAGGAAAGTACCTTTGGCCTCCCTTAGTTTTCAAGGTTCTGCTTTGCATTGGTGGGATAGGTTAGTCAAGGATAGGGCCCGTAAACAAATGCCTGACATTCGCTACTGGAATGATTTAAAAACTTGTTTGCGAAGAAGGCACATTCCTTCATATTATGAGAGGGATCTTTTGGATAGGCTCCAAAGACTTAGGCAACATAACCTAAGTATTGAGGAGTATAGACAAAAGATGGAGCTTCTCATACTAAGGGCCAATATCATTGAGGAACTCAATGCCACCCTTGCTAGGTTTTTGTGTGGATTAAGCTCTGACATTAGAGATAAGGTAGAGCTTCTTTCATACTCAAACCTTGATGAGTTGGTAGAACTTTGTGTAAGAGCTGAGAATCAACTCAAGAGAAAAAGCTTTAAAAAAGATTCTCCCTCTTACTCAAAGAGAGATCAACTTAAGGGAAACTCTTTCAAGGGTTTTCCCAAAGAGGAACCTAAGCATTTTCAAGACACAAAAGCACCTCATGTAGAGAGAAAACCCCCTACTACTAAGCCTACTGAGAGGCAAAGTAGTATTAAATGCTTCAAATGTCTTGGGAGAGGCCACATTGCCTCTCAAAGCCCTAACAAGAAAACCATCATCATGAGGGGACAAGACATTTGTAGTGAGAATATCTCATCTTCCTCCTCTAGTGAGAGTGAGGAAGAAGGGGGACATACTTTTGAACAAGAGTGTGAGGAAGCTTTTCCTTATGAGGGGGACCTCCTTATGGTTCAAAGGCTTTTTGGAAGCCAACCTCTAGAGCTTGGCCAGTCACAAAGATAGAACATCTTCCATACAGGATGTAAAGTAAATGACAAAGTATGTTCTCTCCTTGTTGATAGTGGCTCTTGTTGTAACTGTTGTAGCTCTAGGTTGGTTGAAAAACTAGCCTTGACTACCATGCCCCATCCCAAACCTTACAAATTGCAATGGCTCAATGAGCAAGGGAAGATGGTAGTCAATGAACAAGTTATGGTTCCAATTTCCATAGGATCTTATAATGATGAGATTCTTTGTGACATAGTTCCTATGGAGGCTGGTCATATCCTATTGGGGAGACTATGGCAATTTGACAAAAAAACTATTCACCATGGTCACTCCAACCAAATAATTCTCACCCATAATGAAAAGCACTTCAAATTGTATCCTTTGTCACCTTCTCAAGTGGCTGAGGATCAATTTGCGATGAAAAAGAAAAGAGTTGAGGACAAACAAAAACAAAAAAAAAGCACAACAAGCTTTACCCTTAAAGCTTGAAAAGGGTAAAGAGAGAGTCGGAAGGTGATGCCCCTTCGAAAGGGAATATTATTAAAAGGAGCCTATTTGCTACTAAACGTGATTTAAAATAAGCTCATTTGACTAACAAGCCCTTTTATCTCCTTTTTTGCAAAGAAGCATCAAATCCTTCTCCCATTTTGCATTCTTCTACTGAGAGCACTGCCACATCCCATGCACATGAGCACCTTCCTCAAGGGGTTCAAGATATTTTAAAAGAATTTGATGACATATTCCCTAATGAGGTTCCAAAAGGACTTCCTCCCATTAGGGGTATAGAACATCAAATTGATTTGGTGCCTGGCGCAAGTCTACCTAATAGACCTGCTTATAGGACCAACCCCATGGAGACCCAAGAGATTGAGTCTCAAGTGAATGAGCTGTTGGAGAAGGGTTGGGTTCAAAAGAGCCTAAGCCCTTGTGCTGTGCCAGTCTTGTTGGTGCCCAAGAAGAATGGCCAATGGAGGATATGTGTTGATTGTCGTGCAATCAACAACATCACCATCAAATATAGGCACCTAATCCCCTGTCTTGATGACATGTTGGATGAATTGCATGGGGAAAAAATATTTTCAAAAATAGATCTTAGAAGTGGTTACCACCAAATAAGGATCAAAGATGGTGATGAGTAGAAAACTGCTTTTAAGACTAAATTTGGTCTTTATGAGTGGTTGGTTATGCCTTTTGGGCTAACTAATGCCCCAAGCACATTCATGCGCTTAATGAATCATGTACTGAGGGATTGCCTTGGTAAATTTTGTGTAGTTTACTTTGATGACATTTTAGTTTACTTTAGGAACCTAGATGATCATTTAGGACATCTAAGGCATGTTTTTTCTCTTCTTAGGAGTAATCATATTTTTGGTAACTTAGAAAAATGCACCTTTTGTGTAGATAGTGTAGTTTTCCTAGGTTTTGTAGTTAGCACAAAAGGGGTCCATGTTGACCCCGAAAAGATAAAAGCTATTAAAGATTGGCCCACCCCAAAGAGTGTGACAGAGATCAAAAGCTTTCATGGTCTCGCTGGATTTTATAGGCGCTTTGTGCCTAATTTCTCCACACTCTTCGCACTAATAAATGATTTGGTGAAAAAGGAAGTTCCTTTCCTTTGGGGTGAGAAACAAGAAAAAGCCTTCTGGCTAATTAAGCATAAACTGACCCATGCACTAGTTTTGGCATTACCTGACTTTTCTAAAACATTTGAACTTGAATGTGATGCCTCTGTGTAGGTGTGGGGGCTGTCTTGTTGCAAGGAGGCACCCTATTGCGTATTTCAGTGAAAAACTCAATGGTGCCCCCCTCAACTACCCCACCTATGATACGAAGTTTTATGCTCTAATTAGGGCCCTTCAAACTTGGGAGCATTACCTTGCTCCCAAGGAGTTTGTCATTCATAGTGACCATGAGTCACTAAAATATTTGAGGGGTCAAGGTAAATTGAACAAAAGGCATGCAACGTGGGTGGAATATCTTGAATCCTTCCCTTATGTCATCAAGTACAAGAAAGGAAAACAAAATGTGGTGGTTGATTCTCTTTCTAGGCGTCATGCCCTTTATTCATCCTTGAGTGCAAAAATCTTGGGATTTGATGACATTCGGGCTATGTATCCGTCTGACAAAGATTTCGGCCTCATATTTGCTACCTCTGCATCTACATTAGCATTAAAGGCCCATGATGGGTACTTCATCAGTGAAGGGTATCTTTACAAAGGGAGTAAGCTTTGTATACCCCAAGGATCAATTAGGAACTTACTTACAAAAGAGAGCCATGAAGGTGGGCTCATGGGGCATTTCGGGATTTCAAAAACCCTCATGCTTTTACAAGAGAAATTCTTTTGACCCCATATGCGTAGAGATGTCCATAGACATTGCTCTAAATGTATAGCTTACTTGCAAGCAAAGTCTAAAGCAATGCCTCATGGACTATACACACCTTTATCTGCTCCTTCTGCACCTTGGGAGGATATTAGCATGGATTTCATCCTTGGGCTCCCAAGAACCCAACAAGGTGCAGACTCCATATTTGTGGTGGTGGACCGATTTTCAAAAATGGACCATTTTATTCCCTGCCACAAAGTGGATGATGCGAGCAATATCGCAAGACTTTTCTTTAAAGAGGTTGTCCGATTGCATGGTATACCCTCTTTGGAAAACTCTTTGGGCTAAGCTGGGAACTAAACTTCTTTTTTCCACTACCTGTCACCCTCAAACTGATGGGCAAACAGAAGTGGTGAATAGATCTTTATCTACTATACTGAGGGCTCTCCTTAAAGGCAACCATAAGTCTTGGGATGAGTACCTTCCCCACATTGAATTTTCTTATAACCGAGTGGTTCATAGAACCACCAAGCATTCTCCATTTGAGGTGGTCTATGGCTTTAATTCTCGTACTCCTCTAGATCTTTTACCTCTTCCTCTTTCTATTGCTGTGCATAAAGAAGGAAAGACAAAAGCCATTTTTGTAAAACAATTACATGAGAGGGTTAAAGCTAACATAGAGTGTCAATCCTTGAGAGATGCTACTTTCGCCAATAGGGGGAGCAAAGATGTCATCTTTGAAAAGGGCGACTGGGTATGGCTTCACTTGAGAAAGGATAGATTTCCTTCTCAAAGGAAGTCCAAACTTAGCCCTAGAGGAGATGGACCTTTCCAAATCCTTGAGTGGATCAGTAATAATGCCTATGTTTTAGATCTGCCTGAGGATTATGAGGTAAGCACCAGTTTTAATGTTTTTGATTTGTCTCCATTTGTAGGTGCTGAAAATGACGAAGACCCCATGGATTTGAGGTCAAATCCTCTTCAAGGGGGAGGAGATGATGTGACCATGCCTAGCCAAGGACCTATCACTAAGGCCATGGCTAGAAAGATTGAATAAGACCTAGCCCTTGCAGACAAAGGAAGACTTCACCTCCTATGGAGAGTGAAGATATTAGGCTAGGGACTTTAGTTAATAAAATATATTTTCCTTTATTTTAATTTTGAGGAGCATTAAGAATTTAATTTGGGACATGTATTTAGTCCATTTTTTATTTTTAGGAGGTGTCTTAGGAATTTAGAGGGTGGATTTAGCTTTTTGGGTCTTTATGAAGGAAATAAGGGATAACCTTGATATCTACACCCTTTTTTCCTACATAAACCCCCTAAGCTAATAAGAAGGAATCTTGACCCTTGGTTTGAGAAACTTGGGCACCAAGTTTGATGATCTAAGGAGGGAATTGTTTCTCAATCCTCCTCCCTTAGATCTCTCCTTTTAATCCTAGCCCTTCTTTTTTAGGTTATCTTGTTCAAGAGGTTAGCTACCTCTATAAATAGGAGTTCCTCCCTCACTTGTATTTTTTACACTTGAATTTAATCCTAGAGACCATATTGGTTGAGGTTCTTACCTTTGAGTGTCCCCCTTTCTCCTTTGTGAGAGCTTCTAAGAGTTATCAAGGGACCCCTCCCTTGTGGCCACTCCCCTTTGGCTTATCAAACCTAGTATTTGTGGCGCCTCACCCCATTCCTTTCCTCTCCATAAATCCATTTCCCTTCCAAGTGACCTTAGAAAGGATCCTTTGGGCACGTGATCATCAAAGATCACATCATTATAGAATGGTGATTTTGGTGAGTCACGATGGATGATCTCAACACTAAAGCCACCTTTGAAAGCCTTTAAAAAAGAGACGTTGTGAACATACAGTAAAACAAGAGCAAGAAATGAATAATGTGTCATCATAGTAATCATTGAGATTATATCTCTTGAACTAATTGAATATTTGACTTAGAGTGAAGTTTTTGTTTTATAAGCGTTCGTAGACTAAAAAAATAGAAGAATTAGTAAATTGAATGAATATGACTTGCAAATTTTTTGTTTTTTTCCATATCAATTTTGAAAGTAAAAGTTTCCTTGTTAATAATTTTTCTTTTTTACTATAAACTATATTTTTAGTCCATTAAATTTTTTTAATTTCTATTTTAATTGGTCAATAAAGTTTTGTTCACCCAATAAAGTCTTTTAACTTTTTTGGTCAAATTTTTAGTGATTCATACCTACCTCTATTAAAGTTTTGTTGGCTCATTGAAGTCTTTCAACATTGTTGACCCAATAAAGTCTTTCAATTTTGTCATGTTATTGTTTGTAACCAAATTGTACAACTGACAATAGAAAATATCATTGCAAAAGTTATACAAAAGGTTAAAAATAAAAAATTTATGAAAAAAATCAAAATTGGAAAAGTTTGTGGAATAAAACTTTAGTTTAGCTAATTTATTATTATTATTCCTACTTTGGTTTTATTTAAATAAAATACTCATTCAAATTTGACTTATCACATTTTTATTTTTAAATAAAAATGTGTCAATTTATGTTAAAATTATAATGAAATGTAGATTGATATAATAACAATAATAATCTATAACAATATATAAAGGAAATACTCCTATTTTTGGACCACCATATCCTTGATAATATTTTTTTGAAAGTTTTAAAACTTCTTAAACACTTTTTCTGGAATTTTTTCTTTTTAATTTACCTTTTTCTACCATTTAATTCTTTGCACTTTTCCTACTTTTCTTAATAACATTTGTTTTATTTTGTTTTATTTTTTTCGTTTAACTAACCACAATTCTCTTTTTTTAGAAAAATCACATCCAAATGGGTAAAAATCCTTACCCTTTACCATTGCTCTCATGTTTATTTTAATTTAGGCTTAACTATCATTGATGTCCCCAAAATTATATAAGATTTAGATATTGTGTCCCTACATTTTGAAAATTTGACATGGTACTCTCAAATTAAAAAAAATTTCTGAATTGATTCCCCTCTGTTAGAAGATAAAACATTGACAATGAAGGAAGTTTATCAACATGTGTCATCTCATGGATGGACATCAATAGAAGAATTTTTTTTAATCTAGGAAAGAATGTTACATTTTCAAAATATGCAGCATAATGTCACACTTTCAAAATATGGAGATTACATTTTTAAAATATGTCTGTATAAATTATTTTTGCTTAAAAAACTAATCTTATTTTTTTAATAAAATTTTATTTATTAGCTAAAAAGTAATTTTTAAAAACATTTTTTTATAGGATAGAAACAAATTAGGTTTATTTACAAATACTTTTAAAATTTAAATAAATTGGCCTAGGATTTATATTTTTAAATAGAAAATTATTATTTTTTAAATAATTAATTTATACAAACACATAAAAAAATTCTTTTAACTCTAAAAAAGCATATCTTTAAAAAAAAATAGTCATCTTAATTTTTCAAAAACCTCTTTGTCACCTAAATTGCCTCTAATAAACAATTGATTAAGGATGATACCTTAAACTTAGGTAACCTTAATAAACATGGAGATATTCTTAAGAGAAATATCTTTTATATATATTTTCCATTTTCAAATTAGAGTGTTTTCAGGATTCTTAAGTAATAAAAAAATTCCAAAAATATTTTTTATTGTGGCCTATCATACTTTATTTTTCTGATAATGCCTTATTCGCTTTTTGTTATATTACTTTATGAAAGTACTTAACTTGATACACATATATGTTTAACTATAATTGGTGAAATGGTAGCCCACATTTTTGAAAACATGACAATATACTTCGAGATTAAAAAAAAATCCCTAAATTTATGCCTCTACAACAAATGACATGTGATGGTCAACGTTTAATATTAATTTCACAAAGAATACTAATTCAATTGTTTTTTTAATTTGAGAATACGATGTTATGCTTTCAAAATATAAAACAATAATGTCTAACTTTTATATATAAAATTTGAAACACCAATATATAGTTAAATATTTAATTTATAATATATTATTATAGATTATAGATGATTTCTTAATAAACATACTAATATATTTTGTATTTATTAACATAGCTTTTGTTGTAATCTTTCTCTTTCCATTGAATTTTTAGTTAATAAATTTTCTCCTATAAAAAAATCTCCTATTTAACTACTTAATTTTCACTTTTTATATCCCTTAAATGTGACAAAACTCGCTTCCAAAATTGTTCAACAAACTCGTTAATTACTTAATTTGCAATTTTTATATCCCATGATTATCTCTTCACATCATTTAATTACATTCATTACAAAATTAATAATTCTTACCACACGAATTAAGGTGAAATGTCAAATCAAATCACGATGATATAGCAGATGGCCAATGAGAATGATTGGCCAATGCCTAATTGAATTATGAAATCAGCTAACCAAAGGGCAACCCAAGGTAGCAGTTATTAGGATACATAGTGGGTCAATTAGAAGAAGAAGATAACAACATCCAATTTAGGCTAACATAGACACCTAAGTCTTAAGATTTTGAGTTCAGGAATTGATTATGAGTTAGAAAGATTATGATGTCTATCATAAAAGAAAGTTATCCTCAATTAAGTGACTACAAAATTAAATAACCTTAAAAATATTCATTTCACCTATTAAAATACAAACTATTTTTATTTTATTTATTAATTTTAACATTTTAACAAGAAGAATTTTATTATTGAGAGAAATTTATTATTTATAAAATTATTATTGTTGTATTTTTATGTTTTTAATTATTTTATTTTTTATTTTTTATTTCAATAGGAGAAGGCTTCTATTCCAACATAAATGGAAAATCAAAGTTTACATAGTTCTTTGAAATGGTTTGTGATATGAAATTGCTTGGCTGGGTTCAATTTGGACCCTTCTAGGTTGGAATTATTGCACCAATTGAACCAGAAATGTGTATTTTTAATTTTTATATGTATCTCACTCTATAGACTCAAATTGGAACGATTCCAAAGCGAGTGAAAGGTCATGATCTAAACTGCAATTTAGGCTTAAGAAACACCAAAAAATGTTAAGTAAAACACAAAATACAAACACAATAGATTCAGACCAAAAAAGGGAAAGCGAAAATAATCAAAATAACCAAGTAGAAGGGAGAACAAGATAGGTGCCACAAATAATGATGTCTGATAAGCCTAGAGGATCACCACAAGAATTAGGAAAATTCTTGATAAGTTAAGTGGTTCAAGCAAGAATCCTAGCAGAGACAATTCTTACACTTGAATGATAAAATCCGCAATCTATCCATTCCCATTCAGTTCCAAATGATTAAATACAAGTTTGTTCTCATGCACTTAGAAGCCAACAAAAGAAAAGTAAAAACTTAACATTGCAAACATAAATAAGATGCCTCAACAGATAATTAAGGCATAATTAAGCTTCACGTACAGGGTTCAAACCTAGCTACAAGAACTTTATTTTATTATTTTTTATTAAATGACTAAAAAAATAAAATTGGGTCTTCTGCTCTCACTCCACACAAACAATACATGTGACTAGAAATCCTTCACGTGACAAGACTACCCTCAGATTAGTCACCATACATTGCAAAGCTTCTTGAGCCTTTTTAACCCTTGCTCTCGTCATGGTCCATCCTATTCCTTGTTGATGCATTCCTCCTTAGCAAGGGACCTATCACTGGAGTCATGGCTAGGAGGATATGGCTAGAGTTGATGGAGGAAGACCTCACCTTCTCATGCGCATAGAGATTTTGCCTTAGTCCTCATGTTTCTTTTATTTTTCCTTGTATTTGCTTGGTAATTTTTCCTAGATGGAGTGGTCTATATCTTTTTCCTTGACCTTGTATTTGGCATTTTTTTTCTTGAGTTTAGGGCGTAGCAGGTATGCCTAGTCATTTTGTTGAGTGTATTAGCTAATTAGGCCTATTAGGGGTGTTGATCGGTTGTTATATTAACCACACCCCCTTTTTACTAATTAAAACCAAATTAGTTAGCACATGAAGCGAGAAGGAGACAAAATGGGGCCCTTGTTCCCTTCCTTGGGCACCAATTTTGAATTAATTCCACATGGCATCCTAAATGGCACTTAGTTAGATCTAAGATCCATGATTTTAGGAGTATGTGCTCATTAATTCAAATTTGAATTTCCCTCCATTTCCTCTTTGAGTCTCATGGCCCAAGCCCTTTAGTTTCCTATAAATAGAACATTCCACCCTCTTATACATTTAACACTTGATTTATGAAATTGAGAGCTTGTTGCTTCTTCTTGAGTGTCCCTTTCTTTCTCTACTCTTGATAATCTTCTTATGCTTTTATCAAGGGTTCCTTCCCTTGTGGCAAGCACCTCCACTTCAAGGCTTATCAATCCAATTGTGGCACCTCTACCTCCTTTCCAATTCTCCTTCATCCGTTATTGCTTCAAGGATCTTACAAGGAGTATACCTTAGGAGTTTAGCATCTAAGGAAGGATGCATCACTTGTATTGGGTCTTGTAGGATGCCATGTGGCATTAGTTCAACTTCGGTGCCTCTTGGAAGGAACAAGGGTCCCACCTTGTCTCCTTCATGCTTCATATGCTAACTAATTAGGGTTTAATTATAAAAGAAGGGTAGGGTTAATAAAACAACCCACCAACACCCCTAAATGGCCCAATTAGCTAATACACTCCACAATAAGACTAAGCACACCTCCTAGCCCTTAATCCTACGAAAATAACATGCCAAATACAAGGCCAAAGAAAAAGAATAGACCACTCCTCTTAGGGAAAGAAAAAGGGCTAAATACAAAGGTAAAAACAGGAGAACTATGGCACAATAACTATGTGCATGAGGAGGTGAGGTCTTCTTCCATCCACTCTAGCCATGTCCTCCTCTATCCTCCTAGCCATGTCCTCCTCTATCCTCCTAGCCATGGTCCTAGTGATAGGTCCCTTGCTAGAGAGCATCACATCATCTCGTCCCCCTTGGGAAGGATTTGACCTCAAATCCTGAAGGTTTTCTTCATCGTCAACACCTGCAAAAGGAGAGAAATCACACACATTAAAAATGGTGATGACACCATATTCCATAGGGAGATCTAAGATGTATGCATTATTATTTACTCGCTTTAGGATCTGAAAGGGCCCATCTCCTCTAGGGTTAAGTTTGGAATTCCTCTAATCAGGAAAGAATCCTTCCTCATGTGAAGCCAAACTCAGTCCCCTTTATTGAATATAACTTCCTTTCTTCCCCTATTAGTTGAGGTGGCATACCCCTTAGATTGTTGCTCGATGTTAGCTTTGACTCTCTCATGTAATTTTTTTATAAAATCTGCTCTTGCCTCCCCATCTTTATGAAAAGAGTAAGAAAGAAGGAGAGGTAAGAGATCTAAAGGAGTGAGAGTGTTGAAGCCATAGCCAACTTCAAAAGGGGAATGTTTGGTGGTTTGTTGAACCACCCGGTTGTATGCAAACTCTATGTAGAGAAGGTATTCATCCCAAAATTTGTGGTTGCCTCGAAAGAGTGCCTTCAACATATTTGATAAGGACCTATTTACCACTTTTGTCTACCCATCCGTTTGGGGATGACGGGTAATGGATAACAGGAGTTTAGTTCCTAGCCTAGCCCATAAAGGTTTCCAGAAATGGCTAAGGAACTTCACATCCCTACCAGAAACTATGGTGGAGGGTATGTCGTGCAAACGGACAACCTCTCTAAAGAAAAGTTTTGCGATATTGCTTGCATCATCTACTTTGTGGAAAGGTATAAAGTGGGCCATTTTCGAAAATCTATCCACTACCATAAAGATGGAGTCTGCACCTTGTTGGGTACGAGGAAGGCCAAGGACAAAGTCCATACTGATGTTCAGCCAAGGTGTAGAAGGAGCAGGTAAAGGTGTGTAAAGACTATGGGGCATTGCCTTAGACTTAGCTTGAAGGCAAGCTATGCATCTAGTACAATCCCTATAGACATCTTTCTTCATATGGGGCCAAAAGAATTTCTCTTGAAAAAGCATGAGGGTTTAGAAATCCCAAAATGCTCCATGACCCCACCTTCATGGCTCTCTTTTGTGAGCAAGTTTCTAATAGATCCTTGGGGTATACAAAGCTTACTTCCTTTATAGAGATACCTTCATTGATGAAGAACCCATCAAGGGTCTTAGATGCAGATGCATAGGCTATAAAAATAGGCCGAAATCCTTGTCAGAGGGATACATGGCCCGTACATCATCAAACCCCAAAATGTTATCACTAAGGGTGTTATAAAGAGAGTGTCTTCTAGATAAAGCATCATCCACCACATTATGTTTTCCTTTTTTGTATTTGATGACATAGGGAAAGGATTCAAGGTATTCCACCCATTTTGCATGCCTGTTATTCAATTTGCCTTGGCCCCTCAAATATTTAACTGATTCATGGTCACTGTGAATGACAAACTCCTTAAGAGCAAGGTAATGCTCCCAAGTTTGAAGCGCTCTTATCAGGGCATAAAACTCCTTATAATAGGTGGGGTAGTTGAGAGGGGCACCATTAACTTTTTTACTAAAATAAGCAATAGGGTGTCCACCCTGCAACAAAATAGCTCTCACACCTACACCAGAGGCATCACACTTAAGTTTAAAAGTTTTTGTAAAATCTGGTAATGACAAAATTGGTGCATTAGTGAGTTTTTGCTTGATAAGAGAAAAGGTTTTTCTTGCTTTTCACCCCAAGGGAAAGAGACTTCCTTCTTCACCAACTCATTTATTGGTGCAAAAAGTGTGGAGAAATTAGGCACAAAGCATCTATAAAATCCAACGAGGCCATGAAAGCTCTTGATCTCTATCACACTTTTTTGGGGTGGGCCATTCTTGGATGCCTTTGATTTTTTCAAGATCCACATGGACCCTTGTTTACTAACTACAAAACCCAAAAAGACCATACTCTCTTCGCAGAAACTACATTTTTCAAGATTTCCAAAGAGGTGGTTTACCCTAAGAATGCGAAAAACTAGTCTAAGATGTCCTAAATGATCATCTAGACTCCTACTGTAAACTAGAATGTTATCAAAATAAACTACACAAAATCTACCTAGGCAATCCCTCAGAACATGGTTCATGAGCCGCATGAAAGTGCTAGGGGCGTTGGTGAGCTCAAAAGATATTACCAACCATTCATAAAGACCAAATTTAGTCTTAAAAGTGGTTTTTCACTCATCACCCTCTTTAATCCTGATTTGGTGATAACCACTTCTAAGATCTATTTTTGAAAACATTTGTGCCCCATGCAATTCATCTAGCATATCATCCAATCTAGGAATTGAGTGTCTGTATTTGATGGTGATGTTATTGATTGTTCGAAAATCCATACATATCCTCCATTGGTCGTTCTTCTTGGGCACCAACAAGATCGACACAGCACAAGAGCTGAGGCTCTTTTGAACCCATCCCTTCTCCAATAGCTCTTGGACTTGAGATTCTATCTCCTTAGTCTCTAGGGGGTTAGTCCTATAGGTAGGCAGGCCTATTGGGTAGGCTTGCCCCAGGAACTAAGTCAATTTGGTGCTCTATACTCCTAACAGGAGGAAGTACTTCAGGAACTTCACTAGGCAATATATCACCAAATTCATTTAAAAGTGGTTTTACCCCCTTTAGGTAGAATCTCTTGTCCAACATCTATGGCAGTGCTATATGATGCAAAGGATGCCTCTTTACATAGGAGAAGATAAAAAGGTTTGTTAGTTAGGGAACCTTCCTTTAAATCCTTTTTTGTAGCAAATAAGTTTTCCTTACTTACAGCCTTTTTGGAAGGGGCATCACCTTCCTCATCCCTCTCCTAACCCTTAGCTCTTTTTTTTATGATTTTTTTTTCTTATGCTCCTCATCTCTCTTATTTTTCATGCAGAGCTGATCCTCAACTACTTGAGAGGGTGTTAGAGGATACAACTTCATTTTTCTATCCAGATGAGTGAGGACAATATGATTGGTATGGCCATTATGAATTTCTTTCTTATCAAACTGCCATGGCCTACTAAGCAAGATATGGCCAGCCTCCATAAGCACTATGTCACATAAAATTTCATCAAAATAAGCCCTGTGGTGATTGGAACCTTAACTTGCTCATTGACTACCATTTCCCCTTGCTCACTGAGCCATTGTAATTTGTAAGGTTTTGGATAGGGAAATGGAGTTAGGGCTAACTTTTCTACCAACCGAGATCTGCAATAGTTACAGTAGGACCCACTATCTACAATAAGAGAACATATTTTTTCATTTACTTTGCATATAGTATGAAATATATTCTCCCTTTGAGACTAGGATAGCTCCAAAGGTTAGCTTCCAAGAAGCATTCTTACCATCAAGAGGTCCCTCTCATATGCATAGGCATCCTCATATTCAGATGCTGCATGATCCCCCTCTTCCTCACTCTCACTAGAGGAGGCAGGTGAGCTACTCTCACTGCTATAAATATCTAGGCCCCTTAGGATCATGGTCTTCTTATTGGAGCCTTGGGAGACAATGTAGCATTTCCCTAGATACTTAAAGCATTTAATAATGCTTTTTCTCTCTTGAGAGCTAGCAGTAGGGGGTTTTCTTTCTATATGAGATGCCTTATGTTCTTTGTGATGCTTGGGTTCCTCTTTAGCGAAACGATTGAAAGAATTTCCCTTGAGCAAATCCCTCTTAGTATAAGGTTGATAATCTCTTTTCATTCCCTTTCTCTTAAGTTGATTCTCAGCCCTTACACAAAGTTGGACTAGCTCATCTAGGCTCGAGTATGGGAAGAGTTCCACTTTATCTCTCATTTCCGGACTCAACCCACACAAGAACCTAGCTAAGGTGGCATTGGGTTCTTCTTTGATATTCACTCTTAATAAGAGGAGTTCCATCCTTTGTCTATACTCCTGAATGCTTACGTTTTGTTGCCTTATCCTTTGGAGTTTATCCAAAAGATCTCTCACGTAATAAGAGGGAATATGCCTTTTTCTCATAGCGCTAATTAAATCATTCCAATACTTTATTTTAGGCATATGAGTTCGGGCTCTTTCTTTAGCTAGACCATGTCACCAATGGAGGGAATGCCCTTGGAAGCTAAGGGCTATGAATGGAACCTTACACTTTTCCCTTATTTCATAACATTTGAAAAGTTGTTCAATCTTGACTTCCCAGTCAAGAAAGGCTTCCACATCTTCCTGCCCATGGAAGGGAGGAAGATCAACCTTTTGCTCCCTTAGAGGGGGAATTTAATCATGCATGGAAGTGTGGGAATGTTGACTCCTTCTAGGCCTCTCCTCATAATAGTCTTCTTGCCTATACCTTTCTTTAGAAGGAGACCCTATCACTACTCATTTCATTTTTCTATCCCATGCTCCTCCTTATTTTCTCTTTTGCTCCTCTCTCCTTCTCTTTTCTTCTTCTTCTTGTTCTATTCTCTCTCTTGTTTCTTCCTCTCTTTCTTTAGTTCTTTTCTTTCTTCCTCTTTTTCACTCCTTTTTCTTTTGTTTTTTTTTTCTCTCTCTCTTTTTTCCTCTCTTTCCATTTTTTTTCTCTTTCTTTCTTCTCTTCTTATTTCCTCTCCCCTCATCCATTCTCTAATCTCCATGGTTAAATTTCCAAAAGAGTTATCCTTAGAATTCCTTCTTTGGTTAAAACTCTTGTTTGAAGACATGTTAGTGTGTGAGTGTTAAGACATTGTGGGGAGGTCCTAAGATCCTAGGTTTAGGCCAAAACAAGAACTCCCATCTCTTTAGTTTTCTCTTCCTAATAGCTATTACAAACAAAATGAAGTGATCCCTTAGGATATCAACACTCCTAAAAGTAATACAATTCAAAAAATAAAGCAATTGTTTAGGCCTTCAAGTCTCACTCTTCAAGTACTCCTCACGTTGTTGCCTTTCTCTTTTGATCCTATCCTTATTCCTTTAGTTAACTCTTCCTAAAAAATCACCCTTGTAGAAAGCTTTCACTTCTAGCTCTTCCCTTCAAGTGGCATCATTTTCTCTTCTCAAACACTCTAAGGAAGGGAGAATAGGAACAAAAGCAAAGCAAGAGAAAGGTCACAAAAAAGAGGACACTTATCCAAGTGGATAGAAGAATTTTTTTGACACGACTAGAAAGATTAGTAAAGAAGACAAATCAAAATTAAAGTATGGAAAGAAGTAGACACGCAAAAGAGTCCTAGAATGGCACTGGAAGAGAGTATAACAACCAAAATTCAAATCACTTCATGGAATGCATTTTGAACACAAAATGGGGCAAGCAATTTTAAGATAACACACCCTACTATTTTCTTGTTGTCTTTTTTTTGTGGATAAAGTTAAGCACATCTACCTTTTTTTTTAATTTTGCCTTTGAATTCTTTTGATTGTTCTTTATTTTGTTTTTTGAATTTTAACTTATTTTCCTTTTCTATTTTTTTTATATACTAAACTTTAGATGCACTTAACTACTAAAATTTTTTTTGGCAACTTGATTTAGAAGCAAGCTAGTATGCGTGTTATGCTAGGTTCTCAATTACATCAAAACAACTTACAATTTATGCAAACCAAGAAATGTTAGTAACCTTTCAAAATGGCCTAAAATTTAGAAGTGATCAATAGTGCTTTTAGGACAATCTTTTGGGTCAAGGATTTAGAACAATTGATGGCTCAATTTTGCTCCAAAACTCACGCCCAAAATTAACAACTATTAGCACACACTTCTTTTAAGGCAAAACACAAAGGCTACTAAAATTTAGAGACAATTTGCAAAGAAATTAAGTGAATTAAATTGAGCTGAAATTTATAAAATATTTTTGGATTATGCTTGATCTAAAAAGCACAACAATTCTTTAAGAGACTTAGACTAGATGTAAACCTCTAAGAAACTCAATTTCAAGAGTTTTTTTAGAAGCTTTTTTGTGAAGGTAGAAAGAGGTTAAACCTAGGAGAATTGTAACATGACAATATAAGGAATGAACATGACTTATTCTTGACAAATAACAAGATTATAACAAAAAAAATCACCTAAAGACAGGGCAAAAAATAGAGTAAAACTAGCACTTGGATTACCCAAAATTGAGTACCACTAAGCTGCGGATTTGCGCACAACTATGTGGATTTGGATGACTCAATTTCTTAAGCACCTAACCAAGCATGACACACATCAAAAGGCTAATATAAATGGTACACAAGAATCCTAAATGTAGCACATGGATCAATGGAAAACTACTAAAGCAAGACAATCAAAACATGAAAGAAAATTGTTAAAAAATTCAATTAACCCAAACAAAAGCTATAATGAAGATAGTAAAAGATGAGAAACACAAAAAAAGAAGGAAGTAAGGTAAGAGTCATGACCGTAGGAGAATTATGCTCTGATCACCACTTCATGCAACCTCCCTTAGTTAGCTTGAACTCAAACGGATCCTTCTCCAAAGGTGCACAAGAAGAAGTGGTTTGATGGTGAGGTTAGAAGGTGAAGAGGGTTTGATGCCACTCAAGAGATAAGCCAAGAAGTGAAGGTGTTTGCCATAAGGGAAGGAACTCTTGATAAAAGCACAAGGATGCTCTCAATTAGAGAAAATAAGGACACTCAAAAGATGTAGCAAAAGCTCTCAATTCTTATTCATTCAAGTGTAAAAAATACAAGAGGGTGGAGGGTCTTATTTATAGCAATAAAAGGGAGAGTGGCCGTGAGAAATGGAGGGAGATTCAAAAGAGGAGCCAAATTCAAATAATTAGCACATGCTCCTAAAATCATGGATCTTAGATCTAACTAATTGTCATGTAGGATGTCATGTGGCAAGGATTTGAATTTCAGCACCTATAAGGCAGAATAAGGGCCCTACCTTGTCTCCTGCATGCTTCATGTGATAATTAATTGGGGTTTAATTATAAAGGAGGGGTGTGGTTAATAAAATAACCACCAACACCCTTAAATGGCCCAATTAGTTAATACACTCCACAATAATATTAAGCACTCCCCTTAGCCCTTAATCCTATAAAATTAAATGCCAAATACAAGGCCAAAGAGAAAAGCTAGACCACTCCACTTAGGGAAAACATAAAGCTAAAACAAAGGTAAAAGTAAGAGGGCTAAGGCACAATATCTATGTGCATGAAGAGGTGAGGTCTTCCTCCATTCACTCTAGCCATGTCCTCCTTTATCCTCCTACCATGGCCCTAGTGATAGGTTACTTGCTAGGAAGGATCACATCATCACAGATAACCCACCTTTTAGTTCCTTATGGCAGGTTCAACATCCATTGGTTAATCATTTTAATTTTTGGTCTACAATCAGTCCAATCGGTATTGTTGTTACCAATATTCTCAATGCAATTTTTCAATTATCTCAGGACCTTGAGGACAAGGTCCAAAGTGGGGTCGTAGGTATTGTTAGGATGGACTATAGGTCCAAAAGAAATAAAATTAAATGGTTGAAAGATTATATAGGTTGTTATTAAATAATAGTGATGCATTCACCCCTAGCAAGGGCTTAATCACAAGGACCATGGCTAGGAGGATAGAGGAGGACTTGGAAAATGAAGAAGGATGAAGACCTCAACTCTTGTTCAAAGTGAAGATTGACCATAGCCCTCCTATGTAGCTAGTTTAATTGTTTAGGACATAGTCTTGCTAGATTAGGGTTTTATTTGTCTTAGCATGTATTTTGGCCATTCTTTCCTTTTGAGTTGCAAATGTGAGGTTCATTTAGTGCTTAAAGGGTGTGAGTTGATTAGGTGAGGCTTAGGAGGATTTTTGGACGTGTGGTTCTACTAAGAACACTACAAAAATCATCTTAACACCCCTCTAACCAACTAGGAGACATGTAGGTCCCCTTTCTTCCCTCCAAAAGGCACTTAGCTCTCTCTTTCATCCACATGTGCACCTACTTGGCTGGTTTCTAACCAAACAAATTTGAATTTGAATTTTGGAGTGCCATATGGATCCCTCCAAAATTCAAATTCAAATTAGGAAACATAGATCCACTTAGTTAGGGCCTTGTTTCAATCTTCATCATTTGCTAAGTTGGCTTTACCTAATTAACACATGATTAAGCCTCATTGGGCCTTAATTAGGAGGTGGACATCCACTCCCACTCCTAATCCCTCCTAACACTCTAAATTCATGCCTCTCCCTCACTTGTACTTTTTACACTTGATTTTATGAGAATAGAAAATGTCTTCTTATTTCATCTTCTTGAGAGAATTTCCTTGAGATTTTATCATGGGACCTCTCCCTTGTGGCAAGCTCATCCACCTTAGGTTTATCTCCTCTTGAGTGGCACCTCCATCTCCACCTCTTATCTCCTTCATCTGCAATTTCTAATTGTGTAGAAGAACCTTGGGAGTAGATCAAGGGCAATGCATCAAGTGGATACATCATGTGGTATCAAGAGCTAGACTTCTACAAGGTTATAGTTCTAAATCTTTTCTTCTTTGAATTTTGTTGAATCCTTCATCTCCTTCTACTTTCTATTTTCATAAATTTCTATTAAGTCCTTCATTGTTGTTCTTTAATTTTTCATTGCTTGTCTTAAAGTAATGTTTAGTAGTTGTCTTTTAATTGCTTCTATGATTAATTTTATTTGATGCATTTAGTTTGTTCTTTCACTTTCATCTTATCATTCTCCTTTAAGATCTCGTGGATATTCTATCTTGTGCTTGTTGTTGTGGAATTTTGCTTGGATTGAAGGGTGGTAAAGAAAAGAGTAAGAGTAAGTCCAAGTCCAAATATAAGAATGTGGAGTGTCACTATTGTCATAAGACAGGGCACATACAGAAATATTATTTTTTTGTGGAAAAACCAGAACAAAGACAAAAAGGGTAAGCAAAAAGAGAATGATCATGATAATGATAATCGTGTTGTTACTACTACTTGTGGTGATTTTGTTAATCTCTGTGATAATGAGTTAGTTAATCCTGTATCAAATGAAAGCATGTGGATTGTTGATAGCGGTGCTACACTGCATGTTACACCAAGGCTTCTTCACATCTTACACTTCTAGAGATTTTGGAGTATTGAAGATGGGTAATGATGGTGTCTCTAACGTGATTGGTGTTGGTGATGTTTTCCTGAAAACCAAGTGCAGTTGTTGTTCAAAGGAGTCAAACATGCTCCTAAGGTTCATTTTAATTGGATCTCTGTGCAAATTCTTGATAATAGTGGTTATGATAATCACTTTGGTTCTGGAAAGTGGAAATTCACCAAAGGTAACTTGGTTGTGGCTAGAGGGGAGAAGATTTCTAAACTATATTGGACAAAAGCTTTGGTTACTAAAGATAATGTGAATGTCATAGATATGGAAGCATATTTGTGGCACCGAGGGCTTAGTCATATCAGTGAAAAATGGTGGAACTGCTTAGTTAAAAGGGATGTTCCTCAAGGGCTAAAAAATGCAGAATTGGAGAGGTGTTCTCATAGCATGGTTGGCAAACAAACTGGAGTATCCTTCAAGAAGCATTCTCCCTCAAGGAAGTCAGAGTTGTTGCAATTAGTGCATTCTGATGTTTGTGGTCCATTTAAGGTACAATATTTTAGTGGTGCACTTTATTTTATTACCTTATTGATGATTGTTCCAAGAAGCTATGGGTCTATACCTTATAGATAAAAAACCAAGTGTTAGAGAAATTTAAACAATTTCATGCTTTGGTTGAAAGAGAGTTAGACAAGAAGCTGAAACATATTCATACTAATAATGGTAGTGAGTATTGTGGACCCTTTGATGTTTATTGCAAGCAACATGGTATTGCACATGAGAAGACTCCTCCTAAAACTCCTTAGCTAAATGGTTTAGCAGAGAAGATGAACAGGACATTGCTTGAGAGAGTGAGATGTATGCTCTTAGATGTTAAATTACCTAAGCATTTTTTGGGTGAGGCACTGTACACAGCAGTGCATGTTATTAATCTCACTCCTACTATTATTCTGAACAATGAAGTTTCAAATAAAATTTGGTTTGGGAAAAATGTGAGCTATGATCGTTTGCGTGTCTTCAGTTGCAAAGCGTTTGTTCATATTCCAAAGGATGACAGATCCAAGTTGGATGTGAATAAAAAGCAGTGCATCTTCATTGTTTATGGTAAAGATGAATTTGGCTACAAGTTCTATGATCCTATTGAGAAAAAGCTTGTTAGAAGTCGTGATGGACAGTTCATGGAAGACCAAATCATTGAGCACATTAATAAGGTGGAGAAGACTACACCCAAAAAGGATAGAAATCTGATAGATGTTGATCCTATGTGATCGCCTATTCACGATCTAGATAATGTTAAAGGTAGTGTTGAACATGGTGAACAACAAAGTGTTGATGTTTATCAACAGCTTAGAGATCAATTAGATGTTCCTATTAATGATGACCAGGAGGAGCATGAGAGGTCACTTGATGAGAATGTTTATGACGTACCTGAATCCTCTCAAGTCCAACTCAGGAGATCTAATAGACAGAGACAACCATCTACTGAGTATTCTTCTTATGAATATGTGAATTTGATTGATGATGGAGAACCTGAGTATTTTGAAGAGGCTTTAGAGAGTGAAGAAAAGCAATAGTGGTTGGATGCAATGCAAGATGAGATAAAATCCTTGCATGATAGTCACACTTATGAATTGGTGAGATTGGCTAAGGGTAAGAGGGCATTAGAAAGCAAGCGGATATTCAGGGTGAAACATGAGAATAATTCTATGTCTCCAAGGTATAAAGCTAAATTAGTGGTGAAAGGCTTTAGATAGAGAAAGGGTGTTGATTTCAATGAGATTTTCTCACTTGTGGTGAAGATGTCATCCATTAGAGCATTTTTGAGTTTGGCAGCTACTCTTGATTTAGAGGTAGAGCAAATGGATGTGAAAACTATTTTCCTTCATGGTGATTTGGAGGAAGAGATCTATATGAAGCAACCTTATGGTTTTTAGGTTAAAGGCAAGGAAGGTTATATGTGTAAACTGAGAAAAAGTCTATACGGTTTAAAGCAAGCTCTGAGGTAGTGGTATAACAAGTTTGAGTCTTTTATGTGTGAACAGGGTTACAAGAAGACTACTTCTGATCATTGTGTCTTTGTTAGAAAGTTTTCTCATGATGACTTTATTATCCTGTTATTGTATGTTGATGACATGCTTACTTCATCTGTTATTGACAAGTTGAAGAAGCAATTGGGCGAGTCATTTTCCATGAAAGACTTGGGAGCTGCTAAGCAGATTCTTGGTATAAGAATCATCCGTGATAGAGAGAAAAAGTTGTGACTATCCCAAGAACACTATATTAAATGGGTGTTGCAGAGATTCCAAATGGAAAAAGTTAAGACAATGAAGCTGAAAAATTAGACATGGAAAGAGCTCTTTATGCTTCTGCCGTGGATAGTTTGATGTATGCAATGTTGTGTACGAGACTTAATATTGCTCATGTTGCTAGTACAGTCAGTAGGTTTTTGTCAAACCCAGGTAGAGAGAATTGAAAAGCTTTGAAATGGATTTTGAGGTATCTTCATGGTACTATTGATGGAGGACTATCCTTGGGGCATCAAATAGGACCCATCACAAGGTCCATGGCAAGAAGAATAGAAGAAGAGGAAGGTCATACTACACCAAGAGCATTGATGATCACATGTGTGGACTTTGGTGCATCTACCTAGTGTTTTGCTTGTTTTCCTTATTTTCCCCTTGTATTTTGAGGAACCTTAATCACTTAGGATTTCATTGTGTATTTCTATTTAGCCTTTGTATTATGGGGAAAATTAGTTTAGGATTTATTTTGGGACTTAAACCTTGACTTGTGAGGTCAAAAGTCCATTTCTTTCATTTTCTAGACACAAGGGTATTTTAGTCCTTTAGGGGGGAGAGACCTACATTTCATTTGAGGTCCATTTAGGGTTCATTTGAGGTCCATTTAGGGTTCATTTGAGGTCCATTTAGGATTCATTTGAGAGGCATTTAGCTCTCAAATTTTCGTGCAAATGGCCTAAAGGCCTCCCACCCTCTCTTTAAATACCCTAGGTTAGACTACATGAAGTCACTTTTGGATATATTGGATATTTGAGAGAGTTTTCCTCATCATTCCTCTTCCTTAGTCATTTAGGGATCTCTTGGCCCCCTTCCTCTCCTCTCTACCTTAGAAGAAGCTTGGGCCTCCCTAGGATTGGCCTTCACCCTCTCCAAGTGAAGTGAGCTAACCAAAGAGACACCATCCAACCACCACCACCCAAAACACCATTCTTTTGTCTCCATTTTTTCATGAACCACTTTCACCCATCATAAGCTCCATTTTTCACACCTATTTCAGCCGTTGAAGAAGATCCATTTCAACATTTCATCTTGGAGAAGAGTTGGTGACACCATGGAAAAGGTGGAGCCATCAATTATTGATAAGAAGCTTTGTTTTGGAGGTGATAAGCCTATTTTGGTGGGCTACTCAGACTCAGATATGGGTGGATACATTGATTCCAGAAGGTCTACATCGAATTATTTGATTAAGTTTGCAGGAGGAGTTGTGGCTTAGAAGTTTAAGTTGCAAAAGTATGTGGCTTTGTCTACTACTGAGGTAGAGTTCATTGCAATTACTGAAGCATGCAAAGAGTTGCTATGGTTGAAGAAATTCTTGCAGAGCTTGGTTTTGTGCAAGACAACTATCCATACTCATTTACAATCAGACTGATATTCATCTTGGTAAGAATTCAACTTTCCATTCTAAATCCAAACATATTGATGTACGGTATCATTGATACGTGATGTTTTGGATGCTAAGTTGCTGGAGTTGGTTAAAGTTCATAGTGATGATAATGGTATTGATATGATGACTTAAGCACTATCAAGAGGAAAGTTTGAAGTCTATTGTGAGATCATTAGTTTGAGGGTTCTCTCCACATAGTTGTGAAGGTGGATTTGTTAGGTATTGACTTCCCTTCCTATGTGGAGAAAAGGCACAATTTGAAAAGTCCACTTGATATCTTATTTAAACTAAGTGGATAAAGTGCTTTGAGACAGGGGAGTATACAGAGAGCAGAGAGACGTTAATGAAACACACCAATTGTTTTGAGAGAAAAGAAGAGAAAAAGTTATTCCTGTTTTTACATAGAGCTACAATTGTAAATTCACAACTGCAGATTCGTTCACCATTGGATCAGGATGATTTTCTGACAGCATGTTTGGAATGTATGTTTCTTTATTCTAACCATTTAGATCATTGAAAATAGGTCTAAGTTGGGAGCTATTTAGTTCGTATGGCAGCAGTGTTTTTTGGGGGTTTTCATCTTCCTTGTTCTCTATTTGTAAGCTTATTACTTTATTGTTTGATATTGGTGTTGACATTGATGTTGGTATTGACACTTGATTAAGAATTTTTTGTACTTTTTATTGATAATAGTGGAGTTATTTCTTTGATCTAGATGACCCGTGGTTTTTACCCATGCTTTGAGGGATTTTTCATGCTAAAATCTTAATGTTTTATTTTAAAAGAGTGGTGATTGATTAGTATTATATTTTTGTTTTTGCTCTCGTAGATTCTTGCAAGATAGGGAAATTTATTTCTGCTACTTTGTTTATATTTTGTTACAAACTTGCCTTATTGTTCCCATCAATATTTTTATAATAAAAACAAAAATAAGAATAATATAAACTAATTATTTTTGTAAATAATAAATTCAAATAAGAATAATATAAACCTAATTATATTTTTGTAAAAAATAACTAATACTTATTTAATTAATATTCTATTTGAATTTTATTTAAAATATTATATTTTAATAAATATTTTAAATTAATATCCTATTTTATTCATCTTCTTTTAAAAATAATAATTCATATTAATAAATATTTAAATTATTTAAATAATATTAACTTAATTAATATTAAGGAAAATTTTTAAAAATATTAAACATATATATACATAACTCGAATATGATTATTTTCTATGAAAAAAAAAAAGCTGTAAAAATATTATTTAATTTATAGTACTCAATAAATACTTATAACTTATCCATGTAATTTTTTACAATTATTAGTTACTAAAAATTATGTGTTTTTAGTCATACTAGCCTCTTTTTAAGGTAGTAGACATAATTTCATATTTAAGCTTAATAATAACAACCGTGACTGTAAAAATTATAGGCTTGAAAATTGCATCTTCTTATTTTGGTTATTTATAGATTTTTATTTTTGTTTTAGTTCTACTATCTTCCTCGATCATAACCACATTAATAATTTATCATATCATAGAATTATGTGTTTTAGTTCTCCTATTTTGAACTTATAAGAAATTTAAAAAAACTAATTTATTCAAAAAAATTATGCAAAAATCCTAATAGATTTTTTAATAACACGACGAGTCAATCCCATGACTCCTTGATAACAACTCAAGTCAATCTTATCAGACTCTTTGGTAATAACCCAAGTGAATGACATGTTAAATTCATTTAATTAACATTTTACTTAACAATAAAAATTAAAAACAAAAATGTTACTTGACTAAAAAAGTTTTAAAAAAAATAAAAAATATTATTTTTTGGGACTGAATTAACTCAAAATTATATCATAAAACTCTTATAATAAAATTATGAAGTTGATTTAATAAAAAAACATAAAACAGATATATTAGGTTCAAATTTTTGCATTAACAAAATTAACAGAATTATTAAGATTTGCCTTATCAGAAAAGCTCTCTAGATGACCTTTTGTTCCATGTCACAGAACTTTGACTAACCTAGAAATTACACGAATTATAGTAAACCCAATTATTAACCCAAAAAATCACACCCAAGAAAGTAGCACAGAGAAAAGTTTCCCAAACATCCTATTTGGGGTCAAAGTCACGGCATAAGCACAAGAAATGTAAGATTGATACCGGTGACAATTGATAATATCCCCATGGGGACTTCATTCTTTAAGAGAACTCCACTTATAAATATATATTAATTAAACTCATAAAGATTGGTATACATTATTAGTGTAAAGATTTTTATACTGATATTCAATCACAATCTTTCATTCAAGATAAATTTGTTAAATTTACTCTTTAGTACTTTAAAAGTCACATAAATGAAAATTTATAATTGAATATCAATGTAAAAATCTTTTACACTGACAATGTATACCAATTAAATTCATAAACTATTAATATTTTCTTGATAGTAGGGACGAGTAAAATTACTTAAATCACCCATATTGATAAATTTGTTAATTTTACTCATTAGTACTTTAAAAATCATATAAATGAAAAATCATGATTAAGTTGTCAGTGTAAAAATCTTTACACTGACCGTGTGTACCAACTAAACTCATAAGCTATTAACATTTGCTTGATAATAGAGACAAATAAAATTACTTAAATCACCCATAGCTAGTGGGTTCATTACTACCATACTCAACATCCCTCTCATTTTTTCCAACCCATCACTCTTAAGTTTTAAGAACTTATTTATACGCTTCAAAAACTTGCTCCGATACTTTTCATTTGGATTAACTGTTGTCATTGAAGGATGAATAACTATGGTTGTTGATGGTGGATGATCCACTTGGAGCTTTCCATTGTTCTTGATGCCAGAATCCATTAACATGACTTTCATTTGAAGACTTCTCATATCTTTTGGAGTGTGCTCTAGCATGTCCAAAGCAGTATGACCCATCTTGTTCTCAATATTTGCCTCTTCTCTTATTTTAGATATAGAAAACAAGTCCCTCACAGTTTAATAGCAAACCATTCATTATAGTGTGATAAAAAGTCAAGTCAATTGATTTCATTAAGCTGAACCTATGACATGCACCCTCTAGGTATATATATAAATAATAAGACTTTAATTAAATAAAACACAAGTAACATGGTAAATAATCTAAAATAATGATATAGTGTTTGTTGTCAACAGTTTTATAAAACTGTTTTTAGTATTTTAGTTTTTAAAAACTAAAAAACTTATTCGGATAGTATTTTTTGAAAATAATTTTCAAAAACAGTTTTAGTTTTTACAGAAACAACTGAAAGTAGTTTTGTTTTTCAGTTGTCTATTTTTGTTTTCAAAACTCAAAATACAATCAAAATATGTTGTTTTTTGCTTTTCATTAATGAAATTTTAATAAATATGAATAATTTTTTTCATTTTTCCATCTTCAAAATAGTTTTCAAATAACATTTACTAAACAAGTTTTTTTTTCTCTTTTCTTCCCAAAAACAGTTTTTAAAAACTATTCTTAAAAACTTTTCTTAAAAACTAAAAAGCAAAATTAAACCAATTAAATCATAATAACCTTATTCAAAATGTAGTTCTACTATAACAAGACTGAAAAAACAGTGATGTGTTATTTTTTTAATAATATGATTGTGTTTATTTATGTTGCGGTATATTAATTTAAGTGTTTTACTTGTGTATAAATGTTGTTTTAAATATTCAAACTAAAAAATAATAATTTTTTTATTGAATATCTAATTACAAGTATATTATAACATGTGTGGACAAATGTTGGGAGTGTCCATACTCAAATGTATTCTACATGAGGACACCTTACACTTTACCATGTTGCAAGTTTTTCATTAATTTAGTTCCAGTTTTATAGGTGACTCTGGAATCGTTTGATATTTAAAATTGTTTAAGCAATAATGAAATTAATAAGAGTCTATTTAGGTGTATTATATAGCAGCAGAGCTTTTGATCGAATAACCAATAAATATATATATATATATATATATATATATATATATAAATAAAAGAGAAAAACACTTATTCACTGTCAGCGTAAAAAAGAATTTTACACTGGTCATCAATCACAAACCGTTGATATATGTTAAGTTTGTTGACTATATCAATTAAAAATTTAAAAGTTATTTAAATGAAAAATAGTAATAATCGTTTTTACATTAAACTCTATATATAATCTATTTCTCAAGATATATTAGCATAATTATTAAAAGGAAAAACTATTTTGCAGTAAATTAGTGGTAGTATAAATTGATAAAAGGGAATATCATTAACATACCTCAATTTGCTTCAACATAACAGCCAGATGTAGAATGGTATTTCCACGATAAAAGTCTCTAACGTTTAGAAAATTGTCACTGATATGTCCCTCTCCTACTAATGTTTTCAGGGTCTTCAAGTGATTGTGTTCTACACACAAGTGTAACATAGCTTTCTCTGATCCATCAAGTGTCATCAATGATTCTGGCCTTGTTCTGATCAACTCTCTTACCATGTCTGTTAGTCCTCTCATAGCAGCATAATGGAGAGGGATTCTCCCATCTTGATCACTCATCAAGCATGCATCTTCACATCTTTGCAACAACACATGAACCACATCTACATGGCCCTCTGCAGAAGCTAGATGGGGTAGGAGTTTAGGGCTTGTGATAAGAGACTTTGTGAAATCAAGATAGCCGAGTAAAGCTGATATGTGTAAGGGAGTTTCAATGAAGGTTGTTAATGAAAGTTTGTGAAGGATAAGAGGGCCTCTTCCTATTAGAGTTTCTAACTCAGATACACTACCTCTCAATGAAACCTCAAAAAGAGCATGCACTGAAACATTTTCTTCAGCATAACTCATTTTATCAAACAAATCTTCTAATTTTGATCTTTGAATTTGATTCAGAACCTATGTATTTAGATTGCCCAAAGAGTTTCATTATTTATTGAATCATGATATACCAGCAAGAAGTTTCCTAACAAAACTTAGTCTTGATTATTGTATAATCATAAAATAGACCTGCAACCAATATCAACACATTTCGGATCTCGGCATAATCGAAATTCAAAATATATAAAACATTACACGACAAAATCGGGTCCTCCTAATAGATTTTGGATTTCGGCATAACCGGAATCCGAAATATATAAGAACATACATGTCACACTACCAACTTGAATCCTCCTAAGAGACTTTGGATTTCGGTATAACCGAAAATCGAAGTACATGAATCAAATGACAAAGTTAGTCAGACTTCAAAATATAAGACTTCGGATTTCGACATACCCGAAATCCGAAATGTAGTACAAGCATAGACAGAAATTAAATCCAAAGGATTTCGACAAACCGAAATCCGAAATTCCCTCAAATTAAGATTAAAGTTGGAAGATAAGACAGCATAATCACCAATTAGCACGACTCCCCATAAAGCAGAGAAGGACTTGCCACTACCGGACAAAAGGAAGGTCCACCGGGTAAGAGAAGTACAACAATGGTAAAAAGTATTTATCATCAGGTAATAACCACATTTTTTACTATAAATACAACATCAGAGGTACGTGTCCACAACCCATTCAGGAAAAAATACATATCTCCTTCTGACTTCTCTCTATCCCACTCTCTCCCTCTTTCTCCCCTTTTTTGCTCATTTACTCACTTGAGCGTCGAAGTCCTCTCTTGCAGGTTCTTCCCCTTTGCGATTCATCCCAGAAGATATTCAGATACTTCTTCAGCCCAGATCAGCACAATTCGAAAGGTTTGAAGCGATTTGTATCCAGATACACTTCGATAAGAACAACTATGAAGCCTTGAAATACAATAGGATGGGAACTTTTTTAGCAAGACTCTCATACCTAAATTAATACAACTTACATTTATACCGGACAATAAAAAAATATTGATATATTTACCAATTTAAACGATTTTTTTATGATAACAAAACTAAAAAATAGATTCAATATTATTTTTTAATAATATAATTGTATATTTATCTATATTGAAGTGTCAATTTAAGTATCTAAATTATACATGAATGTGAATTTAAGTTTTTAAGTAAAGTATAATAATTTTTTCATTGAAGAATTAATTAAAAGTGCCCAACATATATTTAATAAGTCTCGGAGAGTTTCAGTATCTCAGATATGTTTAGGGTTTGTGATTCATATCTAAGATATGTCTAACGTGGTTGTTTTTCATAGTTGCAGAATGATATATAGAAAGCATAATTCCTTTTTTTTACCAGTAATTCCTTAAACTTACTTAGTTTGGTTTGGTTAATTTCTAATTCCGTGTTTTTTAATTCTATGTTTTTTTCTTTGTAATTCCGTGTTTCTTTTACCACAGAAGGCATAAAATAATATACATAATAATAAAATAATATACATAATAATAGGGGGGGGAAACAGGTACTGTGTGTCTGTATGTATTTTTTTTTCAATTAATATTTTTTTTAGAATATAAGTATATTATATGAAATAGAAGAGAAAAAGGAAATAAAAAATGTTAAATAGAAAATGAGAGCCGTTTACTTATAGTATTTATTATATTTATAGCACTTTCAACATCAAACAAATAAAATAAATAAATACATTAAAATAGAATATCATCTTTATTTATATTTTTATTTTCTATTTTATCTCATATTTACATATAATTTTTATTTATAACTTTTATTATACATACTTTTTTATGATATCATTTATTCCTTTTTTTTTCTAGACTATTACTTATGTTATTTTCTTTCGTTTTTCTTTTTTTTTTCATATCTTTATCATCATATATCCTAATAATGTTTACGTTTACACTCTTTCTTCCTTTTTACAGATTTATAGCTACTCATCAATACATATAATAAAGTAGATACTCATAAATAATTTCTATTTTTCTTTGACTTATTTTCCCCTTAATGATTCTAAACCTCTATTTAATATATTTTCATTTTATTTTCTCTTTTTATTCAAGCTCTCATGTTCTTCAGATACCTTTTTTTATATTTTAAATTTCATAATTTTGTTAATTATACTTTTTAATGTCTTTATATCAATGAAGATTATAGGTATTCACTGGTCGGGTTAGTTTAATATTGAAAAAAAATACAAACCAAACTAATTAATTTTAATTGGATTGTGTTAGTTCAATTTTCTAGAATTTTTTCTGTGAACCAAAATTGTGTTGGTTTGATTTAGTTTCAAGTAAAACCGATCAAAAAATTAAAAAAAATTATTAAATTGTAAAAAAATAATTTATACCTAAAATTAAGCAAATCCATTAGTTTAATTACTAAATTCATAATTTTATAACAATATATCAAGTGTTTCATATATACTAAATTAGTCAAATTGAACTATTAAAACAATAAAATACAAATCAAACTTAACAATAAATATATAAAATAAATCTAAAAATTACTAACTTAAAAATATAAAATAATTTGAAAGAGTAAAGACGAAATGCTTTAGAGGTTAAAACCCTAAACAAAGCACTAAAATAGGTTACTAAGTTTACTAAGTTAAAAATACAAAATAAATAAATAATAATGATAAGGATTTTGAAATGTAAAAACTACGAAGTGAACCGAATATGATCGGCTTAGGTCAAGTTCAAACCCGATCAAGTAAAAAAATCAAACTAAATTAAATCGTTCAATTCTATTTACTAAGTTCGTCGAATTAACCTAAACATCAGTAGATATCCAACCACTAAGACAATTACATTAAAAATATGGATTGATAGATAATAAATGTGCCTTAATGTATTTCCAGTGCTTATTTTGTCAAAAATAAGAGTTTAATAACAAATATATTGCTTGCATAAAAATATTTAATATAATTATTTTTATATTATGCGTATATGGAGTTCAAATGCATCTGTCATGGGTAAATAGCCTTAATCAGATCAAAGAAGCAAATTAGTGAGTGTTTATATAAATTAGCATGAACACTGCTTAATTATAATTAAACTACTTTTATATATCAATCATTTTTAAATTAAATAGTCCATGGTTGTAAGAATCTGTTTTTGGATATCCTCACACCATTTTGAATGAGGCCAATATTTTCTGACAAAGTTAGGCCATCCTTATTAGTCATCAGAACTCAGTTTTTTCTTGATATCTTCTCTTAAAAATGCATACAGCTTGGTTGTACCATTCCACCTAATATACTGTAGGTTTGTAAACACCTGCTTAATCCTATAACCTTATACTGAATAACATAAGTTATTAGTGCAGTGAAATGAGAAAAAAAAATTTCAAGTTCAATTGACCAAAAAAAAGAAAGAAAAATGTTAATAATTGATAAGTTTCATCTATTTTATTTTCTGTCCACTCAAAACAAACATATAAATCCTGAAAGGTGTAAAGGAAATTACTTCTAAAATTGTTCTCTATCTCCCAAGTGAGATGGTGTGCGCAGGAAAATTGAAAATTTTGCATACTAATTTAAAACTTTATCTTATTTGCATACCAATTCTTCTTAAAAGAACAATTCTAATTTCTACTTTATTTTATTATCTTTTCTTGTTTTTTTATTTTTCATTCTTCAAACTTTCTTTCCTCAACTAGCCAGAGTGTTAAGGCTAACAAATGAATAACACAAATCATACAAAACAAAAGTACACTAAAATGTGTTACTGTCAAATTCCATATCTACACAACTAAAAATTTGCAGCATGTGTGATATTCCAAGGATCTAACTCAATCATTGTGTGTGATATTCCAATGAACCCCTCGAACTAATCAGCATCACCCAAATACACGTATGCACATAGTTCTTTGTGTACTAATCCATATCAAGTCAAACTGCCTCTAATTCTCTTGACCACCTGGAACACATGACAAAACTGCATAAATACACTGAAACCATGCCAGAATTTGCAGACCAACAAGTAAAGAAAAACAGATAGAAATATTAAAGAAAAAATTAAGCAGGCACAGTTACCATAGAACAGCCTTTAAAATTAAGTTCTCACAGTTCTAAATACGGAAAACAGTATCAGTTTCTGACATAATGATCGAATGATATATCTTGTGAAAAGATTGGCATCTATAAAATTGGTTTATCCAAAATATTTTCAGACTGTCTGCAGATCCTAATTAGTGATGCAGGAAAAACTCAGTTTTTGTTTTCTTCCCATAATGTTTATAAATAAATAAATTATAATACAAATGCAAGTTGAAAAAAGATAGGCTCAACTATATTCTTTATAACCTCTCCACATTCCTTGATAGAGCCAAAGAAGAATTTGGCATCAGGGGAATTGTTAAATTTTTCCATGAACCATTCTTGTTGTAATAGAATTTTTACTTCACACCATATCTCATATCCAGTTTCTCGATCAAATCATCCATTGAAACTACACCGAACACGTTAGTAACTTCACATTAACACAATACAAATACAATATGATTCTCTATGAAAGTTCTCTGCAACATTTAAAACTTTCATTCTTTCTACATTGTATCTATCTTTGAAAATGAGGAGACTAAAAATTTGAAAGTAAACTAATAAAACAAAGAGGTGAGGCGCCAACATAATATTATTTTAACAAGTTGAGGAAAATAGTAGGAAAAATTAATTATTGGTTGTTGATTAATCATCAAAGAAAAAGACGTGCACCAACCTCAAAGTAAAGTCAAGCTATCATTCATAACATAGCATTTTACTAATTTCAGCAGTTCATCAACACTGCACTGACTCATTGGCATAAGCTAAACTATGATTGAAAACTATCAAGATTTCTACCAAACAAAACAGAGGGAAAAGATTGAAAATTCGTGGTACACAAAGGAATAAAATAAAAGCTTCTACATTGCATCTATATTTGGATACGTGGAGACAAAAAATTTGAAAGGAAACTAATCAAACAAAGAGGTGATGCGCACAACATAATATTCTTTTAACCATGCGTGGAATACAGCAGGGAAAGTTGGTGTTGTCGGTAGACTAAACAATTATTGGTTGATTAACCATCAAAGAAAAAGATGTGCAGCAACCTCAAAGTAAAGTCATGCCATCATTAATAAAATAGCATATTAGTAATTTCATCAGTTCATTAACCCTGCACTGAATCATTGCATAAGCTGCAATTCAAAGTTTCTCAACTCCATTCATCAATTCCCTTCCCTTTCCTACTATGGCACTAGAATTATTTGGTGGTGCTCTTCTTTCTGCTTTCCTTCAGGTTGCATTTCAGAAGCTGGCTTCTCCTCAAGTTCAAGATTTCTTCAGTGCAAGAAAGCTCGACCAGAAGCTGCTGAACAAGCTGGAAACCAAGCTGTAGTCCATCCATGCTCTGGCCAATGATGCAGAACAAAAGCAGTTCAGAGGTCCCCATGTCAGAAAATTGGCTTTTATCTAATATTTTTGGTAAATTTTTTTCTTTTATGGTAAATTTTGGTAAACTTTTTTTCTTTTTTGGTATATAAAAAAATAGTTTAATTGACTGACCTTGGATGAAATACAATATGAACTTTCCAATTCTGAAGTGGAAGCTAAATCTGAATCTCAAACCTGTACTTGCAAGGTACCAACTTTCTTCAAATCTTCTCCTGTTAGTTCCTTTAACAAGGAAATCAAATCTAGGATGCAACACGTCCTTGAGAGCTTAGAATTTCTCTTAAGACAAAAGGATGCTCTGGTTTAAAAAATTCTGCTGGTACACAAAAGTTACCATCAACATCTTTGGTAGTTGAAAGTGTAATTTATGGCCGAGATGATGGCAAGGAAATGATTTTAAATTGGCTCACATCTGATACCGGTGATTGTAACAAGGTATGAATACTTTCTATTGTGGGCATGGGAGGGTTGAGCAAGACCACACTTGCCCAACATGTATACAATGAATCAATGATAGAAGGTAAATTTGATATCAAAGCTTGGATTTGTGTTTCAGATGAATTTGACGTTTTTGTTGTAACAAGAACAATTCTTGAGGCAATCACTAAAACAACAGATGATAGTAGAAACCTAGAAATGGTTCACGGAAGATTGAAAGAAAAATTGACAGGAAAGAAATTTCTTCTTGTTTTAGATGACCTTTGGAACAGAACCAAAGAGGAATGGACAAATTTGCAACCTCTTCTTAATGTTAGGGCACAAGGAAGTAAAATTGTTGTTACCACACGCGACATGAGAGTTGCTTCAATTGTGGGATCAAATAAAGTGCATCTCTTGAAATTGTTACAAGATGATCATGCCTGGGAATTGTTTACAAACATGCATTCCAGGATGAGACTTCTCAACCAAATCCAGACTGTAAAGGAGATTGGTATAAAGATAGTTGAAAAATGTAATGGACTACCTCTAGCCTTGAAAATGGTTGGAAGTTTATTACACAAAAATTCATCTCTCTTAGAATGGGAAAACATACTTAAAAGTGACATGGGATTTTTCAAAAGAGGATAGTCATACTGTTCATGCCTTAGCAATAAGCTATCATCACCTTCCTTTTTTATCACCACCTTCCTTTTCATCTCAAAAGATGTTTTTCCTACTACGCCTTGTTTCCCAAAGATTATGAGTTTAACAAGAAGGAATTAATTCAGTGGTGGATGGCTGAAAATTTTCTACAATGTCATCAGAGTAAGAGTTTAGAAGAAATTGGTGAGAAGAAAACATTTGTTTTAGGTTGGGAGTTGATGAAGAAACAAGTACACCAAATACAACCTGTCATTTTTTATTTTCAACCAATCATGTTCAATATTTTGATGGGTTTGGGAGTTTAGATGTTGATAAAAGGTTACATACATTCATACCAATAGGATGGGCAAGATGGAGTTTTGAACAACATATGTCAGTGCATGATTTGTTCTCCAAGATTAACTTCTGACGCATCCTATCTCTAGCCTCTTGTTATAATTTAAAAGAGGTGCCTGACTCTATAGGCAACCTTAAGCATCTTCATTCGTTAGACCTCTCAAGTACTGTCATAGAAATTTGAAGAAGCTCCCCTTGAATTTGCATAAACTAACTAATTTGCTTAGCTTGGAACTTATAAATACTGGAGTGATAAGGATGCCAGAGCGTTTGGAAAAAATTGAAGAATCTTCGAGTATGGATGAATTCTTTTACCGTTGGCAAGAGCAAGGAGTTCAATATTCGACAGTTAAGAGAACTCAATCTTCTTGGAAGCCTATCAATTAGGAAGTTGGAGAATATTGAGAATCCCCTGGATGCATCAACAGTGACTTTCAAAAATAAAACTCACCTTGTGGAGCTAAATTTAGAATGGCCTGAGGATCGGAACCCCAATGATTCAAGCAAAGAGAGAGAAGCAATTGTAATTGAGAATTTACAACCAAACACTTGAAAGGGGTTGTCAATTGAGAACTACATTGGTAAACAATTTCCATGTTGGCTTTCTGATAATTCATTGCAGAATATGGCTTGTTGAATTTGTACAATTGCTATTCTTGCCAGTGTTTACCCTTCCCTTGGACTTTTTGCCTTTTCTCAAGGACCTACAGATTGAAAGGCTTGATGGCATAACATGTATTGATGTTGACTTTTATGGGAGTAGCTCATCTTCATTTACATCCTTGGAAACATTAAGCTTCTCTTGCATGAAAGAATAGGGCAAATGGGAGTGAAGTGGTAACAGGTGCTTTCCCCGTCTTCAATCTCTTTCTATACATTCATGTCCCAAGCTGAAAGGGAATTTACCAGGGCAACTTCATCATTTAGAGACACTAACAATTGGTGATTGTGAATAACTTGAATGGTTTAACATGACAGATGAGTGTGACTATTTAAGGATCTTTCCACTAGATTTCTTTCCAATGCTCAAGTGTCTTCATCTCAGCAAGTGTCTTAATCTACAAATGATTACACAAGGACATGCACACACTCATCTAGAGTACATGATAATAAGTGAGTGCCCTCAATTTGAATCATTGCCTGAACACATGCACATCTTCCTTCTCTTAAGGAGTTAGACATAAGTTATTGTCCAAAAGTTGAGTCATTCCCATAGGGAGGTTTGCCATTAAACATTAAAATGCTTGATCTGAATAATAGTTCCAAACTAGTGGCCTCACTGAAAGAGGCATTAGGAACCAATACCTCTCTGGAATACTTGACTATTAAGAATCTAAATATGGAGTCATTTTCTGTAGAAGGTTTGCTGCCACAATCTCTTAAACGACTATGTATATATGATTTTGTAAATCTTAGAAAAACTAGATTACAAGAGTCTCTGCGAGCTAATTTTGTTTCATATATTTTATCAGAAATTATAGCAACATTGGCGACTAATTTTTTATTTTGGATTAGTTGAGATGAAAAATATGAGATAAAAACTTACATTATATGTTTTTGTTACCTTGATGTTACAGCAGAGTATTCACCATTATCCTTCAAATGGACGACTTACGGATAATTTATTTTGTACGTTATAATGACTAAAGCAAAACCAATAAATATATTAAAAGGACTAAAAGATAATGAATATCTAACTGAATCATTTGAAAAATTAGTAAATCTAATTGAACCTCTTGTCAAAAAATAATTAAACCTTTTAATAATAAAAGGACCAAATAAAACCTAAAAAAAAATAAAATTAGGGGAACAAAACACTATTAAGCCATTATTTGTTATAAATTTTATTTAGAATGTAATTTAAATTATTAAAAACATTTATTTATAAAAAATATCAAAATCTGGTCATACATTTTAACAAAATTGTGGATTCTTTTTACAAAGTTGTGAATTGAAATGTTTTTAAGTGAGTTAGGATAGTTTGATTTTTTGAGATTGTAGCTTTTATTTAGAATGTATTTTTTAATTTTTTTAGGTTGTACCGTTCTATCTTTAATTAAATCATATAAGATTGTGACACAAAATGTTTTCCAAAGATAAAATAGTACTACAAGTGTGAGCACTGATAATATAAAATTACTTTACGTTATCCATATATAACTTTGTTATCTTATAACAATGAGTTGTATTGGTATATAACTTTGTTAATAAGGTGTATACACTGACACTTAATCACAACTCTTCATTCATACATAGTGAATTCGTTGATTTTATTCATTAATCCTTTAAAAGTCACATAAATGAACCATATTTTACTAAAAATAAGTTTATTTAAAAAATATATTTCAATAACAAATATATAAGTTGCATAAAAATATTTTATATTATACATATTTGTAGTTCAAATGCATCTGTCATGGGTAAATTAGCAACATTACTTGATTATAATTGAACTACTATATATTAATAAAAATTTGAGTGAGTTTAGCTTTTGATTCTTAAAAATTGAAAATAATGTTTTTTATTTTCAGGAGCCAAATACAGAATTTACTCAAATTTTATAGACCAAAAATTTAATTAAGTCTATCAATAGTTTTTAAATTAAATAGTCCATGGTTGTAAGAAACGGTTTGTGGACATCCTCACACCATTTTGAATGAGACCAATATTTTCTGACAGAGTTAGGTCATCCTTAATTATATATTAGTCATCAGAACTCAGTTTTTTCTTGATATCTTCTCTTAAAAATACATAAAGCTTATTTGCCATTCCACGTAATATAATGTAGGTTGGTAAATATCTGCTTAATCCTATAACCTTATACTGAATAATATAATCTCTTGTAAGTGTATAGAGCCGTTAAAAAGGGTTTAAATTCGTGGGCCAACTCAGTCCACCACGAATATAGGACTGGTTAGGCCCAAAAAAATACAAAAAATGGGCAATTATTTTCAATATCCCCCTATCTTCTATTCTCACCCCCAAGCTTTACAATTTTTTTCAAAACCCAAAAATACCCTCCTTTTTTCTTACCCTACTTACGTAAAGAAGTACATTCAAATGGGATTCAGCTAGTATATTCTGGACTACATCATCCGGAAGACAAATGAGATTCAACAAGTATGTTCCGGATAACATGATCCAGAATGTATTATGTTCATTCCGGATCTGTTGATCCGGAATGTATTATGTACATTCTGGATCAGTTGATCCGGAATGTATTATGTATATTCCTGATCAGTTGATCCATAATGTATTATGTATATTCCGGATCAACTAATCCGAAAGTTGATCAAATGTGTATTCTGGACTAGGTGGTCTGCGGTAAATATTGTTAGTTCCGGATCAACTAGAAATATTGTAACACTCAACGTAGTATGAATAAAAACGCAAACAAACCCTCAATCATAAATCCCAAAACCCTAAACCCTAAACTTTAAATCAAGAAAGTCATACATGAATAAAATTTTATTTTCCTTTTCAAATAGCACTTAAATCAACAAATAATACCCTAAAGACTTATAAGAATGATTAGGCATTTACAATAGGGCAGAATGTGAAAATTTGTGTTTAGCACACAAGAATAGCAAGAAAAAGCACAAAAAGACAAGAAAATAAAAAAATAAATTCAAAAAATTTAAATGAAATAACGATAAGGGCATATTAAGAATTTACAAAAAATACAAACTTTGGGGGTTGAAAATAGCAAATGGGGGTGTTAAAAGAAAAATCCCAAAAAATGAGTTGCAATAGCTAAAAATCAATCCGACTCATTTCGAATCCAGTCCATACATGTTCAATCTGGGCAGGCCGGACCATTCCGTATTCAACACACTAATATTTTAATATTTTACTAAATATTTATTATTCAACCCGTTAAATATCTATGATTTAAATTATTATATTACATAATCAAATAAAAAATATTTTTCTTAATTTTAAATAGAGACTTTAGTTAAATAACTAGTTTTAAAATTTTAAATAATCTTAATTTTTTAAATTATTTTTTTATTTTTTTTGTAATTGACCGTATAATCCACCAATCCGTGGTGGGACAGACTAGACTAAAAGATTAAGTAAGAAAGTTTAATTGAGCTGACCCATTTTTTTCTGGTGGGTCAAAATAGACTGACCCATATGAGTCGGACCAACCCCCGTTTTCACAATAAGTAAAGGGAATTATTCATGCATAACAGAAGACCCGTTTATCTTTGCCTGCATGTTAGGTCTTATTTTTTCCACCACGATTTCAAAAAGCTTTCTGCTATGTTTGTTCGGTAATAATAGAAAGTGGAAAACAAAAAGTTATTAGTGCAGTGAAATGAGAAGAAATAAATAATTTCTCTAGTCCAATACAAAAAGTTAGAAAAAAATGCTAAAAATTGATAAGTTTCATCTATTTTACATACTGTCCATTCAAAACAACCGCATAAATCCTGAAAGGTGTAAAAGAAATTAATTCTTCCAAAATTACTCTTTATCTCCCAAGTGATATGGTGTGCGCAAGAAAATTGGAAAATTTTGCATTCTAATATAAAACTTTATTCCATTTTCATACCAATTTCTTCTTAACAGACCAACTCTTATTTCTACTTTATTTCATATCTTTTCTTAATTTTTCATCCATCAGACTTTCTTTCCTCAACTAACCAGAGTGTGTTAAGGCTAACAAATGAATAACACACGTGTTTTTTGTTGGTGGAAGAATGAATAACACAAGTCTTGCAAAACAAAAGTACACTAAAATGTATCACTGTCAAATTCCATATCTACACAATTCAAAATTTGCAGCATGTGTGATATTCCAAGAATCCAACTCAATCAGTGTGTGATATTCCAATGAACCCCTCGAACTAATCAGCATCAGCCAAATACATGTATGTACATAGTTCTTTGTACTGATCCAAATACTTTCTAAAGCAGAAATAGCTAGAGGGAACCGGTCATATCTAAGAGGTACAAGACATATAGACATAAAGGAAAGGTAGGATTCCAAGCTTGCACAAGTAAAACTGCCTCTGATTCTCTTGATCACCTGGAACACACAACAAAACTGCATAAATACACTGAAACCAGGCCAGAATTTGCAGACCAACAAGTAAAGAAAACAGATAGAAATATTAAAGAAAAAATTAAGCAGGCACAGGCACCATAGAACAGCCTTTAAAATTAAGTTCTCACAGTTCTATATACTGAAAACCGTACCAGTTTCTGACATAATCATCGAATGATATATCTTGTAAAAAGATTGGCATCTATAAAATTGGTTTATCCAAAATATTTTCAGACTGTCTGTAGATCCTAATTAGTGATGCAGGAAAAACCTTCTGTTTTTGTTTTCTTCCCATAATGTTTATTTATAAATAAATAAATTATAATACAAATCTAAGTTGAAAAAAGACAGGCCTCATTAAAAAAAAAATTCCTGTCTTAAATCTTATAGGCATTCAATATGCAAAAAGGGAAAGGATGGTCACTAACCTTTTATACAAAGCTTTTACATCCTCCCCTAACAGTGGACTTTCAAGAAATAGATCACCACACTCTTTCACCTCAACTGCCTCAACTTCAAAAGCTCGATCACCACAATACTCGTTCCATTCAAACCACATTTTTGAAATTAATTCCTTCTTGAAACAAGTATAGTGATCTTCTTCTTCTGGAGAATCAGCAGCTACCAAACGATACACAAACACCTTCTTCATCTGGCCTGGTCTGAATGCACGACCTATAGCTTGACGTGTGACTGATGGATTGAGATGAACATCCAATATAATTATGCGGGAAGCCCCAACCAATGATATACCCTCTCCACATGCCTTGATAGAGCCAAAGAAGACTTTGGCATCAGGGGAATTGTTAAATTTTTCCATGGACCATTCTCGCTGCTCAGGGGTTGATTCTCCTGATATTACAAAAATTTCTTTTCCGTGACTCCAGCCTTTCCATCTCATAGTAAACCTTTCTAAATATTTCAAAGGTAACAGATACTGACTGAAAACTAGAAGCTTCTCCCCTGCTGATTCACAAAGATTTAGCATGTTGTAATAGAATTTTGACTTCACACCATCTCTCATATCCAGTTTCTCTATCAAATCATCAATTACATGATCAGATATTGAATTTTCACCACAATTTTCTGCTAGTGGTTTCAGTTTAGGATGAAGATAGACAGCACTGCCTACAGAACTTATCTTGAACTTCCTTCTAGATAGCTTCTTTATTTTCTGAACTTCAGGCTTCTGTCTAGGGTTAAGAGTAAGCACCACAGTAAAATCAACAAGACCAGGAAGCTCATCAAGAAAATCTCCTTTATAATAGTGAAGTACCTTGCTGGTCATCTCACGCAAATCTTGTATAACAGCTACCTTCCTTTTAAAATCTGTGTCCTTCTGCAAAGTGTTTTCAACTAAATCATAAAAGCTTCTCACCCCTGGTATATGAACCCTACTATGAATGCGCCTCACAATTGGCCTTGAAGTTTCCATCTTCAAAAATTTTGGCCGTACAAGATTTAAAATGTTGAACACCTCCCTGACATGATTTTGATAAAGGGTTCCTGACAGTACAACTTTTCTAGGTGTTTGAACTTTTGCAAGGGACTGTACCATATCTGTGTTTTCATTCCTAGGATTATGTCCCTCATCTAAAATAAGAATTGAAGGAACCTTGAGTAAGATCTGTTGGCAAGATAAAGATGTGTTGTTGGCCCCATTATCACAGACAATGGAAGAGAACTGTTTGTATCCTAAGAAAAGGATGCTCTTCTGATCCATCCATTGCTTCAACACTTCTAGTTGCTGACTTCTACTGTCTGCCTTCACTGTGTAAAAGTCATATAAAGGTATGTCCTCCACTTGCCAAGTTAGAAACTCCTTTTTCCATGTTGACAATATTCCCTTAGGAAGCACCACTAAGGGTCTTGCATTAGGATACTTGCCTAGAAAACTTTGCATGAAACTGATAATCATAAACGTTTTCCCAGATCCTGGAGCATGGGCTAAGATGCAGCCACCAGGATGGTCACCCGCAAGATTTCTAACAAGAAAATTGAATCCTTCAACTTGATGGGGTTTCATCTGTTTCATGTGTCTAGGATGTGCTGCAATGTCCGTTACTATGAGGTCATCTTCGACAACATTAATTCCAAATACATCTGCTTTTCCCTTGGTACTCCATGAATCAGATGCATAAGTTCTTGTACTCCGTTTAACCTTCAATGAAAATAATATGATAATTAGAAAAACCAATCAAGAGAATTATGAATTATGCATTATTTCTATATAAAGCAATTAAGCCCAAATGATACAAATAATGGTCTACCTGCTATTATATTATTTTGGTTTAATAAAGAGGCTAGTGACTAGTGAGTCGTTCAAGAAAATTAAGATCAGCCACACAAAATAAACATTTTCCAGTAAGAGGTATGGGAAACAGTAAGCTATGACTAAGGTTTCATTTGCACAATAAGGCTCTGTTTAACAAAGTTTATTTTTAGTTTAAAAGTTACGATAAGTTAAAAGTAAAAAATTAGAATTTAAAAAAATAAGTATATGTTGTTTGTCAAATTTTATTTTTAGCTTAAAAGCTCCTTTTTAAGTTAAACATTGTTTATCAAAAAATATTTTATGAAATATAATTTTTTGAGCAAAATTATTTTACATAAAATAATTTACATAATATTTACATTGTAAAATAAGCTCTTTAAAAATTTAAGTACTTTTTTTATTACAAACATTGTTTAGCTCAACTTAAAAGGTTAAGATAAGCTGGGCCAAATAGTGCCTAAGTATAGAAAATTTAACCATTTATTAGTCATATTGTTATGCCATGATCTAATTTCAAGCCCCATACTTAGAAATAGAAACACTATTTTCACATATTCATTAAGTTCTCATATCATGATTTATAAACAAAAAGGCATAAATGCAAAAGCTAGAATCTAACCTTGTACTGAAACTCAAATATGGTTTCAATTCTTCGGTCAATAACCCCACAAACGCGACAAACATAACCAAGATCATCTTTTAAGACAAAAGAATGATCACAATCGTCATCTTCTTCCTCTTCATCTGGCAGAGGATCCTCAGAAACATCCTAGTAGAGATACAATTAAACTAAATCAATACCAAAGGACCTCTAAAAGCTATTTGTGAGTAGAACTCAAAGTAAGAGATAATGAAAATAAACCTAAAGTACTATGACATGTATGAAAGTAAATTTTCATAAGCAAAAAAACAGCATATGTGATATTTACATGTGATGGGAGTATACATGCTGAATGCATACGACAGGTATAACATAGAAATTCGAAAATTAAGTGAGAATGCAAAATAATAGAGGCCAATAAGGATAATTGTATGCCAAAATGAACAAGGTTTCGACACATAAAAATTACATTCAATATGCATTTAGTGAACTGCTGCACATCTAGAAAGAATATGAAATACACAAAAAACTGATACTAAGCATGGCTGACAGAAATGTGAGTCAGTGTACAGCTACAAAAAAAAATTAATTACGGTTGTCTACATAAATCAATCATTAATCTAGTTGACAAGTATCAAACCCACCCTAAAAAGAAACTATGCCATAATACATCTTATCAAATTATTTTTCCCACGCTAGTCTGTTCTGCTATAGTTTTCTCCTTCATCTTCATTAAAAAAATGTCATGTCTAACATGTAGATATCAGGAAAACGTCACAAATTAAATTACATGAAAATTAAAATCCAAATGAATAGGAGATAAACTACTTAAAATCTAGAATATGCAATACACAAAAACTGATACTAAGCATGGCTGACAGAAATGTGGAGACCATTTTCAGTGTCAGCCACAAAAAAATTAATTACGTTGTCTACATAAAATCAATCAATAATCTAATTGACAAGTGTAAATGGGTGTCAATGTGTATCTTGGATGACCACACATTCACACAATATTTTTATTTATAAGGAACAAATATGATCAAATAGGATCACTGTTGATATTGATTACATATGATTACTCTAATAATGACTAAAAATCAATCTAATAATAGATAATAAGTAGTAAATCTCCAATTACCATCTAATCTTATAAGATAATAATATCTAATTTTAATAAGTGACAAACCCACTTACCCACCATTAAAAGAAACTATGCCGTAATACATTTTATCAAATTATTTTTCCCACACCAATATGTTCTGCTATAGTTTTCCCCCTCATCTTCACAAGAAAATATGATGTCTAACATGTACAAATTAGGCAAGCATTACAAATTAAGTTACATGAAAAAATATCTAAATGAATTGGAGATAAACTATTTGGAAGAGACAATTATTATTATTGAAAAATAAAATAAAATGAAGTTTAAGTATGATACTTTGGAAAATTCTATTGCCATTGACATCTCCTTCCAAATATCTTCTAGACCATCATCTTCAATATCAACCTGATCCTCCTCTTCCTCCTGTACACCAATATAAACACCTTTGTCGCTCTTAGTGTTGTTAGATGACTTAGATTTTCTTCTTCCTCCTGTAACAGCCCTACTTGTCTCAATTTTTAGATCTTCGCTTTCTCCCAGGTAAGGAATGGGAGTATGATAACCCTAAAATGCATTGTTAGACATATAGTAAAATATGTCAGTGAAACAACTTGCATTAAAATGCATAACAAAGTCAAGAACCCTGCATTTTCTCGTGAAAAACAAACAACAAAAGCCTTATCCCACTTGGTGAGGAGTATCTTGTCATTAAGAGTAGCAACAGATTTAACTCAAAATACACCTAAAAGCAAATGTAGTGATTCAAATGAAAATAATTTACATAATATGATCTGAAAAAAAATGGAAAATCTCATATATTAAAATAAACTATTTACCTTTCAACATTAAGGTATGCATAGTAAATAGTAAAGAAAAAAATAAATAGCAAGGCATTTACATACAATATAATTCCAGATGCATCCATTATTTTCATTTTTCATCTTTGACCTTATTACTTGCCCAACTACTAAGAATATATGATAAATGAGCGAAAGTACATTCAAGTTAAGCAATATATCCAATAATTTCAGAACTAAGACTATGGAGCAGAGATGTCACATTTCTGTGAAACTTAGCCAAGGTACTAGAATTGAGTACATATATTTTAAGAGGGCTACAAAGTTAAGAAAGTAAGGAATTGAGAGTTTGTCACAATATATGCTTCATCTTCAAATTTCACTTGAGTCCTCAATATAATTATTGTTAATGTTGTAATTCTTTGGAACCTTTGTACAAAGAAGGAATACTAATATGCTTAGAGAAAACAAGCTAACCTTGAGAATTCTATGCAATGGTTATCACCTTGCTAAATTATAAATATATTTGAGAAAAAATTTAAAAAATGTAAAATGGCTTAATAGAGAAACTACAGCAACAGCTAAGTGAAATGCAACATAACATGCCCAAAAGTAAAACATATTGAATGGATCATATAAAGATTATGGATATTGGATATATAAAATATACAATTGACTTCTAAAACAATAAAAACCACATCTCTCCCAAATGTATGTCAGACTATGTTATAGCTATGGCCTATCCATCACAGAAGAATCTGCTTAGTAAACATTTAAAAAGATGACACAATCACGCAATATATATTTGAAAGGAAAAGAATTCAAGAGTCAATCATAATTTAAGACTCTTCTGCTACAATATGTTACAATAGATGCTACATGCTGTCAAATTATTCATAGATGGCTTTTTACTAATACACTCTGTATAAAAGGTCATGCATATCAGCATCCATCATTTCCATGTTCATGTAAAACAAGGAAAACTGAAAAAACTTACAATCATCTTTAATGCAGGAGATGGTGCAACTGGTCTTGGCAACACAACTTCATGAAATGGAACAACAGATTTTTTATCTGTATTGTCTTCCTCATCTGAATCAATAATCACGACAGTATCTTTTGCTGTGGGAACATCCTTTTTGGTGTTTTCCCCCTCCAAATCTATGACATTTTGATGAGTCAAACCAGTAACCTCTTGATTTTCTAACTTAGAAGTTTCTTCATCACGGTTCTTTATCACTTTTACCCATTCATTGACAAGTATGGGATATTTAGCGAAGTAAGGGCCCAGTATTTGCATCTTTAGGGCTATAAGGGTTTGTATGTCGTTTGTCACACTTCCAAATTTTCCATTCTCTAAACAATTCAGAACATCAGATACTGCGAATGGATTGCTGTAATCAACAACATTTAAATTGTTATGATGTGCCAGGCATGGCATGCTGTCACTTGAAAATTTCAGTCTTTTGTGTCCATCAAGGTCAGGGGAAAATCCTGCTTTCAGAAAATGAAGCTATACATGGTCAAACTACAGACATTCCTTCAAGTGTTATACATTGAATATTCTGCAAAGCCACATGAAGCACTAAATGCATGCATCATGGAGAAACATAATACAAGTACAGAACAATGCAGTTTCAACTCCAGCCAGCAACTGATCAAATCAAACCAAGTATATTCAAAAAATGAAATAAAATGTTTGGAGGCACTAGGCATGGCAACGGGACAAGGACGGATAACATTCTCATCCTCACTTCTAAAACTCATCCCATTCTCGTTCCCATACCCGACAGATATCATCCTTGCCCCCATCGGATATTAGATATATTCATACCCATCCTATACCCACAAAAAAATTATAATAATTTTTCAATAAAAAATAAAATATTTGAATATAATTATATTAATTGAAAAATTATCAAACAAACATAAATTCTGTAATTTGTGAATTAAATGCTAAACCTTTCTTGACATCCTAACATTGTAATTTGTGAAAAAAACAAAAATCTAAAGAGTCATTTGGATTGAAAATTAGGTCTAATAAATTAAGGGCGGGGACACGATGAATATGTATATCTTCATCCTTGTTCCCATCCTTCATTTAATAAATTATTCCCCCACTTCCCCTAAACTTCAGGACGGATTCAGAGATTTTCCCTAGGAGGCCTGATTTACATGATTTTAGCAGGAAAGATAGTTGGCCCATTATTGATTAGGTAATTGTAAGGCCAAAGCCACATGGTGTTGACCCACCCAATCATCATCTCATACCACAGAATAATCAACCCCCTCCTCTTCCACCCTATCTAAAGCACAAAAGGGGATTGTGCCGATTGCTGAATATGTTCATTTCTTCACTTCTCTACCTACACCAATACCCCTCATTTCAAAACATCAGATTTTCTTTGCAATCATGTACCCCACTACTTCAAATTTACCACCAGGCAGTGACAAGTTGCAAGCACTTAACCAAACAAAAAGGGTTACAAATTCAGACCCTAGAAAGTTATCATTACCCCCATCATCAAGGCAATTGCAGAGCACAAAAGGGTCTCATAAACCAACACACAAATAAAAAACAACAGAAAAAAAAAACTGCAACACTCATTATGAATTAAACGGGTCAAAGATCACAATTTTCGCGTACAACAGAAAAGGGGCAAAGAATAAAACAAAAATGACACTCAAAAATGAAAAATTATCGATCATCGTTAATGTCAAATTTAAAACAAAATCGTGAAGGAAATGATGAATATACCAACAGGTCTGTGGCGCTTTGCAACTGATACATCACTAGATGAGTCCATCGAGAGTGAGTGAGTGAGAGTGTGAGAGTGAGTGAGTGAAAGTGTGAGAGTGAAAAAATTAACAAAATAAAACGACAGCGTTTTGCATGTGAGAAAAGTGAAGCTCAACGTTTGGACTGTGACTGCGGCGGCGACGCCTGAACGGCGGCGTACGACAGCGAGGCAGCGGTGGAGCTCCGGCGGGTCTATTTGGTGCTGAAGCTGTGATGTGGACTTCGGAAGGAAATAGTAAATGAAAAAACCAAAACATGTAACCAAAAAGTGTGAGAGTGAAAAAAATTAACAAAATAAAATAAATCCTTTTTTTATTATTTTAAGTCTTAAATAACAAATTAATTAATCCATTCACCAAAAAAAAATTAATTAATCCTTCCCAAAAAAAGTTAATCCTTAAAATGTAGATTTTTTGGTTTTAATAGTTAAAATATTTTTCAAAAAAAAATCAGAATATGTTTAGAAATATTTTTGAGAATTGATTGATCTAACAATGTTTTAATTGGGAAAAAATGTTTAAAATATAATATTTTTATTTTTATTTTGCATATTTTTGGAATTTTAATTTTAAAATAACGGTTTAGTATTTTAATCACTTATTAATTAAATCACTTTTTATCTCTTTGTTAAATGTTATTTAAATTATTAAGAAAAAAAATTAAATAAAGAGATTGAAAATCTGAAAATAATTAAAAACCAAAAATGAAAATTCCATGTTTTATGCAGATTAATTCTTTTTCTTTCATTTTGAAAAATGAAGATAGTTTTTGTAAAGGGGAAAATTCACTCTGTGCCTGTGTGTCTATTATTGCATTTCAGAATTGAAGAATTTTAATTTTGTGTGAAAAATTTTTTTCGGGTGAAGTTTTTGTGTAACAAATTGTAGTGCTCATAAGTTATAGTTATTTATAATGGAATGGGGTATTACCTTATGTTATAAAATTCAGTGGTAAAAATACATATCCGACTAAGGTACATCGATTCTCTTAAAGCGGTAGAAATATATGAGTATTTTAAAGGCTCTTCATGGTCCTGATTTGTTCTTCTTGGAGAAAAAAAAAAATCAATCAATTAAGTTTGATTGATTTGAGTTGGTTTATATTGTTGGTATTTTTTTCTTAACTTGAATTAAGGGTAATTGCATTGGTTTGATTCGAACCGAAAAAAATTAATAAAAAAATTAAATATTTTTTAAATTATAAAAAATAATTTTATATTTTAAATTAGCTAAATTTATTAATTTAAGAATTTTATAAAAAAATATCAAATATTATATATTAAATTAGTCAAATTAAACTTTTAAAGCAACTCAATATAGTACAAATAACAAAGTGTACATATTTAAAACAATCTAATACTAACAAAATATAAAATAAATATATAATAATATATATACTTTTAATTTGTTTTGGATTGAATAATGATTTTAAAATGTTAAAACCTTGAACTCAACCAAACATAATTATTTCTGCTCGATTTGGTTCGAGTGTAAACATAATTAAGTGAAAAAACTTAATCAAATTAATTAGTTCGAATAGTTGAATTTGTTAGGTTGACCAAACGATGAACAACCGTAACTATTTTTTTTTAAATTTCTAAAAGAAAATTTTTAAATAAATTAATTTTTAATAATTTTGTGATTGTGGAAATCTGTTCGTTCTATATAATATAATATTTTTAAAGTGTTATTTGAAATTATTTTAGACTTGTGAAATTAATCAAAATTGTTTAAGTAAAATATATATTTTAACTGATAGAAAATCATCATCATTAGGTAATGTTTAGTGTAATTTATTTATGACTTAAAGGATTTTTTTAAGGATATATTGTTTTAATATTTTTATTATTCTTTAAAAAAATTAATTAAGTCTTCATCAATTAAATTTATCTTCAAAATGAAAATTAATAGCAAAAACGATGAAATAAAAAGCTATTATATAAATTGTTTAAACTCATTTTATTATCTCCAAAACAAGTCAATTATATCTTTATCAATTAATTTTTTATTATCCATTTTTTTATGATTTTTAGAAACTATTCCTCTGAGTTATTAATTAGTTGAATTAATTAGGTATTTTTATTTATAAAAAAACAGTAAATTTCTATCTTAAAATAAAATTCATTGATAAAAATTTATCACTTTAAATTTTAATCAATGTTTTAATAATTCATTGATAAAATTTCTATCTTAAGCTATCTTAAAACAAAATTCATTGTAAAATTTTAATCAATATTTTAATAATCATATTTATGAAATAAAAATAAAATTGACTAAAATTTTATTATTTATTTTATATCATCTTTTATCTAAACAAAATACAAATTTGTTCTAAATATGAAATTTGACCTTTAACGTTTGATATTTTAAATTTTAATTAATATATTGATATACATTATCCTCAAATATATTTAAAAAATTAATTTTAAAATTAGGTTTTTCAATTATTTGCTTTTAAATTGTAAAATTAAATCTAAAATTTCTTTTATATGACTGATAATATCAAATAAAATTCTAAACTTTTCAATCTTCAAAATGGTCAATAAATAGTAATAATGTTTAATTTTTAAAATTCTTGCAAAACTAATTTTTAAAAGGAGTTCAAATAAACATTAAGAGATAATATTTGCCTATACTCTTAACTAGAGCCGTCAAAACAAGTTTAAACTCGTGGACGAATCCAACCTACCGCAAATACGAGTCGGGTTGGGCAAAAAACATAACTAGTTGACGAATTGCTTCAAATAGAACCCAATCTACTTAGGACCCGAATAAACCCATATTCAACATACCCCAACATTTGCTAATTGACACACACCACTTAATTATTGAACTTCAATTGAAAATATTAACTATAAAAAATTTCACTTTGCACTTAGTCCACTTTTTTTTTTTTTCTTATGGTTGCAAGACTTTTTAGTCTCTTTACATAAGGGAATGAAGGCACTCAAGGGAGGCATTATATTATCTTCTCCAATGGCACTTGAAAGTTTTTCACTATCAAATGGCCTATTCTGGGTTTTTTTGTTTGAGATGGAACCTAAGTTTGGTTTGTAAAATGTAGGGAAGAATTGTAGTTTGTTTAGCAAACTTTCTAACAACGCAAACAACACTTCAATCATACAAGTACAACTCAATATATGACAGGGTGTTTTCATGACTATTAACATAAAATTAACTTTAGGCATAAGAAATTTTTTCAAACATTATTTTTCTTTAACTTTAATTTTATTACTTGTTGTTTTTAAGGTTAATATATATTTTTTTATAGGACAAATATTAGTTGTTAATGTATTATCTTTTGTTAGTGAAGGGATTCAAAACCACGACATCTCCCTCCCTTATCGCACCACTTTACCACCATATATAACAGTTATCGTATATGTAAAACTTTAGATATTTTGATTTATTTTTTAGTGGAACTATTATTTAAAAATGATATTGAATTTTAATATCATAATGTTGTTGCTAATTTTTTATATTTTAAGTGAATTAATAAACAACTTTATTAATAATAACTATATTATTAGTAATATTTAATAATTATTTTATATTTATAATACATTATGATTGTTTATAGATTTTTCTATCTTTTTAAAAATATATTTTGTTTAAAAAGAAGGTTAAGAAACTATTCTTATATTTTTATATGATAATTTTCACTTATTATAATGTTGGTGATGAAAGCCTTGAAAAGAGGAATATAGAGGCCAAAAACAAAATTATCATTCTCATATACCATGAACCAATACAATATTGTGGTAAAATAGTTAATTCAAAATGTTGAAAGAAATTTCCAAAGAATTATTTATAGGCATCAAAGCAAAACCTAAAATTTTCTATTTTTAAAGGACAAAATAGATAGTATTCCACGCTTAGAGGATTTTGAATATATATAAAATACTTATTATTAAACTTTGTTACTCTAATCCTCATCTGTAGTCTCCTTATTTAAAATTTTTGCTCTTACAATAGTCATATCATCCTCCTAAAATATGGTAGAAATATGGAACATTAGATGTCCATGACAACTTGCAACTCCATCCTATCTCCTTGCTTAAACATTACATGTTTTTGTAGAAAAAGCATTTTGATATAGAAGCCTAGAGACAATTTCTACCAAGAAAAATTATATGCTCTACTTAAATAGAAAAAATAATAGAAACAAAATAAATATTATATTCAAGGGATGTACTCGTCTAGTGTCTTTCAAAATTGTTGTTCTTACAACTTTCACACCATCCTCCTAACATATTGTAAAAATATGGAGTAATTGATGTCCAAGACAACTTGAAACTCCATTCTATGTCCTACCATCAATGATATGCACCTACAAAAAAAACATTTTGACAGAAGCCAAAAGATAATTTTTGCAATAAAAAATTATATACCTTTACTTAAATAGAAAAACTAATAGAAATAAAATAAACATTATATTCAAGGACAATACTAGAATAGGCGTATAAGCATCAAAATGAAAGAAAAACTTAAATATGTAACCTGAAGCCATCCACCATCCTTTAGGCCATAAAAAATTGTTATTTTCTTCCCATCTTTGACAATGAAAATCCAACTTTTTCTTTGATAGGTTAGTGTGTAGGATGGAGAAAGAGTTATGAAGTCATTTATAAGCAACATATATGCATGTACGAGACCATTGACAAAGCAATTGTACTTATGTCAAAAAAATGTTTATGCAATGTTATGTAGAGAGCATTAATCCATATTAAAGTTTTATTATACATTACATTTTGCATGAAAGAAACTTTAGACAGGAGATTAAGGTGACTTTATATATTTTAGATTAAGATATCTTAAAGAATAATTTACACATCAACAATTATTTTTAAGAGAAAAATGGGAGTTTATCCATTTTTTTCCTTTAAAAAGACACATTAAATTATGTTGACCAAATATAGAGCATACAAGTATAAAATTATGAATTTTATTTTATTATATTTTTCTTACAAATTAGTATTTCATTATTCTATAAAAATATTAAATAGATATATAAACCTATGTTAAATATTGTGGCTATATAGAGATATCAGTATATAAAACATGATGGAAAGTCTTAAATAATTATGAAATAATTTTTTAACTTAAAATCATGTTTTATATAATAAAAATAGAGTTTAATATTTATTTACTAACATTATAAAAGAGTTTTACACTGATATTCAATCATGCTCTTTCATGTATGATAAATTTGTTGACTTTATCCATCAATTTATTTTAAAAGCATGAGTTATAAAATTGGTTTGGTGACAAAATCCATATGTGAGAAGATGGGAAGGGAGAGGTTGTAGGTTGAAATTCTTGCACTAACAACTAATATTTGTCTATTAAAACATTTTTTAAAAGTGATACAAAGGGTGTATTGTGATTGAATATTAGTGTAAAACTTATTTACACTACGAATGTTTTAATTTACTCATAAGTTTTATTCATATGTAAATAAGTTTTACACTAATATTTAATCATAACACACATTTTGTATCACTTTTATGAAATTTTCTTAAATACAAAGAAAACAATGCAATGTAATGAGAAAAAATAGAAAATATGTGAGATACTCATCGAAATATATGTAGAAATATTTGGTAAACTTATTTTTCCTCTACAACTACTCTAAAAATCCAATTAACTTTTTTTCAATTAGACATTGGAATATAGTATATCATGCCATAAACAAAAGAAGAGAAATGGGAATTGGCCTCTTGATTCATGTTGCAATTTTGTCAAAGACGTGTTTCATGCTTGCCAAACTTTTGTTTTGACCACATGCAAAATCTACCGATACACTAAAGTTGCACGTCACTTTAAGAAATGAAGCTAATGATAATTTATTTAAATGTCTTCTTCTTTAATTCCCTTGTATGTCTTTTCTGAATAAAATCGTAATGAAACAACAACCTTTAAAGTCCATAATATATGGAGCGAGTGACCTTTACAATATCCTTTCACTAACAGTAAAAATATTTACCCCTATGTTTTGTTTTCTTTTAACTTAAACAAGTTAATAATTTAATAAACCAACACGGTCAAAATTTTCCAAATTCTTCTATAAATACCTTGTTTGCTTCTTCAAAATTTACATATGATGATATGAAAACTTCTCTTTGCTAAGTTATAGACACCTTTCTACATCAATGACCAAAACTTTTTTTTTTCATTTAAATTTGTACTAAATATATTACTAAATTAAAATGAAAATAATCAGTTGATTTTTAATTTAAAATTTCACTCCTTTTTTAATCTTTACTACTATCAATGTTGATGTTTAATTTATTTGTTTCCTTATCGTTTAATTTATTTTTCAGTTGTGTATTGATACATTCTAACTTTCACGTCTAATTATTTTATCTATATATTATCTTAATTTTTATTCTTATACTTCCTATTATTATTTTATTTACGTGATGTTTAAGTTTTGTTACACCTCTTATATTTATTTATAATGTTTAACCGTTTATTTTATTCATAGTGTGTTATGTTTAACTAATTTTCTTCAAAATATTGTTATTAATTATTTAAATATATTTATAATTTTTTATGATCTATTCTGCAATAGTACTAATTAATTAAATGGAATAAAAAGAATAGGATTAATTATAATTGTATATTGTTTAGTTTTTATAAAAATTTACTAATTATCTAATTTTAATATTGACAATTTAATGAAAAGAAGACAATATATTATATTTAGAAAAATGAATATTAAGTTAGAATATAAATTATCACAATTTGGTTCTTAAAATAATAAGTCTTTTGATAAAATAGGTTTTAAAAATTAATAAGAAAAATTTCCTGGTTGTAATTTTATTTGAACCCAACATAAAAAAATTACTTTCTTATTACTAAAGTTTAAATTTAGTTTATATATATATATAGGATAACTCAGTTAAAAAAATTACGATAATAAATGATAAAATATAATATATATATATATATATATATATATATATTTTGAAAAAATATTGCAAATGCAATATGATCTTCTACACCCAAAAAATATTTTTATTAAAAATACATTATTTAAAAAAATTGTTGACCAGTAATTATATTGTTTAGAAAAATATTTTTTAACCATTTAATTTGACAAAAATTTCATAGAAGATAGCTTGTATGGATGCTTATTACTACATATTTAGATTACTATATTTTCTTTTAATTATTTGATATTGATTTGAATTGTATGTGAATTTATGAATTACTCCATCAATAATGATTGAAACACAGGTATAATGTATATTTATAGTCACTTGGTGTAACGCGTAATGACTTTTGAAATTTTGTTGAGATATGTCTTAGAAAATGTAAGATGAATCTAGAAAAACCCTAAGTTTTCTTGTGATAAGTTGAGATCATGTTGGTGCATGGAGGCCTATGTTTAGGAAGTAACAACTTGCTACATTACCAGATGAAAAACAATGACCAGGTAGTATATATATATATATATATATATATATATATATATATATATATATATATATATATATATATATAAAGGAGGTTTTTATCAAGTAGATCAAGACAATTTCTCCCTACACCTCCATAAATATAGGAAAATTTACAAGTCCGAACTTGTAAAAGTTTTGCAAAAAACTTAATTACATAATTTACCAAGAAAAGGTAAACGCAAACCTGAAAAAAAAAACAAATGTAAAAGAGATGAACACAAACGCTTGAAGAAAAAGAGAAAGTCACTTATTCATGGAGAAAATCATGTGGGGTAATTAAATTTTACTATTTTGATTAAGTCTCTTTTTACCATTTTAAAAATTTATGGAGGTGTAGGGAGAACTTATTAGGGTGCGAGGAGAAATTCTCGTAAATCAATATTCTAAGAGTCCAAATTAGTACTTTGGGCTAAGATATTCATGGGTCTAACTTTAAAAGTTCTAATACCTGCTCAACGTCGTCAAAGTTAACTAATATATGTTTCTTATGTTCTTAAATATGACCAAATTTATCGAAAAAAATTATTATGATATGGTTGTACCAATATTTTTGTAGGAAAGATACCTTACTTTAAGCCACTTTCTAAATAAATCTTGATGGTGAACGTTTATCATAAAATATTAGGTGTGGATCCATACATGCATTGAGTAAAATGATGTTATAATAAGTTAATCTACTTGTTTGCTATTATGTTAAGTCTATTAAGATTAACGTTGAGACTTACAAAAATCTCATTCATTTCTTTGTTTTGGTTATAAGTATTCTCCATGCTACTTCTAACACTATTATTTAGACTTATAAGATTTTCAAGTATTATTTTTCATTAAGTCACTATTGTTTTAACAGACATACTAATTTGAAAAGATATAACACTCAATGAATGATATTACAAAGAAGTATATTTTTTAGAATTACTTTGCTTTGTAAAGTTTCCCTAATTTAAGATCAAATAATGTTTAGACAAAACAATTAAGGATGTTTTTTATAAATGTACAAAAGTTATATTACTTGACTTCAAGCTTGTTTTCTTTGTACAAATGTCTTTGACTTGTCATTTCAGTTAGATGAAAACTGAAAAACTAGCAAAAATTATAATTGGAATAATTTCAACTTTGTTCGGTAAGCAAAAAGTTAGTAAATTTTGTAGGTAGCTACTAATTTTTTTTCTAAAAAACTACTCTGGTCGCTATTTGTAAGAAATTTCCTATTTTTTAGTTATTAACTTATTTTCTTTTAAAATTTTACCCTTCACTGATGAAATGTTTGTTTCCCGTTGTTTCTCTCATCACATGTTAAAACTTTGTAATATAATTTTTATAATTTAAATATTTAATTACTTGATTTAAGATTATTGAAATATATAACTATAGAAATTTATAACTTAAAGATGTAATATAACAATTTAAAATTTAAATATTTAATTATATAATATAATAATTTAAATATTTAATTATATATTTGTAATTTAAATATTTAAATATTTAATTATAGAAAAAATATAATTTAAATATATAATTATAATAATTTAAATATTTAATTATAGAAAATTATAATTTAAAAATTATAGTAATTTATAATTTAAATACATATAAATTTATAATTTAAATATGTAATTATAAAAACTTATAGTTTAAATATGTAATAATAGTAATTTATATTTAAACATGCTATCATTTATATATGAAATTTTATATTATTAAAATATTTTATAATCATTTTAAATACCTTATTATTGATCTAATAATTAAATGTCTCCTTATTGGTAATTTATAATTTTCAGTTAGTTTTATCAAATATTTATATCTACTTTTTCAGTTTTTAGCTAACTTTTCAATTAGATTTGCCAATCATATCTTATACTTGATTTTGTTGTTGGAGGTATCTCAAGATTTGTTAGAGATGACCTTTATTCACAACGACATTGTGAGTCTTCTCTTTAATTGTTGACATGTGAGATATGTGATATTGGTTCTAATATTCTTAGTAAAAAATGTTGTAGTTGCTGAGAATCTTTAGTGCATGATTTGAAATGCAGACTTTTGCGCTTTGTCTAAAATATTTCATTTTCTATGTAACTACTTTTTTGAGATAAATAGGAGTAAAAAAGTTATACTAATTGGAAAAAGCAATATATGCTTTTAACACATACGAGTGTTTGTATGTATGACATCCATCATTAGATCGTTGATACTTTTAAAATATTGGATGTTGGTTATAAATGAACATTTTAACTGTTAGTTCAATAATGTTTTCAAAATATTTTAATCCTACAATGTTGGTTTATAAAACTTGTACAACTCATTAACAATTATTAGTATATAATAATTTATATATGTTTTTCATAATTAAAACAATGATTATAGTCTATGTTCAATATAGAATTGTCCAGATCTAACAATTTATGTTATTTTTTTTGGAAAAAATAAATATATGAGAATATATTTTAAATAAAAAATTACTCATATTTAATTAGTTAGATAAATATATTTTAAAATTAGGAGTGTTACAACATTTATTTTATAAGTCAAACAATTATTATTAACAATAATATTGGCTAGCATAATAAATGTCAGTCAATTAAGATACAAAAATTGAACCTTAATAAAACATTAGGGAAAATTTAATTTTGCAAAACTATGATTCAATTACACAATAAGACGGGTTCATACCCACTTTGCAAAATTGTGACTAGACCATATGTGTTGACTTGTTGATATTGACCAATCCGAATAATTGAAGACCATGACTTTGTAGCTTGACTTGAAGTATCGTAGAAACTCCCCATCAAGTGCACACTCCAACCCACACACTAGCAGTTACCGGACAAAAGAAGAATAGATGGGATCATGTTTCCAATGTACCTTCACACATTTGTCAGCTTCCCTTTGAATTATTCCCCACTTCACCAAGTTTATCTAAGTAGGTAATGTATCTGCTTCGAGTCTCTAAGCTAGTACTTGAGCCTTATGAGGAACACCTTTTGACTAGATGATTTTGAAGAAGTTATCATTAAGATAATATGAGTTAGTTACTAGAATCTTGTACGTTGATGAGACAAAAATATTTCATTTCATTATTTACCATCAATCCAAACATGGTCTTAATGTATTTATTGTAAAGTAACTAAGGATATTTTTGTCAAAAATAGCTAATGCACTAAAAAAATTGAAAAATTCTTATATAAAAAAAACAAATAAACACATTAACAACTAACATTAATTAGTCTATTAAAAAACAAATAAACTTTAAAATTGTCTTACATTTAGGGTCAAATGTGGTATGAAACTAAAATCTTAAAGTAACTTTAGTAAGAGATTTTAAGATGGTTTTTAAACTCAATAATTGTTCTTCTCAAAACTAGATAAATCTCCAAGATAGAAAATCGATTCTTAAGATTCTTTTTTCTTTGAAACATGTGAGGTAACTTGAGAGACCAATTTAAATTCATAATAAATTTACTATTGACATAAAAAATTAATAGAATATAAGAAGTGATATAAGACATATAAAAAATACTTAAGAATCTAAGACAAGTTTTTGTTATTGTGATGCTACTACTCTTTCCTTCATCAATCAACCATTAAACCATCTTGCCTTATTTAATTTAATGTTAAATAGGATATATAAATAATAATATATCCAATAAATAAATATAAGAGTTTAATTAGTATATACTGATAATGTAAAAGAGTTTTACACTGTTATTTTATTACAACTCTTCATCTATATGACAATGTCAGTACATACTAGTTAAACTCTAAATAAAAAATAAAAAATATGATAAATAAATTATATAATTTATTATTTATTATTTTATACACTTTTTGTACTATCACTTTTGTCTTTTACATTTTTTACCATTTTTTTCTTATTTTTTACCGCATCACCAAATTTATATAATACTAGAATCAATCTTTATTCACCGTAATTTTATCTTCGAAAATTTAATTTTTTTCTTAATTTTTAACATTATATTTTTCGATGATAACATAAATACTATTTTCATTTTTGAAAACTTCGTTACCTTGTGTATCTGTTAAATTATTTAAATTGGCTTCAATTTTATGTTTATTACTTATAGTTGATACTTCAAAATAATTAGGTTAAATTAAAAATATGAAAAAATTAATTCAAAATTCATATTCAAATTTTGAGTTTGTTACTTATAGTTGATACTTCAAAATAATTTAGATAATAATATGTCGGATATAGAATGTATTTTATATATTTTTATTAAAATTTAATTCAAATTCATATTCTTTTGTTTATTATAATATTTATAAATTATATAAATTAGTGCTGTAGTAAAAATGAGAAATATATGAGTAAACAATATGAAAGACAAAAGTGATTGTAAAAAAATATATTAATTAATAAATTATACAAAGTTTTGTTAGTTTTTATCTTTATATTTATTGAATTAAAATTTCTTTATAAACTAAATTTAAAACATTAAAACAATAATTTATAAAACAATTAACTCATACAATGATAATATATAATATAGTAAGTATATTATAATATGCAAACTGTTTACTTTATAATTTTACTTTTGATAAACAAAATGAATTAGTTATAAAAAACAATGGAGGATAATATAAGAAATTTGGATTATGGTTCTATCTTATCTCCATCATTTTAGTAATATTGTTTTAGAAGTTAACTAATTTTGCCGCATCACTCCACGTAAATTTCGCATTATTTGTCCACATAAGGCCATATCATGGTCAACTAACTTTCAATGAACATTTGAATTAAAGTTACGTAATTTAAGAATTGAAGATCAAAACTGTGAATTTTAAAATAAAGAAATCCATATAGCAAATTAGAAATCATAATTTTTTTTTCAGATATTTGGGATTAATCAAAGTTTACGTAAGAGATATTGAAACTGAAATCATAAACCTTGTGACCAAAAAATTAGATTAAAAGAAGCAATAAGATTATATATTAGACCCCAAAACCATATAAGATCTGGACAAAGTTTCTAAAATGTCTCAACATGATTTTAGATTAATTAATCTCAATTAAAGAAATAAAGCCTTATTTTCATTTCTATAAATAGGAAGGTTTTGACCATTTATTCTACTAATATTGATTATGTTATTATTACTTTAAGTCGATATCCTTTATTGTATTATTATTACAAGAGTCTATATCTTTCTAAATTAAGGGTTTAAATCTTTTAAAATTAAGGAAAAATATTGTTTCTTATTATTAAAATAATATAAAGACTACTTAATAATTAATGAGTGAAAATAAAAAAAATATAAAAAGGTGAAATTTTGAAGTTTTTCATGTGGGTCCACAAGGACTCTGAGTCTTTATCTCTCATTCTAGACCTCTCTAATAAATGGAGAGGGAAATTCCATCTACCAACACCTATCCTTTCAAAAAAAAAAAATTCATTAACTTCATTTTATCCTTAACCCTATTGTCTTTCTCTTTTTTCTTATTCCTCAACTAACTCCTCTTTTTCCTTCACTTCCACTCTGTGTTCTTTCTCTTTTTGTTTATTAAAAGTCTTCCCTTTCCCTCTCTCTCTCCTTCTTCTTTTTTGTTGTCAAGTTCCTCATGACTTAACTCTCCGTCAATCTGAGACTTAAAAAATTTTGAAATTTTTTTACCTTTGTGGCAAAGTGTTGGCTGAGAATAATATGAGTGATAAAGTGAAAAATAAGTTTTTTCTATAGGAGTGCATGTAGCTTCAAATTATGGGAGGTGTTAATTCAAAATCCCCTAGAGAGAAACTAGACTCATTTCTTATACCATTAAACTAAAATTGTTTTTGAGTTGTTTAATAGTGACACGACCCTATGTGAACCACTTAAAGTAATTTTTAATTGATAAAGCAACCCCAAATAGATTGTTTCTATTGGATATGACCTAAGATCATTTTTAGTGGGAGTTGCTTACATGAGTTACAACGTAAAAACTATTATTTTAATTTGGATCCCACAAGATGAGTGACTTAAAATTGGGTAAGAGTTACTTAAGAAACTCAACTTATGAAACCCACATTGAAATACTAATTTTCAAGTTAAATAACTCATATTAAGTAACTCCCATTAAAGATGCTCTAACTCACTTAGTTTGGAGAAATATTCTCATGTTAGAAACTCACTTAGTTTGGAGAAATATTCTCATGTTAGAAAGATAGTTATCTGTAATGTTTTAATCGATAGTTTCAAAGGATAAAATACTTTTACTCAACATTTGTATAAGGAAGGAATATATATATATGAAGAGAAAATATTAGAAATGAGTAGAAAGAAAATAAAAATGAGAATTATTTGATTAAAGTGAAATAAATTGCAAGAAAAAAATGAATTAAAATTGGTTGGTAGTAAAAAAAAATTTACAACTTTTTTTAACATAATACACCCTCTAAATTCATATATAAGAAAAAAAGTTAAATTTTTTACTTAAATATAAACAAATCCAATTATTTTTACTTTATTTAATGTTATTATTCCTTAATCACCAATAATTTAATTTCAATCATAATTTTTTTATTCATAATATTAAATTTCAATGAATGTCTTAAATGGTATTTTAAAAATATCTTTATTTTATATTTAAAATTAGTAAAATTAAATGATGATAACTAATTTTCTTAATATGTGTAAAACTAGGTATTTTTGTTTATGTCAGTTAGCGGTACTATTTATTATTTAATTCAATCTAATATTTTATCATAAGTTATACTTTAACAATTAAAAAAAGTAAAAACACACATCCAGATTAGATATTTGGATTTTGGTATATCAATTTATGACATATTAACTCATTTTTTAGCACATCTTTCAATCTTTTCATCGAAAAGACGATTTTTTTTTTCATGCCCCCACATTCTTTTGCATGTTTCATTGGAATCATGTAAAACGTTTTTGGGAATGTGAATCACCATAATGACCACCCAAATTGTCTTGTCGGAATCAAATACAATGGAAGTGTGTGCTTGAAATAATTCTAAAATACAGACTAAATTAATATGTATAATCAATTAAATCAAAATCTGTTTTTTAGTAATTTTAAAATAATTAATTTTATTTAGATCTGATAAAAATAAAACTTTAAATTTTAAAGTAAATAAAAACAATAAAAAAATTTTGTTGAAAATTAATTATTAATAAAAATACTTAGATTATAAAAATAAATTATTGTGAAAAAAATATTTTCAAACAAATTTAAGCTTTATTATTCAAACTTGATTATTTTACAATTAAATATTTTTTCATAAAAAATAGTTGAAAGATGGAATGTAACTTATCCCAATATAAGACACTTAGTGTAGGTTTGGATAATGGTAAAAATTAAATAATTTTAATAAATAATTATCATTATAATCGATAATAATAAAAAAAAATTATTTGGATAAATTTATTAAAAATTAATTTTGACATAATATATTTTATTTTTGTGTGATATAATTAATTTTGTTTGAATATAGAAAAAATAAGATATTTAATTTATAAATTATAAAAAGGTATACAACTATTTATCTATATTAGTAATAGAAATAAATAATTTAGAGACACATAATTTCAAAGTTGAAAAAGAAATAGCATTTTTAAAATAATTAAACAACTAAAATTTCTATTTTTAATTATGACACTAGTAAATTACATGACAATGTCTTCAACTCTTATTAGAATGATAAAAAAAACTAATATATTAGTCATGAAGTTTAATTAGTTGTGTAAAAGATTTTTACACTTACAATCAATTATGACTTTTCATTTATGTGACTTTTAAAATAGTAATAAGTAACGTCAACCAAATTAACACGAATTAAGAGGTGTGACTCATTAGTGTAAGAATGTATATACTGATTAAACTCACCAGTCATCATCAATAGCAATAACTATTTCGGTAACCAACACAAATCACTATCTTAAATATTTTTAAAAAAATAATTATTTATAATCTTCAAGTATTGCACCAATTCTATTTTTCTAAAGTAACTAATATACAATACATACTATTCTCCTATTATATTTGTAATTTAACTTCGATAATACACAAAATAAAAAATATAGTAAATGTTTTTGCATATTGAAAACAAACACCTATAAATATCATAGGCACTGTGTATAAGTCATGTCCTTTTCAAACAAATTTTTTCTCCAATAACCAACCAAATTGAAAGAAAAAGATCCCAAAGATGTTCTAATAATAAAAAGGTTCATTTTTTTAAGGTTTGTTTTAGCTAAATAAAACAACAGTGTCGGCGTATGAACTCTTTCTTCTCTATGAGAGTAGTAATTGTAAATTTTGATTTTCTTTTGCCAAATCTCATTCATTTTTCGGGTTTGGCGCTTTTTCCCTTAGAACCCTTTTAGATTCTGCCACTTCCTTCACGTCAACGGTTCGATTCCCTTCACCACTTTTCCCTTTTCTTCTAATTTTTAAAACACTCTCTTCTCTCTCTCTCTCTTTCTCTCTCATGTGATTTTTCAACGATTCTTCTTCTTCTTCTTCTTCTTCTTCTTCACCCCACACACTCACTTCCAATGGCTGCTCCTTCTTCTTCCTCCGTTATCAAGGTAACGCAACCCCTTTTTCTGTCTTTGTGGTTTTGGCTTCACTGCTGTCGTTTTGTGTCCTCTCATGTCGTTTTGGATTTTCAGGATGCGAAAGTTCTCATGGTTGGTGCTGGCGGAATTGGGTGCGAGCTTCTCAAGACTCTCGCTCTCTCCGGCTTCCCCGACATTCACATCGTTAGTTTTCTTCTCTCTTCGGGTTTTGGGGGGTTTTTTTCAGTTTTTTTGGGATTTGGGTTTTTGGGTGTTGTGTTAGGGTTTTTGTGCTGTTGGGGTTTTGGTAAAGTTTCGAGCTTTGTGTGTTTGGTTTGCTGGGTGTTTCAAAAGTTTGGCGCCTTAGTTTTGTGGGGGAGTTGTTTGTGAGGGTGAGAAGGGGATGTTTTTTTGTGTCGTGAGGGGTGTGTTGAGGGTTTGGAGTGGTGGAATATGGTGTTGAAAATTGGGTTTGGTTTTGGGAGTGTTGAATTGGTGGTTTGATTCGTTGGCCTTTTGGTGTGGTTGGTGGTTTCTTGGTTCTGGTTTGAGGTTTCAATGTTTTGTTGAAGGAGGGGGAGGTTTCAAGTGTTGTGGCCAGGGGATATTTTTTGGTGTGGTTTGAGTAGGCTTTTATGCTTTTGGTATGTGAATTGGACTCTTGTGAGAATGGAAGGTAACCTGTAGGGGGTAGGGGCTGCTGTGTTGGAGCTTATGGGTCTGTTGGCTTTGTTCTGTTTTGCGCTAATTGATGTTGGTGATGATGGAAGTATGATGTTGGTTAGTGGGCTGGTTGTGGATCTTGGTATTTATTTGGTGATCTTCTTGAGTTTTAATTTTAGTACTATAGTTATGGCTAATAAGATATTTTAGAATCAAATTTTAATTATTTGAAAATGTGATGTGGATGCTGATGATTGGTATTCAGTGTGGATGGGTATAGGTTAATGAAATGGTGGATCGCTGAATGTCAGAGCATGTTGTATCTAGAATGAGTATCTTGCTGGTTGCTGCTAAACGGAATTGTATGAGTGTTGTGTCTTTGTGCCATATGTGTTTTGGATAAGGATCATTGCCATATATTTATAATTGTATCTGTACATGTGTGTGTATATATTTATTATTGTAGTGGTTAATAGTGCACTGTAGTAGAGTAGCAGGGTGGCCCTATGGGATCCAAATATCAGAGTGCTTTTCAATAGCAGCAGCCATTGCAGCTGTGGCCACAATAATTGGTTCTTCTTCTTTTAGATTTCCTAAAGCTAATTTTAATACTTTTTGTTATGTTTTGCCCCCCATATTCAGTTAATTTCACCAACATCTTCCAATTTTCCCCTTCATTACCATGTTGTTTTTTCATTACTATCTTATATTTCAATTGCATTGTGACTTTTGCTATTTGCACATGATGTTATATGATATAGTAGGGTTGTTGGTTTTCCACCATTTTCAATTATCCTCAATTGATAACACTCCTATTGATTGTGATTTTGTGTAGACTGATTTATTATTAATCATGAATTTCTTTATAAGGCTAGTGAATTCTTTGTCTATGCATGAGGGGTTGATGTTTTGTGTCTACCTGCTCACTAACCATTATGTAATCTATCTCATGAACTATCTATATTTTTGAGCCATGCATATGCTTTAACACATAAAAAATGCTTCATTTATTTCCTATGTGCAGATTGACATGGACACCATAGAAGTCAGTAACCTGAACAGACAATTTTTATTTCGACAATCCCATGTTGGGCAATCCAAGGCTAAAGTAAGTTTTAACTGTTACAGTTATTATACTGGTGTATAGGTTTAAGTTGTCCATCCATCTGATGTAGTCTTCAACCAGGTTGCTAGGGATGCTGTGTTAAAATTTAGGCCCCACATAAACATTACACCATACCATGCAAATGTCAAAGATCCTGAATTCAATGTGGACTTCTTTAAGCAATTTAATGTTGTTCTAAATGGCCTTGACAATCTAGATGCACGCCGGCATGTGAATCGCTTGTGCTTGGCAGCTAATGTTCCTTTGGTTGAAAGTGGAACTACTGGATTCCTTGGACAGGTAATTTAATTGTATTTATTGGTTTTGTAGAAAGTGATATCCATTTTAAATGGGATGCTTTTTAATCAGTATTCAGTAGATCCTGAATGGTACTTTTTTGTGTTTGATTGTGGTTGTTTTTATATGCTAAAGTGTGTTTTTTTTTTTAATTATTGATTATCTGTGCGTCTGCATATATCTAGCAATGAAAATTGGTTATCATCAGTGCCTGGTATCTGTCTGCATATATCTGATTTTATATGTCTTATGCCTATATAAGCAATCTTCTTATTGGGGAAGTATTGTGTTTTATGTGACATGTTCTATGCTTCAAAGTTTAGCTACCAGATAAAATATTTATTTTATGTCCAGTGATTATCCACTAGACTTAAAGTGAATACCCCTTCATCCTGATTTTTAGTTTTGGCCATGTTCTCTGAATAAATTGATTTAAATTTTTCAATGATTATAATTATAGATTTATAAAGGTGTCACATTTGAGATCTGAGATTTCACATTTGCTGTTGCTTTTGCTTATTTTTTCTAACTCATTCAGCCTACTGGTTTTAATGGAAAACGTTATGTGGCATTTTTATTACTGACTTTAAATATAGTGAATATATTTGCGGGTCATGCGTGATTTCCACTTAATGTGATTATATGGTTAATTTTTAGTATATATATGGTTTTAATGGCAAACGTTATGTGGCATTTTTATTACTGACTTTAAATATAATGAATATATTTGCTGGTCATGCATGATTTCCACTTAATTTGATTATATGGTTAATTTTTAGTATATATCAAGTTGCAGTTTTTCGACCATATTTGTGATTTAGTTGTTATTGAAAGCAGGTTACTGTACATGTCAAGGGAAGAACAGAGTGCTATGAGTGTCAGCCTAAACCTGCCCCCAAGACATATCCTGTCTGTACCATCACAAGTACCCCATCAAAGGTATGGTTTGTTGTCATTTTCATTTGTGTACTGAAGTAAATGAAACTATGGAAGTATTTGAAATATAAAAGACTAGTGAGATTGTCCATGAGATATATATTGAATTGTAGGTCTCCAAACATGTAGTTTATGAAGTTTAAATTTTTTAGGTTGATTATTACTATCATATATTGACAGTTTGGTTAGTCATTATTATTTGGATTTTCATTGTTTGACATTTTATGATGCGCTGTTGTATCTTGGTGAATGCTACTAGGTAGATACCATTTAACATAATATTGAGGGCCATTATATTTGATATATTTTAAAGAAAATAGATAAAATTAATAATTGAGCAATGGTATTTTACATTAAGAAAATGATAATCAATTTGAATATGAATTTTGATATTTGCTTCAATCTTCTGTCTAAAAAGTTCTAAGCTTTCATCTCATTTTTTATGGCAGTTTGTTCACTGTATTGTGTGGGCCAAGGACTTGCTTTTTGCTAAGTTATTTGGGGATAAGAATCAGGATAATGACTTAAATGTTCGATCAAGTGATGCAGCCAGCTCATCAGCAAATGTGGAGGATGTTTTTGAACGTAGGAAAGATGAAGACATTGATCAATATGGAAGGAAAATTTTTGATCATGTATTTGGGTATAACATTGAATTAGCTTTGTCTAATGAAGAGACGTGGAAAAATCGTAATAGGCCGAAGCCTATATACAGCAAGGATGTCCTGTCTGAAGAACTGTCTCAACAAAATGGAAACATGGAGAGAAATCACCCATCTGATGATGAATTATCAGTTTCTGCTATGTCATCTTTGGGCATGAAGAACCCACAGGATATTTGGAGTCTCAAAGAAAATTGTAGAATATTTCTTGAAGCATTGAGACTATTTTTTACAAAAAGGGAAAAGGTCTGTTGTGATATTCTGATGTAGTGATCATAATTAATTTTATGTCTGGATACTAAATTGTGAATGTGTTTTCATTTTTCAAATGGATCTTTGAGCAGGAAATTGGCAATCTAGGCTTTGATAAAGATGATCAGTTGGCTGTAGAATTTGTTACTGCAGCTGCAAACATACGGGCTGCTTCCTTTGGTATCCCTCTGCACAGCCTTTTCGAAGCTAAAGGTATTGCTGGTAATATTGTGCATGCTGTTGCGACTACAAATGCTGTTATTGCTGGGTTGATTGTCATTGAAGCAATCAAAGTGCTACAAAATGACATTAAGAATTACAGGTATGATGTGATTCCTCTTCCTAGATTTTCTTTGTTTTGGATTTAGTTGTAGTTATAGGAAAATGGTTTTGTTGCTGTATGTTTGGCTTTGAGAAGCATTGCAAAAAGCTATTAATGGAGGATACCCTGAGGGAAAAGGCTATCTACTGGCCAGTGATATTATTTTTGTCATGGCTACCATAATTCCTAGTATAATCATGTTGCAGTGGTAGTTTGTAGTGCTTACACCCTGTTTACTTTTATTTCACTTTGAATACTTGATAATTATGATTGTAGAAGTTTAATCGGGACTTGTTTGTTTAAGCTTAAAATGAAGTTGATTTTGTGGTATTTCCCCCCTGAAGCTATTATTCTAGTTTATGAGAAAAGTGCAACAGGTTTCTTTTAAAGGTTTCAATTTTTTTAAAATACATAATTAATATAAATTTTCTAAAACACAGTTTAAGTTAAGAAAGCATTTTCTTCAAGAAATCTCAAACAAACATGCCCTTAATCATATGACTTAAACACAGGTAGTACTTTCTTTTTTGGATTTTTTGCTGGAGCAAAATGCATAGATCTTTAAGGGGAATTTCGTCCCTATATTGCAGATTTTTTTTGTTGACATAATTTTTTCTGTATCTTGTACCTTTTAATTTATTGTAGATTAGGTTATCTTATCCTTCCTGTTCTTTCCTTGGTGCTCATTTTCTCTAATTCTTAATTAATGTACTACTTTGTAGTTAACAAGCTTTACCGTTTTTAAAGTTTTTTCTAATCTTGTCTCGACATCTCAGAATGACATATTGTCTGGAACATCCATCAAGAAACATGCTACTTATGCCGGTGGAGCCATTTGAACCTAACAAGTCTTGTTATGTTTGTTCTGAGGTTTGCCAATTCTCCCCTTGTTGCATCTATAGACTAAACTTAATATTGAGAACATCCTTTCACTCAATATATTTGTGCATGTGCAACACAGACACCATTATCACTTGAAATAAACACCAACCGTTCAAAGTTGAAAGACTTTGTTGAAAAAATTGTGAAGGCAAAACTAGGGATGAACCTTCCTCTTATTATGTGTGCTTCAAACCTACTTTATGAAGCTGGTGATGTTGAGGACGACATGATTGCCATTTATGAGGCCAACCTTGAAAAGGTACGTTTTTTGTTGTCTTCGGTTTGAAAATAGACTTAACATTTTGTTTATAAGCCTGTTTCCTATCATTTTCAGGTTTTGGCTGAGCTTCCTTCTCCAGTAACAGGTGGAACAATGCTTACGGTTGAGGATATGCAGCAGGAATTTGTTTGCAATATTAACATCAAGCACAGGTTTTTCCATTTACCTTCCTATCACATGTTGTAGTAAGATAAATTTTTGCTCCCATCTCCATAAATCATTCTCTTTTTGCTTTAAAGTAACTTTGTTTAGTTGGTAATTTTCAGAGAGGAGTTTGATGAAGAGAAAGAACCTGATGGGATGGTTCTCTCGGGATGGACTCTACCAGTGTCAGCACCAGATAATAAAGACAAATCTGTTGGCAATGGTGCAAGCACCTCAGATGCGTTAATAACAGCTAAGGAATCTGAGATGGATGATGAGATAACTATAGTTTCAAACTTGAAGAAACGAAAACTTCCTGATGAATCCAATATTTCAAATGCTGCTGCTGAAGCCAATGATAAAAAACAATTGGAAGTAATTGACGATGAAGACGATCTTGTCATGCTTGATGGGGATTTAGACAGCCTTAAAAAGAGAAAATTGTCATAGTCCCCCCATGAACAAAGAACAGGATGAATTCTTGCGTCCTAATTTTGTATTGATAGGGAGGTTTGGCGATTCTTTTGGCCATACTAGTTAGGAATGTTGCTATTAGTTTTTTGCTTGACATAGATACTGTTTTTCTCCCTTGTGCTTTCTCACTAGCTGCAACATGTATTATTCTCACTGACGCCCGACAGAGAGGATCACTGACCTCAGATTAACTTTCTCACACTTGACATTAGGGAACAAAAGTTTTGCAAATTGGTATGATATTCAATCATTGTCGTGTATACCATATTCTAGCTTTGAAATGTGATTTATCTTTCATCAGGTGAATGTTTCATGAATTTATGGGGCAGCTTTTGTTCTGACTCTGAGACAAGTCAATCTTCAGTGGTTTGATGATTGCTATGTGTGAAAGATTCTATACAAATCTGTCTGAGAAGCAAGGAAATCAGTGGCCTTGGAGTATGTTTACCATTAGTCTATGACACCACACGTGCATGTAAATGGTGAACTAAGGTTGCAGTGACATCATAGATGTGAAGAAGTGTCGTTCTATGCCAATCAATGTATTGAAAGTTTGAAACAGCTTAAAGGTGTAACGCTTTACTAAAATATTTGCCTCTTTCAAAGTAACAAATAATATTTGATATGCAAAGTGGGTGTCACTCGGCATGGATAGTGATGAAGGATGAAATAGTTACATTGTCACAATTTCTTTTCTAATGTTAATTTACCAGAGGAGTACCTGGATATTAGTGAGATTCGAAAGGTAAAAACTCAAGGATTGATGCAACCATAGCCACGATAAAGAGAGATAAGACAAACATTTAGAAAAAAGAGAATGATTTACATTGAATGTTTTTTATGTGGAAAGTTGGCAATAATTGAACCCATGTTGGGTAAAGCTTGTCCATATCTAGTCTAAACACTTTTGAAAGATTTATGCAAAACAGCCACAATAATAGGGAGTAAAGGGAAGCAAAAAAGTTTTTCTTTCCATTATGATTTAAATTGAATGCTTACTTTGTCATATCTTGTTGAGAGAGAGAGCGAGCAAAAATTGACATGGATTTTGGTCCTATCCTATGAAAATAGATGTGTTTTGCACCTCTTAAATCTTCACTTTGACTGGTTTTTGGTATATTCAGAGTGATTCCATAACACCCTTATTTATGCTGTCATCCACACGAGAAGGAAACTTTTCCTCTCTTCAATCCTCATTCTAGTATTTCCATCACAACCTCTCCATCTCCTATAATGTGTACACTAACCATATACCTTAAACCCTAAACCTCATTCTAGTATTTGGCAAGACAAAATAGATCTCAATTAGGTTAAAATTTGTGATTGGCTCTCATGAATATTTTATTTTCGAAGTTTTAGTTGGATCTCTACACTAACCATAGGTGGTCTCAGGACCCAAAATAATTGTTTTGAAACTTCAAAGATCGAATTATAAAAGTTAAAGAACAGTAACTTTTTTTTTTTTTTTTTAAAAGAGAAGCATATGAACCAATTTAGTAAGTTAACCATAATTTTATGGACTATAATTTGCATGGTCCTCTTTAAACGGGTTCACTAACCAAAAAGAAGTGATGTACTTATTAGAATGAGATGAAACAACTTTGGTTCTAATAATTTATTAGTAAGACTAGCCATGAAGAAAGTGATTTCTTCTGAGAGATTAAGCCTGATGACATCATAATTTTGACAATGACGATAAATTTACTTAATAATACGCCTTCAGTGGTCCCCTCAATTTAAAATAGAAAGAGAATCTGGGAACTGAATAATTATTTTATTTAATGCTTCTGAAGTGAAGATATAAATACAGTAAAGTGTAACAAAATATTGTTACCCGACAATCCTACCTATCAGATGAAGTCCTAAGAATTCAATTTTTCATAATTTTGTTGCAGTCTTGCAGATAATTTCAAACTTGAAAGTTGAAATGCTCATTCCTTAACTATAAATATATACCGGGTTCACTATCACAAATACTTGCATTTCTCATTTGTAAAATAGAGTATCACTACATAAAATACTGCAACGCTGGCCATACAATTTGTTGCAAGCTAAGCCTTATTGAAGTCAATAACAGGGTAATGTTATGACAAGATATTGTGTTGAAGCTAAACGTGTTAAATATAGATAGAGCAACGGGAGTAGACATCTATTATCTCCATTTGAATCATTACAAGGTAAGTAGGTAAGGAAAGGTGATAGTTCTGCTTCTATTACAGGATTATGTTGTGTTGTTTTGGGCTATTTATTTACTTGTTTTATTTTTGACTGAAATATTTTTTTTGTGATGACACTGTTATATCAGTACTTGTTTTTAAGGGGCTAGCTTAATCAAGAACAGTTTCAGCACTAGTCTGATGTTTTTAAGGGTTCTTTCAAAAAGAAAAACAAGCTTCATTTCGTTTTCACTTCTCACTTTAAAATATGAAAATTATAAAAGATGATTTGTTAATTCAACAATCTTTGTATTTAACATGAGATTGATGAAGTTAATAAAACTTAAAAGGTTAATGTTTTACAATCTCATTTTTTAATGCCTTTTCTTTGTTATTGCAGGACTGAGGACTATCACCATCAATGATTTCCTCTTTATATTTCTTCATTGTTGCAAATATCACCATCATTATGTTCCAATTCAAATAGAAAGCAAGACTGAAAATTTTAGTTTTAGTTTTTAAAGACGGTATATTTTAGTTCAATCTGGTTAATATACATCTCTTGTGATGTATTTTCTTCATTCTCTTGCAGGAGGCACTTGCACACATTAAAATATACAGACCTCAGATGACTAAATGAGAAAAGGAAAAGAAGGCATTTTTTTTTGTAAAAGAATAAAAAAAAAACAAACTCTTGCTACAATATTGGTCCATTCTATTACATATTGATATAAATTCGAAGTCAAATTCGCTATGTGCTAGTAGCCACTTTGAACCTGCTTCTACAATTAACCCCCTAAAAATTACATAACAATATACAATTCATTTATAGATAATACCATATTGATCAATGGTACTGCTGAAAGCATGTTTACTTAGAAGCCAATAACTTAATCACATTAACATATTTGATACACTTTTTTGCCATCATGCAAAATAATACCCCACAAACAATACAAAGAGACAAGAGCATCCAGAAGAGAAACAGCATACAGTATCACACCAATACACAGGAAATTTTGGTCCAAGCCTTCAGAAAGTTTCTATAATATCTGCTAGGCGTGACCAAATTTGTAGCCATCCAGGTGATGGTTCCATTCATGAAACCAAATTAGGCCTTCACCTGCCATTGAGGTTGCTAAACTGAGCAAACATCGCTGTTCCAGAATGATCATCAATAGAATGCACATCTGTTGAAGCATTATTCACTTCTGGTGGTGCGGCCGGAGCCGGGCGGTTGTCAGAAGGAGAGGGAGGTGTTGGTGGGGCAGGAGAAGTAGGAGCAGCTGTAGTAGAGACTCCTGGAGGTGACTTAGTCTCCTCCTCAGCCTTTCCTTGAGAGAATGCTTCTTGAAGCTGCAAAGCATACTCCAAGTTCCACAAAACATCTCCCATTGAAGGCCTATCTACTCCATGATCTGCTAAACACTTCTCAGCAGCCTCAGCAAACTTCTTCATAGATTCAGGATTGATGGAACCAACAAGGTGAGGGTCAATGATCTTGTCAAGAAGGCCCTTTCTCTTCCATTGCATAGCCCAATCGGCCAAGTTTACTTGTTCACGGGGTAACTGAGGGTTAATGGCTGGCCTTGCACATAATGCTTCAAGCAGTACTACTCCAAATGAGTACACATCAGACTTTTCTGTTAGTTGCTGCCTCCTGAAGTACTCAGGGTCTAGATAACCAAAGCTACCCTTCACTGCAGTGCTAACATGACCCTGCCCCATAGGTGCATCCTTTGAAAGACCAAAATCAGAAACCTTTGCTGTGAAATTCTCATCAAGCAAAATGTTGGTGGTCTTAACATCTCTGTGAATGATGCCTTGAGCTGTGCCAGTGTGAAGGTAGTGAAGACCGCGAGCTGATCCAATGCAGATATCTAGCCTTTGCTTCCATGAGAGAGCAGGCAAGTTCTTTCCATAAAGATGGTCTCTGAAGTGACCATTAGGCATATACTCATAAACCAGGATCATCTCATCATTCTCATCACAGTATCCAATCAAGGACACCAAATGCCTGTGCCTGAGCTTGGACAACATTTGAATTTCTGTCTGGAATTCATTGATGCCTTGTTCTGATTGAGGGTTTCCTCTCTTGACCGCCACCTGAGTCCCTTCATCAATCACACCCAAATACACATTTCCAAATCCTCCAACACCAATGATGTTCTTGGAGTCAAAGTTCTTGGTTGCTTCCTGAAGTTCCGCAAAGGAGAAGTACCGGCCTAATCCCATTGATGAGGAGAAGAAGTTGCTCTTTCCCATTGAGTTCTTGCTGCTCATGAAACTTGTGTCACCAGCATGCAAAGGCAGCAACCATGAAGAGAAGCTGTTCCTCTTTTGCCAGTCTTGAGGCCTCTTGTGCCACTTGATAACCATAGCACCAAGGCCCACAAAGGCTCCAAACATCATTGCAAATCCAACTGCAGCCACAGTGCCACGGTTTGATCCATTAGCACTTCTTCCATCAACACCAAATTCTCCATCCAAACTGTTGACAGAGCTACTCATCTTCAAGACCTCTATACCATTCATAATGGCATTGGCATTTCCACCTCCACCTCCACCTCCAGCATTAGCTGGACCAACCTGAACTGTTAGTCCCTGAGTCATCAATGTTGCATTCACCACAATATCTTTGTAATATGGGGTTGACAAGGCACCAGTGAGAGCTGATAAATCCAAGTTATTAATAGCCACTTTCCCATTAATATACACATTAAAGTAGAGTTGATTGAGCCCTTTGCTAACAATATCACAGAAGTGCAACCTAATAAGGTAGCTAAAAGCAGTGTCCACATCAAATTTCCATGACACATTGAAATTTGGCTGATTAACACCAGCATCACCCATCTCAGTGGCAGAGGCATACACAGTTTGTGGTGCAATCAAAGGAGTGATGGTAGGATTGGTTTGGGGGAACTTAACTGCTGAGGTAGCGACTGAAACATTCTTAGCCAAGTTCTTGTTTGTGAGGAACTCCTCATCAGATTCCCAAGTCCTTCCAAGTGTGTCATTTGTGGGGGTAATGAGAGGCCCTCCATTGTTGATCCTGTAAACAGTCTGGAAACCATAAGTAGTGAGGCCATTGAAGTCCCCAACAGGGAAAAGGGCAGCACCAGTGTCAAAAATGAGCTCATCAGGGGCTGCAACAACCTCAATGGCATTGATGAATGCAGCTGAATTCCTCAAGGGAATGAAGGAGATGGTCAACTGAGGCTCAGTTGCATTGATGAGGAACTCCTTGAAGATTGGCTGGTCAGTGTTGTTAACATTGAAGCTGTGGAGGAGCACATAGGTGTCAGTGTTGACAGAAAAAGTGGCCTTTTGGAGATCAAATATGCTGTTTTTGATGGGGAAGAAATGAAGGCGGATCCAATGGAAACCAGGTTCGACCAAATGGAAGGAATACTTAGCTTCCTGAATGAAGATCCTTGCAGTTGAGTATACGGGGGAAGGAACATTGCTATCAGCTGAGACTTTGTACTCATCATTGGCTTGCAAAAAAGACCTTGATTGAGGGTCTGATTTGAATAGTCTCCCATCAGGAAGAGGGGCTGTGCTTTCAGCACCACAATCAATCAGGAATTCATCTTTTGGTTGAAAGGATGATAAAGGAAGGCCTAATGAAGATGAGGAAAAGGCCAAGAGAATGATGAGAACCAGGAGGCAAGCCATCATGGAAGATGACATGAAGGATGATAGAAAAGGAGGTGTCAATAACTTATTGTTTTTTTCTATCTTCCCCATACCTCCTGGGGTGAGAGGATGAGGAGTTTTCAATTTAGAATTAAGAATAGGACTATCAATAAGCCTGAAATGAGGTGTCCTTGGATCCCTATAAGGGATTTTCTCTCTTTCTCTAACAGCTTCTGCCACCACTTTGAGCTCCCAATAAATTTGCCAAAGAATGTGGAAGGTTCATTCTCCTACATAGAGCATGCTGTTTTGCCTTTATTTAGCATTTCCCTAAGGAAACTAAATAAACGGTTGGTTTGAACAGGTCAAACTCAACGGTCCCCTTCCCTTTAGACATCCTTAGATCATTGTTGCACTAAATTTTGGAAGATGTTCTGATTCTCAATATTGCTATAGATATCCACAAAGATAACTGTATATTTCACTATTGTCATTTGCTACATCATCATCAACCATACTATATCACGAATAAATTAATACATTCATAATTAATATTTAACTTATAAAATTTTTTTTAATCAATTTAAGAAAAAAATTATTTTTATTTCAAAAACCAAAAATAAAATTTGTCAAAATTTCAAAAACTAAAAACTTAGATATATTAATGAATATTTCATACCAAATAACATAATTGATAAAAAAAATTATAACAAAATACTGTTTTTACTGTGTAAAGATTGTTAAGAATTTATAATATAAGAATTTATTCATAAGAACTTATAGTATAAACTCTTAAATTTAATCAGTATAATTTAAAATTTTTTATATAAAATTAAAGTATTGGATATATATAGAGAGAGAAGGGGGAGAGGGAGAGAGAGGCATAACGAGAGAGGGAGGGAGAGAGATTGAGAAAGAGAAGGGAAAAGGGATAGGGAGGGAGAGTAAGAGATTCAATAGCAAGTTTTAATTTTGGGACACAAAAAAACGTGAGAGGCAAAAATCGAAAAAGTGCGGATTTTCAATAGAGTTTAATTGGTATACACTTTACACTGATATTCAATACTTTTCATTCATGATAAATTTATTGACTTTACTCACTATTACTTTAAAAGTCATGTATAAATGAAAAATCATGATTAAATGTCAGTGTAAAAATATTTTACATTGATAATGTATACCAATTAAACTCTTTTCAATAACTTTAAAACAGTTTTTCTCAAACAAACTATCTTATATAAACGTTTTTATAAATTTATCCAAACATTTATATAAATATTTATATGATAAGATAAGTTCAAATAAACTGTAAACAATCTCTTTTAAATGAGACCTAAATAAAACACCACATTGTAAGTAACTTTGTATAAGTTTAACACCTATACTGTAGTGCAAAAAAATTTTATATAAACAGTTAATCACAAACCTTTGTTTACATTAATTTTAAAATATTAATTGATAAAATTAATAAATTTATCATATATAAATAGTTGTTATAACTTCACAATGTATAAATGTTGTTTGTTTTATATATATAAATAAAATTATGTGACACGAAAATGAAGATATTGATTTTGTATGTTATTTAATAATAGACATTTAGTTATATTTTAATAGCATATTATCTGTTGGTGAAATGAAATATCGGTTAATTCTTTATTTGCATGAAATTTTAGAAATTTGGCCTAGTTATTAAAAATTTTAATTCTATGACTGAAATTAGTTAATTTCATAGTTATTAAGTAGTATAAGTAGACATACAAAAATTTGACACATGATATGATATGAATTGACAAATGAGAACTATACGTATGCGCTATTAGTTGTTAATTGTAAAAATGACAACTATAAATTTCGGTTATAGATCATATTTAAACTATTGAAATAAAAAATACAAATAATTTCTTGAATGCTATTGTAAGTTTTTATCTTAAGTATTCATGTATATTTGTATATGAGATATTAGATTGTTAATATATTGTGAAAAATGGCAACTATAAATTTAGGTTATTAGATCATAATTAAACAGTTCAAATAAAAAAATCTATATAATATTTTGAATGGTCATAGAACTAATATGTTTTTTATCTTAAGTGTACGTTCATAATTACATATTTATAATTCTAATTTTTCTAATAATCAATATATAAATACATATACTTAACCGTACACGTTAAACAGAGAAGAAAAATTATTTCATAATCTTGAATTACTAAATATTTAATTCATAATTATTTAATAACATAAGTATCTTCTGTTTTACGGCGCCTCTTGTCCTCTTAAACTTGTTTTATGAATAAAATTTCTTTTAACTGATAAAAAAACATAAGTATTCAATTTATAATTATTTAATTAAAATAATTATAAGATAAATAAATTAATTATTAGTAAGGGAAACAAAATAGAAATAAAGGTCGAACACACCCTAATAAAATTAAAGAGAGGTAACATGATATGTAGGCTAAGTGCCTATTAAATTTTCATTGACAAATTTATATATTTATTAATTATATTTTCTTTAGTGATGATTGAAATGGTGAGCTGTAAATATACATGTACACCATGATCCTATGCTATGTGACAGCACGTAGAGAACATGTCATGCATGTATCAATAAACTTTAGCATATTTGAATTGAAAGTATATAAGTGTCTTCTTTTAATAAAACTCATCTTTATTACATCATTCATAAACCTTAAGAAATAATGAAATATATTATTATACTAATATATGCTTATCACAAAGCCTCAGAAACACAGTACTATGCCATGAACCATGGCAAGCATAAACATAAATAAAAAGAAAGATTGCAATATATTTGATTACTTAATGGAATTTTTCTTTGATCTTTTCCAATATACCCTTCTTCTCATGGTCAGTGGTTGAATGGTGATTAGCCCCACTATCTGTGGAATAAGTGGAAGTAACTGTTGTGGTGTGAGAATGATCCTTATTCCTCTCTTCTTCTTCTCCTGCTACCTTCTCTTTTATTTCATCCTTCACTCCCTTCTTGTTCCTCCCTCCATCCACCTCCTCCTCAGACTATATACAATTTCCACATCAAAACAGTGAAACCAAGTAAGATATATATATTAGACAATTAAGAACATAGTAGAGAAGAAAATCATCTGCATTATCTCAGGAAAAAAGTAACTAAGTCTTAATAGAAGGGAATAGAGTGTTGAATAAAGGCATGAAATAGAGGGTTGAATATAGGGATGATTGATTTTATTTTATTTTTTAATTTTTAAAAATAGTTTTTTTAAAAAAATATTTTTAGAATAACAAAAAACAATTATTTAGTAAGTATTATTTAAAAAATTGTTCATTAATATTTAAAATAAAAATTTTATTTTTAGTTAAAAAAATAATAAAAATAGTGACGAATTTTTTAATTTCTAAATATTAAAAACAATTATAATATATTTTATTATTTTTTAAAAACAAATTAAAAATTAAATATAGAAAATTAAGTTTTAAATATATAAGAAAATGATCCACTTAAATATAAATCTTTAAAAGTAAATGGATAGAATAAAGTAAATATAAACTCTTATATTTCAATAAAGTAGACGGATAAAAGAAATGATTAAGATGAAAATTAAATTTTTTAAATTTAAGTGGATCCCTCTCTTTATTAATTTAGTGTTAGTTGATAATCACATCCCTCTCTTTATTAATTTAATAGTTATATAATCACAGCAAGTTCCTTTTTCACCAAAATTTAAAAAAGAAAAAGATCGAGTTCCTATAACACAGGCACAAAAATACAACTATCAAATTGCATAAATTATTTTTTTAGTATATATATATTGCAAAATTATATAAAAATTAATTATATAATAATAACTCTATATCTGTTTCATATATTCAGAAAAATAATTATCTTATGATAAGCTGACTCCACCAACAGAATTATATATATTCCTCAAAATTTCTGTGTACCAAAAAAGAATTAAGTAAACTTGACTGATATATATATATATATATATATAGTTTGATATACTCACAGAGCTTGAAGGTTGTGGTTGTGCTGTGACATTGTGCTGTGCAGTGGTCGCCACTCCGGTGAGATTCACTGGATTACCTTTGTCATCGGTTAACCAAACCGGGTTCCCATATGCATCCGTGAGCTGAACCGGGTTCCCATGCTCATCTCTAAGTTCAACTTGTGCCATATCTAAGTTTCTTCTGTATCTCTAAGTTCTACAATTCTCTAACACAGTAATAGTAATGTTAATATTGCATTGCATCAATTTGTTGCACACTTAATTAACCTTATTGGACCAGTTCAATTGTGGCTATATAAATAAGTCTTCTTTGGCGGTGCCAATAAGAGATTTTGCATGGGTAACGTGTACACGTGGCTTCATAGCAATGCATGCAGAGAGTTGGAGACACTTGTGGCTGTGTGAGATACTTGAAGCCATGTGTCACCTCATTCATCACTCACTATATACCCAATGTTATGTTCTATGGGGCTACTTATTAATGCACGTTTTGGTTGATTTAATAAGCTACTGTGTTTTCAAAGAGATGGATCAAATTAATGGTCCATGTTAGTCAATAATATTATGTATTTTGATTGATTGATGTAAGTCATAAAATATGATTGAAGACTTAAAAAATTACAGATTTAATATACATAAGAATAAACAGAGAATTCTTCTTCAACGGACACTATAGGTAAGCCATCAAACACATATATTTACAGTTGAAATTTTTTATTATTATGTATTAAAATATATTAAAAATTTATCTTTAAAATTATATAAAAATTTATTTATTCTGAAAAAAGTTTTATAAAAATAACAGTCATTAAAATTAAAAGATAAAAAATTAATTCATTTAAATATTATATTTTAGTGATTTTCATCAAATTGTAACTAATAAAATTAAATAAATAATTTTTTAAAAATATTTATTTATTAATTAAAAATTTTAATTAAAAATTAATTCAAAATTTTATAAATTTAGAATAAATAATTTTATATGTTTTTTTAGATTTCTTAAATTAACTAAGATAAGAGGTTTAATTTAATATGATTTTAATATTTTAAACCGTAAATTGAACCAACTTATATATTTAAAAATTAAAAATTAACTGTTTATTTGACAATAATTTTATAATCTAGTTTTTGGAAACTAAAAAACTCGTTTGCATAGTATTTTTAAAAAAAAGTTTTCAAAAATAATTTTATTTTTTTAATTTTTGAAAACTAAAAAACTTAAACAATTCAAAGTAGTTTGCTTTTCAGTTTTCTATTTTTATTTAAAAAATTCAAAATATAATCAAAATATGTTTATTTTTTGCTTTTTATTAATGATTTTTTAATAAAAATAAATAAGTTTTTTTTCATTTTTATATCTGTAAAACAGTTTTCAAATAACATTTATCAAACAAGTTTTTTTTTTCTTTACTTCTCGAAAACAGTTTTTTAAAACTATTCTTAAAAACTCATTTAAAAAACTAAAAACAAAACCAAATCAATCCAGTCTTAAATCATTCCAAATGATTTTTTGCGATATTTTATTTTTGCAACTTTAATTTTAATATATTCGATTTGGTTTTGAATATCTCTATTACCCACGTTATTAAACTCTTCTTGTAACTGATTTTTTTCCCCTAGTAATCTCTGAATAGATTTAATAAACTCAGTTCAGATTCGACATACCAATGTAACTTTATAAACTCTGTTCTCATAATATGTAGAAGCTTTTACCAGAAGGGATGTTATAAGTCCACTTAGTTAATATAACCTATTCTTGTCTTTATAGGTGGCGATATACAATATGGTGGATCATAGACGGGTCTGCGAGCTTTTTAAGTCCCTATGAGTTTTTTATTTTTCTTTAAAAAATAATAATTGTATAAAAAAATTAAGTTTGGTCTGCAAAATTTGTGGATTAAACTCACTGATTTAGTAAATAATTTATTTAAAAAGATAAATTTATTATTTAAATTATTAGTTTGTATTAATATTGTGATTTTTTTTTTAAATTGTGATATTTTATAATTTTAATATTGAAAATATTAAGTGCTTTAAATTATGTATGAAGATATAATTTTTAGTATGATATATTATAGATTATTAGTTTAAAAAAATATTAAAAATTGTTTTTAATTATTTTTAATATGTATGTGTGTTCAGACTTGCATGTTGATTGATCTATTAAGTTCAAAAACTTCATGGGCAAAATATTATTTTTAAAAAAAATCATTTATTTTAATAAACAAGAATACATACTTATCCAACATATTTAAAATGCTAGTTTCGTGAATAAGACATAAGTGAATTATATTGATATGTATACCCATTGGGAGATCTTTATAATGGAGCTTTTTTTTTTTAAATTTTTTTTATTATATCTTAGCGGGTCGGTTACACTTGTAATGAAACCAAACATATCTCAATTTAATGTATTGAATAAAATAATACTTTCATATGTAAAAACAATATGAATCAAACTTCAATGAAAATGTCACACTTAAGTTGAGTAATATGAAATTTATGATTTATTATTTTTATTTATTATCTTATTGAAATGTATGCTGATATGTTATTTATAGATATTTTTAAATATAAAATAAATTTCTAGAAAAAGAATTCACAAGTTAATATTAAACTCGATCCCAAGTCTAAGTTGATTTTGGAATTTGCCAATCTTATCTACAAGAATAAGCCATCTCTTGGTATTTGGTTTTCTGAAGCACATCAAACCTCGATCCTCTCCTTTGAAGATGTATAATGAACTTTTCAACCTTAGACTCAACCGCTAATAACAATTAAAAAAGGATTAAGCATATATTACCTAATCAATGTATCACCTAACCAAAGTTGCCTAAAGCCTATTAGTAATATTATAAATAAACATGAGATACACTATTCATTGTCTCATTTATTACTATATTACTCTGGATTCACACCAATCTGAACATTTATGCAACATTCCATAATTTCTAATATTTACTTAACACTATATTGACCAGTGTTGTGAAAATCGATCTGTTCTTTAACCAAGTCTAAAAATAAAAAATAAAAATAATATCCAACATAATTTTACTAGATTTTTACAAATTTAAAATTATTACTTATATAAAAATATATAATGTAACTAATATTGTTCTCAATTAAATATAATATATTATTTTTCAACTAAAATGTATTTATTAGTGTGTATATATATATATATATATATATATATATATATATATATTTATTGCTTTTTTGCACAAAATAAGCAAATATGTTACGTTAGCTTCGTGGTAAACTTAATTTTGATACTTAAAGTTCATGGGTTTAATTATCATGTGTCTCTTTTTCTTCCTTTTTCGCTTGCATTTCTCTTGTTTGTTTTGTTTTTCTTATCCACTAAATCAATGACTTTCTCTTCTTTTTTTTGTGCATTGTATTATTCCTGTTTGTGTTTGTTTGCTTTGTTCTTCTCAGTTCATGTTTACATTTATCTTCTCTTGAGTACATTATGGAATCAGGTTTTTTGCAAATTCTTTTAGAAAGCGAGAACAAACGAGACGAAGAGGAACATACCTTCAGAAGACGAGAAGAGCAGATAAAAGGCCCGACGAAGGCGAAAGTGACGGTGAACAAAGGTGCAGGGAGACCGCGACCATGAATAATGAAGGAGGAAGAAGAAGGAGGTATAGGACTTCTAAAACCTCGTACAAGAAGAAGGATCCAGATTAAGAAAAATGAGTAAAAAGAAGTTAAGTTGTTTTTTAACATAGGAGTATTTTAACTTTTTTCTACATTTATAGAGGTGCAAGGAGAAATTCTCTCAATTTAGTTGCACATCCAATCTAACTGCTGATTCAACTCGGTTTCTTCACCGGTTCCAGTCAGACCGATTTGATACACATTTATAGATTCGTTTCAACTTCCCAAATCAACACTTAAATACTAATCATTCATACACATCACTCCACCATTGCTATCCAACATACATTTATGATTAATGACATTTCAAACAAAAGAAAACATGTTATACACTGCCCCAACTTGCCAAGAGAACCAAGTAGCCCAATGGAACACGGGGTAACTCACCCAATGAGGACCCTGATATACACTCCCAATGAAGGGACTTCGCTTAATGAGATACTTCGATGGGTGCAAACATAATTAAAATCCAATCCGAGACCACTTTACGTTGGACGAAACACCTTACTAGGTATAAAACCTTAAAATCTCCTTGGCAGAGACGAACTCTCGTTGGGCAAGACTCTTCACCCAGCAAGGTCATGCAGATTGCAGAATTCTGTTGCATGGCTTCTAGAAGAATACATCTCATTTAAACTAATTCTACATCATTTGAACTTCAACATTCATACATACATATGTATCATACACTATGTTTATCACGCTACATTATATTTAAGTTAATTTAATTTCATTACAAAACATAACTGAGTTATCCATGTTGTTCTACACTTTGTTAATTACACCAAGTTTAAAAGATTCATAAGATTATACAAAATTATATCCAAAACATCTTATACTTCAGCTTAAGTCTCCAAGTGCAATTACTGTTCATCTACCTGCCTTACAGCCTCACCATTACTATATGCTCTCATGCAAAGTACGATCATCATAGTTATACAAAACAAATGCACATGCAAGGGTAAGGCATAGGATAAAATAATTCTATTATTATATTATAATCATGCACTCACAGAGTATAACAACCAATTAATCACCCTTATACTCCACCTGAACATAAGTACTCACAACCAATCAACCACACTTATGTTCAACCTAAACATAATCACTAACAACCAATCAATTACACTTATGCTCCATTTAAACATAAGCACTAACAATCAATCAATCACACTTAGACTCCACTTGAACATGAACACTAACAACATTTAGTTGAGACTCTCCACAAAAACTCACTACATTAAATTTGGAAGAGACTACGTCGAAATCCATCAACTGGAGACTAACCATGCAAAGCATGAAAGAAAATGGTGAGGGGGATAATTGAAGCGACAGAGAAGAAAGTAATTGAAGAGGAAAGAAAAGAAGCAAAGGGAGTGGAGTCAGCTTAGTGAGTTCCAACTTGCTATTCGCATCGCCTCCTAAACAGATTTCTGAAAACTCCCACCTCTCAACTATTCCCTCAAAATTAATTAACTAATATTGACATTACAAACAAACTTGATTATTCTCCCATTACTATATTAATCTAATATAATTAAACATTTAATTCTTCATAATATTTATTTCACTTCTACTAATAATCTATTATTTAAACTGGTTCTTACAATTAACATTAGATTGTCATTATATGTACTCCTTGTTGGTATATAGATTCAAATTTATTTCTAATGTAAATTTTTATCATTAAATTATAAATTACAGATTAAAACTTATTAACTAATGTATTTTTTATCATTAATATAAATTATAATATATACAAAATAAATTATTTAACTAAAATTACATATCTCATTTTTATACATAGTAGGTAATGAATCTCATTCTTATACATAGTAGGTAATGAATCTTTCCTACTATATTGAATGTTCTATTGCAAGGGGTCCGACTGAAATTCTTATTTTTTAACAAAGTTATATCTTGTGCATTTGTTTATTACAAATTTAATAATTTTTTTCTTATAAAAAAATAAAAATATGGTGTTAATTCATTCTCAAAATTAAAAAGGTCACAATTAATTCTTTGAAATCAACTTCCTCATACAATTTTTTCAAAAGAAATATATACATTAAAAAATACTTACTTCTAATACAACTTACAAAAAAATGCATGAACTGTCGGTCCTTTCTTTTTTGATGGAAAATTAAAATTAAAAACAAAATTTTTTACTAGTTTTTTCCTTTATATATCTATTCGTACTTTCATTATGTGTAAAAACTGTTTTTTAAAGAAAAAAATCTCAATAAAAAATTATAATTATAATTGATTATAAAAGTTATTAATTATTAAAATTTTTAATTTTCACTCCTATACCAGATAAGTTCCTAAAGAACAAAAAAATTTAAATATGGCTGCTTGAAGCACGTTATATGTTGCTATACATACAGTGTATAAATATGGATACAGTCTACTAAACTACTAATGGATAATAAGGTAATGCAATTTAAAGAAAATAGTAATGACATAAGAAGTAATTTTTTAATGACTATAGTTTACTGTAAGGATATAATATGATAATGACAATTTAAGAAAACACTCATAAAAAAGAAGAACTAATTTTTTAATGTAAACTGAAGAATTTATCTTTTATTAAACATGTAAGAGTGAAATGGAAACTTTCGCAAAATTTTCAATAACTTTCCTTAATTTGTTTATTAATTTAGACAGATTATTAAAATAAGTTGTTTTTATTTATTTAATTAGTTGATATTAAATATTACTTAATTGAATTATTTAATAAAAGCGTTCTAAGGTGGAGAATGCTCTGCTGCCATTGCCATTGTAATTGTGTGATGATTTCTGCATCTCCAATGATTTATCATAAGTGTACTTTTAGATGTTTCATTTTTTTTTTAAATGTGTTATGGGTAATTTTATTTTGTGTTTTTATTTTTAGTAATTGATATATAAATTACAGTAATATATTCCTAACTCGAACCTAACAATTGATATATTCTAATTCACCTAACCTGCCATCAATTCTCTCCACTGTGTTTAATATCGAATGAAATGTCATAAATAATAAAATTTAATAAATGGATTAACTATCATATTACGCATATTATGTAGATTAAGTCTAACTCACTAAAGTTGGTCTAATAATGGAGATTTGAATAATTTACACAGGACATTTTAAGTTCAACTCTCGTTATTGTCATAATAAGAAAAATTGTAAATAAAGTCTAAGAAAACATTATCTTAAGAAACAATCATTTATAGGATCAAAATAAATATTTATGTTTAATCAAGTTTTTAATATACTCAAATAATAATTTTTGTTTTAAATTAAATGATTTTATTTTTTATCTTTTATTTACTGATAGCAAATTCTTGATCACTTATTAAACATAAACAAAAATATCCTCTCATTTTCCACAAAACAATTAAAAAAGAAAATAGAATTTTGTAACCCTCCTTGATGCTAAGTCATGTAATTATGACAATTTAATGAAAGACTTAGCAAGTGGAAAATTCTACACATACGATCCCAATAATTAGTAGGGAGGGTTTATTAATAATTAAATGCTAATATCTGACTTTAAGTCATAAAGCTTATTCATGAGGGTATATTAATCGAAGTTAATGAAGATTTGAATCAATTACAAAACACTAATTGAAACGTGCACGTAAGTCTTCATAGTCACGAGTAACATCAATGTACGTGTATTTTTTCGGACTTTGAAGACTTTTTCTGTGATGTGATTCAACATGCAGTCAACAAGCAACAACAAAACCGGGTGCGTGCAACCCATGTTAGTAAAAAGCTCATAATTTAATCTTCCTACCACCACGACCAGAAAGGCAAAAACATTAATCATTTTAACAACAAAAAGCATTGATTTGACATAAGGTTTTTCTGAGACTGTTTTTTCACTAAAAAAAGCAACTAAGAAAAATTATGAGTGGACACCAATACACCATGTTACTTGACACAGAAGAGATAGACAAGAAAAAATAAAAGTAAAGTAATAATATGATGTGATAAAAATTGCTAGATAAAGAGATAAGATAGGTATTAATAGAATGTTTGAAGTGACGAGGTGTTCACTTGTCATTACTAATTGGTATTGCCTAACAATCTGTGAAGACCATTGCCCAACACCAGAAACTCCCAAGGGCTTATGGCACTTGTAGTGTTTACAATGGAACATAGAACAACAGAACATCTTTTGGATATATGAATGAATTATATCCATATGCAATAAACTAACCAATCTGTACAAAATAACCAAACCCTTGGTCTCTAAACACTATTTTTGTCTTCCTATATTTATCTTCTGTATCTTTTCATTTTTTCTTTTTTTACAGAGTAATTCAAATCATGCATTAGTGTGTATACAGATCATATAAATCAAAGCTTCATGAATGACATCTTGTCCTTTCCTTAGTCATTTGATGTGAGGTTGCAGAGAAGATCTCCAGCCTGCTTTAAAGAAGGGAAATAAACAAAAAATTAAGTCCAAAACAACTGCAGAGGATTTCAGGCATGCTATAAGCTCGAATTTTCAAACATATGAAATTAGGCATCAAATTCTGTTGCACTGCAGGTTTTGCAGCAAGAAATCAAACCCACCAATGTTTTGAAAATCAAATTAATAATAATATAATCGGCAAAGGGAACAGGTGTGGTAATACATATATGTGGGGGGAAAATATAATATACATATAAATAAAAATATATAAAAATTTTCATATAAATAAATAAAATTGCAAAAAAAATATTGATAAATGTTTTTAATATAATTAAAATGATTTTGCATATACAAGAAATATGAAACTAAATATACTGTATTGGTTTCTTTTTCTACCCTATGCTAGTCCACATCAAATAAGTAAAAAGAAAAGAGGTCAAGTTTCTCATCCTATGCAAATTACACATTAAATATAAATGGTGAAAGGGTCATAGATATAAATTGGAGCCAAACCATTCTTGCATCACACACTCCTACTTTTCCCACATTGGACAAATTAATAGGAGAAAGTGAGTTTTAAATATAAATTAATTAGAATTAAAAACCAAAACAATTCCCTCTATTTAAAAGCTTCAATGGGGAGGAAAAGGTGAGGCAGTTCAACCGTGTAAAAATAATCAGTTCAACTGGTTAGCCACTGATTTATTTGTTTCCTCATCAATTTGTGAGCATGCATGTTTTAGGTGAAGACCTGACCAGCCAAAGGACCTTGTCAGACTGGCTGACCTGATCTGAATTTGAAAACATTGAAACCTGGCAACTTACTGATAAACAGGATTACTGGAGTGAGCACAACAATGAAGAAAATGGAAGTTACCTCTCAACAACCCCAAAGCAGCTTATTCTTTGCTAGATTTTGCCCAAAAGAAGCCCTTCTTCCGGGTTGGCTGATTATCCAGCATGGATTTGGAACTCCTTGAGCCAAATGAGAAGTGTCTCCTGAGAAAAGGTTTCCCATTAGAACTTCTCCCACTGGAACTAGAATCCATTCTAGGACCTTTACCTTGCCGCCCTTTTTCTCTTAAATGTTCAAACACAACAGAATCATCATCAATGTCACTGTCTACAATTCGGTTCCTTGATTTCTTATGTTTGGCCCTCAAATCCATTTCAGCTTTCAGAGCTTTTTCTGACAACTTAAGAATATATTTCTCACCAAAAGTGCAAACTGGGCAAGGTGGATCATACTTGTTGATTTCAGGTGTCAAAGTGTCCAGGCATTCAGCGTGATAAACATGTCCACAGATAAGGACAGAAACTACAGAGAGCTCATTGCTTGCAATTATCTTTTGGGTGCCCCAAGAAGACTTTTCACTTAAAAGTTTTGAGCAAACACCACATGTTTGCAAATCAACAGGAGAATTTGAAAACTGACTACTGGATCTAAGCAGCCTTTCACAATTAAAACCAAATGACTCACTATCAAATGACCATCTTTCTTTGAGGGAAGTGCCTGCCAGCTCAGAAAAACCAGGCCTACACCACTTGTCCGAAGATCCACCACGAGAGTGCATACCAGATTCATTGCTTGAAGAAGGAAACACAGGCCTCTCTTCAGATACATAACGGCTGCTAGGTGTCTTAAGTCCCATGATTCGGCTATCAGAAACTTGCCGTGATAGTTGCTGTCCTGTGGAATGGCAGGACCACCTTGATGGTGTTGAACTGGATGGAAGTAGGTGACTTTGGGATGGCAGATTAGATACTGACAAAGAAGAAGGCAATGAATGAGGAAGCTTTGCGGGATGCAGATTTGATACACTTGATGATTCGGTCAACTCCTTCACCTACAGAGTTTATTCACAAATAGGAAGTGTGTCAAAGAAATCAGATATAAGCTACTAACAAAAACAAAAATTAACAGCAGACTCCTTTATTAGTACTACCTCACCTTTTCCATCCTCTCATTTGTGGAGAAATTCCCTGATATAGTTTGATCTGAGGTAAACATAAACAAAACATGTCAGATCTATAATAATAATTTAACTGTGGATTAATTAAAACAGGGTAAACAACATATTTTTTACAGCAGGACATGCCAAATAAAGCCATCTTAACAGCAGAGAGTTATAGGCTTATAGCCTAGCCTCATGTTGAAACTAAAGTCCACAAGCTTATCATTTCTATTTCTAAAAAAGGCCATAATACACTATTTTCGTAAGTATGGATCCTATTTCAAGGCTTCATTTACAGGGGAATTTTGTATGACGTTGGCTCACAAAATTCTGTTCCATTTTGTTAACCACGCACTGGACTGTGACAAGATAGAAATTTATTACCAAATCCATTAACAATTCACACAAACACGTATATCAAATTAACAAATACCAACAGTCAGTCAAAAGAAATCAATAATATATTTGAAAATATGCAATGCATTTGACCAAAGAGTTGATTTGATGAAAGTTACCAGTAGATGAATTTATCACGTTTCTAGCAGTTCCTTCAGAGATTGGGGTTTTCTGCCTTCTATTACTTTCAATTTGATAATTCTGCAACGGGCTTCCATCCTCTGATACATATGAGGATTCATTTTTATTCTCCAATCCATCACTCCCACCAATACTGTTAGAAAACCAAGTAACAGCAGTATCTTCACCAGCTACACGCCCTCGATGATCCCATCGGAAGTTCCATGTCGGAGAATATCGAATATTCCGGTGCAAGAGTTCACTGGGTGATGCACTTTGTATAGTTTTATCTTTGGAAGCAACACAACAAACAGCGCCCATTATGAAATAGACAACAGTATTCAGCTTCTTACATCAACAAAACCTTCAATGGCACCCTCATCAATCCAATGAACACAGCTCTATCCCTATAAGAGTGAAGAAAAAACTATACCATCAACTCCAATGATCCATATCATGACAGTCAAGTGAATAATCAGGATAAAAGGAAATCACAATCATCACTCAACCAGTATTCTTAAAACATAATTCCAAATTGATACGCTGCACCGGAAGTTAAAAACAGAACAGAAGGTCAAGATATATAAAAAAGAGCAAAATATATGGACAAAAAAGTTGAGGACAATCAACTGCAGAGATATTTAAGGATCCAAAATCCTCATAACTTCCTTTTCTCAAATAGGTTAGTCTTCAGTATACAACGGCAAAAAGTCTGGCAAAAGGCAAAAGCCCTGGAAAATTTTATCATCTACATCTGTAAAAAGAAACTCATCCCAAAACTTTCACCCAAATTTTAAGCCAAACCGACTCTAACTTATAAATAAACTACAAAAGCAATCAAGATCAAACAGAGCATTGGCAGAGAAATTAACACCATATAAAAGAGTTCACTCAGCACAGCCATAACATAACAGTGTCTATGTAAACCACACTTCATCAACACACTCCACGAAATTCAAACATTCCACTCTCACCTTACTTGTTGGTGTCACCAACCTCAAATCACTACAAGAAGAAAACTCTCCAAAGAACACAAAACAGCATGAACCAAACAGAAACATTTAAGAAAAAATCAATAGAAAAAAAAAAAACTCTTATATGATCCCATCAAACACCCCAAATATAGAAACAAACAACTCAACACTCACTTTCACACACTCAAAAAGTCAGAACGATCCGAAATCAATGCAGAAACCCCGGAATTCACAGTCAAAACTATAAAAAAAAACACTAAATTTCCATAACGCTGACAATAAATATTACATTAGCAATTAAAACAAATAATTAGAAAACGATACCATGTATATTAGGAACAAGAATTCAGTCAAAACTCAAAACCACTAAATTTCCATAACACTAACAACAAATAATGCATTAATTAAAACAAATAACAAAAATTAATACATATAATTAGATATAAAAAAACATAAATTGCCATAACAGTAACAACAAATAGCGTATTAATTAAAATTAAAATTAAAATAAATAATAAAAATTAATGTTTAGAAGAGAGAGAGAGAGAAATTATGAGAGAGACCGAAGCGTACCTTTAACGGAAGCAAGGTGCAGAGAGAAGCATCTCTCTGGAATGGAATTTGTAGAGAGAGAAAGTAGAAAGAGAAAGAGAGAGATTTTGAAGAGAGAGAAAGTAGAGAGAGAGAGAGTATTGCAGAAAGAGAAGAATCGGAACTGTAGAGAGTGAAGAGGAAAAAAAAGAGAGAAGAAGATGAAGAGAGCGGCGCCGTCTATTTTGACGGCGTCAGAGGCTGCATCAGTGAGGTTCGTGTTCGGCAGTTTTAGGGTTGCCGTTGCATGTGACGGCGTTAGTTGATTACGTGGTTTACTTTCTCAGAGTCTTATTTTATTATTATGTTATGCCACGTTGTATTGAACTACTTTTCGGTTCTTTTATTTTGTGGAAAGTGATTTTATTTTTTCTACATAAACGAATTTTTGTTTTTTTATTATATATATAAAAGTGACTTTTAGTTTAATTCTTATAAATGAGTTTTCTTCCGACCTGTAACTTTTTTAATGGGGATCATTTAAGTATTCGTGAAAAAATTAGCTATTTTATGAATTATGTTAATTGAAAATTATTATAAACATTACATTACTTATAATATTTATCCACTTTCAGTATAAACACTAAAATTTAATTATAAATCTTTTTTTTATTAATATATTAATTAATATTTTAAAAATTATATAAAAAAATTATGATTGACTAAATATTAATTAAAATTTTAAAAATCATGTAAAAAAAGAATTGTGATTAAACAAATATTTTATAATTTTAGCATATAATAATTAAACTCTTATAACTATTATAAAGTTAATAATTTTGTATATATTATAGTTTATTATCAAATTCAATTCAATGTATAAAAAAAAGTATATTGTCTGCATATTTAAATTAAAATTAAAATATTGCATTTTTTAACGATAGACTAAAAAATAAAAATTCAAAGTTTAATTTTTGTTATTTAAATTATGGATTTAATTAGAAATTTGTATTTATTTTTTACAAAAAGACATAATATGCTTAACAATATTCAAGTATAGTCTTATAATTTTTACGTAAATATTATTTTAATCAATTTTTTTTTAAAAAAAATCATTTTAATTAAATTCATGGATAATAATATAGATAAAAAATAGTTATTTTATAGATTAAATATAGTTAGGAGAATTATAAGGGAAAATAAGATTCTTTGTTTCATTTATGATGAATTAAAATATTAAAATACAATTTTAAATAATAAGCTATTGAGAATAAATAAAACTGTGTCAAGTAAAATTATCAGCAGTAAAACAACGATTTCTGAAGTCACATATTGTGTTTTTTGTTTTTTTATTAATATTTTTTCTTATAAAAAATCAATAAAACAGTTATTATTAAAAAAAATTAAAATTTTAGAATGAATTAACAATATTTAAAATTTTAATAATACTTTAAAAATAGTTTAAACTCTAAAATTTATAAAAGACAATTTTTTTAATACGAATGTGTCAAAGTTTTATACTAACTTATACGCATTTTTCAGCTAAACTCCTTCTCACGAAATATTAGGTTTTATAGTAAACCTAATTCACTTTTTTTTTATAAGGTAAATATATAGTATGTGGAAAAAAAAAAAAATCTAAGTGTGTGAAAAAGTAAAAGGAACATCACTGTAAAAAATATTGCTATGAATTTTCACTATATTATATCTCTTCATTATTGTCAATTTGTGAAATGTAAAATTTTACGAGAACAATGGTTTCATTCAATATTCCAATAAACTTAGGTGTGAACAAGACACACGAAAGGGAGGTTGTATGTTAGGAAAAACTATATTAAAATGGTACCTTTAAAATAAATCAATATATATAATATTAATTCATGCTTATAAAAAAAATTATATTAATTCATTTTAAATATTAAAGCCTTAAATTTCATTCCATAGTAATTAATTATCCCCTAATTATGTAAAAAGCATTTATAACATCAACATCAAAAGCTGTATCTTCAAATTTATTTGATCTCCTAGTACCAACAATATTATTATCCATTACTGATGTTACAACTTACAAGTGATATGCAAGGTCATAAACTAATTTAGTTTGTTTTTATATCAAAATCTAGTTGTCACCTAAGGATACCAAAAGCCACATAATAAACTCAAATAATATTTGTTCAAATTATATTGCTCTTTTATATGTATTTTTTTTTACCATATATAAGACTACATATTTTCTTTTTTACGAATACATAAGACTACATATATTCTTCACAATAAGAACATATTTTCAAGATAAATTAGACTGTTATAAATAATAATTTTAAGATATTTTACATTCATTTAATGAAGATTTTATACTTGATATTTATGATATATTTTAAGAAATTTAACTTAAACGAGCATTTGCAATTAACCTTCATGGTTACTAAAAAAGTGTATGATATATAAACGAGCATTTGCAATTAACCTTCATGGTTACTAAAAAAGTGTATGATATATGTACTTGATAGCAATTTTTACTATTTAAAGATGTGCAATTAATTGCATTTGTCCCATTTCTACTTTATCATATACATAATTTTTGTACGAATATATAAAACATTAATGTGATTGGAACTTTATTCTGCAGATGGTAGGAGTGGTGACATCCATTGTCATGTGGGATGCAACAAAGAGTAAGGCTATTTTATTGTTTTGTAATTCTTGATGTAAAAAAATTGTTTCCAATATGGTATTAACAATAGAAAATTTAATGGAGCTAGCATTGTAGGGATATTTTAATGTAGTTGGAAAATCCTATGAAAGGAAAAGTAATATGCTTCAAGTTGACTAGGTTGAGATTCATGAGTTTAATTTAATTTATTTGAACATTTGGGGTTAATTAATTTTTCTCTGTTAGGCAGGAAATAAACATGGTAATGACTAGATTCAGATGGGTTTACTTTATCTATTTGCTTAATATAGAATTGGGGTGTTAATTAATTAGTGGTTAGATAGTTGGGGCAATCTTTTTCAATGGGAAGTTATAGGTTTCTAATTAGGGTTTGGTGGTGCTAAAATGTGGAAGTATAGAGTGAGTGAGATCTTAAACCTTTCTAGAGTGGTACAGGATAACTAGTTCATGCCTTCATGGTTGAATGGTATGCTAGCATTTTAGGTAGGAAGGCACTTTAGACTGTTTCAGAGTTTATTCAACTTAGGTGCTTGGAAAATATGGTGGACTAATTTTTATTTGTAGTTTTATCTTATCTTAAAATAACAGGGTAAACTTTATATTTTTTTTTATAATCATATTATTGATAAGAATTATGGATGATTAATGTTCATTGAAAATTTTGGTACGCATTTTCTTTTAAACCCTCAACTCTAAACAAAATTAATATTGGTACACATTTTCTTTTTAAAAAAGCTATTTGATTAATCGAAATCATATGCATAAAAAATTGTGTCATAGTCCAAACTAACATTATAGAAGAAGAAAACAAGGTTATCACAATCGAGAGTTTACGTAAAATCGTGAGAGTGCAGTAAACTCGACTCGTAAAATCGTAAGAGTTTACTTAATTAAAAATATAACTATAAATCACATAAAAATTGAAAGTTTTCAATACATAATAATTTCAAATTCACATAATAAATTTAAATTACTCCAAATAAGTAGAAATTAAAGTTGAAACACTTAAAATGTCAAAACTTTTTTGGATATAAGAACAAATTATATTCAAAACACTCAAAATTAGAGTCAATATAGAAAAATATCACCTAAGAAGTTGGTTCACGAGTTTACTCCGATTTTATCGAGTTTACTACTTTTCTGATTTTAATGTGATTTAACTCGTTTAGAACTTGTAAACTCGTACGATTTTACGAGTTAACTCGCGATTTTGATAACCATGGAAGAAAGCATAACCAAATTTATGTCAACCAATTATAATAAAAATAGTGAATGAAAATAAGTATAACTAAATTATTTATGGTCAGTTTGTTTTTGCTTAAAAAATAATTTTTAAAATTTTTTAAAAAATAATTTTATTTTAGAGATTCTTGCATAATCAGAAATAGATTTTCGTTTAGTTACAATCATAAAACATTATTTATTTTAAAAACTTTTGAGAAACATTTGTTTTCTCTCTTTTATTGCAATTGTTTTCTTTATAAGTAGCTCTGAGTTGCTTCTTGAAAAAATAGATAACTGATTATTTTTTTGTTCTGCTTCTTGAAAAAATTTTAGACAAACATATTAAAAATTTTTATAAGTGATAGTTTTAAAAAAATTATTCTTTCAAGAAATAATCTTAAACAAACCAATAATAAAATAATATAGATTGTTAAGTGAACTTGCAATTCAATTTGATTTGGTTTGATGGATGATGATAGAAAAATAAACCAAACCACAAAAAAATGTAGTTTGTTCGATTTTCAATTTATTTTTTTTTTGTTCTTGGTTCTCATGTTTTTCATATAGTGTTTAGATTAGATTGTTCGATTTTAAACACTCATACTTTCAACTCCATTCTTCCTAACTTTGAGACCTTGCTTAAGAAAGAAGAGCTCCTTTAGACCAATAACCTCTTACATGGGAGAACTTCATTTTCAACATATAGGTTTTTAATTGGCATGAAAATTATTTTTAACTTAAAATAAAAAATTAGAACCTCAAATAAAAATTATTAGATATTTTTTCTTATTGTCTAATAAAAAAATATATTTATAAAATAAAAAGTACATGGTAAAATAAGTTTATTAAAAGTTTAAATATAAAAATTGTTTAACCCTAGAAAAAATAAATTAGAATAAATAACCATAATATATATCAATCAGAAAGTTAAATTTTAGAAAAGGAAGCATAAAAAATAAATTGAATATATTTTAGGCATTATAATTCTAAAACAAACAATATCATACTGTAAAAAAATATTATCTATTAAATCTTTTTATTCTTAATATGCGATTCTTCAACATTTTGATACATTTATAAAAAACAAAGTTTACAAGAAATGGTATGAAACATAACCCACACTTGTTTTCATAATGCATATGGTCTAATTTTTTAAATACAAATTTTCCGATTTTTAAAGCTACTTTAGGAGTCAGTTTTTTAAGAGTTTAATTGGTATACATTGTCAGTGTAAAAGATTTTTACATTCACATTTAATTATGACTTTTCATTTATGTGACTTTTAAAATACTAATAAGTAAAGTCAACAAATTTACCATAAATAAAAGAAGGGTTGTGATTGAATGTTAGTGTAAAAATCTTTACATTGACAATTTATACCAGTTAAACTCTTATTTTAATTAGTCTTTCTTTCTCTTTATTTGGATTCTTTTTTATGGATTTTTAGGGAGGTGTACATTGAAATTTAAAAACAAATAGTGATAAAAATTCTTGTAATATTTAATTAATATTTTAAGATTTAATTGTAATTTTCATCTTCAATTTTTAACTTTTTAATGAATTTTATCCCGACAGATTATTCTGTCACATTTTATTCGTAACTTTTAATATTTTTAACTTTCAGTAAATTTTACCGAATGATAATTATGGTGTATTTTATTCTCAATTTTTAACTTTTTTATGAATTTTTCCTCTAATTAAGGTCTTTGTGATTTGGTTTTATTTTTAGCTAATAAGTTCCCAAACTAACATGTGATTTGTTTGATACAGGTTGAATATAACATTAAATCTAAACAAAACCAAATTAAACTAATCTATTTACACTTTCATAGTTTGATCTTGATCAATGTGACAATTTTGTTTTATAAATTTAATTTGTTAAATTTTGATTTTTAAATCACATATGTTATTTTTTTTAATGTTCATTCTATAAAATTAACATTGACACACATTTTCTTTTTAAAAAAATAATTTAATTAATCAAAATCTTATGCATAAAAATTTGTGTCATAGTTAAAACCAACATTATAAAAGAAGAAAGTATAACTAAATTTATGTCAAACAATTATACTAAAAATAGTGAGAGAAAACAAGCACAACTAAATTATTTATACTCAGTTTGTTTTTGCTTAAAAAATACTTTTTAAATTTTTTTAAAAAATGATTTTATTTTAGAGATTTTTATATAAGTAAAAGTAAATTTTCATTTGGCTATAATTATAAAAATCACTTTTTTAAAAAATTTTGAGAAGCAATTGGTTTCTCTCTTTTTCTATCACATCTGTTTTTTTAGAAGCAGTTCTAAGTTGCTTTTTGAAAAAAGTAAAAAACTTATTATTTTCTTATTCTTTTTATTGAAAATAGATTAGACAAACATTTTAAGAATTCTTATAAGTATTTGTTTTAAAAAAAACAATTCTTTCAAAAAATAATCTTAAAGAAATGGGTCAATGTCCAACTAAGTGATTTGGGTACAATAATAAAATCATATGGTAGTTAAGTAAACTTAAATTTGATTTGATTTGGTTTCATGGATGAGGATCCAAAACCAAATCAAACCACAAAAAAATTGTAGTTTGTTCGATTTTCAATTTTTTTTTTCTTGATTCTTATTTTTTTTCATTCAGAGTGTGAGTGTATTTGGTTTACCATTTTAGCTAGCTGAAAGAAAAAAAATAACTAGCTGAAATGGTAGCTAAAATCATTGAGTTTTGTTTGGATAGAAAAATTAAGAAGTTTTTTTACAAGTTACTAGTTTTTTCAAAAAAAACTATTTCAAATAGCTTTTCCAAAAGATATCATGTTTTCAACTGCTAGCTGATTTTATTTTTTCATATTTACCCTTTGTTAATTAATGCATTATCCTCACTAATTCTCTCTTGTTACATTGTACAATTTATCTCCTTCATTTCTCTCTTTCATTAAAATTATAATTTAAAAATGTAATTTAAAATTGATTTAATTATAGAAATTAAAATTTAAATAATAATCATAGTAATTTATTATTTAAATATGTAATTACATAAATTGATAATTTAAATATGTAATTATAATTTAAATATATTATTATATAAATTTATAATTTAAATATATAATTATAATATTTTATAATTTAAATATATAATTAATTTATATTATTAAAATATTTTATAATTATTTTAAATATCTTATTGTTAATCTAATGATTAATGATGTTCTTATTTGTCATTTTACAACTTTTAGCTAGTTGATTAGCTAGTTTTATCAACTACCTACAACTAACTTTTTAACTTTTAGCTAGCTTTTTAGTTTTGAGCTAACTTTTCAACTTTTAGCCAACTTTTCATCTTTTAGCTAGTTTTGCCATGTTTAGTTTCCCATTTCAGTTAGCTGAAAGTTGAAAAATTAACTAAAATGATTTCAATTTCATTTGAATACCAAAAATATAGGAGTTTTCTTAGGAGCTACTAAGTTTTTCAAAAAAGTTACTTCAAGTAGCTTTTCCAAAAGATATTTTATTTTCAGCTACTAGCTAATCTTATTTTTACATGTTTACCCTTTGTTAATTAATGCATTGTTAATTCTCTCTAATAACATTATACAACCTTTCTCCTTCATTTCTCCCTCCCTTATTAGAGCATCTCCAATGGGTGTTTTGAAGGTTGATCTTGAAGCCAAAATCTCATCTTAGCAAGATCAACCATTGGACAAAAAGGGTTAATCTTTAATAATCAAGATATGATTAACCAATTATAAAAAAAAAATATTTTTTATTGTCTCTCTCCTCAACCTAATATTCAAGAACAAATATTATGGGATTCACAAAAATTATTCTAAATTATAGTAAAAAATGTGAGTTTTTTTAACTTAAAGACCTTGCTTAAGGAAAACGAGTTCACTTAAGCCAATAACTTGTTGTATGGGAGAACTTCATTTTTATCATATATGCTTCATGTCACTTGAAAACTATTTTTAATTTAAAATAAAAAAATTATAACCTTAAAAATAAAACACTATTGATATGTTATTCTTATTGTCTAATAAAAAATATATTTATAAATAAAAAGTACATTGTAAAATAATTTCATTAAAAATTTAAATATAAATATTGTTTTACCCTAGAAAAATAAATTAGAATAAATAACCATAATATATATCAATCAGAAAGTTGAATTTTAGAAAAAGAAGCATGAAAAATAAATTAAAGTATATTTTAGGCATTATAATTCTAAAACAAAAAATATCATACTTCACAAAATATTATCTATTAAATTTTACGATTGTTCAAAATTTTGATACCTTTCTTAAAAAAATTAAAAAGCAATGTTTACAAGAAATGGTATGAAATATAACTCACACTTGTTTTCAAAACGCATATGGTCTAATTTTTTAAAAATACAAATTTGACTTTTTTTTAAAGCTACTTTAGGAGTCTTTCTTTTAATTAGTCTTTCTTTCACTTTATTTGAATTCTTTTTTATGGATTTTTAGAGAGGTGTACATTGAAATTTAAAAACAAATAGTGATAAAAATTCTTGTAATATTTAATTAATATTTTAAGACTTAATTATAATTTTTATCTTCAACTTTTTAATAAATTTTATCCCGACAGATTATTCTGTCACATTTTTTTTGTAACTTTTAAAATTTTATAAATTTTACCTAATAATTATTATGGTGTATTTTATCCTAATTTTTTCTATCACATTTTAGGTTTCACTTTTAAGAAATTAACAAATATTATTTAATTTAAAATTAAATGGGTGAAAACTTTGGCTATGCTCAATAGACCACGGTTGAATCAATTTTAATAAATAATAATTTTTAAAATTTTAGTATAATATACTAATATTATATAGAAAAGAACTTTATAATTGATTGATTGTATACTAATAGTATGAAAGACATGTAATAGACTCTCATTCTCCAATTTCAAATTATTTGATATTAGAGATGACAAGCGAGTAACTCTACCCGTGAACCTTGTAATCTATAAAAATCATAACCCGTGAAACTTGGTATACTAATTCTAATGAGCTCATTATATTTGACTTCACACCTACTATACAAAGCTTGTAGCCAACCCAAAAAACATAAAAAAAAAAAATTTATCAAAGAAAAACAAATTTGTTACATTTTTAATCATTATAAAAGTTCAATATATATCTAAAGTCACCCCATAATGCATTACAAAACAATAATTAAGCAAAATTAAAGTATATTACTTAATAGTTAAATATGAAATATCATATACAATCAAGAAAAAATATTTAAAAATAAAACAAATTATCACATTTTTAATTATTATAAAAAATTCAATATATATCTAAAATCACTCCATAATGGGTTACAAGACAATAATTAAACAAAGTTAAATATTAAATGCTATCACAAATAATCAAATATAATCTTAATTCTAAAATATAAAATGAAATAATTTAATTTTAAAATGCACAAAAATAAAATATAAAATCTCAAATATCTATTCTTAAATGTCATCACAAAAGTATGGATAGTTTTCTTTTTACTTATGACACTCAATTTTTATAAATAATTTATTTTTATTAAAAATTAATTATATGGAGGTCTGCGGGTTAACCACTAGACCTGTGAATTTTGCAAATCAAGCCTAAAAAACTCACATATCTAGATGAGTTGAAGATTTTAAAATTCATGTACCATGTGGGTTGTGGGTAGCCTATGGACTTGCACTCAAATGTTCATCTCTATTTGATACAAACACACAACAGAGAAAAAAAGAAAGATAACCAATTTATAAAAGTGAAAGAGGAGTGTTAAGAAAACTCTATCAAACCTTGGTTAAGAAAGGTAAGTGTTGAACCATGTGTACCAACAACTTTTGTTTAGGGGGGTCACCATAAATACGAACATCCAAATCAATCAAATTAGATCATGAAGTTTAACCTTAATTTGATCGATTTACAAATTTGAACATTGCAAATTTGTTAATATGTAAACTTATCTAATATATTTAATCTTTAATATTTTTAGTCTTTTAGGATTTGCTTTTTTTTTTTTTTTGTCGAATTTACTTTTTTATCTTTTAGATTATACTTTTTATTATTATTAATGCTTAATGTACTTTTATATGTTAGTTTGGAAAATAATTCTATATTAAATATTTTATTTACAAATTTTTATATTTAATGTTTTATTTTTTAAGTTTATAAAAAATAAAATAGATTCAAAAAATTTCTTTGCAACCCGTTAATCCAATATGACTCAATTTGATTAGATTGCTATTGTTTTTTTACAAATCAATACGATTAAAAATGATTGGAACGAATATTATTTTACTTCAAATTTGATAAATCTTATATATATGACTACCGCTACTTTTATTCCATTTTTTTTTAATTTAAACTCTAATTTTGCACCTATGTCTTTGTTATCTTCGTGTCATATTTTTGCAATAGACTTTATCATTTTAAAATCGTATTTACATTTTTATCCATTTTTTACTTTTATTTTGATCTTTTCTCTAGTTTTCTCTATTAAAAATAATTTTTTCCTATAATTTCATTAACTTCCAAATACGTGATCACGAATACATAGTATATCTAGCTAAAGTTTCTTTCAAATAAATACCTGATGAGTCGGATAAGTAGCATATTTCATTACAACTAATGGTATTTTTCTTTTGTTTTCTATGTTTGCAATTTAGTATCTATATTTTTATATTATTAATAAAGGAAATATTCTTTTTTATGTTTATTTTTCAAAATACATCTTCTATCCTTATACCTATTTTAAAATTAAAAAATAAATTATTTTGTTATAAGAGGAACTCGCACGTAAACTTTACCACTAGACAAATCTTATAACTTTAAGCAAAAAATTACTTTAAAATATTGATATCCAACTTACATAATTGTCTAACTATATCTATAATATATAATATTATATTATATACTATATAATTAATAATCTATACTATTAGTGAATATCCCTCTTGACGTCCACTTTTCAAAATACATATTCTACTCTTATACCTATTTTAAAATTAATCTATACTTTTATATTATTAATAAAGGGAATACCCTCTTTTGACGTCACTTTTCAAAATATTTATTCTACCCTTACACCTATTTTAAAATTAAAAAATAAATTACTTTATCATAAGAGAGATTCAAACCTGTAACCTTTTACTCCTTAAACATAAAGTTTACCACTAAACCAACCTTATAACTTTAACCAAAAATCACTTTACAATATTAATATATAACATATATAATTGTCCAATTATATTTATAATTTATAATATATGATATTATATTATATACTATATTATATAATGAGAATATGACCTTTTGGTGTCCAAATTTTATGAGTATTTTACCTTATAAACAGTTTATGATTGTTTCCACTTTCGGAAATATAACTTTTCTCTATTAATATATGCACATTTTCACAATTTCTACCTTATCACAAATCATTCTTCCTTAAACATGATTAATATATGCATACATTTCATGATAAATATTCTTAATAACATGCAAATATACATGTGTGATAATATTTTGAGTTCTATTCAAACTTTCTCATTTTTCCATTTTTTCACATTTATTGCATATTTGACATATCCATTAATGATCTGACATATTTTATTATATTATCATAAACAAAAAATATAAAATTTAAAAAATATATTTCAAAACATATCATAATAATTTATATTTCAAAATATAAAAATTTACAAAAGATATTAAATTAAAACCCTAAAATTGTTATAACATGTTAAAATAGAAATGCAAATACACAAACATGACAACGTTTGTGTTTTCGCTAGTGTTAAGAATGACAATTTCTATAAAGATAATCTATACATATTTAAAATTTCATTCTTAAATTACTACTGAGAATTACTTTTGTGGTAGAATATGAGTATTTTTCAAATTGTTCATAATTTTAAACATAGTTCCATAAACTAATTTTCAAAAGTATATATATCTTTCTAACAAAATTTGGAAAATATTTTTCTAAATGACATTTGTTCTTGTAGAAAATAAATAAGTGAAACATACTTATTCCAACTATTTTCGTGAAATACAAAAGATATAATATAAAAGCTAGTTATTTTGGTTTAAGGTGATCCATATCTATAGAGTTAACATGCTTCTAATTCATAACATGAATTGAATTTTTTTAAAAAATTAAAATTAATTGGTGTAATTTTAATCCTTTAAGTGTAGAATTTTTAGTCCTTTAAATTCATAAAATAATATTTAATCCCTCTTAATTTATTTTTTACCGTTTTCATGCACAACTTGTAATAAATTTTTATTGTAAGAAAAAAGAGAAGGATTAAAGAAATTTAAATTCAAAAACTATAAAAAGAGATAAATTTATGAGTTTAATTAGTATACACTGACCGTCTAAAAGACTTTTACACTGACATTCAATCATATATATTTATTTATATGACTTTTAAAATTATTAATTTGTAAAGTCAACAAACTTATCCTAAATTAAGGATTGTGATTGGATCTTAGTGTAAAATTATTTACACTTTAAGTGCACACCAATTAAACTCAATTTATATTTGGAAGACAAAAACAAAAATGTCTAAATTTGAAAGATAAAAATATATTTACATCAAATTATTTATATATAAGTTAATTTTTATAGAAGAAATTTAATTAATTTTTTCTATAAATATATATTGAGAATTTTGTTTACTCAAACCTAATTATCTTTTAAAAATAAATTATTAAAAAATTATACCCTTGACTAACTTTTTCATTTTTTTTTGTGCAAAGAAATTGTAGCAAATTAAGTAGATGACATCCTACAATGTAGACGCTTTTTTTTGGAAAAAGCAACCACCTTGGAGGGTATCCTAACCTTCCAAATTATTTTGAAAGGAAGTGACTTGGTAACCAGTGCTGTCATAAACTAGATTATATGCATCCTTAACTGAAAAACCAGCTTGTTGCCTTGCTTGGTTGTGCTACACCCAACTATCTTTTTTACCAAGACACAAATGAACTCTTTCTAACATCCTCTCCAATGCACATACTTAGGGGAGTTCCAAATCTAAAATGGGCCTTCTCTATTTTAAGTTCCATTTCAATCTCTCATTACTCCATTCCCCAACCTTTGAAATCAATGTCTCTTTTTGATTTGACAAAGCAAATAACCTAGGGAAGGTTGATTTAAAGCTATTAAAATCCCGCCATCCTCCTTCCCAAAATTTAAAAAAAGAACCATTTCCTACCTCAACCTTCACACTTCTTCGAAACCAATCCCCCACCCCCTCAAAGGATGTAACTTTCATGAGGTTTGACCACCACTGAGAGCCTTTTTTTCAATGTTCAGAGAATAATTAGTTGTTGATATCACCATATTTAGCTTGCATGAATTTTACCCATAGAACATTTCTTCCGCTAAGAATCCTCCATTTTCATTTGCCTAGCAATGTTTTATTGAAATAATCCACATCTTTAATTCCCAAACCCCATTGATTTTTCTCCATACACATTGTCTTCCATTTTATCCATGCAAGTTTTTTTTGTCTTCAGACCCACCCCACAAAAAACTCCGTTGCATGCTTTGAATTACTTGGTGCACCTTTTTCGAAGCCCTATAAAAAGAAAGAAAAAAAAGAGGTATAGAAAAGGGTAGATTTGATTAGACAAATCATCCCTCCTAAAGATAAGTTTTTTTGCTTCCAAGATGTCAGCTTCACCCTCATTTTTTCTAACAACAGTCTCCAACCACTCACCTTCCTGACATTGACCCCAATTGGAACTCCCAAATAAGAGAATGAAAGTTGCATAATCCTACAATTCAAGATAAATGCATATGATTGCAACTCGTTATCAAACATCCCAACACCTCTCGCACTACTTTTGTGGAAATTTACTTTCAAGTCTGATGCCATTTCATAACATCTTAGAATACTTTTGAGAACAAGTACATTATGAATTCCTGGTTTGACCATAAGTAAGGTGTCATCAGCATATTGTTGGATAACAACCTGAAGCTCTCGCCTACCCACATTCAACCCAGACATTAGATTATAATTAACAACCTCCCTAAATAATCCCCTAAGGGCCTCTGCCACAATAAAAAAGAGATAGGGAATCATTGGATCACCCTGTCTCAAACCCCGTTGCATACCCAATTCTTGGGTGATACTTCCATTTACTAGAAGTGAGATTGATGAAGACCGGAGGCACCTATGAATCCACCTAATCCATTTCTTAGAGAATTCAAATCTTTGAAGCATATAAAACAAGAAAGACCAACTCACTAACTCATATGCTTTCTCAAAATCTGTCTTAAACACCAAAAGGGGTTGTTTGGTTCGTTTCACCGCATGAATTGTTTCATTGACAATCACAACACTGTCCAAAAGTTGTCTCTCCTTTATAAAAGAGGTTTGCGTCTCTTCTAGGATGGAATGAATCATCCCTTAAAGCCTCCTTTCTAAAACTTTTTCATTAATCTTATAAATCACACCAATTAATGAAATAAGCTTAAAGTCACCAAGGTCAACAGGTGTTATGATACCCTTCTACCCCAAACACTTTATTTTTTAATTACAAAATAATATATAAATTTTTCCATTTCAATAATAAACTTAACATTTAGGTAAAAGGATTCACATAATTCAATATACATTTATTTTCCAAAACAATGATATAACAAACGTAGACATATGTTAGACTTTAAAAATTGTCTTTAATAGATTCTCAATTAATGAAACTCATGATGAAACTTTAAATGATCATATACATGAAGAAAAACTTTTAATTAATTCTCTCTAGCTTAATGTCACACCTAACCAGAACAACCTAACAAAAAGAAGTAAAGAAAAGTCAAAATTTTATCACCCATAATATCATCAAAATCTTGCTCACCTGAAAGTCGCGTTCAACATAAACAAAATGCAACAACAAACAACAAAGGGGTGGAAATATGTCTCACGTATGTTAAGGAAAATATGAAGAGAATGAGTAGTCAACTAAAGTACAACAAATAAACATATAAACTCATTCCACACCCATGACAGAGATTATATATCCATACACATAAATTTGTTCATGCTAATGATGCTCATGCATGGTCTCTCAGGTACACATCTGAAGTAGTCATCTTCTACGCCAGTAACACGTAGGTACAATCATCTTACCATAGGTTCACCCGAAGTGAATCCTCTTCTACGACAGTAGCACGTAGGTACAAACCATGCAATGCAAAACAACCTAAAAAGATCTGGTCTAGAGCACCACACAATGGGCGATTCTTACAAAACTCCTCTGCTTGTCACACTCACAAATGCTCTCTTAGGAACGCATCCGAAAGGCCCTTTTATATGCCAATAATACGTAGGTATAACAATCTCACTATAGGTCCACCCAAAGTGAATCTTCTTCTACATCGGTAACACGTATGTACAACTGTGCAATGCAAGATGACCCAAGAAGACTTGTCCAGAGTACCACAGAATGGGCGATCATTACTAAATTTCTTTGATTGCCATATTCATGTATCATGTCATCCATAACATAAATCATAATGCTAACATTTAATCATGTCACCACACTTTACCCCAACCGCAATTGGGATGATATTTTGTCAGGCACACCCTGACCATCATCATCAATATAAAAAACATTATCAACATCCAATCATGTTATCACACTTCATCCCCAATCACAATTAGGATGACACCTCATAAGCACTTTAACTATATTGATCGTCAACACATGATACACTCAATTGTAATAAACAACAATATCATACAGTGGGTCAAATCTCTAATTCATTCTTCCTAAACCACTTTCAAATATTTAGTCATTCACGACACTCATAATTATAAGATACATCATAATATTTCACACTGCAACAATCAATATTATATTATTCCTTCTTATCTTACTATTTTATTACATCGTGTATTCTAAATACAATATCTATAATTGCACTAATTATATGAGAGTGGTAAAAATTTTATTAGAAAGATAATACAATTATATAAAATTTTATGTTGATGTACATAGGTAGTTTTATCATCCACTATTTTAAAAAATTACAAATCTGCAATAATTAACCCTAAATCTAACAGCTTGAACTTTACTCATTATTTTTATTCATAACTTGAGTTATGTACATCCTTTTTAAGTTATTAGAACTCTATTGGAAAGCTAACATCGAGGACTAAACCTTTCACGAAGAACATGAAGCCTAGGTTACCTTGCAAGGCTCATAACACACATATTATGTTTTGCGCACTGGATTAGAGACTTAACTTCCAATTCACCTAACTCGGTCTATTTTTAACATTTTAAAATTATTCTAGAGTTTAAATTGTAGCTCTAATTTCTAAAAAAACAAACATAACTCAATTTGGTTAACCACATAGAAATATATGACAGAACCACTGAGGTATGTTCATACAAAAGTTTTCGATAGCAAACATTCAACTTATATAAGGTTCTTAAAATATAATTCTAACTACAAACCCTTAGACATTCTACTTCTCTATCTCTAGTACTTAATTATCATTCACCCTGTAATTGTAGTGATAATAATAATTTTTCCATCAACCCTTTCAGATAATTCAACTTTAAGTACAAACACTTAGACATTCTACTTTCATATAACAAGCCTTAGACAATGAAACTACAAAACATTGGACATTCCACTTCTCTCTCTAATACTTAATTATTATCACACCTATAATTGCAGTGATAATCATCAATTTTTCCATCAATCTTCTAAATGGAAGAAAACCAAATCCACAACCACATATAATCCTATATATACAGAGCAGTTCAAATAACACAGGAGTTCCTCAATCATCACATTAATCAATCATATAATTAGAATTCTTCACTCTTTAATCATATATAACGTTCATTCATAGAAACAAACAAATAAGTCAAATGTATGAAACTTAATCCCTACAGAGGCTTAGGGTTCACTTCTACTACCTTATTTCTTATATATGTCTATGTATAAGTTAATCTCACCCCTTATCTCAAATGATGATATTGGATGCAAATGATGTGCCTTCAAATTCCCCAATGTTGTGCTGTTCAATATTCCTTGACAAGGTTCTCTCTGCAACTTTTTCTCTAACCTCCAGAGTCAGAAACGTGAAACTTTAGCACAATATCCTAACCCCTATGAATTACTCTATGTTAATAGTTGGATTAGGCTTTTTAACACTAGACCCTAACTTAACCTTTAAACTATTTTACTATTTACACCCACATTTATTTTACTTATTTATTTTATAAAATAAATTATTAATTAATTATTCTAATAAATACAAATATTAAATTAATTTAAGCTTATTAATATAAATTACACGATTTTTTTTTCTAAAAAAATGGATGTTATAGTGCTTCTTGCTTAGGAACCACGGTTAAGAAAGATGCATTGGAGTTTCTTAGTGTAGATCCATTATTGTGAAATTCTCCCATAACTTTCATAATATCACCCTTTAGAAGATTCCAAAAATGTTGCACAAACTTCATATTATACACATCTGGCCTAAGTGCTTTTGAACCTTCACAATCCCAAACTGCCTGCTTCTTCCTCGGAAAATTCCTTTACCAAATTGGAGCATTGTTCTTGAGAGATACATTTAAAAGTTACCTCTTTTAGCTTGTAACATCCCAAATTTAGTATATACTATTTACACCATAAATTCTCTTAATAATATTAATTATTTAAATTACTATTATTTATATTCCAAAATACTGAGATATAAAATTTTCATCAATAACACAATCAATTTAACATCATACAAATTTTCATGTATTCAAAATATAACAATAGTACACACAATTTCAGCTTACCCAGTGAACCTCGTCGCTTGGCAAGACCAGGATACTTCGCCCAGCGACAACTGTCGCCCAACGAGGACCCTGTATCAGACTGTCCTAGTAATAGAGACTTCACTAAGTGGGACACATCATTGGGTAAAAATTTGTTTATTTCTAAATAGTGTGTAATTTGCTTTGGGCGAGATCTCTCGCTGAGAGCAAAACTGCAAAAATAGGTTGACAGAGGCTAAAACTAGTCAGGTGAGACCTGTCACCCTGCGAGACCCTGTAGATAGCAAAACTTTTGCTATTAAAACCAACTAACCTGCTAACGTATAACTCTACATTCTTGTAATATGCATATCATAATTTGTCTATCTTTTTATACCATGTTCACACAATTTTTATATAAAACATAATGATCACATAAACTTAACAACAATGCCTCTAAATTCAAATAATAGTATTTCTACAAAATCTCTTGTATACATATTCAACAATAAAATAACATCATCTGAGACTTCCAACCACAATCCAACATACTTCACTTCAGAGCATCCTACCTTTCTGCATCATTACTACTATCTGATTCTGTGCAAAGTATGGTCATCACAGTCATACAGAAAATACAAACATTGCAAGGGTAAGGTTACATAATACACAATATACCATTACATCAATCAGAAAGCATGACAATGACACAACATTTATATTTAGTACAATCAACACACATTAATTGATAGTAAAGAACCAATAAATCACTCTTATTTTCCACCTGAACATAAGCACTAAATCAAATCAAACAAACTTATGTATCCTTGAATACGAGCTTTTCACACAAAACATGTTCATATGCAACATATTCTGAAATATCTACATTGAGTTCGGATACCGAGACGGCTTAAGACCTTTTTCAATTGGTGACAGACGTCCAATTTGCCTGTGTTATCATCAATTTAAGTCTAAGAATACTCATCTAACAACCACAAACTAATGTCTATCTGACACCCTGTGACACACAGTTGTTCTCTGAGTATGTCCTTTAGGCACACCTTGCATATCTGGTACCAAGACCACAATGTAAATCACAAAAATATCCCCTTGCATATATGATATTTTGAATTACATTGACCCTAGTTGTATCCCTAATCTCAATGTACCCCACCAAACATATCATCCAAGGCTAAGTTACCTGACTGTAACTGTCTGCAACTAACAACATCAACAAATATATCCTCATCATGCATTTCAATCATATGCATTACATTACAAATCCAAAAAATACATTGTCATTCCAATAATTCAATTCCAGTCATAAAACAAACCAATGCAACCAAAACTAAGTTACCCTACTATAATCACCATATCCAAACTATTCAATAAATCGTTCAATTCAAGATCAAATATCACTCTGATAATAATCATCAACTACACAACACATTATATATCTCAATATACACTATCTCAAATAACTCAAATCACAATCAATGTACGCTAACTCAATCAACTCACATCATAATCAATAAATACGCTAACTAAATTAGTTCAAATTAAAATCAAATATACACTATATTAAATAGCTCAAAACACAATTAACATAAATGTTATCTTAAATAGCTCAAGATATAGTCAAAATACTCGTTATTTCAAATAGCTCAAACCTCTCAACTACTAAATCATTGATCCATTGACAAAAATCAATAAAAGAGCTTCTCTTACCTATTTCTTTGTCCAAAAGGCGATTAAAATAGAAGGGAAAAAATCAACCTGAAGAAATTACACATGAACCTAACAAGAAACCCAATTTCAACAAGAACCAAAGAAAATTAGAATTTTCAAAGGAATCCCTTTTTTAACGAAAATGAAAGGATCGAAAACAATCGGAAAAATGTTTAGAAAACTATGATCAAATATACATATACTGATCACCTCTTAAAATCAGGAGCAATGGAAGAGACTACGTCAAATTCCATCAACTCAAAGGGCACCTTGTAGAGGAGAGAAGATTGGAGGCGCAACATGGCCAAAGAAAGAAACGACGGGGAAGAAATCACAACGACAAAGAAGAAAATTTCGGAGGAGAGAGAAAAAGTTCCTAAATATATATAGCATTAGGAGTGTATTTAGTAAAATTAGTTTGCTAAATGCAACCCCTTCCAAACAACGGACTTTCTAAAAACATCCCGAAATTCAATTAAAACCTTCCAAAATAAAAGAATAGTACTTATTCTTATCTCCCCATTCTTCTATCATCAACGAAATACAACCACATAATCTCAACAAACTAATAAATCCATCAAGCTCAAATCAATTAATAATTTAAGTTTAAAACTTAAATTTAATTCCTTCACTATTTATCTTTGAATTTATAACCTATTAAATAAATAGGTCCTTACACAACCTCACTCCCAAATCGACTTGAGAGAGATATCGATCAAGAAAGAATTTCTTAAATTTCTGTTTGACTCGCACTGGATCTTCTATCCATTTACCACCAATCATTAGCCCCTTTAAACTATTTGATTTCCTCTGCCAATTAGCTATAGCATGAAAAAAAGCAGGTATTTGAATCACCTGCATGCAACCACTTGAATTTCTCTTTTTAAACCAAAAGGGATTCCTCAAATATGCTCCATTTTCTCAATTCTCTTATTTCCTCTACCCTCCACTTAGCTTCTGATTCATCTAAATTACTTTCCTCTACCTTGCTATCACATAAAGCAATACTTGATTTTAGTTATCCAATTTTCTCTTCTACCTTGCCCACACTAGTCTTCCTCCATTTTTTTTATTTCTCCTCTAAGGGCTTTCAATTTTTCTTTTAGAACAAAAACGCCTCATCCTTGAAACTAAAAAATGCTATACTTTTCTTTAACAAAAGCTTCAAATCCATCACACTTTAACCACTCATTTATGAATTTGAATAACTTTGCTCCCCACCTTGTTGCTGATTGTTTAAGGACAATGAGAATGGGACAATAATATGAATAGTCCCTGTTCAGGTTCAACTAATATGAATCAAGCACCAACTCCAACCACTCCATAGAGATTAAGAATCCATCCAATAGACTACATGTTTGGCTTCTGTTGCTAAACCATGTATATCTGCGACCCTGAGGTAAGAGATTCTAACAATTCCATATTCAAAATGAAATTTGAGAATTATGACATTTCTGCACGAGAAGATGAGAATTCACAATTTTCTCTAATTCTTTCTTCTAGCCTCCTAACAACATTGAAATCCCTAGCTAAGCACCAACAACAATTTTGAAACCGCTCCCTGTATTCAAACATGACATGCCAAAGAGCTTTTTTTCCAACCATGGAGCAAGGTGCATAAACATTAACAATTATTCTATGCACTTGCTCATTTTTAAATTTACCTTTTACTCCAAGAAACCTTTCTCCTTGAAAGAATTCTGAGGCAACAAATTTCTCATTATCCCATATGCTTAATAAACCACCCTCCAAGTTTCTAGCAGGAACTACTCTTCACTCCATATTGAAATCACCCCCACAACGCTCTACAAAAGGTTTCTATCAACACACTGTAATTTTGTTTCTTGGAAACAAATAAAATGAACATCATAGTTTAGTATATTTTCCCTTATTGACCTCCATTTCTCCCTCTCCCTTAGACCGCTGATATTGTAGGATAAAATATTCATCAGATATGAGCTAAATCCCCTATAAGGAATGAACCAGTAGAACTCATCCTTCATTTATCCTGGTCCTCCATCTCCATTAACTTTTGGAATACCCCTTTCTCACTTTCAAAACACGAGGCATCCACACTCTTCCCTATTCGTCATAGAAGACAAGCCTCACTCACCTTAAGCAAGTGATATATCTCTTGTTCTTTTAAATATTCAATTCTCATCACTTTTGCTCCTAAATGCTTTTGAGATTATTTTCCTTCAATATCAAAGTTATGACCCAAGATAATTACTTTTAATACTTCAAAGACTTTATCTTCAGGAATTGAGATTCAAGCAATTCATCCATCTCATCAAAGTTGTAGAAGGCCATCACATCTTCCCTATGTGATGCATTCTTGGAATGCTCTCCTTAGGATCTTGCTTCAAGAGACTCCTTTGTTGAAGAAGATGGTGATGAATAGGAGAGAAAAGGTTGATGGAGGCCCCACTCTTCTAGGAGATAAGCCTTGGATGTAGAAGCTTGCCACAAGGGAAGAAACCCTTAATAAAAGCCATAAAAGCACTCTTAAGGTTTTGAGAGAATAAGACACTCACAAAGAGTCTCACAAGTTCTAATTTGTATAAAATGATCAAAGGTGTGTACAAGAGTGAATGAAGGGTTATTTATAAGGGAAAGGTTGGACTTAGATGTCCAAGCTAAGGCCAAGTGAAAAAAAGAAGAAAAAACCAAACAAGTCCCTAAAAATTAGGATCTATGTTCCCTCTAGTTTGAATTTGAATTTTGGAGGGAAGTGATATGACACTTCTAAAATTCAAATTCAAATAAGAAGCAACAAGAACAACCATGTGGTAGAAAGAGTGTGATGTGACGCCACTCTAGGGGGAACAAACGATCTCACATGTCTCCTACATGCTTCATGTGTTGGTTAGATGAGTTTTATGAGCAATTAGAGGTGTGGAAAGGAGAAACCACACGTCTAAATTCTTCTAGGCCAAACCCAACCAATTAACACATTCTTCTAAAAGGACTAAACATACCTTGTAGAGAAAATAAAAACTATAGACCAAAATACAAGGCCTAAAATTACTAAAATACACCCACTCAAAATGCTACATAAACTACTCAATTTATTTACATAATTTTGAGACTATCACATTAAAGTCTTCATGAAACTTTTTTCTTACTATATCTCTCTAGACTTCCTAGCAAAGGTCCCTTGTTGAGGAGAAATGAATAGGTGTAATTCAGATTTCCATTCACATTCACATTCACATCATTTGTATTTTTTACATAACCACATTCAATTGGAACTTGAACCAGCTGTCCAAAATACTGTTCTCCACTTGTGTCCAATTTGTGCTATTGCTGCAATCACCCGATTCTCAACACTGCACATAGCATGATCCTGTTGCAGCCCATACACATTTTCTGATTTCCTGCACTCATCATCCAATTTGCTATTCGTGTCATCCAAGTTGCAATCACATATTTTGCATTAAGGGCCATCTTTTTGCAACCCACAGACTTGTTCAACTATCCTGGCCGAATCATCAATATATGCCCCACAATTGGGCCTATCCATACCACAATTGAAGTTCACACCTTTCCACCTGCTCATGACACGTATCCACTTCTCCTACATGCTGCAAAACAAAGGAATATAACGTCACAACAAAAAAAAAAACACAACCCAAAGGAACATAAATTTTAGATAATTTATAATTTATAAGATTGTGACGTAGACTAATAAAGAAAGCAAGAATTCTCTTTGGAATCCATGGCAATCTCTTCAATTTATGTCGGCCATTATCTTTAACTTACTTTTTATTATCATCGCTTTCTAAGCAGATTGAAAAACCTAGCTTTACAAAAACACAAATAATTTATAGAATAGAAATTTAGTGAAGCGTGGAGCACATTAAAGACATTTTTTTCTTCACAATGATTTTCATTTTGTTAGGTTTTTGTGCATGAAATTTAGAAAAGAAATAAATATATATAATACAGAAGTTAAATGATGATTGGTAGGGGTAGGACAGCACAACAATAACAAGAGACGTTGAATTGTGCACGCAAAATGAGCAAGAAAAACTACGTGTAAACAAAATTTGGTGGGTTCAGATTGTGTTGTTGTGGTTCAACTTCTCCATTTAAAGGTCAAATGAAGCTTTTTCTTTTTTTGTTTCTACGTCAAATTCTATAAGAAAAATGACAACATCGCACTACTTATAATATAAACTAAAATTTGATATTTTTTTATGTATTCCAAATAATTTTTTATATATTAACAAAAATGTGATACAAGTTTAAAACCGATAAATTGATAGCGTAAAATAGAGATTTCTTTTATATAAAAAAAATTATCAAAATGACTCATCTCATGTTATTTATTTAAATAACATCTTTTATTATTTATGTTGAAAAATTGATTGGGGAAGGTCGATTTCACAATGTGTTTTTTATTATTATTATTATTATTATTATTATTATTATTATTATTATTATTATTATTATTATTATTATTATTATTATTATTATTATTATTATTATTATGTAAAAAACCTATATAGAAAATGTTGCTAGTAATTGATTTCTTATAAGACTTTTTTTTAGATTTGTTTTTTTAAAATTTATTTTGATTTCTTTTTATTATTTTTATGTATGTATGTTTTCTAAAGCATGATTTTAAAATTTTTTTAAGTTAATTTGTATTTCATAATTGTTTTTCTAATTATTTTGTAACATGTTTCATATGTTTATATATATTGTTAAAAAATTATACATGTTACTTAGATGTACATGTCTAAGAAATTATTTCATTTAGTTAACTTCCAAAAATAAATAAGTGCATTAAAGTAATAATTAAAATTTGATGTAAACTTTAAAAAATATAGTTAGTTTTTCAATAAAAAAAATACTTATCTACTTAATAAAATTTTAAAAAAGTTTTAAATAAACATAAAAAATTAACTCATATAAGTATAAAAAAAATTTCACAAAAAAGAAACATAAAAAACATAATTAAAAAATTTAAATTAAGAAATATAAACTAAAAAAATAAATTACAAAGTGTTTAAAAAATTAAAACAAAAAAAAATACACAACATAAAAATAAAACACATTAAAGATGAAATAAAATATAAATTAACTAAAAAAATTTAAAATAATAATTAAAATTGATGTAAACTTTACAAAAGGTTGTTAGTCTTTAAATAAAACAATAATACTTATCTACTTAATAAATCAAAAAATAAAATTTTAAAAAAATAATTATATAAACATAAAAAAATTTTAAAAAATAAATCATACAAGTATATGAAAAATAATAAACAATGTAAAAAAAGCATAAAAAAATTAAAAAATTTAATTTAAAAAATTATAAACTGATAAATAAATTATAAGGCGTTTTAAAGAATTAAAACAATAGATAAAGATACACAACGTAAAAATAAAACAGGTAATAAAATAAAATAAAATCCAAATTAACCAAAAAAATTATAATTTTAAAATTGATTATTTAAAATAATATACATAAATAAAAAATAAATTTAAAAAAAAATTAGAAAATTAACTAAAAAACAAATCTGAAAAAAAACACATAGGCAACCAATTTCTTATACGCTTTTTTCATAAAAAATTTAAAGCGTGTTGAGAATCAATTCTCCTCCAACCAATTTCTCAGCATAAATAATAAAAGATCATTTAGGTAAATAATATGGGGATGAATCATTTTGGTAAATTTTTTTAGTATATATATATATATATATATATATATATATATATATATATATATATATAAGCCTAAAATAGACTCTCATATAAACTTTTTAATACACAAATTTGAACTTAAATATTTTTTAATGAGACTTAATCTAATACTATTGAAATCAATTATAGTCTCATTCAGGAAAAAATATATTTCTAATTATTGAAAATTTTCAACAAGAGAGAGAAAGACATAATGGGTGTGTGAGACCTATAACGACCCAAATCTCTGCCCAATTCATTTATGAAAATATGGAAAATTTTCAAAGGTATTTACATAGTTATGAGAAATTTTTAAAACTTGAAATGATATAAAGAACCATAGTCTTCTTAATATAAATATAAGAGAATTATTCGGTACAAGATTCTTGTTCGTAGAAAATATCTTAATACATCATAACCACTATCCCAAATTGACCTAATTTAGAGCAATGTACCTTTAACAACAAATAAACTAAGGCGACTTAATACATAACATCATTAAAACAGAATTTTCAAGCATATAAAAAATCTTCAGCAGTTCCTATCTTCATTAATCGATCAGGCTCCTCTTCTAATCACATCATGAACATACATATAGAGAACATACAAAGCAAACACACAAAGGAGTGAGATAATTATAAATCATAAATGTTAATCTCAATAAACTATATATACAATGGGAAGCTAAATTCATCCTAAGACTCGGTTCCTCAAAATCTCAATGTATAATTAAGTCTCACTTATCTTAACATTAACCTCAACTCCACTTGACTCTAATTATGGATCCATGACCATCCATGATGATTCACCTCAATCATCAAGGATCTCATTTAATAAGTGATTTTGCTAGTTGTATATCTTACCCAATTGGTACAATAATTCTCTCGAGAGATTGAGCTAATTGCCAAGGGCTAACTGCCCATTATATTTGGCCAACTTCCAATTGGACCACTTGTCCATTACCTCAATTGGCCCCCAAATATGGCTAGAGCAAAATATACCTTACTAATCATGAGATGCTGAACATTGTTGACGTTTTAAATAAACGAATATTCCATCCAATTACAAACATGGACTACTATGGATGTTTACCTACGTGATGAAACATTCTTAGTCCAAACATCAACATCCGGAATATTCATTTACTCACAACAATCCAAGGATACCCAATCTTGCCTTTCATCTCGCATTGTAACAAGTTGTGACTTCCCAAACATTGTACTTGTGCATCTGAACAAGACCTCTACCAGGGAATCTAGACTTTTCACTAAGTTCTTCTTACCACATCTCACCATATTCTGAAAGAATATTAGTTTTACAACCACATATTATACAACAGTTTATACTGAATCACAACACCATCAATCATAATTCAAGTATCACTGCTTTCATCATGCATCATAATTCATAGAATAATTAAACTTTATATGAGCATTAAACAAGAATTGATAATAAGTAATTTAACTTAAAAATTCATGTTAATATTCATCAAGTATAATATTACTACAAGACATCTTTTCTTATGTGGAAGATTGAATTAAACCACAACCACAAAACATACTTAGTTTGTCTTCCTAATAGTTCATTATCTTTTGAATAACATATATGCAAGTTCAAGATTCTCCTACTTCAAGATTAGTTTCATAAACATTTCTAACATAATTTCTTTCATCATTTACTTCATAAAATTCCACAACTTCACTTACCCCAACTAAGAATAACAATATAGAAATCATGAAGAATAATTGACAATTTTAAATAGAGGACCAGAATAATGTCTGGAGAACACCAACAAGCACAACCAGAAGATTATTTGGAACGAGTGACCAGAAAATTATCTGGAGGGTAATAAAGAGATTAAGCAAACATATAACAATTAAAGCAGTAGACAACATTAATCAAGAAAGCAAAAATTTAACAGAAATTAATAAACACACATAGATCATTAAGAGTAACATCTCCCCAATTTATAAATTCTACTCCCCCCTTACCTTGATAAGAGGATGTTTCAAGAATGGTGTAGAACCTTTGAAACCTTAATTTTCTTCTCAAGAGTTCTCCTTTTTTCCTTCTCTTTTTCAAGAGCTTCCTCTCTCAAGGGCTTAGTTTCTTCCTTCTTTCTTCTCTTTCTCAAGGGCTTTCTCTCTCTTCCTTTTTCCCTCTTATTCGCAAAATGGCTACCCCTATTTACAGTGAAAATCTTGGTTTGCTAGCTAAGCGAATTCTGGTCGCTAAGCCGCCACCAATGTATTTTAGTTACTTTTCTAAGCCATGGGTGGTCGTTAAGCTGTTGCCAATGTATTTTAGTTGCTTTTGTCTCACATCGCTTAGCGATTAATTTTTTAAAAAAGTATTTAAGAATATTCTTTAAAATTGAAATAAATTATGAAATTCCTATTTTTTATAATTTAACAATGCTATAAATTTTTAATAATGTATCAAAAATTTTGAGATGAATATAATTTTAAAATTTCTATTTCTAATTTGAAATTAAGAGTGTTACGGGACCCACATGTGTATTATGTGGGTTCCACACACCTATTGTATCTTTCTCTCTCCTACTGAAAATTTCCAATACGGGAGAGAAGTTGCACCTGTAATTTAGACTTAGTAGCATATCTAGAATTGTAAATGTAATGCTGAATAAAATACAAGACAAAAGAAAGTGATGATGGCTAATAAACAAAAGTGGGTTGTAGTGATACTTGAAAGGGTGCAAAGGGTAGGAGTGCATCCATAGCAAATAAAACATGTTGGAGAAGTAAAAAAAAAAAGTAACTTATTTAATATTAGAGAAAAGACAAATAAACTTTAAAATAAGATATAAATAAAATAATATAAGAAAAATAATAAAAAAATAGAGTTCAAACATATAAAATAAAAGTTATAAATATTAAAATAGGAGGTGTAATTATTTATCCTTACATGAAAATAAGGGACGACATTGAAATATATAAAATTAGGGGTGTAAAATATAAAATTTTAACACATACACATGTTATTTTATTAAAATGAGAGGGTTTGTAAAAAAAAATAAATTAGCAATGGATCAGATTGAATCCACGAATTACAATTAATTTTTTTAAATCTATTTTATTTTTTATAAAACATAGAAAATAAAATAATAAACAAAATATTAAAATATACATTCTTTTAAAATAACATAAAATTAAAATTACATATAAAAGTAGTCTATTCATGATAAATGCTAAATTATAATTTGTGTCCCTATAGTTATTCAATTGCTGACATTTTATCCTTATATTTTATAATTTGATGACATCCTTTAAAAGATAGTCATTTATGATTAAACTTTTAATGTTGACTTTTCATGCAACTTCATTAAACGAATTCTAACATTGACACATAATAAAAAACCTGAAATCTTTAGTATCAAAGTGAAAAAATAGCCTAAAAAATCTAATTCTAGAAAAAAAACTTTTCCCCCTATTTTTATAAAAAAAAAGAAGTTTTTTACCCATGTGTCAACGTGAAGAGTCATTTAATCAAGTTATGTGTGAAGTCAATGTTAATAGTTTAATTGTCAACTACTATCATTTCACAAATGATTCAAATGTTATCAAAATTACAAGATGGAGACACAAAATGTGACCAATTCAAAATAGAAGGACAAAATGTCAACAATGGAATAATTGAGAGACACGGATTATAGTTTATCCCATGATTAAAATTTAAATCCTAAAAAGTAAAACAATAAAATTTAATAACTTGTAATTTTCATCATTAAAATACTTAATGCATTGTTTTTTAACTTATCTTCAATTTATAAATAATGTTTAAATTTTAAATTGTATTGTCAATTTTCTATTACATCCTTTTAAATATATATATATATATATATAATAAAAATATTAAACATTAAATTAAATGGGTTGATTCACATATCTACATATTTTCAAAATTTAAATTCGTCATTCAATCATTCTATAATCATATTTAATCAGATTGAATCTAATTATATTTTAATCGGTTTATTATCTAATTAACTCAGTTTGGATTTACGAATTTACATGTCCGTTTACTATCTTAATTCATGAACACTTCTTTCATTTGAAAGGTTTTTTATAAATATAAAAACGAGGTTGTGAAGTTAATTGTCACTATTTTGTTCTAGCATCATAAGATAAAAAAAGTCAATTTTCATATTAAATTATATTAAAATAAATTGATATGTTAATTTCATTAAATAATGGTACTATGTTTTCTTTCAACCGATAAAACTTGTAGAGAATTTGATCTGATAATTAAAAAGACTAAAAAGGTCAAAGTATCATAATAATAGTATTCTTCAATATTACTCTATTAAATGTATCGTTCTTGTATTGCATGTGTGCTAAAAAAGTTCAAATGGAATGAAGACCACCAAGGAAACGTGTCGTTAATCAGGGCTGGTTGGTAAAGCTCTCACTTGAATTTTTCAGATTAGGTAAATCTGGTTCTAAATTGTGAGCCTATATTTTTTGAAATTTAAAATTAAAGTGATTTAAAAAAATTATGTTACTTAAATTTAATTAAATATTATAAATCGTTCTTCTCAAAATCTAAATAAAAAATAAATTTAATTGGTATGTACCTTATAAAAGATCTTACACTAACATTTCATCACATTAATTTATAATAAGTTTGTTAACTTTATCGATTAATACTTGAAAAATTATATAAATGAAGAAATATAATTAAATGTTATTATAAAATTATTTTACAATGATGATATACCAATTAAAAAACTTGTAACAAATTATTAAGATTTTGAAATATATGAGATCAATTCAAATTTATAATAAATTCATCATCAAAATTCTCAGAAATATATGAAAATATATAACAAATAAAAATAACTTTAAAATGTTTAAATGGCTTTGTCATTTTAGAAACTAGAAGATAAAATAAAAAAATAACATCATTGTAAATAGTTTTTTATCATAAATAATAATGAAACATGTATAAGTGAATTTACTACTCTGTTTACTAAACTGAATTGATTTTATTGACAAATTATAAATACTTTATTACACATATTTTTATCATGCAAAAAATCATAATAAAATGACATTTAATATCACATCATCACGTGTAATATCTCCAAATATATGTATAGTTGGTACGGGTACGCTTCCTAAATCAATTTTGCTTTTCCCATGTCTTATCATGAGTATGATTATTATCATCTACTTAATTATAAGTTTAGTATTTCGTACTCAAATGCTATTGAAAGTTTAGCTCCTGATAGATAGCAGAGAAAAGGTGGAAATAGAGGAGAAAAGAAAGAATAAAAGTGAGTGATAAAAAGACTAAAAAATATTTTATCCAAGTAAAATGAAGTAAACAAGAAGAAAATAAAATTGGTAGGTAGATAATAACAAAAGTGTCATTTATTTTTTATTTATTATAATATTTATTATTTTATTTAATACATTACCATTAATTATTTTTTAGTATTATTATTTGAAAAGCGTTAAGCTAACCATTTGGATACAATTATCATTCCAAAATTATCACAAATTTAATACGTAAATGATAATATAAAATTATTTTTAGGCTTAATCATACATTGTGATTCTAATTTTGTAATTTTAAATATTGTAATTCCAATATTTAATTTAAGATTAGGAGAAAGATTTGGTGAGGGAGTTGGAGAGAATTCTAGAAAGGATTCAGATAAGGCATTAGGTAAAGAATGGTTGGGGGTGGGGTGGGACGGAAGATACCTTTCCTTAGTATTCAATTAAGGAAAGATATCACTCATCTTTTGGAATATCTCGAGTGAGTACGTATTCATTTTTCACCATTTTATGAAAATCAAGGGTTTCGTCTAAGGTGGTGACATTATCTAGAATCCTTTTCAAAGGTTGAATTGACAAAGATAAACATTCTTCTCTCTTCTAGAGTTACTTGTCATGTCTGCTGCACACACTTTGAATAAGTAGGTTACTTGTTATTTATTTGCAGGTTTAGTTATCAAGTGTGGATATGCTGTTACAAATGGTTAGACTATATGTTTGTTTTGTCTTCAGAGTGTCAATCTAGTTTTTGACAACATTTCGGTGTATCTAAATCAAATGGGAAATTAACCAAGGAAATACTTAGTGTAATTTGGTTATCAATACTGTGGAAAATTTGGCTTGCTAGGAATACTAAGTGTTTAATGGTGAGTCTTTTAATGTAGAAGAAATATGACAACTATCTTTACAAAGGTCTTGAGTGTAGATCAAAGGGTTATATAAAGTTTCATTAGTGTCATTCTTTGAATGGTCTACTCAACCCATACTTTGTTTTGATATGATATCAAAGAGTTCTGCTTAGATGTTCCTTAGTTGTGGCGTTGTATTTGAATGGGGTTTTTATGTATTTGTAAGTTATTTTGCTATATGTATCTGTTTGTTAGGTTCTTGCATGGGTGTCAGAGGGTGAAGTTCTATAACAGACTATATATCTAGGACTATACTAACTTTGTAATGTTTTGATTCACCAGTCATACCTTATGACTTGGGTGAGTCTTACTGATGTTGAATGAATAAATTTTGCCTTTTTAAACAAATATTTAATTTGACATATTATTATCCAAATTTTTTAAAATTTCTCAATTGGTATTTAAATTTGATAGAAAAGATTAACTACTATAGAGTCCATGCATGTTAATTTTAAGTTCATGAATAATCTCGATTATTTAATTATTGCTACCAGGACACATATGCTAGGTACAAAATAATCAATAACAATTGATTATTTGTGCAAGAAAATATCTCTAAGGCGTAGAATAATCGATTATTTATCTAAAATAATCGATTTTAGAGTTAATGTTAACATTGAATCTGTCTTAATTAGCCTTACATCTATTTTGAATATCTATTGAAAAATTTTAGGTGACGTTTATTTTTCTTGTTTTCTATTTTCATTTTTAGATAAAATAGAAAACAGTAGTTAAAACATGTTCGATTACAATTTAGAAAACATTTTCAGTGAAAACATCTTTGGAAAACAGAAAAAAATTGTTTTTGTGTTTTCAAAAGTTGACAGTATGTAAAAACTTAATAAAAAAATTGTAATATATAAAAAAATAATTATAAATGTATTTTAAACTATTTATGTAAATAATTTATAATATTTTTACTAAAATTGATTAAATCGAACAATATTATTTTTTGAAAATAAAAATATCATGTGAAAACGAATATTTTCTGAATGTATAAAATTTGAAATTGAAAATAGTTTTAAAAAAATAAAAATAAAAAATAAATAAAAAAATTTCTCAAATCAAACATCACCTTAAAAACTGAGAGTTATAATATCTTAAATTAAAAATTTAGAATTAAACTCCAAAATTAGAGAAGCTGAGAGTAAAAATATGCAATTAAACCTATTCTTTATTTTCATTCCCTCAATCCATAACCGTTAAACTTAAATAAAATTGTGATTGCTCCGTGGATTACCCACTTTCATCACCAATTGAGGTTCATGAATATTGAATCTGCAGAACAAGAAATGCAGATGGTGTAATTAGTTGAATCATAGTTTTGGTCAGTGATAAGGTGAAATGAACAATCTGGTCCTTTTCTTTTCTTTTTGTACCCATAATTTCTTTTTGCACTCCCTATTTACTAGAAACTCCCCTACCTGCCCTCCTTCCTTTTTGTAAAACCCCTTCACCTTTGGATCCCTTCAAAATGAGCTACTGATTTAATTTTTTAGTCAATCTTGAAACAGAACCAAATCACTCTCTCATGCATACATATGTAGACTGGATCCCCAAACATAAAAAAATGTTAAAAATAGTATTGCACATCATCAACAATTATGTAATTATATAATTATGATCATATGATACATCGATCTACAATATACAATATTATATTCCGGATCTCATGATCCATAATATACATAAATCATTATATATTGTGGATCACAAAATCAATAATAATGTAATTACATAATTGTTGATATATTGTTGATCCGTATTGTGGATCCGTAACATTAGCTTGAAATGGTTTAGGGATAATTGTGGATTTTTAAAAATTTGGGGTGCAAAAAGAATAATAGGGTACAAAAAGAAAAATCCTTGATCTGTGTATGATTACCCAGCTCATTGTTGGGGTAGGACTATATTGGCTTAAAGCACATCATATAGTATATATTTAAGTGAGAGAAGGAAAAATATTCCCTCTGTTAGATGTTGTTGTGGCTATAATTAAAAGCAAAAATTACATATTAATATTTTTTATAATTACATATTTAAGTTATAATTACTATAATATATATTTGAATTAAATTTTTATAATTACATATTTTTTAATATTAAGTAATTAAATATTTAAATTATAAAAATTGTATTATAAATGTAATGAGAGAGAAATAATGAGAAAAATTCATTAATGAAAATTAAATTTGTTGATTAATAAATGATAAAATTGTAAGAGTAATCCAGTAACAAAAAATAACAAATTTTTAAAATAATTATTTGGAGTAATTTTTCAGAAAAAAAAAACTAATAGTTTAATTAGTATATCCTGTCGGTGTAAAGATCTTTTATACTGATAATGCATACCAATTAAACTCAAAAACTAATACCTACCTTAAAAAAATGACTAATTATTTGTTTGTCAAATGAAACTAAAACGATTTCAGTTAATTTTTTAGCTTTAAAACAACACAATTATTGTCTAAATTAGCTAAGATTATGCAACTACAATACTATATAGATAGATAGAGTGTCTCTTGTCTTTGATGTGGCCATATATACCTAGCAATCCAATTCTCTTCCCTTCCACCTTTTTTTTTTTGTTTTGGATTTTCTGTTTTATTTACTGTAGACTTAGTACACTGAGAAGTTCCAAACACTGACACATTACAATGACAAAGTAGGTTTGGATGAAGACCTATTACAGTGCAGTAACAAAATGTTTGAAGGAATTTTGATCCTCCATATGTAGTGAAAAGGACCATAAGCTGAATCAACAGGGAAGAAGAGATCATGCATAGGAAACCAAAAAGCCACCACCACAATCAAGAGACTAATCCCTTTCCCTTCTAAGGAAGATAGTAACTGCTCTAAGTGTAGTATTTCCCTTTCAAACACATTATTAACCCACCCGCATCCTTAATTAAGACATTTTTCTGTTCCGAGATTATGCATCTATAAATGTTATCAACCTGTCATGGGCCAGGAATGAACTCAGATGTCGATGTACGACTCAGATTATATTAAAAAATTAAATATTTTATAATTTATATAATTTTATACTATAAAAATTTATAAAACAATTAAGTTATACAAAAAATCAAGAATATAAATTAAAAAAGATAATGTAAATATCAAATTTGTGACTTTTTTTATACTAATTTTCAATGCAAGTCGTTATAGATATTGGAGTAAAATGCAAACACATTGAGTCGTGAAGAGTGAAAACTGAATGTAGAGAAGACTATTAGGAATTTTTTTCTCATTCAAAACCACATTGTTTTGCCTATTAAGAAAAAAAAAAAACCTGACTCCCTCGAGTTGCCCATTTTCAGTTGAGTCTGATCGAGTCGCTCTAGGTCAGTTCGATTCTAATGCATTTTCGATCCAAAGAGTGGCTCAAACGATTATATGATCGGTTTCAGTCAAACTGATTAGTTTGAGGCGAGTATTAAAACATTGACACATCTACATGTATATTGAGTTTTACTATTCTGATATACTGATCTTAAAAAATGGGCAAAAACGTTGTCCTTCATTTGTGCTTCTATTTTACAAGAAAAAAACATTACACAAAATTGAATAACTGAATGACCTTATTCATGTTCTAAATCAATAATTATGTGATTTTGACAAAAATCCACATGCGGAGATAACACGACAAGAGAAATTATGGATTCGAATTTTTTCATTAATAAGACTAACACATTAACCATTAACATCTAACCTATAAAAAAACAATTATGTGATTCATAGTTAAATGATCAAATTAAAAAATTAGTCAATTTTGCATTTGATTATATTATAAATAATAAATTATTATTGGTTAAGACTATAAATGACGTAATGATGAAAGACCATTAATAATTTTTGAGTTTTAAGTCTGCTTTGAATGCATTAACGTTTTAGCTTAATTATAAAAACATCTTTTAGTTTTTTATTATTATGGGGGGAGGAGTTGAGGCAATTTGTGGGTTATCAATGTCAAATTATTTAATTAATTTAATTAATGTGACCCATGTATTTTAATAGCTCGGCTTTAATAAAAATGGGTCTAATATGATGGTTGTTGACCCAATATGGAAAATAGAGTCAGAAGGGGTTATTGTAAAAATCTCTCTCTCCCTTTCCTTATAAAAAAAGAGAAGTTACATAAAGAAAGAAACAAGTCACAAAAGAAAACCTCTAAACCACCAGAGTGAGAAAAGAAAAGGAAAAGGGGAGAGAAAATCAGTCTAACAAATTAGCAAAGAAGACTAATTATGGATACAAGTAAGTCTCTTTATCATTTCTTATTGTATGAGTATGTGAGAACCATAAAATTCAGAGTCATGTGGAGAGTTTCTATTATATGAATCCTAAAGTAACTACCATAATAGAAATATTATTTACAATCAAATCTAGCTATATATATTAAGATATTTTGAGTTGGTGCCTCACGGACTATTTTTTTTTTTTAAGGAAATATAGAATTAAAATTTTTTATTTTTTCATATACAATTCGATAATAATTCCATAAAAAATAATAAAATAATTAAAACAAAACCTCTATAAACTTTTATTAAATTATATATAATTTTATTATATTTTTACAATAATTCTCTTATATGTTTAAAAATATAATAAAATAAATTACAACAACACTTCTGAATATTTATCAAATTATATATAATCTTTTTTTATTTTTTTATCTTTTTACACTAACTCCACTTAAATTTAAAAACATTATGCTAATACTTTTTTCATACTTTACTCACTGATATTTTTAAGGAAAACCGAAAATAATTATTAAAAAAAAAAAAGAGTAAAGGTGCTGGTATATATACACTTACATAAATCTCCATAAATGGTAGAAAGACGACAATTGTTGTCATCAATTAATACTTAGTTGTGGCTATGGAGGCTCATCATTGGTAAGCATAGCATAGCACATCATATCATTTCAAAGTGTCACTCTCATTACTTACTAACATATTATGCTTCTTTTGTCCATATTAGATACGCTAGTGGGAGAATGAGTAGGTTCATGCATGTTTCTAAGCTTATGTAGCAGCTAGGGGTTACTCTTTTTTCTTTTTGTAAATTCCATTTCAACGGATTTATGTTTTATTTGGTAGAGAAAAGTTAGGAGAAGGAGGCTAGGTCTAGGGTCTATAGATATATATATATGAGAAGATTATTAAATGTGTAATTTATGAAATTTAATTAGAAAAACAAATTCTCATATAAAAGAGATTTAGTAAAAAAAAGAAAAATACATTATCTTTGTAAAACCCACTTACATAAATGAGTTTCTCAAGGATCATGTGTTTTTCGCTTTACTACTAACTCTCTTTAGTAATTGAAAAAAAGAAGAAATAAACGCTTTAAATTGACTTTTTTTGAATTTTTTTCTAATAGAATTTTGAAATTATATTTGTTTTTTTTTAAATTTTCACCTAATTGTTATTATAAAATATTAGTTCCAATCACCTAATTAGTTCATGATTTCAATATCTATATATAGGTAAAGGTCTGTATTGAATATTTTCACCTTCGCAAGTTTTGGATCTAATATTGACAACTTCATTTTTCAATCAATATTTTTATTTTCTATTTTTCCACTCAACTCTATATATCATAAATCAATAGATACAAGATTATAGTATGTATAGAGAATTAAATATAAAAAGATAAAGGAAAGAGAATTTGTGTACCTCAAATATATTGAATTGAAGTTCTTGATTTTCAAGAAAAAAAAAAAAAACCCTAGGAATGCTTTCCAAAGTAAAAGTTAACACAAATATATTATGATAAAATATAATTTGTGATCTATTTTCAAGTGATCTATTTTCTCACACATGTAATTATTTTTTCAAGATCCTCATAGGGGTCAATATTTTTGTAAAGATTGATTAATATGTGGTTAATTATAAAACCATTTGTGAGAATTATTTATTCTTATGGATGAATTTGTAGGTTTCATATTCTTGTTATTTTAACCACTTCTCTCATTAATCATTTGTTATTCTACTACTTTCTAATTCCTTAAGTAGAATAATAGTGAATTTTAATTCACTTTTATTATTATCTTATAAAGTCATCATCCCACTATCACTAGAACTTTTAATACTAGTGTACCCTAATGATAATCCTAATATTTTTTTGGTATATTAAGGATTAGTGGGAGTATATATAATCTTGTATTATCTCTCGAAACTTATATATTTTTTTATTGTCATATAATCTTGTGCACATTTAATTATGATATGACATAATAGGGCTTCTCTATTTATTTTTGTCCTATTTTTATTGAGATACATAAAATCCATTGTATCTTTGTAGACATCTTTAACTGATGTTAAGGTCATTCTGTTGGGTACTGCACATTAATCCTTTTGGCATACAATTATGCATTGTGCATCTCTTTTACCCAATTTTCATATTTTAATTGATAAAAATTTTAGAAGTATATAATTTTGTATCATGTCTCGAGACTTATCTATCTGTATTGTCATATATTCTTGTGCACATTTAATTATGATATGACATACTTTATAGGACTTGACTATTTATTTTTGTCCTATTTTAATTGAGATACATAATTCATTGTATCTTAATAGACATCTTTAATGGATGTTAAGAGCATTTTGTTGGGCATTGCACATTAATTCTTTTGGTATGCAATTAAGTATTGTGCATTTCTTTACCCAAAATTTCACATTTTGTTTGGTCAAAATTCTATAAGTATATTGTAGATGCAATACTCCTATCGAGTATTATTTTCTACTTTGTAAAAAAGTGCTTATTATGATAGTACTCCTATTGAGTACAATTTTGCACTATTGAAGTACTTATCAATTTTTTTTGTTTGGACCAATTATCTAAGTGTTTGCTCAATTGACATTTTGTGGCCACAATAATCTGAGTATCATTTTATATAAACTAGGTGTCTATGTGGTTTTAGTAGGGAATTTATGGATTTCCTACTTATCTTTGGATTCTTACATAGTCACTCTTTTTTGAAACTCAGATTAGTTAAATGTCAAATATTATAGAGCATTTATGTAGCCTATATGTAATTACATATGTTATTAGGCTATGATGAATAATTAGATGCATGTAAATTATGCTTTCTCACCTATATAATTTTTCGGACTCAAGTAAAAAAAAATATATTAATTAAAAATTTTTTTTTATTCACTGATCAAATACTTAACTTTGGAGTTTTATAACTCATATGATTTGGTTAAGTTTTGATGTCTTAGATCAGTGGGAGTTTGAAAACTTTCTTATGAGATATGTGTGAAGTAATATCATTTTAGTAACATATCTCTTAGCATTTTTGGATGCTTGAGACCATGTAGTATCATTTTATTGAACTACATTATTCTATATACTTTATGAGAAATATTTATGATATATATCCCTATCGGATATTATTTTGTAGCTCAAATTTCTCATTGTCTAATATAAGATTTGTATATAATTGTCATTCTAGCTTAATGATTTATCTTTGTATTATTGATTAATACCATCCAAGTGGGAGAATGTTGGAAATAATAGTGGATTGGTATTAATCAATTATATTTTATCATTATCTGGAAATTTAAGATTTGGTGATAATCATATCTTATAATATCTTTATGATTATTTGAATGGGATTATAGTAAGATTGACTCTGTGATGGGTTGAGTCAATCATAAAAAGCCCATTTGAGGGCTCTCTGCCTACCCTGGGGGATTATAAATTTGCCATCCCATTAAGCAAATTATAACAACAACAACAATACACATTCTCTAGAATAATCCCCTAGAAAGTAGGTAGTAAAACCCTCAAGAGTTCTTATTGAACTCATATCTCTACAATAATCATTCCTAGGGTTTTTTTTTGTTCTTGAAAATCAAGAACTTCAATTCAATATATTTGAGGTACACAAATTCTCTTTCCTCTATCCTTTTATATTTAATTCTCTATACATACTATAATTCAATATATTTAAGGTTTCTTTTATTTCCATCAATTGGTATCAGAGCCAAATTAGATACATATTATAGTTGTTTTCTATTAGAGAATTATGATTGTTTTCTATTAGAAAATTAAATTTGAATTGAAGATTTTTTGTGTTATTAGTGAAATTTTATAATATAGTTCACTATTATCTTTTTCACAAAAAAAAAAATGAGGGTTTACGCTACTTGTTATTGTTAAAATAACATGTTAAAGTTTTATTCCCTTACCCTTACATGGGTAACTTATATATTGAAACTTCTTTTTAAGCGCTACCCCTTTAAAACCTAGTTTTCTTTTAAATAATTAGGGGTAAATTGTTTTCAAAATTACTTAATGGTTTTCCTTTTTTTATGTTTGACCAATATGAGTCATTTGTGTGGGCAACATAATATATTTGTGTTAACTTTTACTTTGGAAAGTATTAATGGGGTTGCATGAACTCATTTTTATACCCATATTTTTGTGATTTGGTCAAGGGAGAACTTTGTCGTTTTGATACGATCATGTATGATGATTTGTGTGTTAAATTCATTCTCAAAAGCATTGAATGTTGTTGCTAATTTTTTATATTCTTATTTTTTCAAAAATACCATATTTATTTAATATTTTTATATTATTGGTATTTTTTAGTATAAAAAAAAATTTGATTAATTCAAGATTAAATTAAATTTTTTTACTATTATAATATTGAATTTTGGACCTATTTTCATTGTGATAATTCTTTACAGTATTTGTATTCTCCAATTATACTGTACTCTCTTTAATCTTGAATTATTATTTATAAATTGATTTTAGGTTATTTTATTAATTATGCACAATCTTAATTGTCCTTCTCTTATGAGCATAATTTTCTTTATTAATTTGCATTATTATTACTTGTCTATCACGGGTATAATAATGTGAATTTTTTATGTTGGTCATATAATATATATGATTAAAATTATGCAAATTTATTGGACAATATGCATAATTGCTTTTTTTATTTACATAATTATAATTTCACTATTTTAGATGTATTTATGTGAATTTTGTGATATAATTATTTTTTTATTGCATTGATGATAACTATACTCTATCGGTGTATTGTTATTAATATAATTTGGTGTTATACAATGTATTTTTCTTGGCTTATGTTAATGATTTTCTTATATCCTATCGGTATTAGGATTTTATTGATATAAGTTATAGTACATTGTAATTTCTTTAGGGATTCTCTTTTAACTGAACTTTTAGAATTACATAATGCTTCCTTATTTTTGTAATGTTCAGTTTATTTCCCTCATTTGATCATGTTTAGTTATATTTATATGGAACCAAAATTTACACTCTCATTCTTTTTGTTCCATAATGACTTATAACCTTTAATTGGACATTTTTTCCTTCAAAACAAAAAAAAAATGTTGCATTTTTTGTGGTGCAAATTTATATATATATATTGATAAAGAAATAGTTGAATTTTATTTAGCCCTCTGAGTATTTTTTTGTTATATCAACTTATTTTTTCTTTATCAAGTGGAAGGATTTTGTATATTAGAATTTTAATTAATATCTTATAAAATAAATTTTCGTGATATAAGATTTTTACCTTAAATGTCCAATTAATCATACATGTGCAAAAAAAAAAAAAACAAATGTTCTTGATAAAATTTTTTTTCTTATCACATTATTTGTTATCACATTGTTGGGATCTATATTAAGGATTTTATATTGGTCTCTTGTAAAATATTTTCTTGTATAACAAACTCTCTATTGATTTGCAATATTAGTATGCAATTCTTGTAAGGACAATATAGGAATCCCAAATTTTAAGAGATTAATTTCTCCATACCATATTTTATAATATTGTTAATGGTATTCTTGTAAAAGCTAGAGGCTTTATTTGGGATATATAAATAAACCTATGTCCATTATAAATTTTGATGAGAGTTAGAGACTATTTATTATTATATCCTTAATATATGCAAGAATAGGTCTCATTCTTCTGCTGCGTGTAATCATGTTTTATTCTCAAGTGTGTGTAAATATTGTTTATTGTAGCACTTGATTTTTGTTTATGATTACTTGAGAACTTGCTTATGATCTCATATTTTACGTAAAATTATCAAGTGATCTATTTTCTCACTCATGTAATTATTTTTTCAACAGTGATCTCTCAAAGCTTCACCCAATAAAAACCTTGTTGTTGCAAATTCTCATCCATACAACTAACTCATACAAGTACTGTTTTTCACAACCACAATTAGAAGGAGAGACTTAATTAAAAGTCAAATACAAATAGAAGGATTCAATTAAAAAATATTTTAGAAACTAATTAAAAATTCTTAAATAGTATAGCTAGGAACTTACAAAGTAATTTACCTTTTTTTTCTTAAAAAAAATCCAACTATTTTAGTAGTTTGAACCATCCCAACCGGGATGTTTACCCATTTACTTGTATATTTTATTTTCTATATAAAATTTATTAATCTTAATTATTATGTAACTTGTTTAGTTGTTTAATTTAGGCTTCATTTAGGACCACATTAAGCTCATTCTCTTTTTTTTTTTCAAGAAGTAATTAAATTTGACATTTGAGAGTTTGTGATAACTCATGCACAATGTTTATATAATTAATTGAATAGTCTTCTATAATATTAAGTTCATTTTTTAAGGAGTAGACTCATTTTTTTTTTATTTTAAATTATGCAATTTATACATACACTCCATTTAATTCACAAGCTAATTAATATAATTGGATGCTAAATCATACTACATGATTTTTTGAGATTGCACATTATATTTTTGTCTTTTTAACTCTTGTAGTATTATTTTTTTAAAATATACTGCACTATTGAAGAGCGCATTATATTATGAGTTACCAGCTAAAAATATTGTATATCTAATCTCAAAAACTCATTTTTTAAACCTGAAATCTCAAAAATAATAGAAAGTACTATATATCAGTATTTTTTATTCTTTCTAAAATTTAATATGAAAGAGCTTGAATATTATAAACTTATATTATATATCTATGCCTTGCATTTAGTCATATTATTAGAAATAAGTGAAAAAAATTGCTTCATCATCACATTTAATATAAACTTCCTAGTAGGATCTTATTTTTTGAAATGAAGGTAATACGTATCCAGACTTACTATAGCTATCTTCTTTCTATTTTAGCATACACACATACATATACATATATATATATATATATATATATATATATATATATATATATATTATTGTATAGAAACTAGTTTATATTGGTATTTCAAATTACAGGTTCAAATAGTTTGGCTTTTATATTGGTCATGTTCATGTTCCATGCTTTTGTATTTTAAAATCTTCTTTATTTTTAATTATATTTGGGACAAGCTGCAGATGATATGGTTAGTGCTTGATGTGTCAACCTAGTTAATTGGTATATTTAGTGCTATTGTGATGTTTTAGCTGGTCATGCTTTTTGTTTTAAAAAAATCTTTATAATTTTTACTTAACAAAGTTATTTTTTCTGTTTATTTATAAAAATAGAAAAAATATTAACCAATTAATATATTGAGAATATTGGTTATTAATAGGTGAATACTATCTATTAAAAATTTATGTTAATGTACTTCCATGAATGTATCTCAATGTAATCTCTAATAAAAAATATATTTATTTTAAATTTTTTTACATTTAGGATTTAGGAAACAAATTAGTAATATCTAAACAAAGAAAAATAAACACAAGAGGATCCATCCATTTTTTATCTATTTACATCTGGTCTAAATTGTTGTATATCATTTTCACACAAATTAAAAAGGTTTAATTACATTTTGTATTTCTTAATTTTTTAAATTTAACATTGTATTTTTTAATTTTTAAATCATGATATTTTATGTCTAATTTTTAAAATTTTTGAATTTGTATCTAACTATTAGAGGATTGATATTGTCTAGTAAGTGAAAAACATTATTTGGCATGTGAGAGTGATTTAATTATGTGATAATTCCGTTATTTAAAAATGGATTATTAATTAATAAAATTTTTCTATTATGTAAATCACCTTTAAATCATATGATAAGGATTTGTCATACCAGTACATTATTGTTACTTGTACGGTTATCAAACTCTCAACTTAGCTTATTAATTCTTACGAATTTACAAGTTCACTTGTTATTTGTAAGTTAACTTGTGTACAAACTTTCTTTTTAGTATATTATGAATAAACTTGGTAGACTCTATACAAATTTTATAGATTCTCGAGTTGTTACCAGTACAACGAGTCAACAAATTAAAAAATTAGACAAAAATATTAGTTGTTTTGAGTTGTTTTTTATATATTTAAAGTTCAACATATTTTCATTTGATGTGTCCTTCCAGAATCAATCAAAGAATTTTTCTCGCCTCTATGAAAGTCAAACTCCCATATTCTAACAACTCTAAACCTTCTATCAAAATGTTTTACTATTATTATCACATTTACAAATTATTATACGATAATAATGTATTATATTAGACTTAGTTATTTATGTGTTGTTGAATTTATGATTTACTATTTTGATTTATTATGTTCTTGAAATGTTTATGTGGTATGTTATTTATAGATATTTTGTTATTACTTTTACAAAATAATTATGAATTGGATTTATAAAATTTTTACCCGTCTAAGTATAAGTAGACTTTAAAATTTAATTACAACCTTGACCGCATGTTAGTTAACTTTTGTGACTTAAGAGACGAGATTACAACAATCCTTAAAACAAACTCAACAATTTTAAATATTAAAAACACAATGTCATCATGATTTAAAAACTGAGGAGAAAATAAAATTGAAAAAATTGAGGACATAAAATATAATCAAGCAAAAATTAAATAACTAAATAAATCAAGAGTTTAATTGGTATACACTGTGAGTGTAAAAAATTTTATATTGATATTCAATCACAACCTTTCATTCATGGTAAATTTGTTAAAATTATTAATTAGTACTTTAAAAGTCACATAAATAAAAAATTATTATTAAACGTCATTTATACTGACAGTATATACCGATTAAACCCATAAATTAAACTATTATGGATTCATTCTGTTTGCTAACCTTAATTAGAAGTCCAAACTATATAAATATAGAATGGTTTTCTATTTAAAATCTACTCAATTATATATCTTCACTTAATCTTCCTTGAAAAATTTGAAAAATTATGTTTATATATAGAAAGCACAAGTAAAGACACTCAAACACAACATATAAACGTCTACTAAAAAAAAAAACAAAAAAAAAACACAACATATAAACGATATCTCACTAATTAACTACATTATTTCTTAGCATTACACCGACTCAGGATCATATCTATATATGTAAGACAATACCAAGTATATATGTATATTATGGATTCATACAACAAAACTTGAACTATGTAGAACACACGTACATCTTCTAGTAATATCTATATAATTATGCTACTAATAACTTACTAGAGTTACAAACATGGCCCGTATTTCTTTTTCTATATACTGCATATATACTATATTACAAGATTAAGATAATTAAACAACGCATTATTTAGGGTACTTATGCCAATACCAATAACTTCTTCCCATTTTCACATATAGTGAACTTTACGTACGTTAATTGGGAATGAGCTTGAAAGGAGGCTTTGAAAGAGAAGGTGATGGATCATATCGTCCATAATCCTTTGTGTTGGCCCTAAGAAGCCTCTCATTGATACTTCTTACTTCTTCCTTATTCATTGTCTTCATTGGTGTGTCCTATAAAATAAACAAAGCATGAATTTAGATGAGTGTAAACATCAAATACATATATGGAGATATATGCTAAAGAAATGGAAAATGAAAATTAGAACATTGTACCTTCTTTCAATTTGTTGGTAAGAATGTGCAAAATAAAAAATAGTTATTTTAATTACTACTACTTATACCATGAAGGCATGAACTAAAAAAAAAGTAAGTGTTGTTATAATTTTGAAGATAATTATTGTAAAAATAATTTATTATTAATATAGTGATTAGAATACTATAGTATAAAACTGTTTTATTACCATACAAGCATATACTATTTATTTTATCACTTTATATATGTATAATTTGTAGGGTGAAGATTAAATACTTTCATTCATAATGTTTCCGGAAATCTAATAAGCTCCACACAAATACACATAAGAAAAATAGCAAAGGACATTAAATAAACGAGAAGAAAAATTATAGGGAAATTAACAACAATAAGACATGCTTTTTTCTTAAACTCTTTCAAATAGGAAGGTAAAAATTAAAAAAATAAAATGGGTTGTTCATGAGTTCTGCACCATTTTATGTACAACTACATGTTTTCAAGAGAGAGAGAGAGTCATCAAGAGGGTGATTACAGTGTAGTTAGATACATAAAGAACATAACAACATGATGTTCAAGGAACTAGCCATGTATTTATTAAAATTAATATATGCAATGGTTCATCTATGTCAGATAAATGGATTGAGGAAATGCATAAACGAAAATATGATAAATTGATTATCACAATTACTTGGTAATGCATGCATACCTCTTGGATTGCATTCACATCTTTAACAAAGTTCTTGATAGACTTGGATCGTCTAGCTGCATAAGCATTAAGCACAGAGCATTTATCAACAATATTATGGTTTTCATATTATATATATATGTTTTTGTCTATATCCATACATTATACATAACATATATTATATATAATAATGAAAAATTAAATTTCAAAGAATATATAAAGTTGTGTTATTAGAAGCATGAAGTAAAAGAAGAGTAGAATCAAAGCAAAAACACATTAAATTTATTTAATTAATCTCCATATATCAAAGTTAACATGCAGAAAAACAATATTAATTGATAGTTTAATACCATTGAGGTATCAAAACTAAGTAGAATAACATTAAAAACTGTGTAACACATAGATTTGTGTGTTCATATTTGCACTCAAACTCTTATACTTTTAGCCATGCTAACTCTGACAACATGTGAAGAGTGATCAAAGACCTAAAAAGACACACCTGCAAAAGAAGTTGATAAAAGTGATCCAGAAATGAGGAGAAAGAGGAGGCTGAACTTCTTGAGAAGCAAGAGAGAACCCATGATTTGTTCAATAACTTGATAATCTTTCAAAGTTTATAAGTTCATGAAAAAAAAAAAAAAAAAACTGGTGGTGTGTTTGTTTCCTATCTATATTGCAAGGAACAATAAATTCCCCACAGAGGAAGCCTTTTGAAGAAAAAACTGAAGTTGACAGTTTTATTTTGAAAGAAAGTGTTTGCACCCTTTAGTGTGTATATATATAAATATTCAAACAGAAAAGGTGTATGGAGACCACTTTGCTTTTGTTGGGGCACTAAGTCTAAGAAGTTAGTGGAGTGACATATATTAATTAGGATAATAGTTGAAATTAGACCTTAGTGGAAATTATAATATACCCCTACAAACAATCAAATTTTCTAGAGTACCAAACTTATATTTTGGCCCTTCCTTTTGAGCTTCAAATTAGTATTTTAAAAGCAACTTGAAAATCCAATTTTTATATGATTGAAAAAAAAGATTTCTTTTATTGTACCTATACAAGCTTTACAACAAATCAAATTTTCTAGCGTACCAAACTTTTATTTGAGACTATATTTGGGCTTTTATCACCCAATTGTTGATTTGACAATTTTTATCTATTAACCAAGTTTTTTTTACTCATTTTATCATAATATTATTTATTTTTTTTTGCAAATTTTACCAATTTCCACTGTCTCTTAAAAAGAGTTTTAAAATATTCGATACTGTGTCATTTTGTTTTTTTTTTTTTACAAAACAACATTTTTTTGTTATCAACATTATAGTAAAATATACAAAAAAAAGGAAATATTATTATAAAAGGCATGAAAACAAATTTAGATGGTAAAAATATGCGAAAATTGAAATTGTGATAATAAAATGCGAAAAGAAAAGGTCGTTAATTTGCTAAAATTTGCAAATTGATAATATATAATTAGATGATAAAATGTGTGAAAGCAAACTTTGGGTGGTAAAATACATAATATTTAAAATATGATAGTAAAATGAACAAGAAAAAGATTGTTTGGTAATAAAATATGGCAAATAGTGTGCAATTAATTAACATTTCTGTTAATAGTTAATAATGTATATATTTGACTACATAAACTAATTTTATATTATTATTGTTCATTTACAAAATCTTGTGTATGGTACAAGTTTATTTAATTTTATGATAACTATCATAAATATTATGTTTGATGATTTCTTATCATTTACAAATATGTATGTATGGTTTAAGTTTATTTAATTTTATAATAACTACCTCTGTGTATGATATAAGTTTATTTAATTTTATAATAATTACTGTGTGTATGCTATAGGTTTATTTAATTTTATAATAACTACCTTAAATATTATGTGATGATTTCTTATTGATTTACAATAGAAAATTTTTAGAAATTTTTTTTGTAACTGTGTATTGAATGAAATTAAACTCTTTTTTTTTTTCTAAACCTAAAGTGGAATAAAACAACTTGGAAATGTAAATATTATATACGCCAACTAAATTTTTTTTTTTAATTAAATGGATGTACTTTATCTTAGAGGGATAAAACTACTTTAAGATAGATTGAATGAACTATAAAATTGAAAATTTAAAAATAGTAAAATTTAAATCCAAAATCAATCAAACTTATTCAACCTAGTGAATAATAAAGTGAGCCAACTTAGTCCAACCCAACTCGATTAACCAACCAAAATATGGGATCTATATCGAGTTAACTCATTCAACTCTTAACAATACTAACTCCTTTTGTTTATAAAAACAAAATTAACTCCTTTTGATTTATATTGTTGTAGGTTTTCTTAAACAAAGTTAATAAATAAATGCAAGAGTATTTAATTTAAAAAAATTAATTATATAACTATTAATTTATTTATAGTTTTGGCTTTTCTTAATTAATACTATAAATGAAAAATAATTAATGTTACATTAATTAAAGAGTTTAATTGATATACACTGTCAATATAAAAGACTTTTAAATTGACAGTCAATCATGTAACCTTTAAAAGTACTAATTAGTAAAATCAACAAAGTTACTAGGTTGTGATTGAATGTCAGTGTAAAAATCTTTACACTGACAATGTACACCGATTAAACCCTTAATTAAAAAGATAAAATCACACTTATGTTGAAACTTTTTCTTCATCTTAGATGAGATTTATTATGGAAATCAAGGGAATAGTAACCAAAGGACATACAAAAAAAAAAAAATTTGGTTCCTTACGTTTTTGCAAAGTTCGTTTTTATTCTCTAAACATTTTTTTTTGGCATTTGGAGTCTTATACTTTTCTTCATTAACATTTTTAGTCATGTTGGACAATTCCATAATGATATTATATTTATTAATGAGTCTAATATAATAATTATGTGTAAATTATCTAGTAAACTAATTTTTTAATTACTCATTTAATTTATTCAAACTTGTAAGCTGTAAAAGATGTCATACTAATTTATAAGAAATTAAAAACACTTTAAAAAATATCTATACATAGTTGTCATGATAAATATTTACATATCATCACTTATAATCGAAATTAAATATTTATAAAAGCCTAAAATATACTTAAAATTTTGTTTAAAAACTAAAATCAGATTCTAAAAATATTAAAGAAAAAATATATTTAACTCACCGAAGAAACTATATCTATTTGCACAACTATTAGAGAACAATACATAGGACTTCTGATCTAAAGAGAAAATCATGATAAAAAAAATTTAATACAATCTAGCTAATAACACAACTTATATACTTGCAAATTAATCTCACTATTCATGTCTTAAACATTTCTCATTATGCTTATATGAAAAAGATGTTTTTTTAATAAGTAAATTTTTTATTAAGAATAAGATGAAAACATAAAATGTGTTTTTCCTCAAACCATGCAATACAATAAGTCCTAAAAAGAGTTCAAAGTAAAAAAAAAAAATTGTCACAGTACCTCAAACACAACAGAAAAGTTTCATAACATATTCAACATAAAAATATAAAACTAGTATAAATATGTAACATATCACTCCTATGAAATTAGTTGTATAGCTTCGATGAATATTATTAGTGGTCAATAAGACAATGGATGATTGACACTTAATCATAATCTTGATGATAATGTATTGGGCATTATGAATTTGATCTCATCCAGTAGGTAATGTTTTATAAGCTCAAAAATTATTAAAAGGGGCTGAAATGGAAAGTTAGAAAAGCATGCGCGCGTAGGGACTAAAAGGACATGACTCCAAAGTTTGTGTACACAAAAAAGTGATATTAGGTTAACATAAAATAGTATTCTAAATTGTAGTGCTTCCAATTATCCTTAAGGACAAAGACAATGCACCAAATAACAATGAAAGGACATTGGTGGAGAATAAAGATGAGCACTGTAGAGTTTTAAATACTCTTATCTTTTCTACCTCTTTTCTTAAAGTGGTTTTAGGACGTTCATGAGCTCCCCTAATTAAGTCAAGCATTATCTTCACACAAGATTCTTCTCCACCTCTCTTAGAGATTGATAATTGGTCAACTCACAAGGATTTTAATTAATTGGAAGAATACATCACTAAATTTGGACAAGAACTGTGTGATGGAACAACCCAAAATTGGGATAGAATATGAACTAGTTTTAACAACTTACTTAGGATGTAATTAGATTTTTAATTATTTCATTTTTTTATTAATCACACTTAAAGCTTTTCATTCCTCTCCAACAATGTATTTTGTATTTTGTGAGGTTGAATTTGAGTCTACTTCTACAAATTTAGTGTGTATTGCTAATTGAACTTCACATTTACAATACATAGAAACGATATTCTATCCATTAAATTTAAAGGATTATTATGGAGGATTTTTTTCTCACATATTACAATGGGTATTTTTAAAACACAAAGTAAAAAATTATATATAATAAAAGTATATAAAATAATAAATATTTTCGTGATTATTAATAACTTGTATTCTATTCTATTAAGTGAAAATAAAATAGAGAGATAAGATTTTAAAATTTAGTAATCAGAACTTACATGAAGATAAATAAGTTATTTAATACATCGTTTCAATTAATGTAGTTTGTGAAAATTTAAAAATTGAAATTAAATTAAGATTATAATATGAATATATTTTACGTGTTTTTTCATACAAGCTAAATGATTTTATTGATGTATAAATATAATATTAAGCACAAGTGGTGCTAAAGTTTAGATATATAATAATAATAATAATAATAATAATAATAATAATAATAATAATAATAATAATAATAATAATAATAATAATAATAATAAATCACCAACCAAAAACAGACTTTTCACCATTTGTCAAGATAAGAGACCCAACAACTGGACCCATAAGAAGGGGGGAAAAAAAAATGAAAAACAGCCTTACAAATTGCCCAGCCACTAGAATAGGGACCTGTATATGAATCAATGACCAAGGTTTAATTTTTAGAAGAATGGTTTATCTAAATAAATATATTTAATATGTATTTTTTTGGTATAAAAATAGATATATGTAAGTTAATATAGTTTATTATCATTCAACATTTAAAATTTAAATTATAGTTAATTAATTTAAAATAAATGAAAATTATTAAAAAAAGTAAAATTAGATACCTAATGTTTAATGTAAAACAAGTCACATAATATATCTTAATAGCACTTACAAGTGGGAATTCAAATCATAATAAAGAACGAATTATATGTAACAAGATAAAGTTAGATGCTAATTAGGGCCCGAATTTGTTTTCCAATTAGGGGATATAGAATAATTTTATGGGTGTGTTTCAATTGGCAAACATATATACATTAAGTTTGAGGAAAGAATTTGCATGTGTTCAACTTTTATATGATACATCTTTAACGAGGGATAATTAATTATACATTATTCCACTGCCCCTAAATTAATATATATATATAATTAATGTTTATAAAAAAGATATTATTTGATATACTAATAACATATAATTATCCTACTACTTATTGTATTATAATGATAGGTTGTATAATTTTTATCCTAGAAGACTTGTTAGAAAATAATAAAATGTGACGTACCTTATTGAATTAATCGAGTTAAATCGATTTTTGTTAAAATATTATATTTTAAGTTGAGTATAGTATTATTATAATTTATATTTTTAACATATTTTATTCAATCTAAATATAAGACATGATAATATATATTGTCTAATAGATCATTTAATACCATCAAACATTAGATAGTCTAAGATCCTGTCAAATTTATCCTATTCTATTCTTTTCCAATTCTTATATATTACATTGTATATAATCAGATAAGTCTACTAATTTAATCACACATGATATAAAGTTTACACTAACATTCAATTATAACTCTTTATGTATAATAAGTTTATTAATTTTATTAATTAATATTTCAAAAGTCATATAAATTAAAAATTGTGATTAAACTCTTTTACACTGCATATTAATTAAACTCATAATAAAAAGATATTAACATGCAAATAACAATATCAAAGAATTTTACACTGACATTTAATTACTACTTTTTATTTATATGACTTTTAGTCAACTCAACAAACTTATTATAAATTAAGAGTTTTAATTGAATGACAGTGTAAAAACTTTTTACATTGTCAATGTATACTAATTAAATTTTAATAAAAAAACTCATGTAAACTTAATAATTGTATAGAAGAATATATTTTAGAAATACTTTTGTATAAGAGTGATTACTATGACTAATAATATAAGATTGAATTTTTTAATGCACGTAACCCCTATCAATAATATAAAATTTATCAAGATTAATTGATAATTCAGTATTTACTTTAGGAGAGGAATTTAATTTTCATGTACTAATAAATTAGTTTATATTAATATAAAATAATTATTACAAAAGTTAAGAGATTAATAACTTACCTATAAGTGGATATGGCTAGTATATTTTTTTTTTCAATCCTTTAAGTGCATTCTAATCAAAGTTTATGAAAATTTCTTTTCATTTTTGTCCATTTATAAAAAACAATATTTTCTTTTTTCTTTTCTCTAGGATACTTTATTAGCTGGCTTAATTATCTTTTTGCATGCATGCTTGTATAATTGATAAGGACTTAATTAGGATACAAGTGTGTGGATATTGTTTTCGCATTTCGGTACTCATCATTGTAAACCAAATCTTCCTAAGTGCATATTCCACCGCCATTACTTAAGAGCAAATTAAATTTCGACATTGATATTATACAAAAGGGTTTAGATATTGTTAAGATTGAGTGCACTTTAGCATATGGGGGCACTCAAAACCTTCAAAGCTTTTCAGAGTTTTGATTTTCCTTTTTATTGCTGTCAATCATTCTATAAAAAAATGAAGAATATTTTACAATTTATAATATAAAGTTATTTTTTACACTATCATCTAAAAATAATATGCATTAATAATATAAAATAATTTTATAATATCATTAAATTATAATTTAGCGATAAATTTCTTAATTTTTATAATAAACTTTTTATTAAAAATGATATAGATCATAATTATTTATCTATATTATTAATAAAGGGAATTATTTTTTTTATATTCACTTTTCATAATACCTATTCTATCTTTTTTTTAAAAAACAAAAAGAAAAACTATTTTTGTTAAATGAGAGATTTAAACCCATAATCTGTCTCTTTGTATATATGAACTTTGTCACTAGATCAACTTTCTAACCTTCATAAAAAAAATTACTATAAAATATTTATATCCAACATATTATATAATGAGAATAACACCTTTGGTGTTCACATTTTATGCTTATTTTACTCTCTTAAATATTTTATGACTTCTCCCATATTAATATATGTATATTTTCACAAGTTCTATCTTACCATAAATCAATTTCCTTAAATATAGTTAATATATGTCATAAATATTTTTAATAAAAATTTAAATACACAATTACAACAAAATTTTAAATTTTATTCAAACTCTTTTTTCTCTCCATTTTCACAAATTCATTGCAAATTTGTCATATTCGTTGATGATCTGACATGTTTCTATCATATTATCATAAATAAAGAAATATAAAAATCAATAAAATATATTTCAAAACATACTCAATTTAAAATATTATACACAAAATGATATAGTGAATTATTTATATTTTATCATATTAGTGCAAATCATATTAAATTAAAAGTTTAAAATTGCTATAACATATTAGATAAAAATGCAAATATACTAGTATGATAACATTTGTATTTTGACTGACAATGTAAAATAGTCATGTATCATCTTTAAATTCATTATTTAATCATAAATAATATATATATATATATATATATATATATATATATATATATATATATATATATATATATATATATATATATATATATATATATATATATATATATATATATGATAAGTTTATTAATTTTATTAAACTACTTAAAATTTATATTGATAATTAAATAATGATAATTAACATAAAACTATTTTATACTATATTATATTTCTGTTAAACTCTATCCAATGGTTCAGTAACCTAGTGGAATGCTTCCATTACCATTATTCATTCAGCATGATTCAACTTGTTTTGGTTGTTGCTTTAAATGGGATTTTTTTATTTTTTTTATATATATCTTGGTGTGGCGTTGTTAATCATTTTTAACAGTGAACTTTTTATTGCCCTAAAAATAGACGGTAGTTGGAGAAATTCAATGGTGACACGTAAAAAGTATTTTGCACTTTGGATCAATAGAATATGTATAACGATTGATTGGTTTAGAATTTTTAAATGGCTTGTTTTAGGTTTTTAATTGATTCTGTAGTTTGGTCTATCCAAATCCACTTTGCCACCTTGTGTTACAAACTTTATCAGTTTGGCACGTTGAAATTTGTTTTACTATAGTATTTAATAATTATTGTAGGGCTAATAGTATATACATTAGTAGTATAAACAATATTTATATTATTATCTAGCGACAAACTATTTTATATGATATTGTGTGGAAAGATGGTATCATATGGTGGAAGTCGGTATTTACAAGGAATATGACAACTAAGTTAGTAAAAAATGAATATGAATAATCTTACTTTAGAGTTATCTTATATAACATGTAGAGTTATCGTATGTAATTTTGGCATGAAAGTTAATTAATAGTCATATTACGAAAAATATAAAATGACTTAGTTAATTAAGGAATCAAATAAAAAACAATTATAGGTTTTGAGTCTCATCATTAAAAAAAATACTAACATTACAAATAAATGACCTATAAAAGGATAATTATAGTAACATATTCTACATTATTAACAATGATATCATAGTTACCAGTCACACAAAAATTGTTTAGGTTTTTACGTAAGTTTTTTATCTTTGTAATTTCATCAAAAATATTTTTAGTTCTTAAAATTTAAAAATATTTATTTAATTCCTAATTCACTTTTAATTATTCTTCTCTAGTTAATACCGTTAAAAATTTATTGATAAGAAGTATATTTTTGTACTCATGAATCACTCTTCTCCTTAACTCTAATCTCCCCAATCTTGAATTTCATATACAACACAGCCAAGTACACTTGAACTTATGAACGAACAATGTTAATACAAAAAATAAATTAATTTAAAGGACTAAAAAAGTATTTTTAAATTTAAAAAATAAAAAATTATTTTTGGTAAAACTTTAAAGATAAAAAACTGTAGAATATTTAAGGGATATGCTGATTTTAGTAATACATGGAGACTTTAATATTTTCAACGACAGATGTTAAGATGAAAACATGAATATTTGTTATTTGCCATAATTACTTTAAAATTATATCAATAAATTTTTGTAATTTATGGTTAATTAGTAGTAAATTTTAATTAGTATATTTTTTAATTAATTATATACTTTATTAAACTCTTTATTATATACTTTTCCCCATATATTTTAAACAAAAGATGTATTATAAGCAATGTATAACATAAAACGGTGTAGTTTAGGGATGTGAATACCCGCAATCGGTGCATGAAGTCATGGATGTTGTGCTTGTGCTTTCAAATCTTCTATTAGAAAAAATAGAAAATGCTTGGTTGTATATAGCCTAAACCACCTTATCAAAACTTTATGTTCAATAGAATAAATTTATTGTCTAATTAATTTGATTTTGTTTTTTTAATTTTTAAAAATAGTTTTTGAAATTTCAAAAACTGTTTTTTTTTTAAAAAAATAAAAACCTTATTTAATAGATGTTTGAAAATTATTTTTGAAATGTGAAAATAAAAAATAAACATTTATTTTATGAAAATGTCATTAATGAAAAAAAAAACTTATTTTCTTTATATTGTAAGTTTTCAAAATAAAAATACAAAACATTGAAAAACAAACCTACTTTTAATTTTTTCTTTTTTTAAATATTTAAAAACTAAAAAATCAAAACTGTTTTATAAAACTGTTATCAAAGAAATATTAAATCATTTTAACACAGAAGTTAAAGGTTTTGGTTTAGTTTGTTATGAACAATTTTATAGAAAATCATGATTATATAAATCGGACTGCCAAACTTGCTCAATTAACACTGTTTTTTTAACCAAATAATTTATAAATTTTTCAACGAAAATAGCCAAATTTGTTAAGGTGAAAAACTTATTTAAACCTCTTCATAATAACTTGTTCAGTACTGAACCAAATCTGAAGTGTGTAGTCTGCTAAGGGTGAAATTAAATCAATCATCACTAGTTGATAATAATTAAATACAAGAGTGTAATCATGGCTGGTTAGTCCAATCCATAGGTCCAAGTGAAATTACATAACTGTAAGAAACAATATTCAAAATTCACTGAGAGCCAAAAGGCCATAAGAATAGAAGAATACAATTCAACTCAGTACATAACCATATCAAACAAATGAACAAGATGACTATGATGTGGAAGCACCATCTGCTGGTGTGGCACTTTCTTTGCGTAGGCTGTATTCTCTGTTATAAGCAACCTTAGCACCCTGAGAAGCAAAATGAAAACAAATTTAACATTTTTTTATAGATAAATATTAGTTGTTAATGTGTAAGTTTTGTTAATGATGGAATTCGATCCTACGACTTCTCCCTGTCTCTTCTTTTCACGTGAGAACTTTTTTACTAGACCAACCTTATAACTCTTTAATTATTTTATGCTAACATAAAATTATAAATATTAGGTTTAAATAACGTTTTTGTCTTTAAAAATATAGCATATTTTTTGTTTTGGTCCTATAATTTTTTTTTTTTGAATTTGATCCTTCAAGCATTTTTTTTGTTTGGTTTTAGTTTCTGATATCAAATAACAATTTTATTTTTAGTCTTACTTTTAAGAAACAATGTTACTTAAGCGAATTTTACAACACTTACCACATATCATCAAGGAGTTTGAAGAAGTTTGAAGGGGTCAGTCAGTAGAACAAACTGTGTTTTAATCTTTTATCTGTTCAAAAAAGTTTATTACATTAGACAGTTTTATATGTTATTAAAGTTACAGTTTACCCCTAAAAAAAATTTCAGTTGTATATTCTGTCAGTCCTAATGATCGAATGTTAGACTCCTAATGTCATTGTTATGTCTTATTTAACATTTCTTGAAAAAAAAAACTAAAACCAAATAAAACATTTATTTAAAGGACCAAATTGAAAAAATAATCTTTAAAAGACTAAAATAAAAGAAGATATTAAATATTACTATATTAGTATGTCACACTTGCATCAGAAATCAAACACTTACTTGAAAGATAGTTCCTAACTTTTTCAATGCTGTAGCCCGAGACCTCAGAACATCTCTGGAGGCAGTAGGATCTTTAAGAACCTGACAAAAACAACAAAGCCATTTTCTTAAAACTTGTGATGTGATTAATTGATATTTCAGTACAAATGTATATATTTTTACGTTTTATTGCATGCATATCAGTTCAACATGAGGAGAGATTATGATTAAAAGATGCAAGTTTTGTTGCTCAATAATTTTGTACTCATTTAATTACTCAAATTTCTAATTTTTACTATAAAGTGCATAACTTTTTCATTACATACATAAATCTCTCAAATCCTTGTTTTATACTCAGATAATTACATGCTTGGGATGAATTTGAGATAGAAAATAAATAATAGGTTTAGAAATTGATAATTTGATGAAATTTGGAGGATTTACCGGATGTGAGATTAAGGTTTATCAAAAAGAGCAATGAAATGAGATTTTTATTTTAATTTTAGATGAAATATAATGTTTTGATTGGTGTATTTCGAGTGAAAGTGGGTTTAAAATAGTTTAAGCTTTAAGGGGTTCAGTTTTAGGATATTTTGAGAAAAAAAAATGAGAATTCAAGAGTTAGAGGTGGAAAAAAAAGTAACGAAGGGCTTACTTGTAGCAATTAAAAAATTAAAGGACTTGATTGTCATAATTAAAAAACCAGGGGATTAAATTCAAGCAAAAAAAATAAAATAATAGGGGGATGCAAAATTACACATAGGCCACTGACATCCAACTTGTTTCTAGAATTGAGGGTTAAAATATGAAGAAATGATATTAGTAAAAAGCTAGAAAGTGAAGTTTCTTTCCAATAGGCCAAAAACTGCACATTTAACAAATGGCATACAATGCTGGTAAGTAGGGGAAATGATTCCTATTTTTGAATTATCAGCCAAGACTTATTTTTAAACTACAGCAATGTTATTAATGACGGATGACAAAACATAATGGAAGACCAAAATTCTACTATAAAAACATGTCATTGCATCTTATGACACTGTCATGGTGAACATTTCTTCACAAATTATGTATAGCGATTGACAACAAAAAAAAACACGTTATGCCATGGTGCTATTATGCTGTTATGACAGTTATTTAACAACATTGAACTACAGCAAGTAAACGGTGCAACTTACAGCTTGGCAAACATGTGACAGAGTTGATTCAATATCAATCACATTGATCTGCCATAGAGAATTAACCATGGCATCTTTCTTATCTTCAATAGCTTTGACTATGCTTTCTTCTTTGTTTTCTCCTTGGTTTAGCTTCTTGAGCTCTTCTTGTATTTGAATTAGGGACACAGCTCCTACAGAATATAGATAAGTTCCATTAGAACATTCCAAATTTGAGAAATGGCCATCTTTCAACTGATTGACAAACCAAATGTGATGATAAATAGTCTACAACCTGAGGCTGCTATTACTTGTGATTTTATACGATGTCCTTTGTCTCGCACCCATTCAGCCAAAAAGGGAACATTCATATAGCGTATATCCTTTCCAAGTTCTCTTGCAGCTTTTCGCGTGTATATGTAACCAATTGTATGTAGCATGGCCTCTCCAAAAGCTGAAATTAATGTCAGAAACGAGTTAGCACATAACAACATCCCAAGGGAAGAAAAGAACCAGGAGTGAACAAACATACTATTCCTATACATGAATTTTACGATAGCCCTGTTATCCTTTTCATGTGCAATATGCTGATATTTTCATATTTCCCCTAAGGATTACTTTTAGAGAATAAAACTGATAAAATGATGCAATAAAACTATGATGAAAAGTTGTGTTTGAATTACATGGCAGAAGCCAAATAAGGAAAAGATCCTTTCATGTTGAATTTTTACATGTCATATGAAAATGTTTATTTTGTTTTGATAATGCATGTGAAAAATGGTGCGGCACAGTTGTTATAAAGCCTAAATTCCTCTTCTAACTCTTAACTCGATTTCTTCTCAAGGAAGTATAGTTATACAAGGCTGAATGATTTATTTGAGATAAAAATTCAGTTGTCTACAAATTTAACAAGGGTAATTGTTTCATTAAAAAATAAAAATGGTTTGAGGAAAAACAATTAAGTTCCATTCCATGGAGCATATGGAATCATCACTCTTTGAAATGAGAAATTTAAGGTAATATTCCAACACTCAAGATTCAATCTAAAGTTTCTATAAAAATTTCAAAATTGATTGAATGACATGCTTGGTTATGCTGCCCACATATTACGGTTTTTAGTTGATTGAGTGTAGTACTTAAGAGTACATAAGAACCTTGCCTCATTGACATTTCACTCTTCATTTAAGATTCTGTAGAATGAGGTCTAGATTAATGTTTTTTTCTTGCTAACAACCATAGGACCACTCACTCCATGGTATAAATATGGAATATAATCATCACTCAAAAACATGATGTACTTTGGCTCAAGCAGAAATGTGGTACAACCACTAGTACAAGCTCAGCAAAACCTAGTACCATTCCTAACATAGTAGCAATCCTATTAATCCAACTCCTAAGAACAGAATCAGAATTTGGCAGCATGATATGCTTACAAATTAGACATTATTTGGACAATTTCCATCAACATGAAATAATGTAATTTAAATAACATATTGAAGCATTCTGCAAGATTCTAAATTACAACAAAATGAATATGTATTTTACTTTCTTTGAATAATGCATCTATAGCTCAAAACTGAAGAAACATAATATTTTCACATAGATTTAAAACAAATTTCTGTCAAACATAACTAAGCATTTATTACATCAATAAACCAGGATAATTTATTTCAAGTCCTTGTATATTAAAGAATAAATTACACTAACCACTCTTGATGTTTCATGAAATTACACAAACACTCCCTTTTCTATTCCTATAGGACCTACACTAACCTCCCTTAGATGTATAAAAAACATTGTCATGATCACACTAACACTAGACTAACCTCCCATATAGTTTGAAAAACATTAGACCTGTTCCCCTGTAAGAGAGGTTGCCATAAATTTTAAAAAGCAATAAGAGTTTATGTAATTTCATGAAATCTCAAGGGAGGTTAGTGTATTTAATTTACTCTAATATTAATAGTTCAAAACCTATGTAGTGCTAAAAATGTATCAATTGAAGGCCAAGTCTAGAATGCAAGCTGGCATAGACAACAAATTGAAATGTTTCAATTATTCAAATGTCTATGTTCAGAACTATCATTAAATAACACATTACTATTAAAATAAGATGATAAACTGAGGGAATTTACCAGCTTGAGAAAGATTGCGTGCTTCTGACTTTGCCCATGCTGTAAATTCATCATCTCGACCATCAACAAATGGTTGCAGGCGATCTTTCAGAATTGTTGAAAGCTTCTGCTCCCTTTCCTTCTGCCATGCCTATGGATACAAAACAAGGAAACTACTTCAGCTACCAAAATATGAAGGGGAACAGTACAAAAGATCATAAACAACTTGAAAAAATAAAATACTTTCATCTTTTCTTGAATTTTCTGCCTCTGAACTTCAGGGTCCCGTATGTCTTCCTCAACTTCTATAGATGCCAAAGAAGCCAGTGCAAGTTTTCCAACATATTCTTCAAAAAATTCACTTCCAAAAATCATTCCAAATACAGCTGTAGGGTCCATCATGGAATCTCTGACAATAGAAAAAAAGAATCAGTGTATTCTGCAGGTTTTCTCAATCCACCTTCCGCTACATTAAATTCATCTTGAAACATCTAAATCTTTTGTTGTTAAAATGATAACTTTTTTTTAAAAAAATAAATTGCTTTTAAAAGTTTTGCATGTGTTTGTTTTAACTTTTCAAAATAATTAGAAGATGAAAGTGATAAGTATGCGAGCACTCCCCTTAAAATCTAGTAGTTAAAGGGGAGAACTAAGGACTTAAATATTCCACTAAGCATCTCATACTACTTAATGTGTGACTTAGGCACCTGATAAAACCAAAGTCCCTATCATAGCACCATCCCTGAGAGTCAACGTCTTAGGGTCTCATACTCTATAACACTTCACTTAATTTCCTCATCGGTCAAAACTCTCTACCAGTCAACCTTCCATATGTAGCCTTTCCTAGGCACTGACAACTAGCTTTTATACCAATTGATAAGCATCCAAACACTTGGGAAACCTACCCTTAAAAACTAGCTGTTATGGGGGAGAACCAAACACTTAAATACTCCACCAAGCATGTCATGCTACTCAATGTGGGACTCAGGCACCCCATAATACAAAAGTCCCTATGAGAAAGAATCTAAAATCTAATTAAAATCAAAAGTTGTTTTGAATAGCTTCTCATAAAATCAGCTGCTTCTTTTAGAAATGATATTTTTATGATTGCAAACAAACATAACTTAGCGTTTACTTTTCTTTAAACTCTAAAAAACAATTGATTATTTTATGACACACCACTATCTTTGTCCTTAATTTGTAACAAGCTGACCCTTGATCAGGTTGATTGATAGAAACTATTAATTTTAGGACTTTAGTTTCACTGTTTAGCATTCATGTAAATTAGCTACAATTATTTGCCTTTTCTTTTTAGCTATGTAAAATATAGTATCTGGATTTTGTGGTACCAGATGTCAGTCCAGAAATCAAGGATGAAGATACTGTCCTCTTGTATATATTCTAACATTTCAGTGCAATACAAAACAGAGATAAGGAGTATGTTTCCAAATAAAAAATGATTTTTAGCAGCAGCCAGTAAGATTCTGTGTGTCTCCCCACTACAATTTTGATAGATCAGCATAGTGGAAAATACTCACAGGACTGGTACATAAGATCAAATTATAGATTTTCCATTAGCAAAGCATAGATCTAAGCGTTTAATGGAAAAGTCTACATATGTGGAGAAGGAGGGAAGAGAGAGGTTGTGGGTTCGAATCCTTCCACTAAGGCACTAACAAAAACTAACACATTAACAACTAACATTTGTTTATTCCCAAAAAATAAAAAAAACAGCAAAGATCTAATTCCTGATCCATTTGATTAATTTGGGAGGAATTGCTTCTCCTTTTTTTATTTCAAAAGCTTTCTCAGTAAGGTTTTGACTATATGATATTTTGAACACAAAATAAGCTAACCCAAATCACTAAATATATTCAAGGAGTTCCACTACGATAGTTCAGTTATTAGACCTTTCTAACTAGCAACAGAAAGAAACATAACCTATGTATGAGGTTGGCAAGTACTACTAGTAATTAGCAAACGTCATGTTAGGCACCTTCCTATGCTCAATCATGCAGGGAATGAGATGTCAAAGGGAAGAAAAGGGTAGGTCTCTGAATGTTGGAGAAAATCTGATAGGTAGAGTATAACAGAAAAGGAGGTGAGATAAAAGGGGCACAAAAAAATTGACTGTAGTTTTGGGCTGCAAGGAACCAAGCCTTTCTAAACGCCTATTGTGTCTCTCTCTTTTTCCTAATGTTATTGCTTTTACTTCATTTTCAGTTGCTCTAAACCCATGTTCTGAACTTGAATCACAGTATCACACTAATATTTGATCAGATTTAGGAACATACACTTAGTATATTCAGAGAATAATAAATATTTTTGGTTCCAATTTCAATCCGACTAATAACAGAATATAATGACAAGAAAAGGAAAAGTCAGTGGTAGAGATTAAACTATCAGATCATAAATTACTTTCTGATAATAAGTTAATAACCTACATTAGTTATCTTTGTATTGCAAAGACAACACTTCAGCATTTGATGGAGCATTAATTTCTTGGAAACAATTATTAGCATACTACTGTTCAGTAATGTAAGATCGTATAAACTTACTGCTGTACTCCTTCCTTTCCATTCTGATCATATGATTCACGCTTCGCTGGATCACTTAAAACCTGGTAAGCCTCACCGAGTTTCTGGTAAAGATATCAAGATATTAAAATTAGAAAAGTATATTATTAATAAAAATAAAGAAGAATAAATAGAGGGAGAGATCCAAATGTATAAATACTCCTACTTTCTATACTGTAAAACATCTAACAATAAGAACAAAGGATATAACTAACTTTGTTAATGAAATGTAGTAAATATTGCTTAGTCTTATGAAGCTAACCAAACCTGGCTTCTTAGTGCTTACCTGAAAATTTTCTGCGGCATTAGGATCCCCATGATTTTTATCGGGATGAACAATTCTTGCCTGCAAAGGGAAGCAGAGAGAGGAGGGAGAAGATATTAACAGTCACTAAAGTGACACAAAGTTGGAATTGTCAAGTTTAAGATTCAATCAGGAAAACAGAAACATGAAAATAACAGAATGAATGTAGTGTTCTAAATATCTAATATAAAAGTAAGTAGAAAAGAGCCAACATTTCTTTTACTCTCTCCTAAAATTCAACATATAATCTTTGGGGCTTATTGAACTCCAAATTTCACAAACAATTCAAAGAAGAAAATATTAAAATTTAAAATAACCAAATCAGCTGAGTTATCCGAATTGTATAGCACCAGTCTCAGAATGGATAAAATTTCGAACATCAAACAAGCTAAAGCCATATTATGTAACTACCGAATCAATTCCGAAACATAAATACACTGTATAATCAAATTCAACAATCCACTAGATCAGATAACACAATAAGATCCTCAAATCTCAGTTTCTGGTTGCACAAAATCTGAAAATTGAAGGGCATTCATTTCATTATTTATTACCTTGACATAATAAGCCTTCTTGATCTCTGCAGCAGATGCATCAACATTGACACCTAATATGTCATAGTATGTAGTTTCCTTCACCATTGCTTGTGACTTTCAAAGAACAATTCACACCTCTAAAATCAAGCAAATTGAATAAATCACAAAAGGGGTGAAAAAAAACGAAGTTAGCTACATGATATATCAATAGAAAGAACTTGAGCAATAAGAAAGCCAAAACATTCGTGACAGATATTGCTAACGCGGATTTTGGAACCAACCCAGAAAGCGAAAATGGAAAAAGTTTCCAACTTGAAATTGAGAGTTGGCAATTCGAAGGAATCTCGAATTTCAGGTGGATCCGTGTGGGAGAGGAAACGATGTCGTTTTCTAACGGACCACGTAGTTTATGATAATGTTTTTGTTCCCCTAAAAATGTGACATGTGTTTCTAATAGTTGAAACAGATAAACAAATGGAACAGTCCACATGTTTGGATTCTTTAATGTATAAAAACAAATGACACAGTACACATATTTGGATTCTTTCCCGTTTAAAATGAGTTGTTATACAATTTAAAGAGCCAAATTCAAAAGATGAGTATGTATATTTATTACTCGCTTAATTTAGTGGTCGCCAAGTTACAGCAAAGGTGTTGCGAGTTATTATTGTTGTCCTAACCCCTCCTAAATTTTGTTCGAATTAATGCTTTAGAACTTAATCCATTTTTAGATTCGATTGACCCATTTGAGATTCATTACTCAATTTGGGATCCCTACACTAATAAGTACTTTTTGTCTATAAAAAAAAACCCTTGATGCTTTTGTTTGATATTGTTAACATTGTCCTTCCGGGGATATATATATATATATATATATATATATATATATATATATATATATATATATATATATATATATATATATATATATATATATATATATTTATTGTGTGATGAGAAATGCATATCTCATGTATTTTTTTAATTTATAACAATTTATGAGTCAACCTTCATTTTTTTCATGAAATTTAATGATATTATCACTTAGATTTTTGAAAAATTAGTTTCCTAATAATTTTATTGTTATGTAAATTTGGTCCTTATAATACTTTAAACTGTGTTTTTAAAGTTTTATTTAAAAACACTATCTAAAGTGTATTAAGAAATAATATCTATAACATTAATAAAAATATTAAATGACTAATATGCTAAAATATATTTTTCAAGAATCTATTTGTCATCTCTAATCTTTTTTTGGATTATTTTAAAAGTTTGTTCAACAATTTATTTTCTAACAATTAAAAATCACCCAAAAATACTTCATTCAGTTTTTATAAATTTACATTTCCTCTTTCCTAGAATAGTTTTCAATAAGTTTTTTCTACAATTTTCATTTACTAGAAAAGTATGAAAATTTTAGAAAAATGTGTTTAAATACATATAATTTTCTAAACTTTTCTTTTCTAACAAAGAAAGGGTGGTGGTGGCCACAAAGAGGTGACCATGGTGGTAGTCATAGTAAAGGTGGTGAAAGAATAGCTCCACTCACCCCAATACAACCAATAATTCAGATAAATACACAATTTAGGTTACCCTTTTACATACATTGTATGTTGATAAAGGAAGGAGATGATTTCAAAGAAAAGGATGATCTTGGCTAAGATGAAGGAGAGGGAGAAAAGGAAGTCCAATTAGGGGTGATCGCAGTGTGGTTTTGTAAGAACCAGTTTAATTAATAGATTATTAGTGAAAAAGAAATAAATGTTACGGGAAATTAAATATTTTAATTATGTTACATTAATATAGTAGTAGGAGAATAACTGAGTTTATTTATGATATAGATATTAGTTAATTAATTTTGATAGAATAGTTAGGAGGTGGAAAGTGAAATATAATAATTATATCATGTTTCAGAGATTTTTTATTGAGTTTCGAGGAGTTTTCGGAAATCTATTTAAGAGGAAATGCGAATATGTCGAAACTCACTAAACTCGTCCTACTCCCTTTTCTTCTTTTCTTTTCTTTCTTCTTCTTCGATTTTCTTTCTTCTCTGCTGCTTCAATTCTCCCTTGCATCATTTTCTTCTGTGCTTTGCATAGTTAGTTTTGGTTGACAAATTTCGATGCGGTCTCTTCCATAACTCATGTTGCTGAGTGATCTATATTATAGGTAAGTATGAATTTGTAACTATTACTGCATTCTTGGTGGCTTTTTTTTTTTAAAAGAATTTAGTGATAAGTGAATTTTAAATATAAAGAGAAACATTTTAGAATCATTGAAATAAATGAATATGGCTGGCAAAAATCAAGTTACTATTCAATGTTTTCTTACCAATTTTAAATTAGGTTTTAATTATATAATTTCATATCTATGGTTAATAAGTTCATTTTTTTTAATTTTGTAATGGATTAAAAAAATCAAATTATTTGTTCATGTTTCCCTACCATATCTAATTTTAAACTAGGTTTTAATTATGTAATTTCATATCTGATTTTAAATCACTGCATATATTTTATATATGAAATTACTTAATTAAAACCTAATTTAAAATCAGATATTATAAGGAAACAAACAATAACTTGATTTTTTGCAAGTCATTGCAAAATTAAAAAATTAACTTATTAACCATATATAAAATTACATAATTAAAACCTAATTTAAAATAAGATATGGTAAGGAAACGTTGAATAGTAACTTGATTTTTGCAAGCCATATTTATTTATTTCAATAATTTTAAAATGTTTCGCTTTTATATTTAAAATTCTTTTATCACTCAATAAAAAAAATCACTTATCATATTTATATAAACGGATCGGATCACTGTTTGAATTTTGAAAATTTATAGATCTATGAATTAATATGTTTAATTTAAATTTTAATATTTATATAACTAGAAAATTGATAATACAATTTAATATTTAAATACTATTTATGATTGAAGATTTAAAGTTAGAAAAGAAATACATTAAGTATTACGGTGATGGAGATTATGAGTTATTAAACATTATTATTTTTATATTTTTAGGATTCATATTTTTTCATTTATAGATGAGAAAAAAGATTGTGCACCGTCAATTTAAATAGTTTTACAATGACATTCAATGATAACCATTTATAGTAAGTTTGTTAAATTTACCATCAATACTTCAAAAGTCATCTAAAGAGTTGTGATTGAATGTATGTAAAACTTTTTTACATTGTGCATACTAATTAAATTCTTTATATATTACTTTTTAATGTAATTTTACTGTTATGTTATTTTGAAGATACAATATATGTTTTAATATTTTGCTTACAATTTTTTTCGTTTAGTATTTTATTTCCTATGTTTATAAAAAACAAAAAAATTTAATTTTTTTTTTGTAATTTGTTGATCCAATATGATCCGATTCATTTTTAATCGGATTGGACCATATTGGATCACTATTTTTTTGTTTTTACAAATCCAATCCGATTAAATTTGATCAGATCGGATTTCATTTTACTCTAAATTTGATTCAATTCGATCCATAAACACTCCTTACTTTGCAAGATAAATTGATTAATTTCTTTTTAAAATTTAGTTTAGTTAATTAATTAACTATTTGTCAAATGATTATATATTAATCTGATCCATTATTGATGTACCAAATGAGACTAAGTAATAATTTTTCTAAAACCTATCAATTTCTATTACAGTCATGGTTGTTGCTATCAATTTCAGATCAGTAGATATTTAAATGATTATGTAATAAAAAAAAAGTTTAATTTATATACATTGTCAGTGTAAAGATTTTTACAGTGACATTCAATTACAACCATTCATTTATGGTAAATTTTTTGAATTTACTCTTATTACTTTAAAAGTCACATAAATGAAAAGTCATAATTGAATTTCTGTAAAAATCTTTTACACTGACAATGTATACCAATTAAACTCATAAAAAAATACACAGGACACCAAAAATTTCAAATCCTATTCTCCTTCTATAGTACAAAGTCACAATGAGAACATAGTATGATTCTTCCCCGCTTTTGAAGTTGATAATCGGTAGGTACCTTATCATGAAGGGCCAAGAAAGGAAATAGCGTATAAGGGTTCCAAATCACTTAACAGTGATATTTAGCAAAAGGAATGTTTTAAGATTGTTAGGCTGCATCTACTACAATTTCTAAGATCAATCACAACAAGGGAAACCATAGGAAAGGAAAAGATAAAACTACATGATTCATTACTTACTATCCAGTTAATTTCTTTGATGCATTTGACTTGCATTTCCTATAATTTTTTCCAAGAGGTTTTAGGCACCAAGCAATAGTGGATGAAAGGTTAGAAAATAGAGGTGGAGTGTCATTTTCTTAGAGGAAGATAAGCCTTAAAATCTTGAAGGTTTGCCACAAGGAAGATGACCCTTGATAAAAACACTAAGAATGAGAAAACCCAAGACACTTTACTAATACAATTCAAGTGTGACAATACAAGAGAATGAGGTAAGTATATATAAGGGGAAAGAGCTTAGGCATGAACTTCTAGGCAATGTGGAACTTGACTATTAACTTTTAAAGCTATATAATCAAGACTTACATTCCCTAATCCACACACCTAAGCTAATTAAGGAGGAGGGGTGTCAAACCAAACCTACGGGATGTGGAGAGGAGCCCCGACGTCCACTAAGCTAAAGCCCACTTACTAAATATACACCCCAAACTAACTAATGGCACATCAAAGAGCAGTGACAGAAAACACATGGCCTAAAGAAAATATAAAATACAAACAATATTTACAAGGAAGGAAAACCAAAGACTATGACCTAAGGTCTTCACTTCAAGTAAGTGTTGAGGCCTAGTGTGCTTCCTCCTAGCCATGTCCTTCTTTATCCTCCTAGCTATGACCTTATAGTGATGGGACCTTTAGCAGGAAGGGTTGCATCATTCTCTCTAACATAGAATATAAACTAGGGTATGGTGACAAGATAAAGAGGCTCAATACATAAGACCCAATACTAAAGCTGAAAACAAATTCACTTCATAATAAACAACTAAGGCCTATAAACAACAAAGGCCTTCATCATATATGGTTGTTTTGTATTTCTTTTTGGTTTGTGGAGGCCCATTTTGTCTAGCCTAACTACACGGTCTATAACACTTCCAACTGGTCCAACAAACACTTTCTCCTCTAAGTGAGGTGAAGTTGAATAGGAAAAAGAAGGGCCATAGATTAGTGACATAGTAGTGATAGACGGATTACCAGATAAGGGCTCAGCAAGATCTGATGGCTCAGGAAAGAAAAGTTGTGCTTTCTATGGGGAATTAATAAGGGACGAAACAGATGATTGAGATAGGTCAGCATTGGATTGATTCCACTAGAATTAAATGAGTTACAAACAAACTCACATGTACATGCAATCACATCATGTGCTATTCCTTGAACACTTATCAAGAAATGATTCTATACATGCAAAAACCTATTCACATAATCCACTTTCTAGGAAACCTACCTAGAAAACAAGTTTTTAACAAAAAACAAGTAAAAGAGAGTTAAAGATTCATATCACTTGAATATCTTTGATGCAAAAGATAGAGAGCAATTCAGGTTACCAAAACTAGTTAGAACAATAATAAAGAATATTTAATCTTTATAGAATCTTCATTTTATCATGAAACTTGATGAGAAGAATGTGTAATCAACTGGTTTTCCTTTGAAAAATTGTTGGTTCTTTTCTCTCAAAAGATGTGTAACAATGATTTTTTTTCCAGCTCTATTTTCAAAGTTTTCAAGTGTAACTTTTGTATTAAAAAAAATCCATTCTATTTTAATTAATTAAACCAAGTATCTAATCAATTAAATGGTTCTTCAAGATGATTTAAACAATTTTGGATCAATTTAATCGATTATCTCAAGTATTTAATTGATTAAATTATTCTTGCGACTTGACCTAGCCACTAAAGCATAGCTTAATCGATTAACATAAGTATTTAATCAATTAACTATGGCTTAATCAATTATGGTAGTCATTTAATAGATTAAAGAAACAAGTATGCTTTTCTAATCAATCAAATAACTTCCTAAATCAAATATTTATTAAATGGATGAGATATAACTGATTTTTAAAACTTTTCAAAAGGAATTTCATTCATGCTTTCACATGGCTAATTCAAGTTAGATTAGATTCAAGAATTGAATTCATATGATCAAAGTATTATGAACAATAGATCAAGAAATTCTCTAGCCTATACAGATGCATGAGTCACAAGCATTCAAGCATAAAACATATAACACTCATCCTAAGCTTGCTACTATTCTTCATAAAAATATATTTGACATATTACAATAACTCTCAATCTCACAAGATCACTCGTGCAAACTTAAGTCTTCATCCTTGAGAATGAGCTCTTGAGAGTGAGTTCTTACAATCTTTGGGTTTCACTCTAAGCTAGTCCCATGTCTCCTATAGTAGCACCTACCTCTCTCTTTTTTTGCTATAAATAGGAGTCTTATACTCCTTTATTTTCACAGGTGAGCATTTGAATACAAGACTCCTTTAGTGTGCATTTCTTATCTTGAGTGTCTTGAATTTCCTCCTTTGAGGAGATTCTCCTTCTTGGATTTTATCAAAGGTTCTCTCCCTTGTGGCAAGTTTCCTTAGATTTTATCTTTCTCCTTTGAGAAAGTAGCAAACCACCTCCATTTTCATCCTTTTCCACACATCATTGCATAAGAGTAAGTTGATCATGGGTAAGGCAATAAGGATTGCATCAAAAGTAACAACAAAAGAACATTTAGAAAAATTAGCAACAAACTAGTTAGTCTGTAAGAGTGCTAAATAGTTTCTAAATGATCTAGGTGAGTAGTAAAATCAGAACTATAGATCAAAATGTTATAAAAAACTAAAAAAAAAATTGCATAAAAATGGGTGAAGTAAGTCATTCATGGTAGATTGAGAGGTTGAGGGTGTGTTAGTTAAACCAAAAGGAATAAACTAAGAATTCATAGTGACCATCAGTAGTAAGAAATGAAGTTTTATGTGTATCGGTAGGAGTAACTCGAATTTGATGGTAACCCGAGCGCAAATCGATGTTAGAATGAAAAGATAGCAGTTTTTCTCAACTCATCTAGTAACTCATGAATAGTTGGTATGGGAAATCTGTCTTTAATCATAATAACATTAAGTGAATGGTAATTGACATAAAACCTACAACTACCATCTTTCTTTTTCACCAATAAAATAAACGAGGAGAATGATCTAATTAGTGGTTTGAGAATACCCTCATCAAGCATTTCTAGAATGATGGAAGTCATGGCAACTTTCTATGCATGAGGATAATGGTAAGGGCAAACATTAGTAGAAGTGTGTTGGAGAGTAATGTAATGTGGTGGTCATGGGTTTGAGAGGGTGGTAGGCCGCAAGTTTGAAAAAAATAGGTTGATGCTGAAGAAAAAGGTTTTCGATAAGTGGAGAAAGTGAGGTAAAACTATCTTAGTGTTGGGCGAATAGGTTGTGGAGGTTTGGGGAATTAGAAAAAGGCAAAGGTGCGTCAAAATTGAGTAAATGCAAGGAAGCAATAACATTAGTGTGTAGCATTTGGCAAAGTTGGTTGTAAAAGGTTTGAAAAGGGTAAGATTGTTGTTTTGGTGAGTGAAAGAGAGACTGGGAATGGAAAAATGAGCTGTGATGGGTCCTATAGTTTGTAAACACTCCACTCCAAGGACAACATTAATGCCCTTAATAAATAAGAGATAAAAAGGAATGGTGAACAAAACCTGTCAAAGGTATATATCCATATTGGGGGCAAAAACCCTTGACATTGAAATTTATCACCATTACCAATCATCACTAATAATGGAGCAATAGGAATGGAGGTAAGCTTGAGATGACGAGCAAGGCACTATTGAATATATTATGTGAGCTGCCTGAATCCACCAAAATAGTAACTAGGAGGTTAGATATGGACCTAATGAACTTAAGTGTTTAGGGTGAAGGTTGACCAGTAAGTGATTGAGATTGGAAATGCAAATTGGAGTCTGGAAAATATGTATGATCAGAGGGGAAGGAAGGCAAGTAAAGGAAAATTTGCACTAGAATCATCATAGCAATCATCCTCCACAAAGAGCAAGTGAAAATTGCTCTTGTTGTGCCTATGTCTAGGAATAAACTTCTCGTCATAGTAATAGCAAAGCCCCTTAGCACAATCATATTGAATATAATTGGAAGTAAGGTGTTTAAGAGGTAAAGAAGATGTGGGATTAGGGGCTGATAAGGGGTGGTTTGGGGGAACTATTTGATGGGAAGTAAGTAAGGGTGAAAAGGAAAGTGGACGAGGTTGTTTGGGTTTAGAATATTTAAGTTTAGCTATAATAAGCTTGGTAAGTCTAATGGCTTGAGAGACAATAAAAGGTTTATAAACAACCTACTCCCTACAAATATTTGGAATTAACCTAGAAATGAAACAATTTAACATCATAATTTAAAATGTGCTTAATAATCTATAACAGATCCATATTGTCGCAATTTGAAGAGTTTAGCTTGATCGTTCTCATAAGAAAAAGGATAAAAATGGAGGACCAATTCCTTAGTGAATGATTCCTAATAAGAGAATTGTGAGTTTACATGCATCCAACTAAACCAGCTTAGGGCTTCCTATAAAAAGAGGTCGCATGTAGTCTTTGGGCCAAAGGAACCTGGTATAATGAAAAATATTGGTCTACTTAAAAAAGCTTATCTAAGAGTTCAGTACCATAAAAAGTATCAAGCTACAATTTGGGAGGTTCGAATGGGGGGAGGGGGGAAGTCAGAGGAAAATAATGTAGTTAGGATGATCCATGAAGAAGGTAGTGGGGAGGAAGGGTTATGGGTAGTGGCGATGACATAGGTAAAAAGGATTGATGGTGGGGCCAATAGAAGGACTACCCTTATGCATGGAAGGTGGGGGTAGATGAACTACCCAAAGAAGCATTAGATGGTACAATTGATGTAAGAAAGGGAAAAATACCTTAGAGGTAGGTGTACTAGGAAGCGTTTGTGGGTATTATGAACGACATAGGAAGCATAGGGGGTTGAGAGGGTATAATGGGCATAGAACGGTGGTGAAGGACGAATGGGACTAAGGGAGAAGGTTTGGGAAGGGTAGGGAAATAGTTGGAATAACTTGTGAGGTGTTGGGAATAAATGTAGGTTAAAAAGTTAATAAAGAAACTTGATTTTTTACAGACATAATGATGTTAGGCAAATCCTCATGATATGAGTCCATGCTTGCTGGAGTTGTTGCCTTTGATCTTGTGCGGCAAGCTAGATTTGCAACCTATCATCTTCTGTGGCAATCTGGGTTTGCAAGGAGCTTAACAACTCATGAATAGTCTTGAGGGGGCCATCAATGTCTTCGGAAGAGCGAGCCATAAAGATCGGGAATGAAAGCACCAAATATGTTAGATTGCACTACTGAAATTTCTAGGATCAATGATAACAAGGGAAACCAAAGGAAAGGGAAGGATAAAAATACATAACTCATTACTTACCCAAGTTCCTCTCCAATAGAGAATATAGACTACAGTAGGGTTAAAAGATAAAGAAGGCCTAAGAGATAAAACCCAATACTAAAGCTGAAAATAAATGAACATCACAATAAACCACTAACAAACAACAAAGTCATTCATCCGATATGGCTGTTTTGTTTTCCTCTTTGGTTTGTGCATGTCCATTTCGTCTAGCCCAACTGCAGAGTTCGTAACAAAGTACTTGTCTTTAGAAAACACGAGGAATTTGAATTAACATCTATCCTAATTTGAAGTAACACTACTCTTTTAAAATTTTTTCCTAAATTCTCATTTTATCTGTGATTCTCTCTTTCTCCTCTTCATCTTACATAATTTTCTCCACTCTTACTCTCTCTCCTCTCTCCTTACCTTATTTTTTGCCCCTGCCCTCTCTCTCCTCTCTTCTCACCTCTTGATTAGTGTATACATGTAGTATAGTTATTTAATTTATTTTTGTTTTAGAATAGTAATTTAATTTCTTATCTTTTTAGTATAGTAATTTAATTAATTTTTAATATACTTAATTTATTATTTTTAGTATAGTTATTTAATTTATTATAATAAATACATGTTTATTATATTAATTTACTTAATGAATTACATGTTTAGTATATTTATTTAATTAAATATTTGGTTAGTGTAGTTAATTACATATAATATAGTTATTTAATTTCTTATTTTTTTAGTATAATAATTTAATTAATTTTTAGTTACTAATTTTATTATTTTTAATATATTTATTTAATTTATTTTTTTAATATAATAATTACATGTTTGTTATATTAATTTACTTAATGAATTACATGTTTATTATAGTTATTTAATTAAATATTTAGTTAGTGTAGTGTAGTATAGTTATTTAATTTCTTATTTTTTTAGTAGAGTAATTTAATTTCTCATTATTTTAGCATAATAATTTAATTTTTTAATGAATTTTTTTTACTTAATGAAATTTTTTTTACTCTCCGACAAATGCTTGCCCGAGAGTAAATAAACATTGCAAATTTGGTTACTCTCTAGCAAACCATTATCGGAAAATAAAAAAAAATTATAAAATTATAAATTAAAACAAAAATTTAATATGATTATTAAATAATTAATTACCTATAATAAAATTTAAATTAATAAATTTCAAATACAGTATTCAAAGACAAAATAAAGTCAGTATTAAAGAAAACAAAGAGAAAATAAAAATATCCTAAACAAATATTTCAAACAGGTTGATTTAAACTGAGAAAAATAAAATACAAACAAATGTAATTTATTTTTGTACTTCTTTTCCCTTTCTTAGTTGCGTCTTCCATTTTAAAAAAAATTAGAACATAACATAATTTATTTTGCAAATTATAAATTGAAATAATTAAAATTTTAAATAACTTTGACAATAAAATTTAAAACAATATTTATATCAAATTTCCATTTTTTTAGTTATTTATTTTAAAAAAATATTTATTCCAAATTTTAAATTTTAAGTTTAAAACAATAATTAAAACAATATTTATTTCAAATTTAAAATTTTAAAATAAATTTTACACATAAACAAGGAAATATTAAATTATTTATATAGTAATATTTTCAAGGAAATATTAAATATATTTATATATTAATAAATTATAAATATAAAAAATCTATTAACTACTAATTATGTTTTTCGTTTAAACTTGTATTTTTTAGGACTTATAATAGTTTTTATTTGAAACAATCATGTATTTAGAACTCAATAGCAAAATTAATAATCAAATCAAGATAATTTCATATTAACTTATTTTGTACTTCTTTTCCCTTCTTTAGCTGCGCTTTCTATTTAAAAAAATGTTACAACATATCTCAATTTATTTTGCAAATTATAATTTAAAATTAATTAAAATTTTGAATAAATTTGACTATAAAATTAAAACAATATTTATTTCAAATTTCAAATTCTTTTTAGTTATTTTAAAAAAATATTATTTCAAATTTAAAAAATTAACCAAAATAATATTTATTTCAAAATTTAAAATAAATTTCATACATAAACAAGGAAATATTAAATATATTTATATATTAATAGATTATAAAGATTAAAAATCCCTTAACTACTAATTAAGTTGTATTGTTTGAGAGTTATAATGGTATTTATTTAAAACAATCACGTATTTAGAACTCAATCTCAAAATTAATAATCAACCTAAGATAATTTTATACTAACTTATTTTTGTACTTTTTCCTTTTTTAGCTGCATCTTCCATTTTAAAAAAATGTTACAATATATCTCAATTTATTTTACAAATTATAAAGTAATATTTTAAATAAATTTAATTATTAAATTTAAAATAATATTTATTTCAAATTTTTTAGTTATTTTTTATATTTATTTAAAATTTCAAACAATATTTATTTCAAATTCAAATTTTAAAATAAATTTCACACTTAAACAATAAAATATTAACTATATATATATATATATATTAATTTTTCAAGAAAATATTCAATATATTTATATATTAATAAATTATAAAGATTAAAAATCTATTAACTACTAATTAAATTTTTCTCTGAACTTGTATCTTTTTAGGAGTTATAATAGTATTATTTGAAACAATTGTGTATTTAAAAGTAAATCTCAAAATTAATAATTAAGCAGAGACAATTCCCCACTAATATAACAACTATTAATTTTCCTTTTAAATAAAGAATAAATAAAAGACATAAAAAATTAGTATCCCGCAAGATCTTCGAGGGGACTAAAAAAGATTTGAAATTTAATTTTATCTATTTGTTGACTTAATGTATTCATAGGGTCAATGTATTAAAAAAATTTCAATCATTGACTTAATGTATTATTTAAAATTTAAAAATCCAAAAACTTGATCGGATATTCAAACCTATAGAATAAAAAAAATCCAAAAATTAATTCATTCACCACGTATATGAAAAACTATAATTAAAACCTAATTTAAAATTATATATGGTAACAAAACAGTTAACAATAACAAGATTTTTGCATGCTATATTTATTAATTTCAATAATTCTAAAATATTTTATCTAGATTTACAATTCCCCAATAAAAAAATTCCTATAAATAAACCACCAAGAATACAATAGTCGATACAAATTCAATCAACTCAAGATATTCTTTATTCATTTTTGTGCATGCTGGTGATAACAATGATGATACGTTGTTCATCTCTTACTTTTGTTTTACTCTGTGTTTACAACTTCTCTTTCTTAGAGGCTTTGAAAGGTGGCTTTAGTGTTGAAATCATTCATCGCGACTCACCAAAATCTCCATTCTATCATCCCACAGAAACCCAATTCCAACGAGTTTCCAATGCTATACATCGTTCCATCAACCGTGCCAATTATTTCAACCAAAATTTTGTCACAAAAGATGCAGCTGAGGCCACTGTAATACCAAACCGAGGTGAATATCTCATGAGTTACTCAGTTGGAACGCCACCATTCCAACTATTTGGTATTGTTGATACAGGTAGTGATATTATTTGGTTACAATGCCAACCATGTGAAAATTGTTACCATCAAACCACTCCTATATTTGACCCTTCAAAATCCAACACTTACAAAATCATCCCTTGCCCTTCTCCAACATGTCAATCAAGAAGTTTCACTTGTTCTTTGGGGAAAACATGTGAATATACTATTAAATATGGGGATGAATCACATTCACAAGGAGATCTTAGTGTTGAGACCCTTACTTTAGGCTCAACAAATGGCTCTCTTGTCCAATTTTCTAAAATGGTGATAGGGTGTGGACATGACAATGCTGGGACCTTTCAACCAGAAGGCTCTGGTATAGTTGGTCTTGGAGGTGGAGATGTGTCCCTTATAACACAATTGGGTTCTTCAATGGATAAAAAATTTTCTTATTGTTTAACACCATTGTTTTCATCACAATCTAACTCATCTAGCAAACTTAGTTTTGGAGATACTGCTTTGGTTTCTGGAAAGGGCACTGTCTCAACCCCTATATCCCTACAAAGTAATTTGTTTTACAACTTAAACCTGGAGGCATTCAGTGTGGGCAACAAGAAAATTGAATTTGGAAGTTCCTCTTCTAAACAATTTGGTGGAGAAGGAAACATCATTATTGACTCAGGTACAACACTCACTCTTTTGCCAAATGATGTTTACTTCAATTTGGAATCAGCAGTAACAGATGCAATTGATTTAAAACGTGTTAAGGATCCAAGCCAATTTTTGAGCCTATGCTATCAAACTACATTTGATGCCCTTAATGTACCAAAAATCACAGCTCATTTTGAAGGTGCAGATGTCGAGTTGAATGCTATCAACACCTTTGTTCAGGTGTCTGAGGAGGTAGTTTGTTTTGCCTTCCGTTCATCTGATGTTGCTATCTTTGGAAACTTGGCACAACAAAACTTTTTGATTGGCTATGACCTACAAAGAAAAATAATCTCCTTTAAGCCCACAGATTGCACTCACGAGTGATATTGAATGTTGATTGTTTTACGTTGGTTAAATAAAATGAAAAACTATACTTTATCATTGTTTATTATATTATATTCTCAATTAAACAAAATTGAAATTTATATTCATTATAATAAAAAATTAAAAGTGATCCAAAGAGCTATTAGCTCAAGAACTTTAGGAAGCGTCTTTGTACTCTGTACTATATTACACATTTTGGGTACACTATTACAAGAGAAAAGGTTTTTTGCAGTGACAATTCCTAAACAAAATATTAAAAATCGCTGCTCAAAGAATTTTTGCCAACGAAAAAAGTACCATTGCAAGTCGCTACCATTGCAAAAGTTTTGCAACAACATTTGATGTTGCTATCATTATTTATGCTTAAACAACAATAATTGTCATTTTTTTTTGACATACTTGTTGTTGTCTTTAAGTAAAATTTAGTAATCATTAAAGTTGCTATCATCTTGTATATGTTTTAATGACAATTGTCATAGTAAAAACATACTTTTCCATCGACCAAAATAGATACAATAGAATATTTTTATTTTTCTTAACAATTGATGTCATGGTAATAAGATATATTTTTCAACAATTAAAATTATTGTAATAAATTATATTCTTAGAAAATATTTATTATCTTTATATTTTGAATTTTTATAATAACAAAAATTGTGACCATAAATTATAATTTTTAACAACCTACGTCATTAAATTTTTATATAAATATTAAATTTATTTTAGTAATAATTTGTCAACAACTTACATCATTTAATTTTTCTAGAAATATGAAATTCTCTTGCTAAAAAAATTCTAACTATTTATTGTTTTTTTCAAATTAATTAATGAGTAATTATTGTAACTAATTAGAATTAGATAAAGTTATAATTAATGCAACTTGTTTCATTCTAGATGATAACATTGCTAAAGAACAAAAAATATATCAACAAATATAAAGACAACATAGACATAAATAGGAGTAATATCATAAAATATTATATTATGTTATTTAATGTATATACAAAGTTCTAGTTAAAAAATAAAAATCAACATATACAATCTACAAATAAAAATTGAATATTTTCCTCTTTAGCTTTGTTTTGAATACCTCGCTTGTAATGCTGAAGCATCATTGATTGGCGTGCAATTTTAGCACAATAATTTTATCAGTTTATCACAATAACTTTATCTATCATAGAAAAAGTTCAAATGAAAGAATAATTTTAAGTATTACTTTTACAAGCAATTTTTGAATTTGTTTTTTAGTTTTTAAAAAGAGTTTTTAAAAACTGTTTTTGGGAAGAAAAGAATAAAAAAAAACTTGTTTGACAAGTGATATTTGAAAACTGTTTTAAAGATGTAAAAATGGAAAAACTTATTCATGTTTATTAGAATTTCATTAATAAAAAAAAAATAAAAATATTATGATTATATTTTGAGTTTTCAAAACAAAAACAGCAAATTGAAAAGCAAAAGTATTTTAAGCTGTTCCACTTTTTTAGTTTTTAAAAACTAAAAAATCATAATTGTTTTCAAAAAACACTATCCAAATAAGTTTTTTAGTTTTTTAAAAACTAAAATACTGAAAGCAGTTTTATAAGACTGTTCTCAAACAAGTACTTAGTTTTCGTTTTTTTAAGTATTACTTGTAAAAGCAATTTTAAGTATTAATTGTACAAGCAATTACTTGTACAATCATATTCTCATGCAAGACATGTCTCTTACTTTTCGTTTTTTTAATTTAGTGACTTTGAAATTCCTGGTTCATCATGTGTATTTCTTTAACTATCTCTTTTGTGGTTCCTACAATAACTTTGTTCTCCATTAGTATGTGAAAGAAGAAATATGTAATTAATTTCATGTGGAATCAATTTGTAGAAGTAAAAGAACTTATATAATACATACATGAAGAAAATTTAATTTTATCATCACTAATTTAAATGTGATTCAAAATTTATTAAATAACTAAGAATGATGATAAACAAGGTAGCTAGGAAACAGAAAATAAATCAAACTTTATCACCAAGCCAAAGATAAAAATAATTAAGTATAGAGTGTCTTTCATTTTGTCCTTTTTTTTACCTCTCATGTAGAAACTTAGAATAACTTTAAGATGAAAAAACATATTTACAAAGTTATTAGAAAAAAAAGATAAAACCCAAAACTTTCAATGTGGAGTGGCCTTCCTTCAACCCATTACAAAGGAGAAATAAATAAAAATCAAAAGCCTTACTATGTTTCCAAAATGTAAGTCATGTTGCTAACTCCTTCAACCCAACAAGCCTCATGAGTTTCTGGTAACTGGCTCATCACCCAAACATATTTTCACTGTTGGGAATCATATTTTAACTGCACAAAAAATAAAATAAAAAATTGAAATGTAAAAGAAGAAAATAAAATCTTACATTTTTATTTCATTTATGCTACGCAATTGTTAATTCCACTTGGTTTTCTCAAACATTGAATTTGCTTTATCTAAGACGAATGACAACAAATCAATCAATTATGGAAATTGAAATTTAAGATGGTGAAAGTTAGATAAGATGAGATGAGTGGGGGTAGGGATAACTTGTTGTAGTTGGGAGATGAAAGGAGTGGAGCATGACATTATGGGAGAAGAAATATATTAGTGGTTTTTCTTAAAGAAAAAGAGTTAAGTGAGTTTAGTTTAATTGTTTGAGCAGAGTGTGTGTAAGTGTTATAATTTCTCGGACACTGTACTCAACTTCTATCAGGAGGATTAAAAAAAAGAAAGAAATTTAGAAAATTTTGAGCACAAAATAATTGCGGCTCTTATTTTTCATTTTTTCTTCCCAGCATTGATAAACAATTTCACTATTTTTTTAATTTTATATTAAAATTATTATAGTATATATTAAAATCTAATAACAATGGTTTTAGTAAAAAAATTAATAATGGTTATTTAGTTTAATTTTATATTGTAGAGTCATGTATATAATATTTTAAAATATAGTTAAGATTTCTTATATATTTAATGAAAAAGTAGTGTTCTACTGTTTAAGTTTTTTCGATATTTTTTAAATTATTTTTAGTAATCTCTCCTCTAACTACTTTTAGATATTTATCTTTCTATATTACAATCTTCTATTTATTACTTTTAGTTATTTACCTTTTTATAATTTAATCTTTAAATTTTCAAATTGATAGCAAAAAAAAAATTATTGTGTATCTTTTCACACATTCTTTTTTAATTTTAAAATTAAATTAAAATAATTTAAAAGATATTACTTATCTATTTTTTATTTTTCATTTATTTTCAAAATTAGAATTTACTTATTTTATTTTAGCTTAAATATGTGTCTTTGGATTAGAATTTACTGATTTTATTTTAGCTTAAATATGTGTCTTTGGAATATGACTACATTCCGTTGTTGATTTTCAATAAAAGGTTTTAACTGTTTGGTCGTAATAATTTTTAACTTTTTTGTCATCAACGAAAAATTATTAATTAATATTCAACATATATTCTAATATTGGAGTTCAATTAATGAAAAAATCACAACAGATAAAAACATATATATGAAGACATAATAAACATAAATAATACATCCACATCATCGTTTAATGAAAATAAATAACAATAAATAAAACAAAAATTATATTGAAGATAAAAAAGTTTAAAAATTGTTAGCACCGAAAGATTTAAAAAATGATTGAGAATAAAAAATAATATTTAATTATATTTGATAGATACAAACGCCTTTAGTTTTCTAAAATAATGATAACAATCATATCTATTTAATAACGTATTGCTATCATCCTTAAACAAAGATAAATATTTTATCTGTTTCTCAACAAACATGTGTAGTTATCAGTTATAACAACTTTATTTTTTTAATTAAAATCATCTTTTATTCCATAATGCAACTGTTTCTATTTGTTAGTCTGGTATATATAATCTTTTATTTGTTATAACTGTTTTATTTAAAATGTTTATTCCATGTTTTTTTTTAAAAAGGAAAAGTTTTTTTATAGGCAAAATATAATTCTTAATATGTAAAAACCTCATATCTCCAAAGGCAAAGATTTTTTATTTAGCAGCAATTTATAGGCAAATATTTAAATAAAAAATTTTATTTTTCGATACACCCTACTAATTAATCAAACATTTCAAAAATAATTATTAATAAAATTTATCAAAAAAAGGTAGAGAGAAAATGCACAAGAGTTTTATACAAGTTCAAGATAAAAAAGCCTACATCTAGTTAAGTTCATCCATATCAAACAAATCTTTCCATTAATCTTTTGTGTATTACAAATACTATGCATACACACAAAATTAAACTCAATTGTCACTCTTCCTTAAACCCTACAAAGGAAAGAAAGGCTAAACTTAACCAAATCCTATGACCAAAAGCCTAGATGCAAACCCTATGCATCACAAACAATCAAGAATGAAAATACAAGATTTGGATTAGAATAGCCTGATTTTTGCAGTAAATCCACTTTGAAATTTGACAAGAAACCACCTTATCAATATTGAAGAATGTTGAAACCCTTGTGAAGAAATGTTTTGATATTGTTTTAGACTTGTACAGAGAATTGTAAGGCTTTCAAAAGAAATTTTTGCAAAGCCCTCTATAAAGAATGAACAGTTGACTATTTAAAGGAAACTTATTTTTAATGAGTTTAATCAATTAAAAGGATTAGGTAATCGATTATTGTGTTCTAAATAGAAGTTGGAATCAAAACAAGAACTATGTAATTGTTTGCCGAAAAGTGTAATCAATTATTTCGTTCCTTTCTTTAGTTCTTGTTTAGTTTTAGAACTGTTAAAATTGAAAGACCTAATTTTTGACAAAATGTTGTTTTAACGTGTAATCGATTATTGAAAAGTTATAATTTATTATCACAATCATATTATCAAAAATCAGCATTTTGATCAATCTTAAAAACCAACATTTTGATCATATTATTTTGATGTAGAACTGACTTTTAACACTAAAACTAATATTGAACAAGATTAACAAACATTCTAAAATTTGATTAACATTTAGACTCAATCATGAATGCCCAAACTAAACAAACAATACAAAGTCACACATTTAAAAACACGTTTGGCCGGCAAAAATAGTAAAATCAAAACAACACACACCAAGGAGATGATTCATGCTTCCAACAAGCCTTACCCTACACATATAATATTACATTTCAGATAAATAAATCCTCCATTACTGTCTATTTCACCTATTGATTAATTTGAAGATATAATATTGTGGTTGAACTGACCAGTCATAGAAAGAGAAAATGGAAGTATTTGAGAATACCCTAAGTCATAACTAGGATCTTTAAAGGGTTTCCTGTTATATCGAGAACTTACAAAATTTTATACCTTTGAATATTAGATCATTACTTTCAAGCCAAATCGATCACATAATGGCTAGCCAGATAATTGTCATGGGTTTCCTTCTTTAGCTTCTCATTGCCATTAATGAGATGTTGCCACAAATGGAAAAAACAGTCAAGGAAAAAGCTATCAAGTATCCTACCCAATAGTATTAGTGCATCCAAACTTGATATGAGGACTTATAGGAAAACAGTAAATGTGATATTGATTTTGATTCAGCATGACAAAGAAGGCAAATATCAACATCTGTAAATTGAAACCCCCTTTTTACAAGCTCCACCTTCATCAAAATTCGATTATGAGCTACCTTCCATGAAAAAGGAGAGTTATTAATATGGTTGTTACTTTGAATTATCTAATACACCTCTTTTATAGAAAAGTCAACCTTTGAACCATGATTTTTACCCCACATCAATCCATCTCGTTTATCATGATTAATTTCAATTCTTTAAGAACTCTCTCCAACCCACTTACCTATCCAAACTCCCAACTAAGTAACAGTCTTTTCTATGTTAATCTACACTCCCATCTATTATTCTGCCATACTCCATCCTTAGAAATCAAGAATTCCTTTTGGTTTGGAAGGGTATATAGTTTAGGGAAAGTTGATTCGAGACTAACTGATTCCCTCCAACCACATCCCAAAATTTGAATAATGAATAATCTCCAATACAACCTTCACATCCCCCTTAAACCAATCTCCATCCCTTCCTCTAATGTAACCTTCATTAGATCTTGCCACCATTGGACCCTTTTTTCCACCTATTTGAAAGCAGTGTGCTCTTGATATCCCCGTATTTGGCCTTAAGAACTTTGAGCAATAGCTTATTTTCTCCATTAAGAATCCTCCATTTCCATTTTTTAAGCAGCGCTTTATTAAAGTCCTCTCCATAACTTTGATTCCTAAATCTCCATGGTCTTTTACCTTCCACACGTCTTCCCATTTAATCCACACCAGCTTATTAGTAGTTTTCAATCCCCCATAAGAATCTCCTTTGCAAGCTTTGAATTGCATTAACCACCATATTTGGAATCTTGTAAAAATACAAAAAAAAAAAAGAAAATAGAAGAGATAGAGGATTTAATGACATAAATCCTCCCTTCCAAAGATAAGTTTTTTCTTTTCCAAGAAGACATTTTTATCACTCAATTTTTCCAACACGAATCTCCAGACTCTCCCAGTCTCCTAACATTTACCTTATAGGGATCCCCAGATAAGAGAATGACACTTCATTATATTATAATTCAAAAATTCCTACAAATTCTTGTAACTTTTGTTCATTCATCCCTGCATCTCCCATGCTACTCTTTATGGGAATTAACCTTCAAACTAGATGCCAATTCATAGCATCTTAGGACACTCATAGAGCAATTACATTTTGAATCTTAGGCTTAACCATAAATAAAGTATCATCTGCGTACTATTGAATGAAAGCCTGTAGCTTTTGTCTTCCAAAAACAATTCTAGATAAAATATTTTACAAACAACCTTTCTTATTATCCTACCAAGACCTTCAACAACTATTAAATATAGAAAAAAAGGGGTCATAGGGTCACCTTGCCTTAAGACTCTTTGCATATGAAACTCTTGGTTAGCACTCCCATTAACTAGGATTGAAACAGGTGAGGACACCAGACATCCTTTTATCCATCCAATCCATTTTTCACAAAAGTAGCCAAAGTACTGAAGCATATAAAATAGAAAATGCCAACTAACTAAGTCATATGCCTTTTTCAAAATCTACCTTAAACACCAAAATGGATTTCTTAGATTGCTTTGCCTCATGAAGAGATTCATTTACAATAACTACATTACCTAGAAGCTTCCTTAAACACCAAAATAAGTCTCTTCAATTATACTATTCTTCACCATTTGAAGACATTTGGCAAACATGTTCGCAATTATTTTATAGATAACACCTATTAAGATAGGCCTATAATCTCCAAGATCAATAGGCACATCCTTTTTTTGAATTAAGGTTATAAAAGATGCATTCAACCGCTTAGGAAGAGTCTCATTTGCATGGAATTCTACCATTACCTTCATATATATGCCTTTAATGTGGCCCAATAGTGCTTGAAAAATCGCATACTATATCCATCTAGCCCAGATGCTTTCGATCTTTTGCATACCACAAACTTAACTTCTAGCTCAGAGAACTTTTTTACTAAATGAGACTTTTGCTTGACAGAGAGAACTTTAAAATTTATCCCATCCATTCTTACCCCCAAAATCTTCCTGAAAGCGGAATTTTTCCTAAAAAAATGCTTAACTTCCTGTTTGACTCTCACACGTTCTTCAATCCACTCACCATCAATCAGAAGTCCGTTAGGCCATTTGATTTTATCCTCCAATTAACCATTGTTGGAAAATAATGAGAATTGGAATCCCTATCTTGCAGCCACCTAATTTTGGCCTTTTGTGCGCTTTGAAAAATAGTCCATTTTCACAACTTCCCTATCTCTCCTGCCCTCCCTAATATTTCCTCAACCTCCAAGGAACACTCATTTACTTTTTCATCAAAATTAGCAATCCTATTTTTCAATTCTGCAATCTTCTTTACTAATTTCCCCACATTTTCTTTATTCCACCTTTTAATATCTACTTTTAGAGCTTTTTATTTTTCTTTCAAAATAAATGCACCTAGCCTTGAATATCAAAGCTACTACATTTTTCTTTAACAAAGTTCTCAAAACTGTTACATTTAAGCCACCCATTTATAAACTTGAAAGGTTTAACTCCTAATTAACCACTAACAGCTTGAAGACTATAGGATAATGATAAAAAAAATCTCGATCTATACTCAACTGGTAGGAATTTGGAGCGAATTCCAATCAATCCATAGAACTAAGGAACATGTCTAGCATATTGTAGGTCGAGCTTCTATTACTAAACCACGTGTATATTTTGCCACAAATAAGGATTTCTCCCAATTCCATAATTGAAATGAAATTTGAGAATTTTGACATCTCCAACTGAGATAAGCTAAAGACACCATTTAGCCTAATTCTTTCCTCCAAGAGCCTTACTGCATTGAAATCATCAACAACACACTAGTAGCAATCATTAAGACCCTCTCTATATTGTAATACTCCATAGTATCCTCTTCCTAGCCATTATACAATGGGCATATATATATATATATATATATATATATATATATATATATATATATATATATATATATATATATATATATATATATATATATATATATATATATACACACTACAACTTTTTGAAATTGTTCAAATCAAAGCCTCCCTTTCACACCTAGGAATGCTACACCCTGAAAAACTTCTAAAACATCAAGTATATCAGGGTCCCATATGCTTAATAACTCACTCGCCATATTAATAGCTAGAACTTCTCGCCTCTTAATATTTGAGTCCCTCCAAATTGCTGCAAATTTTTTTATCTATATTCAAAACTTTGGTTTCTTGAATACAAATAAAATTGACTTCATGATCTTCATGATTTGACAGTATTCCTCTAACTAATCTCCACTTCTCCCTCCCCCTCAAGCCCCTAATATTATAGTATAAAATACTCATCATATGTTAACAATTACCTTCTTACTCTTGCCCAACCCCTTAAGACCAATCTTTTCTTTATCATGGGCCTCCATCTCAACAAGCTTTTATAACACCTCTGCCTTATTCTCACCACATGAAACACATATACCCTTTCCTAATTGCTAAATAAATTAGCTTCTTGAAAAGAGCATTGAGGGATAATTTCCTTTACCTTTGATGAGGTATTCCCCATTAAATCCACTTTTGCTTGCGCTTTACATACTTCCTTTTGAACTCCTTTCACATTACTCATACTGTCGACATGATTATTACTCAATTCAATTGCTTCAAAGATTGGAATTTCAAATATTTGTCCATGCTCATTATTGAAGGCGCCTAATCTCTAGTCTGAACTTTTTTCTTAACAACCCCATTCCCATTTTTAATTATTCCACATGCAGTCGAAACTGAAACAAGCTCCCTCAATGAGATTGATGTACTTGTATCTTCCAAATTAGCTAGAGGTGTGTGTTCATGTTTGTATTGTCCTTTAGCATGAGTCTGGGATCACTAAAGTGAATGTTCTTCATAAGGCAATCATTTAAATTTTCTTCAGAACTTAAATACAATGACTTCTCCATGAGGAGGTCATTAAGGTAGTCATTCTATAAATTATGAATTACTCCCCTATAGCACATCCCAAAGGTAAGCCAGTCCACGAGTACATGCCAAACTTGATATATTGCAGCCCAACAATGTGCTAATTTGGTCTACAATATGGGCTTCGTATTCTGTACCATCAATGTTTTGGGCCATGAGGTCCAATTGATGAGAGAATGAACTAGATAAATGAAGCATCAACCTAGCAATTCGCAGCCCAAATTGATTTGTAATTTGAAGGGTTTTTGAATTAACATCTACAAAATTTTATTTAAAACCTACTACATTTACCTTTTTTTTTCAAATATCAACTTTACCCCTTCCAATCCTAACTTTAAATACTCTCTCTTCCTATACTATATTTTGTCTTCTACCCTAACCTCAACCTCTTTCTCTTCTTTCTTCTCTCTTTGTTCTTTCATTATTATTATTATTATTATTATTATTATTATTATTATTATTATTATTATTATTATTATTATTATTATTATTATTGTGTATATTATATAAGCATTTGTCTGACCTTTATGTATTTATAATTAATAGTTTTAAATGCATTTATATAAAAATTAAAATTTATTTTAAAATAAATATATAATAAAACATATATTAGTAAAGAAAACATTCAATCACTATAAAATATAAATCATCATAATTAAAATTGAAAGATGATAAGAGAAAATTATGACTTTAACTCATATTTAATGATATTAATTATATTATTATTTTTTGTTATTCTTATTATTGTATATATCATGTAAATAAAAGAAAATTATGTCTTTAACTTAAAATTTAATGATATTAATTATATTGTTATTATATTTGCAATTTTTTTTATTCTATGACGATATACTGTTAAAGAGTAAAAAATAGAAAATACATTCATATATTTTTTATCGGTAAATGAGAAACAAAAACTAATATTTGAGAAATAAAATTCTCAATTTGAACAGGGACTTGCCAATTATATTGACTCAGTGTGGCAGCATTATTCAGTCATTTAATTCGTCAATTGAGGGCCCAAGTGAACCATAAATACGTGAGACCCTCATCATTATTGTGGATTAAGATTTCCTGTAGTTACACGTAGAAACATGCTGTCACTAATTTATAAAAGAATTTAATTGGTATATAAAGAATATAAAAGATTTTTATTCAAAATGATTATAATTGTTTATTTATGTAATTAATTTTAAAATACTTACTAATAAATTCAATAAATTTATAAAAATAAATTATAATTAAATATTAATATATTAAATACTAATTAAACTCTTTATAAAATTTATTATTATGATTCCATTTTCATTAATGTCATGCAAATTACCCATGCCATTAACATCTCTGAATTCTCATTCTGTACATTGAATTGGAAGCAAATCTGATTCGTCAAACTTAAGTTTCCCGTGCATGCAATTTCACTGATTCAGAATTTAAGTTCATATTTTGAGTTGCTTTGGAATTTACGAAATTAACTTATCTCTAATACTGTGTTTCAACGAATTTTGAAATTTTGGATTTCATTGAATTTGCATTTCTTTGATTTTAAAAAGTATTTTTTAAATACTTTGTTCAGATAAATCAATTTTAATTTCTAACTTTTAAGTTTAGATATTTCAATTTAATTTTTCTTGTTTCCAATTAGAAGAAAGAGTAAAATGTAATCAAATCAAATTTGATTGAATCCAACATTAATCGAATTAGTTCACATATTTACTCTGAAAATTAGATGATTTATGAATTAATCTAACATATTTATTTTTTATTATTTTTATTTTATATATTTATTACTTTTTATCATTTATAAACTATTTAATTTATTTTTATTTTTTATTTTGAAAAATCAGTATATGTTGATAGTTTTATGTATAAACTTCTATGTTTAATGTTTTATTTTCTATTTTATAAAAAATAAACTAGATTTTTTTTTAATTTGTGAATCCAATATGAACCAATTTATTTTTAATTAAATTGGATTGCTAATTTTATTCAATCGAATCTCTTTTTATCTTTTATTCGATCTTTGAACATCACTAATAGAAAAAGTAGAAATAAATATAGGCTATGTTGAAGTTCAAGTGTGAGTTGAAGTCCCACATTTGTTAGAAATTGGGAAGTTGAGTAATATATAAGTGAGAAAAACCCATATCCTAATGCTTTAAGGTTTTGGGTTGAAGGTGGTGCCATATTCTTTTATATATAGGCTCGTGTCCTTTGATTGTACACGGTGGATTCCCTTTATCCTTGAATGTGATTGAGAAAAATATTGAATTACATCATAAATAACTTCAACACTCTATAAATGAATTGAGAAAAATATTGAATTACATCATAAATAACTTCAACACTCTATGAATGAATTGAGAAAAATATTGAATTACATCATAAATAACTTCAACACTCTTTAAATGAAAAGAAATTGTTAAACCCCCTTAACAATACTACTTTTCTAAACTTCTTATTTCCTGCAAAGACTACATGTACATCTTTTAGCATCATAACTTAAATTTTAATTAAATTATTCATAATATTTTCTTAACAATACTAATTAAGGATATTAATTACGAGATAAATTATTTTAAAGTTATCATAATAATAATAGTAATTATTATTATTATTATTATTATATAAATCAAAATTTTCTTTTATTTTAAAATAAATTGATGTATCTATTTAATAAAAATTAATTGAAAATCTGATAGGTCACATTTTCATGAATATTTCATTTAAATAAAATTAAAACAAGAAAAATAACTATAAATTGTGTAAATTATATTTTTTAGCATAAAATTTTCCAATTATTTTGTTCGTAAACTTTTTATTGATTAGGGTCTTTTAATTTTTTTGGTGAAATTTTTTATCTTTTTTTGGTCTATATTTTCGTTAAATACTTAGTGTAGATATTTTTATTATCACTTGTACAACTTGGTGACAAACAGTAACATGTAAGGATTAGATATAAATGACTAAAAATTGGAGAAAAAAGTTCAAGAACTTTATACGGTCAACGAAAATTTATACACCAAAATAGAGATTGAAAAAATTTAATGGACAAAAAATATATTTTATAGATAAAAAACAAATAAGTTATTGATAAGCAAAGTTTGACGTTCAAATTTGATACGAAACTAAAATCTAATTATTGGTCTAAATAGTAAATATTAAAACCTCATATGGAATTACATAATCCAAAAACTATTTTTTTACCATGATAAAAATTTAATTATGATTTTATTTTTATTTATAAATTATTTATTTCTTTAAACGTTACGGATTACATAATTAAAAACTTATTTAAAAAATTTAGGAATTTGATTAGTTTTTTAAGAAATATTAATCATATATGGTAAGAAAAATCTAAAAAATATATATAGTAGGAAAACATTGAACAATATAATTAAAAGTCATGTTACTTCAATTCACTAATTCTACTATTTTTCAATCCACTAACGCCAATAAAAAGCCACCGAGAAAGCAATAGTAGTCACATATTCAGTTAGTTCAAGAGATTGTTTATTTACCTTTTGCCCATCTTAATGATTGCTACAATGACAAATTATTCATTTATTGTTCTTCTTTTATTGTGGGTTTACAACTTCTCTTTCTTAGAGGCTCTGAAAGGTGTCTTTAGTGTTGAGATCATCCACTGTGACTCACCAAAATCACCATTCTATCATTCCATAGAAACTCAATTCCAACGAGTTTCCAATGCCATGCATCGATCCATCCATCGTACCAATCATTTCAACCAAAATTTTGTCGCTAAAGATACCGCTGAGGCGATTGTAATACCAAACCATGGTGAATACCTCATGAGTTATTTAGTTGGAACTCCACCATTCAAACTATTTGGTATTGTTGGCACAGGTAGTGACATTATTTGGTTACAATGCCACCCTTGTAAAAAATTTTACCATTAAACCACTCTATATTTAACCCTTCAAAATCCAACACATATAAAACCCTTCCTTGCTCTTCTCCTACGTGTCAATCGAGAAGTTCCATTTGCTCTTCGAATAAAAGATGTGAATATACTATTGAGTATGGGGATGGATCACATTCACAAGGAGACCTTAGTGTTGAGACTCTCACTTTAGGTTCCACTAACGGTTCTCCTGTCCAATTTCCTAAAATTATTATAGGATGTGGACACGACAATACTGGAACCTTTTGAGAGGAAGGCTATGGCATAGTTGGCCTTGGAGGTGGGTCTATATCCCTTATAACTCAATTGGGTTCTTCAATAGATGGAAAATTTTCTTATTGCTTAACACTGTTTTCATCAAGATTTAACTCATCTAGCAAACTCAGTTTTGGAGATGATGCTTTGGTTTTTGGACAGGGCACTGTATCAACCCCTTTAGTCCTACATAATAAAGTATTTTACTACCTAAACTTGGAAGCATTTAGTGTGGGAAACAAGAGACTAGAGTTTGGAAACTCCTCCTTTGAAGAATCTAGTGGAGAAGGAAACATCATTATTGACTCAGGTACTACACTCACTCTTTTGCCAGATGATGTTTACTCCAATTTGGAATCAACGGTAGCAGATGCAATTAATTTAAAGTGTGTTGAGGATCCAAGCCAATTCTTGAGCTTATGCTACAAAACTACATCCAATTCACTAAATGTGCCAGAAATCATAGCACATTTCAAAGGTGCAGATATCAAGTTGAGTGCTGTCAATACTTTTGTTCAGGTGAAGAGGTAGTTTGTTTTGCTTTTTCGCTCAAGTAATGTTGCAATCTTTGGAAACTTGGTACAACAAAACCTTTTGGTTGGCTATGACCTACAAAAGAAAATAGTCTCTTTTAAGCCCACAAATTGTGCCAAAGAGTTATATTAGTTTTTGTTTGTTTTACTTTGGATAAACGAAATGAGAAAATATATTTTATCATTGTTAATTATATAGTTTTCTCTCAATATATATAAAAGAAAATTATTTTTTTATCCGAAAAGTATATTACGTTGCTTTTATTATTTGCAAATAAATTATACCATGTGGCTAGAATTTATCTCTTAAAAACCTAAATTATATGAGTGCGACATTTTATATGAAAATTTGCATTTGACACTAACTAATACATATTTCAACTATCTAAATTGAAAATCTATCTACATTAAACATAAAATAATGGTTTAATTAACTTTTTATTTCTAATATTTTTTGCATTTTGATTTTTGTCCTATTGAAATCTTTTTTATTTTGAATTTATTTTAAATCTTATTTTAAAAATAGACTGTTCTATTAAAAAATTGTTAAACGATAACATATCTAACAAATTATATGACTCTATTTTGAGAACTTGTTTTGGAGGTTGTCGGTAAAAAGAGAAAGAAGATGAAGACAATCATAGCGAAAATGCTTCAAAACTTTTTTCAGTGAATTTTATTTAAGGTGGTTAATCAATACTTATTTATCTCAATTAACATATAGTGGTATGACACTTCATTAGTACATCATTGCTTAACAATTCTTTTTAGTAAACAAGACTATTTTCAAAAAAGAAATCTTTTAAAATGAATAAAACCAAAAAAACATTTTAAAATTAACCAAAATTAACATAAAAAAAAATATTGAGAGAAAAAGTGAATTAAACCTACGATAATTTGTAACTAAAGTCTTTATCTGCTAAATTCATATCACACAAATATAAATTCGACACCAAATGAAAATGGTTATTTTTTTGAAAAAGAAGTAATACATTGTTAATTGTGAGATTCTTGCATACTAATTAATTAAAATGGTTCTTGAGTCTAAGTACACTCTAGTGAGATTATATCTAGACTGAGAGCATCAAGTTTTAGGAGTGAGTATTCATTCTTTTTGAGAGTGTAAGGGGTGTATTTATAAGTATTGCGGGGAGTGGGTATCTAGGGGTCCGAGGATTCCCTTATCTTGATATGATTAGGTGGTTGGGATGCTAGATATATGTCATCAATATAGATAAAAGTGCAAAGATAGCACAAGGAGAAGATTAAGGGATGGTAATACACGAAAAGGGAGGTAGTTATAGAATAGGTCTGCGACCAGCGGGTGTGGGGTGGTCTTATCTCTTGATAATCGGTTAACGTTAGGTGTACCCTAAGAAGAGGGGAAGTTCGGTCAAAGTAAGAGGAACAAGGGGTACATAGCCTCCAAGCCACGAATGCTAGCAAAGTACAAAGTGAATAATGAGTAAGTCGGTCGGAGTAATGGGAACAACGGGTACAAAAACCATGTAAAAAACTAAAAAGCTTTCAAAAGGGAAACATCAAGTTTGAATTCACTGAATCAAATTTAGTATATTGCTTATAGCTAAATTGACATAAAATCTATTGGTTATAGGGAATTTTAATTATACTCATATTAATTACTTTATTTTAAAATTTTAAAATATATTTTGTAAAAATAATAATTGAAAATAAATATTTTTAAATGTGAAAATAGTTTTTTTAAATTATTCATTAGTAATTTTTAAATTAATAATTAGAAGGAAAGATTTAATAATTTGGTCCTTACAAAATTACATATTTTTTTCTTGTTCTTTAAAGATTTATTTTTTTGAATTGGACCCATGAAAGATTTTTTTTTTATTACTTGCTTTTAACAAACAACTTTACTAGTCCAACGACTTATCAAATTACCAGAGTGACTGATAGAATAGTCCAATTTAATTTCTTTTTGAAAAACTTTGTTTTTATTCATAATATAAACTTTGAGTTTAACTGTGAGTGTAAAAGATTTTTTCATTGACATTCACTCATAAGTTTTTATTAATATGACTTTTAAAGTACTAATTAGTAAAGTAAACAAACTTACGATGAATGAAAGATTGTGATTGAATGTCAGCGTAAAAATCTTTACACTGATAATGTATACCAATTAAACTCTAAAACTTATCTAATATCATAAATTGTTTTGAACATATAAGAAATTCAAATCTCAATTTGAACAAAAATTATACATGATTATTTTGCTAAGAATCCTTAAAAATATTGTAATTGAATAGGCTGCAAAAGTTGTTTAGTTTACACATATTTTTTCTAAAATATTATTTATAGTACTTCTTGAAAAGTTGTAATTATTGTTAGACTTTAATTGCTATATTGTTCAATCAAAATTTATGGATGATATAACTTTTAAGGTAATTATTATCAATATTAATGTTTTTAAAATTGGATTGGTGATCAAATTAGTGAAAATCATTGGTTCAACTAGTTCGACTAGTTCATAATGTTTTTGAAATTTTTTGGAATTTCTATATGCATCCCTCGTTTTCCTAACTCAAGCCTTTTTTAATTAAAAAATTAATAAAAATGAAGGTTAACTTAGCAATATAAAGTTGTATTTAGTAAAATTACTTTTTATTTTTATTTTATAGTTACTTCCTTAATACATTTATTTTTTTAAAAAATCTTAGTTGTTATAGTATATGAATAAATAAAAGATACAATTTTATGAAGACCGATTCAACCACTGGTTCAATAATAGTTGAACCAATGAATTGTGAAAAGTACTTTCATCGGTTTGATCCTCGTCTTAGTTTTTAAAATATAGATTTTTATTATTAATGTACTATAACAATTAAAATTATAAAAGAAAAAATTGATAAACATGTAATTATAAAATAAAAAGGTAATTTTCCTAAATACACCCTCATTTGCTAAGTTAACCCTGTTTTTTATTAATTTTTAATTAGAAAGGCATGAAGTTATGAAAAAAAAGAGATGCATTTAGCAAAATCCAAAATTTTAAAGAACATTATGAACCAGCATTCGAACCACTTATACCACCGATTTTACCCGTTCATGATTGATTCTGCAAATTTAACACCTATGCTTTATTTGACTAGTTGTTAGTGTAATAGCCCAATTTTCATAAATGAGGTATTTTAGTTATTTTCAATTAATTGAATTACTTAATAGAAATTTTGTCATTTATTATAATTAATTATTTCAAAGAGGCTAAAGTAAATATATATATATATATATATATATATATTGTTATTAAAGAAAAGAATAAAATAAATATTTTCGTAAGAAATAATAATAAGGAGAGATATATTTATATTATTAGTAGATATTTTGCATATTATTAGTTAAAGGGTTAAGTGAGAAGGTAAAAGAGTTGGATGGGTTAGGCCCATTAGGGTTGTTATGTGAGAAGGAAGGAAGATGCATGACCATTCTTGCCTTATTTTTTACCTCAAAGTTTCTTGAAGCTTGGAAAAGAAAAAGAGAAGTCATAGAGAGAAAAAAAAGAAAGAGAGAAAGCTAGTCCCACACATCCCTGTGTAGCTTTTGTAATCTTATCACTGCGATTTTTTTAATCGTTGGATTAAGCTTGAAATTAGACAGTAGGTTTCAGATGTTTGGCTCTCCATTTTGACCATGTGAATTTGTATTTGGAGCTCTAGTTTGGTAGAAAATAGTAGCACAGAAGAAGCTCTATTTTGGCAAGGGTTCATAGGATCGAAAAAGGAAAATCTCCATATGTTGTTGTTTATTCATTGAGGTAAGGGGTTGGGAAGTTATTTCACATGTGGCATGTGTAGGGAGATTGTATAAATATATTTTTCAATTTAGTTCTCATAATATTTTTTGGTATTTGACTAACAAGTATGTTTATGTTTTTCTAACTTTTCTGTATTTGGTGCTCATAAATATAGTTAATGAATGTCTGGATTGATTTTTTTTTTTATTTTTAGGGATTATGATGAGTGTTTGTATTAATCTATTGGACTATTGGAGTAGTGCCTTTTTATGGTCCCTCGTGATTGATTATAACAATTGAGTTAGTTGGAGATGAGCTTATCATTGATTAATCAGGGTTTGGTATGTTAGTTTATCACTGTATTTGATTTATTAGTTCATAGGATCATGAATTATGGGAAAAATATATTAGGTATAATGATTATTTTGGCATTGAGGTGCTCCCTTTTTATGCCCTAAAGGTTAGAAATAGTAATGTATGCCTGTAGTAATCCATTGGGGGGTTGGAGTAATCCCTTTTCAATTTCTTGTGATTAGTTATGACAATTGGGTTAGTTAGAAATGAGGGTATCATCAGTTTATCATTGTTTTACATCTATTTTATCTTAAGAGTCGAGTGACAATGATTTAATTTCAATTTCATAATTTCGGGTATGCTTTGAAGGATTAAGGAAACCTTAAGAGAGCGAAACAATGGAAAATTGTAGTGCATAATTTACTCTCAGCATTCACGATTTTCGAACAAGAAAACCAATAGGAAAATGATGTAATTTGAGAAAGTAGTCTTCATGAAAGTTTTATCCCTAGATTTTATCTAACTAATGTCTTTGGTTGCACCCAAGAACCAGACATTGAACTCATGTTATAATGAGACTAGTGACTAAAGGTTGAATTGGCAAAATTAAACATATTTTACAATCAACGTTGATGATGTTCGGATGAGAAAACCGATAGGAAAACAATGAAATTTTAGAAAGTGGTCTTCATGAAAGTTGTAGTTCTAAATGTTATCTAATTAATGTTGTTAGTTGTATTCAAAAGATACCTAGAGCTCAAGTTATGATTAGATTCGTGGCTAAAGGTCCAACTGCCAGAATTAAGCAATAAATTCATGTTTCCTCTAAGTTTTAACATAGTAAACGGTTGTTTTAGCCCTTGAGGTCAACATAAGAGTTGTAGGTAAATGTACTAACTTTCAAACTAGATAAGAAACAATTTATAAAATTATTAAATATCTAGATATCGCATTTATACTGCACAAAGATCATAGAGGTTTATTAGAAAACGAGTTAGGAAATCTTCAAAACTTAGAAAATATTATGGTGAAATATGAATGTAATAATTCTATGTGTGATTTATAAATGTGTATGATTTATAAATATGCGTGATGTATTCATGAACATGAGTACAATTTGAGATAGTGTGATTGATAATATGAGTCAAATGTGTTTGATAGGAAGGCATTCCAATTGTTATTGGGAATGGAATTTAGTACCTTTGTGAATTGAGATAGTGTGATTGCTGGTATGAGTCAAGGGTGTTTAATAGGGATAAATTCCAGCTGCGATTGAGAATGAAATTTAGTACCATTGTGAGATATTGTTATTTAGATTGTGACATGAGCATGGATTAACATATTGCATAGTGGTAGTTTAGCAGGTTCTGTAAGGTTTGCCCATTGTGTGACATTTTTTACCAGTGTTTCTTAAGTTATCTGGAACCTACACGTGGTTAGTGTAGAAGAGGCTTATGCCTATTAGAATCTATGTGTGACTGTCGTAGTTGAGAGCTGAGGGCTTTTGCCATTTGCAACCTACACATGGCTGGTGTAGAAGAGGGTTATTCCTATTGGAACCTATGTGTGATTGGCGTAGAAGATGCTACGCTTAGGATGAACCTGCATGAGATAACATGTGCATGATTAGGACACATTTTGCATAAAAATGAATCACATGTGTTTGATGAGTGAACGTTAAATTGCATGAGAGTGTTGTTAACATGTTTCCATATGCTATTATATATCTGTATGTGATTAAGAAGTTATAAGTGATCATGTAATCATATGATATGTGGTATGTAAGTGGTGATGTTATTCCTTGCATGTCTTAATATATGCTAGTCAAAAGGTAGTAGAAGAGGCAGGGGCTGGTATCAAGGAAGAGACCTGAGTTGTTGGCTTGTTCTAATACGCATATGACATTGGGACAATGAGTTATTAGGATGTTTAATTATTTTGAATTAGTAAAGAATCTAATTATTATAAAGATTTAGTTGTTGTTTTGGTAATCACAATTTATAAGAGTTTTATTTGTTGTTTCTTTTGGCAGGAGAAGTATGTTTTTATAACATTAAGTTTTCTTTAAAATTATTAAAGTGAAGTATATGATAGCAGTATTAAATAGTTTTACCTTATTAATGCTGCATGACCTTTTCTTTCTTGTTAATACTACTAAATTTATTATTTTTAAAATAAAATTACTCAAATATTTATTGATATGATTATATTAAATGATTTTGTAAAAATAACTATATTAAATGATAATTTATGGAATGAATTTACTTTTTAAATATATTTTAACGTTGAAATGTTAAAAAGAATTAATTATAAAATTGCGAAAATTATACCATAGTTGATAAAAAATGAGATTTGATAATTTATGTAAAGTTAATTATATTGAATATAAATTTATTGTATAACCTTACGAAATATTTTTCATGTCTTTCTTCACTTAAGAAATATTTGAATAGTTGATATAAATATGAGGATATAAGTATCCAATAGATGAGAATGAGTATTAAATTTTTTACTCAGACCCTATGGAGCTAGGTACATATGTTTTTTCATGAAAATGAGCACTATTACATCTAATCCATTGTCTTTCTATTCAAAGCATTCAAAATAGCTTTAGACAGCACCACATAACATGAGTGTGTATTCTACATAAATCATTATATAATTACATATTTAAATTTTAAATTACTATAATTAATATTTAAATTATAAATTTTATAATTACATATTTTAATAATCCGATCCTAATATTAAGTAATTAAATATTCAAATTATAAGAATTATATTATAAAGTTGTTACGTAAGAAGAGAGACATCTAAGGAAATTTTATTAATAAAAGATAAAATGGTAAAAAGAAATAAATAGTATCTAAAAATATGAGATTTTTTAAAAAGAAGCTAAGTAATCTTTTAAAAAAACTAATAACTACTTAAAAAATTACTAACTTTTTACCTATCAAACAAAATTATAATTATTTCTACTATGCATGGTCAATAAATTATAGAATTATCGTCTAAATATTTAGCATGTGCACTATGCATGATCAATATAACATTTTAATCCACACATAAAACATTTTTTTAATAAAAAAAAGTAGTAAGTAGTTTTTTAATCAACCTAAAACTTTATTTTTAATGGAATTATCGTTCGGTGGACCCTGTTACTACGCTATTAGATTGATGTCGACGTACATCCTAAATACATGCTAGTATATTTTGTATTAACTGAGGTATTCTGTGTGGACTTTTGTAGAAGGCTTTTTGTAGTTACAATTATCGTTATAAAATATTTAAAGTCACATTAAAAATTACTTTTTTTTTATGAGAAATTTGTTGCTGCAAGTCGGTCTAATAACCACCATTGCAAAAAGTTTTGCAATATATTTGATAAGGCTGTCACTACTTAGGTTTTAGTAACGATAGTTCTTTCTATCATTTGAGATATTTATCACTGGCATAAATAACTTTTAATAATCACTAAAGTTATTGCTGTATTTTATATATCTTAAGGATTATTGTTGTTACAAAATATATTCTTTATCATAATCAAATTACTATAATATGATAATTTTTATTAACAATTAATAGCGTTACATTAATGTATATTTTCTAAAAAGCTAAAATTGTTGCAATAAAGCGTCCTTTCTTAGCAACATTGATGAATTAATTATCCACAATATTTTTTATTTTTTATAACAAAAATTTTCGTAAAAAGGTATAATTTTTAACAATTTACATCATTTAAAATTTTATATAAATATTAAATTTCATTTTAATGATAATAAGATATTATTTTTAAAATGTATATAATGTAAATAATTCAATTATCTTAATTGGTTTAAATTATGTTACATTAAAATTTTTTTAGCTATATCTTTTTTCAGTCGCAAATGATAGCTTTAATAAACTAAATATATCAACAAAATACAAACTCAACATATGTTAATATAATTGAATATCATAAATATCACTTGACATACTTTAACTGGTAAAGTTATTTGTAGTATACAAAGAGACTTGTCATGCATAATTAACAAATAACTAAAAAGTATAATGACAACATTAAATCTTTGTTTCTTTCTCTTTACTTTAAATGTCCTTGTCATAGATAAGTATGAGTATATGGACTCAAGTTTGTGGACCTCCAAGCCCTTGTGGGTTTTGAACCTTTTTTTTTTTAAGAATCATAATTATTGAAGAAATTTGAGCCCGATTTGCGAAATCTGCTACCTCACTTACTTGGCCCGTAGCTCATTTAAAGAGAAAAAATTGTTATTTAAGTTATTAGTTTGTTTTAATATTACAACTTTTTTGTTGTAAATTGTGATATTTTACACTTTTAATGTTGAAAATATTTAATGTCTTAGATTATTATAAATAATATATACTTTTTAGTATGATATATTATATAATTTAGTTATTTTAAAAAAAATATTAGACATTTTTTTAATTAATTTTAAAAAAATATGTGCATATGCAGGACCATGGACCAATCAATTAAGCTCGCAGACCAGATACGGACTTGCGGAAAAAAGTCCATTTATTTTAATAGACCGAATTTATGTAGCCTCTTTAAAATGCAGGTCAGGTTTAAATAGGCCGGATAAATATGCATAACTAACCATAGGCATAGTAGTTGAATTATCAATCGCTGACCTATAATTTTTAACAAACAAAATTTTAGTTTAAGATTTTTTCTTATGGAATTAGTAAATAAAAGGAAAATAAATTAAATTAATTAATCACTAAACAAATGTATTTTTACCTTATTCAAAACTTAATAACTTATACATGTAATTGATTGGTTTAAAAGAAAAGCACCCTACATTAAATTCTCATACCTTTTGTTTAACATATTAAATTCTCATACCTTTTGTTTAACATAAACTAGCAATATTGAAATGCACATTACCTCACTTCTCTAGATTCAATACAAACTCTTGACATTTTCATATCTCAAATATTAATTTACTTTAAGCAAATCAATGCTCCCACATGATACCGAACACAATAAACTAATACAAAAATTCAATGTTGAAATCGAAACTTAAATTTAGATTAAAGCCTATAAGACTCCATCTCTTAACAAAATCCAAATACAACTCCTTAACTCACCTTTGCTGCACCATTACAATAAGCAACTATCATTAATTATTACATTTTTAAAATACTTTAGTAGGCATAATCTTTCTTTAATGATTTAACATCCTTTACTAACTAAGAAAAGTTATTGTTCTTAAACATAAAAGAAAAATTATTTGAAACTTGCTTACGATGTCCTCAACTTTATGATAAGTTAAAAAGATTTGTTCATTTCTTCTCTTATCTTACGTTCTTCTTGAAGTTGAGTCTCTACCTTTTTTAATTTTATTTCCATAGTCTGACATTTTTTACGTTCATATGTTAATGGTTGATGTAAACCTATTACAGATCTTTCCTTGGTTAGTTAAATGTCAGCACCAAGACCACAACAATACCTGGACCGTTATCCAACAATTCATTGAAAAACTTCATTAACAATCTAAGAAGACGAACCGGTCTTTATTAAAAAAAAACAATTGTCTTTATGACTCTCTAGGTTTATGTCTCGCAACTTCTCTAAAGTAACTTCTTCAACCCTCATCGGTTGACCATAAAATTAAAATTATAACTATAATATAAATTAAAGAATAATAAATTCATTATAATTATAATTTATAATTCACATAAATATCATACATGTACTTTGTTGGATACTTCATCTATCCATGCTCTTTATGTATGAGTTATTTGGCATAAATCTTAAAAATTAGGCTTCTTTTAAGTTTTGAGATCTCTCTAAAAAAATATTTCAAAAGACAACTCATTATAATAACAAATAAACTATGCAATTAATAATTTAAAATAAATATATTAGTAACTATAGGCATAGCTTATATTTAATTTCTAAAAAAATTAATAAAATTGCGTTTCCAACACTAACAACACGAAAAGATTTTCTTCCACATGTATGATTAATAACTTACTTTGATTTATTTAATCTATTTATTTTACTAATTTTCTAAAATGACAAGAATAAAATATAATTATAACTTTTATATTTATAGTTAATAGATAACTTAAGTGTATTTAGAATTGAGTATATGTATAATCCTCAAATATTTGTTTTGAATAACGTTATTTCACTGGTGAAGTTATAAGATTTATGATTTAAAGCTATTTCATTTGTTTTATATTGTTTGAAATATTCTAAATTTTACATCAATGATTCTCATAAACTTTTTTTACCTCTTTGGCATGCTCTATATTTAAACCTTCCATATTTAAAGTATCCTACAGACAAGAATTAAAATTGAAAATTAATTTAAAACTATGTTATTAGTAGGAAAAAAAGCAAAATTAAAACTATGAAAAAAAATAAAATTTATGAAAACTTTAGTAACTATTCTTTCTTTAAAATACGAAAATTTATACACCAAACTAGAGATTGAAAAAATTTACTGGACAAACAAAATATTTTATAGGTAAAAAACAAATAAGTTACTGATAAGAAAACTTTCACTTTCAAATTTGATACGAAACTAAAATCTAATTATTGGTCTAAATAGTAAATATTAAAACCTCATATGGAATTACATAATCCAAAAGCTATTTTTTACCATGATAAAAATTTAATTATCATTTTATTTTTATTTATGAATTATTTATTTCTTTAAACGTTATGGATTACATAATTAAAAGCTTCTTTAAAAAATTTAGGAATTTGATTAGTTTTTTAAGAAATATTAATCATATATGGTAGGAAAAATATAAAAAAAAATATAGTAAGAAAACATTGAACAATATAATCAAAAGTCATATTACTTCAATTTAATAATTTTGCTATTTTTCAATCCACAGATGCTTATAAAAAGCCACCCAGGAAGCACTAGTAGTGACATATTCAATTACTTCAAGAGATTGTTTATTTACCTTTTGTCCATCTTAATGATTGCTACAATGAAAAATTATTCATTTCTTGTTCTTCTTTTATTGTGGGGTTACAACTTCTCTTTCTTAGAGGCTCTGAAAGGTGGCTTTAGTGTTGAGATCATCCACCATGACTCACCAAAATCACCATTCTATCATTCCACAGAAACTCAATTCCAATGAGTTTCCAATGTCATGCATCGATCCATCAATTGTGCCAATCATTTCAACCAAAATTTTGTCGCTAAAGAAACTGCTGAGGCGATTGTAATATCAAACCATGGTGAATACCTTATTAGTTATTTAGTTGGAACTCCACCATTCAAACTATTTGGTATTGTTGACACAGGTAGTGACATTATTTGGTTACAATGCCAACCTTGTAAAAATTGTTATCATCAAACCACTCCTATATTTAACCCTTCAGAATCCAACACATACAAAACCCTCCCTTGCTCTTCTCCTACATGTCAATCGAGAAGTTCCATTTGCTCTTCGAATAAAAGATGTGAATATAATATTGAGTATGGGGATGGATCACATTCACAAGGAGACCTTAGTGTTGACACTCTCACTTTAGGCTCCACTAACGATTCTCCTGTCCAATTTCCTAAAATTATTATAGGATGTGGACACGACAATACTGGAACCTTTCGAGAGGAAGGCTCTGGCATAGTTGGCCTTGGAGGCGGGTCTATGTCCCTTATAACTCAATTGGGTTCTTCAATAGATGGAAAATTTTCTTATTGCTTAGCACCATTTTCATCAAGATCTAACTCATCTAGCAAACTAAGTTTTGGAGATGATGCTTTGGTTTGTGGACACGGCACTGTATCAACCCCTTTAGTCCTACAAAATAAAGTATTTTACTACCTAAACTTGGAAGCATTTAGTGTGTGAAACAAGAGAATAGAGTTTGGAAGCTCCTCATTTGAAGAATCTAGTGGAGAAGGAAACATCATTATTGACTCAGGTACTACACTCACTCTTTTGCCAGATGATGTTTACTCCAATTTGGAATCAACAGTAGCAGATGCAATTGATTTAAAGCGTGTTGAGGATCCAAGCCAATTCTTGAGCTTATGCTACGAAACTACATCCAATTCACTAAATGTGCCAGAAATCATAGCACATTTCAAAGGTGCAGATATCAAATTGAGTGCTATCAATACTTTTGTTTAGGTGTCTGAAGAGGTAGTTTGTTTTGCTTTTTGTTCAAGTAATGTTGCCATCTTTGGAAACTTGGCACAACAAAACCTTTTGGTTGGCTATGACCTACAAAAGAAAATAGTCTCCTCTAAGGCCACAAATTGTGCCAAAAAGTAATATTAGTTTTGGTTTGTTTTACTTTGGATAAACGAAATGAGAAAATATATTTTATCATTTTTCATTATATTGTTTTCCCTCAATATAGATAAAATAATTTTTTTAATCTGAAAAGTATATTATGTTCCTTTGATTATTTACAAATAAATTATACCATGTGACTAGAATTTATCTCTTAAAAACCTAAATTGCATGAGTGAAACATTTTTATATGAAAATTTTCATTTGACATTGTATAATACACTAATTAATACATATTTAAACTATCTAAATTGAAAATCTATCTACATTAAATATAAAATAATGGTTTAATTAACTTTTTATTTTTAAAAATAGACTCTTGTATCAAAAAATTGTTAAACGATGACATAACTAACAAATTATATGACTCTATTTTGAAAACTTCTTTAGGAGGTTGTCGGTAAAAAGAGAAAGAAAATGAAGATGATGATGGTGAGAATGCTTCAAAACTTTTTTCAATGAAGTTTATTTAAGATGGTTACTCAATACTTATTTGTCTCAATTAACATAGTGGTATGACACTTCATTAATTACATCATTGTTTAACAATTCCTTTTAGTAAACGAGACTATTTTCTAAAAAGAAAATTTTTAAAATGAATAAAACCAAAAAAACATTTGCCAAAATAAAAATAAAAAAGACATTGAGAGGAAAAGCAAATTAAACCTATGATAATTTGTAACTAAAGACTGAAAGCTACATCCATATCACAATAATATAAATTCAAAACTAAATGAAAAATGGTTATTTTTTAAAAAAAGAAGTAATACATTGTTAGTTGTGGAATTCGTGCTTACTAATTCGAGTCTATGTACACCCTAATGAGAGTATATCTAGATTGAGATCATCAAGTTTTAGGAGTGAGTATTCATTCTCTTTTGAGACTGTAAGGGTGTATTTATAGGTATTGCGAGGAGTGGGTATCTGGGGGGGCCAGGATCCCCCTATCTTGATATGATTAGGTGGTTGGAATGCTATATATATGTCATCTATATAAATAAAGTGCTAACATAGCACAAGGCAAAAATTAGGGGATGATAATACACGAAAAAGGGAGGTAGTTATAGAATAGGTCTGCGATCGGTGGGTGTGGGGCGGTCTTATCTCTTGATAATCAGTCAGCATTAGGTGTACCCTAAGAGGGAAGGGGAGAGTTCGGTCACAGTAAGAAGAACAAGGGGTACACAACTTCCAAGCCACGGGTGCTAGTGAAGTACAAAGTGAATAATGAGTAAGTCGGTCGACGTAATAGGAACAACGGGTACAAAAACCATGTCAAAAACTGAAAAGCTTTCAAAAAGGAAACATCAAGTTTGAATTCACCGAATCAAATTTAGTATATTGCTTGTAGGTAAATTGACATGAAATCTACTGATTATATGGAATTTTAATTATACTTATATCAATTGCTTTATTTTAATTTTTTAAAATATATTTCGTAAAAATAATAATTGAAAATAAATATTTTTAAACATCAATTTTTTTATATTATTCATTAATAATTTTTTAAATTAATAATTAGAAGGAAATAACATAGTCCCTACAAAATTACATGTTTTTTTCTTGTTCTTTAAAGATTTATTTTTTGAATTGGACCTACGAAAGATTTTTTTTTATTACTTGCTTTTAACAAAAAAACTTTAGTAGTCAAACGACTTATCAAATCACTAGGTGACCGACCGAATAGTCCAATTTAATTTCTTTTCCAAAAACTTTGTTTTTATTCATAATATAAACTTATTTAATATCATAAATTTTTTTAACATATAATAAATTCAAAGCTATATTGTTAATATCATAAATTTTTTTAACATATAATAGCCCAATTTGTACAAACATTATACATGATTCTTTTGCTAAGAATCCTTAAGAATATTGTAATTGAATAGGCTGTAAAAGTTGTTTAGTTTACACGTATTTTTTCTAAAATATTATGTACAGTACTTCTTGAAAAGTTGCATTTATTGTTAGACTTTAATAGTTATATTGTTAAATATTTTAATTGTGAACCAATCAAAAGTAATGTATAATATAACTTTTAAGGTAATTACAATTAATATTAATGTTTTTGAAATTGGATTGGTGATCAAATTGGTCAAAATTGATGGTTTAAGTAGTTTGACTAGTTCATAATTTTTTTAAACTTTTTGGAATTTTTATATGTATCCCTCGTTTTCCTAACTTAAACCCTTTTTAATTAAAAAAATTAATAAAAATAGAGGTTAACTTAGTAATATAAAAATGTATTTAGTAAAATTACTTTTTCTCTTTTATAATTATATCATTAATACATTTATTTTTTTATAATCTTAGTTGTTATAGTATATTAATAATAAAAAAATACAATTTTATGAAGACTGATTCAACCATTGGTTCAATAACGGTTGAACCAATAACTGTGAACAAGTACTTTCATTGGTTTGATACCCGGTCTAATTTTTAAAATATAGATTTTTATTATTAATGTACTATAACAATTAAGATTATAAAAAAAATTGATAAAGATGTAATTATAAAACAAAAAGGTAATTTTCCTAAGTTTTTGTTAATTTTTTAATTAAAAAGGCATGATGTTAGGAAAAAAGACAGATGTGTTTAGCAAAATAAAAAATTTAAAAAAAGATTATGAACCAGTAGTTGAACTAGTTGTACCACCAACTTTACTGGTTCATGATATGTTCTCTGATTTTAACACCTATGCTTTATTTGACTGGTATTTAGTGTAACAGACCAATGTTCATAAATGAGGTATTTTAGTTATTTTAAGTTAATTGAATTAGTTAACAGAAGTTTAGTCATTTATTATAATTAATTATTTCAAAGATGCTAAAGTAAATATATATATATATATATATATATATATATATATATATATATATATATATGTATGTATGTATTGTTATTAGAGAAAAGAATAAAATAAATATTTTCGGAAAATAATAAGGAGAGGTATATTTATATTATTAGTAGACATTTGCATATTATAAGTTAAAGGGTTAAGTAAGAAACTAAAGGATTTGGATGGGTTAGGCTCATTAGGGTTGTTATGTCAGAAAGGAAGGAAGACGCATGACCACTCTTGCCTTATTTTTAACCTTAGAGTTTCTTGAAGTTTGGGAAAAGAAAAAGAGTAGTCACAGAGAGAAAAAAGAAGAGAGAAAGTTATTCCCACACAAACCCTGTGCAACTTTTGTAATCTCATCACTGCGATTTTGTTAACTGTTAGATCAGGCTTGAAATTGGATAGTAGGTTTCAGACGTGTGGTTCTCCATTCTAACCGTGTGGATCTGTATTTGGAGCTCTATTTTGGGAGAAAATGGCAGTGTAGAAGAAGCTTTATTTTGGCAAGGGTTCACATGATTGGAAAAGGAAAATCTCCATTTTTTGTTGTTTCTTCATCTAGGTAAAAGGATGAGAAATTATCTCACATGTAGCATGTGTAGGGAGATGGATAGTGAAGTGATCCTTAAGCTTCAATAGTTTTATATAAATATATTGGTTTGTGTGTGATTGGGTAAATATATTGTTCGATTGAGTTATCGTTATATTTTTTGGCATTTGATTAACAAGAATATTTTGGTTTTTCTAACTTTTTTGCATTTGGTGCCCATAAATATAGTTAATGAATGTTTGTTTCATTTTTGTTGATTTTTAGAGATTATGAATTATCGAATAAAATAGACTAGATATAGTGATTATTTTGGCTTTAAGGTTTTCCCTTCTTATACCTTAGAAATTAGTATTCTTAAATGCAACACTAATGGGTGTTTGTATTAATTTATTGGACTATTGGAGTAGTGCCTTATATGGTCCCTTGTGATTGATTATAACAATTGGGTTAGTTGGAGATGAGGTTATCATTAATTAATTATGGTTTGGTATGTTGGTTAATCATTGTATTTGATGTATTGGTTCATAGGATCATGAATTATTGGATAAAATAGACTAGTATAATGACTATTTTTGGCATTGAGGTGTTCCCTTTTTATGCCCTAAAAGTTCGCAATAGTAATGTATGTCTGTAGTAATCCATGGGATGGTTGGAGTAGTGCCTTTTCAGTTTCTTGTGATTAGTTATAACAATTGGGTTAGTTGGAAATGAGGGTATCATTAGTTTATCATTGTTTCACATCTATTTTATCTTAAGAGTTGAGTGAAAATGATTTAATTTCAATTTCATTATTTAGGGTGTGCTTTGAAGGATTAAGGAAATCTTAGAAAAGAGAAACTATGGAAATTCATAGTGAATAATTTACTGTTAACATTCATAATTTTCAGATAAGAAAACAAATAGGAAAACAATGTATTTTGAGAAAGTAGTCTTCATGAAAGTTTTAGCCCTATATTTTATCTAACTAATTCCATTGGTTGCACCCAAGAACCATACATAGAACTCATGTTATGACAAGATTAGTGACTAAAGGTCGAACCGCCAGAATTAAGCATATTTTAAAATTAGCATTCATGATCTTTGAATATGAAAATCGATAGAAAAATGAGGCAATTTGAGAAAGTAATCTTCATGAAAGTTTTGGCACTAGACGTTATCTAACTAATTCCATTAGTTTCACCCCAAAAAGATACCTAGAACTCAAGTTATGATCCAATTAGTGACTAAAGGTTCAACCACCAGAAATTAAGCATATTTTACAATCGACGTTTATGATGTTCGAATGAGAAAACTGATAGGAAAACAATGAAATTTTAGAAAGTGGTCTTCATGAAAGTTTTAACCCTAGATGTTATCTAACTAATGTTGTTAGTTGCATTCAAAAATATACCTAGAGCTCAAGTTATGATTAGATTAGTGACTAAAGGTCGAACTGCCAAAATTAAGCAATAGATTCATGTTTCCTCCAAGTTTTAACATAGTAAACGTTTTTAGCCCTTGAGGTCAACATAAGAGCTGTAGATAAACATCCTAGCTTTCAAACTAGATAATAAATAATTTATATAATTGATAAATCTCTAGATATTGCATTTATACTCCACAAAGGTCATAGAGGCTTATTAGAAAATGAGTTAGGAAACCTTCAAAACTTAGAAAATATTATGGTGAGTTATGAATATAATAATTCTATATGTATATGTGAGAAAGTGAATGTATTCAATATTATATAAGTGATAAATTTTGTTATTACTCATAGTAAATTTTAAAAATACTTTTATGGATGGATGTATTGAGAATGTCTTGTAGTGTGGTAAATTTATGTTATATGAATGAGTGTAACAAGAAGTGGTTTTATTTAATTTATAAATACATGTGATGTGTTCAGCATGTGATATAATGTTAAGATGATGTGTGATTTATAAGTCTGTGTGACGAAGTGATGAACATGAGCATAATTTAAGATAGTGTGATTAATGTTATAAGTCAAGTGTGCATCACAGAGAGGCATTTTAATTGCGGTTGGAAAAAGAATTTAGTACCAATTGTGAATTGAGACAATGGAATTTAGTATCTTTTGTAACTATTGTATTCTCTTATCTAAATCGTCTATGTTTTGTTAAAGTGTAAAAGTAACAAAATAAGAAATATCGAACTCTCTTTGCATCTTTCAGTAACTACATCAGCACAAGATTTGGAAGATTATTCCTAATAAATAATATCATGTAATACACCGAAGTTTACTAGAAACCAAAGTTTGTTAAAGGCTATTAATTTTAGTTAGGATAAAAGTTATAATTATTATTTACTAGAAACCAGAGTTTGTTAAAAGGCTATTAATTTCTATATTACTTTATCATTTTTATTTAAATATGTATATTAAAAATTTAAATGTACTAAGTTAATGATATAATAAATTAAAATATTTTAATTATTATAAAGAATACAAGTAGTATTTACAAGAAACAAACTTGTGCTCAAGACCATTAATTTATATATTAATTTATAGTTTCTTTCTATTTAAATATTTAAAATAAAAAATCTAACTATAACTAGTTAATAGTATCATAAATTAAAAATATTTTAGTTAGTATAAAGGATAAAACTATTATCTATAAGAGATAAAATAATGTTCAAGAAAATTAACAGTCATACAATAATGACACGTGACAAATCAATGTTCTAAATTTAACACTCAACTGTTTGAATTTTAACGTGGATGAATCAAATGTAAACAATTTATAAATAAGATATACAAAATGTGCCCAGTTAAAAATGCGAGAACATAATGTGCACAAATACCAAATAAAGAGACACAAAATATAATTTAGCCTAATTATTTTCTGAAACTATATTATTTTTATTTTCCATGTGTCCTGCAGTAATTAGACGTGACAAGTCAATGTTATAAATTTAATGGTCAACTGTTTGAATTTAACGGATGAATAAAATGTAAGCAATTTATTAAAAGGATGGACAAAATGTATGCAATTAAAAATGGAGGAAACAATCTGCGTAAGTGTCAAAATAGAAGGATACGAGATATAATTTAACCTTTTTATTAATGAAAATAAAACTCAAAAATACATTACCTCGATTTTAAAACTTGAAAGTCTTATTGATTTCTACTTTATATATATTTCTAAAAATATTATTTTTATATATTAAAATACATCATTATTATTTTTAGGAGACATAAATATTTCCTCATAATTTGTAACTAATATATATTTGATATGAATTAATTCAAATGATTAAAGTATAGCAATTTTAATAATACCAACATTATGTTTTATTTAAAATTGTATGACAAGTAGAAGCTCTTAAAAAAACTTATAACAAATAGTAAATAATGTATTAGTTATGTTATATAAGTTATGAATTAATAAGTACAGTATATATAATCAACATATAAATTACAATTAGAAAATAATATATTAATTATAATAAATGTTCATAATTTTTTTAAAAAAATTAAAGAATATTTAAATTAGAGTAAAAGTTACTTTTATCTTAATATTTATAGAATCTACATTTAATATTTAAATCAGCATATAAATTATTAATATATTATATAAAAATATTTAATTTATTTTATTACCTTAACTAAATTTATTTTTATTAAAATTACATAATTAAATTCTTTTAAATGAATTAAACAAGTTTAAAATATTTATATAAGGTAACGTTATTAAATAGATGAAAGAAATTGTTGAACCACCCACCTCAAAACCCTCCAATCATAGAGAATACAAAAGTATTAACAATAAAAAAATGTTGACTCATCTTCTTCTCCTCTCAACTGGTGCTGTATCTGTCATGATCGTGTGGAATAATTTCAGGTACACCTCAGCCCCAAGGCTTTTCTCATTCTATATATATTATTCTCTAATGACTAATGTTAACTCGTAGAATTAATATATTCTTATAAAGGAGTGAGAAGTCTTTCATGACTAAATGCTGAATTGATTAATTACAATTATTGTTGATAAAAAACATTTTTATAAATTGTATAGTAATTTTTAGGAGATACAAGATGGGTTTAGTGATAGTTTGGTGAGATCGATGGTGATAATTTGGTGAGATCGATAGGAAGAGGTCATATATTTGAATCTTTCTATTAACTACTAACCACTAATATTTGTCTTTATAAGAAAACCATTTCTAGTAAATAAAATTCATATATTTTTAATAAAATAAAAGTACAATAACTATATTAAATAGCTTATAACATAATTTGTTTAAGTAATTTTAGAATTACTTAAATTAAAAATAAGGATTTTTTAAATTTGAGATAAATTTTAATTTATTCGTATAAATTTATTCAAGATATTAAGTAAGGATTTGTTAGGAGATAAATTATTATTATTATTATTATTATTATTATTATTATTATTATTATTATTATTCCAGAGGTTTAGTGTACTCACTAATTGTATTAAAGGTCAATGAATTAACAAAATCCAAAAATTTAATAATTGGTCTAGATATAGAATTCCAAAAAAAAAAAAAAAACTTATTAACCACATATAGGATAATTAAAACTTAATTTAAAATCAAATATGGTAAGGAAACATTCAACAATAACTAGAATTAATCATTCTGGGTCTTCGTAATTTCTTAATGAAATTTTGGGTATAAAAAAACAATAACTAGATTTTTCAAGTCATATTCATTCGTTTCGATAATTCTAAAAAAACTCACCTATCACTAAATTTTTATAAAAAGCCACAAGAATGCAGTAGTAGTTATAAATTCAATCAACTCAAAACAATGTCCATGACACATTATTCATCTTTTACTCTTGTTTTATAGTGTGTTTACAACTTCTTTTTCTTATCGGGTTTGAAAAGTGGCTTTAGTGTTGAGAATATCTATCGTGACTCACGAAAATTGTCATTCTATAATCTTCCAGAAATTCAATTTGAACGATTTTCCAATGTCATGCAACATTTCGTCAATTGTGCAAATTATTTCAACCAAAACTTTATCACAAAAGGTATAGCCAAGTCGACAAGGGTCTGGTGAATATCTCATGATTTATTTATTGAGAACACCACCCTTCCAACTATTTGGTATTGCTGACACAGGTAGTGACATTATTTGCTACAATTCTAGCCTTGTAAAGATTGTTACCATCAAAGTACTCCTATCTTTGACCCATCAATACAAAATCATCCCTTACTTTTCTCTTAAATGTCCATTGAGAAGGTTCACTTGTTCTTCACATAAAAAAATGCAAATATACTATTATGTATGGGGATGGATCATATTCAGAAGGAGATATAAGTGTTGATACCCTCAGTTTTGCCTCCACAAATGATCCTCATGTCAAATTTCCTAAAATAATGATAGGGTGCGGACATAAAAATGGTGGGATCTTTCCAGTGAATGGCTCTGGCATAGTTGGCCTTGGAGGTGGAAAATTTTCTTATTGTTTAACACCAATTTTTTCATAACAATCTAAGTTATTATCTAACAAACTCAGTTTTGGAGATGATGCTTTGGTTTTTGGACATGGCATTGTTTCAACCCCTTTAGTTATAAAAAATGAAGTATTTTACACCCTAAACTTGGAAGCATTTAGTGTGGGAAAGAAGAGAATAAAGTGTTGACACTCCTCATCTAAAGAATCTGGTGGAGAAGAAAACATCATTATTGACTCAGGTACAACACTCATTCTTTTGCCTAATGATATTTACTCCAATTTGGAATCCGAAGTAGTAGATGCAATTCATTTAAAGCGTGTTGCAAGTTACATGTTGTCAACACTTTTGTTTGAGTGGCTAAAGAAATAATTTGTTTTGCTTTCTGTTCAAGTAATGTAATTATCTTTAGAAACTTGGTACAACAAAACTTCTTGGTTGGCTATGACCTATAAAAGAAAACAATCTCCTTTAAGCACAGAAATTGTGCCAAGAATTGATATTGGATGTTATTTTTGTTACTTTAATTTGTTTAATAAAATGAGAGAACCTACCTTTCATTGTGCATTATATTATCTCTAAATAAAATAAAAAATTAGATTCTTTATAATCAAATGTTAAAAGTGTTATAATTAAAGGGTCATAATATTAGAGTAATTATTATTGGAAGCGGCCTTGTGCTTAATGTTATGTTATTAGATAAAGTTGTTAGTGACTCAACAATTTTCTGCGGCAATAAATTATAATGCTGAATCCTTTCCCCATTATGAAGTAATGAGACACCTAATTACTTCACAAAATCTCGTGAAATACTAGCAATTTGGTAGCTAATATTTTGAGAAAACATCCTAGTTTTAGAGATAGAAACTTTTGCACCCAATGAGAAAACATCCTAGTTTTTGAGAAAACACGGAATAATTTTAATATTTAGTTAAAATTTACATAATTCTTAGTAATTTACTTAAAATATTAATTAATAATATAAGTAGGGGATAAATATGATGTGCAGTGACACATACCACTATATCTTGACCTATGCATTGTACATAATATAAGTAGGGGATAAATAATATATGTCACCTTAAGTAACTTACATAAATGCAGTTAAGATGGTGATGTTGTGCCTTTTTTTGTAGTGAGCTCCTTGAAAGTTTATCATGTAAATCCGAATCAAATATAAATTCCGAAGGGTTTATTTTATATTAAAAATCTTAAAATACTAATTTCGTTCATGTCATGAGGTAAAATTTATCATTTTCATCATAATATAAAATTATTTATAAGTATTAAAGTAATAAAACACTTTATATTATTAATAAATAAATATTATTTATAATTTTCATAGTAAAAAAATATCATAATTTTCTTAAGGAAACATTTTTTGTAATATCAAATAACAAATACTATAAAAAAAATGTCAATGTAACATAATTATAGAAATATATATTATATAATTTTTTAAGTTTTATGGAATTTACCACCGAGTTTACCACAATTTTAGAATAAAACGAATTTATATAGGTTTTAATACATTTTGCCTTTGTAAATTAGTAAATTTGCACGAGTTTACAGGTGCACAGCGTTATTGTGTTTTAAACAAAAGAAGGTAAAATATATTTGATTTAATTAAAAAGAAGGTACGAGAATTTATTTATTTTTTTTGCTGAATAAAAAGATACTTATATTTGAAATTATTTGTTATTAACTGATTTTTGAAATTTAAGCTGTGGATAAATGTTTCTCAATTAGAGGAATACTACTTAAACTGTACTGCTTGCTTTGCAAACATTAATCCTCGAGCTCTCACGTCTATAGAACCCTTGACTGCGTGCTTACCTGACAAGATGTCTTAAGAAAGTAACATTTATCCTCATTACCTAAAGCATAAGAATTATTGATCATTAAACTTTTTTTAATAATAAAAACTAACTATTTTATAATTATCTATATTCATAACAATATGCTTCAATTTGGTGTCATTTTTTTTACCACTATTCTCTTGATAATATTTTTTAAAGTTGTAAAAATCCACATTATTAAACATGAATAGTTTATATTTCTTTTTTTCTGAATAAAAAACTACCTATATTTATAATTATTTTTCATAAACTAATTATTTAAATTTAAACTGTGGATCGTATTTTCCATTTAGAAGAAAACTATTTATTTTTTATTTTGAAATTGATTATTTAAATATAAAAATTCCCATTATCAAAACGTGGATTTTTTCTGATAAAACAATTGCCCATTTTTCGAATATACTGTAGTGTAATGACAGTGTATACTAATTAAATTCTAATAGTATTACCATATTTTAATAGTTATTTATTTATTAGACATTAATTACTTTATAACTAAACATACTATGTTTTTAACAGAAACTTAATCATAACCTACAAAGAAATGAATTTAACAATGACTAAAATATAAGGAAATAAATTAACTATCTATAATTTACTAATTTATAACAACATGTAAGGGAATACTCCTATTTGCTGTCTATTTCTTTGTACTACTATTCTCTTGATAATATATTTTAAAATTGTAAAAATTCACATTATTAAACATGAATTGTTTGTATTTCTTTTTATGAATAAAAAACTACCTATATTTATAATTATTTGTTATAAGCTAATTATTTAAATTTAAACTGTGGATGGTATTTTCCATTTAGAAGAAAACTAATTATTTATTTATTTTTTTTATTTTGAAATTGATTATCTAATTTAAAAATTCCCATTATTATCAAAACGTGGATTTTTTCTGAAAAACAATTGCCTATTTTTCAAATATTTGTTGTTTTGAAAATTTATTATTTAATAGTTTTTACCAGATTTTCATAATTATTAATTTATTGGACATTAATTACTTTATCAATAAAGTTATATAGTTACTAAATTTTCAACAAAAACTTAATTATATAACCTACAAAGAAATGAATTTAACAATGGCGACAATATAAAGAACTAAATTAATTATCCATAATTTATTAATTTATAACAATATATAAAGAAAATACTGCTATTTGGTATCTTTTTTTTATCACTATTCTCTTGATAATATTTCTTAAAGTTGTAAAAATCCACATCATTAAACATGAATTGTTTATATTTCTTTTTTTGGATCAAAAACTACCTATATTTATAATTATTTGTTATAAGCTAATTATTTAAATTTAAACCGTGGATGGTATTTTCCATTTAGAAGAAAACTACATATTTATATATGTATATTTTATTTTAAAATTGATTATTTAAATTTAAAAATTCCCATTATCAAAATGTGGATTTTTTCTGAAAAAAAAATTTCATATTTTTCAAATTATTTTTTATTTTGAAAATTTAGTATTTAATATTTTTTACCAGATTTTCATAATTATTAATTTACTGGACATTAATTACTTTATCACTATAATTATTATAAAGTTACTATGTTTTCAACAGAAACTTAATTATAACCTACAAAGAAATGAATTTAAAAATAAATAAAATATAAGGAACTAAATTAATTATATATTATTTATTAATAAACATTTTAGTAGACAATTATACTGTTAACTAACATAGTAATAAACAAAAACAAATATACGATAATGGTACACACACTCACTAACGATCATTGCGCACCCACTCACATATGGTAATAAACAAATCCCCATTATTAAGCGTGAGGTTTTTTATGAATAAAAAAATTACCTATTCTTAAAATGATTTGTTATTTTAAAAATTTATTATTTTAATTGATTTTACCGAATTTTCATAATTATTTATTTATTGGACATTAATTGCTTTAGCACTAAAATTACTAGGAAATTAATATATTTTAACCGAACAGGAACTTAATTATAATTGTTGGAAATGAATTTAACAATGGCTAAAATATGTTGAACGAACTCAATTATCAATAGCATATAGTAATTAATATTTAGAAATAATGTGAAAACAGTTTTTTATAAATCAAATATTAATTGTTAATATATTAGTTTTTATTAATGGAACCACTCGAGTCCGTAATCTTTCCTTCCCTCTATTCCTGAACTTTGTTACTAAACTTACCTTGTAACTAAATAATATGACAACTTTCATCATAAATCTAGCAACATTGATACTAAGAGTGAGTTTGGTTTATCATTTCAGTTGAAAAACTAGCTGAAATAGTTTCAACTTCGTTTGAAAAACAAAATTCTAGGAGTTTTTTTAGGAGCTACTAACTTTTTCACAAATACTACTCCAAATCACTCTTCCAAAAGATATTCTATTATCAGTTACTGGCTGATCTTATTTTTACATCTTTACTCTTTATTAATTAATGTATTCTCCCCACTAATTCTCTCTTTCAATTATATAATCTCTCTCCTTCCTTTCTCTCTCCTTCATTAATGGAACTATAGTAATTTATGATTTAAATATATAATTATAAAATATTATAATTTAAATATGTAATTTAAAATTTTTATATTTAATTATAGAAATTATAACTTTTAAATATATAATCATAACCATTTATAATTTAACCATATTATTACATAAATTTATAATTTAAATATGTAATTATAAAAATTTATAATTTAACTATATAGTTATAACAATTTATAATTTAAATATATAATTAATTTATATTATTAAAACATGTTATAATTATTTTAAATGCCCAATTGTTGAACTAATGATTAATTATGTACTTATTTGTCATTTTACAATTTTCAGCTATCTGATCACCTAATTTTACCAAAAATTTCTAACTAGTTTTTCAGCTTAAAGCTGAAAAATTGGTTGTAAGTGTTTGATAAGACTAGCTTATCAACTAGCTAAAAGTTGTAATGTGATAAATAAGGGCATCATTAATCATTAGATTAACAATGATGTATTAAAACAATTATAACATATTTTAATAATATAAATTAATTATATATTTAAATCATAAATGATTATAATTTATGTATTTAAATTATAAATTTCTATAATAATATATTTAAATTATAATTACATATTTAAATAATAAATTACCATAATTAATATTTAAATTAAAATTTATATAATTAAATATATAAATTTAAAATTACATATTTAAATTATAATTTTCTATAATTATATATTTACATTATAGATTACTATAATTACATTGATAAAAGAGATAAAAATGAAAGGTAGAGGTTGTATAATCTGATGAGAGAGAATTAGTGCAAGGATAATGTATTAATTTATAAAAGGTAAACACATGAAAATAAAAGCAACTAGTAGTTGAAAACAGGAGATCTTTTGGAAAAGTTACTTGGAGTACCTTTTTTGAAAAAACTTGTAGCTCCTAAAAAAACTTCTAGATTTTTGCTATATAAACGAAACTGAAACTATTTCAGCTACCCTTTCAGCTAGCTTGTCAGTTTTCAGCTAATTGAAATGATAAACTAAACACACTCTAAATATAATTAGTTTGGATTACATTACATCCAAATTTAGCTCATGTTGATAGACATGCCTAATTTTCTTATCATTATTTTGGAAAAATAAATATAAAAATAATTCCAAAAAATAAATTACAATCCATCTCAGTGATACTTATATTATATTCTTTTAATTTAAAAAAAAAATAAATATTATTTGAAAAAATTATTTTAAACTAAAATTAATATAAACATCAATGTATAATATTTTTTATGTTATATTACATTAATCTATAAAACAATATTTTTTTTAGAGTTTAATTAGTTTACATTATAGTATAAAAGACTTTTATGCTAACGTTTAATAGTATCTCTTCATTGATATTGTAACATCCCAAAACATTCCAAATCTATTTATACTAATTTGGAAACTGGATGCAGCTGACTGCCTATTAGGAGCAATTTGCTAGGCTCGGTTAGAAGAATCCCAGTCTCCTTTTTAGGGGTGGTCCCAAGCATACAAGGCGTATACCGCAAGTGGACCTTTTAACCGGATTTAGAGTAGATCAAGACGATACGGCTACAACTGGTTCTAGTAATCCTGAAGATGCCGGGCAGGGTGAAAACAACCGCTTCTCATGCCGGTGGTCATGGGACCTTACAAGGGGGGAACCCCTTACTAAGGAAGTAGCGTGCCAAGTGAAGAGGTGGCTCCATACCCTAACTAGGCCCCTTACTCGTAATTTGTCCTACTGGATACTTTACAAGAGGAATAATTCAAACAAGTGTAGAAGCAGCATGTGCCTTGTGTGGGATCATTGAGAAGATTGGTGCGCATCTCTTCTTCAGATGTGACATATCGGTACAAGTTTGACAATCTATCTATGATGGTGTGGGATATCTACAACTTTACCAATAGAAGTCAGACCTCACTGCTGCCAATTCTTGGGGTTGATGGACAGGGCAAAAGAGATTTGCAAAGCTTGGTCTATAGTGTGGTTCGTAGAGATTTGAAAATTGTGAAGAGTTAGAAATGTGGCGGTCTTGAGAGCTTAGGGGGGATATATCACAAATCATTTAGGATATTCAACACAACTAATGAGAATGGAGTCGATAGGCTACCCTTACTAGTCATTCTTTGGTGGAATAAGTCATGAACCCAATTTATTGTATTGATTGAACGCTTTTACTTCTCTTATGATTGTGTTGTGTGTGACAAGCACTTCTCTTATGAAATTAATTCTTCATTAATAATGTGCATTGTTAAATACACAATAAATAGTTAACTAATATTCTTCATTAACTAAATTTTTAATTTTTAGAGAATTATAAACTTTTTTTATAGGCAAATGAGAGAAATTATAAAATAATAAAAAAATTAATGATCTTTGGGAGGATGTTATTTTTTTTAAATAATAATTGTAGTTACTATCCTAATTAACAAATTTTAATTTATGATACCAATGGAATTTAAAATATTTAGTGTAAATATTTTAATAAAAAATTATAAAGTAATTACGTTAAATTATAGAAATTAATTATCTTGAGCATGATTTTTCTACATTAAATAATATTTGAAGCATTTATACTAATTGAAATTATTTTAATTTATTTTATTCTAAATTAATTATATTTAAATTATTTTTAGTATAAATATTTCACTAAATTATGTTATAATACTTGTATTTAATTTATAATATTAAAAGGTAATTGAATTTAAATTATTCTTAGTATAAAATTTTAATAAAAATTATAAAGTAATTAGAAATTACATTAAATTATATATTTTAATTATTTAGAATGATTTTATCTCCCGTTAATAATATTTGTAGCCTCTATACTAACTAAAAAAATTAACTAATTATATCTAAATTATTTTTATGAAAATATTTTAAAAAATTAAAAATGAATAATTTAAATAAAAAAATTATTTTTCCTAAATAATGTGTATAGTTTTTATCAAAAATAAAAATATTTAATATTCTAATGTTTTTAACTACCTCTATTGAAATTTTTTATTATAAATATTTAAAAAATAAAATTTAAAGTAATATAAAAATTCATGGTCTGGATTTTATATCTTTAAAAATATTTGTAGCCTCTATAATAATAAAAATTATGTTAAGTTATGATATTATTAACTAATTATGTTTAAAATTTTATTATAAATATTTTAACAAAAAATATAGTATATTAATAAAAAAAGTAATGGTGTTGAGTAAAATTTAATTTCCTATAAATAATATTTATAAGTCTATCACATAATTAAACCATTTAATATATTATACTTTTAGCTAATTATATTTAAATATTTTTATTATAAATATTTAAACGAAAAAATTATAAAGTAATCACATTATATTATATAATTAATTTTCTTGAGTATTATTTTATCTCTCATGAATAATAGTTGTATCCTTTATAATATATAAAATATTTTTAATTTAATGATATTATTAACTAATTATATTTAAATTTTTTATTTTAAATATTTAAATAAAAAGAAACTATAAATTAATATATAAATTAATGGTCTTGAGCACAAGTTTGTTTCTTGTAAAACTACTTGTATTATTTATAATAATTAAAAGATTTTAATTTATTACATCATTAACTTAGTACATTTAATTTTGACTATACGTATTTAAATAAAAATTATAAAGTAATATTTATAACTTTTGCTTTTTACTATAAATTAATAATCTTGAACAAACTTTTGTTTTTGGTAAATAATAATTATAACCTTTATCCTAACTAAAATTATTTAATTATGATATTATTAACTAAATATTATTAATAACTCTCTCTCCTAATATTAACTATTTACAATAAATTATAATCAATCATATGGAGAATTTCATAAAGAAAGCATTGGAAAGACTTCGGTTAACATTTCTCGTAGTAAGCATGACTTAATTTTCCAAAAGTAATATTTATAATCTCTAATACAACTAAAAAATATTGTTATTTCTTGCAAATTTATTATGAAAAACTTTCATTTAAAAAAGAAGAAAATAAGTGTTTCCTATTTTGACACTACTAAGTGGAAATGTAATATACAAAATTAAAAAGGTATTAGTGAAATTTATTCTATAGTTTATTAAAATAATTTATTCAATTTTTATTAACTATATATTTCACATTTATTAATAGTTTGAAAAGTAAAAAACAATTAACTAACAGTCATAAGAGTTATGAGTCTTATTTTACAGCATATATAATCGCAAAAATATTGTGAATTATTTCACATTCATACAATTTATATGAAGTAAAAAAACACATTATAAAGTAATTTTTATTTATTTTTCAATGAATATTAAATCAAATACTATAAAATTAAAATATATACACAATAAATAAATAGTTCTGAAATAATATAAAATAAAAAGATATACACAAACTTATGTTGATTACAAATCTATTAAAAATTATATTTTTATGTGGTAAAAAAAGTGACTTATCATAAATAGATTAGTTTTAAAATAAAAAAGAAGGAAAATTAGTGTTGTTTGACATTTTATTATGACATGTAGTAGAAAAAAACTAAGCCAAAAAAAAAAAGTTCAGAAAAGAATGAGAAAAGATATATTGTTGTAAGATTCAAAATTAGAAAAATATATATTGATTATAATATGAAATTCTAAACAATTGTTGCAAAGCAGGTTCTTTTTCAATAAATATTATGAAAGGTCTAGTCATATCTCTCCGGATTAGAAAGCCATTAATGACATTATGTAGTTATCTTCTTCTTTTAAATTTCACATCTTTTTTTATCATGCTCAAATGGGACTTTTTCAAATTGAAAAAATGATTATGATTATTGTTGTTGTAAATTTTTTTATAAGGATACGTAATGTTTGTAAAAATGATGCCAAAGATAAAATTATTTCAAATCATTGAGCTATCCCATTGTCTCAACATTTTTTTTTGGTCACATGAACTTTCGAATTTAAGTTATTTTACTCTATTACGTGAATGTCATCTATTAGTTATTTTTATGAAGTGAACGACTCTTAAATTTTACGGTTGAAGTGATTACAAAATCTACAATAATAACTTATATCAATTATCAATGTTAGTATGATAATTGAAATAAGAAAATGTTTTTCAAACAACTAACAATATAATTCGTAAAACAATTACCCACGGTGAAAAATATTTATTTTAAAATTTGAAAAGTAAAAGATTTAATTTATTTAATTAATACGTAAATTTTTAATTAAAATTAAGGTGAAATATTTTTTTAAAAATGCAAAAAATAGAGTTTTTAACTAACAAATTGGTCAATTCATATATCTTTCAAATTTTAAAAGGTTATAAGATTTAATTAGTACCTAAATTTTCTTTAAAATAAAGGTAAGATAGAAAAAATAGAAAAAGCTTGGTGTCTTAATCTACCAACAACACATTTTTTTATAATCATAAAAATATTTTGTCTTGCCAACTTGACATTGATTTTTTAGTTTTTATGATAATATTACAAAAGGTCAGTTGTTATAGAATGTAATATGAGCAAAAATATTCAACATACAATTACTTGAATTTAAATTTATAGGAATAGTATGTGTAATGATAGCAAGAAATTCTAATTTAAATTTAATTTTGTTCAATTAGGCTATTTTTTAAATTTTTCTTCAATGTTTCGTATTTTTTATTTTGAATGAATCAATTCTAATGCTTCATGGATCATTTGTTAATATGTCATTTTTAATCAAACTTATGGTATATTAATAACATTGAGAAAGATAACACAAAACATTAAATGTTAATATGTAAAACCAAATTTCATATGTTTCTTTTATTTTTGTGCATATCCATATGTCTCTATATTATCATTTTATTATTATGTGTTGTAGGTTTTGAAAGGGAATCTAGAAGAGGTTGAATAGATTCGAAACTAATTTTCTTATTTTTTGCAATATTAGAGTTTATAAAACAAAATTATCCCTTCAAGAAATCTTTAAAATCTTGTCAAAAGTTTTAAAAGAGTTTCAATTAAAAATTGAATATACACCGCGAATCAACTATATTTCAAGATTAAGAACCAAGACTAATAATACAATTTCAACAACCATGTGTTTAACATTGTTATCATTGTTTTGGTATTTTTCATGGAAGGTGATATTGTTCTATAACTAATCTTATTGTTCTATATCCAAGATTAAGACAATATTTGCAAAACAATCAAGTATGATTTCAGGATTCAATATTTCAAATAAAAAAAATAACAATGTAGTAAAAATCAAAACAATTTTAATCAAACTAAAGTGTAAGGACAGAGAGATTAACACGTTGTTTATACTGGTTCAGTCCTTAATGACCTACATCCAGTTTTCAAACTTAGTCTTTCGTCAATCTGCTTTCCACTAGAATTGCGTACAAGCAAACCACACATACACAATTCAGAGAAAGATTCAACAACATACAAACAAGAGGCATACCCTTGTATCCCACAAGAGATTGCTAAACTAAGATACCCCGCTACTCACAAATGTCTCACTCATGACACCCTGCCATGAGATTCAACAATAATCTCAAGAACACCTAGAGATTACCAAATGCAATACAAAAATCAGATTGAGTATAGAACAACATCACCTTGCGTGAAGAATATCCAAAACAATGACAGCAATGTTCTTTTATTACTTTCACCTTCAATCAATGAATCTTCATACACCTTCGATGCAAATCTGGGTTTTCTAGGTTTTTCAAAGTTTTCTCTCTTGGATTTCAATTTTTCTTTTATGAAAACCTAATAACCTTTTTTTCCTGATTGCAAAAGGGTTTAAAAGTGAGTTAAAAGCTAGGGTAATTGATTACCATTCACAATCATTTAATTACCGGATAGTTTAATCAAAATAACCCATAATAATAATTATTACATAGAGTTTGCAATTAATGATTCAAGTTTTCTCGTAATCGATTACTTAAATAGGATAATCAATTACTACCCGATAAAACACAAATTTATGAGTTTTCTGATAGTTCCAGCTAGGTAATCTATTATCAACTTACATAATTGATTATCCTTGAGGTAAAACAATACTTAACTTAGTAATTTTGACACATTTGTTATTAAATTCTTATTTGTTTCTGTTTGTTATTAAATAAAACATATATGATAGAAATGATTAATTTATCAAATTCTTATTTGTTTTACTTTATTCATTTATCAATTTCTAATTTATTAATAATATTTATTGTTTCTTTCTATTTTACTACACTTACATCTATTTATTATTTCCTTATTTTTATTTTACAATAACTATATAATTTTTATAATTTACTAGAGAAAACACAGCTGTTATCATACTTGTGTGTTTGTATTTTTATTTTAATTTGATATATTTAATTATGTATTTGAAATTAATATAACATTCGTATAATTTTGTATACTATTTTAACTTGGATTGTAGTAGTATACAAAAAAGTTGCACTATATATACAAAAAGAATAATATAAATTGAAAAATACAAAATTCTACATAATTGTAAAATATTTTAAAAAAATATCTTCTAATTATGTATTCTTAACATGTCTTTGGAGTGATAAAATATATAAAGATGTATAAATTAACGTATAGATTTACAGGGTTAAAAAGAAGGTTTGACTTTGGTGTCCTTTTTTAATTAGAGAGTTTTGATACTCCTATGATGTGAACCAATAATTTTATGTCACATGTTTAATGAATCCATGTCATTGGGACATTTTTAATTTCTTTTATTGAGATGACCTATTAATAAAAACTTTAAATTATTATTTTTATTTTAATTAAAAATTAAAAATAAGTTTACAAATTTATTTTTAAACCCCCCAAAGTCAATTTTATTTTTTTTTTCAATTTCTATCCATAATTATAAAAAAATGTTATTTTGGTGCTTAATTAGCAATAAGATTTTCCATCTTCTTCCCTCATACAGGCACATGGTGCTATCTCATTCTTCCCTTGCCTGCATTGTTGCAGCTCAAGTTTAAGACTTGTGATTTCCTTGTTGCTTTGGTGTCCCTTTTCTTGTCGGCTCTTCTACAACCCATTCTATTTTGTTGTGAGCATAAAAGAGTGAGTTCAATTGTGTGTTTTTTAATTATTGATTTTTTATGCATGTTCTCTAAAATTAGTTTTTTGTTCTTATTAGTTTATGATTTTTTCCTCTTGTTTTTGTTAGTACTTAGTGTTTTGTTAGGTTTTTTGAAACTGCCATGAGAGGTGGGTTTGAGAGTAAGGTTTAAGTAAGGAAGACATTGTAGTAAATTGATAACACTTTTAAGAAATGTGCTTATTGATTTTTAAAAGTTCTAATAAAGTATTACTTAGTATGTGATTGATTTATTTGTGTACACTAAGAATGAAACAAATATCTCTTGGATAGATTTATCTGTGATTGATTTTTATAACTTTCTGTTATCATGTCATTGATTTTTCACAATCATATTTTTTCGTATTTTGATACATCTCTTGTTATCAGAGCACCATAGTTCTCTCTTGTCATTATTGAAGTTTAAAAGCACATTTACTTTACTACTATATATTACACATATTCTTGTAAGTCCTAGTTAAACCTCCATACTCACTATCTTTGATTGGCAGAACCTTTGTGCCATGAGTGTTCTGTGAATATGCCTCTCCCTCCTCAACGGTGCTCTCATTTCCAAGTTTTATGATGAAGAGTAGCAAATGTCTTGCCTATTTTAAAGTTTGCTCTTGACTAAGTCTTTGATTTGGGATACTTTTATGAAGCAAATATTATATTTGTTTTTTAAGAAAGAAAAACAAACATAGATAAAATTGTAATATGATTATGAAGAGATTTTTGTGTATCACATTATTTTTTTATATAAAGAGTTGTTACAAAAAAAATTAAAATAATATTTTACATTATTTAATTATGATATATAATAATTTAATTAGCCATTTTATTTAGTTTAAAAAAAACTAAATTGTAGTAATTAAATTTTTTAAATTACTTATTGATTAAAACTATGGTTAAAACTATGAAAGATTTTATGAATAATTATGATTATGAGAGTATATTTTGGTTTATAACATTATGAAAATATTTACTTATTTTTATGAATAATTAAGATCTTAAGCATGTTGTTACTTATTTTTTAACTATTATATTTTTTTTGGTGAAGGTAATTGGCAGCGCTCACCCAAATCAGTTTATATAATCATTTTTCATCATACAATGTTATAACCAATCACAAGAAACCAAAAAGACACTACTTTAACTATAGACACCCATTACAATTGCTAATCTTTAGGGTATATAAGGGAACACCTCAATGTCATGTTAATCATTATACCTAGTCTATTTTATCCCATAATTCATAATCATATAAACCAACACATCAAATATAATGATAAACAAACACCAAACAAGGATTAATCAATGATAATCTCATCTCCAACTAACTCAATTGTTATAACCAATCACAAGAGACTACAAAAGGGCACTACAATTATTATTATTAATGTAGATTTAAAAACACTAGTTTATATGGTATAACAAAAAATACCTCAAAGCCATCAATCAAACAAAATAAATTAATATAAATATCCAATAGCTATTTAGGAACATCAAACGCATTGATTCCAGATTGTCATTTCTTCCCATTTTTGTGTTCAAGGTAGTAATCTCTAGGGTATAAAATGAGAAAATCTCAATGCCCATATAATCATCACATCCAAATAATCCAATAATGTACATGTAATACAATAGTCCAACCAAATAAATTAGTAAGATATCTAATACTTATTCATGACTTATTGAAGCTTAGGATCACTTTAGTACCCATTTTCCCTATGCATGCAACAAGAGAGATAATTTATCACCCCCTTACCTTGAAGAATGATCCTAATTGTGAAGGGTGTAACCTCAACTCCCCAAACACTACTCTTCAAACTCCCTAGGAAGGCTTTCCTCCACAACTTTCTCTCCCACCTCGAGAGTTAGAAACGTGAACTAGAGTGCAACTACTGAGACCCTTAATTTTACCCTAACTCAACCTTTTGTTGGGATTTTAAAATCAATCCCAAACTTAACCTCTTACTATTTACACCAATAATTATTTTATTTATTTTATAAAATCAATCCTCAATTTATTTTAATAAACACAAACAGTAAATTAATTTAAGCCTATTAATATAAATTATATTTTTTTTATTAATATATTATTTTTCTAAAAAAATGGGATGCTACACCTAGTGTCGCTTATATGCTCTAACACTATTCTCATGACTAATGATGATTATATATACCTTACAACTACTATCATGCCTAATGTCGCTTGTATCCTCTAAAATTATTATGATGGCTACTACAACTATGATAATGGGCCAAGACCTATGCGTTGCCTATCCTGTCATGGGTCTGAGCTGGGTCTGGTTGAATAATATGTAAAATGAGTTAACTATATAAAATCAATGGGCTAACTCATTTATGCCTAATGTTGATTGTATGCCCTAACACTATAATCATATCTAGTGTCGATGTTATACCCTAACATTATTATGAGGCCTAGTGTCACCTATATGCTCTAACATGACTATCATGACTAATGACGATTGCATATGTTACAACTACTATCATGCCTAATGTCGTCTGTATCCTCTAAAATTACTATGATAGCTACTACAACTGTTATAATTGACCAGGACCCGTGGGTTGCCTATCCCATCATGGGCTTGGCCCAAGTTGGGTTGAATAATTTAGGAAACGAGCCAACCTTATAGAAAAAATGAGTGACCCACTTATGCCTAATGTCGACTGTATACCCTAACAACATAATCATAGATAGTGTCGATGTTATACCCTAACATTAGTGTGATGCCCAGTGTCACCTAAAACTACTATCATGCCTAATGTTGTCTATATACCCTATAATTATTGTGACAGCTACTATAATTGTTAAAATGGGAAGGACTCATGGGTCTGAGTCGAGTCAGATCAAATAATCTGAAAAATGAGTTGACAATGGGCTGACTCACTTATGCCTAATATCGATTGTATGCCATAACACTATAATGATAGCTAGTATGTAAGTAAATGCCTGTATAATGATAGTATGTTTCTTGTTTATTAGCATGTTAATTACTCTTATAATAAGGAGCATAATTACTCTTACAAAAAGGTGGACAACAAAAGAGGTAGTTCCCTTTATTAATAGATAATAGTTTTTTTTGTGAACAATATAGATAATAGATAATTGAACAACTATGTTTGTTGGATATAAATGGTTTAAAATAATTTTTTTTGTTATAAGGTTATAAAATTGGTATAGTGGTAAAATTAACATTTGAGGTGATGGGAGAAGGGGGAAGGGGGAGGGGCAAAGAGAGGTCATGAGTTCAAATTCACCCACTGTAATAATTTAGAATGACCTAAAGTCATCAAAATTACCAAATCTTAAAGTCAAAAAATCGAAATCTCAAAGTTAAAGAATCCAAATCCAACACATATGAACTTTTCTTTAAAAAAATAAAGAATATTTAAATTAAAAATTACATTTATCTTTTTTTCTTATTATTTATATATAGAATCTACATTTAGTTATTTAAATTAGTATATAGATTATTACATAGAGACTATATAAAAATATTTAATTGATTCAATTATTCTAATTTTATATATACTTCTCCTTGAGAAGTGGTGTCCAAAACCATCCCATTTTTTACCTTTCCATCCTCTATCTTCTTGAGAAAGGACCTTTGATGAAAAAGTTCTAAGGGAGTGCATAAAATCTCTTACCATACTCGAGCTGTAAATTTGCAAGTGAAAAAAGGCCAATATTTTTGTGTCCTTTATGTGCTGAGAGTTTTAATATAAGGTGGTCCAATAATTTTCTTTCACATGTTTAATGATATCTTCTCATAAGAATTATTTGAACTTGTTTAATGTTTTATTTATTTGGAGGCCCTAACAACAAATACTTTAAATTGTTATTTTTATTTTAATTAGAAATTAAAATTAAGTTTATAATTTTACTTTCTAATCCATAAAATTTAATTCCACTCTGTGTTTTCTTTCTCTTTTCATGAAAATCACAAATACGAGAATCGTCCATGACAACTCTTAACTTTCTTCATGACAAACTTATTTCGTGTAATTGCAATCTTCTCGATAACACTTTTCACTTTCTCTATATCACAACATTCTTACTTGAATCACAAATTCACAATTTATTAATTTCATTCTTATCTTTTTTTTTTTATTTTTTGCATTTATTAAATTTTGAGCCATTATTAAAAATTCTTTTTTAAGGAAATTTTAATAAAATTAACTGTTACATTTTTTTGTTAATGATTATATTTTGATTGGAAAATAAAACTCAAAAATACATTATCTCAGTTTTAAAACTTGAAAGCCTTATTGCATTTTTGTTATATATATTCCAAAAATTTTATTTTTATATGTTAAAATACAACCAATATGTATTTAATACGAATTAATTCAAATGATTAAAGTATCACAACTTTAATAATACCAACATTATTTTTTATTTTATTTATATAAAATGTATAATTATTTATTATTTAAAATTGTATGAGAAGTAAAAACCCTTAAAAAATTTATAACAAATAGTAAATAATGTATTAGTTATGCTATATAAGTTATGAGTTAATAAATATAGTGTATGTAATCAACATAAAAATTACGATTAGAAAATAATGTATTAATTATGATAAAATGTGTTATAAGTTTTTAAAAAATTTAAAGAATATTTAAATTAAATTAAAATTTATTTTTATCTTAATATTTATAGAATATATATTTAATATTTAAATAAGCCTAATATACTATATAAAAATATTTAATTTACTTTATTAACTTAACTAAATTTATTTTTATTAAAATTATTTAATTAAGTTTTTCAAATATATGAAAATTAAACAAATTTAAAATATTCTGATAAAGTAACATTATTAAATAAATGAAAAAGGTTATTGAGCCACTCACATCAAAAGTCTCTAAGTATAAAGGATACAAAAGTATTAACCGGACAAAAAAATGTTGACTCATCTTCATTTTCTCCCGACTAGTGCTGCATTTGTCTTCAATGCTTTCCTCATTCTATATATATCATTATCTAATGATTAATGTTAAAATTTCCTCCTCTTAGAAGTAATATATTCTTAGAAAGAAGTAGAAAGTCTTTAAATATGACTAAATTTTGAATTGATTTTCAATGAATTGCATAATAATTTTTAGGAGTTGTAAGGTTGGTCTGGTAATAATTTGATGAGATTGAGAAAGGAGAGGTCGTAAATCTGAATCTCTCTACTAACATACTAACAATTAGCATTTTTTTATAGAAAAAAACTATTTCTAATGAATAAAATTCATATATTTTACTTAATAAAAATACAATAAACATATTAAATAACTTATAACATAATTTGTTTAAGTAATTTTAGAATTATATTAATATTAATTGTTTTTAATTATTAAGTTAAAAAAACAAGGATTTTTTAAAGTTGAGATAAATTTAAATTTATTCATATAAATTTATTCAAGATATTAAGTAAGGATATATTTTAGGAGATAAATTGATATGAATTTACTATGTGATTGTCTTGGAAATAGGTAAAATAAGAAAGAAGGAACTAGACTCTAACTAGGACCTACCGATAAAATCAAAGTTATAAGGAAATAGCGAGCCTGCAGGTAGAACCAACAGTATAAAGTTCTTATCAAATAACAACGACAAAGTTCTCAAAGAGAAAATAACTCGAAGTTAATATTCTAAATGTTGTTGTTGAGGGAAAAACTTACAAGAGACTCCTATTTACAGGTAAAGATAGAAAGCCTTGAGAAAAGAAACATTAAAACTCCACTAAGGCATTAATTTCCCACTAGCATTGATTTCCTACTAATTTGCCACTATTCCATTATTTTCCACTTAGAATTTATTTCTCACTTGCCTACCTAATCACTTAGGAACTCTAAAAACTCAACAATTCTCTAGAAAAAACATGAAAAAACATCTAAAATCACTAAAAAAACAAAATTTACATAATAATTTATAACATGGAACTTAATTGGTTATTCTACCTAAATAAATTACAGCCCACATATGTCACTTGATTATAAAGAATTATGTTCATTTTATTCTCTAAATTATTGTCTTTTAAGTTTGTTGAAAGTGTCTTCATAATGTAGATATGAATCAATCTTGGTTTGAATACCTCCATGAATATATTTTGAAAAACCTTAATAATTGTCTCAAGTCTTACTTTAATTATTGAGTTTTTGTACATTGTAAAAGATATTTAACATAATTAGAGCTTAACAAGATGATATCATAAACTATTATTATTATTATTATTATTATTATTATTATTATTATTATTATTATTATTAATATTGATATTAATATTAATATTAATGCAAAGGTTCAATGTATTCATTGTATTAAAAGTCAATGAATAACAAAATCCAAAAATTTAATAATTGGTCTAAATACAGAATTCCAAAATAAAAAAATAACGTATTAAACATATATATGAAATTAAATAATTAAATTTAAAATCAAATATGGTAAGCAAACATTCAACAATAACTACAATTAGTCACATTTTGTGTCTTCGTAATTTCTTAATGAATTTTTGTCTTATAAAAAAAAAACAATAACTAGATTTTTGCAAGCCATATATTCATTCAAAAATTTCCTATCACTAAATTCTTATAAAAAGCCACCAATAATGCAATAGTAATTACAAATTCAATCAACTCAAAACAATGTTGATGACATCTTATTCATCTTTTGCTCTTGTTTTACTATGTGTTTATAACTTCTCTTTCTTAGAGGCGTTGAAAAGTGGCTTTAGTGTTGAGATCATTCATCGTGACTCACCAAAATCACCATTCTATAATCCTATAGAAACTCAATTTCAACGACTTTCCAATGCCATACAACGTTCCATCAATCGTGTCAATCATTTCAACCAAAACTTTGTCACAAAAGGTACAGTCGAGTCCACTGTAATACGAAACCAAGGTGAATACCTCATGAGTTATTCAATTGGAACTCCACCATTCCAACTATTTGGTATTGTTGACACAGGTAGTGACATTATTTGGCTACAATGTCAGCCTTGTAAAGATTGTTACCACCAAAGCACTCCTATCTTTGACCCATCAAAATCCAACACATACAAAATCCTCCCTTGCTCTTCTCCTAAATGTCCATTGAGAAGATTCACTTGTTCTTCGCATAAAAAATGTGAATATACTATTATGTATGCGGATGAATCATATTCAAAAGGAGATCTTAGTGTTGATACCCTCACTTTTGACTCCACAAATGGCTCTCGTGTCAAAATTCCTAAAATAATGATAGGGTGTGGACATCAAAATAGTGGGATCTTTCCTGTAAATGGCTCTGGCATAGTTGGCCTTGGAGGTGGAACTATGTCCCTTATAACTCAATTGGGTTCTTCAATAGATGGAAAATTTTCTTATTGTTTAATGCCAATGCTTTCATCACAATCTAAGTTATTATCTAGCAAACTCAGTTTTGGAGATGCTGCTTTGGTTTCTGGACATCGCACTGTTTCAACCCCTTTAGCTATAAAAGATGGAGTATTTTACAACCTAAACTTGGAAGCATTTAGTGTGGGAGAAAAGAGAATAAAGTTTGGAAACTCCTCATCTAAAGAATGTGGTGGAGAAGGAAACATCATTATTGACTCAGGTACAACACTCACTCTTTTGCCTAATGATGTTTACTCCAATTTGGAATCGACAGTAGCAGAAGCAATTCATCTAAAGCGTGTTGACGATCCAAACCAATTCTTGAGCCTGTGCTACCAAACCACATCTAAAAAACTAAATTTACCAAAAATCACAATACATTTTAAAGGTGCAGATATCAAGTTGCATCCTGTCAACACTTTTGTTCGAGTGGCTAAAGAAATAGTTTGTTTTGCTTTCCGTTCAAGTAATGTAGCTATCTTTGGAAACTTGGCACAACAAAACTTCTTGGTTGGTTATGACCTATCAAAGAAAACAGTCTCCTTTAAGCACAAAAATTGTGCCAAGAATTGATATTGGATGTTTTTTATTTTTTACTTTAATTTATTTAATAAAATGAGAGAACGTACATTATCACTATTCATTATATTATCTCTACATAAATAAAAAATAGTTTCCTTATAATAAAATGTTAAAAGTGTTATAATTAAAGGGTTATAATATTAGCATAATTATTGTTGGAAGCGGCATTGTGCTTAATGTTTTGTTATAGGATAAAGTTGTCAGTGACTCAAATATTTTCTCCGGCAATAAATTATAATGCTGAATCTTTCACCTACCATGAAGTAATGACACACCTAATTACTTCACAAGATATCATGAAATACTAGCAATTTGGTAGCTAATATTTTGAGAAAACATCCTAGTTTTAGAGATAGAAACTTTTGCACCCAATGCTACACGCAAGGCTGTTACGGAAAGTTTTTAATATGTAGTTAAAATTTACTTAGAATATTAATTAATAATATATGTAGGGGATAAATATGATGTTTAGTGAGCATACAACTCTTTATTGACCAATGCATTGTACAAATACAATATGCTTGTTAAACTTGAAAGTTTATGTAAACTTGAAAGTCTATAAATTTAACATGTAAATCTGAAGAGAATTTCTACTTGCACTTCAATAAGTTTTTCATATATCTCCCTAATTTCTTAAAATGGCAAAAAAATCTGAATGAAAACAGTAAAAATTTAATTATCACATACTTTTTTCTTTTCTCTTTCATCTGCATATTTTCCTCGTTTCACAGTCTCTTGTTTCGCATCTCTCTCGTTATGTTATCTTGCATGACTTCGTTTTTCTTCTGACTGAATCAGTGGTTTTCACAAGTCTGGACACCCTATCTGGACTTGTAAAAAATTTGCAAATTTTTTTTACAAGTTCGGATACCCTTGTCTGGACTTATAAAAAATTTTGCAATTTTGTTTTCACAAGTTTGGATACTCTTGTTCGGATATGTAAAAAAGTTTGCAATTTTTTTTACAAGTCTAGACACCTCTATCCGGATTGAGTCCGGACACTCCTATTTGGACTGAGTCCGAAAACCCCTGTCTGAACTTGTAAAAAATTTTGCAATTTTTTTTTTCAAATCCGGACACTCCTATCCGAACTTGTAAAAAAATTTGCAATATTTTTTACAAGTTCAGACACCCTAGTCAGAATTGAGTCTGAAAACACCTGTCCAGACTTGTAAACAAATTTGAAAATTTTTTACTAGGATTAAAGTTATTTTTTTATCTAGGATATTTGAGACTTTTACTACCTTTATAGATGTGTAGGAAGAAATTATGGAGATGCAAGGAGAAATTCTCAAATCTGAATCATAATTTCGGAAGAGTTTATTCTATATTAAAAATATTAAAATACTAGCTTTGTTCATGTCACAAGGTAAAATTTATCATTTTGATCGTAACATAAAATTATCTATAAGTATTGAAATAATAAAAAACTTCATATTATTCATAAATAAATATTATTTATAATCATCACAGTTACAAAGTATCATCATTTTCTTAAGAAAACACTATTTATAAGATCAAATAATAAATACTACCACAAAATAAAAAAAATGTTAACGTAACATAAGTATAGTAACACAATTTCCAAATCACTAATAATTTTTTAAGTTTTATGAAATTTACCACCAAGTTAGTTTACTCCAATTTTAGAATAAAACGAATTTATATAAGTTTTAATACATTTTGCCATTCTAAATATCAGTAAATTCGCACAAATTTACAAGTGAACAATGTTATTGTGTTTTAAACTAGGAAGGTAAAATATACTTGATTTAATTTAAAAAAAGGTACGAGAGAATTTTTTTTGCTGAAAAAAAAATTACCTATTTTAAAATTATTTGTTATTAAATGATACTTAAAATTTAAGCTCTGGAGTGATGCTTCTAAATTAGAGAAAACTACTTAAATTGTGAAATTGATTATTAAACGTGGATTGTTTTTTTTAATAACAAAAACAACTACTTTTATAATTATTTATATCTATAATTATTAAACATGAATTGTTTATATTTATTTTTTGGTGAATAAAAAAACTAACTATATTTATAATTATTTTTTATAAAAGAATTATTTAAATTTAAACTGTGATGGTATTTTCAATTTAGAAGAAAACTACTTATTTTTATGTTTATTTTTTATTTTTAAATTGATTATGTAAATATAAAAATTCCCATTATCAAAACGTGGATTTTTCTGATAAAACAATTGCCTATTTTTTGAATTATTTGTTATTTTGAAAATTGATTATTTAAAATTATTTACCATATTTTCATAATTGTTTATTTATTGGACATTAATAACTTTATCACTAAAATTATTACAAACTTACTATGTTTTTAACAGAAAATTAATTATAACCTAGAAAGAAATGAATTTAACAATCACTAAAATATAAGGAACTAAATTAATTATCTAAAATTTATTAATCTATAATAATATATAAAAGTAATACTCTTATTTAGTGTCAATTTTGTTGGACCACTCTTGATAATATTTTTTAAAGTTGTAAAAATCCACATTATTAAACATGAATTTTTTATATTTATAATTATTTGTTATAAGCTAATTAATTAAATTTAACCTGTGGATGGTATTTTCCATTTAGAAGAAAACTACTTAGTTTTATATTTATTTTTTATTTTGAAATTGATTATTTAAATTTAAAAATTTCCAATATCAAAACATGGATTTTTCTGAAAAAACAATTGCATATTTTTCAAATTATTTTTTATTTTCAAAATTGATTATTTAATAGGTTTTACCAGATTTTCATAATTATTAATTTATTGGACATTAATTACTTTATCACTAAAATTATTATAAAGTTATTATGTTTTCAACAGAACCTTAATTATAACCTTAAAAAAAATGAATTTAACAATGAATAACATATAAGGAACTAAATTAATTATCTACAAGTTATTAATCTATAAAAATATATAATATTTAATATATGTTTTTTTTTAAAGACTACTCTCCTGATAATGTTTTTTAAAGTTGTAAAAATCCACATTATTAAACATGAATTTTTTATATTTCTTTTTTAGTGAATAAAAGACTACCTAGCTATATTTATAATTACTTGTTATAAGCTAATTATTTAAATTTAAACTGTGGATGGTATTTTTCATTTACAAGAAAACTACTTAGTTTTATATTTATTTTTTATTTTGAAATTGACTTTGAAATTTAAAAATTCCCATTATCAAAACGTGGATTTTTCCTGAAAAAACAATTGCATATTTTTTGAATTATTTGTTATTTTGAAAATTGATTATTTAATAGTTTTTAGTAGATTTTCATAATTATTAATTTATTCGATACTAATGACATTATCACTAAAATTATTATATAGTTACTATGTTTTCAGCACAAACTAAATTATAACCTACAAAGATATGAATTTAAAAATGACTAAAATATAAGGAACTAAATTAATTATTTATAATTTATTAATCTATAACAATATAAATATTTTCCGTACTCTTGATAATATTTTTTAAAGTTGTAAAAGTCCTATTAAACATGAACTATTTTTATTTATTTTTTGTGAATAAAAAACTACCTATATATAATTATTTGTTATAAGCTAATTATTTAAATGTAAACATTGGATGGTATTTTCCATTTAGAAGAAAACTACTTAGTGTTATATTTATTTTTTATTTCGAAATTGATTTTTAAATTTAAAAAATTCCCATTATCAAAACATGGAATTTTTTCTGAAAAAACAATTACATATTTTTCAAATTATTTGTTATTTTGAAAATTGATTGTTTAATGGTTTTAATCAGATTTTCATAATTATTAATTTTTTGGACGTTAATTGCTTTATTACTAAAATTATTATAAAGTTACTATCTTTTCAACAGAAACTTAATTATAACCTTCAAAGAAAATGAATTTAACAATGAATAAAATCTACAAAACTAAATTATTTATCGACAATTTATCATCAATAAAGGGAACTAGTCTTTTTTATCATACTTTGCTAGAAAAATTTACTCCTTAATTATAACAATAACTATTGTATAGGTAGGGTAATCTACGAAAGTGAAATAACCAAAATACTCTCCTTAAAACATAAAGACCATCGAGGATTTTGGATATTGACAATGCCAAAGTCTGGAAGAATTTCAGATTTTGACCTTGGCAAAATCCGAATAATCATGAAGTATTGTAAGTAAAGGGAACAATACATAAAAAAGATATTAGAATTGGACCTTCCCGAAACTTGCAAATCCATAATGGTAAATTAATTACAATAATAAAAAATTAACATTAAAAGATTCACATTATCATTGTGTCTAATAAAGCTGAAGTAGACAAACGATATATTTACTGGGCAAAGGTAATATACAAAAGACAAAAGTAATATCCTTCTCAACACAGATAATATCCGTAAGGTAAAAACCTATATATTCGCTATAAATAGTTGGTGCTTAGATATGTGTCGATGATGGATGATCAATGATTGAAGTATTTTCTCTTTGCTTTTAAAACAATCTGAACACTTTCTTACTTGATTGTCAGAGTCTTTTTTTTGTATGCTCTTCCCCATTTCGGATAGAAAAGTCAAGGGCATCTTCATCAACTTGTTAGAGAAAAGTGTTCCACCTCAGCTTGGTAATAACAACTAACATAATAATATAGAAAAAATATATACAATAATTGCACACACATCAAAGTACTATTTTACTGGGATATTATCATTTTTTAATCAAAATTAATATAAAAAAAAAATAAACGTAGACAGACTTAACAACTATCTATATATAAAGTAAATACCCTTATTTGGTATTCATTAGTTTGGATCACTATGGATTATATTTTTTAAAGTAGTAAAACTCCTCATTATGAATTGTTTGTAATTTTATTTTGATGAATATGAAACTACCTATATTTATAATTATTTGTTATAGACTGATTATTTAATTTAAACTGTGTTTTGGTATTTTTCATTTAGAAAGCTACTTATAGCGTGAGGTTTTTTATCAATAAAAAAATTACCTATCGTTAAAATTATTTGTTATTTTAAAAGTTTTTATTTAATTGATTAAATTTTCATAATTATTTATTTATTGCACATTAATTGCTTTATCACTAAAATATTAGAAAATTACTATACTTTTAACAGAACAGAAACTTAATTATAATTGTCGGGAAATGAATTTAACAATAGCTAAAATATGTTGAACGAACTTAATTAACAATAGAATATACTAATTAATATTTAGAAATAATATAAAAACATTTTTTATAAGTAAAATGCTAATTGTTAATTTATTAGTAATTTCTAGTAGAAGGACTCCACCTACGACTTCTTTTTTTCTCTTTTGCCTGTACGTAAACTTTGTCGATAAAACACCCTTGTAACAAAAGAATATAACAACATTAATACTAAATATGATCAGTTTGGATTAATTACAATCCAATTTCGTGCATGTTGAACATGCTAATTTGCTTATCATTATTTTGGAAAACTAAATATAAAATTAAATTACAATCCAATTTAGTGCATCTCAAACATTAATGATGTGTAATTGAGTGAAAAAAAACATTATTTTTATTCTGTTTTCCATTTAGGGCCATGTAGATTTAAGTTATTAATTTCTAAAATAATTTAATATGTTTACTTGAATATATAATTAATTTTTCACGTATTAAAATAAAAATTTATTTACTTAAAGCAGAAATTTTAAATTATTTAATTTTAATAATTTTATAAATAAAAAAGATTAATTTTAAGAAAAACATAATTTTTATAATTCTTTACAGAAAAAAAGATTAAAACTTTATTCAATTAAAAATATTATAATCTTAATTTATAAATAATTTTATATATATCTATATATATATAGACACACACATATCCATATCTTTATAGGTTTATGAGATTGTTTATAATTTTTATTTAAATTTTTAGTTGATTTTCTATTTAGACATAAAGAGAAAGTAAGACCAATTTTGGTGATAAGTTTTTTTTTGTTCTAAAGAATTGAAGATAGTATAATGCAATTTACAACAATTTATGTACGCGACTAAACCAACTAAGCTAGACCATCTTAACTTGGTGATAAGTTTTGTAAAAAAAAAAAAGAAAAGAGGAATGAATGAATAAGAGTTTCACCAAATTTTATTTTTTAGAACAATGTGAGAGAGTGGAAAAAAGTGAAATAGCACTTGATTTTATTTTTTAGAAAAGAGAAATAAATAAGGAAATTGTATTTTTTTTTTTAAAAAAAATTGAAATTATAAAATTATGTTGCAGTTTCTCCTTTGCAAGGGGTTAAAGAACCGCTAACCAACATCTAATAATTTTAGTTTTTTGTTCTCTTTCGTATTGTTTTTTTATGGATTGAATAATTTTTATAGGTTTCTCCCATTTTATGACTCTTCTTATTTTCAACATCTTGACATGAATGTTCCTATTTTCAATTTTTGTGCTTTTCTCAAATAGAGGGTAAAACTTGCTTTACAATAAATGTTAAAAATTGAAAAGAATAACAGTTTTGTATGGCATAATTTGCTTGTCACTTTTTGTTAGGAAACATGTAAATGTTATTTTGCATATTAATATTATTTAATTAAACTAATATGCAAACTAAATGCAATAATTAGCTTAAAACATAGTAGTAATTTTCATTCTTCAACGTATTCTAGGGCTCTACATGAAAGGTAAAGTAAAAGAACAAAACGCAACGCAATCTATATTATTTTATCTTTGGTTTGGTCACAAACTTTGGTTTATTTTATGTTTCTTGTCTACCTTGTTTATCATCATTCTTAGTTATTTAATAAATTTGAAATTAGTTAAACTAGTAATGGATAAAGTTAAACTCTCTTCATGTATATGTATTGATTTGTTTAGTAGTTGCTAGTTTATCATACTTAAATTTTGCTTGTTATTCTTAAATTTTGCTTGTTATTCTTATATAAGTTCTTTTACTTCTACAAATTAATTCCATATGAAATTAATTACATATTTATTCTTTCACCTATTATTGGAGAGAAAACTTATTGCATGAACCACTCAAGAGATAATTAGCTTCTACCAGTAATACTTATTCTTTCATGTATATGTATCAAATACAGTAAATTATAAAAAGACAAAACCTGAGAGACGAACCTTACACGAGAGGCAAAGAGTTCTAAACTTTGCTTCTACCGATAATATTTTGTGCTTGTTTGACAACAGTTTTATAAAACTATTTTTAGTAAAAAACTTGTTTGGTAGTGTTTTTTAAAAACAGTTTTGGAAAGCAGTTCTAGTTTTTTAATTTTTAAAAACTAAAAAACAACAACAACTGAAAGTATTTTTGTTTTTTAGTTCTCTATTTTTGTTTTGAAAACTCAAAATACAATCAAAATATGTTATTTTTTGCTTTTAATTAGTGAAATTCTAATAAATATGAACAAGTTTTTCCATTTTTACATCTTCAAAACAGTTTTCAAATAACACTTATCAAACAAGTTTTTTTTTTCTTTTCTTTCCGAAAACAGTTTTTGAAAACTATTCTTAAAAAATCTTTTTAAAAACTAAAAAACAAAACCAAATCAATTAGACCCTTGTTCTTTCATTTGAATTTTTAATTTTCCTATGATATATAAAATTATTCTATTAAACAGGTAAAATTATTGCATTAAAATTGCATACCAATCACCGGTGCTTCAACGTCACGAGAAAGATATTTAAAACAAAGTTAAAGATAATAATACTTAATTTTTATTTAACGTCACGAGAAAGATATTTAAAACAAAGTTAAAGATAATAATACTTAATTTTTATTTATACATTGTATATGTTGATTTTTACGTTTAACTAGAACTTTGTATATCCATTAAATAACATGATATAATATTTTATGATATTTAATGTTGTTTGTATATGTTGTCTTTATATTCGTTTATATATTATTTGTTCATCAGCAATGTTATAATCTAGAATTAAAGAAGTATATACTTTATCTAATTTTAATCAGTTATTATAATTAACTTTATATTAATTTGAAAAAAATAATATACGGTCACAATTTTTGTAGTATGAAAATTTAATATTTCTACAAAAATTAAATGAAATAAGTTGTTAAAAATTATAATTTATGTCAAATTTTTGTTATTATAAAAATTTAAAATATAACAATAATAAATATTGCTAAAATATAATTTATTATAATGATTGTAATTTTTGAAAAAATATATATATTAATTATTAAGAAAATGTTGTATTGTAGCAATTTTGGTGATGAGATAGTATGTTTTTACTTTGTTAAGAAATATACAAAATGGTAACAACTTTAGTTGTTACTATCTGTGTCTTAAAACAACAACAAATATATTAAATGATAATGACTATTTAAGATGGTGAAAGTTAGATAACATGAGATGAGATGAGGGAGGAGGGATAACTCGTTGTAGTTGGAAGATAAAAGGAGTGGAACATGACATTATGGAAGAAGAAATGTATTAGTGAGTTTATCTTAAAAGAAGAAGAAAATGAAATTTGGATAATTTTAAGCGCAGAACCGCTTGTTTTTTTCTTCTCAAAATTGATAAGCAGTTTCACTAATTTTTTGAATTTTAAATTAAAATTATTTCAGTATATATAAAAATAAAAATAAGTAAACCTAATAACAATGATTTTAGTAAAAAAATAATAATGGTTATTTAATATTTTTTTTAATGTAAAATCATGTTAAATATCGTTAAGATTTCTTAAATATTTAAAAAAAAGTTATTGTTAATCTTTTTTAAGTTTTCCTTTTTTTTTACTTATCTCACATCTAACTACTTTTTAGTTATTTATCTTTTTATATATTTTTTTGTGAACTAAATGGACAATAGTGTAGGCAAGAAGATTATATTATGGTATTAGGAATCATATAGTTTAAGTCTTATAAGTACACAACAGACAATGAATCTGTGACAGTAGAAAATAGTGACTTCTCTTAATGAGTATATATACAATCATAGTCTCACAAAACCATTAGCTAACATATTTAATTCACATGGGACAAAATTAAATAAACAAGCCTGAGTCTTTGCACTTCTTTTGTAAATTTGCTCAAGTGAGAAAAAGTGCACATGGTCAACATGACAACCATTCTCCAGTTGATGAATCACACTCATAGAGCTTGCTTTAATGACCAAATTCTAAAAACCATGCTCGTATGCGACTATTACAGCTAGCAAAATGGCTAAAATGTCAGCTTTGGCAACATCATAATAAGAAATCATATGAGAGAAACCAAGGAAAAACTTACCCTTGCAATCACGAAACAAGCCTCCAATAGCCACCTTCTGGTGGGGACTGAAGCACAACAACATCACAATTTAGCTTGAGATCACCAGTTTGAGATGGCCTCTAAATAAACGCATTCTGACTCAGGGTAATGTATCCTAGAATCTTTCATGAGAGTGTACATGTTATGGGTATACTTGAGCTCGAGTTTGAGGAACCTTATAACTTTGATGACTTGATCAGGTGACCACTACTTATTATTAAAGGTGACCTCATTTCGCCTCCACTACAGGTGGTCTAGAATGATACCAAAAGTTTGAGCCCAACTATCAGCACCATTGCTCTTAGCACGTTTAGGTTATCACGCAACCAATCCTGCATGAGAAAAGAAGTTAGCACTATTGACAACACCATTTGATTCTAAATATTGAGTCTATAGATGCAATCTATAAGACATGTATCATGGTTTCCCAATTTCTACCGCACAAGGGACACATAGGATTATTAGTCATATGCCGTACTCTACCGTAGATCATTAGTAGGTAAAATAGCACTTGCAACCTTCTAGAGAAGAAGTCAAATCCGCTCAAGACCCTTTCACTTCTACACTAGGTTGAATAATAGATTTGTTAGGAAATTTTCTTGATCTGAGAGAGAATTGACCATCCCTAGTGTTCTTACCAAAAAGTACTTAAGTACAAATCGCTATGAACCTTCCAAAATGTCTTTGATGAACTTTGTTGAATATCCTAGCACTTTCTGGAAAGGGGTAGAACCTGCAAGAGATGACTCCGACGCTCAAGTCAGTAAATGAGCAAGATAAAGAAGGTGAAAAGAGGTTGAAGTGTAATAAACTTTCCTGAATGAATAAATGACACATACCTCCTAACTTGTATTTATAGTAAAAAATGTACTTGTTACCTAGTAGTCATTACTTGCTCATCTTGGTGTATTCCTTTTACCTAGTATGTTTGGCTTTTATCCAATAGATACTTTGTTGACTCTACTCAACTTTATGGGAATAATGCTAATCAGTGATTATGCTAATTTATCCTCTTAGTTAATTTGACTAATTGATTATTTGTAGGAGCTTGGATTTCGGTGAAGCCGAAATCCTTTAAGGCTTATTTCCTCTCTTTGGGAAGGGTTATGCTATATTTCGGATTTTGGTTGTGGTGAAATGTGAAGTCTCTTCATTTGGTGTTTTTATTCTTATATGAAATCTTTCTATTCTTTTGTTTATGTGCTTTTTGGTTTTCGGCTATGCTGAAATCTGAAGTCCCTTGATGGTATTTTAAGTCCTACTCATTTGGTGATTATACACCTAGTATTACCCCAACGAGGGTTTGCATCACTTATATCTCCTCTAGGGGGTTCAATTTTTCATATATCTACAACAACCTTTGTGGCTAGGATCCTAGCCACCTTGCGCTTGTGTCAAGAGCCGTCAATAGCCATGTAAAAGCTAGCATGGTTAGATCCTCTAAAAGCAGTTCTATCAATACACCAATATGCCAAAGGTCCTCCTTACCCAAGCACCTAATTGTCAAGCTAGAAATCAATCTCGTGCCTATTCTTTAGCTGCCAGATCATATTCTTTCTCACATTTGGCCAAGCCTCTTTAATGTCTTTCCAAAAGTTTGTACCTTTCCTTCGCATGTCAATGTTAGGCTTGATGTTCCCACCACACTTGTATTTGGCCAGAACATGTTGGACCCATAGGACATTCTTCCTATGGGTCAGGTGCCATCCAAACTTTGATATGATGGCTAGATTTGCATGCCTCGTTTGAGGTAGCCCCCAGCCTCCAGACTACTTTGAATTTGCACAATTTCTTCCAAATAATCCAATGCATTTTCTTAACAATTTCCAAAATGTTAGTTTGAATAATGTAAGTAGGAAGTGATTGAAAGACTCATGTGGCTAGTGTGATTTGACCAAGAAATGACAAATTGCTTCCAATTGCTAAAACGTTGGTGACCTTTATTAATGGCAAATTGATAAGAATATTTAGAAATACGATCATGATGTAAAGGAACACCCAAATGTTTTCCAAGGTTACATCTCTTCTCAAAACCCAATTCGCTAGAGATTTGTTCTTGATGTTGTATAGCTACATTGACAAAAAAGAAGACCTATACTTTATCTTGGCTAATTTTAGGCCTGAGCTATTGCAAAAAGGATGCAGAATATGGTTGATCACCACTACTTGATCAATGGAGGCTTCTGCAAAGAGCAAAAGGTCATTAGCAAAAAAAGCTAGGTAGGATAGCTTTAGGCCATCCTTAGACAATTGAATGAGTTTCCATAATTTACAACTAACCACTAGTTGAATCAATTGAAAGAGCTCCTCGAGACAAAGAACAAAGAGATATACGTATATGGGATCACCCTATTGGATTCCTCATGTTGGATTGAAAGCGTTCAAGGTCTCTCTATTCAACAACATGCACATGGTAGAAGACGAAATGCATTGCCAAAATACATTGGTAAAACCCTTAAAAAAGCCAATGTCTTTCAATGTGTCTTTTAAAAAATTCTAGTTGAATCTATCATAAGCTTTTTCTATGTCAATCTTAATAATCATCCATCCCTTGTTTTGCTTTTTCTGTCACATAGAATCGATCACTTCCTGCGTAATGATGATATTATCAGAGCTAATCTGTTGAGAATGAAACTGCTCTACTAGGGGTGGATCAACTTCTCCATCACTGTTTTCAATCTCATGGACATAGTCTTTGTAAGCGTCTTATACCAAACATTTCACAAGCTAATAGGTCACATGTGCTTCATAGAGGTAATAATGTATTCACCCCTAGCATGGGCTTGAACTAGAACCAATAAAGGAGGGACAAGGCTTGGATGAAGCATAAAAAAGCTTAATTTAAGCTATGGTCCTTTGTATTGTAATAATTAGTGTAATTTGAGGCGTGTATAAGCACCTTTAAGTCATTAGGATTTTAGGGGTGTAGTTAGTTTTATTTTCAGCCTTGTATTTTGGCCTATAGGTTCTATTTTCTTTAGGAGGTGTAATTAGTCTCTTTGTGGAGTGTGTTAATTAGTTGGGCTTGGCCTAGGAGCTTTTGGACGTGTGGTATTTATTTCTACACCCTTAATTGCTTCTAAAACCATTCTAACTAACACATGAAGCATGTAGGAAACATATGAGGTCCCCTTGCTCCTTTGTTTCATGCCACATGTGCTTTCTCACTCCTACATGACTTATTCTTGTTGCTTCTTATTTTAATTTGAATTTTGGAGGTGTCATGTCATTTGCCTCCAAAATTCAAATTCAAACTAGAGGGAACATAAATCCATATTCTTAGGGCCATGTTTGGATCTTAGTTGAATTAACTTAGTGTTAATTGAGCACATGCTAAATTAACACTAGTTAAGTCAACTAACCCCCTCAATTAGCACTTGGATATTCACATTAGAGTATTAGGCCCATGGTACATGCTTGCTCTATAAATAGAGCTCTACACCTTATGTAATCATTTAACACTCATTTGAATTGAAAGATAAATTTCTTCTCTACATTTGAGAGTACCTTCTTCTCTTAGAAACAGTGTTCTCGTTCTCTCCATTCTTGTGAGAGTTCTTCATTCTATTATCAAGGGTGCCTTCCTTTGTGGCTAGCTTCACTTTTGCCTTATCTTCTTCACCAAGGAGTGGCGCCTACTTCAACCACTATCTTCTAGACTTCCACCTCCATTTCTTCAACCTTAAAGGACCTCTTTGAGCAAGTATCTTGGGAGCATTCTCAAAGAAGTCTCATGCATTTTGAGGAGTACATCATTTGGTATCAGAGTTTAGGCTCTGATAGATGTTCTTAATCTATCCTAGCTCTTAATTTATTTCAGTTTATTGTCTTGTGATCATCTTCTCCTTCTACTCCATGTTATTTTTCTTTTCAGCACCTCCATGTTGTTTTGTTAATATTCCTTGCTTGTTTTGTGTTAATTGGCTTGTTATTGTGATTTTTTTTATTAATTTTAATTCTAAGTCATTTCTCTTCATTTAATTGGTGCAATTGTGTTGTATGCACTTTATTTTGAGTTTAATCAGTTCAAATTGCTTATTCAACAAAAAATAGTAAAACCTAAGGAAATTAACATGACAAATTAAGGACTAAAAAAAACACATTTAAGACATGATATGAGGACTATAAACTAAAAAAATTAACTCTTAAAGTAGAGCAGGAAAAATAGAGAACTAAAATGAACCAAGGATTGCAAGAGATGAGACCAAAACACCTGACAACAATGTTGTGGATTTTGCCCCAATCGTGTGGATTTAGATCAAAGTGTTTCATAGGCTACTCACTCAAGCAAAAATCACAAAACTAAAAGATAAATGGCATAATATATTAAATAACCTAAAAACCATACGAAAATGCAAAAATGAATCCCAAAACACCTAGCCACAATGTTGTGGTTTTCGCCACAGAGGTGTGGTTTTATGGTAAGGTGCTTCTTAGGACCTCACTTAAGCCTGAAATTGACTCAAAACAAAATTTAACAGTGGAAAAGAATTCAAAACAAAGTGCATACAACACAATTGCACCGATTAAGATGAAGAGAAATGACTTAGAATTAAAATGAACCGAACAAAATCACAATAGCAAGCCAATTAACACAAGACAAGTAAGGATATATAATAGACAACACGAAATGGTGAAAACAAAATCAAATTGGAGTAGAAGAAGAAGGTGAACTCAAGACAATAACCGAAAAAAACTAAAACATAAGATAGATTAAGAACCTCTATCAAAGCCTAAGCTCTGATACAAAATGATGCATTCCTCCCAAGCCATGGTTGAACAATTCTTAGAGAAGGAGATACCGCCTAGGATCTACTCTTAGAGGTTCTTGATGAGCCTTGAAATGAAGGTGAAAGACTAGGAGATGGAGGTGAGGTAGGCAACACTTCTACTTTGTAGATTATAAGCCATGAGTGAAGCTAGCTACAAGGGAAGGAACCCTTGATAATAGCATGAAGGAATCTCACAAGAGTGGAGAGAACATGAACACTCTCTAAGAATAAAGAGCTCTCAATTTTAGAGAAAGGTTATTTTTATTGAAATGAGTGTTCAAAGCTACATGAAGAAGGGAATGCTCTATATATAAAGCAAGACATGGATCTATGGGCTTAGGCACTAACATGAACATACAACTCTTCTAATTAGGGAGGATTAGTTGGTTAATTTAGTGATAATTAAGCACATATAAATTTAACACTAAATTAATTCAACTAAGATCCAAACATGACCCTAAAAAAGGGGATCTATGTTCCCTCTTGTTTGAATTTGAATTTTGGAGCGAAATGAGATGGAACATCCAAAATTCAAATTAAAATAAAAAGCAAAAAGAATCAGCCAAGTAGGAGTGAGAAAGAACATGTGGAGTGAAACAGGGGAGCAATGAGGCTCACATCTACATGCTTCATGTATTGGTTAAAAGGGTTTTAGAAGCAATTACGGGTGTGGAAATAAATACCACACGTCCAAAGGCTCCTAGGCCAATCCCAACTAATTAACACACTCCACAAAGATACTAATTACCCCTCCTAAAGAAAATAGAACCTATAGGCCAAAATACAAGGCCAAAAATTAAACTAGCCACAACCCTAAAATCCTAATGAGTTATGAGTGCTTATACAAGTCTAAAAATGGTTAAATGAATACAATTAAATGGAACATGTCCTAAACTAAGCCCCTTGAAACTTCATCCAGTTCATGCTCCTTTCTTATTGGTCCTAGCTCAAGCCCATGCTAGGCGTGCATGCATCACACAATACAAAAGGATACTAAAACTTAGAGACAATTTGCAAAGAAATTAAGTAGATGAAATCGAGCTTTTTAGAAAATACTTTGGGTTATGCTTAATCTAAAAGAACAACAAATCTTAAAAGACTTAGACTAGATTTACACCTATAAGAAGCCCAATTTCAAGAGTGTTTGATGCATTCTTGTTGATGTTTCTCCAAAGATCACCTTCTACCTTGGTTCCTTTGAAGTAGTGAGTGATGGAAGAGGAAGGAATGGTGGTGGTGGCACCACTCAAGGTGAGATAAGATGTGGTAGGAGCTTGCCACAAGGGAAGGAGCCCTTTATAAAAGCCATATAAGCTCTCAATTTAGGAAAGAAAGAAGACACTCAAATTTACTCACAGTGTGTTTGTATTCAAATCAAGTGAACGTACAAAGAGGGGGAGGTGCTTATTTATAAGTAAAAACTTGGGCCTATAGTATTAGGAGGTGGACGCCCACCATTAGGGATAAGAGAGATTAATTAAGTGATAATTGAGCTAGATCTAATTAGCACTTGATTAATTTCTAGGAAGATCCAAACATGCCCCTAATTTTAAGATATTGGTCCCCTCTCAATTTGAATTTGAATTTTGGAGGGAAGCTACATGGTACTCAAAATTCAAATTAAAAACTGAGAGAACATAAAAGACATGTGGATGCCACCTTGGAGGAGAAAGAAGGTGGCATAACAAAGAGGAGGGAACCAAGGGGACCCACATGTCTCTCATACTTCATGTGTGAGTTGGAGGGTTGTGGAACAAACTTAGGGAGTGTGGTTCATAAAAACCACATTCCTAAGCTTCTCCAAAAAAGCCCAAACTACTCAAGACACTCCACAAAAGAGACTAATTACAACTCCTAATTTAAAATAGTCATAAAGGCCAAAATACAAGGCCAAAACAGAAACTAAAAACACCCTCAAGTTCCAAATTAAAAACGTATTACAAGGACTAAAAAGAAGACTATGACCTAATTTCTATCATCTTGATCTCCATAATAAGGTGAGGTCTTCTTCCCTCCTCTCTAGCCATATCTTCCTCAATCCTCCTAGCCATGACCTTTGTGATAGGACCCTTGCTAAGGAGGAATGCATCCTCCCATCCCCCTTGGGAAGGATTTGACCTCAAATCTATAGGGTCCTCTTCATCACCAGTACCTGCAAAAGAAAAGGCCCTTCTCCTTTAGGGCAGTTTGGACTTCCTTTGAGTAGGAAAGCGATCCTTCCTCAAATGAAGCCAAACCCAATCCCCTTCATTAAAGATTAATTTCTTCCTTCCCCTATTAGTAGAAGAAGCATACCCTTTTGAATGATGTTCTATATTAGCTTTTACCCTCATATGCAAATTTTTAACAAATTCAGCTCTTGCCTCTCCATCTTTGTGAAGAGAGTGAGAAAGAAAGAGAGGTAAGATATCTAAAGGTGTGAGAGGGTTGAAACTATACACCACTTCAAAAGAGGAATGGTTGGTGGTTCTTTGGACCACCCTATTGTATGAAAACTCAATATGAGGAAGGTATTCATCACAAGACTTATGGTTGACTCTAAGGAGTGCCCTCAACGTAGTGGATAAGGATCTGTTCACCACCTCAGTTTGTCCATCAGTCTGAGGGTGACAAGTGGTAGAGAACAAGAGTTTAGTTCCCAGCTTAGCCATAAAGTTTTCCATAAATGGTTAAGGAACTTCACATCCCTATCAGACGCTATACTAAAGGGTATGCCATGCAAGCGGACAACTTCTCTAAAGAAAAGTCTTGTAATGTTGCTCGCATCATCTACTTTGTGGCAGGGTATAAAGTGGGCCATTTTAGAAAATCTATCCACTACCACAAAAATGGAGTCTGCACCTCGTTGGGTACGAGGAAGGCCTAGGTAAAGTCCATACTAATGTCAAGCTAAGGTGTAGAAGAAGCAGGTAAATCTATATAGAGTCCATGGGTATTGCCTTAGACTTAGCCTAAAGATAAGCTAGACATCTAGAACAATGCCTATAGACATCTCTCTTGATATGGCGCCAAAAGAATTTTTCTTTCAAAAACATAAGGGTTTTATTCATTCTAAAATACCCCATGAGCCCACCTTGATAACTCTCTTTTGTCAGCAGATTTCTCATAGATCCTTGAGGTATACAAAGTCTGCCATCTTTGAAAAGATACCCTGCACTAGTGAAGAACCCATCTTAGGTTTTAGATATAGATGCAGAGGCAACATAAATGGAGCCAAAATCCTTATCAGAGGGATACATGGCTTTTATGTCATCAAATCCTAGAATTTTAGCAATCAAAGTGGTATAGAGAGGGTGCCTCCTAGATAGGGCATCAGCTACCACATTATGTTTATCTTTCTTGTATTTGATGACATATGGGAAGGATTCAAGGAATTCAACCCATTTAGCATGCCTTTTTTTTCAATTTACCTTGTCCCCTCAGATACTTAAGTGACTCATGGTGACTATGAATGACAAACTCCTTAGGAGCAAGATAATGCTCTCAAGTCTGAAGGGCCTTAATCAAAGCATAAAACTCTTTGTCATATGTGGGGTAGTTGAGAGGACCACCATTGAGTTTTTTCATTGAAATAAGAATAGGGTTCCCACCTTGCAACAACAAAACTCCCACACCTACACTGGAGGCATCACACTCAAGTTCAAAAGTTTTAGAAAACTTTGGTAATGCCAAGTATGGTGCATAGGTAAGCTTATGCTTGATAAGAGAAAAGGCTTGTTCTTGTTTGTCACCCAAAAGGAAAGGAGTATCCTTCTTCACCAACTCATTTAATGGTGAGAAAAGTGTGGAGAAGTTAGGCACAAAGCGCCTATAGAAACTAGCAAGACCATGAAAGCTCTTGATCTCTGTCAGCCTCTTTATGGTGGGCCATTCTTGGATGATTTTGATTTTTTCAAGATCCACATGAATTCCTTGAGAATTAACTACAAATCCTAAGAATACCACACTCTCAGCACAAACAGTACATTTTTCAGTTCCCAAAGAGGTGGTTGGTCCTAAGTATGCAAAAAACTTGCCTAAGATGTCCTAAGTCTCCTACTATACACTAGAATGTCATCAAAATAACAACACAAAATTTTCCTAAAAATCCCTTAGAACATGATTCATTAATCTCATGAAAGTGCTAGGGGCATTTATTAGGCCAAAAGGCATGACTAACCATTCATAAAGACCAAATTTGGTCTTAAAAGTGGTTTTCCATTCATCACCCTCTTTAATTCTTATTTGATTATAACCACTTCTAAGATAAATTTTTGAAAAGATTATTGCCCCATGTAATTCATCTAGCATGTCATCAAGCCTAGGGATTGGGTGCTTGTATTTGATGGTGATGTTGTATATTGCTATACAATCCACACAGATCCTTTATTGGTCATTCTTCTTGGGCACTTACAAGACTAACATGGAACAAGGGTTGAGGCTCTTTTGAACCCAACCCTTCTCCAATAGATCTTGAACTTGATACTCCATCTCCTTGGTTTCCATGGGGTTGGTCCTATAGGCAAGCCTATTGGGTAGGCTAGCCCCAGGAACCAAATCAATTTAGTGTTCTATACCCCTAACGGGAGGAATCCCTCTTGGAACTTCACTAGGGAATATATCACCAAACTCTTTTAAAAGATCTTGAATCCCAACAGGAAGGTTCTCATTTTCAAGATCTATGGTAGTGCTAGAAGCAAAAGTCGAAATGGAAACAAGATGAGATGCCTCTTTGCAAAGGAGAAGATAGAAAGGTTTGTTAGTCAATGGAGCCTCTTTTAAGTCCAATTTTGTTGCAAATAGGCTCTCTTTACTCTAAACCTTCTTGGAAGGGGCATCACTTTCTAACTCTTTCTCTTTACCTCTTTCAAGCTTTAGGGGTAAAGCCTTTTCTTTTGACTTTTTTTTATGCTTTTCCTCTCTCTTGTTCTTCATGAGTAATTGATCCTCAACCACCTGAGCATGTGATAGAGGATACAAACTTATGCGTTTATCCATATGAGTGAAGGTGGTGTGGTTCGAATGACCATGGTCTTCCTAGTAAAACGTGACCAACTTCCATGGGGACTATGTCACATAAGATCTCATCAATGTAAGTCCCTAAGGAAATTGGTACTGTTACTTGCTCATTGACTACCATTTCCCCTTGATCATAGGGCCATAGGTTTTGGATGGGGAATTGGAGTCAATGCTAGCTTTTCAACTAACCCAGAGCTGCAACAGTTACCACAGGACCCATTCTCTATAATGAAAGAACACACTTTGTCATTAACCTTGCACCTTGTGTGGAATATATTCTCTCTTTGGGATTGGGTAAGTTCTAAAGGTTGGATTCCAAGAAGCTTTCTAATCATCAGGAGGTTTCCTTCATATGCATAAGCATCTTCACAATCTGAATAAGATGCATGACCCTCTTCTTCTTCACTCTCACTAGAGGAGGAAGGTGAGCTACTCTCACTACTGTAAATATCTTATCCCCTTATGATCATGGTTTTCTTTTTGGGGAATTGAGAGGCAATATGGTCTTTCCCAAGAAATTTAAAGATTTTATACTACTCTATTTCTCATGGAAGTTAGTAGTAGGGGGTCTTTTGTCTATATGAGATGCTTTATGATCTTTGATATGCTTGGGTGGACCCTCCTTAGGGAAACTCTTAAAAGAATTTCCCTTGAATTAGTCCTTCCTTGTATAAGGTCACGAATCTCTTTTAATTCCTTTTCTTTTCACTTGATTCTCAACCTTGATACAAAGTTGTACCAATTCATCTAGGCTCGAATATGAGAAGAGCTCAACTTTATCTCTAATTTCATTGCTCAACCCATATAAGAACCTAGCCATGGTGGCCTTTGGTTCCTCAATGATGCTCGCCCTTAGAATAAGGAGTTCCATCTTTTGTCTATACTCCTCTATGCTTAGGTTTTGTTGCCCAAGCCTTTGCAGTCTATCCAAAAGGTCTTTCTCATAGTAAGAGGGTATATGCCTTCTTCTTAAAGCATTTTTCAAGTCATTCCAACATTTTATGGAAGGAATATGAGTTCAGGCCCTTTCATTAGTTAACTTAACCCACCAATGCATGACATGCCCTTGGAAGCTTATGGTTGCTAAGAAGACTTTCTTTTCTTCTCTTATTTCTTGACAATGAAAGAATTGTTCTGCAGGCTTCCACATCTTCTCTTCCATGAAATAGAGGAAGATCAACTCTTGGCTCCCTTATTGGAGCCACATGTTCATGCTCATAAGAATCGGAGTAGCCTTTCCTTCTAGATCTTTCCTCATAGTACTCTTTTTTACTCTCACTAAATCTCCTAGAAGGAGAACCATACTCCATATTCTTTTTTTTCTCTCCCACTCTCTTTGTCTTCTCTTTTTCTCCTTTCTTCTTTTCTTTTCTTCCTATTTTCTACTTTTTTTCCTCTCTTTTTTCTCTCCTTTTTCTTTCTTCTTTTTCTATTTTCTCTAATTCCTTTTCCCTATTTTTTCTCTCTTTCTTTTCTTCTTTCTCCCTATTTTCCTATTCTTTTCATTTTCTTGTTTTCTCTTCTTTTTCCTCACGCCTCATCCTATCCTCAATCATCCACTCACAAAAATCCATTGTGATGTGCTCAACAGAGTTAACCTTAGAAAAGTGTCTTTGGTTAACACTCTTGTTGCTAGAGATACTAACATATGAGTGATTAGACATGATGCTTGAATTTTAAGTCTGAGAGGTAGGCCAACAAGTCAAACAACACTCCTCTTTTTTTTGGTTTTCTCCCTAAAATGAAAAGTGAGTCTTTGGAACTCAAGCCTTGTACTACACGGTTTTTGCAAAGAAAATAAAAGCAAGGAAAGTAAAAGTGTAGGAATCTAAAATGGGCACCTAGAAGGTGATGAACCACTTCCTCCTTCACACCTTAATTCCTAGAGACTAATTGAAAGAATAAGGTATTACGTACAAATGGAGTGACCACTAGGGTATCAACACTCCTAAGATGAATACAAAGAAATGAAAGCAAAAATTAAAGGCTAAAATCTTCAAATCTTCCTCCTAGGTCTCACAAGTGTATACTCTCAATGCCTTGATTTCTCCCTTGCTCAAGTCTTCTTGGCTTTTTTAACACCTCCTAGAATGCTACCCTTATTGTTTGCTCCTTTCCTAAGCTTTTTTACAAGAAGAGTAACACCACACCAAAACAACAAGTAAGAATGCAAGAGTACAAGCAAAAGGAAATAAAAGCACAAAGAAGCAATAGGAGACTTTCCAAATGGAGGAGTAAATGAGACAAACTTGAAAGATTGAAGAATTCAAGAAAACTAGAATTAAGGATGAGAAAGAAGTAGGCACACAAATAGAAATCCTAGTATGGTTCTAAAGTAGAATATGGAATAGAAAAGAAAAGACTCAAAATGTTTTCAAAATTGCAAAAAAGTTAGTACTTATGGACGAATAGTTTAGTGACCTTGGCAAGCACAATTAGACAAATCCTAGACTCCTTTTTGCAATTTACTTGACTTACAAATAGGTACACCTATTTTCCTTTTTGAACTTTTAGGATTTTTCTTTCTTTTTTTTATACTTTTTGCTTGTTTTCTTCTCTCTTTTTTTTTTTTTGTTTTTTAATACCTTGTTTTTTCTATCCTAGATGTACCTAAGTACTTGTTAGATTGAAAAATTTATGGAGAAGCTAGAGGTCCTAAACGCTTGGCCAAAATCCTAGGCTAAGGCACATAAAATTTGAACTAAAGAAAATGCAATTAGTGAAAACACAAGTAACTCTAGTGTACTAATTTTAGAAGTGAATTAGGTAGTGTTTAATGAGTCCTTGGTTAATGTTTTTGAAACTTTATTGTTTGCATAAGAAGAGCCTAGACACACACCAACTTGCTCTTACACTCCACAACAATTTCACTTCACAACAAAGTACACATACGAGAGCTACTAAATTGGACGAACAAATAAATCAGGATTGAAATTGAGCAAGTTTTTTTTTTGAGATTTTGTTTTAGAAGAACATGCTTAGGCTATAAGCATGGTAGACTTCTTTGGAAGACTTACACAAGAGGTAATAACCTATTAAATGCTCAATTTCAAAGAAGGTTTACACACTTAAAAAAATTTAGAGCAAAAATAAAATAAGTGAAACCTAGAGAATTTGAGATGACATATAATGACTAAACGTGACTCTATTAAGACAAAACTTAAGAGCATAAAATTTTAAAATAAAGTCCTAAAATAAAAACAAAAATAGCGCACAAATTGAACTAAGGAATTGTAGGATTTGAGACTAAAGCATTCGCCCACAACCGTGTGGATTTGAGGTAAAATGCTTCTTAGGCAACTGAAAACCAAAAGAATGAACACAAACTCAAAGCTAAAGTTGAATTAATGAATACTAAATAGAAAAAATGGTTCAATGAATGGAACTAATAAATTGAACCAAAAATTTAAAGATAAGCATCATAAGAGACATGATGGAATTCAAACAATACAAAAAGCAAGACAAACATTCAAGACATGCTAGAATTAACAAACAACAAGGAAGTGATAAAATGAAAATAGAGTGGATATCAAGAGAAGAGAATTCAAAATACTAAAAGAGCAAAGGAAGAAAGTGAACCTCTAGAAGGAGGCTCTAGATAGCAATTGATGCCTTCTTGTTTACGCTTCTCCCAAGATCACCTTCTAGCTTGGTTCCTTTAAAGAAGTCAACGGCGGAAGAGGAAGGAATGGTGGTGCTGGCACCACTCAAGGTGAGATAAGTTGTGGTAAGAGCTTGCCATGAGGGAAGGAACCCTTGATAAAAGGCATAGAAGCTCCCAATTTAGGAGAGAAAGAGACACTCAAATTTACTCACAAAGCGTGTTTGTATTCAAATCAAGTGAAAAATATACAAAGAGGGGGAGTTGCTTATTTATAAGCAAGAACATGGGCCTAGAATATTAGGAGGTAGACGTTCACAATTAGGGAGGGATAAGAGAGATTAATCAAGTGTTAATTGAGCTAGAGCCAATTAACACTTGAGTAATTTCTAGGAAGATCCAAACATGCCCCTAAATTGAAGATCTTGGTCCCCTCTATATTTGAATTTGAATTTTGAGGGAAGCCACATGGCAACTCAAAATTCAAATTAAAAAATGGGAGCACATAAAAGGCATGTGGATGCCACCTTGGAGGAGAGAGAAGGTGGCATAACAAAGAGGAGGGAACCAAGGGGACCCATATGTCTCTCATGTTTTATGTGTGAGTTGGAGGGGTATGGAACAAACTTAGGAGTTGTGGTTCATTGCTTGTCTTGTGTTTGATTTCATGCGCTTCCATCTATTATTTTTTCAATGCAATTTTCTTGCTCCCTTGATTGCATCACTTGCTGCGTCTAGGTTCATTTTCCTACTGTTAATTATAGCCTTTTTGTGTGCTTTGTGCTTGGTTTTGTGCTTAAGAGGTTGAGCTATCAAATCCACATAGTTGTGTGCAAAAACACAGTTTAGTGGTGCTCATCTTTTTTAGACCAAAGCGCAAATCCTACTCTATTTTTTATCTGTTTTTCACTTTGTTTTTAGGTGACTTTTTGTGGTTTATAATCTTGTGTATTTTTTTTTTAAAAAAAAAGTCACTTTCAATCCTTGCAATGTCACATTAAATTTTCCTTAGTTTTAGCCTCTTTTTCTTTTCACAAAAGGCTTCTAAAACTCTCTTGAAATTGAGCTTCATAGAGGTTTACCTCTAGTCTAAGTCTCTTGAGGGTTGTTGTATTTTTAGATCAAGCATAATCCAAAAAATGTTTTTTAATTTTCCACTCAATTTCATCCTCTTAATTTCTTGCTTTTGTCTTAAACTTTAGTAGCCTTTTGTCTTGTGCATATTAAGTGAAGTGTGTGCAATTATTTTGGATGTTTTGGCGTAAGATTTGGAGCATATTTGACACAACAAGTTACTCCAAATTTTGACCTAAATCCTTGTTCTATAAGCGCTCTTAACCACTTCTAATTTTAGGCCATTTTGAAAGGTTGCTAAACTTTTTGGTTTACTTCATCATTTAAGCTATTTTGGGGCAACTGTGTAGCCTAGTATAAGCGCTTATTAAACTTGAGTGTGATTCAAAAAATTTCAAAACAAATTAGTAGTTAGGTGCATCTACAGATTGAAAAAAAAAAGAGAAGTAAAAGTAAATTTTAAAATACAAAAAATAGTAGTAAAAAAAATGTACAAAAAGTAGTCAAATTTTTTCTATAGATGTACTTAACTTGAACATAGAACAAGAAGTATTAAGACTTGTTTTGGTTTATGTATCCTTGCGCCAATTTACTTCCATTTGTGCAAACCTTGAAGAGTTTTGTGAGTCTTTTGCTTTAGTAGCTGTAATCAATTCTAGAGCCATTCTAGGACTCTTTTGTGCTCTTGCTTCTTTCTATACCTTAATTTTTGTTTGTCTTACTTCTTAATCTTTCTAGTCTTGTAAAAAATTTCTTTTATCCACTTGGATAAGTGTCCTCTTGATTTGTGATCTTTTCTTGCTTTTTGTGCTTTCTATTCTCGTCTTTTCGTGGAATTTGCTCAAGCAAAAAGGTGTCACTTAGAGTGAAGACCTTGAAGTGAGAGCTTACTACAAGGGTGGTGTCTTAGGAAGAGTTATTCAAAGGCACAAGTATAGGATCAAAAGGAGAAAGGCAAGGGCATGAGTTTCAGTTGAAGAGTTGGACTTGAAGAACAAAGCACTTGTTATTTTATTTGAATTGTATCGCTTGTAAGAGTGTTGATATCCTATGGGACCACTCCATTTGTTTGTAATAACTTAATTTTTAGTATTTTCCCACAAATAAGGTGTGAAAGAGGAATTGGTACCCCACCTTCCACACCTTTTAGGAGCATGCTTAGTAGAATCTCTACACTCTTTAATTTTTGCTTTACTTTCCTTGTTCATTCGTGTAGTTAAGCTTGAGTTTCAAAGACTCACTTGACCTAATAGGAAGAGAAACTTAAGGAATGAGGGTCTTTGCTTGTTGGCCTAACCCTAGGAATTTAGGATCTCCCAACTATGTCTCAACATTCACACACTAGTGCTTCATCCAACAAGAGTGTTAACCAAAGAAGAAACTCTAGTGATAACTCTCTTGAAAACTTAACCATGGATTTTAGAGAGTGGATGATGGGTGAGAGAATAAGGAAAGGTTAAAGAAGAGAGAAAAAGAAAAGAGAAAGAAGATAAAGAGGAAAAAAGGAGAAAAGAGAGAGAACAAGAAAAGATAGAAAAAGAAGAGAGAAGACAAAAAGAGAAAGAACAAGAGAAGAAAGAAAAAGAAGAGAGGAGCAAAGAGAGAAGAGAAAATGAGAAAGAAAGAAGAAGGAGAGATGAGCAAGATAGGAAAAGGAGAGAGGATGAAAAAATTGCATAGAGAAAAGAAGAACATATTCATAGGGTCTCCATCTAGGGGAAGAAGTGAGAGCGAAGAACAAAGAAAGGCTAGAAGGAGACATCATTCCCATACCTCTATGCATGATTTGTGCCCCCTCCTAGGGATAAAAAAGTTGACCTTCCTCTCTTTCATGGGAGAGAAGATGTGGAAGCATATTCTAACTGGGAAGTTAAGGTAGAACAACTTTTGAAATGTTATGAAGCTAGGGAAGAGTGCAAAGTTCCATTGGCTGCCCTTAGCTTCCAAAGGCATGCCCTTCACTGGAGGGATGGGTTAACAAAGAAAAGAGCCCAAACTCATATGCTTGAAATTAATTATTGGAATGACTTAAGAAGTGCTATGAAGAGAAGGCACATTCTTTTTTATTACGAGAATGACCTTTTAGATAGACTCTAAAGGCTTAGGCAACACAACCTAAGCATTGAGGAGTATAGATAGAACTGGAACTCTTGCTGATAAGATCAAATATAGTGGAAGAACCCAATGCCACCATGGTTAGTTCTTGTGTGGGTTGGGTCCAGAAATAAAAGATAAAGTGGAACTCTTCACATACTCAAGCCTAGATGAGCTAGTAAAAGTGTGTATCAAGGTTGAGAATCAAATTAAAAGAAAAGGTTTGAAAAGAGATTCTCAACCCTATGATAATAAGGAACAACTCAAGGGAAATTCTTCTAAGAGTTTCCCTAAAGAGAAACCCAAGCATCACAAAGAGAATAAGACATCCCATATAGAGAAAAAAACCCTCTACTACTGGCTCTCAAGAGAAACATAGTAGTATAAAGTCCTTTAAGTTTCTAGGAAGAGGCCATATTGCCTCTCAATGCCCCAACAAAAAGACCATGATCATAAGAGGCCTATATATTTACAACAGTTAGAGTAGCTCACTTTCCTCCTTCAGTAAGAGTAAGGAAGAGGGGGATCATGCATCATTTTCAAATTGTGAGGATGTTTATGCATATGATGGGGACTCTTGATGATCCAAAGGCTTCTTTCTTGGAAGTTAACTTATGGAGCTAACCCAATCTCAAAGGGACAACATTTTCTATACCAGATACAGAGTTAATGAAAAAATATGTTTTCTCATTGTAGATAGTAGATCATGTTGCAATTGTTGTAGCTCCAGGTTGATTGAAAAGTTGGCCTTGACTTCACTTCTCCATCCAAAACCTTATAAACTTTACTGGCTCAATGAGCAGGGGGATATAATAGTCAATGAGCAAGTTAAGGTTCTAATCACTATAGGGACTTATTCTGATGAGATTTTATATGACATAGTCCCTATGAGGTTGGCCATATCCTTCTTAGTAGTAGACCATGGAAGTATGATAAGATATCCATTCATAATGGTTTTACCAATCAAATAGTCTTCACTCATTTGGATAAATAGATCAAGTTGTATCCTTTTACACCAACCCAAGTAGCTGTAAATCATCTTATAGTGAAAAACAAGAGAGATGAGGAACATAAGAAAAAAATATCATAAAAAAAACTTAACCCCTAAAGCTTGAAAGGAGTAAGGAGAGAGAATTCAAAGTTGATGCCCCTTCCAAGGAGTTTGTGAGCAAAGAGAGCCTATTTGCTACTAAATTGGACTTAAAAGAGACTCCCCTAAATAACAAAACTTTTTATCTCCTCCTTTTTAAAGAGGCATATTTTGGTTCTGTTCCTGTTCCTGTTCCTGCATATGTTTCTATCACAACCATAGATATTGGGTAGGAGATTCTACATGAGGGGTAAAGCAACTTTTAACTGAGTTTAGTGATGTATTCCCTAGTGAAGTTCCCAAAGGACTTCCCCCAGTTAGGGGTATAGAACACCAAGTTGACTTGGTTCTTGGGGCTATCCTACCCAATATACCTGCCTATAGGACTAAACCAATGGAGATAAAGGAGATAGAATCTCAGGTCAAAGAGCTATTAGAGAAGGGTTAGGCTCAAAAGAGCCTCAACCCTTATGTTGTGCTAGTCTTGATGGTGCCTAAGAAGAATGACTAGTAGGGGATGTTTATGGATTTTCGGGCAATCAATAACATCACCATTAAGTACAAACACCCAATCCCCAGACTAGATGATATGTTAGATGAACTGCATGGGGCTAAAATCTTTTCTAATATAGATCTTAGAAATGGTTGTCACCAGATTAGGATTAAAGAGGGTGATAAGGGGAAAACCATTTTTAAGACTAAATTTGGTCTTTATGAATGGTTGGTTATGCCCTTTAGGATTACCAATGCCCTTAGCACTTTTATGTGACTCATGAACAATGTTTTGAGGGATTGTCCTGGCAAGTTTTGTGTAGTATATTTCGATCACATTTTTGTTCGCAGAAGGAGCCTAGATGATCATTTAGGACATCTTAGGCAAAATTTTTGTATTGGTGATGCATTCCTCCCTAGAAAGGGACCTTGGTGCATTCCTCTCTAGAAGGGGACATTGGCTAGGAGGATTAGAGAGAGGACATGGCTAGGAAGGAGTTTCATGAAGACTTTAGGGCCATAGTCTCAAAACTATGTAAATAAACTGTGTAGTTTATGTAGTATATTGAGTGGGTGTAATTTTCGTAATTTTAGGCCTTGTATTTTGACCTATAGGTTTTGTTTTCTCTAGGAGGTGTGTTTAGTCCATTTAGAGGAGTGTGTTAATTAGATGAGCTTGGCTTAGAGGAGTTTGGAGGTGTGGTTCTCCTTTCCACACCCCTAATTGCTTCTAAACCCATCTAACCAACACATGAAGCATGTAGGAGACATGTGGGGCCCCTTGGTTCCCTTGTTTCAATCCACATATGCTTTCTCTCTCCTACATGGCTGATCTTGTTGCTTCTTATTTGAATTTGAATTTTATAAGTTCCATGTCACTTCCCTCCAAAATTCAAATTCAAACTAGAGGGAACATAGATCCTAAATTCTAGGGACTTGTTTAGATCTTTCTCTTTTTTTTCCTTGGCCTTGGACTTGAACATCCAAAACTCCCCCTCCCCTCTATAAATAGGTCCTCACTCACTCTTGTAATCACCTTAGTTGATTTTATACAAATTAGACTTGTGAGACTCTTTGTGAGTATCTTTTTCTCTCTAACCTTGAGAGTGCTGCTGTGGCTTTTATCAAGGTTTCCTTCCCTTGTGGTATGCTTCTACAAACTAGGCTTATCTCAACCTAAGAGTAGCACGTCCATCTTCATCTTCTTCCTATTCATCCAAGATCCTAGGGAAAGTATTCCAAGAATGCATCAGACCTTGGTTAGGAGGGTTACAGAGACGACTTGGCTAGGAAGGAGCTTGATGAAGATCTTAGGGCCATAGTCTCAATTTTATGTAAATAAATTGTGTAGTTTTAGTAATCTATTGAGTGGGTGTAATTTTGTAATTTTAGGCCTTGTATTTTGGCTGATAGGTTTTATTTTTCGTAGGAGGTGTATTTAGTCCTTTTAGGGAGTGTGTTAATTAGTTGGTCTTGTCTTAGGAGTATTTGGACATGTGGTTTCTCCTTTCCACACCCCTAATTGTTTCTAAAACCCATCTAACAAACACATGAAACATGTAGGAGACATATAGGGCCCCTTATTCCCCTTAGAATGGCGCCACATCACACTCTCTCTCCTAGATGACTTTTCTTGTTGCTTCTTATTTGAATTTAAATTTTTGAACTGTCATGTCACTTCCCTCCAAAATCCAAATTCAAACTAAAGGGAACATAGATCCTATTTGTTAGGGACTTGTTTAGTTTGTTCTTCTTTTCCCACTTGGCTTTAGCTTGGCCTTCCAAGTCTATAGGAACCCCTATAAATAACCCTTCACTCACTCTCATACACACTTTGGATCATTTTATAAAAATTAGAATTTGTTAAACTCTTGTGAGTGTCTTCTTCTTTCAAAACCTTGAAAGTGCTTTTATGGCTTTTATCAAGGGTTCCTTCCCTTATGGAAAGTTTCTACGTCCAAGGCTTATGTCCTATAAGATTGATGCCTCCATCAACATTTTCTCTCCTTTTTCACCACCATCTTCTTCACCTAAGGAGCCTCTTGAAGCAAGATCGTAGGGAGAGCATTCCAAGAATGCGTGAAGTGGCATCAACAACCTTCTTCTTGAGGTTCTTCTCCTTTGCTCAATCTTTTTAAAATTTAAATTTTTGAAATGTCATGTCACTTCCCACCAAAATCCAAATTCAAACTAGAGGGAACATAGATCCTATTTGTTAGGAACTTGTTTAGTTTGTTCTTCTTTTCCCACTTTGCTTGAGCTTGGCCTTCCAAGTCTGTAGGAACCCCTATAAATAACCCTTCACTCACTCTCGTACACACTTTGGATCATTTTATACAAATTAGAATTTGTGAGACTCTTGTGAGTGTCTTCTTCTTTCAAAACCTTGAAAGTGCTTCTATGGCTTTTATCAAGGGTTCCTTCCCTTATGGAACACTTCTACATCCAAGGCTTATGTCCTATAAGATTGATGCCTCCATCAACCTTTTCTCTCCTTTTAACCACCAGCTTCTTCACCTAAGGAGCCTCTTGAAGCAAGATCGTAGGGAGAGCATTCCAAGAATGCATGAAGTGGCATCAACAACCTTCTTCTTGAGGTTCTTCTCCTTTGCTCAATCTTTTAAAATTTTGAATTTTCATCTTCTTATTCTCTATCTATTCTCTAATTTTTTTTAGCTTAAATCATTGTTGTTCCATATTCATTGGTTGTCTTGTGTTTAATTATATTTTTGTTCAGTTTGTTTCAATTCTAAGCCATTTTCCTTCAATTTAATCAGTGTATTTTCTTCCTATGCATTTTTTCTTGATTTTAATCGGTTCAAATTTCTTAATTTTCCATTGAACCACTGTTTTGTGTGTTAGGAATTCATGTTATTAGTTAGTCATCATTTTGTTGTGCTTTGGTGCATGTTGAAGTTCCTAAGAAGCATCTTATACTAAAACCAGACCTTTGTGGCGAAAAACCACAATGCTGTGGCAAGGTGTTTTGGCTTCAATTTTGCACTTCCTCGTTTGATTTTTGTGTGTTTTTGCTGTTGCTTATTTTAAGATCTATTTTTAGTTTTAATAATCTCAATTATTTTTCATTAATTATTTTTCATTAGAAGTCTTGTTTAGTCATTATTTTTTTGTCATATCAAGTTCCTTAGGTTTTACCTCTTTTGTTTGAATTTTTTGTTTCAAAAAAGTGTGGTCAACTTCTTGAAATTGAGTTTAAAAGAGGTTTCACCTCTTGTCTAATTCTTTAAGAAGTTATTCATGCTTTTAGTTCAAGCATGTTCTAGTAAAAAAAATTCTCAAAAAATTTAATAGCTCAATTTCTCCTATGTCATTGTTCTTGTTCAAATTTTGTGACTCTTTTGTACTAAATTTTGAGTGATTGCATTGAGATTTTCTTGAGCAAATTATTGTGACCTTAATTGAGCCAAAATCGTGTAAAATAAGAAGCTCTAATTCACAATTCATAGCTTTGGTACATTACTTATATCACTCTAAGTTTTTGGTGCATTTTGAGTTGCTTGTATTTTCATTGCTTGCACTTTTTTTTTTAAATTTTTGAGTGGCTTAGGTTGCTAGTCATCTCAAGCATTTAGTGCCATTTAATCACTCATAAAATTTTCAAATTAAAATATAGTAGGTGCATCTAAGAAAAGGATAAAAAAAAGAAGTTAAAAGAAAATTGAAAGCAACTAGTAAAATACAAAAAAAAGTATAAAAAATAATAGTGCAAATTAGATGTGCCTAGAAACAATTTCAAAATTGCAAAAGAGTGTCTAAAGTTGGTTGTAATTTCACTTTGTGCAATTTTTGAAAATTTTGGTGTCTTTTATTTTTAGTCACTACTCCTATTCTAGTGCTATTCTTCTGAAGTTCTTTAGTTGTGCTAGCTTTCTATCTTTTCCTTAATTCTAGTTTGTCTTCTAGTTGTTACTCTTCCTATTCTTGTTCAGATGAATCTTTCCATTTGGATTGTGTGTCTTTCTTTCTTTTAGTTTCTACTTTTGTTTTTCTTGGATTGCTTGATTGTTGTGCCACTTTCTTGTAGAGCCAAGCTTGGTTGGGAGCCTTCCACAAAGTTAGCGTATTGAGGAAGGGTTGTTTAAGCCAAGAAGAACTCAAAGAGGTGGAGGAAGCAATACTAGAGTGCATACACTTGAGGGAGCTAGGAGGAAGACTTAGCATTTTACTTTTTTGCTTTTATTTGTGTGTATTCCTTTTAGGAGTGTTGATACCTTAAGGGATCACTCCATTTGATTGTAATAGCTTAGTTTTCTTTACGTAGTTGCTTGAAATTAAGGTGTGGAGGAGGAAGTGTGATGCAATCCTACCTACCAAGGGCCCTCTCACTAGGGCAATGACTAGGAGGATTGAAGAGGATTTGACCCGGAAAGACTCATCAAGACCCCAACTCTTGATGCAGATAGACATTTTAGGCCATAGTCCTTAGTTTTCCTCTTGTAAATATTAATTAGTTTTTAATTCCCTTTTAGGTCATGTATTTCGGCCATTTATGCTAGTTTCTAAAGTTTAGGGTGTAAATAGCTTAGGAAGGGAGGTAAGGGGAGTAGAGGGCCTAATAACCCAAAGGAGTGTGGATCTCTTTCCACACCACCTTGATTAGGTCGTGACACTCCCTAGCTTAAATCTATGTGCCACTTTTAGTGGGCCTAAGAGGGATTAGTGCCCCTAATCCTAATTAGGCCCAAGTCCCACATTGCCTAGTTTTGAGTGTCTTGCTCCCTCTTTTGGGCTATAAATACACCTAGTCTCTCTTGTACAAATTACACTTGATTGAATGAAGTAAGACTCTTTTTGAGAAATTTATTCTTAAGTGTCATTGAAAATCCTCTATAGGAATTTCTCCCTTAAAGCTTTTATCAAGGGACCTCTCCCTTGTGGCAAGCAACATAAAATTTTTGACTCATCTTTCTCCTAGAAAGTGGCGTCAACCTCCCCCATTTCTAGCTTCTCCATCCTCCATTTTGTTAGAGGAAAGAACTTTGGTTGAAGAGATCAAGGGAGTGCATCAAAGTGGTACACCATCTTCTATACCTTTAGGTGCACATTTTAGTCCCTACACTTTTTATTTTCTTGCTTTATCTTGCTTAAACCGTGTAGAGTCTTGAACTCCAAAGGTTCTTACACCATTAGGAATTCGTTTAGGTTAGTTTCCTTGCTTATTCCATTCGTTTCTTAGGTTTAAGACTTGAGTTCCAAAGACTCTTGTCTCCATTAGAGAGGAAACCATTCAAGGGAGATGATTGCCTCTTGTTGACTTTGCCTTACACACAATAATGGAATCTCACACAACTCTAGCAACAAGAGTGTGAACTAACGGGGCTCACCCAAGGCCAAAATTGTTGACAATTTTGTACCTGAATTTAGAGAGTGGTGTGTGGTAGAGAGTGGGTAAAGAAACAAGAGAGAGGTAAGAAAGGAGAAAAGGAGGGAAGAAAAAGAAGAAGAGAGAAAAAGGGAACTAAGGAGGGAGAAAAGAGAGAGAAAGGAAAGGGAAGAGAGGGAGGAAAAAAGAAGAGAAGAAAAAGAAAAAGAGAAGAGGGAAAAAAATGAGAGAGAAAGAAAAGAAAGACTTAAAAGAAAAGAAAGAGAAAGAAAATGATGCATCCATCCCCAAGCCTTGGTTGAACAATTCTTGAGGAAGAGAATGCCACCTAGGATAAACTCTTAAAGGTCCTTTGGAGAGCCTTAAAATGGAGGTGGAAGCCTAGAAGATGAAGATGGAGGAGGCACCACTTCTATTATGTAAATGATAAGCCAAGAGTGAAGCTAGCCACAAGGGAAAGAACCCTTGATAACAGCATGAAGAACCCTCACAAGAATAGAGAGAACAAGAACACTCTCTCTAAGAGAAGAAAGTACTCTAAAAAGTAGAGAAGAAATTTATCTTTCAATTAAAATGAGTGTTAAAAGCTACATGAAAGGAGGAGAACTCCTTATATAGAGCTTAGCATGGACTCATGGGCCTAGCATGAAGATGAAGGTCCAACTCCTCTAATTAGGGAGAATTAGTTGGTTAATTTAGTGTTAATTGAGCACATGTCAATGTAACACTAAATTAATTCAATTAAGATCCAAACATGGCCCTAAAAAAGGGGATCTATGTTCCCTTTTGTTTGAATTTGAATTTTGGAGGGAAATGACATGACACCTCAAAAATTCAAATTAAAATAAAAAGCAACAAGAATCAGCCAATTAGGAGTGAGAAAGCACATGTGGTGTGAAACAAGGGAGCAAGGGGGGCCCACATGTCTCTTACATGCTTCATGTGTTGGTTAGAAGGGTTTTAGAGGCAAAATATGTGCAAGACATCACATAATATATGCAAGACACCATCAATGAAAGGATGTTGTCACTCTCTTTTTTCAGCATGAGAACATTCTCCTAATATTCTTTTGAACAAGAACTTTCCCTTGGAGTGGCCGACCACTAATAGAGTGGCGTCGACTTGTAGAGTTTCCCTCAGACAAGTCTTTGCTGTGGTCTTCCTCCCTCTATCGTTTCTTCGGTCGTCGGGGGCAAGCACCTTCATCAGCAACGTCCTGATCAGAGTGACCGGGGGGGTCCTCGATTAGCCGTGCTTGTAAATTCATGCGTCTACCTTGGCTGTCGAGATTGCAAGTCTTGTATGACTATTTTCATGCTACATTTTCTTCCCGAAGGGAGCTGAGTGCTTCCTCTAGCCTCTATGCCATGTCCTCCATTTTGTTTTTAAGGGTGTCCAGAGTGTTAATGTCACTCATGGTGTCCTGGGAATGGCAGCCTCAAGTTTGTACCATGGGCTTTGGGGCGTAGGAATTTTGATGTCCCCACAAATAGTGCCAAATGTTCTTACCAGATTTGGGTAGCACACCGTGACCTCCCTGATGAGTGTCGTTGGTTCCCGAAAGACAAGTGGGTAGTTGCGAAAGGGACTTCGATGCTCAAGTCAATAAGAATTCTTTAAAAAGGAGGGGGGGTAAAAAAATTATCAAAAAAATGTACCTTGCCTCAGGGGATATGCTTTGTTTTTATCCTCCGAGAAGGTTCTTAGTTACCTTTTTTATATTAATTAACGGGTGGGATAGTTCCCAATTTCCCTTTTTAGGATTGGGCTTTTAGTGGCCCAGTTACCCCTTTTTAAGTTGGTGGTCGGGTGTGGAGGCTTGGGCTGAGGTGCCGAGCTCGGATCTCTCATGCGCGGAGGTCGAGCTAGTGGTCAATGGTCGATACCGAGGATGAGGGGGGGGCATAATATATAAAGGATATTTCTCTTAAGAACATATATATTTATTAAGGTTACCTAAGTTTAAGGTATCATCTTTAACCAATTGTTTATTAAAGACAATTTAGGTGATAAAGAGGTTTTTGAAAAATTAAGATGACTATTTTTTTTAAAGATGTGACTTTTTACAGTTAAAATAATTTTTTCATGTGTTTGTATAAATTACTTATTTAAAAAATAATAATTTTCTATTTAAAAATATAAATCCTAGGCCAATTTATTTAAATTTTAAAAGTATTTCTAAATAAAACTAATTTCTTTCTATCCTATAAAAATGTTTTTAAAAATTACTTTTTAACAAATAAATAATATTTTCTTAAAAAATAAAATTAGTTTTTTAAGAAAAAATAATTTATTGAAACATATTTTGAAAATGCAACATTATATTTTCATATTTTGAAAGTGTGACAAGATGCCCCATATTTGAAAATGTAACATGGTGCCCTAGATTAAAAAACATTCTTCAATTGATGTCCATCCACAAGATGACACATGTTGATAAACTTTTAATCCTTCACAGACAACGTTTTATCGTTTGACAGAGGGGAATCAATTCAGAGATCTTTTTAATTTGAGAGTACAATGTCAAATTTTCAAAATGTAAGACACAATATCTAATTTTATATAATTTTGTGGACATCAATGGTAAAGGGGTGGGGATTTTTACCCATTTGGATGTGATTTTTCTACAAAATAGAATTGTGGTTAGTTACACGAAAAAAATTAAAATAAAATAAAACAAATGTTATTAAGAAAAGTAGGAAAAGTCAAAATAATTAATTGGTAGAAAAAGTTAAATTAAAAAAAGATCTAGAAAAAGTGTTTAAGAAGTTTTAAAACTTTTAAAAAAATATTATCAAGGATATGGTGGTCCAAAAATAGGGCAAACCAAATAGGGGTATTTCCTTTATATATTGGTATAATTATTATTGTTATTATATCAATCTACATTTTTTTCTAATTTTAACATAAATTGATACATTTTTATTGAAAAAATAAAAATGATAAGTCAAATTTAAAAGAGTATTTTATTTAAATAAAACCAAAGTAGGAATAATAATAATAAAAATAAATTAGCTAAACTATAGTTTTATTCCATAAACTTTTCCAATTTTGATTTTTTTCATAAATTTTTATTGATTGATTAAAATCTTTTAACCTTTTGTATTTTCCAATGATATTTTCTATTGTCACTTGTACAATTTGGTTACAAACAATAACATGAAAAAATTGAAAGACTTTATTAGGTCAACAAAAAGTTGAAAGACTTCATTGGACCAACAAAACTTTAATAGAGATAGATACGAATCACTAAAAATTTGACCAAAAACGTTAAAAGACTTTATTGGGTAAACAAAACTTTATTGACCAATTAAAACAAAAATTGAAAAAATTTAATGGACTAAAAATATAGTTTATAGTAGAAAACCAAATAAGTTATTGAAAAGGAAACTTTGACTTTCAAAATTGATATGGAAAAAAACAAAAATTCTCAAGTCATATAATTTATAGTAAAAAATACGAATAAGTTATTGACAAGGAAACTTTGGATTTTAAAATTGATATGGAAAAAAAAAATTTCAAGTCATATTCATTCAATTTACTAATTCTTCTATATTTTTTTTAAGTCTACATATGCTTATAAAAAGCCACAAAAAATCACTCTAAGTCAAATATTCAATTAGTTCAAGAGATATAATCTTAATGATTACTATGATGACACATTATTCATTTCTTGTTCTTGTTTAATTGTATGTTCATAATGTCTTTTTTGTAAAGGCTTTCAAAGGTGGCTTTAGTGTTGAGATCATCCACCGCGACTCACCAAAATCACCATTCTATAATTTCACAGAAACTCAATTTCAGCGAATTTCCAATTCCATTCATCGTTCCATCAACCGTGCCAATCATTTTAACCAAAATTTTCTCACCAAAGACACAATTGAGACCACTGTAAGACCAATGTATGGTGAATACCTCATGCATTATTCAGTTGGAACCCCACCATTCCATCTATTTGGTATTGTTGATACAGGTAGTAACCTTGTTTGGCTACAGTGTCAACCTTGTAAAAATTGTTATAGTCAAACCAATCCTATATTTGACCCTTCAAAATCCAACACATACAAAAATCTACGTTGCACTTCTTCTGCTCAATGTCCATTTAAACGATCCATTTGCTCTTCAAAAAACAAATGTGAATATAAAGCTAAGTATATTGATGGATCACATTCCCGTGGAGATCTTAGTTTTGAGACACTCACTTTAGCCTCCACAAATGGTTCTCCTATCAAATTTCCTCAAATTATGATAGGGTGCGGATATGAAAATGTTGGGACCTATGGACGAGGAAGCTCCGGTATAGTTGGCCTCGGAGGTGGAGCTGTATCCCTTGTAAATCAATTGGGTTCTTCAATACATGGAAAATTTTCTTATTGTTTAACAAGACTGTTTTCATCAACATCTAGTTCATCTAGCAAACTCAATTTTGGAGATGCTGCTTTGGTTTCTGGACAGGGTACTGTCTCAACCCCTTTATTCATACACAAGGATGTATATTACTACCTAAATTTGGAAGCAATTAGTGTGGGAAACAAGAGATTAAATTTTAAAAGCTCCTTGTTTAAAATGTCTAGTGGAAAGGGAAACATCATAATTGACTCAGGTACAACACTCACCCTTTTACCAGATAAGGCTTACTCCAAATTGGAATCAATGGTAGCATCTGTAATTCGTTTAAGGCGTGTTGAGATTCCAGGCAGATACATGACCCTATGCTATAGATTTACTAAATGCACCAGAAATTACAGCACATTTTGAAAATGCAGACGTGAAGTTGAGTGTTATTAACACTTTTACTCAGGTGACTGAAAGGGCAGTTTGTTTTGCTTTCAAATCAAGTGATTCTTCCAATTTTGGCAACTTGGCACAACAAAACTTCTTAATTGGCTATGACCTAAACCAGAAAACAGTTTCCTTTAAGCCAACAAATTGTGGCTAGTAGTGATACTGTAAGATCATGATTTTTTAATAATATGGAACAAGTGAGGAAAATAAATGAAAGAGAGACCTTAATTTAATTTGAGTGTAATGAATAAATTAATTACTGAATATTAGGTTGAAGTATTTATAAATTGTGGAATTTAAGTGATTTATAAATTGTACTTATTTACTTATGAATGTAATCGAATTTAAGTGATTTATAAATTGTGGAATTTATGTGAATTTTGTTTAGTGAGAGGTGAGATATATATATATATATATATATATATATATAGGGAATATCTAGTGAGAAAGTCAAAGTTATATGAAAGTGAGAAGAGAAAATATTAGCCATAAAGAAAAGAGAGAGAATGAGTGGTTGTTCTCAATCATTAATTTTTATTTCTGATGCAATCTCAAAAATCCATGAAGCGTCTTTGAGATCCCTCTCCCTTGATCCTACTCCTTGCAAGTTCTTGTTGAAGAAATGAATGTCGTGAGACAAGAAGATGGAGTTGGTGAGATGACGCAATCCCACCTAGCTAGCATGCATCATGGCAAGGAGGATTCAAGGAAGGCATGACATCGATGAAAGTTCATTGAAGATTTATAGCCATAGTCTTTATTATTTTTAGCTTTTAAATATTTTATTTTAACAAGCTAAATAAAAGCATATTTTTAATTCCCTTATGACCATGTATTTTTTGCCAACTTCATTTAGTTTAGAAGGTATAAGTGTCTTTAGATACTTTAGAAGGGCAGGCTTAAAGTGAAATCCTTTTTATGCATGTTGGGCTCACTTATTTTCACTTGTTTGGATGAGCTATTTGCAGCCCTTCGGATTAGTATTAGGTGTTGTAACGTCCTTCATTATAATAATACCCAGAGTATAGTAATTAGATAATTATTGAAAATTAAAAAAAACTCTGAAAATAATAAATGAAAATTTATCAACCTTACAAAGTATAATTCTCAAATGCGGACATCTCTAAAACAAATATAAAGGATAATTGTAATAAAAATGTTCATAAAAAAGGAAAAATCTAAAGTAGGGACTATGTGGCCTCCACAACTTCTTTCTCTTCTGACTCTGAAAACATCACTTTTATGAGATTGAAATCTCAATGAAAAAAAATGGGTTCCAAAAAGGTTCGCAAATAAAATTGTTCTCAGTCTGTGCGGAATCTAGAAAAACAACCATGGTACCCGCAATAAAAGATATTTTTAAAAACAAAGTATAATGTATTTTAAATAATCCCTAATATGAATAATTAATAAACATGATAAAAGGATGGTATTTTAATTAACACCCTCCTAATGCACACAATTCACGAAATATAGTGATGCTCAAAATCACTCATTCCCATTCTACAGTTCCCAGAACGAATGTTTTTAATAGATTCATCAAAAAGGTTTATGAGCTCATATTCCATACAATGACATCTCATTGTCTCCTCACGTTATTATGGAGATATTCAGAATCTCTTCCCCATCCCAGATAGAGGTATCCAAAACCTTTTTCCCATATTAAATAGAGGTATCTCACACTTCATCTCCATCCTAGATGGAAGTATCTAAAATTTCATCCCCACATTAAATGGAGATATCTCAAACAAGTACTACAAATCAAGCAAAATGTTATAAATTTCATATTCAAACCATACGAATATAATAATCTTATAAACATTTATTCAACTCCACGAAGCAATAATTTACTCCACAGAATAATTAGTCATATATGCACACAAGGATAATGGAAAAATAAATGAGTTTGAGGAAGGATCATGTACAAATCTTATTTTTAAATTAGTCACATATACACACGGAGCAATAATATACTTCCATGGGAATAATTAGTCATAATTCAATGTAACATCAAATTCTATGAGTTTAAGAAAGGATCATGCACAAATCTTACTTTTATGTCACATTAGACACATAAATATTCTGTTGCTTTGTACGGAAAGTTAGTAAGCAAGCTTTAGCACAATATTCACACTGTCAGCTCAGTACAATCTACCCATAGTACATAATGCACTAATTATTAAATTTTCTTATCAATAATATTAAAACTATACCTTTCAAGAATTATACCATGGAAGATTTAAAAAAGTTGTTTTACTCACCTTTTGAAACGAGATCCCACCACTTTAATTTTATTTTCTTCTACTCCTATGTCCCTCTTTCTCAACCCTAGAATAATCAACTAATCTATGATATTCCGAGAGAACTAGTTAACCTTGTATACAATAGCTTAGGGTTGATTTTTCTTTCTCTATATTTTATTTTTGTTATAAAAGATTAGCTTTTACAGATTAAATTCAAAATGGTATCAAATCTTTAATTATTTTATTTTATTTCTATTTTAAAGGAAATATTATCTGAATCTTGTTACTCAAAGTGATATCAAATATTTTATTTTATCTTATTTCTATTTTAAAGGAAACATTATCTTAATCATGTTATTCAAAATTTCTGACAGTTTTAATCTTTTAATATTTTTTTAGCAACCTAATCTTTTTTTTTCTTAACTAAGGGATTATTTGAATGTTTGAATTTTGAATTTTGGGATGTTACAGGTGCCACTTTTAAGGCCTAACGACTTGGGTTAATTAGTCATAATCCTAATTAAGCCCAAGTCCCTCATTGCCTAAAAAAGTGTGCCCAGCTCTCTCATTGGGCTATATATACTTATCTCCCTCATTGTAAATCTCACCTTTGAGGTTGAATGAAAATAGTCTCTTTGTGAGCACATTCTTAGTAAAAGGTCTTGAGAATCCTCCCTCTAGAGGAACCTCTTCTAGTTGGCTTTTATCAAAGGTTCCTTCCCTTGTGGCAAGCCTAAACACTTGGCTTACCTTTCCAAGGAGAGTGGTGCCTCATTTGATCATTTTTTCCCTCCTCCATCAATCGATTTATTTTGTTCTTTAGAGCTTCTAAGAGGAAGATCAATAGAGGCAAACTTGGGTTTGCATCAAGTGGTATCAAGAGCTACCTCCTTGAAGGTTCCTTTCTAGTCTTAATCTTTTTATTTTGTGCGTTTTTTTCCCCATATTGTTCTTGCTGTTCTTCTATTACTTTTCCAACTTTAATTTCATGTCATTTAATTTCCTTTTATATCTTGATGTTTTATGTTTTAGAAGTTTAATTTCCTACAATTTTATTTCTAGTCTTTATTGTTTTCTAGATTCAATTTTCATTGCTCCTTTCTATTGAATCTTTGTGTCTTTTCTTTAGGATTTGTTTCTCTAATTTTTGCCTAGCTTTTATTTTCGTTTTTAGTCTTGTGAAAATCCTAAGAGAATCTTGGTAATGACTTCACAAAATTTGTTAAGGAAGCCATACCTTATGGTTTAAACTTTGGATGCACTTTTTGCCTATTTCATTTTAGTTCTTGCATTTTTTAGTTTTGTTTTCCAGCCCCTCCCTTATTTTGGGTGTGAGTTGCTAGCTGATCTTGGGATCATTGAATATAATTTGATTATTTTGCTTGAGAGTGAACCTTGATAGTGGTTTTTTCCCCTCCATTCCCATTCTATCCAAACTCCATTTCACCTTCAAACAAACCTCTTCATGAAAGTAGATCTTAGGGAGAAGATGAGTCTTCATCACTCCAACTCTTGTAATGTCAACACTTGAGTTTTACAAAATTGAGAGTTTCTTGCTACTTCTTGAGTATCCCTTTCTTTCTCTAGAGTGAGAATATCCTTAGTGCTTTTATGATGCAACCTCCATTGGTTCTCATCCAAGGATCCTATTCTAAGCTCTTCAAGTAGGTAAAAATGGTGGTGAAAGGGTAGGAGATAATGGTGAATGGCGCCATTACAAGAGATAAACCATACCTGGAAATGCTTGCCATCAAGGAAGGAGCCTTTGATAGAAGCTAGAAGAAACTCTCTCTTTGATAGAAGAATTCAAACAATCTAAGGAGAAGGAAATCTCACAAAAAGAAATTTGTATTCAAATGAGTGTTGAAAATGATACAAAAGGTAGAGACATCAATTTATAGAGCTAGGAGTGGAGGGGAAGAGAGTTGGACATCCAACCTCCTAAACCAAGGTCCAAGAGCTCTTAAACAAGTTTTAATTAGGCTAAGCATGATTAGCACTTGTTTAGAGCAGTGGAAGATCCAAAAAAGGCCTTAGATGGGTAGATATATGTCTCCTAATTTGAATTTGAATTTTGGAGGGAAGCCATATGGAAATCTAAAATTCAAATTCAAATTTGGTTGGCTATTAGATAGCCAAGTAGGTGCCTAGGTGGAGGAGAGAAGGAAATGGCACCCAAAGGATGAAACCAAGGGGTCCCACTTGTCTTGATGCATGCATGCCTAGCATGGGCTTGACCTAGGACTAATAAGAAATGAGCATGACTTGGATGATGCTTCAAGGAGCTTAGTGATGCATCCACTTGATACTCCTCCCATGATCAACTCCCAAGGTGCTTAAAAACTTGCTAGAAATGGCGAATGGAAGGAAAGAAAAAGAGGGGGAAGTGCCACTCAAAAGAAGATAAGCCTAAAGAAGAGGAGCTTGCCACAAGGGAGAGGTCCCATGATAAAAGCTCTAAATGAATTCTCTCTTGAGAAGAAAGAAAGGAGACACTCAATCTAGAAGAGAAACTCTCAAATTTTATAAAATCAAGTGTAAGTGTACAAATGAGGAGAAGACATAAATTTATAGTGCTAGAAAGGATTAGGAGTGGGAGTGGACATCCACCTCACTAATCAAGGCCTAAGGAGTTTAATCATGTGTTAGTTAGGAAAAGCTAACTTACCACATGATTAAGGAAAATGAAGATCCAAACAAGGCCCTAATTAGGTGGATTTATGCTCCCATAATTTGAATTTGAATTTTGGAGGGATCCACATGGCACTCCAAAATTCAAATTCAATTTGGTTGGTTAGGAACCAACTAACTCAGCACCCATGTGGAGGAGAGATAGGTTAGGTGCCAATTAGGGGGAACAAAGGGGCCCACATGTCTCGTAGTTGGTTAGGGGGGTGTTAACACTAAAAGGAAATGAGGCCAAAATACATGGCCAAACTCAAATACAAAGAAAGAAAGGAACTATTCCCTAAACACGAGGTGCAACGTAAAACTAACTACATAAGAGGACTAATCTTCACTTAAAAAAGGAGTTGATGTCTTCCTCTTTCTCCACTTACTAAGTCCTCCTCTATCCTAAATCACATAAACAAAAGAACAAAAGTATTTCAAATAATAATAAAAGCGCCAAATGAAAAGACTTTGGATTTTGGCACAGCCGAAATCCAAATATAACATAACCCCTCTCAAAGAGAAGAAATAAGCCTTAAAGGATTTCGACCCCACTGAAATTCGGCCCCACTGAAATCCAAGCTCCTGCAAATAATCAATCAATTAGCCAAATTAACTAAAAAGATTAATTAACATAATCACTTAGTAGCATTATTCCTAATAAAGTTGAGTAGAGTCTACAAAGTACTTGCTGGATAAAAGTCAAACACACTGGGTAAAAGGAATACAGCAAAGTGAGTAGGTAATGACCGCCAGGTAACAAGTATATTTTTTACTATAAATACAACATAGGAGATACGTGTCATTTATTCATTCAAGAAAATTCTTTAACCCATTTTCACCTTCTCTATCTTGCTCATTTACTGACTTGAGCATCGAAGACCTCTCTTGCAGGTTCTCCCCCTTTCCTTGTTCCAAAAGGTGCTAAGATACCCAACAAAGCTCATCAAAGACATTTCGGAAGGTTCATAGCGATTTGTACTCAGGTACTTTTTGGTAAGAACATTTTGCCACCCACCGTGGGGCATGAAGTAAAACTAGATACCACAAGCAAGACTAGGAAGAAATGGCCATCACTAGGAGTCATGGAGTTGCACCCCACAATCAACCTCAAAACAATGAAGACACACCTCGGCAGCTCGAGGTCATAGATTCGAACAGCTTAACCGGAGTCCTTAAGTTACTCAGGGAAGAGATTGTAGAACTTCAGTGTGAGAATGCTAAATTCCGAAATCGCAGCTTTTGGGAAGATAAAGTCAGCAGGAAGAAAAAGCAAGGAGAGTCTCATAAGGGGGAGTCTGCTGCCCCATCTTGTAGCGGCCCACTATGGGACACTCCATGAAATCATCCCACAGCCAACCCACCCAACCAAACCCCGCATCAATTCTAAAGGAAGTTCCCACACTATTTCAAACAATCCCACCCTTCACACCTCCCTCAACACACCCTATCCACACCTGAGTCCAAACTATGCCCCCTCATGGCCTGGGCATGAGCGGGATATCAGAAGTCTGACCACACCACCTTTTATGGCAGAAATCATGGACGTTCCTCTACTAGAAATTTGGAAGCATGTTGCCTTAGAAAAATATAATGGAACCACAAACCTAGATGACCATCTAACTACTTTCATGACCCAGGTAAGGATGTGATGCAAAAAGCTTTTGCACTCCCCTTGATCTTTCTCCTTAAGGATCCAAGCACCATGAAATAGATGATAGAGGAGAAAGAAAATAGAGGTGAGGCGCCACTCTCAAAGAGAGATAAGCCAAAGTGGGACCCTTAATAAAAACCAACTAGAAAGAGGTTCCTCAAGAGAGAGGATCCTCAAGACCTTTTACTAAAAATGTGCTCACAAAGAGATTATTTTCATTCAACTTCAAAGGTGAAATTTACAATAAGGGGGAATAAGTATATATAGCCCAATGGGAGAGCTTGGGCACACTTTTCTAAGCAATGTAGGACTTAAGTGAGGGACCTAAGTTCACGCCCGTGGGTGCAATTAGCATCTCCTAAATTGAATGGGCTAGCCCAAAATCATGTCTTGACTTATGCAACCATTCTAAGCTTACCCCTTGATAGAGGACCATCATTGGGGAATCAAATAGGACCCATCACAAGGTCCATGGCAAGAAGAATAGAAGAATAAGAGGATTTATTTTGGGACTTAATCCTTGACTTGTGAGGTCAAAAGTCCATTTCTTTCATTTTCTAGACACAAGGGTATTTTAGTCATTTAGGGCAGAGGGACCTACATTTCATTTGAGGTCCATTTAGGGTTCATTTGAGAGGCATTTAATTCTCAAAATTTCGTGCAAATGGCCTAAAGGCTTCCCACCCTCTCTTTAAATACCCTAGGTTAGACTACATGTAGTCACTTTGGATATATTGGATATTTGAGAGAGTTTTCCTCATAACTCCTCTTCCTTAGTCATTTAGGGATCTCTTGGCCCCCTTCCTCTCCTCTCTACCTTAGAAGGAGCTTGGGTCTCCCATCATAAGAATACAAAATGATGGAGGACCATCCTTGGGGCATTAAATAGGACCCATCACAAGGTCCATAGCAAGAATAATAGAAGAAAAGGAAGGTCATACCACACCAAGAGCATTGATGATCACAGGTGCGAACTTTGGTGCATCTACCTAGTCTTTTGCTTGTTTTCCTTATTTTTCCTTGTATTTTGGGGAACCTTATTAGGATTTCATTGTGTATTTTTATTTAGCCTTTCTATTATGGGGCCAATTAGTTTAGGATTTATTTTGGGACTTAAACCTTGACTTGTAAGGTCAAAAGTCCATTTTTTTCATTTTCTAGACACAAGGGTATTTTAGTCATTTAGGGGGGAGGGAGTACATTTCATTTAAGGTCCATTTAGGGTTCATTTGAGAGACATTTAGCTCTCAAATTTTCGTGCAAATGGCCTAGAGGCCTCCCAACTTCTCTTTAAATACCCTAGGTTAGACTACATGTAGTCACTTTGTATATATTGGATATTTGAGAGAGTTTTTCTCATCATTCCTCTTCCTTAGTCATTGGGGATCTCTTGGCTCGCTTCCTCTCCTCTCTACCTTAGAAGGAGCTTGGGTCTCTCTAGGATTGGCCTTTAACTTCTCCAAGTGAAGTGAGCTAGCCAAAGAGAAACCATCCAACCACCGCTACCCAAACACCATTCTTTTATCTTTGTTTTTCATGAACCACTTTCACCCTTCATAAGCCCCATTTTCACACCTATTTCATCCCTTGAAGAAGATCCATTTCAATATCTCATCTTGGAGAAGAGTTGGTAACACCATGGAGAAGGTGGAGCCATCACAAAATCATCAAGAAAGGGTTAATAAGGCTCGAAAGGGGTAAACAAGAGGAATGAATGCAAGGTAGGTCAAGTTGGCTAAGTGGCTAAAAAATGAAAGAAGGCCTAAATCATATCAAAAGTGCATGTGAACAGTTAATATAGAAAAGAGTCAAGTCAAGTTCTAGAATACTTACAAACATGAGTGAACCACCCAAGAAAGAAAATAATCTCAAAACTTACTAAGGTTTATATATTCTACCAAGAATTGATCCAAAATCTAATTATCATGAAAAACTTATTAAACTCAAATGCAAGAAACAAATTTATCATGTTATGAAACTCCTAACTAAGAATGATGAATTAAAAATTACTCACAAACTTAGAATAAACAAGCAAAGGCATCCAATGAAAAATAATCTAAGGAATGTTCTATGCTACAAAAACAAAAATTTGAACTAGCAGTTACCCTTGTGGAAGTTCAAGCAATTGGCCACCTACCATAAAGAGAGTACACCCCCAACAAAATAGACCAAGGAAAGGTGAAGAATGAAAGCAAAAAGCAAAAGAAGCACACACATCCAAGTGGACAGAATATATAATGAAAAATTCAAAGAATGCAAAAAAAGAGTGTCCAATTGGCAGGTGATAAAAATATTGTTATGGGAGGTTAGCCCAATTGGCAAGTAGCCAAAATAATGTTTGGTTGGTTAGCCTAATTGGCAGGTAGCCAAAATATTGTTATGGGTGGTTATCCTAATTGGCAGGTGGCCAAAATGTTGTGACTAGTCAAGGACTAGAGTATTGTGACTAGTCGAGGACCATAGTATTATGACTAATCAGGTGTTAGAATATTGTGACTGTCCGAGGACCAGAAAGTAGTGATTAGCAAGATAGCCAAAATTATAGGCAATTGACTCACTTTCTTAAAGAAAGTTATTTTTACTAAGTTAGAAAACAATATACAGCTGCCAATCAATTCCCAAACATATTTTGGACAATTGAGGTGAATTATCATAGATTGGTTATGGATCTATACATAGAGTTAAGAGAAATTGAGTTATCATTAATGGTGCAATCCTCCCTAGCAAGGGTCCTCTCACAAGGTCCATAGCTAGGACATGGCTAGGAGGATTGACAAAGACATGGCTACAGGAGAAGGAGGAAAACCTCACCTTCTTTTGGAAGTCAAGTTTTAGGCCTAGTCTTCTTATTTTTTTTCCCTTGCTTTGTAATCACTCTTGGAAACACCTTTTAGTATTTTTTTTTGTTGTGTATATTGGCCTTATTTTTTGTTGTGGTATAATTAGGAGGTGTGTTTAGTCTCTTAGGTTAGTTGTAGTGATTAGATAGGCCTTAGTTTGGATTTAGACGTGTACTTCTTGCTAACCACACTCTCAAATTCATCTTAGCACCCCTCTAGCCAACTCATAACCCCAAGTGGCGCCTAAAGCTTCTCTTTTGTCCATGTTGGCGTCTACTTACACAAGGTTTTTGCTCTAATTTTTTAATTTGAATTTTGAGGTGCCATGTGGACTTCCTCCAAAATTCAAATTCAAATTTAGAGGGAACCAAGATCCCCTTATCTCAGGTCATGTTTAGATCTTCTTAAGACTTAATCATGTGCTAAGTGTGTTTACACAATTAACACATGTTTAAGCCCTTGTTTGGGCCTTAATAAGTGGGACGTCCACCTCTCACTCCTAATCCACCCCAACCCTATAAATATAGCTTCCCACGATTTGTATAATTTTTACACTTGAACTTTATAAAACTTGATAGAGATTTCTAGATTTGAGTGTCTTCTTCCTTTCTCCAATAGAGAGAAGCTCCAATAGCTTTCATCAACGGTTGTTTCCCTTGGCTTATCCTTATAAGTTGGCGCCTTCAACCTCCATTCCCTTACCTATCCACCGCCATCTTCTTCCTTGAAGCAACCTCTTGAAGAGATCTATGGAACTTGCATCATGAGGAATGCACCAAGTGGTATTAGAGCCACTTCTAGAAGCTGATTCTTACCTTGTCTTTGTTCTAATTTTTTTCTATGAATTCATCCTTCTAATCTATTCAATTCTTCTTTATTTTATGTGCTTCTTTGTTATGCCTCATTTTCTTTCATGTCTAGTTTTGTATGTTTAGTGCTTTTGTATTATTCTAAATTTATATGCATCATGCTTGTGTAAAACAAAATTTGTTCGGTTCAATTGCTTTATTTCCTTCATTGAACCAATATATTCCATTTAGAATTTTCATTTCTATCTTAGCCTTGAGTTTTTGTTGATTTCTTGCTTGAATAGGTGCCTAAGAAGAATTCACGTTAAATCCACACTACTGTGGCGCAATCCACAATGTTGTGGTGTAGTGCTTTGCCTTATTTGTGCACTTCTTTGAGTCACTTGTTCTATTTTTGCTTTTTTTTAGGTGCAAGTTACTTTTCATTTTATGATCTTAAGTATTTTTTAATTAGTAGTCATGTGTTGTTCTTACTTGTCACTTTGATTACTCATGGGTTTAACCTCTTTAATTTTTCAAAAAAAAAAACTAATAAAACTTCTTGCAATTGAGCTTCAAAGAAGAATGCATCCTCTTGTCTAAGTCTCTTATGTCTTTTAGATCAAGCATAATCTCAAAATTTTTAGTAGCTCAATTTCATCTTCAATTTGTCGAACTTGTTGAAATTAGTAACTCTTGTTTTGTGCTAAGTTGGAGTGAATTATTATTAAGGAGTGCTTGAGAAGTGGCATAAAATTCGAAGCCTCAAACTTGTGCACACAAGTTAGCTTAAATCACAACATATGCTCTTAATTCATGACCTAATTCACTTTTAAGTTTTAGTTCATTTTAGACTTACTTGTTATTTTCTTTAATTGCACTTTGAATTGAGATTTTTATGCCATAGCTTAGTTTGACCTCAAGCATTTACTATCAGTAGATTGCTCACAAAATTTGTAAAACAAAAGCGGTTAGGTGCATAAAGGTTAAAAAAATATGTCAAAAGAATTGAAAGAAAAAAAAAACAAAAGTGCAAAAGAAATACAAAAACAAAATAATTTAAATTAGATGTGCCTAATGGAAGTTATGAGTGATTAAATTTTAATTTTAATTTCTTGAGAAGTGTCATAACTTTTGGCCATAATTCCTTTTCCTTGTGCAATTTTTGAAAATTCTTGTGTCTTTCTCCTTTTAGTCCTACTCCTTTCTAGATGCTATCTAGGTCTTCATTTTGTGTTCTTACCTTCTTCAATACTATTAATTTTGTTTTGTCTTATTTGCGTTCATCTTTCTAGTTTGTCTTCGTAATTCATTCCACTTGGATAGTAGTCCTTTTTTTGTTATATATTTTCTTGTTTTGTTGCTTTTACTTTTCTCCTTTTTGGTTTGTTGGTAGCACCAATTTTGTAGGATATCCTTGGAGGAAGCTTGCTCTCAAGGGTAGCATACTAAGGAAGAGTTGAAACAAGCCAAAGAAGGTCTTATTCTAAGAAGAGGAACAAGCCATTGAGCGGAGACATTTGAGGGAGCTTGGAGTGAAGATTGAAGACTTTTCTTTCTTTTAAATTTTGTGCTAAATTATGTGTATAAAATTCCTCTATTCAAGGAGTGTTGTATGCCCCTAAGGGTTACTCTTTTTTGTGTGTAATAGCTTCTAAATTCACGATTTAGGTGTGGAGAGGAAGTGGTACACTTCTTCAAACCTTAGGAGCACATTTTAGGACCCTACCTTTTACTTTCTTGTCATTATTTTTCTTGCTTAATTCATGTAGTAAGGCTAAGGGTTCCAAAGACTCATTTGCCTTTTAGGGAGAAAATAAAAAAAGAGATAAAGAATATCCTTGCTTAGTTTTTGGCCATTATTTAGTTTGATAAGATATCCTCCATATGTCTATTCCTTCACACTAGTGCTAGTAGCAACAAGAGTGTTAACCAAGGGGGCTCTCCCAAGGTTACCCTCTTGACCATTTTGTCATGGAATTTTGTGAGTGGAGAATGGAGGAGAGTAACATTAGGAGGGAAAGGGAAGCAAGAGAGAAAAAGAGAAGAGAAGAAAAAGAAAAAGAGAAAAAGGAGAGGGAAAGAGAAAAAGAGAGGGAGACAAGAGAAAGGGAAAAGAATAAATGGAAAGAGATAGAAGAGAGATGGAAGAAAGAAAGGAGAGAAGAAGGGATGAAAAAGAAAGGGAAAGAAGAGAGAGAAAAAAGAGAAAAAGGAAAGGAAAAGGACATAGGTCTTCCTTCACCTATTATAGTGGGAGTGAAAGTGAATATAATGAAGGAAGACCTAAGGTGATGAACAAAAATAATTCATAATATGCATGAACATGTACCCCCCTCATATGGAGCAAAAAGTTAACCTCCCTCATTTCTTAGGCAATATAACATAAGTATTGAGGATTATAGATAAAATATGGAACTTTTCATAATGAAAGTTGGGATCATTGAGGAACCTAAGGCCACCATTGCTAGGTTTCTATGTGATTTAAGTTCTGACATTAGAGACAAAGTAGAACTTTTACCATATAGGGGGACCTTGATGACTTGGTACAACTTTGTATCAAGGTTGAGAACCAACTTAAAAGGAAGGTAACAAAAAGGGATTCTCAACCTGATGTAAGGAGGGACAAGTCAAGGGGGTCTCTTTCCAAAGCTTCCCTAAGGAGGAACCATCTAAGCATTCAAAAGAAAAAGTATCTAATATAGATAAGAAGCCCCCTACTACTAGCTTCACTGACAAGCAATGAAGTATTAAATGCTTTAAATGTCTTAGGAGGGGCCACATTGCCTCTTAATAACCCAACAAAAAGACCATGATTATGAGGGGTTAAGACATCTATAGTAGTGAGCGTAGCATATAAGGGGGACTTCCTAATGATAAGAAGGCTTCTTGGAAGCTAGCCTTTAGAGCTCACCTAATCTCAAAGGGAGAACATATTTCATACTTGATTTAAAGTTAAGGATAAAGTGTGTTCTCTCATTGTAGATAATGGGTCATGTTGTAACTGTTGCAGCTCTAGGTTGGTGGAAAATCTAGCTTTAACCACAAGTCCCTATCCAAAACCTTATAAACTTCAATGGCTCAATAAGTAAGGGGAAATGGTGGTCAACGAACAAGTGAGAGTACCAATTTCCATAGGAACCTATACTGATGAGTTACTTTGTGATATAGTTCCGATGGAAGCTGGCCACATTTTATTGGGAAGACCATGGCAATGTGATAAAAAGCCATATATCATGGTCATTTGAATCAAATAATCTTCACTGACATGGATAAGCGCATTAGGTTATCCTCTTACACAACCCAGGGTGCAAAGGATCAACTTCTCATGAAACATAAGAGAGATGAGAAGCATAAAAAAAAGAATCACCTCTAAAGCTTGAAAAGGGTAAGGAGAGGGAGTTGGAAGGTGATGCCCCTTCCAAGAAGGTTGTTCGGAAAGAGGGCTTATTTGCTACAAAAAAAGGACTTAAAAGAAGCTCCCTTAACTAATAAATCTTTCTATCTTCTCCTTTGTAAAAAAGCATCTTTTTTTGTTTCTAGCACTACCATAGGTCTTGAACATGAGAACCTACTTGATGGGGTCCAATCTCTTTTAAAATAATTTGGTGATGTATTCCCTAATGAAGCTCCCAAAGGACTTCCTCTTGTTAAGGGTATAGAACACCAAATTGATTTGGTTCCTAGGGCTAGTCTACCCAATAGGCTTGCTTATAAGACCAATCCCATGGAGACTAAAGAAATAAAGTCTCAAGTCCAAGAACTATTAGAGAAGTGTTAATGATGCATCCTTGCTAATGCTTCTCCCAAGATCATCTTCAAGAAAGGTCAAGTTAGGAAATGATTGATGGAGGAGGTAGGAATGATGGTGGTGGCGCAACTTTAGGAAGAGATAAGCCATTGAAGGAGCTTGCCCCAAGGGAAAGAGCCCTTAATAAAAGTCATAGAGAACTCTCAAAAGAAAAGCAAAGAGACACTCAAATTTTAGCTCACAAAGAGAAGTGTATCCATTCAAGTGTAAAATGGTACAAGGAGGTCGAGGAGGATGTTATTTATAGGAGATGGGAGAGGGGTGGATGTCTAGTATGTAATCGAGGCCCAAGCAAAAGCTTAATCAAGTGTTAATTATGTTAAACATAATTAGCACATGTTCAAGACAAGGGAGATCCAAACTGTCCTAGATTCAAGGATATTGGTTCCCTCTAAATTTTAATTTGAATTTTGGAGGGAGTCCGTATGTCACCTCAAAATTCAAATTCAAAAATGAAAGCAACATGAATTGACAAGTAAGTGCCACCTTAGAGGAGAGATAGAATGGAACCAATTGAGAGGGGAGCCAATGGGACCCACATGTCTCCCATGCTTCCTGTGTGAGTTAGAGGAGTGTGGAACTAACTTAGGGGGTGTGGTTGACAAAAAACCACACACATAAGCTTGTCTAAAAAGGCCCAATCTACTCTACACACTCCACATAAAAGACTAGCAATACCTCCTAAAAAAACAACTAAAAGGCGACAATAAAAGGCCAAAAATGAAGCTAAACACTTCTAAGTTCCAAATTTAGACATTTTGACAAAAGAGAGCCATGAAGGTGGGCTCACAGGACATTTTGGAATTCATAAAACCCTGATGATTTTAAAAGAAAAATTCTTTTGGCTCCATATGAAAAGAGATTTTCATAGACATTATTCAGGATGCATAGCCTATTTACAGGCCAAGTCTCAAATAATGCCTCATGGACTATATACAACTTTACCCACTCCTTCTACACCATGGATAGATATTAGTATGTACTTTATCCTTGGGCTGCCTAGAACCCAGACAGGTGCAAATTCCATCTTTGTGATAGTGGATCGTTTTAGTAAAATGACCCATTTCATTCCCTGCCATAAAGTGGATTATGCTATCAAAATCTCAAGACTTTTCCTTAAGGAAGTTCTCAAATTACATGGGTTACCCTCCATTAGTATGTTTAATAGAGATGCTAAGTTCCTTAGCCATTTTTGGAGAACTTTATGGGCTAGGTACTAAGCTCCAATTCTCTACTACCTGTCACCCTCAGACTTATGGCCAAACTAAAGTGGTGAATAGGTTTCTATCCACAATGTTGAGGGCCTTTTTGAAAGGCAACCACAAGTCTTGGGATGAGTATCTCCCCCACATTGAGTTTGCATATAATAGATCCATAGAGTCATCAAGCATTCCCTTTTTCAAGTTATTTATGGCTTTAACCCTCTTACTCCTTTGGATCTTATGCCTCTCCCTAGTTCTCACTCTCATATGGATGAAGTGTCTAAGGCTGAATTTATTAAAAAATTACATGAGAGACTTAAGTCCAATATTGAACAGTAGGAAAAAGGGTATGCATTACATAAAAACAAGGGGAGGAAAGAATTCATTTTTTAGGAAGGGGATTAGTTTGGCTTCATCTTAGGAAGGATCATTTTCCTATTAAGAGGAAGTCAAAACTTAGTCATAGAAGATATGGTCCCTTACAAATCCTTGAGAGGTTTGGTAACATTGCATATAGGTTAGACCTCCCCAAGGATTATAAAGTCAGTTCTACATTTAATATTTGTGATCTTACTCCTTTTGTAAGTGCTGATGATGATGAGGAAGAGGATGAGCCAGATTTGAGGTCAAATCCTTTCCAAGAGGGAGGGGTTGGTGCAATCCTCCATAGCAAGGGTCCTCTCGCAAGGTCCATGGCTAGGAGGATTGAAGAAGACATGTCTGGAGGAGAAGGAGGAAGACCTCACCTTATTTTAGAAGTAAGTTTTAGGCCATAGTCTTCTTATATTTGCCCTTGCTTTGTAATCACTCTGGGAAGCACCTTTTAGTATTTTTTTGGTCATGTATATTGGCCTTATTTTTAGTTGTGGTGTAATTAAGAGGTGTGTTTAGTCTCTTAGGTTAGGTGTAGTGATTAGATGGGCCTTATTAGATTTGGAAGTGTGGTTCTTGCTAACCACACTCTCAAATTCATCTTAGGAGCTCTTTAACCAACTCATAACACCAAGGAGACATGTGGGCCCCATGGTTCCCCTCAAGTGGTGCCTAAAGCTTCTCTTTCCTCCATGTTGGTGCCTACTTGGACAAGGTTGTTGCTCTCATTTTTTAATTTGAATTTTGAGGTGCCATGTAGACTCCCTCCAAAATTCAAATTCAAATTTAGAAGGAACTAAGATCCCCTTATCTAGGGCCATGTTTGGATCTTCTTAAGACTTAATCATGTGCTAAGTGTGTTTACACAATTAACATATGTTTAAGCCCTTGCTTGGGCCTTAGATAAGTGGGACATCCACTTCTCACTCCTAATCCACCCAACCCTACCAATATAGCTTCTCACCATTTGTATAATTTTTACACTTGAATTTTATAAAACTTGAGAGAGATTTTTAGATTTGAGTGTCTTCTTACTTTCTCCAATAGAGAAAACCTCCAATGGTTTTCATCAAGGGCCCCTTCCGTTATGGCAAGTCTCCACATGGATTATCCTTTTAAGGTGGCGCCTCCAACCTCTATTCCCTTAGCTATCCACCTGCATCTTCTTCCTTGAAGCAACCTCTTGAATATATCTATGGGACTTGCATAATGAGGAATGCTCCAATTAAGATGAGTAAGACTAAGTTCATATATTAAGATTAATGTTGATGATTTATAAAAATCTCACTCATTTTGTATGTTTTTTTTCATGTGTTCTTTTCATATATGTATGGGTATGAATAAAAGATGGACCTAATCAGTAGTATGGGTAGAAAGATTCAAAGGATTCACTCTGAATACATGTATTCATAAATGAATTACTCTTTGATGTTTGAGTAATGGTAGATTTGTAAAAAATGCATTATTGCTCTGACTTAGGATTGTATAAGGAGGGCAGTGGTAACAGTTAATTTACTTCATATTTTAAGCATTTAACTCGTAATGTTTATAAGAAGATTATGGTTCTTGATGTAAGAATTAATTTTAAAAATCTCTTATATTTTTATAAATGTTTTTTGGTAAAAATTAGAGGCATTACACATTTCGTGTCTAACATTCTTTTGAATAGCTCTACCGTCAATCAGGTTTTTGTGAATAAATCTGAACATTGTACTTTTACAACATATTTGAAATGTTTAAATCATTTTTAATAATTTTGTTGTTTTGACCTGATTAGACATCATATGATTATGTTGATGCAACATTTTGTAGAGTTAAGTTAACAAAACATGTTATATAATAATAAATATAAAGTTCAAATTCTTCTTATTACCATATGAAGGTTTTTATCATACAGAGTTTCTCATGTTCTCAAGGTTAGATGCTTATGATGTTAGCATGGTCAAACGATCTTCACATGTGATAAGATGCTTCTTAGTGCTGCATAGTAGACATTCTTTTAGCGCTTATGTAAAGATCTCCTAGCGGCCTGACTATATGCTTTTGATCATCCGTTGCTTATCAATAGATGTTTGTTACACTTTACTTATAGATCTTTTGTTCATTTTAAGTGTGCGTCTTACTTCTGTTATGCAATTGATTTTACAATTATTTAGCTTGGTATAACTCTTGCTCGAGCATTTGTATACATCTTTCTAAGAAACCATTATATGATTAAACTTAATTTTATTTATTATCATTAAAGCACTTAAGGTACGTCTTAGATTATCTCATCATATGAATGTATGGACCTTCTCCTCTTGAACACTTTATCCAACACAAATTCCTTATTAAGAAACTGATTTTTCCTGCTAAGAAACACCTAAGAGTATCTCTAATACTAATTGCTTATAAGAAACTCACAAATATTCTTAACCCACTTTAAATGGATCACACCACAACGCATTACTCATAAGCAACTCATACAATTTTTTACAAGTTTTTCTCAAATTGTGGGTTATTATAAGTCATATAAACTTCTACAATTTTTTATTCCAATGAACTTGTTTTGATAAATTAAAAATTTAATGTAATTATTATGCATAAATATTAATTTGATGTAGAGCACAACAAAATATCAATTTTGACAAGCTAAGCATTGTTGTTTGTATAAGAACCTATGCTTATTTTTAACGACCCACATTATGTCATTAAATTTCAATGGGAGTTGCTAATAAACATTATTTTTTATTAGATAAAATTTAAAAACTTACATTAAGATGTTCTAAGAAACTTTTATTGAAAACGACCTAACTACATTAGGTTTTTTGTTTTTATATCCATCTAATACTTTAATTTGAAAATTGCACAATGAAATGGTATAAGCTTAATCTACCATTAACTATATGATTTCTTAAAATTCCATTTATATCAAATAATAAAAATATACTTTACTTATTTAATTGTAAAATATCTAATATGAAAGTTCTATCCTCTTTTATTTTACAATATATTCAAACATGCATAAAATGTTATTGTTCGTAATTGTTTTCTCTAGAAGTACACATTGAGTACATGTTTTTCTAAAAATATATTTTTGTAAAACTTTTAAAACTTCATCTAATCTTTCTACCATGGGTGATCATCAAGCATGTCTTTAATTAGAGAGACTTTTCTAAAGTCAAAACAGCCCGCATTATTATCTTACAATCAATGATTCCCATCTCAAGTAATATTCGAAAGATACATGACTTTATTTTAATGAAACGTGCAGTACATTTCACATTATCATTCTCATGTGGCTATTAAGCTGTCCAGACCACAGTGATCACAGGTCCGTGGCCTTTTCAACAGATGTGTGGCCCGCGTCTTTGACCTTTCTGTCCAAACGGGGGTAAATCATTATCTCCCTGAAATTTAGAAGCCCTAGCATTTAAACATCTAAATGAAATGTTTAGACAAACTAGTTTCTCAATAATTATGTGAGTTTAATTATTATGCACAATGTCAATAAAAAAGTTTACACTAACATTAAATTACAATCCTTCATTTATAATAAATTTGTTAACTTTATCGATTAATACTTTAAAAGTTATATAAATTAAAAGATTTTTTTTAAAGGCATATAAATGAAGACATGTTATTGAATTCAGTGTAATATATTTTTTTATGTTTAATTAGTATACACTGTCGTATAAATATTCAATCATAATCCTTTATTTAGGGTAAGTTTACTGACTTTACTAATTAATATTTTAAAAATTATATATATAAATGAAGAATTATGATCGAATGTCTTTGTAAAACTTTTTTACACTGTCATTGTATACTAATTAAACTCTATTTTTGTTACACTGTCAGTGCATACTAATTAAACTCTAATTATATATTATTATACAAAGTAACATTTAAAAGCATTATTTAAAGCCCTTTAGGGATTAATATACATAACGATATAAAAATTCAGAGATTAACATGCTACAAATCTATATTGGACACCTTTAATATATTTTAGAGAATATTTTAAAGATTTACTTATTTAAGATCACGGTTTTCGGGTCTTTCCGCAAATGTGTGGGAAAAGGCTTTTAAGCATGTGTGAGTGTTGACCTTCATCAAAGGGTTGTTTTAGGAATTTCATTTACCTCTGATCCATTTTTCATTTCTCATTAACTAACTTGATGAAAATGTCCACATTTATTTAGTAAAAAAAAAATAAAATAACATGCTTTATGGAATAGTCTTTCTGTAAAAAGGAAATTGTTTTACTTCTATGGATAACCTCTTCCGTATAGGGAAAAAAACTTCTATGAACTACCTCCTCCAAAGAAGGAAATTAAAAAAAAAACAAAAGTTATCTTATAATTTTATATTTTTATAATATAAATTTTTTATTAATTATAAAATATAAAATTAATAAAATAAAAATATAATACGGCAAAGTTGTCCGTGATACAGTTTTTTATTTTATATTTTTATAATATAAGTTCTTTTATAACTAAAAAATATAAAATTTATAATTTAAATATATAATATAAATTTTATTTATTTATTTTCAAAATATAAAATTAATAAAATAAAAAAAAAATCTAATATAAAATACTTTATTATTATAAAAGTATTAAAATAATAAAATAAAAAATTTACTTACGGACAACTTGTCTATAAGTAAATTTTATATTTTATTAATTTTATATTTTTATAATATAAAATTTTTATTAATTATAAAAAATATATAATTTATAATATAAATTTTTTATTAATTATAAAAATATAAATATAAAATTTTTTAAAATTTTCTTGTGCAGAAGAGGTTTTCCATTGAAGGGAAAAAAATCTTTTTGTAGAAGAAAATTATTTTTACAAAAGAGGTTTTTCATAGAAGGAAAAAGAAAATTCTATAAAAAGTCTGTGTTGGACAGGTATCCTCAATTTTAACTAAGAAGGGGGTGAATTAAGTAGATCAAAATTTAAACTTAGTTTCCTTTCTCTTTGGTTTTATAATAGAATATTTGAAAATGAAAGTGAACTATTAAAATATGCAAACATAACAAATAAATAAGAGTATACGGAAGAGAAGTATGCAAACTCTTTTTATACTGGTTCGGCCAATCCACTATCTACGTTTAGTCCTCAAGTAACCCCACTTGATGAACTTTTACTATATTTGTAAATTAATCACTTTACAAATGAATGAATCCTCAATCACCTTGAGAGCCTTGTCCTTGTGTTTGAGATTCTTTTTTCCCACTCAAGAAGTCTCTCTTGAATACAACTAGTGATCTCTTAAAAAAAAATTATACAACTTGAAAAACTTATAAGAATTCTTTTGGACTTTGCAAGTGTTTGGGCAAGAGTTTTTGTTCTGTAAAAGATTGGAAGAATTCGTGTATTTAAAATAGAAGAAAAGTCACTTATTTATAGTGTTAAAACCAATGTGTTCTTTCATGAAAGGCTGTGACTCTTCAAACTTTTCGTAACAGTTTACTGGTAATTGATTACATGACTTAAAATATTATATTTTTTCACGAAAGGTTGTGACTTTTCAATGGTTGTGACAACAGCTTTTCAGGTAATTTATTACATAAAAATGGTAATAAATTACATGATTTTAAATTTTGTGCCGTTGTCACTTTTGATTTCAAAAATCAAAATCTCTGACCAAGTCAGTTCATAATTTTGAACTGATAAAAAACATATTTTACCAAACCAAGTTTATGCAAATTCATAGAGATCGATTCTTTTATACAATAACTAACTTAATTTATTTTTTTAACTTAACATTAAACTTGAATCTCTGTCAATATTGTTTTGTTCTTTTTCTTTTTTGTTTTGTATCAACATTGTTTCTCACTTTTTTCATCTTGAGCATTTACAGTCTGTTCCATAGAATTTATTTATTTTTAACTAAATAAGATGAAGGTATATTTGTTTTTTTTAAAAGTTAGTAGGTAAAAAAATAGGTTTCTGGAGAGTGAAATCCTCGACTATTTCTGGCTAAATTCCTGGAAATATAGGAAACGGATGGATGGTTATATTTTATTTATAGTAAATTGATATAATTGGTGTATAATAAAGGGAATGCGAAACTTTATATTTTTTTTTTTTTTCGTCTCTGTTTTCATATATAACTATTTTATTTTCGTTGAGAAAACTTATCATTCTCGTGCATTATTCTATCACTAAAAATATTTACAAAAGCAATAATGCTGTATATACGTCACTTTTTATTTAGGAAAAGGGCTCTACTTATATGATTGAGAAAACTGTTTAAAGTAATCATAGCATGGAAAATGTACATTTCTTTGTTGTGAATTATTGCATCCCAACAAATATGTTAAGAGTAATCATATATTTACATTATTTTAATTTATACATATTATTAATAGTTTTTATTTTTTTTATCTCTTTTATCTTATTATATCATAAATCTTATCATATTTATATATTTTTTTTCATTAAATATGTAATAACAGTGTTTAATAAAACACTTTTCGCACATCGTACATATTCCCTCTCCTTTCTTCCAATTAAAACAGTCGGAATTTCAACCTATATAGTCTATGATTGTAGGCATCCTGCAGTAATTTCCACGGGAATTTTCTTATGAGGACAATGGTTGTTTGAGTTTTTTAGGACTACCATAAGCTTTAAATCATTCTTTTGAATATTTAACGAATTTGCGTATATTTTGGAATTAAATATGAGATTTATTAATCAGGTAAGCAGTGATTGACAAACTGGTGGAGTTTCTATAAGGGGTTGTTGGTGGAGGAGCAAAAGGTGTGTTGATTCTTGATTCAGAGTTAAGATGAAAATTATTGATGTTGACATGAAATTTTTATAAGGTGAAAATGTTTGATGTTTAAAAGCTTTTGTTTAGAGTGAGAGTACACACTTGGATAAAAGTTCCAGAGAGTATCTTATGATAACAATGTCTAATACAAGTGTCTTGTGATAGCATCTTATAAGAACATTTATAAATAGTATTTGGTGGAGATTATTTGAGGGGAGATAACATTTGGAGGTGCTCTCATATGTAAACCATATTATGTATCCTTTTGACCAAAACTTTTATTGTATCTTGAGTTTGTAGTTTTTAGCCTTTACCATTTATCTCTAGTAGCAGTATAGGGACATGTGAGTTAGTTATATCACATGACATGTTTTAAGCCCTATAAATACTAAGTCGAGTGTGCCTTCTATAATTTGAGAGATATTGATATTCTTTTTTTTTTTAATTAATTAAATTACAAATTTTATTTTTATCTTTTTTTATAAATTAAAATAAGTTTTATTTATTTATTTATACATAATTTTTTTAAAAAAAAATATTTTATTATCAACTCCCTTAAAAACAATTACTTTAATCTATATCTTTTCAAAATAGTAAAATAATTTTTTTAAGGATTTATGTATAAATAAATAATAAAACTTATTTTAATTTATAAAAAAAGATAAAAATAAAATTTGTAATTTAATTGGTTAAAAAAAAGGAGAGAATCAATACCTAGTAAATTATGAAAGGCACTAGAGAAATTGCCAAATACTTACTGTAAATGATTTTTTGTTAATATTTTGCATTTAACCTCTTTTAGCTAAGATATCATTTTCTCTTGTTCTTATTGTGATTAACACTTTCATTCTTACATTTGCAAATTACTTTACTTTTTTATTATTCTTATTTGTGTTTTTGAGTTAAGAAACCTAACAAGGAATGAGTAATTATAAAACAATTATATTACAACAATTTAAGACTACAATCCTTATATTTTATATGATAGACAAAACTAATAACATTATATTTGAATTTGGAAAGTAGAAGTAGTTTGGATGATACCATCCCAATAGGCATCATCCCATTGGTCTTTGTACTTGCCGGGCAATTCAATCCATTTTTTGAAGTACTCTATCAAAAGATTTTCCCACCACTCTTCCAAAGGAGGCAACCCATTTTGTGCTGCTAACCAATGTTTATAATCAGTCTGCAAAATAAATATAATGGAATCAAAAAATCCAATGAAATCGAGCCAATAACATGCCCAAGATCTTAAAGAATTGGGAAAGGTATATGTAAAGTATTTGCCAATATTTTTCTCACACATAAATGAAAGAACTAACTTGAATACATTTCTTTGTATTGTTTTTTAATAGGGATTATTCTATAATCAGAAATTATTATTTTTGTATATAATTATTATAAAAGTAATACTTATAATTTCAAATTATTTGATCATATAAGAAAATTATGCTAAGAGTGTACCATAATTAAACTCAACAAAATTATCTATATTGTGTATATACATACAACTTTTATAAATATACTTAATCAACAAAATATTTTGGTGTACATTGAGTTGATTTATTAAAACGTGTTGTTATGCTCGACTCGTCATATCAAGCTAAAAAATAGGTCTTTTGAACTCATCATATTAAATATAACATGTATTTTTCCTGACTCAGTCAGGTTTCAATATCTCATTGAACTGAATGAAATAGGCTCATTTTTCTTTTCATTATATAAATTTATATAAATTCTAAAAAAAATAAAAATTTAAATAATATAAAAAATAGGTCTAATTGGACCTATCCAATTTAGGTATAAGTCTATATAAAAATAGGTTTAGATTTTTGAAGTCTAATCTAACCCTACGATCCATTGGACCTACCCATTTAAGTATAAGTCTATATGAAAATCAATCTAACCCATTTTATTGGTCATAACTAATTTTTATCTGTCTCGATTCATTTTTACAGTTGTAACATTACTTACTATTTGTATAATTGAACATTTTATCCAACTTAAATGCCAAAGAATTGGGTCTAGCATAAGAGACTTTGTTTCTCATAATGCGACAAACCAGGATTCAAATACTCATTGAAGAAGTGTTTAAATTCAATATTTGGTTATGCTTTAAGCTAGATTGCCTGTAAAAGACGATATATGTGAAAAATAAAAACCAAGAAAATAAGGATACCTGTAATGGACGAAGGGAAAGAGAACAAGAACTTTTAGGTAAGGCATTTTTCTCCATTTCTTGATAGATATATTGAATAGATTCCGTCATTTCCTCTTCTTGTGGTAAGAAATTTTTACCTGATAAAACTCTTGCAACATACATCGATTGTAATTCAGCAATACGAAAGATAGGTTCCTGCTCACAGTAATTTATTCTCATCTTAGTTACCCAATATTATTTAATTGAAATAACAATAATGAAACAAATGTTATTCACATGTTTAATTTTCATGAAAGAAATGGTGATAATAATAATAAGAAACAATTATTCATCATAATATTTTATTTTTTTATTTATTAACTTTAGTAATTAATATTTTAAAAATTATATAAATTAAGAATTATGATTAAATGTTACTATAAAACTCTTTTATATAATCCGTTTATAAATATTAAACTCTAGTAATAATAAAATCACAACAAGTGAAATTGACCTACTTCTCATCCAATTTGGATTAGTTATTAAAAAAGTGAGTCACTCATTAAATGACATAAACATTTATTAACTAAAATATTTTAGATTTATGTTATAATTTTTTAATATAATTTATTAAAATATATAAAATTGATCATATAAAATAAAATAATTATCAATCACTAGTCAATTCATTATTAATAAATTATATTTTATTTTCAATTACTCATATAGAAGAATGAAAGATGGTGCATGTTAATATAAACAAAGAATATTTCTAACTTCCTTTAACTTTTCAATGTTAAAAAAAAAAAAAAAACTTTGAACTATTTTTCCCCAATTCTTCTTATATTTTTAATATGTTTACTACCCGTTGTCCATATCTTACCCACCCTAACCGTAAAGAGAAATAAATCTTTCACATAATATGATTTAAAAGGTAAAATAAATATTTTTAAATTATCTAAAATTTTTAACATTTAGTTAAATATATATCTATTTTAGAACAGACGCGGTAAAATATTACAATGTTTTCTACGCATTAGTAACTCTTAAATTTAAAATCTGATTTTGTAGATAATATTTTAATATTTTTTAAATAAATATTGATGAGACTCGTTTATAAATTATCCGCTGGCACGATTTTGGTTACAATACATAGAACACACCATGATTTAAATTTTCCGGACATCAAAATTCTCAAGGCCCCACTTTGTACGTATTCTCAAGGTACGGTATGTTTCTTATCTTAAAAGGATAAAATTTGATTTTTTAAAATAAATAAATTTTTTTAAGAGACTATATTTGTTTTATGAAGTCCGCAGACTTAGGCTCTGGTCGGGGGTGGTTTTTGGTTTCTAGTTTTAAAATTTTTAAAAACAAAAACTAGTTTTAGTTTTAAGTTTTCAAAATTTTAAAAACAACATTGTTTTTGTTTCCAAATTTAAAATATTGTTTCAAATCTTAACCAAAACATTGGCGACCGTTGAAGGTGACAGTCGGTCATTGGCAAAAACATTGTTTCAAATCTTAATCCTAAACCCTAAACCAAAACATTGTTTCAAATCTTAGTTGAAGGTAGCGACCGTTGAAGGTGACAGTCGGTCATTGGCGATCTCTAGTTGGAGGTGTGGTTGGTGACCACCGGTCGGAGGTGGTGGCCGGTGATCGCCGGTCGGAGGTGGCAATCAGTGATCGTCAGTCGGAGGCGGCGACTGGTGATCGCCGGTCGGTGGCTGCGGCCGGCGATCGCCGGTCGGGTGCGGCGGCCGGTGATCGCCGGTCGAAGGTGACGGCCGACCGTTGGTCAGAGGTGGCGGCCGGTGATCATCGCTCGTAGGTGGCAACTAGTGACCGATAGTTGGAGGTGGTCGTCGGTGACAGCCGGTTGGAGGTGACGATTGGTGACTATCAATCAGAGGTGACGACCGATGACTGCTAGTCGAAGGTAGGGGCTGGTGATCGTCGATCGGAGGTGATGACTGATGATCGTCGGAGTGGCGGTCGGTGAATTTTGGTCAGAGGTGATGGTCAATGATGACAAATGACGTCAAGTAATAAATTTAAATAAAAACAGAAACAGAAATCTAAAAACCAAATTTTATTGTTTTTAAAATTGAGTGAAAACTGTTTTGAAAATGGGTAAAAAACCAAAATAGAACTATTTTTACCGAACAGGTTTCTGTTTTCAAAACCAAAATCCAAAAACTCAGAACCACCCCGAACGGGAAGTTAATAAATCGGTTTGGTTTAGCGTCGGGACACACACACATATAATTATATTATACTAAAAGTTATATCATTATTTATATATAAATCTCCTTAACAAAGAGAGATTTTACCATTCGATTATATATGTAATTTTATTGTACTTTGTATGTTATCCTATTTGTACAAAGATGGGTTTGATACTTTATTAGGGATAATTCAAAATTTATATCTAAAATATTAAATATTTCCAATATAAAAAAGTTACAACATTAATATAAATTAATAATTGGAGCTATAAGTTAGTTTAGTGATACATTGATAAGGTGGGAGAGGTAGAGATTGTAGGTTCAAATCCCTCCATTAACAACTTACATTTATCTATAAAAAAATAATCCAAATGATAATTTTTTCTTTTAAATCAGCTACAACCAAAGTTTATGAACTCACAGACTTAATCCACAAGATTGGTGAACTGAACTCAATTTTTTCCATATACTTCTAGAAAAACGAAAACCAAAAACTTTTATAAGTCTGCATGTCCAAATTTATATACACACCTCTAAATGCACCTCTTGTGATTCCTCTCTCAACTATTTATGAACAAATTTATTTAGCCTGTAATTTTTTTTTTCCAAATAACTTCCTTTAATTTTTAAGCAATAAATTAGTCTTACTATTTATTATGTATATACACAAATTATATTTATCATAGGTGTTTTAAAAAAAAAATTTCTTATAAATAAAATGTTGATATTGTTTTTTATTATAAAGTACTTAATTAATTTTAATAACATAACTTAGATAATTGTTAATTAATTTAATTCGTAATGCTAATAATAATTTTTAAACACTTAATGACCTTAAGAAATTATATTGATATTTAAATTTAACCAACAATAGTGATTTTATAAGTAAATTTCAAATTCCAACTCCACTCATTTATTCTCTTCTTCCTTTAATATTATCAATAGTTTTAATTTCTTATTCCAGGTTAACTTTAAATATAACATTATAAGTAGTTATTATGTATAATTTCAATTTCAATTTTATATGGTTGTTATTTTTTTTTACAAAATTCAAATTATTATTTTGTCAATTTAAAAAAATGTCATATACGGATTTTACATAATATTTTAAACTTAATAAAATAGATATTTAAAACTTCATTCTACTTTTTAAATATTTTTTCTATAACTAGCATGTACACTTGCTTCTTCTTTTAATATTATATTTTTCTAATATTTTCTTTTTATAAATTTTGGTGACCGCATCTTTTTAACTCCGAATATAATATATATTGTCTAAAAATTTATACATTAATAATTAATATTTTAAAAAAAACATATATTTGTCTTAGATAAATTTTAATTTCATATCTATTTCTTTTTTTTAATTTCTTTTGTGAAATTTTTAATTCTTATTCTGTCATTTTAGAAAATGGCATATAGATATCATTGATAAATTTTTAAATTTAATATTGTAGATGTTTAAAATTTTATTTTATTTTTAGAAAGATAGCAATATAGTAGTTGTTATGTATAAATTTTAATTTCAAATTTCTTATATTGTTACTTTTAAAAAAAGACATATATGAATCTTAGATAATATTTTTAAATTAATAATAATGATTTTTAAAACTTAATAATAAATATTTAAATTTAATATTACAGATATTTAAAAATTTATTTTAATTTTTAAATAATAAAATTAAGGTTTAATTAATCTATCAATACCTAAATTACTTTCATAAAAAATTGTTATTAGATACATAAACTATATTTTTTTAAATTGGATACCTAAACTTTTATTTTTCCTTAAATTAAGTTATCATGTCTAATTGTCATTATAAAATATTAACCATAGATACTAAATTAAACATCCTATAAGGAATTGACTTTTCTCAAGTTTACGTCAGCAGGACTGAATAATTATGAAAAATTTTTATTGAGTTTCAACATTTATAAAATAATTCAATCAAAAAATAAGAAGTTATAAGATAGGTGGTGGACAAAGTAGTTTATATGTGTAGAGAAAAAGGAGAAAAATAAATTATAAGTTTAAATTTTTTAACAAATAAATTAACAATTAATATTTGCCAACATTATTCAAAAAATTGTGTAAATTGGTGTTATATGCCTACGGATTAATTAAACCTAAAGTTATATATTAACAATAGGTTCAAAATTAATTGTTTTAAGATTTCTCTATTTCATTTTGGTTATATGTTTTGAATTTAGTTCTAGATTTTTTATGATAGTTAATTACAATCATAAATTTAAATAATAAAATTGACCGATAATAATGGTTTGTTTGTTATTTATATAGTATATATTGGCTAATTGTACCTATTATTCTAAGTTACTAGTTATGATGCAATCCCACCTAGCATCATGTTTAGGAGGATTTGTGAGAGAAACTTGGTTTGGATGAGAGCTTACATGAAGACTTAAAGTCATAATCTTAGGATTTTTAACCTTGTAAATATTTTATATTGTTAGGAATTTAGGGCGCATATTAATATCTTTAAAGACCTTGTATTTTGACCATTTTTCATGTAATCAGGCAAGTGAGTACCTAAGTAATTATGTAGAGTGTGCATAGAAAGAGGTACAACCCAAAATCTCCACACCCCTTAGCTCATTTTTGCACCCCTCTTTCTCTCACATAATACATGACCACCATAGGGACTCACCCCTCCTTGATTCTAGGTGCTAGAAATGGGGTTTGTTCCCTAGTTAGTTACCCTACTTAGAGAATGAGCCTTGTTAAGAGGTCCATAATTAGGCGATTAATCCTAACCTCCTACTCCCTATAAATAGGACATCTCACTCATTGTAAATCTCACCTTTGAAGTTGAATAAAAATTGTCTCTCTTGAGCACATTCATGAATAAAAGGTCTTAAGGATCCTCCCCTCTAGAGGAACCTCTTCCTAGTTGGCTTTTATCAAGGGTTCTTTCTCTTATGGCAAGTCTAAATGTCTAGCTTATCTCTCCAAGGAAAGTGGCACCCCACCTAAATAATTTTTTTCCCATTCCATTAATCCATTTCTTTAAAGCTTTGGGACCTCTTGGAGGAAAATCAAGGGAGACAAACTTGAGTTTGCATCAAGTTATTTCATTATAAACTACGCCATGCATGTTTAGACATGTAAAATCATGGCATATCACCAATATGGTCCCAATACAAGTCACTCCCATCCGAAAATAAAGTTAGAGTAATGAAGATTTTATTGCAAAAAATAAAATAAAATAATTTGTTAGTTCACAATTGAAAAAGTGAATTACTCTTTTACTCCTTGAAAATTATAAACACTAACGGCAATTAAGATTTTTAAAGAAAACTTAAAAAAAAATTAGTCTCCAATATTTCTATTTAGTACAATTTGATTGCAAAACACTATCTAAACTATTTTTTTTAAAGTGTTTTGAAGTGATTGGTAAAACACTTTAGGCACCTGTTAGCACAAAAGAAGAATCATCATCAGGGACTAATTAATTATTTAAATTTTTTTGTCAAGATCAAGTTTCAGTCAATTTTTAATTACTAATTAAACTAGTACTTCACTCATAAATCAATATATATATATATAATCATTATTTAATTACCAAATTTGTTGATATAGCACAAATAGTATCTAGGAATCATATTTCTTTTGAAATTTATAACCATGTTTTCATAGTAATGGAAAGGGAAAAAAGAAAAATATTTATGATTTTTTGTACTTTGAAGAAAACTAATTATGAATATAACCTGAGTAGGGATACCAATGAAAGATAGCCAGGGTGCCAAAGTTGGAGGAAAGATGTGCTTATATAATGGCCCTACACAATGGTCTTGAACTTCTACAATTCCATTGGTATCAAGATATGGAAAACTGTATTTGTATCTGCCAACATATTTAGGCACAAAATCATTCACTACAAATTTAAATGTTATCAGTAAAGAAATGGCAAAACAATAATGAAATCAAGAGTACCAATGAAGTCTTAAAGTACTTCTTTTTTTTTAAAGAATTAAAATACTAATTATGACTATAGAAATTAATGTTAGATGAAAACTTGTTATTGAAAAAGATAAAATTGCTTGAAAGTTTCTTATTATATACCCAGTACAATGGATTATGGTATCTGCGAAAATTGTTGATCCATCTTGAAAGGAAATCGAGCCATCTTCATTCACACATTTTATCTGCAAAGAAAATAGACTTACAATAAACAATGGAATATTTCCTGCCAAAATAAACTGGCTAAAGTGTAAAACATATTTTTGGTCTCTACTAATATGGGCGAGTTCATTTTTATTCCCTCATTTATGAAACATTGATTCTGGTTTCTCTATTTTTAAAATTTTGTTATAATAATAAACCCTACAGCTCCCACTAATTGTGTTATTACTAACTCTGATATTTGGATTAAAAGTGATTCAATTTTTAGCAAAAACCACCATAAAATGCAAATTATGATTAGAAGGGAAGGATTATGCATATGTCACAAAATGTGGTGGTTTTTACCACCAATCACAACACCTCATTATCTTCCCTCCCTCTTTTTTCCATCTTAACATCTTTAATTTTCTTCCATCTTCACAAACAGCAACAGCATGCAAATATAGTGAGTTGCAAAATAAAATGAGTGATAACTTTGCCTGCTTAATAGGAAAAGAGCTAAACATAACATTTTTAATCCTTTCGAAATTAATCAATCTCATTTTCCAACGGCTACCCTTTGTACATGTATTTCTCCTCATTGTGGTGTTGTGCTCTTTTTGGTGTTCAAAATCTACCCCATTTTGTAATCCATCTCTTTTAATCATAAATTCACATTTTGTATGGTGATTTTTTTCACCAAAAGTTGAATTAATGCTAATCCATGGTGAGAGAGTTTTATTATAACAAATTTTCAAAAGTAGAGGTCTGAAAGTGATGTTTTAAAAGCGAGAGACTAAAAAAGAACTTGCCATATTTAAAATAACTAAAAATATATTTAACCTAGATATCCACAAAAAATAAAATCTTAGTTTCTTTACATGTTTAAGTATCAAAGAGCTGTTAATTTAAGGAAGGCAAAGATACCCTATTCATGAGTATCATCCCAAACCCATTCCAATTTTGATAGATATTATTCTATGTGATCAGTATAAGTACGTGTACGGTTATTACTCGATATAATAAAGGTAGGTAGGGATGGTAAAAAAATCTACATCTGCGGATAGTCATGCATAAAACCCGCAAAAATATCTACATGAATAGTATAGGATACCCGTTAACCGCAGGTATGGGTTTTTTTCTATCTGCTCCTTAATGGACACGGGTACGGGTATCATAGTACCCATACCTGTGAGTACCCGCTAAACTAAAATAATATATATATATATATATATATATATATATAAGTTAAAAAAAATAATATTTTTGAAAAATAAATCAATTTAAAATATTAATTATTAAAATTCGTTGATATCAATCTTATTTTTTTATGAAAACTTCATAGTTAATAAAATTATTTATTATAAAAATTTCGATAATATAAAATAAAAATGTTATTTGTATTAAATTTTTTCTTATAATATATTATATTAATATACTTTTAGATTTAATTAATCTTGTAGAAAGTAGTATAATTTTATTTCTAGATTTTTCAAAAAATAAATAATTTATTTGATAAAACTTCTTATAAAAAATATTTAAATTTAAAAAATTGTTTCTTTTAAAATATTCATGGGTACCCGTGGACAACCCACATGTAGTTTTATAGCGAGTACTCGATTGGTTTTTAGCGGGTAACAGGTAACAAGTTTTTGTAGCTGGTCAGGTTGCGGGTAATCACTACCTGTGCCCGCCCCGACCCGTTGTCATTCGTACAGGTATGAGTATGTGATTACCTGCCCCGTACTCAAACTCATACCCGCTCCATTATAATTTTAATAATTATATAATTACTTTAAAATTATATTTAATTGAAAATTTAATTCTTATGCTTTGATAGTTTAATTCATAATGTTTTACATCTATTATTCTTTATATACTTTTTAAATTAAGATATAATTAATAATTTAATATATAATTTATTTAATAATAAATAAATAAATTTAAATTATAAAAAATAATATAACAAGAATTAGTAAATATATTTGAATCCAAAAATATCTGACTGGGACAAAGATGAGAATTGAAATTTCATATTCAAATCCGTCTTGCAATTTCCAAGGACGGAAGCAGGGAGGGTCAAACATGCACCTGTCTCGCCTCATTACCATATGTTTGAGTGTTGTAAATTCCTTGGTAGAGTTCAAAATTCGAGCGACCCAACGTAGCTCAGCCCATCAGGCTTACACAATAAAGCAAGCAAGATTGGCTTAACTCATTTCATTTGAACTGCAAATATCTAAGTTCATCCTAGTCACAATTTTTTTTTTTAAATAAAAATCAAAATCCAAACTTTTAATAAAACAATGAAATTTATTTTATAATCTAATCTCAAACTAGTTAAAAATAACACACTAAATCAATTAAAAAAACCTAAATAAGTCTAAAATAACATCAAAACACAAGTCCATAACAATATCGTAAATAAATCCAAAACAACCCCTTAAGCAATAAAAAACAACACCAAAATACATATTAGATATATATTTTTTATTTAATATATATTTTTAAAATTTATATTATTTATATTTGTAATCAGGTTAGTGTGTGAAACATTGGGTCAGCCCAACCCAAAACTATTTATAATCAGGTAAAAAAATCTCTTTTATTTGAGTCCTCTTTTTTAAAATACAACTTGAGTTCAGTTTTATTTATAAGGATAAAAAAGCATCTTCAAGCATTCTTTTTAAGGTCTTTATCTATTTGAAAGAAATTTAATACCACAAAATTACTTCATTTAAGAAAATAAATATTTTTCAACAAAAGTATACTTTTATTGTAATAATAAATAAAAACTGCACACATACCATATCGTGGTATTTTACATTTTCAAACTTCACATCTAATCGATTATCTTTGACTGATACATGAACCTCTTTCGCCACAGGTGAAATATCTACCATGATATCAAAAGCACTATGTCTGTAACCGATTAAAAGCACAACCTGTCAAGTAAACATTTACAGATAATTAAATACAAAACAAGGCAATATGCAATCAACAAATACATTGCCGTTATTTCAGGGTTTTTAAAATTAGACTGGTTATTGGACGTGTGTGTTTATAGTTTAAACGTTAATCGAAATTGAATCTAGGTTGAATCGAATTTAATAAAATTATTTTTTATATTTATTTTTATTAATATAGTAATATATTAAATAAAAAATAAATTATATATGATTTATAATACATAAATATAATATATTTTATTAAGTTTAAGTTTTATTATTTTTATAATATTATAAATAGGTAAAATTGTACATTGTCTAAAATGATTTTTTAAGAAATATTTATATTCTAAATTGTAATTAACACTTAATAATTTATAAAATTTTAAAAACCACACATTTTTAATTTTTAATTTTTATGATTTTTTATTTTTTTTTCCTTTTAAACAAAATAGACTAACCCTTGAACCAACTGGTTTTCCTAATTTTGACCAATTTTTTCTAATTTTCGATTTTTAACAAGTTTCTTTTATTCTCAATTTTTTTGTAAATAACGGACTAAATACAATTTTTGATTGGACCAATTGAACTGGTAGATGCAATTTTCAAACCTAGAATTAATTTGTTGTAAAATGTTTTGGATGAATGAAAATAACAAAATATGAAGCTAATATCTAAGAATAAAAAACTAAAGAATTAACATTTGATTTATTTATTTATAACACATGTATTCTTCCTCATAAACAATCCTATTCGAATCAGATTTATATGACTACGAGTTGTCAAAGATATAACCTAATGGTCAATCCGCTATATCGTAGGTTCGAAATGAGCTGGGTCAAAAAAGAAATATTTGTTCTTTGGTGGTCAAAATTTATAGTTCAACATCCTTACAACCCAACTTGTAAATGCTGAATTTTTTTTTTAAATTGTTAAAAAAATGTCTTCAGTTTTTTTTCTTATATTTCTACTTGAAATTTTAAATTTTGATCAAACGTACTATTATTAAAAAACTTAGTATTTGTGAAAATAAATTGTTATTATATTATTTTAAACTGTTTCAATGTTTTTGCTTGTTATATGAAAAATTTTATTTTTATGTTATTTGTTTATAAAAAATATTTTATAATTGAAAAAACAAAAATCAGTAGTGAAAATATGTTTAGTTACAATTTAGAAAAATATTTTTACTGAAAATATTTGCAGAAAATAATTAGAAAAAAAAATTGTTCTCAGTATTTTCAAAAGTTAACAGTATGTAAAAACTTAATAACAATGTTTTAATCATATTAAAAATAACATATAAATGTATTTTAAACTATATATGTAAATAATTTATAATATTTTGCTAAAATTGATTAAATTTAAAATATTAATTTTTAAAAATAAAAATATCAAATGAAAACAAACATATTTTTTTTTTGTTAAAAATTTGAAAATAAAAACAATTTTCAAAAAATAAAAATAAAAAATAGAGAAAAAAACATTTTCTCAAATGTCATCTCAATGAATAAGACATAGCTGATCCATTTAGATAAGGTTGAGCTTGTCCAGGTCTAACAAACCATAACAGTCCACTTTGATAGTTGTTTTTAAGTATAATACATTACATTTAGGTTGATTTCAATATAAAAATATTTTATTTATTAACAAATTACTTTATGGATTAAGTTTTGATAACTTAGCATATAAAAATTATATTGTCTGCCAATAGTTTCAAAATTTAATCATTTTAGCGAATACAACAATTCATAACTGGACACTTAAGACAACTCCAAGGTTCAAATTAAATCATTATCTTAATTTTTAGCCAATTACACTTAAAGTATTTTAATGATACGAAATAATTTCTTAAAAAAACATTCTTGTACATAACAACTCACTTCCCCACGTAAATTATTTTTCTAATGCTGATTTCTAATTAAGAAATTGTTTCTTGCTGCTAAAATAATATTTTTACTTATGAAAACATTCTTCTTTTATTATAATATTTTTTAAAGAGTTTAGTTTAAATTGACAATATAAATCAACGTGCTGTGGAAATAAAAATACAAAAGACTATTTAGGGTAAAATTATAATAATAAATTATTTTAAAATTTATATATAGGTAGTATTTAATTTATTGAGAGCGTAAAAAATATTATTTTGGTAAAAAGTTATATTATTAATACATAAAAGGTAAGTTCTCTTTGAAAATAATATACAAAGATAAGTCTCCTACATTTGATCAATTCTAAATTCTATAACTTTGAATTGAAAGTGTCAGTTATTTTGATCTATGACTTCAAATTTCCATCTATGTTTTTAATTTACAAAATGTCATTCATTTTAATCAGTGTTAGCAAATAAATCATAGTGAAAAAGAACAATAAACAAAAATTAAAAAGAAAAAACTTAAAATGAGAATTTTATAAAATCAATAATATAAAAAATTAAAATAACTATTAGAATTTTATAAAAACAAAAGTTAAAAATTAAATGGATATTTAATAGTTTATAAAACGTCTTCTATTTTGAAATTAAAATATTGTAAATAATGGGTGAGTAAAATGAGTAATGGAAAATAGATATAGGTACTTAAATATGAGATCAAAGATTTTTTTTGACGAAATGAGATAAAAAAGTTCTAATAATAATACCATCCTAGTTTAAAAAAATAAATAAATTATTTAATATACTAACATATTAAGATTATTGTACTCGAATAATCAATACTCTCTAGCCTCCAAAATTAATGTGTCATGTTTATAAATTGTTAATGCTTTAGTTTTCTTAGTCAAGAAATTAAAGTCTTACCGTCTTTTATTATTGTTTAGAACTTAACCACAAGTGAAATCCACCAAAACTAAAATCAGTGATTTTAGTCAAACCTAGTAGGAGTGTTTAAAAAAAAGGTTTTCTTACGTTATAATAGTTTTTTAAGTGATTTTTTTAGCTATACAAAAATTCTTTTCTGTGGACCATGCAACATCACATTATCTTAATTTCAGAAATTCATCCATAATTTTGTTCTAATAATAAAAAACTTTAAAAAACACTTTTTTTTTTTAATTTTACGTAATAGTGCTTGAAATAAAATTATTAATTTACTTATTTTCATGAGTAATGATAAAAAACTTATTTTTTATTATGTGCACGTTATTCATTCTAATGAAATTTTTTTATAATAAATCAATTCTTTAACTGAAAGACTCTTAAAAAGAAATCCCTTATACAGTTGCTAATTGCTATGATGCAATTAATACTTTCTCTCTTTTTATTTTAAAATATTGTCATATTAATATGCGTATTTGTTTTTGAAAAATAACTATTTTTAAACTTTTATTCTAGTTTATCAATATTTTTTATTTATACAAATTATTTATTTTTATTAACTAATTTTTTCTATAAATAATTTAAAATTCAGACGCCTCGTACAGGGGTGAATTTATGACCTGTTTAATTAGATCAAGACAAATTTTAAGCAAATTTAAAGTGATTAAGAACTTGTCTTAATGCTTTGAGTTATTTACGGAGGTAACTTTTTAGGTTTAATGTAATTAGGCTTTTATTTTTTTAAGGTGCGAAAAAGAATGTTATTGTAAAATTTTTAAATGAGTAGAGATATACCAACAATGAATATATAAAAAATGGAGGTTAATTGATATACACAGCAATTGTAAAAGATTTTTACATGTTCAATCATGATTTTTTTATTTATGTAACTATTTTTACACATTCAATTATGACTTTCTATTTATACAATTTTTAAAGTAATAAAAAGTAAAACAAACAAATTTACTGTAGATAAAGAGTTGTAATTGAATATTAATGTAAAAATTTTCATATTAACAACTTATATCAATTAACTCTAAGAAGTATGTGAGTTATATTTAAGAGTTTAATTTATATACATGATAGTGAAAAAGATTTCTACACTTTTTAAAGTAGTAACAGATAAAGTTAACAAATTTGCGATTGAGTACAATGTAATACACTGACTTCGTATACCAATCAATCTCTATATATAATGGAAAAAAATTGTACATCTATATAAGTTTACTAAATATATGTATAATTAATTCTAATATTTTATAATTAAAACTAAAAATAATAATTTAAAATTACAAATGTTTCACAATTTTAATATTCTATGATTGAAAATTATGTTAATGCTTAACACTTTAAATAAATAAGGGGAAAAAAAAATACCTGGTGGCGAAAAGGTTGAGGTACACGATAGTTATGGCTGTGCATTTGAAACCCTTTCCACCGTTCAATCCCTTCAATTTCTGCAATCCTCGGAATCGAGTTATGACCCGAACACACGACAACCGCTTCGAACACTTCCCGGGTCACCGAATCGGAGCTCCGATCCAGCGACTCCACGACCCACTCCTCATTTTCCCTCTCAACCCGAACCACCCTCGTACCGAACCTGATTAACTGCCGGATTCCAAACCTGTCCGAAAACAGATTTAAAAACCGGAGCACTTCCTCATGGCTCGGGAAAGTTCTAGGATCGTGTCGGGATCTCAGGAACGGGAAGTCGCGGAAGCTCATTAGTGCTCTCGGGAGGTTGGTTCGGAGCGACACGTAGATGCTGCTGTGAATCGTTTCTCGGTTCGGGTCAAGGCCTAGAGGATCCGACTCGGTTCGCGGATCGTAGATCCAGTTTCCTCCGACGACGTCGTTTTGTTCGAAAACGACGACACTGTGGTTTTCCCGTTGCAGCTCGCGCGCGGCTACGAGGCCTGAAACTCCTGCACCGATTACCGCAACTTTCACAGAACGATTCGCGTGTCTGAGACAATGGCGGCTAAACGACACCGTTGCAGGCGGCGCAGCGCACACTGAGCACTCTGCCATATAAGATAAAGGGATAGGAATCGTACATCACAAAGCAGAGTGTGTCCTAAGCATTCTTATCAATTTGCCATATATAGAAAGTAGGGGTGAGTGCTTAATTTTGTATGGATTTTGCATTTTATTTAAAGGAAATATAATTATAAAAAAAATTGAATTTTATTTCAGAGTCCGTGAATATTTTGGACGAAATTTCATTTCGGAGAATAAAAGAATCTGTAATTTTTCTTCTTTTTCTGCTGTGCATAGTCATTGTATATTTTTATTCTCTCCGGTGGTGTCCGGTCAGAGAAGAAGAAAGCCAAAAAAATTTATTACTTTTAAATGTTATTATTCTCAAATTAATTATAACAAAAAATTAAATAACTTATAAATATTGTTAATCTCAACTTAATTGTAACAAAAAATTAAATTAAGAGAATTAATTAAAAAAGTTGATATACTAAAAAATTATACTTGAACCGTTATTGAGACATTTGGTATTTCATTCTTTTTTAGAATTTGATTAAAATTTATCTTCTTTATTTAAGTAAGGATTATGAGCACAATTAATATTGTTTATGTAGTGCATGAACGAGAGAATAATTTTAGAGTAATAGACATAAAAATACTATTTATAGAATAAATAATAATAATAATAATAATAATAATAATGAGAGTAATTAGACTCAAAGTAATTAGAGTAATTAACGTCAGGTAAATAGATTAATGTCATATAATTAGAACTAAAGTAATTAGAGTAATGAAGGACGAGAAGTGTAATTAGACTTAAAGTCATTAGAGTAATTAATGTCATATAATTAGATTGTAAATTTTTTTTATTTCTCAAAGGCATATTGATAAATAATAATAAAAATTTAAGAGAATGTTTTGTAATAAATTTTTATATTTTATTTATTTTTATTTTTTAATATATAAAATTTTAAAAATTATATTATAAATAATTATATTATTAAAATATAAAATTTTATAAATATAATATAAATATTATATATAAATTTTATAATTAAAATAATAAAATATAAAATTTATAAATATAAAATTTTATTAGGAGAAGGTTTTCGGTAATAAACTTTTATATTTTAATTATTTTATATTTTAAAATATAAAATTTTAATAAAATTTTTAAAAATTATGTTATAAATAAATTATATTATTAAAATATAAAATTTTATAAAGATAATGTAAATAGTTAAATAAATTTTCTAATTAATGTTTTTCTTTGTTGGAAAAACTTATTTTATCGAATAAGTTATTTTATTTTGAAATGTGAGTGAATGAGGTTAATTATTAGAGTAGGTGTTCAGATATGTAAGATTAATTTATTATAGTAGGTGTTAGGATAGATAATTAGCTTAAAGGGTATTTTTGAGTTTTTCAAAAATTATTTAGATGGGTAGATGTTAAATGAAAAAAAGGTAAGTGTGAAATGAAAATCCCAAAGTTTATTTATTTTAACTGACAGAATATATTTGGTTTTATGGGTAGGCCTAAACGACTAAACCAATCCATTTATCCACTCATAATAGAAATAAAAGGCTATTAAGTCTTACTTTTTTTTTATTGTTTTTCATTTAATAGCAAGACATATCTTTATTGTCAACCTAAACCCTTCTCTTTCAAAGATTTACAAATAGTTAAGTCAATCGTATTTTCTAAGTAAACAAAATTGGGATTTGCATTTTTTTTCCCTTTTGGAAGGAAAATAGATGATAATATTAAAGGACATAACTATACAACTTTTAGACAAAAGTGAGGCTTTGAGTACAAAAAGAAAAATACTCTTTTGTGAGGTTTGATTAATTCTATTACTACCAAATGAATTGCTTCTTGATTTATTGAATTTTGTCACGTTTATTTAGAAGGAAGAAAAATGTTAATAAGATATATACTCTACATGATTGGCTGAAATTTATTGAAAACAACAAATTATGGGATCCCACTTGTTATTAAATGACTCTCAAGTTTAAAATTTATACACTGTCAGTGTAAAAAAAATTTACATTGGCAGTTAATCATAATCATTCGTTTACATGACTTTCAAACATAATCATTCGTTTACATGACTTTCAAAGTATTAATTGGTAAAGTCAACAAATTAATTCAATATATAAAGGGTTGTGATACACCGTCAATGTAAAACTTTTTACATTGACAGTGTATAAGTGTTTTTCTTATGACTCTCTCTCCTAATTTTGTAGTTTTTAATAAATTTCAACAAATAATAGGTAGTGTGTTAGGAGGAGTATGTTGGTAGCACTTCTTTTGAAAGGAATTAGTCTGCTGGTTAATGAACTAGATTACAAGTAGAAAATCACCAAACAATTAATGTTTGTTTGACAATAGTTTTATAAAATTGTTTTCAGTATTTTATAGTATTTAAAAATTAAAAAACTCATTTGGTTATTGTTTTCTTAAAACTGTTTTTGAAAACAGTTTTAGTTTTTAAGTTTTTAAAAACTAAAAAATAAAGTAGTTTTGCTTTTTCAATTTTCTATTTTTGTTTTGAAAACTCAAAATACAATGAGAATATGTTGTTTTTTGCTTTTCATTAATGATATTTCCATAAATATAAACAAGTTTTTTTTTCATTTTTACATCTTTAAAACAGTTTTCGAATAACGACTACCAAACAAGTTTTTTTTCTTTTCTTCTAGAAAATAGTTTTTGAAATTTATTTTTGAAAACTCTTTTCTAGAAATACAAACAAAACTAAATCAATCAAGCCCTTAATCAACCAATTTTAATTATTTAATTGTAATTTACCTAAGAAGACCTACACCACTTTGGTATGAAAATTAAAACAGGAGTAGGGAACAAGTTAAACAGAAAAATGCTCATTTAATAGATCTCTCTACATGTAACTTTGTACCCATTAAACCAAGAATATACAAATGGCTTACAAGGAACTGAGCACACCTCGATAGTTAACATGCTTACTAGTAAAACATAATTTCAAAAGGATTATGAGGAGATAACTCATGATTAGCCGTAATTGGACCCTTGTAAGTAGGCCCACAAGTCTTGGATCTAACACGAAACCTATAAATAGAACACAAGTATCCAAGGTAAGAGGTAACTGTTCACACTTATACTTTACTACACATCCCATTTGATATCTATTTTGACTCGACTGTTAAAGTAGTTTTTGCAAGTGGCACCCCTACACCTAAGAGGATAAATACTCGAACTCAAACTAGGGAAACTTGAAGTTATCAGAAGAGAAGACAGTGGAATAGAAGAGAAGTACTAAGTCGTGATACAATAACAATAACTAACTAATCACTTAATCATTTAGCCTTCCAATATATGTAAAAAAATGACTTAGCATTATAAGCTAGTTTTGAAATGTATTTTGAGTTATTTTTGAGTTTGGGGTGGTTTCCAGTTTTTGGTTTTGAAATGTATTTTAAAAACAAAAATGTGTTTGACAAAGCTAGTTCTAATTTGGATTTTTAGTTCTTTTCGAAAAAATGTTCACCCAATCTAAAAAATAATATAATTTGGTTTTCAAGTTTTTGTTTTTGTTTTTATTTCAAGCTTATCACTTGACTCAAAGTAATTAGAGTAATTAACATCAGATAAATATATTAATGTCATATAATTAGAACCAAAGTAATTAGAGTAATGAGAGACGAAAAGTGTAATTAGACTCAAAGTCATTAAAATAATTAATGTCATATAATTAGATTACAAATTTTTTTTATTTCTCGAATGGTGTATTGATAAATAAGAAAAAAAATTTAAGAGAATGTTTTGTAATAAATTTTTATATTTTATTTATTTTTATTTTTTATCATATAAAATTTTAAAAAATTATATTATAAATAATTATATTATTAAAATATAAAATTTTATAAATATAATATAAATATTATATATAAATTTTCTAATTAAAATAATAAAATATAATATTTATAAATATAAAATTTTATTAGGAGAAGGTTTTCAGTAATAAACTTTTATATTTTAATTATTTTATATTTTAAAATATAAAATTTTAATAAAAATTTAAAAAATTATGTTATAAACAAATTATATTATTAAAATATAAAATTTTATAAAGATAATCTAAATAGTTAAATAAATTTTCTAATTAATGTTTTTCTTTGTTGGAAAAACTTATTTTATCGAACAAGTTATTTTATTTTGAAATGTGAGTGAATGAGGTTAATTATTAGAGTAAGTATTCAGAGATATAAGATTAATTTATTATAGTAGGTGTTTGGATAGATAATTAGCTTAAAGGGTATTTTTGAGTTTTCAAAAATTATTTAGATGGGCAGATGTTAAATGAAAAAAAGGTAAGTGTGAAATGAAAATCCCAAAGTTTATTTATTTTAATTGGCAGAATATATCCGACTTTATGGGTCAGGCCTAAACAACCAGACCAGTCTATTTATCCACTCCTAATAAAAATAAAAGGCTATTAAGTCCTCTTTTTTTTTATTGTTTTTCATTTAATAGCAAGACATATCTTTATTGTGGACCTAAACCCTTCTCTTTCAAAGATTTATAAATAGTTAAGCCAATCGTATTTTCTAAGTAAACAAAATTGGGATTTGCATTTTTTTTCCCTTTTGGAAGGAAAATAGATGATAATATTAAAGGACATAACTATACAACTTTTAGACAAAAGCGAGGCTTTGAGTACAAAAAGCAAAATACTCTTTTGTGAGGTTTGATTAATTCTATTACTACCAAATGAATTGCTTCTTGATTTATTGAATTTTGTCATGTTTATTTAGAAAAAGAAAAATGTTAATAAGATATATACTTTATATGATTGGTTGAAATTTATTGAAAATAACAAATTATGGGATCCCACTTGTTATGGGATCTCAAGTTTAAAATTTATACACTGTCAGTGTAACAAAGTTTTACACTGGCAGTTAATCATAATCATTCGTTTACATGACTTTCCAAGTATTAATTGGTAAAGTAACAAATTAACTCAATATATAAAGGGTTGTGATACACCGACAATGTAAAACTTTTTACACTGACAGTGTATAAATGTTTTTCTTATGACTCTCTCTCTTAATTTTGTAGTTTTTAATAAATTTCAACAAATAATAGACAGTGTGTTAGAAGGAGTATGTTGGTAGCACTTCTCTTGAAAGGAATTAGTCTGGTTGATGACCTAGATTACAAGTAGAAAATCACCAAACAATTACTGTTTGTTTGACAATAGTTTTATAAAATTGTTTTTAGTATTTTATAGTATTTAAAAATTAAAAAACTCGTTTGGTTATTATTTTCTTAAAACTGTTTTTGAAAACAGTTTTAGTTTTTAGTTTTTAAAAACTAAAAATAGGAACAACTTTAAGTAGTTTTGCTTTTTCAATTTTCAATTTTTGTTTTGAAAACTCAAAATACAATGAGAATATGTTGTTTTTTGCTTGTCATTAATGATATTTTCATAAATATAAACAATTTTTTTTTCATTTTTACATCTTTAAAACAGTTTTCAAATAACGACTACCAAACAAGTTTTTTTTCTCTTCTTCTAGAAAACAGTTTTTGAAATTTATTTTTGAAAACTCTTTTCTAGAAATACAAACAAAACTAAATCAATCAAACCCTTAATCAACCAATGTTAATTATTTAATTGTAATTTTCCTAAGAATACCTACACCACTTTGGTACATCAATCTACTTTATCAATTCTTTATTTTGTATTTAATTTATCGATTAATTTCTAGCTTTTCATCTTAATATATTAGAAATATCAAAATTTGAACGAAGACTAATTTTGTATCATATTAATTTTTAAAATATAATTTGCAATTAAACCTAGACATTATGACACAACAATTTAACTTTTTACCTTTAAGTGAATATAAAATCTATAAAAAAAAAATTACCCCATGGTGAAAAACTATATTTTCTATGGTTTCATTCTTAAGATTTATTAATTCGTGAATTTGGGATTAAAATTCAGATAAAATAGAAAATAAAAACGGCTTTGTATATAATATATTAATATCAAATATTCTTTTAAATCTAAAGAATGAGTAGCTTTAACAACCAAATTGGTCAACTAATACATTTTTTAAAATCTGAAAAATGGAAAGAACTAATTAATATGTAAATTTTGAATTAAAATTAAGGTAAATAAAATAAAGAGAAAAACATTTTTTATCTTTATGTACCAACAAGAAATATTTATTTTAAAATCTGACAGATGGGATTCTTTAACGGGTCAATTAAAAATATTTTTAAATTCTAAAAAATGATATTCTTTAACTAATAAAGTTGTCAATGAAAATATTCGAAGGCTTTTTATATAAATTTTTATTTAAAAAATGATATTTTTTAAATATTGAAAGGGTATATTTTAAAATAAAAAAGGCTTGGAATCTTAATATAGCAATTAAGACGAATCCTTGAAATTAGGGGTGTTCAAAACCAAACAAAACCGAATTGAAAATAAAAAATCGAATTGCCTAAACCAAAAACCGCAAAAAATCACTTTAGTTTGGGGTGGATTGATTTTTATAATTTCCAAAGTGTGTGATTCAGTTCAATTTGTGGTTTGAGATGTCGAAATTTTATCAGACCCAACCAAACTGCTAATGCTTAGTTATTTTAGTAAATCTCTAATAAGACATATACAATTATTCATTATTTGCTAAGTTTATAAGATTTTGACATAGTCTTTAATTAAGACTTATAATTAATATGAATTAGTTGATAAATAAATATTTTAGTAAAACTATTTAATTTAATTTCATTTGATACAATTTGACGACAACCACTAAAGTATAATGTTTAAAGAATTGATTGTTTATGCTTTAACTTCAATGGTTGCTACTTTTATATAATTTTATTGGGAGTGACTAAACTTTTATTTGGAACTAAATTTTTTTATGTATTTTTTAATACTTAATAATAGAAATTTTAAAGTGCAAAGTCAAACCAAATCTGCAAAAAATTTGGTTTGATTCAGATTTTATAATTAATCTAAACTAACCAAACTTCACTACACTTATTTTATAGTTTGGTTCACACTAGTTTTAGACTCAAAATGCACCAACTCGCACGAAACACCCCTACTTGAGAGGTATTAGGTAATATCATCTAAACTTAAATTCTTTTTTATCATTTAGTATGTCTTTCTTCTTTATCTTAATGAATGCAAATAATTTTATAATACATTGTTTGATCTCTCAATTAAAGATTTGATGACTCTAGACCCATGATAATAGTATATAATTAGCAGTTGCATTTTGTTTTATATATTTTACAAATATGTAGAATTTAGTATTTTTCAACTTATATTATTATTATTTTTTGTATATATGATGTAATTAGTTTTATATACTACTATAATCCAAGTTGAAATAGTGAACAAAATTATATAATTATTGTATACTATATCAAATTACATAATTAAACGTCAAATTAAAATAAAAGACGTGAACATACAAGCGCTTGTATTTTCGCTAGTAGTAGTAGTAATAATAATAATAATAATTATTATTATTATTAGTATAAATATTATTTATTATTATCATAATAAAAAAATAAAACATAATATTTGAAATTATATAATTAGATTAGTCTGATATCAAATATCAACCTTAGAATAATTAGGAGGTGAGATTAGTTTCTTAGTTGGGGTGTATTGTATAGATGGGCTTTTTGTGAGAGTTTTGGACATGTGGTTAGTTAACCACACTCCTAAGCTTTTCCTAACACCCATCTAACCAACACACAACAACCAAGAGACATGTGGGCCCCTTGGTTCCCCCTCAAATGCACCAACTCTCTCTCTCTCTCTCTATCGATGTGGCATCCTATGTGGTAAGGTAGTTTGAATTTGAATTTTGGAGGGAGTCTACATGACGCTACCAAAATTCAAATTCAAATTTAAGGAGACCATGATCCACATTTTTAGGGGAATGTTTGGATCTTCAAATAGCTAATCACGTGTGAATTGAGTTAATCTCAATTAACACAAGATTAATGGATGCTTGGGCCTTGCTTAGGGAGTGGACATCTAACTCCACATTTTAATCCATTCTTCACCTATAAATATAACCTTCCACGTCATGTAACATTTTACACTTGAATGCTAGAGAATTCAGAGTTTTCTTCTATCTTGAGTGTCTTTGCTTATCTTCTTCAAGTGGCGCCAATCACTCCTTCATTTCGAACCTCTTCACCAAATCCATTTCTCCAAGTGATCTCATGAAATTGATCAAGGAAGACATCCAAGGGAGGCATGCACCACTAACCTAATGTATTTGCTTATTTTGTGCAAAAAGCAATATATATACACTAATAAGTATATATTTTAGTTGAAAAATAATATATTATATTTAATTGAGAAAAATATTAGTTACATTATATATTTTTATATAAAAAAATAATTTAAATTTATAGAGGCCTAGTAAAATTATGTTTTTATAGAAATTATGTTAGATACACATTTTTATTTTTTACCTTTAGACCAAGTTAATTTGGGTCAATTACTGACCCACTGGTTTGGCCTCTAATCCATTGGCACACTGCCTCGACTGGGTTAGAGACTAGGCCGATTTTTACAACACGTTATAACTAATCACAAGGGACTACAAAAGGACACTACAATTGTTATAATTAATACAAATTCAAGAACACTAATTTATAGGGTATAAAAAGGAATACTTCACACCAAAATAATCGTTATGCCTAAACTATTTTACATGATAATTGATGATCATTAAAAATCAACAGAATCGATGCAGACATTAATTTGTACATCAAACACATATAGGAATTACATATATTTACTCAACCACGTTTAACACATTCTATCATTTAAATTCAAAACTCCAATTAAATTACAATACATATATCCATATAGTTACACTTAAGACATATACGAGCACTCGTTGTGAGTATTCATATCCCTTGAATGACATATATAAAACCTATTGAGGCTTAGGGATCGTTTCATTACCCATCTTCCATACACGTGCCAAATGAGAGATAATTTCTCACCCCCTTACCTCGAAGGATGATCCTGATTATGAAGAGTGTGACATCAACTCCCCAAATGCTACTCCTCAAGCTCCCTTGAAAAAGTTCTCACTACAACTTTCTCTCAAACCTTTAGAGTCAGAAACGTGAAACTGAAGCGCAATAACCTAACCCCTCTGAATTATTATTAGGTTAACAATTGAATTATGCTTTCTAACAGTAACAAATTAACCTTTCTTACTATTTACACCCATATTTAGTTTATAAAAACAATTCTCAATTTATTTTAATAAACAAAAACAATAAATTAATTTAAGTCTATTAATATAAATTACATTTTTTTGTTAATATATTATTTTTCTAAAAAAAAGGGGATATTAAACCATAACTTTGTTGAGTGATTTGTGGTTGTTTAGCAATCTCTTAGTGAAATTCTACTTTTCTTTGGTCCTTTGCTTAGTGACGGTAGCTTGCTAAGCGAATTTTGTGCTTTGTCAATGTTTTTCTTGATTTTTTGCATAGTGAGTGAAGGTGGCTCAGTGAGTGCTCTTGTTCTTTGTTGCTCCCTCTTTTAGTTTTCCTTGTGATTCTAAAAAAAAAGTGCTAAATGTTGTTTATTAGTTCCAATAGCAAGATATTCCAAACAACCCACGATTGCTTTAGATATTTAAACAAAAATGAGACAATGCACATTAAATTTCATGAAAAAAAATGGATAGTTGTGGATTTTTCTCTAGGCTATTTTACTAAAATTTCACCAGTTGTTCAAAGATAGTATAAGGTGGTTTAACAATTTCTCTACATTATTGAAGTTATTTATGATGTAATTTAATATTTTTCTCGATTTACATTCAAGGAATGGTTGTTGAAATGGCACACGATTTGATGGATTACGAGGATCTGCTTAGAAAATTGAAAGAAATTGATGCATTCTCCCCAAGCAAGGGCCCTATCACTAGGGTCATGGCTAGGAGAATAGAAGAAGACATGGCTAGAGTAGAGGGAGGAAGATCTCACCTCCATATGACCATCAAATTATGCAAGCCATGACTTATTTACTTGTAATTTTTATTTTAGGAACCTAGGATTTTATTTTGGACATGTATTAGTCCATTTAATTTTCTAGGAGGTGTCTTAGTAATAAGAAGGGGTAAGATTAGCTTTTGGGCCTTTATTTAGGAAATAAGGGGGTAGTTTGATAACTACACCCTCTTTTGCTAAATAAAACCCAAAACTAATAAATGAGTAATCTTGGCCCTTGGATGAGGTAGCTTGGGCACCAATTCTCATCTAAAGGAGGGTATTGATTGGACTTTGGGCTTCAATCCTCCTCCCTTGGATGACTCCTTTTAATCCTAGCCCTTCATTTCCTTCATGACTTGTCCAAGAGGTTAGCTCCCTCTATAAAAAGGTGCTCCTTCACACTCTTGTATTTTTTACACTTGATTGAATGGAAAAACCTTAAGTTGGCCAAAATTCTCTTAGTGTCCACCCTTCTCTCTTTGAGAATTCCTTAGGTTTTTATCAAGGGTTCCATCCCTTGTGGCAAACTTTCCCTCTTAGGCTTATCTTACCTTAAGTGGCGCCTAAAACCACCTCACTTCTTACCTCTCCACAAACCATTTCACCAAAGAAGAAAACCTCTAGAAAAAGATTAAGGGAGGCATGCATCAGAAATGGTAGGCATAGGCTAAAATTTGTGGTCCCTAAAAAAATAGCAGATTGTCTACACTAATAATGAAGTTGATATGATGATAATTGGAGATGATACATCAGAGTAATTTCATTTAACTCAATACTATTACTTTTTATATTCTGTGCTTAGCAAGATTTTTGTTGTTGTCATGGACTTAAAAGGAATAGAATAGCATGTTATTTTCATCTTGGACTCAATGCTTAATTTTGTGCTCTTGTGGTATGTGAAGTTAAATTCTTGCCACTTTATTGCAGTGAATTCTATATAAATAGTAGAGGAGGTGAAAAAGCTTTTCCGAAAATAGGACTTCTGATGCATTCTTGTTGGTGCTTCTCCCAAGATCATCTTTTAGTCTAGGTTCCTTTGAAGAAATGAGTGATGTAAGAGGAGGAGATGGTAGTGGCGGTGCCACTCAATGAGAGATAAGCCATTGTAGGAGCTTGCCACAAGCGAAAGAGCCCTTGATAAAAGTCACAGAAGCTCTCAATTAAGGAGAGAAAGAAGACACTCAAATTTACTCACAAGTGTTTTGTATTCAATCAAGTGTAAAATGTAGAATAAGGGGGGAGGTGTTTATTTATAGGCTAAAATATGGGCTTACGGGATTAGGGATGGATTTCCACCATTTAGGAGATGCTAAGAGAGATTAATCAAGAGTTAATCGAGCTAGAGCCAATTTCCACTTGATTAATTATAGGAAGATCCAAACATGCCCCTAATTTTAAGATCTTGGTCCCTTCTCAATTTGAATTTGAATTTTGGAGGGAAGCCACATGGCAACTCAACATTCAAATTAAAAAATGAGAGCAAAATGAATGACATGTGGATGCCAGCTTGGAAGAGAGAGAAAGTGGCGTGAAATGTAGAGGTAACTAAGGGGGTCCACATGTCTCTCATGCTTCATGTGTGAGTTGGAGGGGTGTGAAACTAACTTAGGGGGTGTGGTTCACAAAAAACCATACTCCTAAGCTTCTCCAAAAAGGCCCAAACTACTCACACACTCCACCAAAAAATACTAGTCACACGTCTAAATTAAAATAGACATAAAGGCCAAAATACAAGGCCAAAAAAGAAACTAAAAACACCTCCAAGTCACAAATTAAAAAAACGTATATTACAAGGACTAAAAAGAACATTATGGTCTAATTTCTATCATCTTGATCTCCATGAGAAGGTAGTTCTGCTTCCCTCTTTTCTTGCCATATCTTCCTCAATCCTCCTAGCCATGACCCTTGTGATAGGACCCTTGATAGGGAGGAATACATCAACTTCCAATGAATGTTATTCCAAAATGGCTCTATGTAAAGCCTAATTAAAATTTAAAAATAATAATGTATGCTTTTAAGTGGTGCTTGTTTTGTCTATTTTCTGTTTTCTTTCTCACAAAAGATAAAAACAGTAGTGAAAATAAGTTTGTGGAAATTTAGAAAACATTTAAAAAACATAAAATAGAAAATTGAAAAAATTGTTTTCAATGTTTTCAAAAACTAAAACTATGTAAAAACTTAATAACAACATTATAATTATAAGAAAAATTATATATAATTGTATTTTAAATTATACAATAGATATTTTATAATATTTTTAGTAAAATTAATTAAAGTTAACAATATTATATGTTCTTACCTAAAAGTATTTGAGTACAAATCGCTATGAACCTTTCAAAATATCTTTGATGAGGTTTGTTGAGTATCCTAACATCTTCTGGAATAGGTAAAGGGGGAGAACCTGTAAGAGAGGACTCCAATGCTCAAGTCAGTAAATGAGCAAGATAGAGAAGGTGAAAATAGGTTGAAGTTTAATAAATTTTCCTGAATGAGTAAATGACATGTACCTCCTACCTTGTATTTATAGTAAAAAATGTACTTGTTACCTAGCAGTTATTACCTGCTCACCTTGGTGTATTCCTTTTACCCAGTATGTTTGACTTTTATTCAATTGGTACTTTGTAGACTCTACTCAGCTTTATTGGGAATAACACTAATAAGTGATTATGTTAATTTATGGTCTTAGTTAATTTGGCTAATTGATTAATTATTTGTAGGAGCTCGGATTTCGATGGGCCGAAATCTTTTAGGCTTACTTCCTCTCTCTGGGAGGGGTTATGCTACATTTCGGATTTTTGGCTGTGCCGAATATCCAAAGTTTCTTAATTTGGCGTTTTTATTCTTATCTAACATCCTTCTGTTCTTTTATTTTTGTGCTTTTCAGTTTTCAGTTATGCTGAAATCCAAAGTCCCTAAGATGGTATTTTAGGTTCTGGTAATCTGATGATTTATACACTTCGATTTTTGGCTATGCCGAAATTCGAAGTCCCTTGATGACATTTTAGGTCCTGCTCCTCTTGGTGATTATACATTATATTTTTTAAAATATAAAATATAAATTGAAAACAAACATATTTTTTGAATGTTGAAAATTTTAAAATGAAAACAGTATTCAAAAAATTAAAATAAAGAACATTTTCTAAAACCAAACGTCACCTTAAAATTTTTAGATAATAATAATCACTTGATCATATAATGGAGAATGAGACAAAAAATAAGTATTTGTATATGGAAATAATGATGATAACAACCACATCATATTTTGATGTCTAATGCAGGTATTTTGTAATTCTTAAGAACTATTTACAAAGACTCAATGAAATTTGTAGTCAATGGGCGATATATTTTTTTAAAATTAGAAATAACTAGTCTTTAAGCTGATTTAGAATATTATAACTTAGTTAAGGATAAGTTGTTTATACATATTTTTTTTTGACACATATTAGTTTTAGAACATTTTAGATGAAACAAGTTCTACATTTTATATATGTGTAAACAAGATTTTAATTTTATACACGAATTGTTTTAAATTAATTTATCAATTTATGCAATATTTTTTTTATTGATTATGTTGAAGTAATTTACAAATATATATTAATTAAGTTTATTGAAAGTTGTGTAATCTTCTTAACAAGCATAGACAGAGGGGTATTGATTTAGGAACTTTTTAATTTGAAGGCACAATGTCACATTTTCAAAATGTAAGAACACAATGTATAAATTTTAAATAATTTGAGGAAAATTATAATTAAGCCTAAAATTAAAAATAAATATTAAAGTAAGGGTACAAGGATGAGTATTTACTCATTTAGACATGACTGTTCTACAAAATAGAATTGTGGAAGTTACATTAGTACTCATATAAAAAATTTAAAATAAAACAAAATAAATTTACACTGGTGTGAGAGATTGGAAAACTAAAAAAAATTAAATGGTAGAAAAGGATTACTAAAAAAGGAAAAAGCTTCTAGAAAAAGTGCTATAGTTAAGAAGTTTTAAAACATAAAAACAATATTATCAAGGGCATAATGGTCTAAAATAGTGAAAGCCAAATAGGGTATTATTTTTAAAATCAACATTTTATTTTAATTTTAAAATTAATTGATATATTTTTATTTAAGAAAAAAGTAAAAATGTGATAAGTCAAATTTGAATTTGTATTTCATTTAAATAAAACCATAATAGGAAAAACAACAACACATTAGGTAAACATTATTGTATTCCAAAATTCATTTAATTTAGAGTAAACAACCACTTTAGTCTTTGAAAGTGTGGCCATTCGTCACTTTAGTTTTTGAATTAAATAAACTGTCAAATAAGTTCCTCAAAAAAATTGTTCAACATTAGTCAGTTAAATCCTTCTATTACTGTGCTTTTATTAACAATAACATAGATGCTGATGTGTACAGTTAAGTGTTAAGGTGACTTGCAGACATGGATATGAAGCTTGACTTGGATACTTTAAAGGAAGAAAATGAAATAATTTTTCTTGTATATTGTCTTCTTCCTCCCAATTTGGGTTTACTATTTTGGGAAAATCATTGAACTCTAATCACAACAAGGTGAAATGATGGGAAATGGTTCATTAAATCCTTAATTTCTTCATAAAAAAATATCAATAACCCCCACTTGGAGTTTGTGTGCATCATCAATGGCGAATTCCATAGAGATTAAAGGATTGAAGGCGTATGTTGTCATTGTGGTAGAAGAGTCATTACTTGAGTGTCAAAGATACATCACAATACAAAGAGACCTTTCTGCTCTTTCTCTTTACCAAAGGTAAATTAGAATCCCTTCTTATGGTGGTTGTTTAAGAATTTCCAGTCATGTCTAACAATGGCAATAAACTATGAGGCACATGTTTTTTTTGTTTAGATGATGATTTAAACTACAAGTTGTTTGCCAGGATAGATCAAGAATGTGATGATGTGGCTGATGATGAAAAGGAAAGGGAAGATTTATGGAGAATATGCTTAAGCTCATAGATTGAAAGGATGCAAAGTGAAATTAGGTGCTTAAAATTCTTAGTGACCTTAATGTGTTTTTGTTTGTCGATGTTAGCAATTATGGTACTGATGTTGATTAAATTATGTGCTTTAGAAATTGTTAAGTAGTTTAGTGCCTTTAGTAATATTGTGTAATTGGTCTATATTGCGATGACATGAGTATATGTATTGACCTTTTCATTGAATGAAACTGTTTTTGCATTTTTGTCTATATTATTAAATTTCTATTTTGTAGATAAATTCATTGATGACAAATAAAAAAAAATAAACAATTGCTAAAAACAATGACTACAACTTCAATTAAGAGTAATTTGATGGATGCTTAATGCACGTTGCCATATTATATATATAAATCATTACAAAATATTGGTCCAAAGTAAAGCCTCAAAAGCATCCAACGAAATTGATGCCCTAACTTCCCAGAATACCACATTACAACAACTAAAAGAGACTGGTTTTTGTAATCAAAACCTACTTAATTAATGTGTCATCAAGGTTTTTTTAGTGGAGAAGGAAAAATTCTTCATGTAAGGATGAACTAGATGAATCGATTAGTAGTGGTTGCACTTGCTACGTGAAGTAGTCCTGCAGTAGTAGAAGTTAGACCGAATCTTGTGTTTGATGCACTTGCTCCCTAAAATGACCCTGCAACAATAGTTAGGCTCGATGCACTTGCTTAAGCTCCCCCAACATGCGCCTAATTAATAATCCTCCTCTTGTGGGCAATTTTTTGCATGTAGTAACCTTGTAATTCAAGCATTGCAAACGTTGTAGTAATTAAACCAGGTGATCTATAAGGAAGGTTTTTTTGGTTGATGCTAGGTTGCCATTGTTCTATTAGTGCCTAAAATGAGGAAAGAAATTCTTATATTATTTAAAAAATATGAATATATTTTTATTTTAAATTTTGTATTCATATTTTTAATATTTTAAGTTGATTAATAGTTTAGAAAAATAAGAAGAATATAAAATAATATAAATACCTTTAAAAAAACAAATATAGTATTAAGGATATTTGTATCTTTAATAAAAAATATTTGTGTCTCTTTACTTTATTAAACCCTTTCTCTTTTGTCTCGAAAGAAATTTAGTATTGAGGATATTTGTATCTTGCATAAAAAAAATATGTGTCTTTTTACTTTGATAAACCCTTTTTCTTTTTTCTCCTAAAATTTAAAGAAATATAGTCAAAATTATTTGTCCAACTATTAAGATCTTAGGTTCGACTCTATATACAAAATAAATATTCATTTTTTCTAAATAAATATTGATCTATTATTTGAGGTTTAACATATTTAGAATAAATAAAAAAAGAAAAAGATATATAATGTAAGTCATTGTTATTTTGCTTTTCTTTTCATCAATTGTTCCACTTATTGTATTTTTTTTTCAAAACTTACATTTTGTTTTCAAACTACTGTTTGAAGTAAATGTATCAAATACATTTATACTTATAACAATAGCATGATGATGTCATGATGACAGCGAAATATATTTGTTAATCATATGCAAATGTTAAACTTCAAATAATAGAAAGGTCAATGTATGCCACATATTTTAATTTTAAATTTAAAAAATGATTTTTATCAATTTTAAAATAAAGATAAAAATCAAGATAAATTTATGTTATTTTTTCAGAGACCTAAAATTAAATAAATCAATGAATAAACGATAATTTTTTTTTATTTTATTACACTTTTAATGGTTAGAAAATGAAGAAGTCATCGAAAAGAAAAAACGATATTCTTATAAATCCTAATTTTATTTAGGGTAAAACAGTACTATAAGTTACAACACATCTTAGTTAATGTGTTTACTCCTTTTTTCACTTTTAGTTATGTACATTTATTTTAATTCAGAAAACACTGTTAAAATAAAAGTTTACGTAAACTAAAGTGTATGATAAATAAATTATGAATTATAATTTTTTTATATTTTTATGTGAGAAATTAATTTTTTATGTTATTAAATTACATTTTAGAATTAACATTTAAAATATATAAGCATTTAAAATTTATATCTATAATTTAATTTCTAATAAAAATCAGACTAGTATGAAATTAATACAAATTCTAGATCGTCTTCGATTAACAAAAAATCGGTACTTAAGTTTTGAAATTTCTTAAATTTCATTAAAAAGAATGACACAAATTTTGAAAGTGAAACTCTTATTAAACTACAAATAAGAACAAGAAATAATTAGTATGCATTGTTAGTGTAAAAAGTTTTACACTAACATTCAATCATAATCTGTTATTTATGGTAAGTTTTTTTGACTAACCATTAATAATTTTAAAAAAATTAATAATTTAAAAGACATAAAATGAAAAATTGTAATTCAAAATCAGTATAAATCTCTTTTATATGGTTAGTGCATACAAATTAAATTCAAATTAAAAATGAAAGAATTAAGAAGGAAGGTTTGTGCGCATGACTGGTAAGATTTAAGAGTTAAATGAATGATTATAAAAAAGTATTTGTCCGAAAGACGAGACAATAATATACAAAATGAAATTATTTTGAAGCTGTTTTTATAGTTATTATCATGATTGGTATGAAGTATTTGTCATAATTTATTAATGAATAATTTTGATAAAAAATCTTGTTTTAAAAATTAAGTACACTTTTAGTTGAATTTATTTTGTATTAATACTTTTAATTTGATTGATAATGTAGATATAAAAGTATATAGAATAATATAAATGCCTTAAAAAATATAATATAAAGGATGTTTATGAGTTTCATAAAAAAATATATCTATTAGTTGAGAAAGAAGACAATATATAAGGAAAATTAATTTATTTTTATCCTTAAAGTATCTACATCAACTTCACATCCATGTCAGCAAGCCACTCTGATACTTAACTATATATGTCAGTGGCTCTATTAGTGTTAAGAGATGCACAAAAAGATTTAACTTACTGACGTTAAACAATTTTAGAGACTTATTTAATAATTTATTCAATTCAAAGACTAAATGGATGACCAGACTTTCAAGAACTAAAATAGTGATTTACTATAAATTAAGTGAATATTGGAATACAATAATGTTTACCTAATTTATTGTTATTTTTCTTATTATGGTTTTATTTAAATAAAATACTCATTTAAATTTGACTATTTTAATTTTTTTCTTAGATAAAGATATATAAATTTTTTTAAAATTAAAATAAAATATTGATTTAAAAATATTGATATATTAATAATAATAGTGGCAGTGATAGTAAAGTCTTAAAAACCTAATTACTCATGTGATGACATTAACTAGATATTTATATGAGGTTTGAATTCTCTAATTATGTTTTAATTAGAAACGAATAAAAAAAGAATAAAATAATAAATGAATTAAAATATGTTATTAAATTAAAAGAGGCAGTGAGAGATAATTGCTAAATTGAAACTAACTTTTACCAAAATTTGATCAAAGTGACAAGTGCCATATAAAAGAGTTAAAATGATTTCTTAGAAGATTGTAGAATCAGGAAATTAATTCTAGAGACTTAAAAATAGTAATGGTACAAAAAAAAAGTGTGCAAGTGATAATTTTAAAGATTGCCAAATGGCCGTAGGATAGCTAAATGAAAGATCTTGAAATAAGTGTGGCGGTGGAAAGAAAAAATAATAAAAAAAATAATCTGAAATCACACAAAATGGCGATGGTGTGGCTTGATTGATATATATATATATATAAACAAACCAAATTTTTAAGTCATATAATATAAAATACTTTTACTTCCTAGAAGTCACCCAAGCTAGAACCAATGAACTCAAAAAAACAATTTGTCAATAAAACCTTGCTGACAAAAGAAGAACAATTAGAATAACTTTATAAATTTATGAAGTCGGGAGGAAAGGAAGAAGAAGTAGAGAAAGAAAAAGTCTAGGAGAATCCAAGTAAACTTTAAGAAGTATATGTATGGATCTTTTTATTTAATTTCATCTATAAAATTTGAATGACTCTAATTTAAAGTTAATTTTTATGATTCTATTAGTTTAAAACATGAGGTTAGAAGTCACGAAATTGTTTTTGGGATGGATGAATTGGATATTAAAACTATTTATCTATGTGCTCTTATTGTGATGTAAATTATGCATATATCATTTTGAACCATAATTCATAGTGCATCATATGATTTGGAGTCAAAAGATTTTGAGGGGAAAATAGTGAAAATGTTTGCGAACTTGATTTTATATGAATTACTGTCAAGGGCAGTTGACAGTAAAATACAAAAATGGTTTTGAAATAATATTTTTGAAAGTTAAAATTCATTATCAAGAAAGAATAACACATGAGATTGATAATAAGAATAAGGAGAAGTCTCATGGTAAGGAAACTCATTTATTTGAATACCTTGCTATTCTTGATAGTGAATGGGGTTTGAGCTTAGTTGGTAGATGAGACCATATGGTCTAGGGAGTATCGGGGTATTGTCGATTCCCTATATGATCAGTTCTTATTGACTCTGTATCTGGGTGGCCTTCTGGGTACACTGACACCTTCTCACTTCTTTATACGGATCGGTGTAGTGGGGCATTGCCGAATCATTGGATTGAGTGATGATAAACTCTGACACTAGACACCCAAAATGAAAATCTCCATGGAGTACCGAGTCAAAATGATGTTCAAAAGGTTTTTCATTCAAAACTACATTTCATAAGCATTTTGCATCTCTCATAGACTATTTGGGATTAATGTTTAGAGTATTTGTTATTTACCTAATGTTGTAAATTTGGTAGTTTATTTAATTTCATAAATGAAATTAAATATTTAATTCATACTTAGACGAAATGTCTGATCCATATCTCTCCTAAATATTAGGGTTTTGATTCTGCAGGAAATGACTAAAGGGCTTAGCAGAGATACTCGATGCAACCAGAGCATTAGGATTCTGGAGAGGTTTTAGAAGTCATGATGCAATAAAATTACTAATTTGTAAAATATGCTATGTAAACTTATTTGTAATTTGGACAACTTCATACTTATTATTGTCTCTAATATTAATCTAATATGTTTTTTGGTATAAAATTACTCCAATATATAAACAATAATATTTATATTTAAGTATAAACTAAGAAAATCATAAACTAAATTAAATTTGTAAGGGGTTACATAAACATTACAAATGAAAGGAGGGGGCTATTTATAAGAAACGAAGGGTTTAGGAGTGTGAGGGAGTGAATGTCCACTCTTGGGGGCCAAACAAGGATTAATTAAGTATCTAATTGAGCTAGAGCCAATTAGCACTTAATTAATCATAAGTGAGATCCAAAGATGGCCCTAAGAAAGTAGACCATGTTCCCTTGAAATTCAAATTTGAATTTGAAAGTGCCATGTAGACTCCCTCCAAAATTCAAATTTGAATTCACATGGCCATGTAGGTACCACCTAGGATGGAGAGAGCAGAATGGTGCCTAAAGGAGGGAACCAAGGGGCTTACATGTCTCTTATGCTTCATGTGTCTTGGAGAGGTGTGGGACAAACTTAGGGGGTGTGGTTGACAAAACCACACGGCTAAGTCTCCCCAAAAAGGTCCGATTAATTAACACATTCCACTTAAAAGACTAGCTACACCTCCTAACCTAAAATAGAAATATAGGCCAAAAAGAAAACTAATTATACCTTCTTAATCCTAAAACAAATAACACAAATTACAAAGCTAAAAACAAGAAGACTATGATCTAATCTTCACTTCAAATAGGAGATGAGGTCTTCCACTCTCTTTCCTAGCCATGTCTTCTTCAATCCTCCTAGCCATGACCCTTGTGATGGGATCCTTGGTAGGCAAGATTGTATTAAATCCTCCCTCTTGAGAAGGATTTGACCTCAAATCTGTGGTGTCCTCTTCCTCATCATCAAGACCTACAAAAGGAGATAGATCACAAATATTAAATGTAGTGCTGACTTCATAGTATTCAGGGAGGTCTAACCTATATGCATTGTTGCCCAACCTCTCTAGAACTTGGAAGGGACTATCTCCTTTAGGGCTTAGTTTTGACTTCCTCTTAGTAGGAAAGCGATCCTTCCTAACATGAAGCCAAACCTAATCCCTTTCATCAAAGATGACTTCCTTCCTCCCCTTATTTATATGTGTTGCATACTTTTTGATTGATGTTCAATGTTTGATTTAACCCTCTTATGCAACATTTAATAAAGTCAACCCTTGATTCCCCATCTTTATGGGATTGGGAAGTATGGAGAGGAAATATGCCCAAAGGAGTGAGGGGATTAAATCCATAGACCACCTCAAAAAGGGAATGCTTGGTGGTTCTATGAGCCACCCTATTATATGCAAACTCTATATGGGGAGATACTCATCCCAAGACTTATGGTTGCCTCTTAGAAATGCCTTTAACATTGTGGATAAAGAGATCTATTAACCACCTCAGTTTGATCATCAATCTGAGGATGGAAGGTGGTAAAAAGTGAAGCTTAGTTCCTAGCCTAACCCATAAAGTTCTCCAAAAATGGCTAAGGAACTAATTCACTCCCTTGATCTCTTCAACCAAGGTCTTTCCTCAAAGAAAATAGAGGATGGAAAAAGGCTAGGAATGGGATGGGAGCTTGACGCCACTTCTCTTGAAGGAGAAGATAAGCCAAGAAAATTTTATAAGCCTTGCCACAAGGGAGATGACCTTTGATAAAAGCTTAAAGAAAGAGAATCCTTAAGAGAGAGGTTTCTCAAAATGACACTCAAGAATAATAGCTCAAATAGAGTCTTACTTCATCTAATCAAGTGTAATGATTACAAGAGATGGTAGGTGTATATATAGCACAATGAGAGAGCTAGCACTCAAAACTAGGCAATGTGGGACTTTGAGCCTAATTAGGATTAAAGACACTAACCCTCACGTAAGCCCACTAATCCTAGGACCTACTCTAAACCTAGGAGGGGTGCAAAAGCTAATCCAAAGGTATGTGAAGGAAGCCCAACACGTCTTGGACAAGAGGCCCCTAACTAAGCTTTCCTCTTCTCACTAACTAATAACACCTATTCTTCCTAATTACAAAGTAAATGAACAAAATATATGGTCCAAAAGGAAACTAAGAGCTAATTAATATTTACAAAGGGGAATCTATGGAATATGGCCTAATATGCCTATCTCTATCATGAGTTGAGGTCTTGATGAGTCTTTTCGGGGCAAGTCTTCTTCTATCCTCCTAGCAATGGCCCTAATGAGAGGGCCCTTGGTAGGTATTTGGATCAAGAACTTTGCATCTTTATCAGACACAATAGTAGAGATGTTGCACGAATCATCCACCTTATCACATGGTATGAAATGGGCCATTTTCCTAAAATGATCCACAACCACAAAGATGGAGTCTACACCTCGTTGGGTTCTTGAGAGACCACAAACAAAGTCCATGCTAATATCCACCCAAGGTGTAAAACCAGCAAGTAAAGGTGTGTATAATACATCGGGCATTATTTTAGACTTAGATTCGAGACAAGCTATGCCTCTAGAACAATGCCTTTGGACATCTCTCTTCATATGGGGCCAAAATAATTTTTTTAAAAGCATCAGGTTTTGTGAATTCCAAAATGCCCCATGAGCCCACCTTCATGGCTCTCTTTTGTCAATAGTTTTCTCATAGATCCTTAGGGTATGTAAAGTCTGCCTTCTTTGAACAGATACCTCTCACTCAGAAAGAACCCATCATGGGCTTTAGTAGAAGAGGTAGCAAAGATGCGACCAAAGTCCTTATCAGAGGGATACATGGCCTTAATGTCATCAAAGCCTAAACTTTAAGTGCTCTGGGTGGCAAAAAGATTGTTCCTTCTAGATAAGGCATAAGCTACCACATTTGGTTTTTATTTTTTCTACTTGATGACATATGGAAGGATTCAAGGAATTCAACCCATTTAGCATGTCTTTTATTTAGCTTTCCTTGTCCCCTCAAATACTTAAGTGACTCATGGTCCCTATGAATGACAAACTCCTTAGGAGGAACATAATGCTCCCATGTCTGAAGGGCACTAATAAAAGCACAAAACAACTTATCATATGTGGGGTAGTTGAGAGGGGCACCATTGAGTTTCTCACTGAAGTAAGCAATAGGGTGCCCACCCTGCAACAATACAGCTCCTACACCTACACTAGAGGCATCACATTCAAGTTCAAAACTTTTAGACAAATTAGGAAATGCCAAGACTGGTGCATTGGTGAGCTTATGCTTGATAAGAGATAAGGTTTTTTCTTGTTTATCAACCTAAAGGAAAGGAGTATCCTTGTTCACCAACTCATTTATTGGTGAGAAAAGTGTGGAGAAGTTAGGCATAAAGCACTTGTAAAAACTGGACATACCATGAAAGCTCTTTATCTCTGTCACACTTTTTAGGGTATCCCATTCTTAAATGGCTTTTATTTTTTCGGGATCCACATGAATCCCTTGAGCATTGACTACAAATCCTAAAAATACCACACTCTCAGCACAAAAGGTGCACTTTCAAGGTTGCCAAAGAGGTGGTTGGTCCTAAGTATGCAAAAAACTTGCCTAAGATGTCCTAAGTGATCATCTAGGCTTCTACTGTACACAAAGATTTCATCAAAGTAAACAACACAAAATTTTCCTAAACAATCCCTTAGAACATGATTCATTAATCTCATGAAAGTGCCAGTGGAATTTGTTATGCTAAAAGGCATGACCAACAATTCATAAGGACCGAATTTGGTATTAAAAGTGGTTTGCCACTCATCACCCTCTTTAATCCTTATTTTTTTATAACCACTTCTAATATCAATCTTTGAAAACATTTTTTCCCCATGCAATTCATCTAGCATATCATTAAGTCTAGGTATTGAGTGCCTATATTTGATAGTGATGTTGTTGATTGCTCTGCAATCGACACACATCCTCTATTGGCCATTCTTCTTGGACACCAGCAAGACTGGTACAACACAAGGATTGAGGCTTTTTGAACCCAACCCTTCTCCAATAGATCCTAAACTTGAGATTTAATCTCTTTGGTATCCATGGGGTTGGTACTATAGGCAGGCCTATTAGGTAGGCTAGCCCCAGGAACCAAATTAATTTGGTGTTCTATACCCCTAACAGGATGAAGTCCTTTTGGTATTTCACCAGGGAATACATCACCAAACTCTTCTAAAAACCCCAACAGGAAGATTCTCATTTTCAAGATCTATGGCAGTGCTAGAAGTAGAAGAAATACGAGGGAAAGAAGGAGACGCCTCTTTGCAAAGGACAAGATAGAAAGGTTTATCAGTTAAGAGTGCCTCTTTTAAGTCCTTTTTTGTTGCAAATAGGCTTTCTTTACTCCAAACCTTCTTGGAAGAGGCATAGCCTTCCAGCTCACTCTCCTTACCCCTTTCAAGCTTTAGGGGTAAAGCTTTTTCTTTTTTATTTTCTTTATTCTCCTCATCTCTTTTGTTTTCATGAGAAGTTGATACTCATCCACCTGAGAAAGTGTTAGAAGATACAACCTTACACGTTTATCCATATGAGTGAGGATGATTTGATTGGAATGACCATGATGAATGGCGTTTTTATTATACTGCCATGGTCTTCCTAGCAAGATGTGACCAGCTTCCATGGGGATTATATCACATAAGATTTCATCATTGTAAGTCCCTATAGAAATTGGCACTTTTACTTGTTCATTGACTACTATTTCCCCTTTCCCATTGAGCCATTAAAGTTTATAAGGTTTTGGATGAGTAAGTGAAGTCAAGGCTACCTTTTCAACCAACCTAGAACTACAATAGTTACAACAAGACCCACTATCTATAACAAGAGAACACACTTTGTCATAACTTTGCACATTGTGTGAAATATGTTTTCCCTTTGAGATTATATAAGCATCTTTACAATCTAAGTATGATGCATGACCCCCCTTCTTCCTCACTCTCACTAGAGGAGGAAGGTGAGCTACTCTCACCACTATAAATATCTTGGCCCCTCATGATCATTGTTTTTTTTTTTGGGCATTGAGAATAAATACGGTCTCTCCCAAGACATTTAAATCACTTTATACTACTTTGCTTCTCATGGAAGTTAGTAGTAGGGGTTTTTTTGTCTAAATGAGATGCTTTATTGTATTTGATATGCTTGGGTGGATATTCCTTAGGGAAACTCATTGAATTGGTCATTCCTTGCATAAGGTTGAGAATCCTTTTTAATTCCTTTTCTCTTTACTTGGTTCTCAACCTTGATAGAAAGTTGTACCAGCTCTTCTAGGCTCGAATATGAGAAAAGCTTAACTTTATCTCTAATTTCATTGCTAAACCCATATAAGAGCTGATGCATTCTTGGAATGCTTTCCCCAGGATCTTGCTTAAAGAGGTTCCAAGGGTGCAAGAAGGTGTTGATGAATAGGAAGAAGATGAAGATGGAGGCGCCACTTTAGGTAGAGATAAGCCTAGTTTCTAGAAACTTTCCACAAGGGAAGGAACCCATATAAAATCCATAGAAACACTCTCAAAGTTAGAGAGAAGAAGATACTCTCAAAGAGTCTCACAAAGTCTAATTTGTATAAAATGAACTAATATCCGTACAAGAGTAAGTGAGGGGGTTATTTACAGGGGAAGGGAGAGTGCTGGACGTTCAACACTAAGGCCAAGGCAAAAAAAAGAAAGATCTAAACAAGTTCCTAGAATTTAGGATCTATGTACCTTCTAGTTTGAATTTGAATTTTGGAGGGAAGTGACATGGAACTTCTAAAAAAATTCAAATAAGAAGCAACAAGAATAGCTGATGCATTCTTGTTGATGCCTTTCCCAAGATCACCTTCTAGCTTAGTTCCTTTGGAGAAATGAATTGTGGAAGGAGAAGGAATGGTGGTGTAGGCACCACTCATGGAGAGATAAGCCTTTGAAAAACTTGCCACAAGGGAAGGAGCCCTTGATAAAAGCCATAGAACTCTCAAAGCTAAGGAGAGAAAAAAGACACTCAAATGAACTCACAAACAATTTTGTATTCAATATAAAGTGTAAAATGAACATAGGAGGGGGAGACACCTATTTATAAGAAAAATAATGGACTAAGGAAGGGAGAAGAGTGACGTGCAAGCTAGGGGAATTAAGAAGAGTTTAATCAAGTGTTAATTGAGCTAGAGCCAATTAGCACTTGATTAATCTCTAGGAAGATCCAAACATGCCCCTAACTTTAAGGTCTTGGTCCCCTCTCATTTTGATTTGAATTTTGGAGGGAAGCCACATGGTATCTTCAAAATTCAAATTCAAAAATTAGAGCACAGAAAAAACATGTGGAAGCCACCTTAGAGGAGAGAGATGGTTCCGTCCAAGTGGAGGGGAACCAAGAGGTCCCACATGTCTCTCATGCTTCATGTGTGAGTGAGAGGGGTGTGGAACCAACTTAGGGGGTGTGGTTCACAAAAACCATACTCCTAAGCTTCTCCAAAAAGCCCAAACTACACAACAAACTCCACAAAAAAGACTAATCACACCCCCTAAACTAAAAAGAACATAAAAGCGAAATACAAGGCCAAAAACAAAAATAAAAACACCTTCACACTCCTAAAAAGAAAAGGAATACACGAAGGACTAAAAAGAAGACTATGGCCTATTTTCTATCATCTTGATCTCCATAAGGAGGTGAGGTCTTCTTCCCTCCTCTCTTGTCATGTCTTCCTCAATCCCCCACTAGCCATGGCCTTTGTGATAGGACCCTTGCTAGGGAGGAAGGCATCAACAACCATGTAGGAGAGAGAACATGATGTGGCGTTTCTCATGAGGGAACAAGGGGCCCCACATGTCTCCTATATGCTTCATGTGTTGGTTAGAAGGGTTTTAGAAGCAATTAGGGGTGTGGAAATGAATAACCACACGTCCAAATGCTTCTAGGCCAAGCCCATCTAATTAAAACACTCATCTAAAGGGACTAAAGACACCTCCTAGAGAAAATAAAACCTATAGGCCAAAATACAAGGCCTAAAATTACGAAAATTACACCCACTCAAAATACTACAAAAACTACATAATTTATTCACATAGTTTTGAGACTATGGCCCTAAAGTCTTCATGAAGCTCCTTCCTAGCCATGTCCTTTCTCTAATCCTCCTAACCAAGGTCCCTTGCTAGGGAGGAATGCATCAAGAACCTAGCCATGGTGGCCTTGGGTTCCTCAATTATGTCCACCCTTAGAATGAGGAGTTCCATCTTTTGTCTATACTCCTCTATGCTTAGGTTTTGTTGCCTAAGCCATTGGAGTCTATCTAAAAGGTTTTTGTAATAGTAAGAGGGTATATTCCTTCTCCTTAAAGCACTTTTCAAGTCATTCCAATATTTTATGGAAGGATCCCTATCCATTAAGCTTATCTTTTCTACCACTTGTCATCCTCAAACAGATGGACAAACTAAAATGGTGAATAAATCCCTATCCACTATTTTGAGGAAAATGTTAAAAGGCAACCATAATTCTTAGGATGAATACCTTCCCTACATTGAGCTTGCATACTATAGGGTGATTAATCGGGCCATCAAGCACTCCTCTTTTGAGGTTGTCTATGGTTTTAATCCTTTCACCCCTTTGGATTTGTTTTCTCTCCCTAATTCCCAACTTTTTCATAAAGATGAGGAAGCTAGGGTGGATTTCATTAAAAAATTACATGAGACGATGAAAACCAATATTGATAACCAATATAAAGGGTATGCATCTACTAGTAATAAAGGGAGGAAGGAAGTCATCCTAAAAAAGGGAGATTGGGTTTGACTTCACCTTAGAATGATCATTTCCTTCTAAAAGGAAGTCCAAACTTAGCCCTAAAGGAGATGATCCTTTCCAAATCCTTAAGAAGGTAAATAATAATACATATAAGTTAGACCTTCCCGAGGATTATGGTGTTAGCACGACATTTAATGTTTGCGATCTGACTCCGTTTTTAGGTGCTGGCGAGGAAGAGGACAAGACTTTAGATTTGAGGTCAAATCCTTCCGAAGGGGGAGGAGATGATGCAATCTTGCCTACCTCAAGAGTTCTCAAGACCAAAACTCTAAATTGAAACGAAGATCATAGACCTTGTTCTTAGATTAATTCTAGTAAATATTAGTTTGCTTTATATTTTCATTTAGGCCATGCATTTCGACCACTTTCCTTTAGTTTAGACGTTTAGGTGCTTTTAGTTAAAAAGGAGGAGTAAACTTAGTGTGGGTTCCTTAGGCTAGGTGTGAATTGGGCTTGTTCATTCATCTTAGGAGTTGCCATTTGTACCCATGGAGGGTTAGTTTAAGCGCCAAGTTAAAGGCTAAGACTTGGGTTAATTAGTCTTAATTCTAATTAAGCTCAAGTCCCACATTGCCTTGGATTGTGTGACCAATCCCTCCCTTTGACTCATTTTGAGCATTTTGTTCTTAGTAAAGTGTCATTTGAGAAACCTCTCTATTGAGAATTATCTTCCTAATAAGATTTTATCAAGGAAGTCTCCCTTTTGGTAAGAAACAATTTTTTTACTTATCTTTCTCCTAAGAGAAAGTCGTGTCAAAACCACCCCCATTTCTAGCCTCCTTCATCTTCCATTTCTAGGAGGAAGGACCTTGGTTGGAGAAAAATCAAGGGAGTTCATCTTAGTTGGACTTAGAGGTGGAATTGCGTACCTTATAACTCAATTGTGTTCTTCAATAGATGAAAAGTTTTCTTATTATTTAGCACCAAAATTTTCATCATAATCTAACTCATCCAGCAAGCTCCATTTTGGAGATGTTGCTTTCAATTTTGGACAGGGCATTGTCTCAACCCCTTTACATCTACAAAATAAGGTATTTTACTACATAAACATGTAAATATTTAGTGTCAGATACATGAGAATAAACTTTGGAAGATCCTCCTCTAAAGAATCTAGTGGAGAGGGAAACACCTTTATTGACTCAAGTACAACACTCACTATTTTGCACGGATGTGTACTCCAATTTGGAATGAACAGTAGTAGATTAATTTATTTAAATCTTATTGACGATCAAAACCAATTCTTGAGTCTACATTACCAAACTATATCTAATGCATTAAATGTACCAGAAATCACAACACATTTTAAATGTCCAGATGTCAATTTGAGTTTATCAACACTCATGCATAGGTATGTAAAGGTGTAATTTTTTTTTGCTTTCTGTTCAAGTAATGTGATCTTTCTTGGAAACTTAGCACCACAAAACCTTGTGATCAGCTATGAACTACAAAATAAAATAGTCTCTGACTCTGTTAAGCCAACAGATTGGGTCAAGGAGTGATATAGTAGTTTTTGTTTTACTTTCGATAAATAAAAAGAGAAAATATATTTTTATCACTCTTAATTATATTGTATTCTCTGAATATAAAAGAAATTATGTTCTTTCTCTTACATTATATTATGTTACTTTGATTATTTGCAAATTAATTATACCAGATAACAAAAATTTAGCTCTTAAAATCCTAAATTATGAGTCCAACTTTTTTATATGAAAAAATGCATCTAAGATTGAATAATACACTAACTAAAAAATACTTCAAAAATTCTAAATCGAAAATCTATCTACATTTTATATAAAATAATTAGTACCTAAAATCTTCATCTGTTATGTGTCACAATAATATAAATTCAACACTATGTGAAAATGGATTTTGTTTTTTTTTAATAGTACATTGTTATTTAGGAGTTTCTTGCATACTAATTTATGAAATCCAAGTAAACAAATTCATGTTAGTCAGATATGGGATTACTTATAGATATCTCAATCATAGTATCATAATTCACAATCTATTTGGTCGAGAGATATTTGCAACATATAAGGTTACTTTCTTTGCCCTTTTTACCGATTATCTCAACATGTATTAAAGAAGGTTGGAAATGGATATAAAACTCATTTCTGGTATGAGAGATGGACAATGGCCAATATGTGACACCCTTCTACCCCAAAACTCTTTATTCTTTAATTACAAAATAATATAAAAATTTGTTCATTTAAATACTAGACTTGACACTTAGGTAAAATGATTCACATCATGCAATATACACTTTTTTTTTCAAAACTATGATATAACAAAACATAGACATATAAGTAAAAGTGTATTAGGATTTACACATTTCCTTTACAAAATTCTCAATTAATAAAGCTCATAATGAAACTTTAAATAATTTGATACATGACAAAAAACTATTAACTAATTCTCTCTAGCCCAATGTCACATCTAATCAGAGTGGCCTAATAGAAAGAAGTAAAGAAAAGTCAAAGCTTCATCACCCTTGATATCATCAAGATCTTGCTCACCTAAAAGTGGCATTTAGCTCAAATAAAATGCAACAATAAGCAGTAAGGGGGTGAAAGTATGTCTCATGCATGTTAAGTTAAGGCATGTATAAAGAGAATAAGTAATTAACTAAAGTATGACACCTATGACAATGATTATACATTCACATGCATACATCATTCATGCTAATGATGCTCATGCATGCTCTCTCAGGTACTTGCCCAAAATGGTCCTCTTCTACACCAGTAACATGTAGGTCCTACCATCTTACCATAGCTCTACCTAAAGTGAATCCTCTTCTACGCCAATAACACGTGGGTACAACGTTCAATGCAAAACAACCTAAAAAGATCTAGTCCAGAGGACCACACAATGGGTGATCTTTACAAATCACATAGGTACAACCGTGCAATGCAAAATAACCTAAGAAGATCTAGTTAAGACCACAACACAATGGATGTTCCTTACAAAACGTCTCTGACTGTAACACTCATGCATGCTCTCTTTGGTAAGCGTCTAAAGCAGTCCTCTTCTATGCCAATAACACATAGGTACAACCATCTCACCATATGATGCATTGTTGTTGATGCCATTCCCAAGATCACCTTCTAGCTTGGTTCCTTTGGAGAAATGAATGGTGGAAAGGGAAGGAATGAAGGTGTAGGTGCCATTCATGGTGAGATAAGCCATGGAAGAAGCTTGTCACAAGGGAAAGAGCCCTTGATAAAAGCTATAGAAGCTCTTAAACTAGGGAGAGAAAGAAGACACTCAAATGAACTCACAAGACGTTTGTATTGAATATCAAGTGTAAAATGAACATAGGAGGGGGAGGCATTTATTTAAAAGAAAAGCAATGGGCTAAGGGGGAGAGAAGAGTGACGTGCAAGCTAAGGGAGATTAGGAGAGCTTAATCAAGTGTTAATTGAGCTGGAGCCAATTAGCACTTGATTAATCTCTAGGAAGATCCAAACATACCCCTAACTTTAAGATCTTGGTCCTCTCTCAATTTGAATTTGAATTTTAGAGGGAAGCCACATGTGGAGGCCACCTTGGAGGAGAGAGAAAGTTCTGTCCAAGTGTGAGGGGAACCAAGGGGTCCCACATGTCTCTCATGCTTCATGTGTGAGCTGAAGGGGTGTGGAACTAACTTAGGGGGTGTGGTTCACAAAAACCACACTCCTAAGCTTCTCCAAAAAGGCCCAAACTACTCAACACACTCCACAAAAGAGACTAACTACACCCCATAAATCAAGACGGACATAAAGGCCAAAATACAAGGCCAAAAATAAAAATAAAAATACTTCCAAACTCTTAAAGAAAAAATGTATACATGAAGGACTAAAAAAAAGACTATGGCCTAATTTCCATCATCTTGATCTCCATGAGAAGGTGAGGTTTTCTTCCCTCCTCTCTTGCCATGTCTTCCTCAATCCTCCTAGTCATGGCCCTTGTGATAGGACCCTTGCTAGGGAGGAATGCATCATGATAGGCCCATTGAAGGGAATCCTCCTTTAAGCCAGTAACACATAGATCCAACTGTGCAATGCAAAACAACCCAGGAAGACCTGTCTAGAGTACCACATAATGGGCGATCCTTACAAAACTTCTTTGACTACCATATTCATGCATCATGTCATCCACAACATAAATAATAATGCCAACATTTAATCATGACATCATACTCTCCACCCTCAATCGCAGCTAAGATGGCATCTCGCCTGGCACACCCAGACCATCATCATTAACATTAATAAAAATATCATCATCTAATCATGTCATCACACTCCATCACCAGCTGCAGTTGGGATAACACCTTATCAAGCACACTTTGACCATCATCATCAACACATTATGCATCCACTTGAAATCAACATCAATATCACACGGTGGAACAAATCCCCAATTCACACACCTCAAATAACTATTAAACATTCAATCATCCACCACATTCATAATTATAGGATACGTCAGAATAATCTCATAACATCATTACAATCAACATCTAGTACCAACTGGTATGGCACATTGTCAGGCACATTCTGACCATCATCGATCATCAAAACCTCATATGCTCAATTGTAATCAACATCAGTATAATACAATGGGTTAAATCATCAATGCATGCTCCCAAAATAAATTTCAAACATTAAGTCATTCACGACACTATAAGATGCATCACAATATTTCACACGACAACAATCAACACCATTACAACTCACATTATTTATTCTTTAATTGCATCATGTAGTCTAAATACAATATCTATAGTTGTACTGATGAGATGAGGGTGGTAAAAATTTTATTAAAAATATAATACAATTACCTAGAACTTTTATGTTGATGTCAAGAGTTAGTTTTATCATCTACTATTTTTAAAAATTACAAACCCGCAACAATTAACCCAAATCTAACAATTGACCTTTATTCACTATTATATTTATAACATGAGTTATATACATCCTTTTAACTTCAAAGGAAATCTAACATATGATGATACAATGTTCATGAAGAATACTAAATCTAATGAGGTCGTTTAGGTCGCGTAACAAGGCTTACAACTCACATACATATGTTTCACACACTAGATTAGAAGCTCAACTTCTAACTCATGTAACTCAGTCAATTATTAAATTTTTTATATGATTATCGAGCCTCAACTATATCCCCAAGTGTCTAATTTCTAAAACAAAAAATGGAACTTGATTTAGTTAACCACATAGAAAGATAAGACATAAACACTGATGTATATTCATACGAAAATTTTTAGATAACAAGATTTCAACTTATAAGGTTCCTAAAATATCATTCTAACTCTAAACCCTCAAACATTCTACTTCTTTATCTCTAATACTTAGTTATCATATTACCCTATAATTGCAGTGATAATCATTAGTGATGATGCAATCCCACCTAGCATGTGTCATGGCTAGGAGGAATCAAGGAAGGCATGGCATGGATGAAAGCTCATTGAAGATTCAAAACCATAGTCTTCGTTATTTTTAGCTTGTAAATATTTTATTTTAATTAGCTAAATAGGAGAGTATTTGAATTCCCTTAAGGCCATGTATTTTTGGCCATCTTCTTAGTTTATAAGGTATATGTGTCTTTTAAAAATGATTAGTAAGCTTATAATGGGTGCAAAAGTCAAGACATGATTTTGGGCTAGCCCATTCACATTAAGAGATGCTAATTGCACCCATAGGGGGTGAACTTAGGTGCCTTACTTAAGGCCTAAGACTTGGGTTAATTAGTTTTAATCCTAATTAAGCCCAAGTCCCATAAAAGTATGCCCAAGCTCTCCCATTGGGCTATATATACTCATTCCCCCTCATTGTAAAATTTCACCTTTGAAGTTGAATGAAAATAGTCTCTTTGTGAGCACATTCTTAGTAAAAGGTCTTGAGGATCCTCTCTTCCTAGTTGGTTTTTATCAATGGTTCCTTCTCTTGTGGCAAACCTAAACACTTTGGCTTATCTCTCTTTGAGAGTGGTGCCCCACCTCCATTTTCTTTCCCCTCCATTATCCATTTCATGGTACTTGGAACCTCAAGGAGAAGATTAAGGGGAGTGCAAAAGTTTTTTTGCATCACTTCTTCCAATGCTCCTCACCAAGTGTTTCACTCAAATCTTGGCCTCCTCTTCAAGTTTTCTCTTCCTTGGTTTAAATCAACACTTCCTAAGGATGCTACCCTTGTGGAAATTTCAAAAAATGGTCACCTAACCAAGAAAGTAACGCCCAACAAGTACCAAGGGAAGCAAGATTTGAAAGCACAAAAACAAGAAAAGCACTAACAAGGATAGGTACACATCCAAGTGGAAAGAATTTATTTAAACAAACTCAAAGAAAGCCAATAAGGACAAGCAAAAAATAAAAGGTGTAGAAAGAAAGGAAGGACACAAAATAAAACCTAGAATAGGTCTAGATTAGAATGGACTAAAAAATAAAAAGACACAACAAAAATGATCAATGATTTGCACAATTTTTTAATGGTTATGGCTGAATCATAGACAAAGTATTTCAATCAAGATTCATGAATTTTAAACACTCCTTTAAACAAATTGAAGCAACTTGAGGTGCACTAAATTTTTTATGTTTCTTTTTTCTTTTTAACACTTTTTCTACCATTTTTTTTAGTTGTTTTGATTTCTTTTTTTTTTCTAAAATACTTTTGCTACACCTCTTAAAAAAATTCTAACAAAAATATGATAAGGAGTGTAATGAGGATAGGTGCTTGAATTAAAATAGATGGACAACCACAAAATTGAATCAAAAAGTGCAAACCAAAGAAAGCAAAGTAGTTCAAGATGCACTAGTAAATTTAGGTGAACAAAGAAGACACTAAATGAGATACTTAATGAACTTAGGCCAACTTAATTTCTCAAGGATTATAGCCCAAATACATGCCCAAATGATCCCAAAATAGCCAGAAAAAGCAATTCACCAAAGACTAGCACAAAACTTTAAACTACTAACACAAAAAAAAAGACTCTAGGAAGAATTGAGCAAATTTTGAGAAAATATTTTTTTGAAACATGCTATGATCTAAAGCATGTGGGACTCAAGGACACAAGATCAAGAGGCATGACCCCTTTGATGCTCAATTCCAAGAGAGAAACACACTTTTTTTATGGTAAAAATAAAAGGTAAACCTATGTAGAATTAAGAGACAATAAAAGGATTACAACATTACAACTTGGAAGATTAAAAACTGAAATTAAATGACTCAAAATACCCAAAAATATGCACCCAAAATAGACAACAAGGAGCTGGAAAAATAGAATAATAGGTGCAGGAAAATAGAATTAAAAACTCAAACAAGAAGAACAATGTGCATCCAAAGATCAAGACCACAATGTGTGGCTTCCTTCACAAATTTTGTGAAGTCATTACAATGACCTTCTTAGGATTTGCACAAAAATAAGGAAAAAAATAAAAAGCTGGGCAGAAAATTAAAGAAACAATCCTAAAGGAAACATATAAAGATTCAATGGAAAAGAACAAGATACATTGAATCTAGAAAACAATAAAAACTAGGAAATAAATTGCATAAAATGAAAACTACTAAAACATAAACTAACAAGACATAAAAGGAATTAAATGACAAGAATCAAAGGCTGGAAAAAATAAAGAAAACAGCAAGAACACTAAGAAGAAAATCAGGAAAAAATTAAAGAAAATTAAGACTAGAAAAAAACCTCATGGAGTTGGCTTTGATACCAAATGATGCAAAAAAACTTTTGCACTCCCCTTGATCTTTTCCTTGAGGTTCCAGGTACCATGAAATGGATGATGGAGGGGAAAGAAAATGGTGGTGGGGCACCACTCTCAAAGAGAGATAAGCCAAAGTGTTTAGGTTTGCCACAAGGGAAGGAACCCTTGATACAAACCAACTAGGAAGAGGTTCCTCAAGAGAGAGGATCCTCAAGACCTTTTACTAAGAATGTGCTCACAAAGAGACTATTTTCATTCAACTTCAAATGTGAAATTTTACAATGAGTGGGAATGAGTATATATAGCCCAATGGGAAAGCTTGGGCACACTTTTGTGGGACTTGGGCTTAATTAGGATTAAAACTAATTAACCCAAGTCTTAGGCCTTAAGTAAGGCACCTAAGTTCACCCCCTATGGGTGCAATTAGCATCTCTTAATGTGAATGGGCTAGCCCACAATCATGTCTTGACTTATGCACCCATTATAAGCTTATTCCTCCTTTTTGACTAAAGACACCTATACCTTATAAACTAAGAAGATGGCTGGAAATACATGGCCTTAAGGGAATTCAAAATACTCTCCTATTTAGCTAATTAAAATAAAATGTTTGCAAGCTAAAAATAACGAAGACTATGGTTTCGAATCTCCAATGAGCTTTCAACCATGTCATGCCTTCCTTGAGTCCTCCTAGCCATGATGCATGCTAGGTGGGATTGCATCAAGTTTTTCCATTAATTCCCTCAATGAAAGAAAACATCCAACACCTAACACCTAATTCTTTACATATGGAGAATAGGTCACTTAACAAAGCAGTCCCTCAATCATCACATTAATCGATCATATAATTAAAGTTCTATATTGTTTAATAATTAATAGCATTCATAAAAACAAATAATATATCAAACCAATCAACAATCCATGATAAGCATTAGTTTAATAATTAATATAAACACTCATTACTGTGTTTAGGGGTACTAATCTCTAGGGTATCAAAAGGGAAAGCCCCAATGTCAACATAATCATTACATCATGCACATATACTCCAATAATCCAACAAAATAAATTAACACAAACATCCCTTAACTATTTAGGGGCACCAAACATATTAATTTCAGGTTGTCATTACCACCCATTACTGTGTTCAAGGGTACTAATCTCTAGGGTATTAAAAGGGAAAACCCCTATGCCAACATAATCATTACATCTAAAAAATCTGGTAGTGCACATGCACCCCAGCAATCCAACAAAATGAATTAATATAGACATCCAATTAATTTTTCAAGGACATCAAACACATGGATTCCTGGCTTCATTTTTTCCCATAATTTAAATGCAAAGCTCCAGTTAAATAAAACAATGTATTCACGTAGTTACATTTATTTTATCAGCACTCGTTGCGAGTGTTCATAACCCTTCAATGACATACATAAAACCTATTCAACCTTAGGGATTGTTTTACTATCCATTTTCCCTACACATGCCACATGAGAGATAATTTCTCCCCATCTTACCTCGAATAATGATATTTGGTGCAAAGGGTGTGTTCTCAAGTTCTAAATAATGTCCTCCTCAATCTTCATCTTCCCCAACAAGGTTCCCTTGTGGTAGTGAATGAAGCTTGATGTAGGTGAACCGTAACACAAACTTTCGATACCCAACCTAGGTTTTGGGCCTTACAAAAGAAGATACAATATGCTAGTTGAAATTCTATGTTCGAGCATGATAAAGAATCATAATCTCTTCCCACTCAATGATGACCCTGATTATGAAGGGTGTGGCCTCAACTCCAACACTACTCCTGAAGTGCAATAATCTAACCTCTTTGAATTACTCTAGGTTAATAGTTAGATTGAACTTTTTAACAGTAGACCCAAACTTAACCTTCAAACTATCTCACTATTTACACCAACATTTATTTTATTTATTTATTATTATTATTATTATATTTTATAAAAATAATTCTTAATTTATTTTAGTAAGCACAAATATTAAATTAATTTAATTCTATTAATATAAATTACACCTTTTTATTAATATTCTATTTTCTAAAAAAATGGGATGTTACACAATAGCTTTCCTAGATTATTTTACGTGGCATCTATGAGATCCTACGTTTTAACAATAGGTGAAAAGTGTGACACCCTTCTACCTCAACATTTTAATAGTAAAAATTAGAGGTAATTAAAATCGAAAACAGGTAAAAAGAGTTCACATAAACACATACTTCACTTTAATAATTCTCAAGAAAACTCAATATAAAATGATACTCCTCTTGCCAAAATAAGAAACAAATAAAACTTTTATAAATCATGATTACCAAAATGATAATTTAATCCTTAGGGTATCCTTAATGGAAGTTGCTTAGAGTAGTTCCTTAATATGAAATAATAGTTTTCATATTAAGCAACTCATATGAAGCAACTACCATTAAAGATGCTATTTATAATAAATAGGTTTCATACTAATTAAAAATAATTAAACATCCTGATAGCCCATTGCCCCATTATCACATGCATATTAGAGGAACCTAACGACTCAGGTCTCTCCCTCAATACCAATTCCTACCTCTTCTATTGTCGTTTTGACTTATGGGTGTTTAGTACCAAAAGAAAACAAACAATATAACAAGAAAAGAGGTGAGAACTTGACTCATATATATTAAGACATGCAAGAAATAATACCACTTTTTACATACCACATATCATATGATTACACGGTCACTTACAACTTCTCAATCACATATAGATATATAATAGCATATAAAATATGTTAATAAAACTTTCATACAATTTAACATTCACTCATCAAACACATGCAATTCATCTATATGAAAAATGTGTCACAATCATGCACATGTTGTCTCAAGCAAGTTCATCCTAGGCATACACCTCTTCTACGCTAGCTACTTGTAGGTTCCAATTGGCATAACCCTCTTCTACACCATCCATGTGTAGGTCCTAAATTTCAAAATCCCTCATCTATGCCAGCCACATATAGGTTCCAATAGGCATAAGAATTCGCAGTTATGAGATTACGAAAACTGCACAGGGTTTGTGTGGGAATAACTTTTTCTCTTCTTTTTTTCTCTTTGTGGCTTCTCTTTTTCTTTTTTCCAAGCTTCAAGAAACTCTATGATAATAATGAGGCAAGAGTGGTCATGCCTCTTCCTTTCTGACATAACAACCCTAATGGGCCTAACTTATCTAACTCCTTTACCTAACCCCCGAACTTATAATATGCAAATGCATACTAATAATTTATGTCTCTCCTCATTATTATTTTTTCGAAAATATTTATTTTATTCTTTTCTCCAATAACAATATATATATATATATATATACACACAGACTTTAGCTTCTTTGAAATAATTAATTATAATAAATGACTAATTATTAACTAATTCAATTAATATAAAATAACTAAAATACCTCATTTATGAAAATTGGGTTGTTACAAAAAAAGTGTTAATTAAATAGAAATAGAAATTAAATATAATTTTGGTGGGGATTATTAAGTTAATCAGTAAATTAAATTGTGTTGGAATAATTCAGAAGAATTAGTTTGATGTGGGAATCTTATATATGTTATTGTATATATGTGTGTTTATGAGACATATCTAATGAAAAAGCCAAATTTATATGAGAGTGAGAAGAAAAAATCTCAACCATTAATAGTTGAAAGAGAAAAATATCTGAAATATCTTAGCCATTGAGAAATGAGAGAGAAAAAAGAGTGACAAATAATAAAGGCTAAAAGAGAAAATGAGTATCATCTAATCTCAACCATTAACTTGTATTTCAATGGTTAGGATTTGCTCCTCTCGTTCTCATATAAGATATCTTACTTTCATATGATATGACCTATATATATAATTAGAATTTACTTTGGAATTAAATTTATAAGGAAATTCTAAATAGAAAATCAGAATGGCTATATATAGCTTCAGTCATCTTTTCTTTCGCAATTTTCCTTTCACTTTCTCTCTCTCTCGCCCTTCTTTTCCTTTTCTCTCAAACTTCTCTCCTTTGAATGTGACCTAGAGGTGTCAGATTTTGACGCAATGTCTTCCATTGTACCTAATTCAGAGTGTTGATGCTCATAGGTAAGTTTAATCCTAATTTCATGGATCCTTTACTCTTCGTTTCTACCTCAATTGTTCCCTTTGTGGGTAGATTTACCTGAAATCCTATTTCTTCTTAAATTCTTTCTTGAAATTTGGATTTTGTCACATTTTGAGTGATTTCTACAGGTAGATTCTCCTTTATCCTTAAACTCGGTTTTTTAGGGATAAATAGGTAAGGTAAGCTCTTTTGTTTATTTTAATCAATAGAATGGAAAATTGAAAGTTGATAGGTTTGAGCTATTTGAGATAACGAACATTTTTATTATATTCTGAGCTATTTAAGATAGTGTGTATTTTTATTGTGATTTGAGCTAATTGTGTTAGTGTATTTGTTGATTGTAAATTAAGCTAATTGAGTTAGCATATTTGTTGATTGTGAATCCACCTAATTGAGTTACTAGATTTATTGATTGGGATGTGAGCTAATTGAGTTAGCATCATGTTGATTATGGTTTAAGCTATTTGAGATAGCACATGTGTGGATTTTACGGTTGAGCATGCATGTGGCACCTAGAGGTGTCAAATTTTGACATGATCTCTTCCATTGTACCAAATTCTGAGAGCTAATGCTCATAGGTAAATGTGGTCCTAATTTCTTGGATCTTTTACCATTCATTTCTAGCTCGATCGTTTCCATTGATGGGAGATTTCTTGAAATCCTATTTCTTCTTAGGTTTTTTCTTTGAATTGGGATTTTGTCAGGTTTTGAGTGATTTCTGTAGGTGGATTCTCTTGTATCCTCAAAATCATATTTTTAGGGAAAAATAGGTAAGGTAAGATCTTTCTTTTTTAGTCAATAGAACATAGATTTGGTAGTTGAGAGGTTTCAGCTATTTGAGATAGCAAGTATTTTGATTATATTTTGAGCTATTTAAGATAGTGTATATTTTTTATTGTGATTTGAGCTAATTAAGTTAGCATATTTGTTGATTGTAAATTGAGCTAATTGAGTTAGCATATTTGTTAATTGTTATGTGAGCTAATTCAGTTATCATATTTCTCGATTGTGAATCTACCTAATTGAGTTACCGAATTTGTGGATTGGAATGTGAGCTAATTGAGTTAGCGTGTATGTTGATTATGGTTTAAGCTATTTGAGATAGCACATGTGGATTTTATGGTTGATCGTGCATGGGGCACCTAGAGGTGTCAGATTTTGACGCAATCTCTTTCATTGTACCTAATTTTGAGAGCTAATGCTCATAGGTAAATGTGATCCAAATTTCTTGGATATTTTACCATTCATTTCTAGGTCGATCGTTCACATTGAGGTGAGATTTCCTTGAAATCCTATTTGTTCCTAAATTCTTTCTTGAATTGGGATTTTTTCAGGTTTTGAGTAATCTCGGTAGGTGGATTCTCCTCTATCCTCAAAATTAGCTTTTTAGATAGAAATAAGTAAGGTAAGTTCCTTTGTTTATTTTAGTCAATAGAATTTAGATTTGGTAGTTGAAAGGTTTGAGCTATTTAAGATAGTGAGTATTTTGATTATATTTTGAGCTATTTAAGATGGTGATTTGAGATAATTGAGTTACCGTATTTGTTGATTGTAAATTGAGCTAATTGAGTTAGCATATTTGTTGATTATTATGTAAGCTAATTGAGTTAGCTTATTTGTTGATTGTGAATTGACCTAATTGAGTTATCGTATTTGCTGATTGGGATGTGAGGTAATTGAGCTAGCGTGTATGTTGATTATGGTTTAAGCTATTTTAGATAGCACATATGTGGATTTTATGGTTGAGATATTTGGGATAGCATGCATGTTAATTGTATTGTTGATCTATGTGTGATAACGTATGTTTTAATTGTATGAATGAGCTATTTGAGATAGCGTGTGTATTGATTGCATGATGGAGCTATTTGAGATAATGTTTATGTTGATTGCATGAATATATGTATGATTATTCATGATTTTTTTGGGGACTGTTATGGTAATTGAGCCACGTGCATTGAATTAGGGATATTTATACAATCATTGTGATTCTGGTGTTTTGCACCAAAATAATGTACTCGGATAGAGACTATATGTCTAATGGATCATATGGATGCTTGACATAGTTAGAAGTATCTAATGAGTATGGCCCAAGCCTAGCTGGTTGTTTGATGGATGAAGTAGATGCCTGACATCAATTGAAAGAGGAAGTCTGAATAGGCCACCTCGGTATTCAAATTCAATGTGTTTTTTCTTGAAAATGTTAAGTCTTATGGTCTTATTGAGACGTGCGCTTATGTCCATGGGAAGATGAGCATTTATGACATTATTGATGGTGAATTGTATTATGTTTAATGACTGCACTATATCATGTTAAATTGGTTGTTTTATTATGCTTCATTGATTGACTTATTATGTTGAGCTTACCCTTGTTATGAGTGTGTTTGTATTTGAGTACGATGATAGTGTTTTTCATAGGAGTAGATGACAGTGGCAGATTTCAAAAGCAGTAGAACTGGGAATGAGAAGGATGATGGCTCAATAGGGACTAAAGAGTCCATTTTGTGTTGTATAGTTTATGTACACAGGCTATGTTGAATCTGTCATGTAAACTTATAAAGTTGTGTTTAATTATGAATTGTGAATTACTTAAATGATATTGAGTATGAGTACATATGTTTGTTTGTTGAAACTAAGTAATTAGTACATTGGATGTATGTGTAAAGTTAGTAGTGTATGTATGGTTTGAATGTGAGGATGCATGTTGTAAAGTTGTAGGAAAATGAGTATTGAATGTATTAGAGAAAGGTGGAAAAATTATGCATCTGAGGTTCTGCATTTTGTAGGGTCTCACCATTGAATTCTAGCCTCTATTAGGTATATTTACAACTTTGCGCCTAACGTGATGTCTTGCCCAATGCAAAGTTGTTTCAGGTTGAATTACAATTGGACTTATGCCTAGTGAGAGGTCTCGCTCAACACAAATTACTTTATGTTTGGAATTAAATAGGGTTTTTGCCTAGCGACGTGTCTTACTAAGCAAAGTCCCTTTTACTGGGATAGTCTGATAAAGGGCCCCTGCTAGGTGACAGTGGTCATCGGACAAGCTACCGTAGGTTTCGTTGGGTGATGGGTTTCACAAGGCGAGATGATGTAGTGTGTACCATGACTTAACTGCTTAAAGTTATAAAAATGTTTTTTTTTTATCGTAGTAAATTGATGAAAGTGCTAGAATGTTTGGGATGTTACACCATGAAATCAGAATGTTCTTACCTCTTACATGGTGTCATGGTTAGAAAGATTATTACAAAGTCCTAGACCACCACGTTATCTATGGTCCCAATGGGTTTCACAAGGCGAGATGATGTAGTGTGTACCATGACTTAATTGTTTAAAGTTTTAAAAATGTTTTTTTTTATCGTAGTAAATTTACAAAAGTGCTAGTATTTTTGGGATGTTACACCATGAAATCAGAATGTTCTTACCTCTTACATGGTGTCATGGTTAGAAAGATTATTACAAAGTCCTAGACCACCACGTTATCCATGGTCCCAACCAATAAGCATCAAACTTATAATTGTTTGATTAGAAAAATTTTCAAGATAAATTGATTAATTAATTATATATTGGGTGCTTATTAGTTAGGACTGTAAATGATGTAGTGATATTGGACCATGTAATAATTTTTCCATGGTTAGGTAATGATTTTAATTGGAAATGGGTCTAAAGAATAAATTATTTCAAATGGGAATAGGCCCTTCTCATGGAATTATGATAGTATTGCAAAATTGCACAACAAATCCATAGTAACAAGATTTGTGGGAGTGAACTCTTAATACAGTAGAGGTTATAGGGTCTCATCAAGTTACAACTTTCTCGATACACACCAACAAAATTATTGTCAGCCTCAACATCATTTAATCTTCAAACACTTTTGAAAAACAAAGGTACCCTAAAAATGTTGTTTTCATGGAGATTAATTCTAGATCGTTTTCCTACAATTGGATAACTCAATAAAGGAGGCTTGTTATCTCAAAATCTTAATATTTCTTGTTTCATTTTCAATTCACCTATGGAAGATCGCAACCATCCATTCTTGTCCTACATTTTCGCAAGTCATATATGGGTTGATGTCTTGAAATGTTTGGGGATAGTTAAGACTTGCTCAAATGACATTTGCAGTTGTATTCTCAATTGGGATTTGTTGTCACCTAAGGCTTTTAAGATGAAAAATGTTTTTTGGCATACTACTTGTTGGGGTATATGGAATGTAAGGAATGTAATTGTATTTAAAGGGGAACCTCAAGACATAGCTACTACCATGACAAAAATAAAATAATTCTCTAGCCAATGGATGCTACATAAATATGGGCCTAAAACAGGAAACGTGTATTCATCTTGGTGTGTTAATCCACTAGGATGCTTTTGATCTTTATTGCAATTGAAGTGTATCCTACCATGCAGAAGTTTATTTTTGTTTTGTTTTATATACAATGATGCATTACAAATATTGTATAGTTATACCTATCTGGCACATGGGTCTTGACAGAATGGCAAAAATAATTTGAGAATAAGAGGACTCGTCACCAATGTTTATTAAGGAAAATATAAGCAAAAACATAAAAATAAAAAGTGGTATGTTAAAGTAGATTTTTAGTTTGGGAGTCAATTATGTGTAGGGAAGGTGTTAACATCCTATGACTTACTTTATCTCTTTGTGTGTACATACACACACACACACACACACACACACACACACACACACACACATATATATATATATATATATGGAGTATATCTAGTAAGAAAGGCAAATTTATATGAGAGTGAGAGGAGTAAATATCTGCCATTGAAATAAAAATTAATGGTTGAGATCAACCATTCATTTTCTCTCTTTCAACATTTATTCTAGCCAAATTTATATGAGAGTGAGAGAAGCAACATGTGACACCCTTCTAAGCCGAACACTTTATTCTTTAATTACAGAATAATATAGAAATTTGTTCATTTAAATCCTAGATTTGACATTTAGTTAAAAGGATTCACATCACTGAATATACACTTATTTTCCAAAACTATGATATAACAAAACGTAGACATATAAGTAAACACATTAAATTTTAAAAATTATCTTTACAAGATTCTCAATTGATACAAATCATGATGAAACTTTTAATGATTTTATGCATGATAAAAAACTATTAATTAATCTTCTCTAGCCCAGTGTCACACATAAGCAAAGCATCCCGATAGAAAGAGGTAAAGAAAAGTTGAAGCTTCATCACCCATGATATCATCAAGATCATGTTCACCTGAAAGTGGCTTTCAGCCCAAACAAAATGCAACAACAAGCAGGAAGGGGTGAGAATACATCTCATGCATATTAAGGCACATATAAAGAGAATGAGAAGTCAACTAAAGTACAAAAAATAAACATATAAATTTATTCCACACCTTTGAAAAAAATTATGCATCCACACACATAAATTAATTCATGCTAGAATGCTCATGCATGCTCATGCATGCTCTCTTGGGTACACACCCGAAGTTGATGCAAACCTCCCTAGCAAGGGTCCTATCATGAGGGCTATGGCTAGGAGGATAGAGAAGGACTTAGCTAGGAAGGAGGAAGGAATAAATCAACTACTTTTTGAAGTGAAGATTGACCATAGTCTTATGTAGCTAGTTTAGGGTAGATCTCATTATTTTGGGTATATTCTTGCTAGTTTAGGGTTTTTTCCTATTTGGCTGCGTATTTTGGCCTTTCTCTCATTGTTTAGGACATAACTACTACCTCTCAATTGACATCTAATAGAAAAATAGGGTAGGTTTTGTATATGTTGAATTTTGAAGGGTCGAATATAGGATTGGTTTGATTATAATAATTTTTACAAGGTTGGCACTGTAGCCAAGTAATTTCACTATCTATGTCAACAATACCAAATAGTTGAAATGGTGCGGTTCCAACTAAATAACTCATGAGGTATTTACCATTGCTTGGTATTTTATTAGCCTTAAGTGTGTCTTTGGTAACAAAATTTTGGTTAAAATGATTGGCACGGTTGATGGAACGATGCATTGAATTGGATATTCGCTAAAATCAAGTTTCTTTGAAATTATGGAATGGTGATTTTGGTGAGTTGTTGTGGATGATCTCAACACTAAAGCCACCTTTCAAAGCCTCTAAAGTAAAACAAGAGAAAAAAAATGAATAGTGTGTTAACATAGTAATCCTTAAGATTATATCTCTTGAGCTAATTGAATATGTGACTTAGAGTGAATTTTTTGTGGATTTTTATAACCGTCTGTAGACTAAAAAAATAGAAGAGTTAGTAAATTGAATGAATATGACATGAAACTTTTTGTTTTTTTCCATATCAGTTTTATTCCATATTAAAAACTAGGATCTTACAGTATCACTCCTAGACACAATTTGTGGGCTTAAAGGAGACTGTTTTCTTTTTTAGGTCATAGCCAACCAAGAGGTATTGTTGTGCCAAGTTGCCAAAAGTGGCAAAATTACTTGGACGGAAAGCAAAACAAAATACATTTTTAGACACTGGACAAAAAGTGTTGATAGCGTTCAGCTTGACATTTGCACCTTTGAAATGTACTATAATTTCTGGTACTATTAGTAAACTAGGTGTAGTTTTGTAGCATAGGCTCAATAATTTGTTTGGATCCTCAACACGCTTTAAATGAAGTTTAGCTGCTACCGCTGATTCCAATTTGTTGTAAACATCAGCTGGCAAAAGGGTGAGTAGTGTACCTGAGTCAACAATGATGTTTCCCTCTCCACTAGATTTTTCAAAGGAAGAGCTTCCAAACTCTATTCTTGTGTTTCCCACACTAAATGCTTCCAAGCTTAGGTAATAGTATAATTGATTATTGCGTAGAAATAAAGGGGTGGAGACAGTTCCTTGTCCAAAAACCAAAGCAGCTTTTCCAAAATTGAGTTGGCTAGGTGAACTAGATTTTGGGAAATATGGTGATGTTAAACAATAAGAAAATTTTCCATCTATTGCAGAACCCAATTGAGTTATAAGGGATATAGATCCACCTCCAAGGCCAACTATGCCGGAGCTTTCCCGTCCAAAGGTCCCAGTATTGTCATGTCCACACCCTATCACAATGTTAGGAAATTTGATTGGAGAACCATTAGTGGAGGCTAAAGTGAGTGTCTCAACACTAAAATATCCATGGGAATGTGATCCATCCGCATACTTAATTTCATATTCACATTTTTTATTTGAAGAGCAAGTGGAACCTCTCAAATGACATCCAGTAGAAGAGCAGGGCAGGGTTTTGTATGTGTTGGATTTTGAAGGGTCAAATATAGGGTTGGTTTGACTATAACAATTTTTACAAGGTTGGCACTGTAGCCAAGTCATTGCACTACCTGTGTCAACAATACCAAATAGTTGAAATGGTGGGGTTCCAACTGAATAACTCATGAGGTATTCACCATGGCTTGGTATTATATTAGCTTTAAGTGTATCTTTGGTAACAAAATTTTGGTTAAAATGATTGGCACGGTTGATGGAACGATGCATGGAATTGGATATTCGCTGAAACTGAGTTTCTGTGAAATTATAGAATGGTGATTTTGGTGAGTCGCGGTGGATGATTTCAACACTAAAACCACCTTTCAAAGCCTCTAAAAAAGAGACATTTTGAACATACAGTAAAACAATAGCAAGAAATGAATAATGTATCAACATAGTAATCATTAAGATTATATCTCTTGAACTAATTGAATATGTGACTTAGAGTGAATTTTTTGTGGTTTTTTATAAGCGTCTGTAGACTAAGAAAATAGAAGAATTAGTAAATTCAATGAATATGACTTGAAACTTTTTGGTTTTTTTTTTCATATCAATTTTGAAAGTAAAAGTTTCCTTGTCAATAATTTATTTGTTTTTTTCACTATATACTATTTTTAGTCCATTAAATTTTTGTTGACCCAATAAAGTCTTTTAACTTTTTGGTATAATTTTTAGTCATTTATATCTATCTCTATTAATGTTTTGTTGACTTTATTAAAGGTTAAAAGATTTTAAACCATCAATAAAAACATATGAAAAAAAACTTGGAAATGTTTATGGAATAAAACTATAGTTTACCTAATTTATTATTATTTTTCCTACTTTGATTTTATTTAAATAAAATACTCATTCAAATTTGACTTATAAGAATTTTATTTAAAATTTTATTTTTAAATAAAAATATATCAATTTATTTTAAAATTAGAATAAAATTTAGATTGATATTACAATAATAATCTATAACAATATATAAAGGAAATATCCTATTTGGTTTCCACTAGTTTTGGACCACCATCCATTTGATAATATATTTTTTTAAAGTTTTAAAACTTCTTAAACACTTTTTCTAGCAATTTTTTCTTTTTAATTTAACCTATTCTACCATTTAATTCTTTGCAATTTTCCTAGTTTTCTTAACAACATTTGTTTTATTTTATTTTAAGTATTTCCGTGTAACTACCCATAATTATTCTATTTTGTAGAAAAATCTCATCCAACTGGGTACATCCCCATCCTTTTATAATTACTCTCATATTTATTTTAATTTAGGCTTAACCGCCATTGTTGTTCCCAAAATTATATAAAATTTATACATTATGCCCCAATATTTTGACAATTTGACATTGTACTCTCTCAAATTACAAACATTTCTGAATTGATTCCTCCCTGTCAGATGGTAAATGTTGACCGTGAAGGATTACAAGTTTATCTACACATGTCATCTCACGGATGAACATCAATTAAAGAATTTTTTATAATCCGAGACACAATGTCACATTTTCAAAATATGAGCATAATGTCAAAATACGTAGACACAATGTTACATTTTCAAAATATGTTTGTGTAAATTACTTTTGCTTAAAAAATAATTTTATTTTTTTAAATAAAATATTATTTATTTGTTAAAATTAATTTTTAAAAAAAATTAAAGATAGAAACAAATTATTTTTATTTAGAAGTACTTTTAAAATTTAAATAAATTGGCCTGGATTTACATTTTTAAATAGAAAATTATTATTTTTTAAATAAGTAACTTATAAAAACACATAAAAATAAAAAATCTTTTTCTTTAACTCTAAAAAATCATATCTTTAAAAAAAATAGTCATCTTAATTTTTAAAAAACCTCTTTGTCACTTAAATTGTCTGTAATAAACAATTGGTTAAAGATATGATACCTTAGACTTAGGTAAACTTAATAAACATGGAGATGTTTCTTAAGAGAAATATCTTTTATACAAAATTTTCATTTGCAAATTAAAGTGTTTTAAGGATTCTTAAGTAATAAAAAAATTCCAAAAATATTCTTTATTATGGCCTATCATACTTTATTTTTCTGATAACGCCTTATTCGCTTTTTGTTATATTACTTTGTGAAAGTCCTCTACTTGATATAGATAAAGGTTTAACTAAACTTGATGTTCCAAAATTTTACAAAATTTAGACTTGTGCCCCATATTTTAAAAACGTGGCATTATGCTTCTAGATTAAAAAAATCCTTGAATTTATGCCGCTACACAAGATGACATGTGGTGGTTAGTTTTTAATATTAATTTGACAAAGGACACATTTAGAATTTTTTTTTAATTTGAGAATACGATGTTACGCTTTTAAAATATAGAACAATAATATCTTCATTTTATACATAAAATTTGACTAGTTAATTTTTACTTTTTATATCCCTTAAATGTAACAGAACTTGCTTCCAAAATTGTGTGTAAATGTTATTTTTGTAATAATTATGTTAGTTTCTTCTTGTTAAAAGGATTCACTGCTCTGAATTAGGATAATTTTCTGGTAGTGATTATGGATACTATGTAATGTACTTCTAAACATTTTGTAAATGTAAAGTTATGAAATGAATATTGTTATTTCATATTTGCTCTATTTATTGAAAATAAATATTATGGTTCTTTATGTAAATTTAAGTTTTGAAAATTTCTCATAATTTTATAAATAACCTTGATAACTATTCCAAAAAATCATAAATGAATTGGATGTTACAAAAAAATGGTGATGGATAGTTGCTCTTGACTAGGTATGACTTGCAAAAATTTAAAGAAAAGTGGAGAAGAATAGGGCGGTGAAGTTGTTGCTTTCAAGTCCAAGTTGGAGGAAGAGTAGAGTTTAGAGCAAAATTTGCTCTGGTTTCCTAATTTTTTTTATTATATTACTAGCAAAAATGCAAGCACTGTCATGCCTATGTGTTCTTATTTTTTTCAAATTGTTATTTAATTATGCAATTTGATATACTATATAGTATTTGTATAATTTTTGTATTATTTCAACTTATATCCATGCGTGTGTGCCACTAGTAAATAGTACTTTGACACTCAAGTCCACCAAGTGTTATCATGCTGGGGTACTTGCAAATAGTACTTTGACACTCAAGTTAGATACCGAATATGGTGAGAAACAATGAAATTGAGTCAACTTTACCAGGTGTGTCTATTTATAACTAGAGTGTCCTACTTTTGGGCTTGTGATTATGAAGGAAAAGATAATATTTGATTTCCTTATAGATGGTGACCGAGAAGATTAATATCATATTAAATGATAATTAAGGAAATATTTCTAAAGATAATTATGGGAAGATAATATATAGGCATATATCTAGTAATGTGGTTTTTAAGTGATAAATATTATTGATTCTTTATATATATATATATATATATTTATTGTAGGTTGTTTTAGAGTTTCCTTGTATTGTGTGTTGGGCTTTGGGCCTTGTTTGGGTCATTTTCTAACTCATGGGTTGAGTATCGAGGCGGGGTGGTGCATAAGCCCTCCAACCTCAAGAGTTGTGAGACCTTGAGTGAGGAAATCATTGAGGCTAAAGTAAGTGACCTTTGAATAGTGACTTGTTTGGTGTGAGTTTGTCTAGGTGAGGAGAGCACTGATGCCTACCAAAGTGTTTGTTGATTAGCAACTTCATTGGTGCGATTCGTTTAGGTGAGTTGGGGGCATGCTGCGTGGGACTTGGGAGTAGGCATATTAGGCCATTGGTGGTGGGCCATGTAGACTGGACGTGTGGCGTGGTTGGTGGGGATGTGATGTTTGACAAGATAGTAGGATTTCCCTAACCGTTGGGTGGTTTTTTATACAACTCGTTAGGCATCGTTGGATGTGGCATTTCATCTCTAGTCATTAGATTAGTAGTAGGGGATCGCCTTAGCCGTTGAATGCTATTTGCCATTCATGGTAGTGGGGAAAGAATGTGTTTAAGTTGCTTGCCCGTGATGCTTTCATTTGTATTTCCTTGTTGGGCTTACTTGTGTGTTTTCTCCATTTGTGCCTTTGCCATTGTGTGCTTTGCTGTTTTTAAGGTTGTTTCACTATTGCTTCTTTCCTTATAAGGTATGTGTGGTGTTCCTTCCTTCTTTTATTAGATAAAAATGTCTACATCTAATTCCGAGGGTGGCTATTGGGGCAGAAAGGGGATGTTTATGCTTCCCTTGAGGTTTTGGGAATTGGGGAGGATGAATCCACTGTGGTAAAGTTTGCTGCCTCATCTTCTTCTACTACGTCTCAGGGGTTGTTGAGGTTGTTATTATGATGAAGTTGGTGGCTAAAACCGTGGTGGCAAGGGTGAAGGTTGTATCTAGCCCTTCTAAGGGTTCCCAACAACGTAAGGGTAATAGGAGGAAGGTGGAGTTGCCTCCTTTGGCGACCTCGGGGTATAATTGGGTGCAATGTGATATCACCGAGTTTGCCATCAAGCTTGGTAAGAAGGAGATTTGGGGTCTTATGAAGACAACTTTTTGTCTCTTCCTAAGAAGGCCAACTTGTACCTAGTGCAACCTTATGTCGTGGATGAGTTTGTTTATTGGGGTGGTCCTTTCGATGTGCCATTTACTTATCTCTATAAGTGATTGCTTACTAGCTTTGGGGTGACCTTGCCTTTTCTGACTTTGAGTGGGAGTTCTTGCGATATGCTAAAGTGGCATTATCGCAGCTCCACCATAACAACTGGGCTTTTCTCAAGGCCTTCCAAATACTTTGTTTGTATTTGGGGGTGGAGTCTTCTTGGGATAGGTTTCTTCATTTTTGAACCAGCTTAAGGCTAGTACTCCTATAGGTTGCAATTTCCTTGAATAGGGTGAAAGAGGGTTGTTCACATTATTTTCTCACGCTTTTAAGTTTAAAAACGAGTTCATGCGTTTGGACTCGATAGAGCGAAGGTCAGAGTGAAATAATATCTTTTTCTTGGAGAAAGGGGAACCTAAGTTCCCTTTTCATTGGCAAGGGATGCCATATAAGTTTAAGGGAATGAAAGGTATGACAATTATGATGGAGGAAAAGGTTAACATAGAGAAGCTATCCCTCCTTCCCCAACCTCTAAATGCTCAATTGGTCCTCCTCCTTCCCTACTCTAACAATCTTGGGGTCAATTTTGTCTGTGCATATTTTCTTGCTTGTTTTATTCCTAGCAGTTTTTCTTATTGTGATTTTGTTTGCTGATTTAGGGCTTTGTTTGTTTTGAAATATTGATAAGAAAGCAAGGCTGGAAAACATTGAAGGCCAAGTTTAGGGTCTCGGAGGAGACCGTCTCTGCTACCGCTACATCAGCGTCTTCTGCTGGTCCTACTTGGAAGAAAAAGAGGGCAGAGATTCTAGTTTAGCCGATGCAACAAATGCACGAGGTCATTTTTGGCCTAATGAAGGATAGAACCAAATCCCCTCAAGACCTCATTTTGTTGGGCAAGTTAACTGCTCCTACTATTGGTGAAAAGGTCGCTGACTCGGTCTAAGTGGCGACCTCTCTAATAGCTTCACCTTCTCCATGGTGTCACCAACTCTTCTCCAAGATGAGATGTTGAAATGGATCTTCTTCAAGGGCTGAAATAGGTGCGAAAATGGGGCTTATGAAGGGTGAAAATGGTTCATGAAAAATGGAGACAAAAGAATAGTGTTTTGGGTGGTGGTGGTTAAATGGTGTCTGTTTGGCTAGCTTACTTCACTTGGAGGGGGTGAAGGCCAATCCTAGGAAGACCCAAGCTCCTTCTAAGGTAGAAAGGAGAGGAAGGGGACCAAGAGATCCCTAAATGACTAAGGAAGAGGAATGATGAGGAAAACTCTCTCAAATATCCAATATATCCAAAATGAGTACATGTAGTCTAACCTAGGGTATTTAAAGAGAGGGTGGGAGGCCTCTAGGCCATTTGCAAAAAAATTTGAGAGCTAAATGCCTCTCAAATGAACCATAAATGGACCTCAAATGAAATGTAGGTCCCTCCCCCTAAATGACTAAAATACCCTTGTATCTAGAAAATGAAAGAAATGAACTTTTGATCTCACAAGTGAAGGTTTAAGTCCAAAAATAAATCCTAAGCTTCTGTCAAAGACTTTTTCCTTTGTGGCAAGCTCTCCCATCCATGGCTTATCTACTTGTAGTGATGCTACCATTGATCACCTTTTAGCCTCTCCACCACCACTTCTAACTAGTGTGAAAGTTAGAAGAGGATCCAAGGGAGCAATCACTATGAAGGTTGGATCACAAGAGAGGAGAAATGAAGGGAAGATAAAGAAAAAGAGAGCTAAGAAGAGAAAGAAGAGAAAAGAAAGAGAGAGAAGAAAGGGAAGAAAAAAGAAAAAAAAGAGAAAAGAGATAAAGAGAGGAAATAAATACACAACAAAGATTAGAGGGAGATGAAAAAGAAAAAAAGAGAGAGATTAGAGAGAGAAAGAGGGGAAAGAAAAGAAAGATTTGAAATAGAAGAAAGAGAGAGAAGGGAAAGGCAAGAGAGAGATGAATGAGAGGCAAGAAGGAGAAAAAAAAAAGGGAGAAAAAGGAAAAAGAAGAAGAGGCTAAGAGAAAAAAAAAGAGGGAATAGGTCTAGCTCCCCTAGGAATGAATCCACAAGTAAAGAGGATGGAAACAATAGGAGGCCTAGACCTAGGGAGAGAAGAAATAGAGAACCTAAAGAACAAAATTTTGATCTCCCACCTTTTCATGAAAAAGACGATGTTGAAGCCTACCTTGATTGGAAGATGAAGGTAAAACAACTCTTCAGATGTTTTAGAGTGTCTGAAGAAAGGAAAGTACCTTTAGCAACCCTTAGCTTCCAAGGGTTTTCTATGTATTGGTGGACTTTTCTTGAGGAAGAAAGTTGTCCTTTTCATGATCCTCCTATTGAGTATTGGAATGATCTCAAAAAGGCCATGAGGCAGAGACATATTCCCTCTTATTATCAAAGGGAACTCCTTGATAAGCTTCAAAGATTAAAACAACACAACATGAGTGTCGAGGAATATAGACAACAAATGGAGCTTTTCATAATAAGGGTTGGAATAACTAAAGAACCTAGGTCCACTGAAGCTAGGTTCCTTAGTGGCTTGAACCTTGAGATAAGGGATAGAGTTGAGCTCTTGCCTTATAGGGATCTAGATGATTTGGTTCAGATTTGTATCAAAGTGGAGTAACAACTAAAGAGAAGGTCTTCCTCTAGGAAGGACTACTTTCACAAATCCTTCTACTCTTATACAAATAGGGACCAAATCAAGGGGAACTCTTCCAAGAGCTACCCCAAGGATAAACCTTCCACAAGCATCCATAAAAAGAAAAATCCTTTGCACAGAGATGACCCTCCTAGTAGCATTAAATGCTTTAAGTGTCTCGGGAGAGGCCACATTGCTTCCCAATGCCCTAACAAAAAGACATGATCATGAGGGGCCAAAACATTGAAAGTGAAACATCTTCCTCTTCTAGTAAGAGTGAGGAAGAAGGGGGTAACATCCACATAGGGTATATTTATGCTTGTCAGGGAGACTTTTTTATTGTTAGGAATCTTCTTGGTAGCCAACCTTATAATCTTAGCACATCTCAAAGAGAGAACATGTTTCACGCAAGATGTAAATTTTATGATCAAATATGTTCTCTCATTGTGGATGGTGGCTCTTGTTGTAATTGTTGCAGCACTAGGTTGGTAGATAAGCTATCCTTGACTTCCATTCCTCACCCTAAGCCTTATATACTTCAATGGTTGAATGAGAGTAACGAAGTGGAAGTTAATCAATAAGTAGAGGTTCCTTTTTTCCATTGGGAACTACATGGATGTTATCCACTGTGATGTAGTACCAATGAAAGCGACCCATATCTTATTAGGGAGGTCATAGCAACATGATAGAAAAGTTCTCCATGATGAGCACTCTAATGAGATTACCCTCTCCCACTTGGGCACAGAGTTCAAGTTGTGTTGTCTTACACCTTCTCAAGTTTTAGAAGGAAGTGCAACTTCCAAGAAGGTTATACTTAAAGAAAGCCATTTTTTCTACAAAAGTGGACTCAAAACAAAGCCTCCTCATAGAACAACCTTTCTACCTTCAACTTGAGAAGACACCATGATGGAGGACCATCCTTGGGGCATCAAATAGGACCCTTCACAAGGTCTATAGCAAGAAGAATAGAAGAAGAGGAAAGTCATACCACACCAAGAGTATTGATGATCAAATGTGCGAACTTTGGTGCATCCACCTACTCTTTTGCTTGTTTTCCTTATTTATCCCTTGTATTTTGGGGACCTTAATCACTTATTATTTCATTGTGTATTTTTATTTAGCCTTTTTATTATGGGGAAAATTAGTTTAGGATTTATTTTGGGACTTAAATCTTGACATGTGAGGTCAAAAATCCATTTCTTTCATTTTCTAGACACATGGGTATTTTAGTCATTTAGGGGGGATGAACCTACATTTCATTTGAGGTCCATTTAGGGTTCATTTGAGAGGCATTTAGCTCTCAAATTTTCGTGCAAATGGCCTAGAGGCCTCCCACCCTCTCTTTAAATACCCTAAGTTAGACTACATGTAGTCACTTTTGATATATTGGATATTTGAGAGAGTTTTCCCCATCATTCCTCTTCCTTAGTCATTTAGGGATCTCTTGCCCCCTTCCTCTCCTCTCTACCTTAGAAAGAGCTTGGGTCTCCCTAGGATTGGCCTTCACCCTCTCCAAGTGAAGTAAGCTAGCCAAAGAGACACCATCCAACCACCACCACCCAAAACACCATTCTTTTGTCTCCATTTTTAATAAACCACTTTCACCCTTCATAAGCCCCATTTTAACACCTATTTCAGCCCTTGAAGAAGATCCATTTCAACATCTCATCTTGGAGAAGAGTTGGTGACACATGGAGAAAGTGGAGTTATCATGTGGTATCAAGAGCTAAGGTGGTCTTCAAGGGTAACTAGTGTTCTTCTCTATTCCTTTTTTTTTCTTTGTCTTCAAAAATATGTTTCTTATCATTTTTATGTCTTTTCATTTGTCTTGAGTATTTTTTCTAAATATTGTGTTTAAAAGTTGTGTCTTTTTTTGTGTGGTTCATCATCATTCATGAGCCTTCTTAGTGTTCTTTGAGTTTTCTCAAAAGGTTGTTCTTTTAGAGTTTTCCTTTGTTTTTCCTTGGCTGCATTTTTTTATGATGAACATGCTATGAACATCATTTTAATCTTGTTTGAATCCTTGTTGTGTCATGTTTGAAGTTTCCCTCCATATTTTTCAAAAACTAGTTAAATATATGCGTATTTCTCTCACAAGATGCATGAAACTTTGAAAAAAAATCTGCTGCTTTTTCTTTCACATTCTTGGCTAGCTAAACCTTTTGTGAGACTTAGGAGACTCATATTTGCATGTAAAAATTGACTCTTGCATGCTCCATGTCTTATTTGACTTATGTGTGTAATTAATGTCTTACACATTTTTGGCTACCCTTCCTTTTGCATGACTACATCATTCCTTGTCTTTATTGCATGATCCTAAGTCAAAAAAAGTGTTATATGGCTGAATATATTCTGAAAAAAAATTGAAAAAAACTGCACCTAAACAAGAGACAAAAGACAATAAACATTTCCCAAAAAGATACCTTTAAAGCAGCAAAATAACAACTTTTATTTACCACCTTTTTGTAACCCACTTTTAACACACCACAAGTGTAAAATCCATGCAACATATAAGGTTAAAAAAAGAATCAAACCTGATCCTCCTTGGTGGGACACATTTTGAGTAAAAAAAGTGAAAGTTAAAAAAAAATTAAAAGGAATTGTTGCTAACTTGTGGACCATTTTACCCTTGGACTTTGGACTTGAACTCTGACTATATTGGACTATCATTGGACCCATTTTATGACCAAACCTTGGCTGGACTTTGGACATTGGACATGAAATTTTAAGGATAAGGAACATTAAACACTTAAATTCTAATCTAGAGTCATTCTAAGTTCCTTTTGAGTGCTTAACTTTATTGTGTGCCTTAATTTTTGCTTGCCTTTCTTCACATTCTGAGTCTTGTCTCATAATTAATCTCTTGAGTTTAGCCTTCTTAATTTTCCTTTTTTTAGTTTTTATTTCTTGGCCTCTTGGTTCTTTTTCCCTTGGTTGACTTCTTTGCTTGGTGCAGGTGAATCACCTTGGGTTCACCTTGTGAATCTTGGGAGATTGAGTTGGAGGAAGTTTCCATAAGTCCCAAAGTGCTTTGGAGAGAATCACCAAATAGTGGGAGTGCAAACACTATAAAGAGAGGACTAACAAGTTTGTTACTTGTGAAGGAACACCAAGTTGAAGGCTTGAAGAATTTCAATTTTGTTTCTTGCTTTTTATTTTAAATTTGCGCCTAGTATCTTTCTATTTTTATTCTTTTTTTATTTTTGTACTTCTTTTTCTTCTTTCTTTTGCTCTTTGTTGTTGTTTTTATCGGGGCTATTCATACTTGGTCCTTTCTTGTTCCTTTGGGTTGTAATTTGGACACTTTAAACTTTCATTTGATTTGTGATGGCTTTGGTGTAACTCGTTTTAGTGGTGGGATTGTTTCCACCTTAGGAATTTCGACTAGTGTATGCCTTTATTACTTTCCTTACTTACTTTGTTGTAGTTGTATGCTCTAGGTTGTTGTATGTTCATTTAGAAGGCATATTCCTCCATACTATGATTGTGAGCTTATGGATAAGCTTCAAAGGTTGAAACAAGGGTCATTAAGTGTGGAAGAATATAGGCAACAAATGGAGTTACTCATGATGAGGCGGGTATAACCGAAGAAGAGAGGATCACCATCTCAAGGTTCCAAAGTGGCATTAATCTTTAAATAAGAGACAAAGTTGAACTTTTGTCATATAGAGATTTTAATGAACTTGTTCAACTTTGTTCAAGAGTGGAGCACCAACTTAAAAGAAAAAGTTTCAAAAAACACTTCACTCCATCTTATTCCAAGAATTTTAAGAAGGAGGGCCCCTTTTCCAAACCTTTCTCCAAAGAAGATGAAAAAGAACAAGATAAAGAAAAAGAAAAAGCATATTTTTCTAAAGTACCTTCTAAGGAGTTTAAGTCAAGTGACATCAAGTGTTTTAAGTTGCTTGGAACGGGTCACATTGCTTCTCAATGCCCCATAAAGAAAACAATGATTTTAAGAAGCCATGATCACTATAGTAGCCTTGATGAAGCTACTTCTTCTTCTTATTCTACTTCAAGTAGTGAAGATGAAGCCATGGATTCAATGGAATAGACCTTACCTTGTGATGGAGACTTACTTATGGTAAGGAGGCTTCTTAACAACCAAACTAGTGAGATTGACCAATCACAAAGAGAGAAATTGTTTCATACAAGATGCAAAATTTTAAGAAGCACCTGTTCTCTCATTGTGGATAGTCGGTCTAGTTGTAATTGTTGTAGTACTAGATTGGTTGAAAAGCTAGCCTTATCCACAAAGCCACATCCTCGACCTTATCAATTGCAATGGATTCATGAAGATGGAGGTATTCTGGTTAACCAACAAGCACTTGTACCAATTTCCATTGGCAAATACAAAGATAAAGTTTTATGTGATGTTGTGCCTTTGGAAGCTAGTCATGTGTTGCTTGGAAGGCCTTGGCAATTTGATAAGAAAACCATGCATGATGGCCTTACCAATAAAATAAGTTTCCAACACTTAGGTAAGAAATTTCTCTTGTGCCCTCTAACACCTTCTCAAGTGTGTGAGGACCAACTCAAAATGAAAGCTAGGAGAGAAGAAGACCAAAAAGAAGGAAAACAAAAAAAAAATATAAAAAGGGTCTTTCTAAGGCCAAACAAAAGGAAGGAAAGGTATCAAGTTTATAGGAAGGTGTCTCCTCTAAAGATGTTAATCACAAGAGTCATTTATCACTTAAGAATGATATTAAGAAAACACTCTTGCTTGAACAACCATTATACCTTTTATACTTCAAAGAGACATTCATTGCCACTAATCATTAACTTGAGTCTCTACCTCAAGAGGTCCACAACCTTTTAAAAGAATTTGATGATGTATTTCCTCAAGAGGTTTCAAGTGGACTTCCATCTTTAAGAGGGATAGAACATCAAATTGACCTCATCCCGGGGGCAAGCCTTCCAAATAGGCCCACCTATAGGACTAACCCCCAAGAGACCAAGAAAATAGAAACTCAAGTTCAAGATTTGTTGAAGAAGGGTTGGGTTCAAAAGAGCCTTAGCCCTTGTGTTGTTCTTGTTCGTTTAGTGCCTAAGAAAGATGGAAAATGGAGGATGTCTACTGATTGTAGAGCTATTAATAACATCACCATAAAGAATAGGCACCCAACCCTATGCTAGATGACATGTTGGATAAGATACATGGGGCCATTATATTTTCCAAGATTGATCTTAAGAGTGATTATCACAAATAAGGATTAAAAGGGGTGATGAGTGGAAAACCGCTTTTAAGACCAAGTTTGATTTGTATGAGTGGTTAGTGATGCCATTTGGTCTCACCAATGCCCCTAGCACTTTCATGCGTCTAATGAATCATGTACTTAGGAATTGCATAGGGAAGTTTATGGTCGTCTATTTTGATGACATCTTGATCTATAGCGAGTCCTTATATGAGCATCTTGGGCATCTAAGTGAGGTTTTAAAGATTCTTAGGGACAACGACCTCTATGCCAACTTGGAGAAATGTACCTTTTGCAAGAAAAATGTAAATTTCTTAGGTTTCATAGTTGGCAAAGAAGGAGTGAAACTTGACCCTGAGAAAATCAAGGCCATTTAAGATTGGGCTATCCCAAAAAGTGTTGGAGATATTAGAAGTTTTCATGGTTTAGCAAGTTTTTATAGAAGATTTATGAAAGATTTCTCCACACTTGCATCCCCTTTTAATGAGCTTGTTAAGAAGGATATACCTTTCATTTGGGGTGAAGCTCAAGGAAAAGCTTTTAATGTGCTTAAGGAAAAGCTCACCAATATACCCATTCTAGCCCTTCCACATTTTGAACAAACCTTTGAGCTAGAATGTGATGCATCCGGTCTTGGCATACGTGCCGTTTTACTTCAAGGAGACCACCCCTTTGCTTACTTCAATGAAAAACTTCATGGGGCCACCTTGAATTATCCCACCTATGACAAGGATCTTTATGTCCTTATTAGAGCCCTCCAAGTTTGGCATGGGGCCACCTATTAGGTCTGTTGCACATCACACACTTGTAGTGTCAAAATTTTTTTTTTGTAGGGCTTACAAAGGAGCAAAGGTTGATAAGTTTCCCACTACTAAGAGGCTTGGTTATTAAGTGACTCCTTGTAGTCTACCTCTCTTTTAGAGTGCAATTCTAACTGCTCCAAGTAATAAGTCTAGCACCAAAATTTCTTTATGAAAACCTTTATCACTCACTCTTTGTAAAAATATTTTCAAGAAAACCTTTTGTAAAAATATTTTACTATCAACTCCCTTAAAAACAGTTACTTTAATCTATATCTTTTCAAAATAGTAAAATAATTTTTTTAAGGATTTATGTATAAATAAATAAATAAAACTTATTTTAATTTATAAAAAAAGATAAAAATAAAATTTTCAATTTAATTGGTTAAAAAAAGAGAGAATCAATACCTATTAAATTATGAAAGGCACTAGCGAAATTGCCAAATACTTATTGTAAATGATTTTTTGTTAATATTTTGCATTTAACCTCTTTTAGATAAGATATCATTTTCTCTTGTTCTTATTGTGATTAACACTTTCATTCTTACATTTGCAAATTACTTTACTTTTTTATTATTCTTATTTGTGTTTTTAAGTTAAGAAACCTAACAAGGAATGAGTAATTATAAAACAATTATATTTCAACAATTTAAGACTACAATCCTTATATTTTATATGATAGAAAAAACTAATAACATTATATTTAAATTTGGAAAGTAGAAGTAGTTTGGATGATACCATCCCAATAGGCATCATCCCATTGGTCTTTGTACTTGCCGGGCAATTCAATCCATTTTTTGAAGCACTCTATCAAAAGATTTTCCCACCACTCTTCCAAATGAGGCAACCCATTTTGTGCTGCTAACCAATGTTTATAATCAGTCTGCAAAATAAATATAATGGAATCAACAAATCCAATGAAATCGAGCCAATAACATGCCCAAGATCTTAAAGAATTGGGAAAGGTATATGTAAAGTATTTGCCAATATTTTTCTCACACATAAATGAAAGAACTAACTTGAATACATTTCTTTGTATTGTTTTTTAATAGGGATTATTCTATAATCAGAAATTATTATTTTTGTATATAATTATTATAAAAGTAATACTTATAATTTCAAATTATTTGATCATATAAGAAAATTATGCTAAGAGTGTACCATAATTAAACTCAACAAAATTATCTATATTGTGTATATACATACAACTTTTATAAATATACTTAATCAACAAAATATTTTGGTGTACATTGAGTTGAGTTATTAAAACGTGTTGTTATGCTCGACTCGTCATATCAAGCTAAAAAATAGGTCTTTTGAACTCATCATATTAAATATAACATGTATTTTTCCTGACTCAGTCAGGTTTCAATATCTCATTGAACTGAATGAAATAGGCTCATTTTTCTTTCCATTATATAAATTTATATAAATTCTAAAAAAAATAAAAATTTAAATAATATAAAAAATAGGTCTAATTGGACCTATCCAATTTAGGTATAAGTCTATATAAAAATAGGTTTAGATTTTTGAAGTCTAATCTAACCCTACAATCCATTGGACCTACCCATTTAAGTATAAGTCTATATGAAAATCAATCTAACCCATTTTATTGGTCATAACTAATTTTTATCTGTCTCGATTCATTTTTACAGTTGTAACATTACTTACTATTTGTATAATTGAACATTTTATCCAACTTAAATGCCAAAGAATTGGGTCTAGCATAAGAGACTTTGTTTCTCATAATGCGACAAACCAGGATTCAAATACTCATTAAAGAAGTGTTTAAATTCAATATTTGGTTATGCTTTAAGCTAGATTGCCTGTAAAAGACGATATATGTGAAAAATAAAAACCAAGAAAATAAGGATACCTGTAATGGACGAAGGGAAAGAGAACAAGAACTTTTAGGTAAGGCATTTTTCTCCATTTCTTGATAGATATATTGAATAGATTCCGTCATTTCCTCTTCTTGTGGTAAGAAATTTTTACCTGATAAAACTCTTGCAACATACATCGATTGTAATTCAGCAATACGAAAGATAGGTTCCTGCTCACAGTAATTTATTCTCATCTTAGTTACCCAATATTATTTAATTGAAATAACAATAATGAAACAAATGTTATTCACACGTTTAATTCTCATGAAAGAAATGGTGATAATAATAATAAGAAACAATTATTCATCATAATTTTTTTTTAACTTTATTAATTAATATTTTAAAAATTATATAAATTAAGAATTATGATTGAATGTTATTATAAAACTCTTTTACATAATCCGTTTATAAATATTAAACTCTAGTAATAATAAAATCACAACAAGTGAAATTGACTTACTTCTCATCCAATTTGGATTAATTATTAAAAAAGTGGGTCACTTATTATTAAAATATATAAAATTGATTATATAAAATAAAATAATTATCAATCACTAGTCAATTCATTATTAATAAATTATATTTTATTTTCAATTACTCATATAGAAGAATGAAAGATGGTGCATGTTAATATAAACAAACAATATTTCTAACTTCCTTTAACTTTTCAATGTTAAAAAAAAAGAAAAACAAAAACTAGTTTTAGTTTTAAGTTTTCAAAATTTTAAAAACAACATTGTTTTTGTTTCCAAATTTAAAACATTGTTTCAAATTTTAACCAAAACAGTGGCGACCGTTGAAGGTGACAGTCGGTCATTGGCGAAAACATTGTTTCAAATCTTAATCCTAAACCCTAAACCAAAACATTGTTTCAAATATTAGTTGAAGGTAGCGACCGTTGAAGGTGACAGTCGGTCATTGGCGATCTCCAGTTGGAGGTGTGGTTGGTGACCGCCGGTCTGAGGTGGTGGCCGGTGATCGCCGGTCGGAGGTGGCGGTTGGTGACCGTTGGTCGGAGGTGGCAGACGGTGATCGTCGGTCGAAGGTGGCAATCAGTGATCGTCAGTCGGAGGCGGCGACTGGTGATCGCAGGTCGGTGGCTGCGGCCGGCGATCGCCGGTGGGGTGCGGCTGCCAGTGATCGCCGATCGAAGGTGACGGTCGACCGTTGGTCAGAGGTGGCGGCCGGTGATCATCGCTCGTAGGTGGCGACTGGTGACCGATAGTTGGAGGTGGTCGTCGGTGACAACCGGTTGGAGGTGACGATTGGTGACTATCAATCAGAGGTGACGACCGGTGACTGCTAGTCGAAGGTGGGGGCTGGTGATCGCCGATCGGAGGTGATGACTGATGATCGTCGGAGTGGCGGTCGGTGAATTTTGGTCAGAGGTGATGGTCAATGATGACAAATGACATCAAGTAATAAATTTAAATAAAAACAGAAACAGAAATCTAAAAACCAAATTTTATTGTTTTTAAAATTGAGTGAAAACTGTTTTGAAAATGGGTAAAAAACCAAAACAGAACTATTTTTGCCGAACAGGTTTCTGTTTTCAAAATAGATTTCAAAACCAAAATCCAAAAACTCAGAACCACCCCGAACGGGAAGTTAATAAATCGGTTTGGTTTAGTGTCGGGACACACATATATAATTATATTATACTAAAAATTATATTATTATTTATATATAAATCTTCTTAATAAAGAGAAATTTTACCATTCGACTATATATGTAATTTTATTGTACTTTGTATATTATCCTATTTGTACAAAGATGGGTTTGATATTTTATTAGGGATAATTCAAAATTTATATCTAAAATATTAAATATTTTTAATATAAAAAAGTTATAACATTAATACAAATTAATAATTGGAGTTATAAGGTTAGTTTAATGATACATTGATAAGGTGGAAGAGGTAGGGGTCGCAGGTTCAAATCCCTCCATTAACAACTTACATATATCTATAAAAAAATAGTCCAAATGATAATTTTTTCCTTTAAATCAGTTACAAACAAAATTCATGAGCTCACAGACTTAATCCACAAAATTCACAAGATTGGTGAAGTGAACTCAATTTTTTCCATATGCTTCTAGAAAATCGAAAACCAAAAACTTTTATAAGTCTGCATGTCCAAATTTATATACACACGTCTAAATGCACCTCTTGTGATTCCTCTCTCAACTATTTATGAATAAATTTATTTAGCCTGTAATTTTTTTTTCCAAATAACTTCCTTTAATTTTTAAGCAATAAATTAGTCTTACTATTTATTATATATATACACAAATTATATTTATCATAGGTGTTTTAAAAAATAATTTTTCTTATAAATAAAATGTTGATATTGTTTTTTATTATAAAGTACTTAATTAATTTTAATAACATAACTTAGATAATTGTTAATTAATTTAATTCGTAATGCTAATAATAATTTTTAAACACTTAATGACCTTAAGAAATTATATTGATATTTAAATTTAACCAACAATAGTGATTTTATAAGTAAATTTCAAATTCCAACTCCACTCATTTATTCTCTTCTTCCTTTAATATTATCAATAGTTTTAATTTCTTATTCCAGGTTAACTTTAAATATAACATTATAAGTAGTTATTATGTATAAATTTCAATTTCAATTTTATATGGTTGTTATTTTTTTTTACAAAATTTCAAATTATTATTTTGTCAATTTAAAAAAATGTCATATACGGATTTTACATAATATTTTAAACTTAATAAAATAGATATTTAAAACTTCATTCTACTTTTTAAATATTTTTTCTATAACTAGCATGTACACTTGCTTCTTCTTTTAATATTATATTTTTCTAATATTTTGTTTTTATAAATTTTGGTGACCGCATCTTTTTAACTCCGAATATAATATATATTGTCTAAAAATTTATACATTAATAATTAATATTTTAAAAAAAACATATATTTGTCTTAGATAAATTTTAATTTCATATCTATTTCTTTTTTTTAATTTCTTTTGTGAAATTTTTAATTCTTATTCTGTCATTTTAGAAAATGGCATATAGATATCATTGATAAATTTTTAAATTTAATATTGTTGATGTTTAAAATTTTATTTTATTTTTAGAAAGATAGCAATATAGTAGTTGTTATGTATAAATTTTCATTTCAAATTTCTTATATTGTTACTTTTAAAAAAAGACATATATGAATCTTAGATAATATTTTTAAATTAATAATAATGATTTTTAAAACTTAATAATAAATATTTAAATTTAATATTACAGATATTTAAAAATTTATTTTAATTTTTAAATAATAAAATTAAGGTTTAATTAATCTATCAATACCTAAATTACTTTCATAAAAAATTGTTATTAGATACATAAACTATATTTTTTTAAATTGGATACCTAAACTTTTATTTTTCCTTAAATTAAGTTATCATGTCTAATTGTCATTATAAAATATTAACCATAGATACTAAATTAAACATCCTATAAGGAATTGACTTTTCTCAAGTTTACGTCAGCAGGACTGAATAATTATGAAAAATTTTTATTGAGTTTCAACATTTATAAAATAATTCAATCAAAAAATAAGAAGTTATAAGATAGGTCGTGGACAAAGTAGTTTATATGTGTAAAGAAAAAGGAGAAAAATAAATTATAAGTTTGAATTTTTTAACAAATAAATTAACAATTAATATTTGCCAACATTATTCAAAAAATTGTGTAAATTGGTGTTATATGCCTACGGATTAATTAAACCTAAAGTTATATATTAACAATAGGTTAAAAATTAATTGTTTTAAGATTTCTCTATTTCATTTTGGTTATATGTTTTGAATTTAGTTCTAGATTTTTTATGATAGTTAATTACAATCATAAATTTAAATAATAAAATTGACCGATAATAATGGTTTGTTTGTTATTTATATAGTATATATTGGCTAATTGTACCTATTATTCTAAGTTACTAGTTATGATGTAATCCCACCTAGCATCATGTTTAGGAGGATTTGTGAGAGAAACTTGGTTTGGATGAGAGCTTACATGAAGACTTAAAGTCATAATCTTAGGATTTTTAACCTTGTAAATATTTTATATTGTTAGGAATTTAGGGCGCATATTAATATCTTTAAAGACCTTGTATTTTGACCATTTTTCATGTAATCAGGCAAGTGAGTACCTAAGTAATTATGTAGAGTGTGCATAGAAAGAGGTACAACCCAAAATCTCCACACCCCTTAGCTCATTTTTGCACCCCTCTTTCTCTCACACAATACATGACCACCATAGGGACTCACCCCTCCTTGATTCTAGGCGCTAGAAATGGGGTTTGTTCCCTAGTTAGTTATCCTACTTAGAGAATGAGCCTTGTTAAGAGGTCCATAATTAGGCGATTAATCCTAACCTCCTACTCCCTATAAATAGGACATCTCACTCATTGTAAATCTCACCTTTGAAGTTGAATGAAAATTGTCTCTCTTGAGCACATTCATGAATAAAAGGTCTTAAGGATTCTCCCCTCTAGAGGAACCTCTTCCTAGTTGGCTTTTATCAAGGGTTCCTTCTCTTATGGCAAGTCTAAATGTCTAGCTTATCTCTCCAAGGAAAGTGGCACCCCACCTAAATAATTTTTTTCCCATTCCATTAATCCATTTCTTTAAAGCTTTGGGACCTCTTGGAGGAAAATCAAGGGAGACAAACTTGAGTTTGCATCAAGTTATTTCATTATAAACTACGCCATGCATGTTTAGACATGTAAAATCATGGCATATCACCAATATGGTCCCAATACAAGTCACTCCCATCCGAAAATAAAGTTAGAGTAATGAAGATTTTATTGCAAAAAAAAAAAAAAAAATTTGTTAGTTCACAATTGAAAAAGTGAATTACTCTTTTAGTCCTTGAAAATTATAAACACTAACGACAATTAAGATTTTTAAAGAAAACTTAAAAAAAAATTAGTCTCCAATATTTCTATTTAGTACAATTTGATTGCAAAACACTATCTAAACTATTTTTTTTAAAGTGTTTTGAAGTGATTGGTAAAACACTTTAGGCACCTGTTAGCACAAAAGAAGAATCATCATCAGGGACTAATTAATTATTTAAATTTTTTTGTCAAGATCAAGTTTCAGTCAATTTTTAATTACTAATTAAACTAGTACTTCACTCATAAATCAATATATATATATATATATATATATATATATATATAATCATTATTTAATTACCAAATTTGTTGATATAGCACAAATAGTATCTAGGAATCATATTTCTTTTGAAATTTATAACCATGTTTTCATAGTAATGGAAAGGGAAAAAAGAAAAATATTTATGATTTTTTGTACTTTGAAGAAAACTAATTATGAATATAACCTGAGTAGGGATACCAATGAAAGATAGCCAGGGTGCCAAAGTTGGAGGAAAGATGTGCTTATATAATGGCCCTACACAATGGTCTTGAACTTCTACAATTCCATTGGTATCAAGATATGGAAAACTGTATTTGTATCTGCCAACATATTTAGGCACAAAATCATTCACTACAAATTTAAATGTTATCAGTAAAGAAATGGCAAAACAATAATGAAATCAAGAGTACCAATGAAGTCTTAAAGTACTTCTTTTTTTTTAAAGAATTAAAATACTAATTATGACTATAGAAATTAATGTTAGATGAAAACTTGTTATTGAAAAAGATAAAATTGCTTGAAAGTTTCTTATTATATACCCAGTACAATGGATTATGGTATCTGCGAAAATTGTTGATCCATCTTGAAAGGAAATCGAGCCATCTTCATTCACACATTTTATCTGCAAAGAAAATAGACTTACAATAAACAATGGAATATTTCCTGCCAAAATAAACTGGCTAAAGTGTAAAACATATTTTTGGTCTCTACTAATATGGGCGAGTTCATTTTTATTCCCTCATTTATGAAACATTGATTCTGGTTTCTCTATTTTTAAAATTTTGTTATAATAATAAACCCTACAGCTCCCACTAATTGTGTTATTACTAACTCTGATATTTGGATTAAAAGTGATTCAATTTTTAGCAAAAACCACCATAAAATGCAAATTATGATTAGAAGGGAAGGATTATGCATATGTCACAAAATGTGGTGGTTTTTACCACCAATCACAACACCTCATTATCTTCCCTCCCTCTTTTTTCCATCTTAACATCTTTAATTTTCTTCCATCTTCACAAACAGCAACAGCATGCAAATATAGTGAGTTGCAAAATAAAATGAGTGATAACTTTGCCTGCTTAATAGGAAAAGAGCTAAACATAACATTTTTAATCCTTTCGAAATTAATCAATCTCATTTTCCAACGGCTACCCTTTGTACATGTATTTCTCCTCATTGTGGTGTTGTGCTCTTTTTGGTGTTCAAAATCTACCCCATTTTGTAATCCATCTCTTTTAATCATAAATTCACATTTTGTATGGTGATTTTTTTCACCAAAAGTTGAATTAATGCTAATCCATGGTGAGAGAGTTTTATTATAACAAATTTTCAAAAGTAGAGGTCTGAAAGTGATGTTTTAAAAGCGAGAGACTAAAAAAGAACTTGCCATATTTAAAATAACTAAAAATATATTTAACCTAGATATCCACAAAAAATAAAATCTTAGTTTCTTTACATGTTTAAGTATCAAAGAGCTGTTAATTTAAGGAAGGCAAAGATACCCTATTCATGAGTATCATCCCAAACCCATTCCAATTTTGATAGATATTATTCTATGTGATCAGTATAAGTACGTGTACGGTTATTACTCGATATAATAAAGGTAGGTAGGGATGGTAAAAAAATCTACATCTGCGGATAGTCATGCATAAAACCCGCAAAAATATCTACATGGATAGTATAGGATACCCGTTAACCGCAGGTATGGGTTTTTTTCTATCTGCTCCTTAATGGACACGGGTACGGGTATCATAGTACCCATACCTGTGAGTACCCGCTAAACTAAAATAATATATATATATATATATATATATATATATATATATATATATATATATATATATATATATATATATAAGTTAAAAAAAATAATATTTTTGAAAAATAAATCAATTTAACATATTAATTATCAAAATTCGTTGATATCAATCTTATTTTTTTATGAAAACTTCATAGTTAATAAAATTATTTATTATAAAAATTTCGATAATATAAAATAAAAATGTTATTTGTATTAAATTTTTTCTTATAATATATTATATTAATATACTTTTAGATTTAATTAATCTTGTAGAAACTAGTATAATTTTATTTCTAGATTTTTCAAAAAATAAATAATTTATTTGATAAAACTTCTTATAAAAAATATTTAAATTTAAAAAATTATTTCTTTTAAAATATTCATGGGTACCCGTGGACAACCCACATGTAGTTTTATAGCGAGTACTCGATTGGTTTTTAGCGGGTAACAGGTAACAAGTTTTTGTAGCTGGTCAGGTTGCGGGTAATCACTACCTGTGCCCGCCCCGACCCGTTGTCATTCGTACAGGTATGAGTATGTGATTACCTGCCCCGTACTCAAACTCATACCCGCTCCATTATAATTTTAATAATTATATAATACTTTAAAATTATATTTAATTGAAAATTTAATTCTTATGCTTTGATAGTTTAATTCATAATGTTTTACATCTATTATTCTTTATATACTTTTTAAATTAAGATATAATTAATAATTTAATATATAATTTATTTAATAATAAATAAATAAATTTAAATTATAAAAAATAATATAACAAGAATTAGTAAATATATTTGAATCCAAAAATATCTGACTGGGACAAAGATGAGAATTGAAATTTCATATTCAAATCCGTCTTGCAATTTCCAAGGACGGAAGCAGGGAGGGTCAAACATGCACCTGTCTCGCCTCATTACCATATGTTTGAGTGTTGTAAATTCCTTGGTAGAGTTCAAAATTCGAGCGACCCAACGTAGCTCAGCCCATCAGGCTTACACAATAAAGCAAGCAAGATTGGCTTAACTCATTTCATTTGAACTGCAAATATCTAAGTTCATCCTAGTCACAATTTTTTTTTTTAAATAAAAATCAAAATCCAAACTTTTAATAAAACAATGAAATTTATTTTATAATCTAATCTCAAACTAGTTAAAAATAACACACTAAATCAATTAAAAAAACCTAAATAAGTCTAAAATAACATCAAAACACAAGTCCATAACAATATCGTAAATAAATCCAAAACAACCCCTTAAGCAATAAAAAACAACACCAAAATACATATTAGATATATATTTTTTATTTAATATATATTTTTAAAATTTATATTATTTATATTTGTAATCAGGTTAGTGTGTGAAACATTGGGTCAGCCCAACCCAAAACTATTTATAATCAGGTAAAAAAATCTCTTTTATTTGAGTCCTCTTTTTTAAAATACAACTTGAGTTCAGTTTTATTTATAAGGATAAAAAAGCATCTTCAAGCATTCTTTTTAAGGTCTTTATCTATTTGAAAGAAATTTAATACCACAAAATTACTTCATTTAAGAAAATAAATATTTTTCAACAAAAGTATACTTTTATTGTAATAATAAATAAAAACTGCACACATACCATATCGTGGTATTTTACATTTTCAAACTTCACATCTAATCGATTATCTTTGACTGATACATGAACCTCTTTCGCCACAGGTGAAATATCTACCATGATATCAAAAGCACTATGTCTGTAACCGATTAAAAGCACAACCTGTCAAGTAAACATTTACAGATAATTAAATACAAAACAAGGCAATATGCAATCAACAAATACATTGCCGTTATTTCAGGGTTTTTAAAATTAGACTGGTTATTGGACGTGTGTGTTTATAGTTTAAACGTTAATCGAAATTGAATCTAGGTTGAATCGAATTTAATAAAATTATTTTTTATATTTATTTTTATTAATATAGTAATATATTAAATAAAAAATAAATTATATATGATTTATAATACATAAATATAATATATTTTATTAAGTTTAAGTTTTATTATTTTTATAATATTATAAATAGGTAAAATTGTACATTGTCTAAAATGATTTTTTAAGAAATATTTATATTCTAAATTGTAATTAACACTTAATAATTTATAAAATTTTAAAAACCACACATTTTTAATTTTTAATTTTTATGATTTTTTATTTTTTTTTCCTTTTAAACAAAATAGACTAACCCTTGAACCAACTGGTTTTCCTAATTTTGACCAATTTTTTCTAATTTTCGATTTTTAACAAGTTTCTTTTATTCTCAATTTTTTTGTAAATAACGGACTAAATACAATTTTTGATTGGACCAATTGAACTGGTAGATGCAATTTTCAAACCTAGAATTAATTTGTTGTAAAATGTTTTGGATGAATGAAAATAACAAAATATGAAGCTAATATCTAAGAATAAAAAACTAAAGAATTAACATTTGATTTATTTATTTATAACACATGTATTCTTCCTCATAAACAATCCTATTCGAATCAGATTTATATGACTACGAGTTGTCAAAGATATAACCTAATGGTCAATCCGCTATATCGTAGGTTCGAAATGAGCTGGGTCAAAAAAGAAATATTTGTTCTTTGGTGGTCAAAATTTATAGTTCAACATCCTTACAACCCAACTTGTAAATGCTGAATTTTTTTTTTAAATTGTTAAAAAAATGTCTTCAGTTTTTTTTCTTATATTTCTACTTGAAATTTTAAATTTTGATCAAACGTACTATTATTAAAAAACTTAGTATTTGTGAAAATAAATTGTTATTATATTATTTTAAACTGTTTCAATGTTTTTGCTTGTTATATGAAAAATTTTATTTTTATGTTATTTGTTTATAAAAAATATTTTATAATTGAAAAAACAAAAATCAGTAGTGAAAATATGTTTAGTTACAATTTAGAAAAATATTTTTACTGAAAATATTTGCAGAAAATAATTAGAAAAAAAAATTGTTCTCAGTATTTTCAAAAGTTAACAGTATGTAAAAACTTAATAACAATGTTTTAATCATATTAAAAATAACATATAAATGTATTTTAAACTATATATGTAAATAATTTATAATATTTTGCTAAAATTGATTAAATTTAAAATATTAATTTTTAAAAATAAAAATATCAAATGAAAACAAACATATTTTTTTTTTGTTAAAAATTTGAAAATAAAAACAATTTTCAAAAAATAAAAATAAAAAATAGAGAAAAAAACATTTTCTCAAATGTCATCTCAATGAATAAGACATAGCTGATCCATTTAGATAAGGTTGAGCTTGTCCAGGTCTAACAAACCATAACAGTCCACTTTGATAGTTGTTTTTAAGTATAATACATTACATTTAGGTTGATTTCAATATAAAAATATTTTATTTATTAACAAATTACTTTATGGATTAAGTTTTGATAACTTAGCATATAAAAATTATATTGTCTGCCAATAGTTTCAAAATTTAATCATTTTAGCGAATACAACAATTCATAACTGGACACTTAAGACAACTCCAAGGTTCAAATTAAATCATTATCTTAATTTTTAGCCAATTACACTTAAAGTATTTTAATGATACGAAATAATTTCTTAAAAAAACATTCTTGTACATAACAACTCACTTCCCCACGTAAATTATTTTTCTAATGCTGATTTCTAATTAAGAAATTGTTTCTTGCTGCTAAAATAATATTTTTACTTATGAAAACATTCTTCTTTTATTATAATATTTTTTAAAGAGTTTAGTTTAAATTGACAATATAAATCAACGTGCTGTGGAAATAAAAATACAAAAGACTATTTAGGGTAAAATTATAATAATAAATTATTTTAAAATTTATATATAGGTAGTATTTAATTTATTGAGAGCGTAAAAAATATTATTTTGGTAAAAAGTTATATTATTAATACATAAAAGGTAAGTTCTCTTTGAAAATAATATACAAAGATAAGTCTCCTACATTTGATCAATTCTAAATTCTATAACTTTGAATTGAAAGTGTCAGTTATTTTGATCTATGACTTCAAATTTCCATCTATGTTTTTAATTTACAAAATGTCATTCATTTTAATCAGTGTTAGCAAATAAATCATAGTGAAAAAGAACAATAAACAAAAATTAAAAAGAAAAAACTTAAAATGAGAATTTTATAAAATCAATAATATAAAAAATTAAAATAACTATTAGAATTTTATAAAAACAAAAGTTAAAAATTAAATGGATATTTAATAGTTTATAAAACGTCTTCTATTTTGAAATTAAAATATTGTAAATAATGGGTGAGTAAAATGAGTAATGGAAAATAGATATAGGTACTTAAATATGAGATCAAAGATTTTTTTTGACGAAATGAGATAAAAAAGTTCTAATAATAATACCATCCTAGTTTAAAAAAATAAATAAATTATTTAATATACTAACATATTAAGATTATTGTACTCGAATAATCAATACTCTCTAGCCTCCAAAATTAATGTGTCATGTTTATAAATTGTTAATGCTTTAGTTTTCTTAGTCAAGAAATTAAAGTCTTACCGTCTTTTATTATTGTTTAGAACTTAACCACAAGTGAAATCCACCAAAACTAAAATCAGTGATTTTAGTCAAACCTAGTAGGAGTGTTTAAAAAAAAGGTTTTCTTACGTTATAATAGTTTTTTAAGTGATTTTTTTAGCTATACAAAAATTCTTTTCTGTGGACCATGCAACATCACATTATCTTAATTTCAGAAATTCATCCATAATTTTGTTCTAATAATAAAAAACTTTAAAAAACACTTTTTTTTTTTAATTTTACGTAATAGTGCTTGAAATAAAATTATTAATTTACTTATTTTCATGAGTAATGATAAAAAACTTATTTTTTATTATGTGCACGTTATTCATTCTAATGAAATTTTTTTATAATAAATCAATTCTTTAACTGAAAGACTCTTAAAAAGAAATCCCTTATACAGTTGCTAATTGCTATGATGCAATTAATACTTTCTCTCTTTTTATTTTAAAATATTGTCATATTAATATGCGTATTTGTTTTTGAAAAATAACTATTTTTAAACTTTTATTCTAGTTTATCAATATTTTTTATTTATACAAATTATTTATTTTTATTAACTAATTTTTTCTATAAATAATTTAAAATTCAGACGCCTCGTACAGGGGTGAATTTATGACCTGTTTAATTAGATCAAGACAAATTTTAAGCAAATTTAAAGTGATTAAGAACTTGTCTTAATGCTTTGAGTTATTTACGGAGGTAACTTTTTAGGTTTAATGTAATTAGGCTTTTATTTTTTTAAGGTGCGAAAAAGAATGTTATTGTAAAATTTTTAAATGAGTAGAGATATACCAACAATGAATATATAAAAAATGGAGGTTAATTGATATACACAGCAATTGTAAAAGATTTTTACATGTTCAATCATGATTTTTTTATTTATGTAACTATTTTTACACATTCAATTATGACTTTCTATTTATACAATTTTTAAAGTAATAAAAAGTAAAACAAACAAATTTACTGTAGATAAAGAGTTGTAATTGAATATTAATGTAAAAATTTTCATATTAACAACTTATATCAATTAACTCTAAGAAGTATGTGAGTTATATTTAAGAGTTTAATTTATATACATGATAGTGAAAAAGATTTCTACACTTTTTAAAGTAGTAACAGATAAAGTTAACAAATTTGCGATTGAGTACAATGTAATACACTGACTTCGTATACCAATCAATCTCTATATATAATGGAAAAAAATTGTACATCTATATAAGTTTACTAAATATATGTATAATTAATTCTAATATTTTATAATTAAAACTAAAAATAATAATTTAAAATTACAAATGTTTCACAATTTTAATATTCTATGATTGAAAATTATGTTAATGCTTAACACTTTAAATAAATAAGGGGAAAAAAAAATACCTGGTGGCGAAAAGGTTGAGGTACACGATAGTTATGGCTGTGCATTTGAAACCCTTTCCACCGTTCAATCCCTTCAATTTCTGCAATCCTCGGAATCGAGTTATGACCCGAACACACGACAACCGCTTCGAACACTTCCCGGGTCACCGAATCGGAGCTCCGATCCAGCGACTCCACGACCCACTCCTCATTTTCCCTCTCAACCCGAACCACCCTCGTACCGAACCTGATTAACTGCCGGATTCCAAACCTGTCCGAAAACAGATTTAAAAACCGGAGCACTTCCTCATGGCTCGGGAAAGTTCTAGGATCGTGTCGGGATCTCAGGAACGGGAAGTCGCGGAAGCTCATTAGTGCTCTCGGGAGGTTGGTTCGGAGCGACACGTAGATGCTGCTGTGAATCGTTTCTCGGTTCGGGTCAAGGCCTAGAGGATCCGACTCGGTTCGCGGATCGTAGATCCAGTTTCCTCCGACGACGTCGTTTTGTTCGAAAACGACGACACTGTGGTTTTCCCGTTGCAGCTCGCGCGCGGCTACGAGGCCTGAAACTCCTGCACCGATTACCGCAACTTTCACAGAACGATTCGCGTGTCTGAGACAATGGCGGCTAAACGACACCGTTGCAGGCGGCGCAGCGCACACTGAGCACTCTGCCATATAAGATAAAGGGATAGGAATCGTACATCACAAAGCAGAGTGTGTCCTAAGCATTCTTATCAATTTGCCATATATAGAAAGTAGGGGTGAGTGCTTAATTTTGTATGGATTTTGCATTTTATTTAAAGGAAATATAATTATAAAAAAAATTGAATTTTATTTCAGAGTCCGTGAATATTTTGGACGAAATTTCATTTCGGAGAATAAAAGAATCTGTAATTTTTCTTCTTTTTCTGCTGTGCATAGTCATTGTATATTTTTATTCTCTCCGGTGGTGTCCGGTCAGAGAAGAAGAAAGCCAAAAAAATTTATTACTTTTAAATGTTATTATTCTCAAATTAATTATAACAAAAAATTAAATAACTTATAAATATTGTTAATCTCAACTTAATTGTAACAAAAAATTAAATTAAGAGAATTAATTAAAAAAGTTGATATACTAAAAAATTATACTTGAACCGTTATTGAGACATTTGGTATTTCATTCTTTTTTAGAATTTGATTAAAATTTATCTTCTTTATTTAAGTAAGGATTATGAGCACAATTAATATTGTTTATGTAGTGCATGAACGAGAGAATAATTTTAGAGTAATAGACATAAAAATACTATTTATAGAATAAATAATAATAATAATAATAATAATAATAATGAGAGTAATTAGACTCAAAGTAATTAGAGTAATTAACGTCAGGTAAATAGATTAATGTCATATAATTAGAACTAAAGTAATTAGAGTAATGAAGGACGAGAAGTGTAATTAGACTTAAAGTCATTAGAGTAATTAATGTCATATAATTAGATTGTAAATTTTTTTTATTTCTCAAAGGCATATTGATAAATAATAATAAAAATTTAAGAGAATGTTTTGTAATAAATTTTTATATTTTATTTATTTTTATTTTTTAATATATAAAATTTTAAAAATTATATTATAAATAATTATATTATTAAAATATAAAATTTTATAAATATAATATAAATATTATATATAAATTTTATAATTAAAATAATAAAATATAAAATTTATAAATATAAAATTTTATTAGGAGAAGGTTTTCGGTAATAAACTTTTATATTTTAATTATTTTATATTTTAAAATATAAAATTTTAATAAAATTTTTAAAAATTATGTTATAAATAAATTATATTATTAAAATATAAAATTTTATAAAGATAATGTAAATAGTTAAATAAATTTTCTAATTAATGTTTTTCTTTGTTGGAAAAACTTATTTTATCGAATAAGTTATTTTATTTTGAAATGTGAGTGAATGAGGTTAATTATTAGAGTAGGTGTTCAGATATGTAAGATTAATTTATTATAGTAGGTGTTAGGATAGATAATTAGCTTAAAGGGTATTTTTGAGTTTTTCAAAAATTATTTAGATGGGTAGATGTTAAATGAAAAAAAGGTAAGTGTGAAATGAAAATCCCAAAGTTTATTTATTTTAACTGACAGAATATATTTGGTTTTATGGGTAGGCCTAAACGACTAAACCAATCCATTTATCCACTCATAATAGAAATAAAAGGCTATTAAGTCGTACTTTTTTTTTATTGTTTTTCATTTAATAGCAAGACATATCTTTATTGTCAACCTAAACCCTTCTCTTTCAAAGATTTACAAATAGTTAAGTCAATCGTATTTTCTAAGTAAACAAAATTGGGATTTGCATTTTTTTTCCCTTTTGGAAGGAAAATAGATGATAATATTAAAGGACATAACTATACAACTTTTAGACAAAAGTGAGGCTTTGAGTACAAAAAGAAAAATACTCTTTTGTGAGGTTTGATTAATTCTATTACTACCAAATGAATTGCTTCTTGATTTATTGAATTTTGTCACGTTTATTTAGAAGGAAGAAAAATGTTAATAAGATATATACTCTACATGATTGGCTGAAATTTATTGAAAACAACAAATTATGGGATCCCACTTGTTATTAAATGACTCTCAAGTTTAAAATTTATACACTGTCAGTGTAAAAAAAATTTACATTGGCAGTTAATCATAATCATTCGTTTACATGACTTTCAAACATAATCATTCGTTTACATGACTTTCAAAGTATTAATTGGTAAAGTCAACAAATTAATTCAATATATAAAGGGTTGTGATACACCGTCAATGTAAAACTTTTTACATTGACAGTGTATAAGTGTTTTTCTTATGACTCTCTCTCCTAATTTTGTAGTTTTTAATAAATTTCAACAAATAATAGGTAGTGTGTTAGGAGGAGTATGTTGGTAGCACTTCTTTTGAAAGGAATTAGTCTGCTGGTTAATGAACTAGATTACAAGTAGAAAATCACCAAACAATTAATGTTTGTTTGACAATAGTTTTATAAAATTGTTTTTAGTATTTTATAGTATTTAAAAATTAAAAAACTCATTTGGTTATTGTTTTCTTAAAACTGTTTTTGAAAACAGTTTTAGTTTTTAAGTTTTTAAAAACTAAAAAATAAAGTAGTTTTGCTTTTTCAATTTTCTATTTTTGTTTTGAAAACTCAAAATACAATGAGAATATGTTGCTTTTTGCTTTTCATTAATGATATTTCCGTAAATATAAACAAGTTTTTTTTTTCATTTTTACATCTTTAAAACAGTTTTCGAATAACGACTACCAAACAAGTTTTTTTTCTCTTCTTCTAGAAAATAGTTTTTGAAATTTATTTTTGAAAACTCTTTTCTAGAAATACAAACAAAACTAAATCAATCAAGCCCTTAATCAACCAATTTTAATTATTTAATTGTAATTTTCCTAAGAAGACCTACACCACTTTGGTATGAAAATTAAAACAGGAGTAGAGAACAAGTTAAACAGAAAAATGCTCATTTAATAGATCTCTCTACATGTAACTTTGTACACATTAAGCCAAGAATATACAAATGGCTTACAAGGAACTGAGCACACCTCGATAGTTAACATGCTTACTAGTAAAACATAATTTCAAAAGGATTATGAGGAGATAACTCATGATTAGCCGTAATTGGACCCTTGTAAGTAGGCCCACAAGTCTTGGATCTAACACGAAACCTATAAATAGAACACAAGTATCCAAGGTAAGAGGTAACTGTTCACACTTATACTTTACTACACATCCCATTTGATATCTATTTTGACTCGACTGTTAAAGTAGTTTTTGCAAGTGGCACCCCTACACCTAAGAGGATAAATACTCGAACTCAAACTAGGGAAACTTGAAGTTATCAGAAGAGAAGACAGTGGAATAGAAGAGAAGTACTAAGTCGTGATACAATAACAATAACTAACTAATCACTTAATCATTTAGCCTTCCAATATATGTAAAAAAATGACTTAGCATTATAAGCTAGTTTTGAAATGTATTTTGAGTTATTTTTGAGTTTGGGGTGGTTTCGAGTTTTTGGTTTTGAAACGTATTTTGAAAACAAAAATGTGTTTGACAAAGTTAGTTCTAATTTGGATTTTTAGTTCTTTTCGAAAAAATGTTCACCCAATCTAAAAAATAATATAATTTGGTTTTCAAGTTTTTGTTTTTGTTTTTATTTCAAGCTTATCACTTGACGTCACTTAACACCATTGACTACCATCTTTGATTGGCAGTCATCAACCACCACCTTCGATTAGCAATCACTGACCTCCATCTCTGACCCGTGATCACCGGCAACCATCTTCGACCAGTAGTCATTGATCGTCATTTCCGATCGACAGTCACCGATTATGACATTCGACCAACAATATCTCCGAACAGTGATCACCGACAACCATCTCCCATTTTCGATCACCAGGCACCACATTTGATCGCCAATCATTGACCGTCACCTCTAACCTTTGCCTCTTACATTAGTAGTCACCTTTGACTGTCAGTCATTGACTGCTAATTTTTAGTATCTAAAGGAGAAACAATTCTAGTGTAATTGATATTTAAAAATAATATTTTAAATTTAGAACCCAAAACAATATTACTTTTAAAATTTTAAAAAGTTAAAAGTAAAAGTAAAATTTTTTTTTATAAATTTCATAATTAGAAACCAACTTAGATGATTTGTAGCAAATATTTTAACACTTATTATCATATGTGCATGTTTTAAAGTGGCATGTCATGTATGTCATGTATGAGATGAAACTCTTAGGTGAAAATAAGAATGATTAATTTCAACTAATAGATTAAAATATAGATGATCTATATCAGTATTGTTTAAATATATTTTTGGGCCTAAAATAAATGTTAAAGTGAGTCATTTTTTAAAGCATAAAGTGATATTTTAAACTAATAATAATAGTTTATTACATTGCTTTAAAAATTGGACCGAACCAGTCGATTCTACCATAAAATCAGTGAACCGATAATGAAAACTGCAAAACAGGTCATGAACCGGTAAAATCGATAGTTCAATTGGTTCGACCAGTTCATAATTTTTTTTTTTGAAAACTTTCAGATTTTGCTAAATGTACCCCTAGTTTTCTGAATCAATCCATTTTTTAATTTAAGCATTCATGAAAAAGAGTTAACTTAGTAATATGAAGGTGTATTTAGTAAAACTACTTTTTTCGTTAATAATTACCTCTTAATATATTTTTTTATAATCTTACATTGTTATAATAAATTAATAATAAAAAATACTATTTTATTAAGACTGATTCAACCATAAGTTTAATAACGGTTGAACCAATGAACCGTGAATCAGTACTTTCTCTGATTTAATGATCAGTTGGGTTTTAAAAAAATAGGTTAATTTATTTGGTTAATTTGGATAATAAGTAAGATAATTAAAAATGGATTTTTTATATAACAAATAAAAATATTTTTATTAATTGAAATGACTAATTATTTATTATCTAAGAAAAATAAAAATATATAGATGCCTACAAAAATAATATTAAATATTTTTTTTAAGGAGACTTCAAACAAGAGCTGTATTTTTCTTGCTTAGGGTCGACCTGCTTTATATCAAATACTTAACATTTAGATTAAAATATTTTATTATTTAACCAACAAATATATAAAGTTTGTTTGATAGTGATGAGAGAAAATTAGAAATATATGGTTTAAAAAAGAAAAGAGTGAAAAGCAGGTGAAAATGAATGGTGTTTGATTGAAGTAAAATTAATAGAGTGAAAACTTTGGATTAAAATTGGAGATTAATTAATACATTGAGAGTGTAAAAGAATTTTACTTTACAATTTTTCATTCATATGATTTTTAAAGTATTAACTGGTAAAGTCAACAAATTTATCATAAATGATAATTGAATTAAAACTTTTTATACATACCAATTAAACTCTTAAAATTGGTAGGTAGATAGAAAAGGAAATAAAAAACATTATTTTACATAATATTATTATGAGTTTAATTAGTATATATGTACTATCAGTGTAAAAAGTATTACACTGACATTCAATCAGAATATTTCTTTATAATAAATTTATTTTGACTTTATTCCTTAATACTTTAAAAGTCATATAAATGAAGAGTTATGATTGAACATTAATGTAAAACTTTTTTACATGATTAGTACATGCTATAAAACTCTATTATTATTGTCATAAATTATATTATAATTAGAGTGAGTTTAATTAATGTACATTATTAGTGTAAAAAATTTTACACTGATATTTAATTATAGCCATTTATTTATGATAACTTTATTAATTTTACCAATTAATACTTTAAGAGTTATATAAACAAAGAATTAGGATTGAACACCAGTCTATGCATTGTCGAATGCATGCTAATTAAACTATTATTATTATTATTATTATTTCAAAAGAAAATTTTGTCCAAGGTCATATAGTCAATTATCGTGTGTAGATATTCAATTATCTAACCTAAATCACCGTAAATTCTCACAACTTTCCGCATGTGTCCCACTTAAAATCAACACAATATTAAAAAAAAAAAAAAGTCTAGAAAGCCTATATCACTTAAAAAATTAAGGCGACGTTTATATTGGACATTTTTTGTTTTTATTTTTAAAAATAATAGAAAATAATAGTAAAAATATACTTGGTTATAATTTAGAAAATATTTTCAAAAAATAACTGAAAATAGAAAAAGACAAAATTTGTTTTCAATGTTTTCAAAAGTTAAGACTATGTGAAAACTTAATAACAATATTGTAATTATATAAAAAAAATATATAAATGTATTTTAAACTTATATATAAATAATTTATAATATTTTTGCCAAAATTAATTTAATTCAACAATATTATTTTTCGAAAATAAAAAATATCACACGAAAACAAACATATGTTCTAAATGTTGAAAGCTTAAAAATAAAAACAATTTTCAGATAATGAAAATAGAAAATAAAAACAAAACATTTTCTCAAACCAAACGCTATCTAAGTTTTCTAAATCACAATTTAACCTCCTTTATTTATTTATCCTTAATGATAAAATTGAGTTTAATTAAACCTTATAAAATCAATTTATAGAATTAACATATATAGTATTAACTAATCTATATGAGAGTTGACCATAAACTAACAACCTAACTAATTAACTAAATAAACTCCCTAACCTTCTAATACATACAAATAATAATTATTCATCAAAGCTAGCTAGTAGAATTGATAATATAGAAAGATAGATGGAGAGATAAATAAATAGATAAATAGGAAGAAAATCCTTACCTTACTCCACGAGTAAGTTTAAAAAACATAGTGTTTGTTTGACAACTATTTTATAAAATTATTTTTAGTATTTTAATATTTAAAAACTAAAAAACTCGTTTGGTTACTGTTTTCTTATAATAATCTTTGAAAACAGTTTTTATTTTTTTTGTTTTTAAAAACTAAAAAACAAGAATATCTATAAGTAATTTTACTTTTCAATTTTGTATTTTTGTTTTAAAAACTCAAAATACAATAAAAATATGTAGTTTTTTCTTTTCATTAATAGAATTTAAGTAAATATGAACAATTTTTTTTTTTCATTTTCATATTTTGAAAACAGTTTTTAAATAATACTTACCAAACAATTTTTTTTCTTCTTGAAAACAGTTTTTGAAAACTCTTTTCAAAAAATAAAAAACCAAACCAAATTAATCAAGCCTTTACTCTCTATCTTTACAATTCATTTTTAAGTTTTAATACTGATTTTTAGCACTGACTAAACTAATTACAAGATTGATTCACCGATTTTCTAGTCAAATAAGTCAATCTGTTTGGTTTTTAAACACTGGTTTTTATGCATGTAAATGTGAACTAAAGGTAAATTAACTTACATATGTTTATAGATCATATTATTTTATGTTTTTTATTTATTCACAAAAAGTGAATATTTATATAACATGATAATATGGCCTTTCAATTTCCTTGTATTGTTTATGTTGAACTGCCGCATCATTCCTAAATATTCAAGTCAACATTTTTTTTTTCGGAAATAAAATTGCTACATTTTGAAAACATAAGAATACCTGCAAATTGTGCAATAATTTTTTTAGAACAATTCTAAAATTATAGGAATAAATGTAAATCTATGTTATTTTATATTTTAAATTAATTAAAATTAAGATTATTCTCATAAAACAAGAAGGATTTGGATTATTTGACAGAGCAAGAAATAACGAATCCAATGTTATTTTAAAAACATGACAATATATGAAGAGCATAAAACATTCCTGCTCTTGCTATAGAAAGATGAAATAGCAAGGAACAAAAGAAATATAGACCACACTTTTAAATTCTGCAATACAAAAATAAAAATAAAAAAACCAGTAAATTATACTTTTCTATTTTCAAGACTATTGAGATGATCCTTTTAAGCCATGCAAATATCTCGTTACTGAAAGTGTTTCCCAAAGCCACACCTGCAAGAAGTCCACCCCCATATCCAATTAGAACCCTTTCTAGTCAAATTTAATGGAAAATCTTGAGCCTTGATCATCATCAAATAAAGAAGGTGGAGCAAATGGTGAACCTCCATAATCTTTACGTTTCTTCAATAATTGAATCCCACATAGTGCTTGATTACCCTCAATGAATTGCCCCCAAATGTAGAGAATTGCTTATTTTGTTGTACAACACCTGAGAGATTGTTAAAGGACAAATTTAATTATGAAAGAAAGGTAAGTTGTTCGAGTTCTTGGGGAATCTTTCCTGTTGAGAGAAAGATTTAATGCTTCAAGATTTGAAAGCTTCCCTAAGGATGAAGGAATGTTGCCACTAAGCATGTTGTTTGACGAATTCAGCAAAACAAGACCTTTTAAGTCTCCAATAGCATCTGGAATATTCCCACAAAATTTATTACTCGAAAGATCAATAACTATCAAGTTGTAGAACTTTTGTAGGTCTTCATAAGTCCCTTTGTTAAACATTGTAAATGAATAACGAGTAGGTTCATCTGCACAACCACTTGACGTGGCTAACTTTAAATAGCATAGATAATCTTCATAATGTATTCATGGATTTCAAATTTAGATGATTTTTTAAGGCAAATTTTTAGAGAATTGATTGTAAGCAAGATCAAGGATGTGCAGTTTGGGAAATGTGTAAGTTGTATGGCACCATAGGTAACAATCCAATTTTTATAAATGAGATATTTTAATTATTTTAAATTAATTGAATTAGTTAATAGAAATTTAATTATTTATTATAATTAATTATTTCAAATAAATTAATATATATATATATATATTTATTGTTATTAGAGGAAAATTCGAAAATAATATTTTCAAAATAATAATAATAAGGAGAGTTATATTTATATTATATATTTTTAGTAGGAGTTTGCATATTATAAGTTAAGGGGTTAAGTGAGAAGGTAGAGAAGTTGTTAGGCCCATTAGGATTATCATTGAGAATGAAAGGAAGAGACATGACCCCTCTTGCCTCATTTTTACCCTAGAGTTTCTTTAAGTTTGGGGAACGAAAAAGCGAAGTCACAGAGAGAAAAAAAGGAAGAGAGAGAGTTATTCCTGCATAAACCCTGTGTAGTTTTTGTAATATCATCACTACGAATTTGTTAACTGGTGGATCGGGCTTGAAATTGGATAGTAGATTCCAAACGTGCAACTCTCCATTCTGAAAACTGCAACAGTTAACAAACGTGCAACTCTCCATTCTGACCGTTCGGATCTGCATTTGGAAATCTAGTTTGAGAGAAAATGGTAGCACAATATAAACTTTATTTTTGCAAGGGTTCTTTAGATTGAAAGATGAAAATCTTCGTTTGTCTCTATTTCTTCATCAAGGTAAGGGGATAAGAAATTATCTTTCATGTGATATGTGTAGAGTAAATGGGTAGTGAAATGATCCCTAAGCTTTGCTAGGTTTCAATGTTGCATGTATGCTATTGAAGAGTTATGAACACCCGTATGAAGCAAATACTCACAACATATTTTGTGCATGATTGTGTAGACATATGGAATTCGAAATTTGTATTTATACAATGGTATGGTTTGCAAAATTAGAATTTACGTGTTGTTGGTTTAATGTAATAATTTATTTTGTTGATTGAAGATGTGTTTGAATGAGATAAGAGAAATTGAGATTTTGGTGTAGTTCACATTCATGAATAATTATTAGATGTGTATAATAATTTATTTTGTTGGATTGTGAGAGTACATGTGCCTTATCGGATTATTTGGATGTAATAATTATGTTGGCATTGAGGTTTTCCCTTTTTATACCTTAGAGATTAGTACCCTTGAACAAAGTAATGAATAGTATTAATTAGTCTCTTGTGCTAAAGTTAGATCCTATATAAGAAATAGGGTAGTGGAGGTAAACCCTAAGTCTTACTAGAGATTAAAGTTTCATCTGTTTATGCAATTGATAAGTTTATTTATTTCTATGAATGCTAGGTGTTGAATGTTTTCTTCTATTGAGATGATTGATGGAAAATTAATGATTATCACTATAGTTGTAGCATGTGTTGATAATAGACAAAAGAAATAGATAAGTAGAATGATTGAGGGTTTGGAGTTAGAATTTTATTTTAGGTACCTTATAAGTTGAATACTTATTATCTGAAAATTTGTTTGAGGTGTGTGAATTGAAGATTTTTTTGACTGTGTATGATATTGATATTGATTTCAACTAGACATATAGTGTGCCGATAAAAATGAATGAGTTAATTAATCTGATAACGTGACAATTTTAATTAGAAAAATGTAGAAAGGAAAAAATCATAGCATGATTAAAACCTTAGAACTCTTTAGGAAACTGTATATTTAATTTCGTGTATGTTGGGATAGAATTATTATGAGTGGTGGTCTATTTTCCAGGATTTGTTGCAGAATTATCGAAAAGAAAATGTTTAATTAATAGTAATAAACAATGTCGTGTATTTTGGGTATAAAAACTACGGCTGCTGTTCTATTTCATTTCGTGGATATTTGGATAAAATATTATGGGTGACTTCTATATATTTTTCGTGCAGTTTTGGTAGATTTATAAAATCAAATGTTTAGTTATGCAACTGTGATAATTAAAAACAATGTTGTTCAAGGTTTTGAAAATCAAGTTATTGAACCAGTGAAAATATTAATGAGATTAAAGTTTAAAGTTTCGACCTGATTGAATCATATTGAAACAAAATTCAATAAAATATTATTTTTTATATTTATTTTTATTAATATAATAATATGTTAACCAAAAAATAAGTTATATATAATTTATAATTAACAAATATCATACCATTTATGATTTATAATACATCTTATTATATGATTTATAATATTACAAAGAGGTAAAGTGTCAAATTATTAAAATGGTTTTTTATTAAGAGATATTTATATTTTAAATTATAATCAACGCTTTGTAATTTGTAAAAATCTCTTTTTGATATTTTTTATTTCGTAATACCTTATCAAAATATCTCTTATTTGTGTACCTAATATTTAAAAAATTATAAATTATAAATTTTAATGATTTTTTATATTTTTTTCCTCGTTTTTTTTAAAAAAGAGAGCTAACCTTTTAACGGTCGGTTTTAACCACTTCTTGACCAGTTTGTCCAGTTCTTTGCTTTCCCAATTTTTTCAAAACAATAGATTAGATACTAGTCTAATTCTCAGTTAGACCCATTGAACCAACTAGTCTAATTCAATTTTGAGAACCTAATTCATGCTTGATTTTCAAGACTAAGCTGCAATATAATATACTCAGTTTAAAGTCTCTTAATTAAGTTTTTGGCAATTGATTTTACTCATGAATATATATGAGTTTAATTGGTATATACTGTTAGTGTAAAAAGATCTTTACACTTACATTCAATCATGAATCCTAATTTATATGATTTTTAGTAGTAATAAGTAAAGTCAATAAATTTATCATGAACAAAAGACTGTGATGGAATGTCAGTGTACGAGAATGTGTAGAAATAGAGTGTGCATTTCAAAAAATTTATCACCAACCCTTATCACCTAACTTGTAAATGATAGTGGGTTTGATCGAATTTGATGTAATTACTAAAAAAAATTAAACCAAATTTATTTAAATTGAATTAGGTATAGAATTATGGAACCCAATAAACCCTCCTAATAAATATCGTGCATTTTGGGTAGAAAGACCACTGGTGCTGGTCTGTTTGATTTCGCGGATCTTTGGGATATAATTATTTCGATGGGCAGTTTATATATATTTTTTTGTGTGTTTTTAGTTGAGTCATAGAAAACAGAAGTTTAATTGGTATACACTCTCAGTGTAAAAGATGTTTACACTGATATTTAATTATAATTTTCTATTTATGTGACTTTTTAAAGTAGTAATGAGTAAAATCAACAAATCTACCATAAATGAAGGGTGGTAATTAAAGGTGATAATTAAATTGAATGTCAGTGTAAAAATCTTTACAATAATAATATATACTAATTAAACTAAAAAAACAACGCTTATCTACATTTTTATTTTATCTTTTCCACTCATTGATATGTAACACTTATTTTTTATTTATTTTCAGTTTTTCCTATTTTTTTCTTAAAATAATTTTAATAATTATAAAATATACTTCATATAATTTATTATATTTTTCTCTTTTCACAGGACGACTATTTGCTTATCATATTTTAAATTTTACGAGTTTTATGAAAATGAAAAAAAAAAAAATTTCTCCTGTCATTCATAATGTTGGCTAGCATTAAGTAGTATTTTTTCCAATAACAACCTGTTTATTGGAATAAAAATAAACAGTTTTTGTAGTGACTATGACCATTGTTACCATTAAGTAGTAGTTTAGCAATGATAAAAATTATGCTAAAAAAAAAAAACATTTTGTGGCAACATTATCAATGATAAATTTTGTCGTTGGAAATATAGTTTTAAACGTAATTGTATTGGCAAAGTAAACATTTTCTATTAATATTTCAAAAAAATTAAATATGAAAATTGATAAAAGTATATTTTTGAAATTTGAACTGCCAGGTTTCTTTATGATCTCTATGTATATTTTAAAATTATAATTACCCATCTTTTTATCATAACTGTCCATTTTGTTTTTAATCATTTAAAAACTGCCAATTTGATTTCTTTAGTTTTTAAATAAAAATTGTCACTTGCAAGATGAAATTTCTTTTGATCACCCTATATATTTTTAAAAATTTGAACCACCAATTGGATGTGGGTTTCATGCATTTGTGATATGTGTGATGAACACTTTCTTTAATGGACTACTTTTACTTTTATACGTGGACAAAACAATCTCTATAAATTTTCATCTTTTATTCTACAATTTGTTTCATAAGCTAAAGATTTATTAACGAGTAAGTGTTAAATAAAAAGTATAAGGGTTTCATTCATCTCAGTACTAGTAACAAGAAATATATGGACATATTCAATATAACAAATAAAAACAATACATAACATCCTTCTAGAAATCTCGTCCCTCCATACAAAAGGTAGGGTTTATGTTCCATTCTATAAAGGAATAACAAACAATTTTAGACATGTGGCACCACTCCTAGGAAACAACTTGTGCTGCTATGATGATTGCTTGAATATCTAGGGGTTTTTTATGAAAAAATGTCTACATTCCTAGCCTTCCAAATCTGTCATAACCCAGCAAATCATACACTATTCCACGCCTTTTTCCTTTGTTGACTACCCTATATCAGACCCTTAAATTGATGGTAATTCTCTTTGACCTCATTTGATAGGGCAATTGATATTCCCCACCAATGATAGAGATTTTGCCAAACTAAACAAGAGATTAAACAAGTGTAAAATAAGTGAGAACCTGACTTTACCTCTTGACCACATAGGCAACATATCTCCTCCCCTGGAGATTTGCCAAGCCAATACTTAAACCTTCAGGAAACTACCTTTGGCCCAAGGCATGTCATGAGAATTATATGTCCCTTGCCCTTGCTCCGAGGCTAGCAGTTTATACGCTAATGCTACCGAGTGCATTCTTGATGAATCTTGGGTCGACACACACATGTCCTAAGTCACATATATAACTGGATTGTCTCTAGACGATGTCCTAACTCCTTTAATCAATCTCCTCCCAAGCAAAGAGACTTTTTCTCCACACCCAGTGCCAACTCAATCCTTCACCCCCATTTTTCTTTGATTGATATGCTGAAGTCCTTTGCTAGTCTATATAGTCGATTATATTCCTCTCTCAGATTATGCTCTCCTAATCATTGATCCTACCAAAATGCTAGCCAAAATGCAAACAATGAGTGAAAATTAGCAATTATACCTTTAGGTACTTTGAAGAAAGAGAGGTAGTATGTAGGTAATGCTAGTCTCTTCCGCACTACATCATAGGCTTCCATATGGCTAATTTTGTTAGGCTGTCACCCACAAGCAGACCTAGATACTTTAAAAGAAGACTGTCCACCTTGCAATTTAGAAGGGTTGTTGTTCGATTAACCCAATGATCAAGGATGTTAACATCAAAGAGGAGACTTTTATGAAACTTCACCTTTAACCTTGAGATCAATTCAAACATTTAGAGAACCTTTAGTCCAGAGATCAATTCACTTTTATTCAGTCATTTTTACGTACTATACCCTTCCTTCACTCTTTTTTTTTTTTTCACAAACTATAGAAATCTCTGATAAACTACTTAATGTAATTATATTTTATTTAATTGAGATTTTACTATGTCATTTTATGTGATTTGATAATTGAAATTGTGAAATTTTAATTTATGTTTTTACTGACGAAGTTAAGGAGTCCAATTTAAAATTTGTTTTAAGTAATTGTATTTCATAGTGTTTGATGTGGAAGTATTACTATTGATGGTGGTTTTATTATATATCTATTAAATGGTCATTTGATTATATATCTGATTTAAGTGTAATACATAAAGTAAATAATTCTTAACGTGTACAATGTATAGATCAAAATGATTTTGCAGCATCTGCAATAACATGATTCATCATCAATCTACTTTATCAATTTTTTATTTTTTATTTTGTATTTAATTTATGATATTTATCGATTAATTTCTATTGTAATATTTATTTAATATGTTAATTTTGAATCTAAAAAGTTAGAAGATTTAATTAACATGTCAATTTTGAATTAAATATAAGGTAAAATATAGTATTTAATTTATGATATTTATCGATTAATTTCTATTGTAATATTTATTTAATATGTTAATTTTGAATCTAAAAAGTTAGAAGATTTAATTAACATGTCAATTTTGAATTAAATATAAGGTAAAATATAAAGAAAGCAAAAAGCTTTTCATATTAATATATTAGGAATATCAAAATTTGAATGAAGACTAATTTTGTATCATATTAATTTTTAAAATATAATTTGCAATTAAACCTAGACATTATGACACAACAATTTAACTTTTTACCTTTAAGTGAATATAAAATTTATAAAAAAAATTACAAATTCTTAAGATTTATTAATTCGTGAATTTGGGATTAAAATTCAGATAAAATAGAAAATAAAAACGGCTTTGTATATAATATATTAATATCAAATATTCTTTTAAATCTAAAGAATGAGTGGCTTTAACAACCAAATTGGTCAACTAATACATTTTTTAAAATCTGAAAAATGGAAAGAACTAATTAATATGTAAATTTTGAATTAAAATTAAGGTAAATAAAATAAAGAGAAAAATTTTTTTTATCTTTATGTACCAACAAGAAATATTTATTTTAAAATCTGACAGATGGGATTCTTTAACGGGTCAATTAAAAATATTTTTAAAATCTAAAAAATGATATTCTTTAACTAATAAAGTTGTCAATTAAAATATTCGAAGGCTTTTTATCTCAATTTTTATTTAAAAAATGATATTTTTTAAATATTGAAAGGGTATATTTTAAAATAAAAAAGGCTTGGAATCTTAATATAGCAATTAAGACGAATCCTTGAAATTAGGGGTGTTCAAAACCAAACCAAACCGAATTGAAAATAAAAAAACGAATCGCCTAAACCAAAAACCGCAAAAAATCACTTTAGTTTGGGGTGAATTGATTTTTATAATTTCCAAACTGTGTGACTCAGTTCAGTTTGTGGTTTGAGATGTCGAAGTTTTACCAGACCCAACGAAACTGTTAATCCTTAGTTATTTTAGTAAATCTCTAATAAGACATATACAATTATTCATTATTTGCTAAGTTTATAAGATTTTGACATAGTCTTTAATTAAGACTTGTAATTAATATGAATTAATTGATAAATAAATATTTTAGTAAAACTATTTGATTTAATTTCATTTGATACAATTTGACGACAACCACTAGAGTATAATGTTTCAAAGAATTGATTGTTTATGCTTTAACTTTAATGATTGCTACTTTTATATAATTTTATTGGGAGTAACTAAACTTTTATTTGGAAGTAAATTTTTTTATGTATTTTTTAATACTTAATAATAGAAATTTTAAAGTGCAAAGTCAAACCAAATCAAACTGCAAAAAATTTGGTTTGATTCAGATTTTATAATTAATCTAAACTGAACCAAACTTATTTTATAGTTTGGTTCACATTAGTTTTAGATTCAAAATGCACCAACTCGCATCGAAACACCCCTGCTTGAGAGGTATTAGGTAATATAATCTGAACTTAAATTCTTTTTTATCATTTAGTATGTCTTTCTTCTTTATCTTAATGAATGCAAATAATTTTATAATACATTGTTTGATCTCTCAATTAAAGATTTGATGACTCCAGACCCATGATAATAGTATATAATTAGCAGTTGCATTTTGTTTTATATATTTTACAAATATGTAGAATTTAGTATTTTTCAACTTATATTATTATTATTATTTGTATATATGATGCAATTAATTTTATATACTACTATAATCCAAGTTGAAATAGTGAACAAAACTATATAATTATTGCATACTATATCAAATTACATAATTAAACGTCAAATTAAAATAAAAGATGTGAACATACAGACGCTTGTGTTTTTGCTAGTAGTAGTAATAATAATAATAATAATTATTATTATTATTAGTATAAATATTATTTATTATTATCATAATAAAAAAATAAAACATAATATTTGAAATTATATAATTAGATTAGTCTGATATCAAATATCAACCTTAGAATAATTAGGAGGTGAGATTAGTTTCTTAGTTGGGGTGTATTGTATAGATGGGCTTTTTGTGAGAGTTTTGGACATGTGGTTAGTTAACCACACTCCTAAGCTTTTCCTAACACCCATCTAACCAACACACAGCAACCAAGAGACATGTGGGCCCCTTGGTTCCCCCTCAAATGCACCAACTCTCTCTCTCTCTATCGATGTGGCATCCTATGTGGTAAGGTAGTTTGAATTTGAATTTTGGAGGGAGTCTACATGACACTACCAAAATTCAAATTCAAATTTAAGGAGACCATGTTCCACATTTTTAGGGGAATGTTTGGATCTTCAAGTAGCTAATTACATGCGAATTGAGTTAATCTCAATTAACACATGATTAATGGATGCTTGGGCCTTGCTTAGGGAGTGGACATCTAACTCCACGTTTTAATCCATTCTTCACCTATAAATATAACCTCCCACGCCATGCTAGAGAATTCAGAGTTTTCTTCTATCTTGAGTGTCCTTCTTCTCTTGTCTTGAGAGAGTTGTTGTGTGCTTTTATCAAGGGTTCCTTCCCTTGTGGCAAGTATCTACATCTTCTTTGCTTATCTTCTTCAAGTGGCACCAATCACTCCTTCATTTCGAACCTCTTCACCAAATCCATTTCTCCAAGTGATCTCATGAAGTTGATCAAGGAAGACATCCAAGGGAGGCATGCACCACTAACCTAATTTATTTGCTTATTTTGTGCAAAAAGCAATATATATACACTAATAAGTATATATTTTAGTTGAAAAATAATATATTATATTTAATTGAGAAAAATATTAGTTATATTATATATTTTTATATAAAAAAATAATTTTAAATTTATAGAGGCCTAGTAAAATTATGTTTTTATAGAAATTATGTTAGATACACATTTTTATTTTTTACCTTTAGACCAAGTTAATTTGGGTCAATTACTGACCCACTGGTTTGGCCTCTAATCCATTGACACACTGCCTTGACTGGGTTAGAGACTAGGCCGATTTTCACAATTGGATTATGCTTTCTAACAGTAACAAATTAACCTTTCTTACTATTGACACCCATATTTATTTTATAAAAAAAATTCTCAATTTATTTTAATAAACAAAAACAATAAATTAATTTAAGTCTATTAATATAAATTACATTTTTTTGTTAATATATTATTTTTCTAAAAAAAAAGGGATATTAAACCATAACTTTGTTGAGTGATTTGTGGTTGTTTAGCAATCTCTTAGTGAAATTCTACTTTTCTTTGGTCCTTTGCTTAGTGGCAGTGGCTTGCTAAGCGAATTTTGTGCTTTGTCAATGTTTTTCTTGATTTTTTGCATAGTGAGTGAAGGTGGCTCAGTGAGTGCTCTTGTTCTTTGTTGCTCCCTCTTTTAGTTTTCCTTGTGATTCTAAAAAAAAGTGCTAAATGTTGTTTATTAGTTCCAATAGCAAGATATTCCAAACAACCCACGATTGCTTTAGATATTTAAACAAAAGTAGGACAATGCATGTTAAATTTCATGATGAAAATGGATAGTTGTGGATTTTTCTTTAAGCTATTTTACTAAAATTTCACCAGTTGTTCAAAGATAGTATTGTTAAGGTGGTTTAACAATTTCTCTACATTATTGAAGTTATTTATGATGTAATTTGATATTTTTCTCGATTTACATTCAAGGAATGGTTGTTGAAATGGCACACGATTTGATGGATTATGAGGATCTGCTTTGAAAATTGAAAGAGATGGTAGGCATAGGCTAAAATTTGTGGTCCCTGAAAAAATAGAAGATTGTCTACACTAATAATGAAGTTGATATGATGATAGTTGGAGATGATACATTGGAGTAATTTCATTTAACTCAATACTATTACTTTTTATATTTTGTGCTTAGCAAGATTTTTGTTGTTGTCATGGACTTAAAAGGAGTAGAATAACATGCTATTTTCATCTTGGACTCAATGCTTAATTTTGTGCTCTTGTGGTATGTGAAGTTAAATTCTTGCCACTTTATTACAGTGAATTCTATATAAATAGTAGAGGAGGTGAAAAAGCTTTTCCGAAAATAGGACTTCTTATGCATTCTTGTTGGTGCTTCTCCCAAGATCATCTTCTAGTCTAGGTTCCTTTGAAGAAATGAGTTATGGAAAAGGAGGAGATGGTAGTGGCGCTACCACTCAATGAGAGATAAGCCATGGTAGGAGCTTTCCACAAGGGAAGGAGCCCTTGATAAAAGTCACAGAAGCTCTCAATTAAGGAGAGAAAGAAGACACTCAAATTTACTCACAAGTGTTTTGTATTCAATCAAGTGTAAAATGTAGAATGAGGGGGGAGGTGTTTATTTATAGGCTAAAATATGGGCTTACGGGATTAGGGGTGGATTTCCACCATTTAGGAGATGCTAAGAGAGATTAATCAAGTGTTAATTGAGCTAGAGCCAATTTCCACTTGATTAATTCTAGGAAGATCCAAACATGCCCCTAATTTTAAGATCTTGGTCCCTTCTCAATTTGAATTTGAATTTTAGAGGGAAGCCATATGGCAACTCAACATTCAAATTAAAAAATGAGAGCAACATGAATGACATGTGGATGCCACCTTGGAAGAGAGAGAAAGTGGCGTGAAATGTAGAGGTAACTAAGGGGGTCCATATGTCTCTCATGCTTCATGTGTGAGTTAGAGGGGTGTGAAACTAACTTAGGGGGTGTGGTTCACAAAAACCACACTCCTAAGCTTCTCCAAAAAGGCCCAAATTACTCACAAACTCCACCAAAAAATACTAGTCACACGTCTAAATTAAAATAGACATAAAGGCTAAAATACAAGGCCAAAAAAGAAACTAAAAACACCTCCAAGTCCCAAATTAAAAAAACGTATATTACAAGGACTAAAAAGAACATTATGGTCTAATTTCTATCATCTTGATCTCCATGAGAAGGTAGGTCTGCTTCCCTCTTCTCTTGCCATATCTTCCTCAATCCTCCTAGCCATGACCCTTGTGATAGGACCCTTGATAGGGAGGAATGCATCAACTTCCAATGAATGTTATTCCAAAATGGCTCTATGTAAAGCCTAATTAAAATTTAAAAATAATAATGTATGCTTTTAGGTGGTGTTTGTTTTGTCTATTTTCTGTTTTCTTTCTCACAAAAGATAAAAACAGTAGTGAAAATAAGTTTGTGGAAATTTAGAAAACATTTAAAAAAACATAAAATAGAAAATTGAAAAAATTGTTTTCAATGTTTTCAAAAACTAAAACTATGTAAAAACTTAATAACAATATCATAATTATAAGAAAAATTATATATAATTGTATTTTAAATTATACAATAGATATTTTATAATATTTTTAGTAAAATTAATTAAAGTTAACAATATTATATGTTCTTACCTAAAAGTACTTGAGTACAAATCGATGAACCTTTCAAAATGTCTTTGATGAGGTTTGTTGAGTATCCTAGCACCTTCTGGAATAGGAAAAGGGAGAGAACTTGCAAGAGAAGACTCTGATGCTCAAGTCAGTAAATGAGCAAGATAGAGAAGGTGAAAAGAGGTTGAAGTGTAATAAATTTTCCTGAATGACTAAATGACATATACCTCCTACCTTGTATTTATAGTAAAAAATATACTTGTTACCTAGCGGTCATTACCTGCTCACCTTGGTGTATTCCTTTTACCCAGTGTGTTTGACTTTTATTCAGCTGGTACTTTGTAGACTCTACTCAGCTTTGTTGGGAATAATACTAATAAGTGATTATGTTAATTTATGTTCTTAGTTAATTTGGCTAATTGATTAATTATTTGCAGGAGCTCGGATTTCGGTGGGCCGAAATCCTTTTAGGCTTACTTCCTCTCTTTGGGAGGGGTTATGCTACATTTCGGATTTTTGGCTGTGCCGAATATCCAAAGTTTCTTCATTTGGCGTTTTTATTCTTATCTGACATCCTTCTGTTCTTTTGTTTTTGTGATTTTCAGTTTTTGGTTATGCTAAAATCCAAAGTCCCTAGGATGGTATTTTAGGTTTTGGTAATCTGGTGATTTATACACTTCGGGTTTTGGCTATGCCGAAATTCGAAGTCCCTTGATGGCATTTTAGGTCCTGCTCCTCTTGGTGATTATACATTATATTTTTTAAAATATAAAATATAAAGTGAAAACAAACATATTTTTTGAATGTTGAAAATTTTAAAATGAAAACAGTATTAAAAAAATTAAAATAAAGAACATTTTCTTAAATCAAACGTCACCTTAAAATTTTTAGATAATAATAATCACTTGATCATATAATGGAGAATGAGACAAAAAATAAGTACTTGTATATAGGAATAATGATGATAACAACCACATCATATTTTCATGTCTAATGCAGGTATTTTGTAATTCTTAAGAACTATTTACAAAGACTTAATGAAATTTGTAATAAATGGGCGATATATTTTTTTAAAATTAGAAATAACTAGTCTTTAAGCTGATTTAGAATATTATAACTTAGTTAAGGATAAGTTGTTTATACATATTTTCTTTTGGCACATATTAGTTTCAGAACATTTTAGATGAAACAAGTTCTACATTTTATATATGTGTAAACAAAATTTTAATTTTATACACGAATTGTTTTAAATTAATTTATCAATTTATGCAATATTTTTGTTTATTGATTATGTTGAAGTAATTTACAAATATATATTAATTAAGTTTATTGAAAGTTGTGTAATCTTCTTAACAAGCATAGACAGAGGGACATTGATTTAGAAATTTTTTAATTTGAGGGCATAATGTCATATTTTCAAAATGTAGGAACACAATGTATAAATTTTAAATAATTTTAGGAAAATTATAATTAAGCCTAAAATTAAAAATAAATATTAAAGTAAGGGTAAAAGAATAAGCATTTACTCATTTAGACATGACTGTTCTACAAAATACAATTGTGGAAGTTACATTAGTACTCATATAAAAAATTTAAAATAAAATAAAATAAATTTACAATGGTGTGAGAGATTGGAAAACTGAAAAAAAATTAAATGGTAGAAAAGGATTACTAAAAAAGGAAAAAGCTTCTAGAAAAAGTGCTATAGTTAAGAAGTTTTAAAACATAAAAACAATATTATCAAGGGCATAATGGTCTAAAACAGTGAAAACCAAATAGGGTATTATTTTTAAAATCAACATTTTATTTTAATTTTAAAATTAATTGATATATTTTTATTTAAGAAAAAAGTAAAAATGTGATAAGTCAAATTTGAATTTGTATTTCATTTAGATAAAACCATAATAGGAAAAACAACAACACATTAGGTAAACATTATTGTATTCCAAAATTCATTTAATTTAGAGTAAACAACCACTTTAGTCTTTGAAAGTGTGGTCATTCGTCACTTTAGTTTTTGAATTAAATAAACTGTCAAATAAGTTCCTCAAAAAAATTGTTCAACATTAGCCAGTTAAGTCCTTCTATTACTGTGCTTCTATTAACAATAACATAGATGCTGATGTGTATAGTTAAGTGTTAAGGTGACTTGCAGACATGGATATGAAGTTTGACTTGGATACTTTCAAGGAAGAAAATGAAATAATTTTTCTTGTATATTGTCTTCTTTCTCCCAATTTGGGTTTACTATTTTGGGAAAATCATTGAACTCTAATCACAACAAGGTGAAATGATGGGAAATGGTTCATTAAATCCTTAATTTCTTCATAAAAGAATATCAACAACCCCACTTGAAGGCGTCGGTTGTCAGAATGGCTATATATAGCTTCAGTCATCTTTTCTTTCGCACTTTTCCTTTCACTTTCTTTCTCTTTCGCCCTTCTTTTCATTTTCTCTCAAACTTCTCTCTTTTTCATGTGACCTAGAGGTGTTAGATTTTGACGCAATGTCTTCCATTGTACCTAATTCAGAGAGTTGATGCTCATAGGTAAGTGTAATCCTAATTTCATGGATCCTTTACTGTTCGTTTCTACCTCAATTGTTCCCTTTGAGGGTATATTTCCCTGAAATCCTATTTCATCTTAAATTATTTCTTGAAATTTGGATTTTTTCACATTTTGAGTGATTTCTACAGGTGGATTCTCCTTTATCCTTAAACTCGGTTTTTTAGGGATAAATAGGTAAGGTAAGCTCTTTTGTTTATTTTAATCAATAGAATGGAAAATTGAAAGTTGATAGGTTTGAGCTATTTGAGATAACGAGCATTTTTATTATATTTTGAGCTTTTTAAGATAGTGTGTATTTTTATTGTGATTTGAGCTAATTGTGTTAGTGTATTTGTTGATTGTAAATTAAGCTAATTGAGTTAGCATATCTGTTGATTGTGAATCCACCTAATTTAGTTACTAGATTTATTGATTGGGATGTGAGCTAACTGAGTTAGCATTATGTTGATTATGGTTTAAGCTATTTGAGATAGCACATGTATGGATTTTACGGTTGAGCATGCATGTGGCACCTAGAGGTGTCAGATTTTGACACGATCTCTTCCATTGTACCAAATTCTGAGAGCTAATGCTCATAGGTAAATGTGGTCCTAATTTCTTGGATCTTTTACCATTCATTTCTAGCTCGATCGTTTCCATTGAGGGGAGATTTCCTTGAAATCCTATTTCTTCTTAGGTTTTTTCTTGGAATTGGGATTTTGTCAGGTTTTGAGTGATTTCTGTAGGTGGATTCTCTTGTATCCTCAAAATCATCTTTTTAGGGAAAAATAGGTAAGGTAAGCTTTTTCTTTTATTTTAGTCAATAGAACATCGATTTGGTAGTTGAGAGGTTTCAGCTATTTGAGATAGCAAGTGTTTTGATTATATTTTGAGCTATTTAAGATAGTGCATATTTTTTATTGTGATTTGAGCTAATTGAGTTAGCATATTTGTTGATTGTAAACTGAGCTAATTGAGTTAGCATATTTGTTAATTGTTATGTGAGCTAATTCAGTTATCATATTTCTTGATTGTGAATCTACCTAATTGAGTTACCAAATTTGTGGATTGGAATGTGAGCTAATTGAGTTAGCGTGTATGTTGATTATGGTTTAAGCTATTTGAGATAGCACATATGTGGATTTTATGGTTAATCGTGCATGGGGCACCTAGAGGTGTCAGATTTTGACGCAATCTGTTCCATTGTACCTAATTCTGAGAGCTAGTGCTCATAGGTAAATGTGATCCAAATTTCTTGGATATTTTACCATTCATTTCTAGGTCGATTGTTTCCATTGAGGTGAGATTTCCTTGAAATCGTATTTGTTCCTAAATTCTTTCTTGAATTGGGATTTTTTCAGGTTTTGAGTAATTTCGGTAGGTGGATTCTCCTCTATCCTCAAAAGTAGCTTTTTAGATAGAAATAAGTAAGGTAAGTTCTTTTGTTTATTTTAGTCAATAGAATTTAGATTTGGTAGTTGAAAGGTTTGAGCTATTTAAGATAATGAGTATTTTGATTATATTTTGAGCTATTTAAGATAATGTGTATTTTTATTGTGATTTGAGATAATTGAGTTACCGTATTTGTTGATTGTGAATTGAGCTAATTGAGTTAGCATATTTGTTGATTGTTATGTAAGCTAATTGAGTTAGCATATTTGTTGATTGTGAATTGACCTAATTGAGTTATTGTATTTGTTGATTGGGATATGAGCTAATTGAGCTAGCGTGTATGTTGATTACGGTTTAAGCTATTTTAGATAACATATATGTGGATTTTATGGTTGAGATATTTGGGATAGCATGCATGATAATTGTATTGTTGATCTATGTGTGAAACCGTATATTTTAATTGTATGAATGAGCTATTTGAGATAGCGTGTGCATTGATTGCATGATAGAGCTATTTGAGATAACGTGTATATTGATTGCGTGAATATCTGTATGATTATTCATGATTTTTTTGGGACTGTTGTGGTAATTGAGCCACATACATTGAATTAGGGATATTTATACGATCATTGTGATTCTGGTGTTTTGCACCAAAATAATGTACTCGGATAGAGACTATATGTCTAATGGATCATATGGATGCTTGACATAGTCAAAAGTATCTGATGAGTATTGCCCAAGCCTAGCTGGTTGTTTGATGGATGAAGTAGATGTCTGACATCAATTGAAAGAGGAAGTCTGAATAGGCCACCTCGGTATTCAAATTCAATGTGTGTTTTCTTGAAAACGTTAAGTCTTATGGTCTTATTGAGATGTGCGCTTATGTCCATGGGAAGATGAGAATTTATGACATGATTGATGGTGAATTGTATTATGTTTAATGACTGCACTATATCATGTTAAATTGGTCGTTCTATTATGCTTCATTGATTGACTTATTATGTTGAGCTTACCCTTTTTATGAATGTGTTTGTATTTGAGTACGATGATAGTGCTTTTCATAGGAGTAGATGACAGTGGCAGATTTCAAAAGCAGTAGAACTGGGAATGAGAAGGATGATGGCTCAATAGGGACTAAAGAGTCCATTTTGTGTTGTATAGTTTATGTACATAGGCTATGTTGAATCTGTTATGCAAACTTATAAAGTTGTGTTTAATTATGAGTTGTGAATTACTTAAATGATATTGAGTATGAGTACATATGTTTGTTTGTTGAAACTAAGTAATTAGTACATTGGATGTATGTGTAAAGTTAGTAGTGTATGTATGGTTTGAATGTGAGGATGCATGTTGTAAAGTGGTAGGAAAATGAGTATTGAATGTATTAGAGAAAGGTGGAAAATTATGCATTTGAGGTTCTGCATTTTGTAGGGTCTCACCATTGAATTATAGCCTCTATTAGGTATATTTGCAACTTTGTGCCTAACGTGATGTCTTGCCCAATGCAAACTTGTCTCAGGTTGAATTACAATTGGACTTATGCCTAGTGAGAGGTCTCGCTCAATGCAAATTACTTTATGTTTGGAATTAAATAGGGTTTTCGCCTAACGACATGTCTTACTAAGCAAAGTCCCTTTTACTGGGATAGTCTGATAAAGGGCCCCTGGTAGGTGACAGTGGTCATCAGACAAGCTATCGTAGGTTTTGTTGGGTGATGGGTTTCACAAGGCGAGATGATGTAGTGTGTACCATGACTTAACTGTTTAAAGTTATAAAAATGTTTTTTTTATCGTAGTAAATTGATGAAAGTGCTAGAATTTTTCGGATGTTACACCATGAAATCAGAATGTTTTTACCCCTTACATGGTATCATGATTAGAAAGATTATTACAAATTCCTAGACCACCACGTTATCTATGGTCCCAATGGGTTTAACAAGGCGAGATGATGTAGTGTGTACCATGACTTAATTGTTTAAAGTTTTAAAAATGTTTTTTTTTATCATAGTAAATTGATGAAAGTGCTAGTATTTTTGGGATGTTACACCATGAAATCAGAATGTTCTTACCTCTTACATGGTGTCATGGTTAGAAATATTATTACAAAGTCCTAGACCACCACGTTATCCATGGTCCCAACCAATAAGCATCAAACCTATAATTGTTTGATTAGAAAAATTTTCAAGATAAATTGATTAATTAATTATATATTGGGTGCTTATTGGTTAGGACTATAAATGATGTAGTGATATTGGACCATGTAATAATTTTTCCATGGTTAGGTAATGATTTTAATTGGAAATGGGTCTAAAGAATAAATTATTTCAAATGGGAATAGGCCCTTCTCATGGAATGATGATAGTATTGCAAAATTGCACAACAAATACATAGTAACAAGATTTGTGGGAGTGAACTCTTAATACATTAGAAGTTACAGGGTCTCATCAAGTTACAACTTTCTCGATACACACCAACAAAATTATTGTCAGCCTCAACATCATTTAATCTTCAAACACTTTTGAAAACAAAGGTACCCTAAAAATGTTGTTTTCATGGAGATTAATTCTAGATCGTTTTCCTACAATTGGATAACTCAATAAAGGAGGCCTGTTATCTCAAAATCTTAATATTTCTTGTTTCATTTTCAATTCACCTATGGAAGATCGCAACCATCCATTCTTGTCCTGCATTTTCGCAAGTCATATATGGGTTGGTGTCTTGAAATGTTTGGGGATAGTTAAGACTTGCTCAAATGACATTTACAGTTGTATTCTCAATTGGGATTTGTTGTCACCTAAGGCTTTTAAGATGAAAAATGTTTTTTGACGTACTACTTGTTGGGGTATATGGAATGTAAGGAATGTAATTGTATTTAAAGGGGAACCTCAAGACATAGCTACTACCATGAAAAAAATAAAATAATTCTCTAGCCAATGGATGCTACATAAATATGGGCCTAAAACAGGAAAAGTGTATTCATCTTGATGTGTTAATCCACTAGGATGCTTTTGATCTTTATTGCAATTGAAGTGTATCCTACCATGCAGACATTTATTTTTTTTTGTTTTATATACAATGATGCATTACAAATATTGTATAGTTATACCTATCTGGCCCATGGGTCTTGACAGAATGGCAAAAATAATTTGAGAATAAGAGGACTCGTCACCAATGTTTATTAAGGAAAATATAAGCAAAAACATAAAAATAAAAAGTGGTATGTTAAAGTAGATTTTTAGTTTGGGAGTCAATTATGTGTAAGGAAGGTGTTAACATCCTATGACTTACTTTATCTCTTTGTGTGTACACACACACACACACACACACACATATATATATATATATATATATATATATATATATATATATATATGGAGTATATCTAGTGAGAAAGCCAAATTTAAATGAGAGTGAGAGGAGCAAATATCTGCCATTGAAATAAAAATTAATGGTTGAGATCAACCACTCATTTTCTTTCTTTCAACATTTATTCTAGCCAAATTTATATGAGAGTGAGAGAAGCAACATGTGACACCCTTCTAACCCGAACACTTTATTCTTTAATTATAGAATAATATAGAAATTTGTTCATTTAAATCCTAGATTTGAAATTTAGGTAAAAGGATTCACATCACTGAATATACACTTATTTTCCAAAACTATGATATAACAAAACGTAGACATATAAGTAAACACATTAGATTTTAAAAATTGTCTTTACAAGATTCTCAATTGATACAAATCATGATGAAACTTTAAATTATTTTATGCATGATAAAAAACTATTAATTAATCTTCTCTAGCCCACTGTCACACATAATCAGAGCATCCTGACAGAAAGAGGTAAAGAAAAGTTGAAGCTTCATCACCCATGATATCATCAAGATCATGTTCACCTGAAAGTGGCTTTCAGCCCAAACAAAATGCAACAATAAGCAGCAAGGGGGTGAGAATACATCTCATGCATATTAAGGCACATATAAAGAGAATGAGAAGTCAACTAAAGTACAAAAAATAAACATATAAATTCATTCCACACCTATGAAAAAAATTATGCATCCACACACATAAATTAATTCATGCTAGAATGCTCATGCATGCTCTCTTGGGTACATACCCGAAGCTGATACAAACCTCCCTAACAAGGGTCCTATCATGAGGGCCATGACTAGGAGGATAGAGAAGGACTTAGCTAGGAAGGAGGAAGGAAGAAATCAACTACTTTTAGAAGTGAAGATTGACCATAGTCTTCTTATGTAGCTAGTTTAGGGTAGATCTCATTATTTAGGGTATATTCTTGCTAGTTTAGGGTTTTTTCCTATTTGGCTGCATATTTTGGCCTTTCTCTCATTGTTTAGGACATAACTACTACCTCTCAATTGACATCTAATAGAAAAGCAGGGTAGGGTTTTGTATGTGTTGGATTTTGAAGGGTCAAATATAGGATTGGTTTGATTATAACAATTTTTACAAGGTTAGCACTGTAGCCAAGTAATTTCACTATCTATGTCAACAATACCAAATAGTTGAAATGGTGCGGTTCCAACTAAATAACTCATGAGGTATTCACCATTGCTTGGTATTATATTAGCCTTAAGTGTGTCTTTGGTAACAAAATTTTGGTTAAAATGATTGGCACAGTTGATGGACGATGCATGGAATTGGATATTCGCTATCGAGTTTCTTTGAAATTATAGAATCGTGATTTTGATGAGTTGTTGTGGATGATCTCAACACTAAAGCCACCTTTCAAAGCCTCTAAAAAAGAGACATTTCAAACATATAGTAAAACAAGAGAAAAAAAATGAATAGTGTGTTAACATAGTAATCCTTAAGATTATATCTCTTGAGCTAATTGAATATGTGACTTAGAGTGAATTTTTTGTGGCTTTTTATAACTGCCTGTAGACTAAAAAAATAGAAGAGTTAGTAAATTGAATGAATATGACATGAAACTTTTTGTTTTTTTTCGATATCAGTTTTATTCCATATTAAAAACTAGGATCTTACAGTATCACTCCTAGGCACAATTTGTGGGCTTAAAGGAGACTGTTTTCTTTTTTAGGTCATAGCCAACCAAGAGGTATTGTTGTGCCAAGTTACCAAAAATGGCAAAATTACTTGGACGAAAAGCAAAACAAAATACATTTTTAGACACTGGAGAAAAAGTGTTGATAGCGTTCAGCTTGACATTTGCACCTTTGAAATGTGCTATAATTTCTGGTACTATTAGTAAACTAGGTGTAGTTTTGTAGCATAGGCTCAATAATTTGTTTGGATCCTCAACACGCTTTAAATGAAGTTTAGCAGCTACCGCTGACTCCAATTTGTTGTAAACATCAGCTGGCAAAAGGGTGAGTGGTGTACCTGAGTCAATAATGATGTTTCCCTCTCCACCAGATTTTTCAGAGGAAGAGCTTCCAAACTCTATTCTTGTGTTTCCCACACTAAATGCTTCCAAGCTTAGGTAATAGTATACTTGATTATTGCGTAGAAATAAAGGGGTGGAGACAGTTCCTTGTCCAGAAACCAAAGCAGCTTTTCCAAAATTGAGTTGGCTAGGTGAACTAGATTTTGGGAAATATGGTGATGTTAAACAATAAGAAAATTTTCCATCTATTGCAGAACCCAATTGAGTTATAAGGGATACAGATCCACCTCCAAGGCCAACTATGCCGGAGCTTTCCCGTCCAAAGGTCCCAGTATTGTCATGTCCACACCCTATCACAATGTTTGGAAATTTGATAGGAGAACCATTAGTGGAGGCTAAAGTGAGTGTCTCAACACTAATATATCCACGGGAATGTGATCCATCCGCATACTTAATTTCATATTCACATTTTTTATTTGAAGAGCAAGTGGAACCTCTCAAATGACATCCAGTAGAAGAGCAAGGCATGGTTTTGTATGTGTTGGATTTTGAAGGGTCAAATATAGGGTTGGTTTGACTATAACAACTTTTACAAGGTTGGCACTGTAGCCAAGTCATTCTACTACCTGTGTCAACAATACCAAATAGTTGAAATGGTGGGGTTCCAACTGAATAACTCATGAGGTATTCACCATGGCTTGGTATTATATTAGGTTTAGGTGTATCTTTGGTAACAAAATTTTGGTTAAAATGATTAGCACGGTTGATGGAACGATGCATGGAATTGGATATTCGCTGAAACTGAGTTTCTGTGAAATTATAGAATGGTGATTTTGGTGAGTCACGGTGGATGATTTCAACACTAAAGCCACCTTTTAATGCCTCTAAAAAAGAGACATTTTGAACATACAGTAAAACAAGAGCAAGAAATGAATAATGTGTCAACATAGTAATCATTAAGATTATATCTCTTGAACTAATTGAATATGCGACTTAGAGTGAATTTTTTGTGGTCTTTTATAAGTGTCTGTAGACTAAGAAAATAGAAGAATTAGTAAATTCAATGAATATGACTTGAAACTTTTTGTTTTTTTTTTCATATCAATTTTGAAAGTAAAAGTTTCCTTGTCAATAATTTATTTGTTTTTTTCACTATATACTATTTTTAGTCCATTAAATTTTTGTTGACCCAATAAAGTCTTTTAACTTTTTGGTATAATTTTTAGTCATTTATATCTATCTCTATTAATGTTTTGTTGACTTTATTAAAGGTTAAAAGATTTTAAACCATTAATATAAACTTATGAAAAAAAACTTGGAAATGTTTATGGAATAAAACTATTGTTTACCTAATTTATGATTATTTTTCCTACTTTGATTTTATTTAAATAAAATACTCATTCAAATTTGACTTATAAGAATTTTATTTAAAATTTTATTTTTAAATAAAAATATATCAATTTATTTTAAAATTAGAATAAAATTTAGATTGATATTACAATAGTAATCGATAACAATATATAAAGGAAATATCCTATTTGGTTTCCACTATTTTTGGACCACCATCCATTTGATAATATATTTTTTTAAAGTTTTAAAACTTCTTAAACACTTTTTCTAGCAATTTTTTCTTTTTAATTTAACCTATTCTACCATTTAATTCTTTGCAATTTTCCTAGTTTTCTTAACAACATTTGTTTTATTTTATTTTAATTATTTCCGTGTAACTACCCATAATTATTCTATTTTGTAGAAAAATCTCATCCAAATGGGTACATCCCCATCCTTTTACAATTACTCTCATATTTATTTTAATTTAGGCTTAATCACCATTATTGTTCCCAAAATTATATAAAATTTATACATTATGCCCCAACATTTTGACAATTTGACATTGTACTCTCTCAAATTACAAACATTTCTGAATTGATTCCCTCCTGTCAGATGGTAAATGTCGACCGTGAAGGATTACAAGTTTATCTACACGTGCCATCTCACGGATGGACATCAATTAAAGAATTTTTTATAATCTGGGACACAATGTCACATTTTCAAAATATGAGCATAATGTCAACGTAGACATAATGTTACATTTTCAAAATATGTTTGTATAAATTACTTTTGCTTAAAAACTAATTTTATTTTTTTAAATAAAATATTATTTATTTGTTAAAAGTAATTTTTAAAATTTTTTTTTAAGGATAGAAACAAATTATTTTTATTTCGAAGTACTTTTAAAATTTAAATAAATTGGCTTGGATTTACATTTTTAAATAGAAAATTATTATTTTTTAAATAAGTAATTTATAAAAACACATAAAAATAAAAAATATTTTGCTTTAAATCTAAAAAATCATATCTTTTAAAAAAATAGTCATCTTAATTTTTAAAAAAACTCTTTGTCACCTAAATTGTCTGTAATACACAATTGGTTAAAGATATGATACCTTAGACTTAGGTAAACTTAATAAACATGGAGATGTTCTTAAGAGAAATATCTTTTATCCACAATTTTCATTTGCAAATTAAAGTGTTTTAAGGATTCTTAAGTAATAAAAAAATTCCAAAAATATTCTTTATTATGGCTTACCATACTTTATTTTTCTGATAATGCCTTATTCGCTTTTTGTTATATTACTTTGTGAAAGTCCTCTACTTGATATAGATAAAGGTTTAACTAAACTTAATGTTCCAAAATTTAACAAAATTTAGACTTGTGCCCCATATTTTGAAAACGTGACATTATGCTTCTAGATTAAAAAAATCCTTGAATTTATGCCCCTACAAAAGATGACATGTGGTGGTTAGTTTTTAATATTAATTTGACAAAGGATATCGATTTAGATTTTTTTTTAATTTGAGAATACGATGTTGCACTTTTAAAATATAGAACAATAATATCTTCATTTTATACATAAAATTTGACTAGTTAATTTTTACTTTTTATATCCCTTACATGTAACAGAACTTGCTTCCAAAATTGTGTGTAAATGTTATTTTTGTAATAATTATGTTAGTTTCTTATTGTTAAAAGTGTTTTAAGGATTCTTAAGTAATAAAAAAATTCCAAAAATATTCTTTATTATGGCCTATCATACTTTATTTTTCTGATAACGCCTTATTCGTTTTTTGTTATATTACTTTGTGAATGTCCTCTACTTGATATAGATAAAGGTTTAACTAAACTTAATGTTCCAAAATTTAACAAAATTTAGACTTGTGCCCCATATTTTGAAAACGTGACATTATGCTTCTAGATTAAAAAAATCCTTGAATTTATGCCCTACAAAAGATGACATGTGGTGGTTAGTTTTTAATATTAATTTGACAAAGGATACCAATTTAGATTTTTTTTTTAATTTGAGAATACGATGTTACACTTTTAAAATATAGAACAATAATATCTTCATTTTATACATAAAATTTGACTAGTTAATTTTTACTTTTCATATCCCTTAAATGTAACAGAACTTGCTTCCAAAATTGTGTGTAAATGTTATTTTTGTAATAATTATGTTAGTTTCTTCTTGTTAAAAGTGTTTTAAGGATTCTTAAGTAATAAAAAAATTCCAAAAATATTCTTTATTATGGCCTATCATAATTATGTAATAATTATTAGCTCTCAAATGGTGGGAGGCCTCTAGGCCATTTGCACAAAAATTTGAGAGCTAAATGGCTCTCAAATGAACCCGAAATGGACCTCAAATGAAATGTAGGTCCTCCCCCTTGAATGACTAAAATACCCTTGTGTCTAGAAAATGAAAGAAATGGACTTTTGACCTCACAAGTCAAGGTTTAAGTCCCAAAATAAATCCTAAAATAATTTGCCCCGTAATACAAAGGATAAATAAAAATGCACAATTAAATCCTAAGTTATTAAGGTTCCCCAAAATACAAGGGAAAAATAAGGAAAACAAGCAAAAGACTAGGTAGATGTACCAAAGTTCGTACATGTGATCATCAATGCTCTTGGTGTGGTATGACCTTCCTCTTCTTCTATTATTCTTGCCATGGACCTTGTGATGGGTCCTATTTGATGCCACAAGGATGGTCCTCCATCATGCCCTCCTTCTTGAGAAGGATTTGACCTCAAATCTTCAAGCTCCTCCATGTCATTAGCTCTTAGGAAAGGTGTAAGATCACAAACATTAAAAGAGGAACTAACTCCATAATCGGACGGAAGGTCTAGGATGTATGTCTTATCATTAATTTTCTTAAGAACTTGGAAAGGATCATCTCCCCTAGGACTTAGTTTAGACTTCCTTTGAGTGGGGAATCTATCCTTCCTCAAGTGAAGCCAAACCCAATCCCCAACTTTAAAGGTTACCTTTTTCCTTCCTTTGTTGTTGTACTTGGCATATTTTTGAGTTTGATTTTCAATTTGACTCTTGACCTTTTCATGATATTTCTTTATAAATTCAGCCCTAGATACTCCCTCTTTGTGATACAAGGAAGTAGTATTAGGGAGTGGAAGCAAATCCAGAGGAGTAAGAGGATTAAAGCCATATACAACCTCAAAAGGGGACAAATTAGTAGTCTTGTGGACCACCCTATTGTAGGCAAACTCTATGTGGGGAAGGCATTCATCCCAAGTTTTCTTATTCCTTTTTAAAATCGCCCTTAAAAATATGGATAGGGACCCATTCACTACCTCAATTTTCCCATCCGTTTGTGGGTGGCAAGTAGTAGAATAGGTAAGCTTTGTTCCTAGTTTTTGCTAAAGAATTTTCCAGAAATGACTTAGGAACTTAGCATCCCTATTGGAAACAATAGTCTTGGGTAAACCATGCAAACAGACCACTTCTTTAAAGAAAAGCTTAGCAATATAGCTAGCATCATCCACTTTGTGGCATGGTATAAAATGGGCCATCTTGCCAAAATTATCCACAAACACAAAGATAGAATCAAATCCCCTTTGAGTCCTTGAAAGAATAAGAAGAAAATCCATACTAATATCAACCCAAGGGGTGCTATCTATAGGGAGAGGAGTGTAGAGTCTATGAGGCATCACTCTTGATTTTGCTTGAAGACAAGTGATACACTTAAACATCAACTCTCATGTGAGGCTAATAAAATTTAGATTTTAGAAGACTAAGGGTTTTATCAACCCTAAAATGGCCCATGAGTCCTCCCTCATGACTTTCCTTTACCAAAATTTTTCTAATGGATCCTTGGGGTATGCAAAGTTTTCCCATTCTAAAAAGGTAACCCTCAAGGATGTAGAACCCATCAAAAGGCTTTTGGAGGCCTTTGGTGAAAGTGGATTAGAAATCTTGATCCACTTCATACAACTCCTTTATATTATCAAATCCAAAGAAAAGAGCAAGTAGTGCCTTCTAGACAAGGCATCCGCAACCACATTACACTTTCCCTTCTTGCATTTGATAATGTAAGGGAATTGCTCAAGATATTCAACCCACTTAGCATGTCTTTTATTTAACTTCCCTTGCCATCTAATGTACTTAAATGACTCATGATCAGTATGTATGATGAATTCCCTAGTCACTAAGTAATGCTCCCAAACTTGGAGGGCTCTAATAAGGGCATAAAGATCCTTGTCATAGGTGGGATAAATTCAAGGTGGCTTCATGAAGTTTTTCACTGAAGTAAGTAAAGGGGTGGCCTCCTTAAAGTAAAATGGCACCTATTCTAAGACCGGATGCATCACATTCTAGCTAAAAGGTTTGTTCAAAATTTGGAAGGGCTAGAATGGGTGCATTGGTGAGCTTTTCCTTAAGCACATTAAAAGTTTTTCCTTGAGCTTCACCCCAAATGAAAGGTACATCCTTTTTAACAAGCTCATTAAAAGGGGATGCAAGTGTGGAGAAGTCTTTCATAAATCTTCTATAAAAACTTGCTAAACCATGAAAACTTCAAATATCTCCAATACTTTTTGGGGTAGGCCAATCTTAGATAGCCTTGATTTTCTCGGGGTCAACTTTCACTCCTTCTTTGCCAACTATGAAACCTAAGAAATTTACATTTTCCTTGCAAAAGGTACATTTCTCCAAGTTGGCATAGAGGTGGTTGTCCCTAAGAATCTTTAAAACCTCACTTAGATGCCCAAGATGCTCATCTAAGGAGTTGCTATAGATCAAGATGTCATCAAAATAGACGACCACAAACTTCCCTATGAAATTCCTAAGTACATGATTCATTAGATGCATGAAAGTGCTAGGGGCATTGGTGAGACCAAATGGCATCACTAACCACTCATACAAACAAAACTTGGTCTTAAAAGAGGTTTTCCACTCATCACCCTTTTTAATCCTTATTTAGTGATAACCACTCTTAAGATCAATCTTGGAAAATATAATGGCCTCATGTAAATTATCCAACATGTCATCTAGCCTAGGGATTAGGTGCCTATTCTTTATGGTGATGTTATTACTAGCTCTACAATCAGTACACATCCTCCATTTTCCATCTTTCTTAGGCACTAAAAGAATAAGAATAGCACAAGGACTAAAGCTCTTTTGAACCCAATCCTTCTTCAACAAATCTTGGGGGTTAGTCCTATAGGCGGGCCTATTTGGAAGGCACGCCCTTGGGATGAGGTCAATTTGATTTTCTATCCCTCTTAAAGGTGGAAGTCCACTTGGAACCTCTTGAGGAAATACATCATCAAATTTTCTATCTCCCGTCATGTGCCTTGAGCATCCATTGTCCAAGAAACACATGGACTTTGCTTTGAGGCACACCTGCAAAACAAATTAATTGCTCATTTTGGTATCCAAATGGAGTTGGGTCCACTTGGATTAATAAAAATTTAGAGTATTTGGGAATCCATATGTATTTCCCACTTGGAACTCCAATCCTTCTTATCAAGCAGTTATAGGTAGTATGTCCTTAAGAAAACAATAATTGCATGAAATGTAAGGTCTATTTGATGTTTTCCTAGAATAGAATATATTCTTGAAAGCATTTTTCTTAGAAGTGTAGCTATATCCAAGACTTGTTTTATTTGTCATGCATTGTTGTTTACCCAAAAGAGCATCAAGGTTAGCACTCCTCATTGAGAACTTTGATAGGGCTTTTATAAGGTAATCTACCTTAGCTTCAAGCTCTTTACAATTAGCATAACTAGAGTATGAAACATGATTGCAATGATAAATGTTTTTCAATTCAATATATTCTTCTTTTGAAACTTTCATTCCTTTTTGAAAATCGTCAATGTTAGCTTCATATGCTTTGACTTTATTTTTGTAAACACCATTGAGGTAGCTTATTCTTTTAGCCTCACCATGTAATTCAACAAAGGCTTCTTGAAGTTGATCATAGCCACAATCACAAGAATAGTCAGAATCACTTGCCTCACTTTCTAATTCACCTTTTGTCATTAAGCAGAAGTTGGCTTTTTAGTCACTTTTACTCTCACTTGAGGTGGTGGTGGAAGCATTGTATTCCCAAGCAATGTAGGTCTTCTTGTTCTTGTTCTTTCTGAATTTAGGTTTGGACTCTTCATTATTTTGTTTTCTAGATAAGGAAGGAGAATCAATTTTCATATGACCCATTTTGCCACACTCAAAACAAAACTTAGGAGGAGTAGTATCCACCTTCTTTGATTGTTTTACCATTTGAGTACTTTCCTTTGCCATTTTTCTTCTTCATGAACCTTTGAAATTTTTTAACCCTAAGACTCATGTCTTGAGATTCTGATGATCCACTGTCAGTGTTTTCTTCATCACTTGACTTCTCATTTGCTTTCAATGCCAAGCCATTGATTTTATTTTCTTTTTGTTCTTCTTCTGCCATTCTAGTCATGTCCATATGATATTCTCTGAGCTTTCCAAATAGTTCAGCACAAGACATAGTAGCTAAATTCTTGGATTTTGTTATTGTTGTCATTGTGGGTTTCCACTATAAGTATCTTCACATTCAACTTTTCTTCCTTAAATTGCTTTCCAAGCCCTTTCAAGTGGCTAACTATATGTGTGAATCTCTTTTGAACATCCATTTATCAAGTTGAGTACTTTCACAAAGTAATATAACAAAAAGTGAATAAGGCATTATCAGAAAAATAAAGTATGATAGGCCACAATAAAAGATATTTTTGGAATTTTTTTATTACTTAAGAATCCTGAAAATACTTTAATTTGCAAATGAAAAATGTGTATAAAATGTATTTATCGTAAGAACATATCCATTCATTAAGGTTACCTAAGTCCAAGGTAGCATATCTTTCACCAATTGTTTATTAGTGTCAATTTAGGTGGCTAAAAGGTTTTTTAAAAATTAAGATGACTATTTTTTTAAAATATATGATTTTTTAGAGTTAAAAAAATATATTTTTTATTTTTATGTGTTTGTACAAATTAATATTTAAAAAATAATTTTCTTTTAAAAAATTTAAATCCAAGGCCAATTTATTTAAATTTTAGAAGTATTTCTAAGTAAAAATATTTTGTTTCTATTCTATAATGCAATGTTTTTAAAAATTACTTTTTAACAAATAAATAAGATTTGATTAAAAAATAAAATTATTTTTTTAAGAAAAATAATTTACATATACATATTTTAAAAACATTTTTATGTAAAATAGTCCTCAAAGTATCCCAAACATCCTACAATTCAGTTTTAATTAATAAAAACATCTCTTGATGAAATGTTTATTTTTAATTATATTAATTATTATCCAAATTAATCAAATAAAATATTATTATTAGTTTAAAATATCTCACTCTATACTTTAAAAAATGTCTCTCTTTAATATTTACTTTAATCTTAAAAATATATTTGACCAATTCAGATCTAGATCATTTATATTTTAATCTAATTGTTAAAATTAACCATTCTTATTTTCATATAAGAGTCTCATATATATTATATGCCACTCTAAAACATGCACACATGATAAAAAATGTTAAACATTTGCTACAAATCATGTCATCTTAATGCTAAGTCATTTTTTTGCATATATTGGAAGGTTAAATGATTAATTAACTAGTTAGTTATTGTTCTTCTATAAAAACTTAGTAATTCTATCTTATTATCCTGTGTTCTCTTTTAACAACTTTAAGGTGTAACAAAAATCACTTCAACATTAAATCTAGAATAGAACTCAAACATGATGTGTAGTAAAATACAAGTGTGAACAATTACCTCTTACTTTGTATACATGTGTCTATTTACAGGCTTATTGGACCCAAAACTTGTGGGTTTGCTTACAAGGGTTCAAGTGTGATTAATAATAAATTATCTCCTCGTAATTCTCTTGTAATTATGTTTTAGCAGTAAGCATGTTAACTACTACAAGTTTGCTCAGATTCTTGCAAACCATTTGTATATTCCTGGCTTAATGGTACAAAGTTACGTGCGGAGATAGTCTAGGTCTATTAATGGTCATCTTTCTATTTAACTTGCTCCTTACTCGTGTTTTTCATACCAAGGTGATGTAGGTCTTATCAGGACAATTACAATTAAATAGTTGAAATTAGTTTATTAATTGTTAGGTGATTCTGTGCTTGTATTTATTTGTGTTTTCGTCTCAAGAACTAGCATTTGGACGAAGGTGAGGTCCAGATAGTGTCTTTCAGGTTCAAAATGGTCCAAGGTCTTGATGTTCCAATCCAGTGAGTGACGGTGACCTCCAGAAGTCACTCCAACGATCAAGTCAACATGTTAACTTACCTTGATTAGTGTAACTAACTATTTACCTGTTGACTTACCTGATATTTATAGGCTTTGGTGTGATTAAGATCCATGGGCCTTGATTAGTAAAGATCCAATCATGGGTTAATCAAGTTTAAGTTAATTAATCATATTCTTAGACTAATTCCTCATGTTAATTTGTACTTTTGTACAGTAATCATTATGCATCGTGAAGGCCAAGAAGACCTCGATCCAGTACATAGGCCCCCAAGACTCACGCGATTGATATTGAAATTCCGAAGTGTGAGCCGTAGAGGAGATGGACCGAGATGTAATTGTGTTTGATCACTGATGTATGTCATAGGTTGAGTTGGCTCTGAGGTCGTTGATTGGCAGAATTGAAGCATTGGGTTAGCAGTTACACAACATGTGGCATAGTGTAGGCTATCATACATATGAGAACGAGTGGCTCGGATCTTCTGCGGCATTGGGCTGTGTGGGCCACATGCCTATAAATAGGGGTGTGTCTTTCAAACGCCACACATTCCTGCTGTGAATATCTTGTCCGAGCTCTCCTTTCTTGAACAAATCCTAAGTGTGAACTAGTTCAGCCTCCACATCACTTTAAGATTAGTGCAATATCTTCCTTAAATCTTTTATTTCTAAAGATTCTTCCTAGGAGTCTAATTCTGAGAGCAACTCTAGCTCTCAAAACTCTATGGTAGGGGATAATAGTAACTTAGAGGTCTTCGCTAGGGAGACAATAGGGTTGAGCTCAGTCAGGAAGCCTATTATGGTCAAGGGCGATGTTGAGGCTGTCTTGACTATAGATTATTCTTGTGTGGATTCGACAATTTTGAAGCATGAGTTTGACATTCAAAGGAACCGAGACATGTAATGGGTTTTAAATAATGTAGATCTCATGAGCAATGATGCTACTGAGGATCTGATCTCGGTGTCGTGTTCTCTATCTTTAGACCACATTTGTAGAGGTCGGGAGGGTGCGAACTCTGATTTTGTAATAATGTATGAGTGTTTCTTCACCGACTTCCATGTTGGACTTCCATTTGATGATTTTACCATGGTGGTGTTGCGAGTTTTAAATGTGGCACTGCTCAACTTCACTCGAACAGCTAGGCCTCCCTTCAAGCTTTCAAAGTTCTTTGCAAGGCTCTCTATATCGAGCCAACTCAGATATTTTTATACCATTATTGTGTTCGAATTGGCAATCCAAAGTGAGTCTTAATGACTGGACAACTGTAATACTGCATTCTTTCTGCCTATATTTCTTCCCTCAAAAACTTTTAAAGGAAGTTTGTTTAAAGTCTTAGTGGACTCAAATGGTTGTCGTCACTTTTATGACAAACATGATCGACCTAGATTTCCCTTTTATTTGGCTCCTCTTCGGCCACAACCTTGCTTTTTGTTTGGCTGACAATGCCTTATGTTGTACATGGTGACTATTTACACAACCTTTTGTATCCTTTTTTAATGGCTATAACTTGATTTTATTGCTTTCTCTTTTCGAGCAGACTTCGGTTAACAGTTTATATATTTTTAACTTGCAGTTTCTGCGCTGTTGATCCCGATCTTAATTCGGCATAAATGGACAAATGTGTTTGAAGTTAAATTATCTCAATCGTACGTTGAAATAATATAAGATTAATACCTTTTACGCAGAACCATCTCGGCTAATAGTGATAGGCTTTTTTTTTTTTAATATCGAAACGCACATTTTTTTGTATTTTCATTCCGAGGTGATCTCGAGTAACGAATTCGAGTTGTGATGTGTGAAGTGTTTTCGATGCGAATTTTTATGCAAGTTATTTTAATGCGCATATTTACACAACTTAATTCGGATTGATCTTGGTAAATTGATTTCACAAGTTTTTTTTTTTTAATGCACAGTGTTTAGGCAACTTTTTTCAGAGTAACCTCGGTGGATTGTTGCAAATTCTTACGCAAGTTTTTTATGCGTGAGTGATTATGCGACTATTCATCCGACATGAGCTTGACCGAGATAGGAGATTAATATTGTAGACTTCATTATAATGGTAGGTGTCTCGTTAAAACTTCTTCGGCCAAAATCCTCTTGGTAAAAATACTGATTGTAGGAAAAAGAGTACACCTATCTACTTACGTATATCGAAACAAACAAAAAGTGCTAAGTACTGATTAACTGAAATAAAATTTAAGTTGAGTAGCATTCTATGTTCTCTAAATGAGTTCTCCTGAGAGGTGTTTTAACTTATATGCTCCGTTATTTAGGTTCAGATGCACTTGAAATGGACCTTCCCATTTTGATGCTAACTTGCCTTCGAGCTGTTCCTTCCTAGCTTCAGCACACATCCTCTATACTAGATCGCCATCCTTGAAACTTCTCAGCCTGACCTTGTTGTTAAACATCCTCTACCAAGGGCCCTCTCACTAGGGCAATGGTTAGGAGGATTGAAGAGAACTTGGTCCGGAAAGACTCATCAAAACCCCAACTCATGATGGAGATAGACATTTTAGGCCATAGTCCCTAGTTTTCCTCTTGTAAATATTAATTAGTTTTTATTTCCCTTTTAGGCCATGTATTTTGGCCATTTATGCTAGTTTCTAAAGTTTAGGGTGTAATTAGCTTAGGAAGGGAGGTGAGGGGAGCAGAGAGCCTAATAACTCAAAGGAGTGTGGATATCTTTTCACACCCCCTTGATTAGGCCGTGACACTCCCTAACTTAAGGCTAGGCGCCACTTTTAGTGGGCCTAAGTGGGATTAGTGCTCCTAATCCTAATTAGGCCCAAGTCCCACATTGCCTAGTTTTGAGTACCTTGCTCCCTTTTTTGGGCTATAAATACACCTAGTCTATCTTGTACAAGTTACACTTGATTGAATGAAGTAAGACTCCTTTGAGTTATTATTCTTGAGTGTAATTTTGAGAAACGTCTCTCTTGAGGATTCTCTTCCTTAAAGCTTTTATCAAGGGACCTCTCCCTTGTGGCAAACAACATAAAATTTTTTACTCATCTTTATCCTAGAAAGTGGTATCAACCCTCCCTCATTTCTAGCCTTTCCATCCTCCATTTTCTTAGAGGAAGGAACCTTGGTTGAAGAGATCAAGGGAGTGCATCATTTGGTATCATCAACCATCTTCATGAAGGTTCATTTCCTCCTCCTTAGTTTATGTGTCTTTCTTTAAACTTTTTTTCTTCAGTTTTTATGCTCTTATTTCTTGTTCCTTTATTGTCATTTATTTCCTTCTATGTCTTATTAGTTTATGTTTTCATAGTTTTAATTTTTATGCAATTTCTTTCCTAGTCTTTATTACTTTCTATATTCAATTTATCTTGCTCTTTTCATTGAATCACTTTGTCATGCTTTAGGTTTCCTTTCTTGCCATTTTAATTCCTTCTTCTTCCTCTTGCGATTTTCCTAAGAAAGCTTATGTTAATGATTTCACAACCTTTGTGAAAGAAGCCACTCAAGTGTGGTCTAAGATTTTGGAATCACTTCTTTTTCTTTCATTCCCTTTCCATTTTTTTTGCTTTGGGCGTTTTATTCTTTCTTGTTGTGAGAGTGAGTTTTATTTTTCTGCACTTTATTTTTCAGCTTTTAATCTTCCTTGTCTTGTCATTTAGATTGTCTTGTTTAGTCCTTAATTGTCACATTAAATTTCCACTTGTGCTACTTTTTATTTTCTACATAAAAAGAGTGTGTGTTACTTCTTGAAACTGAGCATCAAAGAGGTTCATCCTCTTGAGTAAATCTTCTAAGAAGTCTACATGCTATTAGTTCTAGCATGATCTAATTTTTTCTAAAAAAAATGTGTGCTCAATTTCTTCCTTTTATTATTGTTCACTTTGAGTAGTTTATTTTTTGAACTAGTTCCTTGATAGGTTATTTTACTTTTGCTGAATATTGAGGTTGAATTGGGCGTGTGGTTTTGGCTTTACAATTAAACAATCAAGCTTACCTTCACACCCTTTAAAATCTCTTTGTTACCTAAAAGTAATTCCTTAAATACTAGTTCAATTTATGCTACTTAATTTGCCTTTGATATGCATTGTTTTACAAATTTTGTGGCTGTCTTCTTTTCCTTTTTAAGCAAACGTTTAAGACCTTACACTCCTTGTTAATTTTTACTCATAAACATTCAAGAGGTGTAGCAAAATATTTTTCAAAAAAACAATATAGCAATCAAAAGAAGAGAAAAAGAACTGAAGTAATTCAAAAGTGGTTTAGTATAAAAAAAAGAGATGAAGTAAAAGAGATAAAGAGCAAAACAAAAAAAGTTATAAGTGCACCTCATTTTGGTTCAAAACTAAAGAGTATTCAATTGTAAGAACTTGCTTAGTTTGGGACATAAAATTTTCAGCCATTTACAGAAAGAAAGAGTGCAAATGTTCTCTCCATTCTTGTGAGAGTTCTTAATGTTATTATCAAGGGTTCCTTCCCTTATGGCTAGCTTCACTATTGGCTTACCATCTATATAGTAGAAGTGGTGCCTCCTCCACCTTCATCTTCTAGTCTTCCACCTCTATTTCAAGGCTCATCAAGGACCTCTAAGAGTAGACCCTAGGCGGAATTTCCTCCTTGCTTAAGAATCTTCAACCATGGCTTAGGAGGAATGCATTAATGGCCCACCTGAAAAAGTGTGACAGAGATCAAGAGCTTTCATGGTCTCACTAGTTTTTAAACACCCTTACCTACCCCTTCTACACCTTAGTTGGACATTAGTATGGAGTTTGTCTTAGCCTTCCCAGTACCCAACAAGGTGCAAACTCTATCTTTGTGGTATTGGATAGATTTTCTAAAATGACCCACTTTTTACCCTGCCACAAAGTACATGATGCTAGTAATATCGCAAAACTTTTCTTTAGAGAGGTTTTCCGTTTGTATGGTATACCCTCTACCATAGTGTCTAATAGGGATATGAAGTTCCTTAGCCATTTTTAGAGAACTTTATGGGCTAAGTTAGGGACCAAACTCCTATTCTCCACCACTTGTCATCCTCAGACAGATGGGCAAACTGAGGTTTTGAAAAATAGATCCTTATCCACCATGTTAAGGGCACTCTTTAGAAGCAACCATAAGTCTTGGGATGAATACCTTCCCATGTGGAGTTTGCATACAACAGGGTAGTCTAAAGAACTACTAGGCATTCCCCTTTTGAAGTTGTGTATGGTTTCAACCCTCTCACACATTTAGATCTCTTACCACTCCCCCTTTCTCACTTGTTTCATAACGATGAGGAGGAAAAAACTAATTTTTTAAAGAAATTACATGAGAGTATCAAGGCTAACATAGAACAACGTTCAAAAGGGTATGCTATTTCTACTAATAGGGGGAGGAAGAAAGTTATCTTCAATGAAGGGGATTGAGTTTGGCTCCATTTGAAGAAGGATCGTTTCCATACTCAAAGGAAATCCAAACTTAGCTCTTGGGGAGATGGGCCCTTCCAAGTCCTAGAGAGAGTCAATGATAATGCATACAGGTTAGGTTTTCCTTCGGACTATGGAGTTAGCACAACTTTTAATGTTAAATACTTATCTCCTTTTGTAGGTGCTGATGAAGAAGAAGACCTTTAGATTTGAGGACAAATCCTTTCCAAGGGGGAGGTGATGATGCATTCACCCCTAGCAAGGGCCCAATCAAGGGCCACGGATAGGAGGATCAAGGAGGACTTGGCAAGTGGAGAAGGAGGAAGACCTTAACTCTTTTTCAAAGTGAAGATTGGCTATAACCCTTTTATATAGCTAGTTTTAGGGAAGAAATAGGTAGAATACCTTGAATCCTTTGAGTTGGCCATGTATTTTGGCCTTTATTTCCTTTTATTTTATAAATGAGAGGTTCATTTAGTGCTTTAAGGGTATGAGTTGATTAGATGGGCTTTAGGAGGATTTTTGGACATGTAGTTCTTCTAAGAACACCCTAAAAATCATCTTAACAGCCCTCTAACCAACTAGGAGACATATGGGACCCATTTGTTCCCTCCAAGAGATGGTTAATCCTCCTTCTTCTCCACCTAGGCACCTACTTGGCTGATGCCTAACCAACCAAATTTGAGTTTCAATTTTGGAGTGCCATGTGGATTCCTTCCAAAATTGAAATTCAAATTAGGGAACATAGATCCACTTAGTTAGAGCCTTGTTTGGATCTTCACTTTCCTTAATCATGTTCTAAGTATGCTTAGCATAACTAACACATGATTAAGCCTCCTTGGGCCTTGATTAGTGAGGTGGACGTCTAACCCCCCTCCTAACCCTTGTAGCAGTAGAAATTCATACTGATGTAATCCTTCCTAGCATGGGCTTGAGCTAAGACCAATAAGAAGGGAGCATTACTTGGATGAAGCTTCAAGGAGTTTTATTCTAGGAAATGTCCCATTTAATTGTATTCATTTAACCATTTTTAGGCTTGTATAAGCACCCTTAAGTCATTATGATTTTAGGTGTGTAGCTAGTTTAATTTTTGGCCTTGTATTTTGGCCTATAGGTTCTTATTTTCTTTAAGAGGTGTAATTAGTCTCCTTGTGGAGTGTGTTAATTGGTTGGGCTTGGTCCATGAGAATTTGGACGTGTAGGATCTTATTTCTACACCCTTAATTCCTCTTTACAGCCTTCTAACCAACACATGAAACATGCAGGAGACATGTGGGCCCCCTTGCCCCTTGTTTCACTCCATATGTGTTTTCTCATTCCTACATGGTTGATTCTTATTCCTTCTTATTTTAATTTGAATTTTGGAGGTTCCATGTCATTTCCCTCCAAAATTAAAATTCAAACTAGAGGGAACATAAATCCATATATTTTAGGGCCATGTTTGGATCTTTAGTTGGATTAAATTAGTGTTAATTGAGCACATGCTAAATTAACACTAAATTAGGCCAAATACCCCTTGATTAGCTAGTTGGATGTTCTCTTTAGAGTTTTAGGCACATGATCCATGCTTGCTCTATAAATAGAGCTTTACACCTCATGTAAGCCATTAACACTCATTTTATGAAAGATATATTTACTCTACATTAAAAGTCCCTTTTTCTTGAGAGTGTTCATGTTCTCTCCTCCTTGAGTGAGAGTTCTTCATGCTATATTATTAAGGGTTCCTTCCCTTGTGGCTAGCCTTCTCCTTGGCTTATCTTCTTCCATAAGAAGTGGCGCCTACCTCCACCATCATTCTTTGTCTTCCACCTCCATTTCAATGCTCCAAATGACCTCTAAGAGTAGATCCTAGGCTGCACTTCCTTCTCCAACAATTGTTCACTTATGGCTTAGGGAGGGCTGCATCACATACTCCCTCCTTATTTGTAACTTTACACTTGATTTTATGATATAGAGCTTTTTCCTTAACGATGCAACCTCCATTGGTGCTCATCCAAGGATCCTCTTCTAAACTCTTCAAGTAGGTAGAAATGGTGGTGAAAAGGTAGGAGATGATGGTGAATGGCGCCACTACATGAGATAAGCCATGCTTGGAGATGCTTGCCACAAAGGAAAGAGCCTTTGATAGAAGCTACAAGTAACTCTCTCTTTTAGAGGAGAATTTAGAAACTCTAAGGAGAAAGGAATCTCACAAAAGAAATTTTTATTGAAACAAGTCTTGAAAAAGATACAAATGGTGGAGGCATCAATTTATAGAGCTAGGAGTGGAGGGGAGAGAGTTGGACGTCTAACCTCCTAAACTAGGGCCTAAAGCTCTTAAACATGTGTTAATTAGAATAAACATGATTAACATATGTTTAAGGATGTAGAAGATCCAAAAAAGGCCTTAAAGAGGTGGATCTATGTCCCCTTAATTTGAATTTGAATTTTGGAGGGAAATCACATGGCACTCCAAATTTTAAATTTAAATTTGGTTGGCTCTAATTTAGCCAAATAGGCACCTAGGTAGAGTGATGCATTCTTGGAATGTTCTCCATAGGATCCTACTTCAAGAGGCTCTTTTGTTGAAGAAGATGGTGATAAGTAGGAGAGAAAAGGTTGATGGAGGTGTCACTCTTATATGAGATGAGCCTTGTATGTAGAAGCTTGCCACAAGGGAAAGGACCCTTGATAAAAGCCATAGAAGCACTCTCAAGGTTTGAGAGAAGAAGACACTCACAAAGAATCTCACAAAGTCTAATTTGTATAAAATGAGAAAATATCCTTACAAGAGTGAGTGGAGGGGTTATTTATAGATGGAAAGGGAGTGTTGGACATTCAAGCTAAAGACGAAGGCATAAAAGAAACAGATCCAAACAAGTCCCTAAAATTTAGGATTTATGTTCCCTTTAGTTTGAATTTGAATTTTGGAGGGAAGTGACATGGCACTTCTAAAATTAAAATTCAAATAAGTAACAAGAACAACCATATAGGAGAGAGAGTGTGATGTGGCACCAGTCATTAGGGAACAAGGGGCCCCACATGTCTCCTACATTCTTCATGTGTTGGTTAGATGGGTTTTAGAAGCAATCAGGGGTGTTGAAAGGAGAAACCACACGTCCAAATTCTTCTAGGCCAAGCCTAACTAAATAACACACTCCTCTAAAGGGACTAAACATATCTACTAGAGAAAATAAAAACTATAGGCCAAATTACAAGCCCTAAAATTACTAAAATACACCCACTCAAAATACTACAAAAACTACACAATTTATTTACATAGTTTTGAGATTGTGACCCTAAAGTCTTCATAAAGCTCCATCATAGCCATGTCTTCTCTCTAATCCTCATAGCCATGGTCCTTGCTAGCGAGGAATGCATCATCTCCTTTCCCTTAGAAAGAATGTGACCTCAAATCCAGAGGTCCTTCTTCCTTTTCTTCCAATCCTGCAAAGAGATAAGCAAGATGATTAACAGGTGTAAACCCTAGAGGGTTAGGAGAGTGAGAGATCTATGAGATAGTTCCTCAAGGTTAGGGTAGTAGAGGTAGTGCAGGGGCCTCTACATAGCAGCTACCCAACCTAGGCCCAATGCACTAAGTATGAGTCTTACATGATTAGAAGAAGGTGGAGAGACTATACTAGGTGCATCAGTGCACTCATCAAGAAAGGCTAAGTAAGCTTTATCCTTTTTTCACCCCAAGAAAGCATGATGGGCATAGGGATGGACCATTCTTTCATGGTTTCTTTAGGTTGAACTTGAGATTGGCTTTGAGTTGCCAAGGTTATGGGCTCAATCTCATGTTCAACTATAGTGGCCTCATCTACAAGTAGAGTTTGAGGTTGTGATGTTTTGTGCTCAATGGTAATAGGCACAACCTCAACTTCTACTTCCTTATAGGAAGAATCATCTTCAATAAGATCCTCCTTGGGAACTAAGGGGTAATCTTCTTGAAGGTCATTCTCCTCCTTTATGTCTCCCCAATCTTGAACTTGAGATGCATGATCAATCCCAAAAGATGAAGGTTCAGGCTCAACACTTGGGAGTGTATGCAATGGTTGCTTCTAAAGTTGAAGGTAGAGAGGTTGTGGTATAAGGAGGCTATGTTTTAAGTCCACTTTTGTAGAAAAATGGCTCTCTTTTAGAACAACTTTCTTGGAAGTGGCACTTCCTTTCAACCCATCAACTAGTAATGCTCGCTTATTTTTTGTTTTTTTGTTTTTCTCTTCCTCTTCCCTTTTTCTTTTCATGATAAGTTAGTCCTCCAACACTTGGGTAGGTGTAAGAGAACACAACTTAAACTTTGTGCCTAAGTGGGAGAGGGTAATCTTATTAGTGTGGCCATCATGAAGAGCTTTTCAATCATATTGCCACGGCCACCCTAACAAGATATGAGTCATTTCCATTGGTACTACATCATAAAGGATAACATCCTTATAGTTCCAAATAGAAAAAGGGCACCTCAACTTGTTGATTGACTTCCACCTCCTCACTTTCATTGAACCATTAAAGTCTGCAAGGCTTGGGGTGAAGAGTGGAAGTCAATGATAGCTTGTCAACTAACCTTATGCTGCAATAATTACAACAGGTGCCACTATCTACAATGAGAAAACATATTTGATCATAAACGTTACATCTTGTATGAAATATGTTCTCTCTTTGAAATGTGTTAGGGTTATAAGTTTGGCTACCCAAAATCCTCCTTACCATCAACAAGTCTCCTCACAAGCATAAATGTCCTCTGCATGGATGTTACCCCCTTCTTCCTCACTCTCACTATAAGAGGAAGATGGTTTGCTCTCAATGTCTTGGCCCTCATGATCATGGTTTTTTGGTGGGGCATTAGGAAGCAATGAGGCCTCTCCCGAGACACTTAAAGCATTTAATACTACTACCTCTAGAACTAGTAGAGGGTCTTCTTTATGCAAAAGATGTTTCTCTTTATGTATGCTTGTGGGTTGATCATCCTTGGATGGATCTTGGAAGAGATTCCCTTGACTTGATCCCTATTTTTATAAGGGTGGGAAAAGTTATTAGAGTAGTCCTTCCTAGAGGAAGACCTTCTCTTTAGTTGGTTCTCCACTTTGATACAAATTTGAACCAAATCATCTAGATCCCTATATGGTAAGAGCTCAACCCTATCCCTTATCTCAAGGCTCAAACCACTAAGGAACCTAACTTTAGTTGACCTAGGCTCTTCATTTATTCCAACTCTCATTATGAAAAGCTCCATTTGCTACCTGTATTCCTCAACACTCATATTGTGTTGCCTTAATCTTTGCAGCTTATTAAGGAGTTCCCTTTCATAATAAGAGGGAATATGCCTTCGCCTCATGGCCCTCTTAAGTTCTTGCCAATGTTCTATAGGAGGACCATGTGGTGATGCCTGTCATCCTTAAGAGAGGTCCACCAATACATAGCATATCCTTGGAAGTTAAGGGTTTCTAAAGGAACTTTTTTCTCTTCATTAAGTTTAAAACATTTGAAGAGTTGTTCTACCTTCATCTTCCAATCAACGTAGGCTTCCACATTGTCAAAGAAAGGTGGGAGATCAATTTTTTGTTCTCTTTGTTCATTATTTTGATTTCTCCTCACCCTAGGTCTGGGTCTCCCACTACTCCATTCCTTCTCACTAGTTGATTCACTCCTAGGGGATCTAGACCTATTCCCTCTTCTTCTTGTTCTTGTTCTTGTTCTTCTTCTTCTTCTTCTTCTTCTTCTTCCCTATCTTTTCTTACCTTTTTCTCTCCTCTCTCTCTTCTCTTTCTAGTCTTTCTCTTTTTTCTCTTTCCTCCCTCTCTTGTCTTTCTCTTCTTTCTCTTTCTTCTCCTTCAAGTCTTTCTTTTTTTTCCCTCTCATCTCTTTCTCTCTTTTCTTTTTCTTTCTATTCTCTCCTTCTTTCCTCTTGTTTCTCCCTTTCTTTTCTCTCTCTTTTCTCCCTCCTCAACTCTCTTTCTATTTTTTTCTTTTTATTCCATCCTTTTCTCTTCTCTTGCCTCTCTCTTTTCTTGTCTGACTCTCTCCACACGTCATTCTCTAAATTCATGCACAAAATTGTCAAGAGTGTTGGCCTTGGGTGAGCCCTCTTGGTTCACACTCTTGTTGCTAGAGTTGTGTGATTCCATAATGGTGTGTAGAGTGAAATCAATTATAGGCACTCCTCTCTCTTTAATTGTTTTCTCACTAAAGAAGACAAGAGTGCTTGGAACTCAAGTCTTCCACCTAAAAATGAATTGGACAAGCAAATAACTAACCAAAACATGACCTAAAATTAGTGCAAGAGTCTTTGGAACTGAAGCACCACTACACGGTTTGGGAGAATTTAAAGCAAGAACTAAAAGTGTAGGGACTAAAACATGAACCTAAAGGAATGAAGGGTGTACCACTTCCATTTCAAACCTTAAATGAGAATCTAATCTATTACAAACAAAGGAGTGACCCTTAGGGGCATCCAACACTCCATAAAAAAATAAGAGGCCATATTATAATGAATTAATCAACAAAAGTTAAGGAAAAAAATCTCCACTCCAAGCTCCACTCAAGTGTATGCATTCTTGTCTTGCTTCCTCCACCTCTGAGTCCTTCTTGGCTTAAACAACCCTTCCTCAATAAGCTACCCTTGTGGAAGGCTCCCAACCAAGCTTTTCTCTACAAGAAAGTGGCACCACAAACCAAGCAATTCCAAGAATACAAGAGTAGAAGCTAAAAGCAAGAAAATGCTAAAATAAAGAAAGGCACACAATCCAAATGGAAATATTATAATGAACAAAACTTAGAAGCAGTAATTTGGAGACCAAACTAAAATTAAGGGAAATGAAAGAAGGTTAACTACACTAGAGAAAATCCTATAATGGGTCGAGATTATGAATGAGGACTAAAAATAAAAGACCCCAAAAATTTTCCAAAAATTGCACAAAGTGAGATAGTTTTGGCCATGAGCTACTATTGATGGTCTCAAGCAATTATAACCAAAATTAGGCACTCTTTTTCAATTTTGAAATTACTTTTAGGTACATCTAATTTGCACCTTTTTTTTTTGTCTTTCTTTTTGCACTTTCACTATTTTCTTGCAATTTTTTTTCTTTTAACTTGTTTTTTTATTATTTTCTTATATGCACCTAGCTACTTCTTATTTTGAAAATTTTGTGAGTATTTTAATGGAACTAAATGCTTGAGAAGATTTAGCTAGCTAAGGCACTCAAAAAATTTCAAAACAAACTGCAATCAATAAAAATAGAAGCAACTCAAAATGCACAAAAAACTTAGAGTGATATAGGTAATGCACCAAGAACTGTGAATTAAAAGTTAGAGCTTCTTGTTTTACACAAGTTTTGGCTCACTTAGGTCATAATAATTTTTCAAGCAAACCTTAATGCAATCACTCAAAAATTAAGTACAAAAGAGTCACTAAAGTTGAACAAGAACAATGACATAGGAGAAATTGAGCTATTAAATTTTTGAGAAAAATTTTGACTAGAACATGCTTGAACTAAAAGCATGAATAACTTCTTAGAGACTTAGACAAGAGGTGAAACCTCTTTGAAGCTCAATTTCAAGAACTTGACCATACTTTTTGAAGCAAAAATTCAAAACAAAAGAAGGTAAAACGTAAGGAATTTAATATGACAAAAAATAAGGACTAAACATTACTTTTAAGGAGAAATACTTCAGATTAGAAAATTGAAAATAAAACCTACTATAAGCAACAGCCAAAAACGCATAAAAATAAAGCAAGAAAATGCAAAATTGAAGCCAAAACACCTTCCACAACGCTGTGGTTTTCTCCATAGAGGTGTGGTTTTAGTATAAGGTGCTTCTTAGGAACTTCAACATGCACCAAACCACAACAAAATAAAGGCTAACGGAAAACATGAATTCCTAACACACAAAAAAGTGGTTCAATGGAAGAATTAAGAAATTTGAACCAATTAAAATCAAGGAAAAATGCATAGGAAGAAAAGGCACCGATTAAATTCAAGTAAAATTTAAATGAAAAAATCACAACAACAAACCACAACAACACTAGACAACTAATGAATTATAAAGAAAAGTAGAAGAATAGATGGAGAAGAAGGAGATGAAAATTCGAAAATATAAAAAAAAAAGAAAGAACCTCTAGAAGAAGGCTCTTGATACCACTTGATGCATTCTTGGAATTCTCTCCCTAGGATCTTGCTTTAAGAAGCTCCTTTGTTGAAGAAGATGGTAATGAGGGAGAGAAAAGGTTGATGAAGGCGCCACTCTTCTAAAGATAAGCCTTGTATGTAGAAGCTTGCCACAAGGGAAAGAACCCTTGATAAAAGCCATAGAAGCACTCTTAAGGTTTGAGAAAAGAACACACTCACAAAGAGTCTCACAAAGTTTAATTTGTATAAAATGAGCAAATATCCTTACAAGAGTGACTGAGGGGGTTATTTATAGAGGGAAAGAGAGTGTTTGACGTTCAAGCTAAGGACGAAGGCATAAAAGAGAACGATCCAAACAAGTCCCTAAAATTTAGGATCTATGATCCCTGTAGTTTGAATTTCAATTTTAGAGGGAAGTGGGATCGCACTTCTAAAATTCAAATTCAAATAAGAAGTAACAAGAATATATATGTAGGAGAGAAAGTAATTTATTTACATAGTTTTGAGACTATGGCCCTAAAGTTTTCATGAAGCTCCTTCCTAGGCATGTGCTCTCTCTAATCCTCCTAGCCAAGGTCCTTGGTAGGGAGGAATGCATCATGGAGGAGAGAAGGGACTGGCACCCCAATGGGGGAACTAGTGGTCCCACATGTCTCCTAGTTGGTTAGATAGGTGTTGAGATGAAATTGGTAGTGATTTTTAGTGATTTCACACGTCTAAGTCCTTCTCAAAGCCCAAATAATCAACTCACTCCAAACTAATACTAATTACACCTCCCTTTACAAAATAAAATGAGAGAAAGGCCAAACTACGCGACCAAATGGGCAAAAACCCTAAAAAAATATTATTATGCCCTAAACAATTAGGTCTAGCCTAAAACTAGCTACATAGGAAGACTATGGTCAATCTTCACTTCAAAAAGGAGTCGAGGTCTTCCTTCCTCCTTCCTAGCTAAGTCCTACTCTATCCTCCTAGCCATGGCCCTTGTGATAGGATCCTTGATAGGGAGGATTGCATCAACCCGTCCCTCTTGAGAAGGATTGGACCTCAAATTTAGAGAGTTCTCATCTTCCTTATCATCAACACTTACAAAAGGAGTAAGATCATATATGTTAAAGGTAGAGTTGACTTCATAATCCTTAGGAAAGTCTAGTCTATATGAATTATCTCAAACCTTCTCAAGGATTTGGAAGGGACCATCTCCTCTGGGACTTAGTTTTGACTTCCTCTTAGTAGGAAAACAATCCTTCCTAAGGTGAAGCCAAACCCAATTCCTTTTCTCAATGATAAGTTCCTTCCTCCCCTTGTTCATGTGCTTAGCATAACCTTTTGACTGTTGTTGTATGTTAGCTTTGACCCTTTCATGAAGCTTTATAATAAATTCTACCCTAGACTCCCCATCTTTGTGAGAATGAAAAGTAGGGAGTGGAACAAGGTCCAAAGGTCTAATACGATTAAAGCCATAAACAACTTCAAAAGGTGAATGCTTGGTGGTCCTATGAAGCACCTTATTATATGCAAATTCAATATGGGGGAGGTCCTCATCCCAAGACTTATGGTTGCCTCTTAAGAGTGCCCTCAATATTCTAGACATAGATCTATTCACCACCTCTGTTTGGCCATCACTCTGAGGATGATAGGTGGTGGAGAAAAGAAGCTTCGTTCCTAGCCTAGCCCATAAAGTTCTCCAAAAATGGTTAAGGAACTTAGAATCTCTATCTGAAACAATGGTTGAGGGTAGCCCATGAAATCTCACAACCTCTCTAAAGAAAAGTCTTGAGATGTGGCTCGTATCATCTACTTTGTGGCAGGGTATGAAATGGGTAATTTTACAAAAATGATCTACTACCACAAAGATAGATTCTACACCTCTTTGGGTTCTAGCAAGCCCGCGGACAAAGTTCATGCTAATATTCACCTAAGGTGTAGAAGGAGTAGGTAACAATGTGTATAGTTCATAAGACATTATTTTAGACTTAGCTTGTAAACAAGCTATACATCTAAAATAATGTTTTTGAACATCTCTTTTCATATGGGGCCAAAAGAATTTCTCTATAAGGTTTTGATAACTCCAAAATCCCCCATGAGCCAACCTTTATGGCTTTCTTTTGTGAGCAGTTTCCTAATAGATCCTTGAGGTGCACCAAGTCTGCCATCTTTGTAGAGGTACCCCTCACTAACAAAATACCCATCAGTGGGTTTAGATGCAGAAGCAATAAAGAATGAGCTGAATTGCTTGTCAGAGGGATATTGTGACCTAAAATCATCAAAGCCCAAGATTTGGGAACTCAAGGTGGATAATAGAGAATATCTTATGGATAAAGCATCAACTGCAACATTGCGTTTCCCTTTCTTGTACTTAATGATATAGGGGAAGGATTAAAGGAATTCAACCCACTTGGCGTGCCTTTTGTTGAGTTTGCCTTGACCCTTAGATATTTAAGTGACTCATGGTCACTATGAATGATAAACTCCTTGGAAACAAGATAATGTTCTCAAGTTTGCAGGGCCCTTATTAGGGAGTAAAACTCTTTATCATATGTGGGGTAATTAAGGGCAACATCATTTAGCTTTTCACTAAAATAGGCCATAGGATGTCCACCCTGAAACAAGACAACTCCTACACCTATTCCAGATACATCACACTCTAGCTTAAAATTTTATGTAAAATCAGGAAGGGCTAGAACATGCAGCATTGGTAAGTTTCACCTTAATAAGTGAAAAGGCTTTTTCCTATTTCTCACCCCAAAGGAAAGGGACTCTGATGCACTCCCTTGATCTCCTTCAACCATGGTTCCTTCCTCTAAGAAGATGGAGGATGGAAAAGGCTAGCGATGGAGGGCAACATGACGCCACTTCTCTAGGGAGAAGATAAGTCAAGAAAAATTTTACTAGGAGGCTTGCCACAAGGGAGAGGACCCTTGATAAAAGATAAAAGGAAGAGAATCCTCAAGAGATAGGTTTCTCAAATGTGACACTCAAAATAAGAAATGCTCAAAGGAGTCTTATCTCATTCATTCAAGTGTAATGATTATAAGAGAGGCTAGGTGTATATATAGCACAATGAGAGAGCTAGGCACTCAAAACTAGAAAATGTGGAACTTTGGGCCTAATTAGGATTAGAGACACTAACCCTCACTTAAGCCCACTAATCTAGTGCCTAATCTAAACCTATGAGGGGTGCAAAATCTAATCAAAAGGTGTGGGAAGGAAGCCCAACACGTCTTGGATAAGAGGCCCCTAACTAAGCTTACCTCCTCTCACTAACTAATAACATCTCTTCTTCCTAATTAAAAATTAAATGGCCAAAATACATGGTCTAGAAGGAAATTAAGAGCTAATTAATATTTACAGAGGGGAATATATGGACGATGGCCTAATATGTCTATCTCCATCATGAGTTGAGGTCTTGATGAGTCTTTCCGGGCTAAGTATTTCTCTATCCTCCTAGCCATGGCCCTAGTGAGAGGGCCCTTGGTAGGTAGGATTGCATCAGCTTCCAATACCTCTTAGCATGCTACCTTTGAAGGGAAGATCCAAGCAATGTGTATCTACAAGTAAGGCACCAAAAACCAACCAAGGAAAAGCACAAAAGAGGTTGCAGGAGTAGAAGCACAAAAAACAACAAAAGCAATCACAAGGAGAGGTAATACTTTCCAAGTGGAATAAAGAAAAATGAGACAAGACTAAAAGAAATAGAATGAGACAAACTAAAATTAAAGGTATGAAAGAAGGTAAGCACGCAATAGAATTCCTAGAAGAGTTCTTGAATGGAAGTAAGGACTAAAAGAAAAAATGACACAAATTTTTCACTAATTGCACCAAAGTTTCAAGTTATGGCCGAGTTGTCTAGAGTCCTAGACAAGCAATATTAAGTCAACTTTGAACTCTTTTGCAATTGTTTTGAAGTACTATTAGGTACACCTAATTTTACTATTTACTTTTTTTTTAGTATTTTTTTATTTTTGTTTTGTTTTGAAATTGTTCTGATTTTTTCTTCTCTTTTTTTATACTCTTTTAGATGTACCTAATCTCTTGATTAAATTGAAAATTGGACGACTAATAAGGAGGTTTTAATCGCTCAAAGGCAAGGACTAAAGAGAGGAAAGCACATCAAATTGCACTAAAATGCAATTAGGAAAAGAAACAAACACAAGTAACTCATATGTACTAAACAATGAAGTGTGATTCAAGTAGAATTTTAAGACACCTTTGGATGTGTAAGAGCTATTACTTAAGATAGGTGATGATGTGCTCTAAATGCCACGACCAAGGTATGAATCTACCTAAGAAAGATCACTACAATCATATTAGTACACTAAGAGTCACTCAACTTTGTAAGCGAATTTCAATACAAAACGTTAGATTGAAATTGAGCACTAATTGAAGAAAATCTAAATGAAGGTTTAAAAGAACATGCTAGATAGAAGTATGTAACACTACTCAAGAGTCTTAGAACAAGAGAGAAAATCTCTCTCAGAATGCTTAATTTCAAGTAGGAGATCAACACACTTTTTAGAAAAATTTAAAGAGGTAAAACCTATTGAATTTTAACAAGACAAATAAAGGACTAAAACATGACTCTAAGACACAAATATAAAAGCATAAAATTCAAAATAAGAGGTCCTAAAAACAGGGCAAAAATTGAACACTAAAGGTGCACAAGAAGCAATGGATATAGGCCAGGGTATATGACCACAATGTTGTGGTTTTTGCCATAGTTGTGTGGATTTAAGCACACTACCTCTTAGGCAACACAAAATGCAAGCAAAAGCACTCAAATTAAGCACAAGTAATATAAGAGACACAACATGGATCATGTGATTCAAATGAACAAATTAAAATGTTTGAATCCAACACACAAAGCATTGTGACAATAATATAGGAATTTTAAAATTCACAACTACTAAAACATAACAACTAGACAATATAGAGATTAAATTGACAACAAGGAAGCTCTAAAAATTTTAAGAGAATGAAGTAGAAGTAGAAGGAAGTGGCGAAATTAAAATAAGCAAAATAAAGAAAACAAGTAATAGGATGAACCTCTTAGAAGAGTGGTTGTAGATACCACTTGATGCAACCTTCATTGGTGCTCATCCAAGGCTCCTTCCTTTGTGGCAAGCATCTCCAAGCATGGCTTATCTCATGTAGTGGCACCATTCACCGTCATCTCCTACCTTTTCACCACCATTTCTACCTACTTAAAGAGCTTAAAAGAGGATCCTTGGATGAGCACCAATGAAGGTTGCATCACTTCTAAACTTGAGTGTCTCCTTCTTCTTTCTTTGAGAGAATTATTTAAGCTTTTACCATTAGATCCCTTCCTTGTGGCAAGCTCTTCCACCTTTGGGCTTACCTTTTCTAACTAGCGCCCTCAACTCCATCTTCTAGTCTCACCATCCTCCACTTTACAACTTCAAGAAACCTTGGGATTTGATTAAGGGTAAGCATCAAGTGGATGCATCAAATGAGCAATGGAAGAGATTCATCTTATTTTGCTAACGAAAGGGACAACATGCAAAGGAAATAAATTTTGGTGTAGACAAACATGAGAGAGCTTTAGGGAGAAAGAAGAAGAAGTAAAGAAAAATGAGGGAGAAAGGAAGAAGAAAAAGAAAAGGAATTAGATTGTGTTTGAAAATTTTGACTTGCTAATTGCAACCCTTATCACAATTTATAAATCGCTTAAATCTGATTACATTTATAATTAAATAAACACATTTCCTCAACATAAAACACACACACACACATACACACATATATATATATATATATATACATAAACACTTCAACCAAATATTCAGTAATTAATTTATTTATTACACTTAAATTAAATTAAGTTCTCTCTTTCATTTATTTTACACCCATATTCCATATTATTAAAAATAGGATCTTATAATATCACTCCTTGGCACAATCTGCGGGCTTAAAGGAGACTATTTTCTTTTTTAGGTCATAGCCAACCAAGAGGTTTTGTTGTGCCAAGTTGCCAAAAATGGCAGAATTACTTGAACGGAAAGCAAAACAAACTACCTTTTCAGACACTTGAACAAAAGTGCTAACAACACTTAATTTGACATTTGCCCCTTTGAAATGTGCTATAATTTCTGGTACATTTAGTAAACTAAATGTAGTTTCGTAGCATAGGCTCAAGAATTTTTTTGGATCTTCAACACGCTTTAAATCAATTGCAGCTGCTACAATTGATTCCAAATTGGAGTAAACATCATCTGGCAAAAGGGTGAGTGTTGTACCTGAGTCAATAATGATGTTTCCTTCTTCATCAAATTCTTCAAATGAGGAGCTTCCAAACTCTATTCTTTTGTTTCCCACACTAAATGATTCCAATTTTAGGTAGTAAAATACTTTATTGCGTAGGAATAAAGGGGTTGAGACAGTTCCCTCTCCAGAAACCAAAGCAGCATCTCCAAAACTAAGTCTGCTAGGTGAGCTAATTATTGACGAAAATGGTGTTAAACAGTAAGAAAATTTTCCATCTATTGTAGAACCCAATTGAGTTATAAGGGATGCAGATCCACCTCCGAGGCCAACTATGCCAGAGCCTTCCTTTTGAAAGGTCCCAGTATTGTCATGTCCGCACCCTATCAAAATTTTAGGAAATTTGATAGGGGAACCATTAGTGGAGGCGAAAGTGAGTGTCTCAACACTAAGATCTCCATGGGAATGTGACCCATCTCCATAATTAATATTATATTCACATTTTTTATCTAAAGAACAGGTGGAACTTCTCAATTGACATCCAGGAGAAGAGCAAGGCAGGGTTTTGTACGTGTTGGATTTTGAAGGGTCAAATATAAGAGTGGTTTGACTATAACAATTTTCACAAGGTTGGCACTGTAGCCAAATAATGTCACTACCTGTGTCAACAATACCAAATTGTAGGAATGGTGGGGTTCCAATTGAATAACTCATGAGGTATTCACCATGGTTTTGTATTACAGTGGACTCAGTTGTGTCTTTGGTTACAAAATTTTGGTTAAAATGATTGGCACGGTTGATGGAACGATGCATGGAATTGGAAATTCGCTGAAATTGAGTTTCTGTGAAATTATAGAATGGTGATTTTGGTGAGTCGCGGTGGATGATCTCAACACTAAAGCCACCTTTCAAAGCCTCTAAAAAAGAGACATTGTGAAAATACAGTAAAATAAGAGCAAGAAATGAATAATGTGTCAACATAGTAATAATTAAGATTATATCTCTTGAACTAATTGAATGTGTGACTTAGAGTGAATTTTTTGTGGCTTTTTATAAGTGTTTCTAGCCTAAAAAAATAGAAGAATTAGTAAATTGAATGAATATATGACTTGGAAATACAAGTCATTATATGGTTCAATGTTTTGTTACTATACATGATTATGATATTTCTTAATATAACTAATTAAAATACTAATGTATTAAATATGTTTTTAATTATGTAATCTTATATATAAGATGTGAAGAAATAAACAATTTATGAATAAAAACTAAAATTTTGAATACAAAATTATAATTAATTTATATCATGGTAAAAAAAAATATTATATTTTATAATTCATATGAGGTTTTAATATTTAGACCAATCATTTGTTCCATATCAAATTTTAAAGTCAAAGCTTCGTTATCAATAACTTATTTTTTTCACTATAAATTATATTTTTAGTAAATTAAATTTTTTCAATTTCTATTTTAATTGGTCAATAAAGTTTTGTTTACTCAATAAAATCTTTTGAATTTTTTGTCTATTTTTTAGTCATTCATATCTATCTCTGTTAAAGTTTTGATGACGCAATAAAGTCTTTTAACTTTTTGTTGACCTAATAACATTTTTCAAGTTTTTCATGTTATTGTTTGTAACCAAGTTGTACAATTGACAATAGAAAATATCATCACATATGTGTTTAATGAAAAGTTAGACAAAAAATTAAAAGATTTTAACCAGTCAATAAAAAATTTATGAAAAAATAAAAATTTAAAAGTTTTTGGAATAAAACTACAGTTTAGCTAATGTATTATTATTTTTCCTACTTTGGTATTATTTAAATAAAATACTCATTCAAATTTCACTTATCACATTTTTATTTAAAATTTTTATTTTTTAAATAAAAGTTTATCAGTTTATTTTAAAATTAGAATAAAATTTAGATTGATATAATAATAATAATCTATAACAATATGTAAAGAAAATACTCCTATTTTGTTTTCACTATTTTTGGACCGCCATGCCCTTGATAATATTTCTTTCAAGTTTAAAAAATTTCTTAACTGCTACACTTTTTCTAGCAATTTTTTCTTTTTAATTTACCCTTTTCTACCATTTAACTGTTTGCACTTTTCCTACTTTTCTTAACTACATTTGTTTTATTTTATTTTAATTTTTTTGTGTAAGTACCACAATTGTATTTTGTAGAAAAATCACTACCAAATGGGTAAATACCATCGTTTTACCGTTCATATTTATTTTAATTTAGCCTTAACTACCATTGATGTCTACAAAATTATATAAAATTTAGACATTGTTTTCCTACATTTTGAAAATTTGACATTGTACTCTCAAATTAAAAAGAAATTGTGAATTGATTCCCCTCTATCACATGATATAAGTTCACCTTAAAGGATTAAAATTTTATCAATACGTGTTATCTCATGGATGGACATCAATTGAAGATTTTTTTTTTTTTTTAATCTGGGATACAATGTCACAGTTTCAAAATAGGGACATAATATCACATTTTCAAAATATCGAGACATAAGGTTACATTTTCAAATGTTTTTAAAATATGTTTATGTAAATTATTTTTCTTAAAAAAATAATTTTATTTTTTAATCAAATCTTATTTATTTGTAAAAAAATAATTTTTAAAAACATTGCATTATAGAATAGAAACAAAATATTTTTACTTAGAAATACTTTTAAAATTTAAATAAATTGGCCTTGAATTTAAATTTTTTAATAGAAAATTATTTTTTAAATATTAATTTGTACAAACACATAAAAATAAAAAATATATTTTTTCAACTCTAAAAAATCATATATTTTAAAAAAATAGTCATCTTAATTTTTAAAAAACCTTTTAGCCACCTGAATTGACTCTAATAAACAATTGGTTAAAGATATGCTACCTTGAACTTAGGTCACCTTAATAAATGGAGATATTCTTAAGATAAATACATTTTATACACATTTTTATTAATTAAAAATATAACACTTGTATTTTACTACACATCATGTTTGAGTTCTATTCTAGATTTAGTATTGAAGTGATTTTTGTTACACTTAAAGTTGTTAAAAGAGAACACAGGATAATAAGATAGAATTACTAAGTTTTTATAGAAGAACAATAACTAACTAGTTAATTAATCATTTAACCTTCCAATATATGCAAAAAATGACTTAGCATTAAGATGACATGATTTGTAGCAAATGTTTAACATTTTTTATCATGTGTGCATGTTTTAGAGTGGCATATAATATATATGAGACTTACATGAAAATAAGAATGGTTAATTTTAACAATTAGATTAAAATATAAATGATCTAGATCTGAATTGGTCAAATATATTTTTAAGATTAAAGTAAATATTAAAGAGAGACATTTTTTAAAATATAGAGTGAGATATTTTAAACTAATAATAATAATTTATTTGATTAATTTGGATAATAATTAATATAATTAAAAATAAACATTTCATCAAGAGATGTTTTTATTAATTAAAACTGAATTGTAGGATGTTTAGGGATACTTTGAGGACTCTGACTTAATTAAGGTTATTTACGGGTACTTTTGAGGACTCTGACTTTATTAATTAAAACATTAAAGTAGCTGCATTCAATTGACAAGGTTTCAACATCAATACTTTGAGGACTCTAACTTAATTAAGGATATTGAACATGAATGTAATAGAGACAACGTGGTGTTACATTTACTTCACATGTTTTTTTTGCTCGTTGTTACTTTCCTAGTATAAAAATAAGGTTATATTACCTACTTTTTATGAGGTAAAAGAATTAAACAAAACACTATATATCTTTGATTTTGGGAAGTAGATTAAGTTTGAATGATGGTATTCCGATATGCATCATCCCACTGGTCTCTATATTTATCAGGCAATTCAATTAATTTTTTTATGCACTCTGCCAACAGATTTTCCCTCCATTCTTCTAAAGGAGGCAAATCATTTTGTGCAACCAGCCAATGTTTGTAGTCAACCTGTGCCAAACAAATTTAATGAGTATATATCATCCATGAATTATGATAAAATAAAAATGGCTAATTTTTCTATAATTACTAAAAAAGTTATACTTATCATTTATGATTGATTAATGGTAAAAATTGTTAAAAGTATATCAAAATTAAACTCTAAATTAACACATTTTATAATATTGTGTACTAGAAAGCTGAAAAAATAAGGTTATTGTAATTATTAATTATATATAATTAATTATTTCATAATCGATAATTAATTTTTTTCTTTGTATAAGTTTGTTGAAAAGTAGTTTAAAAATAATTAATCTTAATAGGATATGCAACCAAAACTCAGTTTTTTACATGATAAAAAATGTGAAACCAGCCAAAAGAAAAAAAAAACTTGTAAAAATTATTATAAATTAGTTATAATTTTCAACTTCTTAAAAATACCTTTTTCTAAAAAAAAAAAAACTTTTTTCAAACATAAGCAAAAATTTCAGACACCTTTAAAGTATTCCAAACAGCTAAAATGGTTGAAAAACAACTGCACAAGCTCTAAATATTTTTAATGAACAATAAATATAAAATAAAATATATTTTAGGTTTCTAGTAACTTCTTGAAATATTAACTACATCCTTAAAAAACTTTTTGTATTACTTTAGTCCTTTATTTTTTAAAATATCACTTTTGATCTTTTAAAAGCTATTTAAATCATTTTTTATTTCTCTAAAAAGCAATATCTAAAATAGTTAGAGATAAAAAATGATATATTTTAAAAGTAGAAGACGATCAACTAAAGATAAATTTTTTAAAATCGTATTTAATATTTCATGAATTTTTATATTTTACCCAAAAATATATACATGGATACCTGTAATGGACGAAGGGAAAGAGTGCAACTTTGGGGCAAGCCATTTTTCTCCATTTGTCGATATATATCTTGAATAGAATCCATCATTTCCACTTCTGTAGGTAAAAGAATCTTACCAGATAAAACTCTTGCAACATATATGGACTGTAGTTCAGCAATAAGGAAGACAGGCTCCTATATATACAAGTTCTTTAACTCCTCAATTATCCAATGTTATTTGGTTGAAATATTGAATAATAATAATGATAAAACAAATATATATTCAAACAAATCATCTTTAACTCTTATAGAAGGAAATGATAAATGTTGATTTGCGGATTTGCATAATGCACATTAACAATATTAACATTATAGTTGTTCTCTTGGCACAAACTTTTGAATCCTCCCTCGTCAAAGGAGATTTTACATTTAAATTTAGAGTTTAATTAATATACACTGATGTTTCCTTAATTTATATAACTTTTAAAGTATTAAAAAGAAAAATCAATAAACTTACTATAAATTAAAGTATATGATTGAATTGAATGCTAATGTAAAATTCTTAACATTATTAATACATACTAATTAATTATTAAATTTATGTTGTTAGTTCTTTTCATAATCAACTTTATTATCCGCATAGCAAAATCAATACACCCATTCTAACATTTTTATTTAACAAATATTCAATCATGTGATACCTAAGTCAATCATTGATATTCGCAACTATCATTGGGATTATAAGTTCAAGGTTTTTCATGTCTATATGATTTATATTGGGATCACAACAATTATATTTATTTACAATCTATACAATATAAAAAGAGTTTTATTAGTATATATTGTTAGTGTAAAAAATTTTATATTAATATTCAATCACAATTTTTCATTGATGTTAAATTTGTTGACTTTACTTATTACTATTTTAAAAGTTACATAAATGAAAAGTTATGTCAGTGTAAAAATCTTTTACACTAAAAATGTATACCAATTAAACTCATATAAAAAATGTAACTAAACCACAATCTCAACTACAATTTAAAACCTTAAAATGATAAAATTATTCTCTTTAAGATTTGAAAATTATTGGATCAAATATTGAAAATAACATTTCTACTAATTGGTTAACCTTTCTCTATATATATGTTGCCTATCCTTTCCAAGTTTCTCAAAGTAAGACCCTTCTTTTGCACTAACCCTAACCTGATTACTAGTAAAGTGTCTGGTTTTCCTTAACGATTATGTCATTGAAAATTTCAGTATAAACTACATAATGTATGTTAGGGTATGGAATCACATTATATTATTACATCATAACTGTCTATGGAAGTAACTCTCATTACAAAATATACCTAGAGTGAAAAGGTTGACCCAAAAATCAAAATATAGACTAAAGGGATCTTGTTAGTTCATTAAGATGAATCACTACTACACATGTTAACCAATATTTAAAAAATTGTTATTAACCAAATTTGCAAATGTAGCACAAAGAGTATCAAGAGATTATTTTCGTTTTTGAATTTAACTACTCTAGTTTCATATAATAACGGAGAGAAGAAAAAAAAGCAAAAAATAAATATCAATATAACCTTAGTAGTGATACCAATGAACGAAAGCCAAGGTGCTAATGTTGGAGGAAATATGTGCTTATATAATGGACTAACACATTTGTCTTCCACTGTTACGATTCCATTGGTTTCAAGAAATGGAAAATGGTATTTGTATCAGCCAATAAATTAATACACAAAATCATTTTCTACTAAGTTAATTGTTAGTCTAAATTGTAGTGCTTTACCATCATAATTATTTTGCAAAATTAATCTTTATTTTTTTGTGAATTGGTTTTTTTCTCACCATTTTAATTATGTAATTTGGATTTATTATCTATTAACTTGACGTCTAATATATATATTTAATATAAATATTGACATGAGGTTCTTGTGCATTGTCATGCCCACATATTCACTTTAGTACTCTATTGTCATATTAACATTTTCACAAAATACAGGACGTAAAGTTAACAGATCAAAATTATATAATTAAAATAATGGAGATCAAATCCCCCCAAAATTAATGAAATTAACGAAATGACAATAATAATAAAAATAAAAGTACAATTAAACCTAATTGTTATAATCAAATCAAGAACAATTATGAAATCTTAAAATACTATTTAACTGTAGAAATGGTAGATGAAAAAAAAAATCAGATAAAAAAGTCTAATTTTTTTATTATACCCGGTACAATGGATTATGCTGTCTGCAAAAATATATGATCCATCTTGAAATGCAATCAAGCCATCTTCATTTACACATCTTATCTGCAAAAATGAAAACACACAAGGACCAATTGCGTAAGTTATATAAAATAGTTTAATTAGTATATAAAAAGAATTTTATACTAATATTCAATCACAATTATTAAGTTTGTTGAATTTATTAATTATCATTTTAAAAGTCACATAAAGACAAAGTTATAATTGAACGTCAGTGTAAAAATCTTTTACACGGACAGTGTATACCAATTAAACTTTATATAAAATAATAAAAGCACATTAGCTAAAAATATTTACCAAATAAAAGAATGTTTAGTTTCTTTTCCCCAAAGCATGTCCAAAGACCAACGAGTTTCTCTTAAAATATTTTTGTCTATTTGAAAGGAATTTTATGTCAGAAATATATATATATATATATATATATATATATATATATATATATATATATATATATATATATATACTTCATTTTGCAAACCACTCTTCTTAAAAACAAGCAAATAGGCTAATGTATGATGTTATTTAGCATAAGCATTTAGATTTGTTTCTTTAAATTACACCTTTCAATAGTACACATGTATTCTAGTTCAGAGAGTAACCAATTAACACGTTGAAAACATTAAAAAAAAATGCTGAAAAGAAACGTATTGTTGCTTTAGCTTACGAGCAAAATCAATAACTCTACGGTGTGTCCCACTTTTTAATATAAAACATGTCATTAAAATTAATCCGAACACATGTCTTAATTATATTTAATACTTTAAAATTGATTTTATTGATTTAAAACTTTAAATAAATATAATTAAAAGTAAATTCATATTTGTTGAAATAAATAACTGTCTTGCCAAATGATGGAAGTGGTACGAGGAGGCACGGTTGGTAAGGGTGGAGTTGAAAAAAAATGGAGTTGAAAAAAAATTATTAAATGGTATTGAACCACAACACTATTGTCTCAATCAATAAATATGTATCGTATAATTAATTAAGAGCAAATTAAAGAAATATTTTTCAACTTTTATAAAATTACATATAATTTTACTTTTTTTAATTTATTTCCTACATTAACCTCCTTTTATTAAAAGTATTACCTTAGTAATCTTATATATTTGAAAATATTATACTAACACTTTCTCAAACTTTACGTGACACCTTTTGAGGATGCCAAAGTAATGGTCAAAAACTTCAAAAGTGTTATTGTAATTTACTCATTAATTAATTAAGCTATCTTGCAAATTATACTAATTAACTAAAAGCTTAACGAAAGAATTTTACACTGACAGTTAATGATAACTATTTGTTTACATGACAATATTAATTAGTAAGATCAATAAATTCATCCTATATAAAAGATTGTGATATCAATGTAAAAGCAATGTATAAGTGTTCTTCTCATTAAATAATTATATGTTAAATTATAGAAATCATGAATAACTAAAAGATACGGAATCATCGACTGATGTTGGTTTTTTTAAGGATGCAAAGTGGAGGAGAGGTTGAGAGGAAGCAGTTGTTTTGCAATAGAGGTTGATTTGGTGGTAGGCAAAGGTAGCACATAGAAATTCGTAAGTCTAAGTGGTTTAGAGATTCAAATTCTAAAATATGAAGGTAAATTTGTAACGTAGGATGTGGTGTTTTGTAATATTTTGTGTTACACTTAACTTTTTATTATTAATAATTATTTTTTCTATAAAAAGTAAATTACAAATATCTCCTGAAGTTTAATGTAATTATATGTGTGTCTCCTGAAATTTAATATAATTACATGTGCCTCTCCAAAATTGTATAAAAGTTTAGTTACTTCCAATAAAATTATTTAAAAGTAACATTCATTAACGTTAAATTATAAACATCAATTCTTTTAAACATTACACTCTAGTGGGTGGTTGTCGTCAAATTTTTTTCAATAAAATTAAATCAAATAGTTTTGCTAAAATATTTATTCATCAATTAATTCATATTAATTAAAAATTAAGTCAAAATCTTTATAAACTTAAAAAATAAGTTTTTATGGTTTTCAGTTTGGGGGTTTCAGTTTTTAATTTGCTTTGGTTCAGTTTTAAACACTCCTAAATGTTAATTAATGTTTTTAAACTTAAAAAGAAATAAGAAAATAAAAAAATGTGTGTTTTTTTCTTTTTTTTATAAAAGATAATTTTTTTATTTAAGAGTCACAAGACATCTCATAGTCACAAGAAAATGACTAGAAGGTATGTGCAAAGTACATTACAAGAGAAACAATATATCTAAAAATCCTCATCCTTAAAAAATAACATCAAATAGAAAGCTAAAATAGTTGGAGACTTCACCCTTTTCTAGATGTAGTAAAACAGTAATTTGGTTATATTGACCACCGATAAAAGAACATTAAGAAATTTTTTCAATACCCTTTAGTTCATAACCAAAATATTTGCAAAAGGTCTTGTTAGATTTGTTCACACAAAAGGAATTCACCTTTAAACATTAATAAATTTTTAACCAATTATATACTTGATTACATAGTCAACCAAATTATACTCAACATACCTTTTGAATAGTTTCTGTTTGCATGAGAAATTCTAAAGTATTAACAAAATTTAGAACAACATTCCCGTGGCAGTACCGTTAGTTAATTTAACTGTTGAAATTTGCTTTTTATTTTTTATTTTTTTGAGAAACACTATTTCTTCACTTTAATCTTTCTTATTTTCATTTACCCAAATAATAAGTCTTGTTTCATTTATTTTCTTCCTATTTTTTCATCCCATTTCCTTTGTCATCCAACCATGTCTTTTAAAGTTAAGACAGATAAATCTTTATATATTTTTTGGGTGTTATATCTTTTTTATTGAGATATTAAAATGAAAAACAGATCGAATAACTTTTTTTTTTAATGAAATCTTTCAATGGCCATGAGATCAACCTTGATAATTTGCTAAGTAAGATAATAATTAAAAGTTGCATACATACCATATCGTGGTATCTTACATTTTTAAACTTTACACGGTATCGATTATATTTAACTGCTATATGAACCTCCTTCGCCACTGGTAAAATATCTTGTGTGATATCATATGCACTAGGCCCATAACCAACTAAAAGCACAATCTGTTAAATACATATTTTCAATAAATTATATAATATACAATTAAACAATGAATGATCAATGAAAGACTAGATCCAAGTGTAGTTAATTTGTTTTAGTAACTATTTGGATGAATGAAAATGACAAAATAAAATGATAAGAATCAATGTACAAAAAAAAATCTAAAAAGAATAAACAAATTAAAGAATTATCATTACATTGGGTTTTAAAATTTAAAGCGATATTAATATTTTATTTATTAACAAATTCATTTTAAATATAAATTTTAAAGTAATTATTAATCTAGCCTACCCAACAGTATTAAAATATAAATTGTTTATACTACCATCTAGTGATTACATTATTTTCATTTTATTAATAATTTTAAAAGTTATATTTGATAATTTTAATTAATTGACAGTATAAGAATATTTATATAAAAATTAATATCTATAGAAGCTTATGAAATCTGTCTGGTGCCTAGTCTAGATGCGTCTATATGGTATCCTTTTACCTATGCTTTTGCGGATTTCATGGGAATTTTAAAATTCACAAGAGCAAATTTAAAATTGGTAGAAAAGTTTCCTGTAAATTTTTCTTCTAATGTTTTGCTTCTTTCTTCTTCTTTTTTTTGCAGGAATTATTCCTGTGATTTTTTTTTTTTTTTTTGCAATCTGCAGTAAAATTTTATGCCAATTTTAAAATCAACAGCTAATAATTATCCATAAATGTTTTATCTAGAGATTAAAATTTCTTGCAAAATTTTAAAAAATTTAGTAATTTTATTTAAATTTATATAATTATATATAAAAATATTTTAAATTATATGGTGTAAGAATATTTATATAATTACGTATAAAAATTAATATCTATTTGAAAAACAAAAAAAAATATTTTAAATTTATTAGCTAAGGTACTTGTTAAATTATAAAATGTAACCAAAGATATTAAATTCGAAAATCTACATAGATTCATGAAAGTTTTATAGACATAATTTGTAAATTTGACTTATAAAATTATAAAAGTTTACTTTATATAAATATAATATGGATAAAATTTAATCAGATTGAATTTAAAAACAAAAATTAATAATTCAATCCAATCCGATTAAGAACAAATTCGATACGATTGGATTCACGGATTATAAAGAAATTTTTTAAAATTTATTTTATTTCTGTAAAACATACAAAATAAAATAAAAAACATAAAGTTTGTAAACAAAATATTATGACATACATTTTTTCTTCAAAATAACATATTAATAAAATTATATATAAAAGCTAAAAAACTAAAAACAATAAAATTTATCGACCAACAATCTTCATCACCACACTACTTAATACATTTTTTTTAACTTTAAATCTTCAATTTGTAAATAATATTTAAAATTTAAATTTTATTGTCAATTTCTATTTACATACTTTTTAAATATATATATATATATATATAATAAAAATATTACACTTTAAATTAAACATATCCATCACGAATATACGAATTTTCAAAATTCAAATTTATTATTTAATCTATCTACGGTTAGATTTAATCATAATGGATCATATTTGATTTGATTAATTCTTGATCAATTCAAATATATAACTTTTGATCAATTAAAAATATAATTGAATCGAGTTGAATTCATGGATTGATCTAAATTCATAAACACCCTAATAATAACAATAGAACATTATTATTAATGTTATTGAAAAACGAATCTTTTATGTTTTTAAAGATAAAAAATTTTTCAACTTATAAATGGGATATAAAAGTATGTTAACCTTTAGACAAATAAAAACAATTCAATTTAATGACTTCGATAGTAAACTTAAAAATTTAGAAAATAAAATCTATTAAATTTACCTGCCAATTAACTTTAAGAAAATAACTAAATTTTTAAATTCATAAGAGTTAATGAATCAAGTCGAGTTTGATAAGCATGAACATAACTAAAATAAATTAAAAATGAAAACATAACATAATTATAATTTAGCTAGCATAAATATAAACGTACTTGGTTGCGAAAAGGTTCTGGTACGCGATAGTTATGACTGTGCATTTGAAATCCTTTCCACTTTTCAATCCCTTCAATTTCGGCAATTCTCGGAGTCGAGTAATGACCCGAACACACCACAACCGCTTCGAACACTTCCCGGTTCACCGAACCAGAACTCCGAACCAGTGACTCCACACTCCACCCCTCATTTTCTCTCTCAACCCGAACCACCCTCCTCCCGAACCGGATTAACTGCTGGATCCCGAACTCATCCGTGAACCGGTTTAGAAAACGGAACACTTCCTCGTGACCCGGGAACGTCCTAGGGTCGTGTTCGGACCTAAGGAACGGGAAGTCGCGGAAGCTCATGATTGCCCTCGGGAGGTTGGTTCGGAGTGACACGTAGACACTGCTGTGGACCGTTTCTCGGTTCGGGTCGAGGGAAAGAGGGTCGGATTCGGTTCGCGGGTCGTAGACCCAGTTTCCTCCCACGACGTGGTTTTGCTCGAAAACGACGACGTTGTGGTTTTCGCGTTGCAGCCTGCACCGATTACCGCGACTTTCACGGAACGGTTCATTGGTTTGAACTTTTTGTAGCAATAATCATGAAAGGACGCAGTTAGACGTGGCGAAGTGCAAACCGTAACTTATAAAATTCTGCTATTATTGCATACATAGATATTTTATATATGTAAAGATTGCATATATCGAAAAAGAAAAAGAAGATTATTCTATGATATCAAAATGGGATGGTTCTATAAAAAATCGGTGAATTAGTTTAGTATGATTAATTTTAAAAATTGGGTAACAAAAAATAGTTATTAAAACTGGAGAATCAATTAAAAATCAATAAAACCGGTGAAAATAATGGTTTGTTTATATTTTATTTTTGAAATTTTTTTATTTGTTAAATTCACTTTTTATTTTTTTAAACAACTAATTTTTAATTAAAAAATTAAAAAAAATTAACAATATAAAAATGTATTTAATAAAATTAATTTTATCTTTTTATAATTATAATTTTAATATATTCTTTTATAATTTTAATTATTATAATATATAATATAAAAATATTATTTTATTAAAATAGATTCAACTCCTAATTCGATAACGGTGGAAGTAATAAACGATAACCAACGGTTGAAATAATAAACGATGAACATTTAATCATTTTAAAAACATAAGGATTATATATACCTAAAGATAAAGAGATAGGATTCTTCAGTGCACAATGCACAATGTTTATGGGTAAAACTAACTACTAACTCCTTACAATATATAAAATGCTAACAAGTGTTACGTTTTTTCAGCTTTTTATGTATGCATTCAGAAGAGATAGGGTTGTCATGTTTTTCTATTTTTCTTTTTTATATACGTGTATAATTTCAAGAAATATCTTTATTGTTCACTTGGACAGTTTTTAGTAATTTCAAAATGTTTAGAGTTTATGCTATTTGATGTGCCTAATTTTCATATTTATTTAAAAGATTTTCTAAATTAATTTTCTATATGATTATTCTTTTCTTTGTTAATATATAATACAATAATTTTTTTATCTATAATATTTGTTACTTTTTCATGCACTTTCCAGGAATTTACACTTATTTTTTTAAAAATTCCATATTATATTTTTTATAATTATCTTTTTTCTTACAAACATTATTTTTTCTTTTTTATGATGTTTGTTGAAAAGAAAATGATTAATAATTATGTAAAGATGAGACGTATTGTGAAATTTTAAAAGGATTAAAATAAAAGTTTAATTGGTATAAAAAAATTTTATACTGACCTCTTTTACTGACATTTAATTATGACTTTTCATATATGTGACTTTTAAAGTAGTAATGAGTAAAGTCAACAAATTTATCATGAATGGTTGTGATTAAATGTCAGTATAAAAATATATTTACATTGACAATATATACCAATTAAATTCTTAAAAGAATATAGTTCTAACATGTTCTGAGAAAGAAATAAATATTGTAGATCAAAATGTATGCAACTTCAAGAAAGAAAATAATATAAATATAAAAGTACTCTTAAAAATATTTAAAATAAATATGAAAAGAGAGGTATATCAATTGCATATGTAGAAGTTTTCATAGTTGTTAAGTTATTTTCTTGATAAGGTATTCATATATAGTTCCATAAGTAGATAAAATTACGACAATTTATCCATAATTATATAGAACAGTTTACAAAAATATATAAGACATATTTATACAAAAAAGTGCATTAGCTCGTGCTTTATATCTTTGTGATTTGTACTAGACCTCTGAGGTTGATGTCACACGTTTATAATCATGTGGAATAACTCACAAAAATATGAGAGACATACTTATAAAAAAAATTCATTCACAGGTTTCACACCTTTATAGTTTTTACCACACTTTTATAGCAAACCTTTCATACATTTTTTCTTAATGCTTCTCACACATTTACAAAAATAGTCAAACTGTTATACATTTATCAAAATGAAAATTATCAAAATTTAGCTTTACTTTTAATTATACTTTTAATTACTATTTGATCTAATAAGTAGTCTGTTTTACAGCAATGAAATAAGTTACATAACTATGTGATTGAATATAATAAAAAAGTTCTTTCAAAAAATTATAATAAAAAAGTTTTATTATCAAGTTTAGTTGTAATAAAAACATATAACATTAAAATAATAATAATTATAAAAAAAGCAACAGTTTTACATCTCTATTAAATCTTAAATTTAATTTTTATTATCAATTTAAGATTCTTTGCTATAATCACAACTTTTCACATCTCTATTAAATCTTAAATTTACCAACTGAAATTTATATTTAAAAATTTAAATTAAATTATCCAAGGTTAAAAAGTCAAAACATAGGATTTTACTAGACATTAACAATTTAAAGTTAATGATTTCTAATTCACCAAAAAAAAAGTTCTTTCAAAAAATTATAATAAAAATTTTTTATTATCAAGTTTAGTTGTAATAAAAACATATAACATTAAAATAATAATAATTATAAAAAAAAGCAACAGTTTTACATCTCTATTAAATCTTAAATTTAATTTTTATTATCAATTTAAGATTCTTTGCTATAATCACAACTTTTCACATCTCTATTAAATCTTAAATTTACCAACTGAAATTTATATATAAAAATTTAAATTAAATTATCCAAGGTTAAAAAGTCAAAACATAGGATTTTACTAGACATTAACAATTTAAAGTTAATGATTTCTAATTCACCAAAAAAAAAGTTCTTTCAAAAAATTATAATAAAAATTTTTTATTATCAAGTTTAGTTGTAATAAAAACATATAACATTAAAATAATAATAATTATAAAAAAAAGCAACAGTTTTACATCTCTATTAGATCTTAAATTTAATTTTTATTATCAATTTAAGATTCTTTGCTATAATCACAACTTTTCACATCTCTATTAAATCTTAAATTTACCAACTGAAATTTATATTTAAAAATTTAAATTAAATTATCCAAGGTTAAAAAGTCAAAACATAGGATTTTACTAGACATTAACAATTTAAAGTTAATGATTTCTAATTCACCAAAAAAAAAGTTCTTTCAAAAAATTATAATAAAAATTTTTTATTATCAAGTTTAGTTGTAATAAAAACATATAACATTAAAATAATAATAATTATAAAAAAAAACAACAGTTTTACATCTCTAATAAATCTTAAATTTAATTTTTATTATCAATTTAAGATTCTTTGCTATAATCACAACTTTTCACATCTCTATTAAATCTTAAATTTACCAACTGAAATTTATATTTAAAAATTTAAATTAAATTATCCAAGGTTAAAAAGTCAAAACATAGGATTTTACTAGACATTAACAATTTAAAGTTAATGATTTCTAATTCACCAAAAAAAAAGTTCTTTCAAAAAATTATAATAAAAATTTTTTATTATCAAGTTTAGTTGTAATAAAAACATATAACATTAAAATAATAATAATTATAAAAAAAAGCAACAGTTTTACATCTCTATTAAATCTTAAATTTAATTTTTATTATCAATTTAAGATTCTTTGCTATAATCACAACTTTTCACATCTCTATTAAATCTTAAATTTACCAACTGAAATTTATATTTAAAAATTTAAATTAAATTATCCAAGGTTAAAAAGTCAAAACATAGGATTTTACTAGACATTAACAATTTAAAGTTAATGATTTCTAATTCACCAAAAAAAAAGTTCTTTCAAAAAATTATAATAAAAATTTTTTATTATCAAGTTTAGTTGTAATAAAAACATATAACATTAAAATAATAATAATTATAAAAAAAAGCAACAGTTTTACATCTCTATTAAATCTTAAATTTAATTTTTATTATCAATTTAAGATTCTTTGCTATAATCACAACTTTTCACATCTCTATTAAATCTTAAATTTACCAACTGAAATTTATATATAAAAATTTAAATTAAATTATCCAAGGTTAAAAAGTCAAAACATAGGATTTTACTAGACATTAACAATTTAAAGTTAATGATTTCTAATTCACCAAAAAAAAACTTCTTTCAAAAAATTATAATAAAAATTTTTTATTATCAAGTTTAGTTGTAATAAAAACATATAACATTAAAATAATAATAATTATAAAAAAAAGCAACAGTTTTATATCTCTATTAAATCTTAAATTTAATTTTTATTATCAATTTAAGATTCTTTGCTATAATCACAACTTTTCACATCTCTATTAAATCTTAAATTTACCAACTGAAATTTATATATAAAAATTTAAATTAAATTATCCAAGGTTAAAAAGTCAAAACATAGGATTTTACTAGACATTAACAATTTAAAGTTAATGATTTCTAATTCACCAAAAAAAAAGTTCTTTCAAAAAATTATAATAAAAATTTTTTATTATCAAGTTTAGTTGTAATAAAAACATATAACATTAAAATAATAATAATTATAAAAAAAAGCAACAGTTTTACATCTCTATTAAATCTTAAATTTAATTTTTATTATCAATTTAAGATTCTTTGCTATAATCACAACTTTTCACATCTCTATTAAATCTTAAATTTACCAACTGAAATTTATATTTAAAAATTTAAATTAAATTATCCAAGGTTAAAAAGTCAAAACATAGGATTTTACTAGACATTAACAATTTAAAGTTAATGATTTCTAATTCACCAAAAAAAAAGTTCTTTCAAAAAATTATAATAAAAATTTTTTATTATCAAGTTTAGTTGTAATAAAAACATATAACATTAAAATAATAATAATTATAAAAAAAAGCAACAGTTTTACATCTCTATTAAATCTTAAATTTAATTTTTATTATCAATTTAAGATTCTTTGCTATAATCACAACTTTTCACATCTCTATTAAATCTTAAATTTACCAACTGAAATTTATATTTAAAAATTTAAATTAAATTATCCAAGGTTAAAAAGTCAAAACATAGGATTTTACTAGACATTAACAATTTAAAGTTAATGATTTCTAATTCACCAAAAAAAAAGTTCTTTCAAAAAATTATAATAAAATTTTTTTATTATCAAGTTTAGTTGTAATAAAAACATATAACATTAAAATAATAATAATTATAAAAAAAAGCAACAGTTTTACATCTCTATTAAATCTTAAATTTAATTTTTATTATCAATTTAAGATTCTTTGCTATAATCACAACTTTTCACATCTCTATTAAATCTTAAATTTACCAACTGAAATTTATATTTAAAAATTTAAATTAAATTATCCAAGGTTAAAAAGTCAAAACATAGGATTTTACTAGACATTAACAATTTAAAGTTAATGATTTCTAATTCACCAAAAAAAAAGTTCTTTCAAAAAATTATAATAAAAATTTTTTATTATCAAGTTTAGTTGTAATAAAAACATATAACATTAAAATAATAATAATTATAAAAAAAAGCAACAGTTTTACATCTCTATTAAATCTTAAATTTAATTTTTATTATCAATTTAAGATTCTTTGCTATAATCACAACTTTTCACATCTCTATTAAATCTTAAATTTACCAACTGAAGTTTATATTTAAAAATTTAAATTAAATTATCCAAGGTTAAAAAGTCAAAACATAGGATTTTACTAGACATTAACAATTTAAAGTTAATGATTTCTAATTCACCAAAAAAAAAGTTAATGATTTCTCAATTAACATACAAAACATACGTGATTTTATGGGATTCGGCTTCTCTCTTGCCCGATTAAGTGCTTGGCGTCTCCTGCTCCCAAAACGCACCGTTTTAACTTCTAAAAATTAATCCAAACTGTTTCTTTATATTTCGTCTAAGTCGTTGATTCTTTTTCTCTCTCTGCTGTGTTTTCGATTTATTAATGTGGAGTTTGTGAGACAAATTTTTCTATTTTTCTCTGGAAGCTAAAATTATGCGCTGCACTTTCTCTATCTTTCGACATAGTGTGAAATTTGTGAGATGGTGAGTATTGAAAATTTCTATATCTTCCTTTGGAAGTTAAAACAGTGTTACACTACAACTTTTTTCACCTTTTGAGTTTTAAAAATTTCTACAAGTTACTACATTTATTTTTATTTAGTAATATTAGAATTATTTTTACATTAATTATTTCATTTTAGCCTTTGATTTATTTTATTTTGTTTTTTTTTCTTCGTCAGTTTTCTCTCTTTCCTTTACTATTTTGTTTTGGCCACCTAATAAAACTTGTGCAAGGGAAAAGTTTATTTATAGATCACAACTCACATAAGGTAAAATTATTTATTTAATCATTTTTTCTTTATTTAATCTTTGAAGCATTTGATTTACTGTAATCAATTTTCCTCAACTTGTTTCATATACATTTATTATGCTGTTTGAATGTGGTGGTTTCATGCATATTGAGGATTTTTTTAATATATATGTGTATAATGTTTGTCACTTACATGATTAATTTGATGGCTATAAATTTGATTCTCAAAGTTGGTCTTGAATTCTATAATTTAGAAGATGCAAAGCAATTTTGGGTGAATTATAGAGGCAAAAAAGGCTTTGGAGTTATAAAACAATATCCAAGCAAGAGTAAGAAAGATGGTTCTATTACATCTTACTTATACCTTTGTTGTAAGGAGGGTGTATGAAAACTAAACTCAAAGATTATAAAACGATTAATCCAAAACCTAAAAACCTAAGAGAAGAATGGGGTGTATGAGAAGAATGAAAGTCAAATGATTGAATGAAAAGTATAGAGTGATTAATTTTGTTGATGATCATAATCACCCACTCCAACCACCAGGATCAGTCATATCTTAGCTTCTCAACGAAGAATAACTGAACGTCAAGCATATGAACTTGAAGTGGCAAAAGACATAGGAATTCAATAAAAAGATTTGTTTGATTTGATGAGTAAATACATAGGAGATAAAGAAAATCTTGGATACCAAATGGATTTGGATTCTAGGAGGCAGCGAGATATGGCTTATGGTGAAGCTGAGTATTTGCTACAATATTTCCAACAACAATTGATAGATAATCCTTCATTATTCCATGCATACCAAATGGATTTGGAAGAGCAAATATTAGAAATGGTGGAATTGTGCCTAACTCAACATCACAAAATCGGCTTGTAAAGCGAGGTTTGCACCATATCACTAGTCAATGTGGGATCTCCAACATACACCCCTCACACCAAGGATTGGACATCTCGAGCGTAGAGTTTATATTTTTGGGTGGTCTGATAGCGGCCCGATAAGCCCAACAACAACAAACCGCTAGGATAGACTCTAATACTATATTAGAAATGGTGGAATTGTGTCTAACTCAATCTCACAAAACTGGCTTGTAAGTTGAGGTTTGCACCATATCACTAACCAATGTGGGATCTCCAACAGCAAATAACATATTATTTTGAACCGACATAGGAATGTTGTTTGACTATTATTGCTTTGGTGATGTCATTTATTTGGATACCACATATTGTACAAATAGAGATCAATGACCCCTTGCAATTTTCTCGAGCTTCAACCATTATAGAGGAGGTGTTATCTTTGGGGCAACTTTACTATATAATGAGACTACTGACTCATTCAAATGGCTTTGGGAAAAATTTTTCCAAGCACACAAAAAAAAAACCACAAACTGTTTTTACTTACCAAGACCAAGCCATGGCAATAGCACTGAGGGTGGTTATACGAGAGACAAATCATGGTTTACGCACATGGCATATAATGAAAAATGGAATCAAGCATCGTGGAAATTTAATGAAAGATGGATCACATTTCTTTGTGATTTCAAGAAATGTATGTATGATTTTGAGGAAAAATTAGATTTTGAAGCCTTGTGGAAAACTTTATTATTGAAATATAATGTGGAAGAAAACACTTGGTTGAAATCAACATACCAAATCAAAGAGGAATGGGCAGCATGTTATATGAAGCATGCTTTTATGCTTGGCATGTGAAGGACACAATTAAGTGAAAGTATTAATTCTGATATAAAGAGTTGCAAAAGACCAAACTTGAACACCAATCAATTCTTTAATCAATTTGAACGAGTTGTTAAGGAAAAGCAATATAATGAGTCAAAGCAAGATTATGAGATGTGTCGGAAGTTGTCAAGAACGATAGTACAAAGTTCTCCTTTGATTCGACAACTTTCTCAAGTGTACATTCCTATTTTCAATTTGTTCCAACGAGAGTGGGATTTAATAGCTACCACAAATATCTATGAAATAAAAAAAAATAGAAGCTCAGTGTGATTATGTTATAATAATGATGGATGAAAAAAAAGAGTGAAGGGTTAATCATGAATACCATATTAAGGGTGGCGAGTGGACAATTACTTGTACTTGTAGAAGATTTGAACAATGGGAAATATTATGTTGTCATTCATTGAGAATATTATTTCACAAGGATGCCAAACTTCTTTAACAAATATATATTGAAGCGGAGGACATGATAAGCACGATCTGATATGTTCAATGATAATAATGGAAAGAAATTGTTCTTGATCCTAGGTTGGAAAGTTCAAATCAAAGAGTTCTATGCTTTTAAAATTGGTGAAAAACACACTTGGCTATCTAGAAGCATGTGTTTTAGTTTATCAAAGGGTGTTAAAGCTTAGCAAGAAAGTGGTTGAAATTTGATTGAACCAAAAATCACATGATACTCATGATTCCACATGTGGGTTACGAAGAATATTGCAAAGTCTTCCACATCCAAAGGAATTAAAGTTAAGAAGAAAGATAGTACAAAAATGAAGAAAAATAAGCGTTTAAAAAAGTTGGGTTGACGATCTAATGCATAAAAGAAGAAAATTGAAATCTTTACAACCATCGGTGCAATGATGAAAGTATCACCTTGTTTTCTCATTTTCCAAATGCAACTATTAATGTGTATTTTTCGTCAATTGAGTATTTCCCTATTGATACAAATCTACTATACGGATCATCTTGAAAACATGTAAAGTAAGAACAAGAAACTTGACCCTAATTGCAACCTGTCAATAGAACCAACACTATAAAGTTCTTATGAAGAACAAAAGCAAAGTTTCTCACAAGAGAAAATCACTCAAAGTTAATATTCTAAAATTTGTTGTTGTGATAAAATATTACAAGAGACTCCTATTTATAGTTAAAGATAAGGAGCCTTGAGAACAAAAACATTAAAACTCCATTAAGGCATTAATTTTCCACTAAGCCTTGGTTTCCCACTAATTTCCACTATCCATTATTTTTCACTTAAAATTTATTTCCCACTTGCATACCTACAAACTTAGGAACTCTAAAAATTCCACAACTCTTTAAAAACATAAAAAGTCATATGAAATATCACCATAAAAAAATAATATGAAAATTACATAATAATTGGGCTTTAAGGAAGTTTAGCCCATGAAAGGTTTGTTCTCATATGAATTTGAGTTTCTTTTCATGTAATCTTCAAGTTGAGTTGAGATCTTCATCCACTTGTAGAAAGGTTGCCCAATCTGGAGTGGACTCTAATGCTTCTTCCTTTGACTTGATTTTTATTATTAGGTCTTGTAAAATTTGCTTCATTGTCTTAGTCATGGATATAGTTATGGGATCCCCAATGTTACACAAAACATCCTTAGGTCGGCTTGTCAAGTCTCTATTATCTATGTTTCTAACTCCACCTAGTATTTGATCTTAATTATTAGCTACATCGTAATCAGTCTGATTAAGAAGGTGTTGTTGTGGAGGAAAAACAAATAGCTAATTTAAAAAGTTGATATAGAAATTCATATTAAAATTAACAGAAATGGTAAGATCAGAGTCAAATTAAAATTATCGGCACGAGTGTAGGTGGTTTGGGTTGCTACTACCCCAAAAGTAGATAACTAAAGTAGATATAAGAATTCAGATTAAAATTACAGAGTAACAGTAAGATCGGAGTCGAATTAACATTACGAGAACCGCAAGGGCAAGATTGGACATGAAGAAGGAAAGAGAAAAAAATTGCAAACCACGATAGTCATGAACAGGTAGCTAATACTTTGTTTGGAAGAGGAATTTTAAGAGGGTAATTCATTTCATTTTGGAATTTCAAATGTTTTGTCATGAAATACCTTGTTTGAATGAGGAATTTTAAAAGAATTTGAAATTTTAGGCATTTTAGAAAGCACTTTGCTTAGTTAAAATTATAGAATTTCAAATTCCTTAAAAAAAAGTAAGAATTTGAAGTTCTTTAAATCTAGTTTTCTTTTACTAAGATCAACTAAGTTTATTTTTTACTTGATATCAATTAGGGTGACAAAACGGGGTGGGTCAAGCGGCCACTAATTGACCCTTATTTTTACGGTCCAAACTAGTATATTCAGTCGCTTGCTTGTTTTGATCTATCCCGCCTAACTCGTTAATTTAGTGGGGTAAAAGCAGGGTGGGCTGACCTAGTGACATGCTAACCCACCAATTTTATATTTTATATTTTATATTTTAAAATTATAATATATAAATTAATAAAATAAATTATTAACTATAATAATTAAAATATAAAATAAATTATTAAGTAGAATTTATAAAATAGATTTGCTAAGAAAATAAAATAAATTTTGTCATAAATTTATTTGTCATTTATTTATGTAAAATCATAATATTGTAAAAAAAATAAAATCAATTATGTAAGGTTTACTTTTGTGATTTTTCTATTTATTTATTATAAAAGAATTACTTCTTTTAGAAACTAAACATTTATTTTTAAATAAAATTTTATATTATTTTTTAAAAAGAACATTTTTTTTTTCAAAATATTGTTTAGTCAAATAAATTTTTATTTTTAGTAGGAATTAAAATATTCTATCCAAACAAAAAAATTAAAATTTAATAATTTGAATTATCTTAGTCAAACAAAATATTTGAAAAATGAAGTCATTTGAATGAAAAGAATTTTAAATTTAATGTATTTTAAATTTTTTATATTTATAAAATTCTCTATCCAAACACAATCCAAACACAATATAAAGGATCTATTTGGATTAATTTTTAGAAATTAAACGATGCGTTTCGGGAATAGGAGACGCGCAGCACATGATCGGGGGCAGGAGAGAAGCCGAATCCCATTTTATTCTTTTAGTAAACTGATCAATCAGAGGAGGATTCCTCAACAACAAATAGCCACATATTCTATTAATTTGTATTGTAAAATTTATTTAAGTAATTGACACTTTATTCATTAATATAGTTTTAAGTAAAAAATATTATTAAAAAATAAGATGTGAGCCAAAAGTATAAGTAAAAAACGTACATATGGTTACAAAATAAAAGAAAACATTAAACACATATTATAAGATTCATAATCCATTCAACAAACCACAAAAATGTTGATCTTGCTAAAAAAACATTATTCTTAAGAACTCAATTGGTGGATTTGAATAATATAACCTCCTAGATGAGTCCTTTAAAAATAATAGTATTTTTAATCTTTCAAAGATTTCAAATACTATCGAACCGAATAAAGAATAGACTCATTTCAAAACGTTTGCTCCACTAATTAAGCTCAAAAATTGATAAGAATGACTATGGAATTTTGTTATGTAACAAAAATAAACAAATTAACATTTGAACTATAAAAAAAGTTGTTATGTAACACTATAATAATCTATACTAAGCACATAATTTTATCCAAATCTAATATGAGAAAATAGAATTGAAAAATAAATATTTCCCAGTTTCAACGGACTCACTGCACCGTGCATACCCTTCAACTTCCTCTCTTTTGCAAATTTTTATATTAACAAATGTATTACTCTATTATTAAAAGTGAGGTAAGGTAAACTATGTTTTTTGTGCATGATCTTTTTTAAATTTATAGTTTTGGTATATAAACTTTTTGTTGACTAGTAAAGGTATACAAACATTTTTTTCGGTTAAACATTTTAGTTTTTTTGTTTATTTTAACCATTAAATAGTAACATGTCATTCTAATTATTATTATTTTATGGGTAAAATAATATCGCGTTTAAAAAAAATATTATGAAAGAAAAATTTGAAAATATTATGAAATAAAAATTTAAATTGACAAATGTAATTTTATTCGTTGTCTAAAAAGTATTATTAAACAGAGATGAAGGAGGCAAAGGAAAAGGAGGTAGTGGGCAGGAGGAGGGAAGAGGTATGTATGTTAGACTGGATATCCAATGATCTTGAATATTTCTTCCCTCCTTGGAGAGCTCTGAAATAATCGACTAGAGATTGTAAAAACAGTTTACAGGGCATAGCGCATATATCATAAAAGGATTTATTCCACACGAGGGGAAGAGAGGTTGGGTGGCAGCCCTTAGTAGATCATCCTCATGAACGAAACCTACCCAGACAGGAACCCTTTGTCTCGTTCCCATCAAGAACTGATATGAGAGCTACAGATGAAGCAATGGAGTAGGTAGAGGAAGTGGGGATAGAAAACTGTGAAAAAGAAAATAAATAATTTTTTTTAATTTGAGACAACAAAAAACTACAAAAATATAATAAAAATTGTTAAAAATTTTAATTAATAAAATAATCATAAATGAAGTGACATATCATCAATATAACAACAAAAATAAATAGAGAAAACTTAGATGGTTGATAGAAAAAAATGTTTGTATATTTTAACAAGTCAATAAAAAGTTTGTGTACTAAAATTATTAATTTAAAAAAAATTATATACCAAAACCATAATTTACTGCTATTTTATTAATTAATTTTTTTGGTGACGTTACCACTTCTCACTAACTAAATGATTAAAATATTAGACAAAAAAATGTTTATATACATTGACCAATCAACAAAAATTTTGTCTACCCAAATCATAAATCTAAAAAAATTTATATACCAAAAATATAATTTACCCTTAAAAATATTTTATAATCCCAGTATATCATTTTTTTTCCTTAAAAACAAACGTCAGCCAACACTTGCTTGATTAAAAAACTGTTCAAAATATTTCAAATTATATTCAGCAGACAACCTAAGTCCATGAATTAAGAATAATATTGTTAAATATAATCATTAATTCTTCTAATATTAATAAACTAATGAACACATGACATATCCATTTATATGAAAATTGAGTAAATATTTCATTAATATTTTTATTTATATAAAAATATAATCAGTCTATATATATTACACTTCAAACAAAATTAACTTATATGCAGTGATTTCTCAATAATATATTTATTTATTTGTTACATGAAAAATAAAAGCAATATGGAAGCTACATCATATTTTGAAGTCTAATTATTCTTCCACCTGTTGAATAAAATGAGTTTAATTGGTATACATCATCAGTGTAGAAATTTTTACACTGACATTCAATCACAATCCTTCATTCATGATAAATTTGTTAACTTTACTCATTAGTACTTTAAAAATCATATAAATGAGAAGTCATGATTAAATGTCACTATAAAAATCTTTTATACAAATACAGTATATATCAATTAAACTCATAAAATATTTTTTTTTAAATGTTTAATTATGAAATTGGAGCACCATGAATGATCATATCCCAATATATATCATCCCATTCATCCCTGTAATTTTCATTGAGTTCAAGAAAGTTCTTAATGCACTCTTTATAAATATTCTCACTCCATTCTTCCAATGGTGTAGTCCTATTTCAGCCACTAGCCAATGTTTGTAGTCAGCCTGCAATAAATTTATAAATTCAGAAAATTTATAGATATTATAAAGCTTCAATACATACCTCTCTCACCACATGTATTTTGTTTAGTTCAATCTCTCTCCAGTTTCAGTTTTAAAAAATTATATTATAAATCATTGGAAATTAGAGCTTGTTTTTCAATACCCGAATTAGCTAATCCGGATTAATTTAAATTTTTTCATGAATTTGGATTAGGTAATTCAGAGGTTTTTTTAAAAAAATCATATCACTTCATCCAAATTTATTAACAACTTATTTTATACAAGTCTGGATTAGGTAATCCAAATTTATAAAAACTACCTTCGAATTACCTAATTTGGATGCACAAATTTTTTTCGAACTCCACCTCCTGATTATTTGTAGAAACCAACATAAAATGTGGAAAAAAATTACCAAATAAGAAGCTTTGTGGATTTATAAACTCATTTTTTTAGTCTACTTTTATCATGTTTAATGCATGTTTGTAAGGAAAGAAATGCATATTTGTTGGAAAAACACATATTTTTAATGTTTATTCTCACTTTAGACAAGTACTTAAGAAATAGGATGAAAAAGGAATAAAAATGGGTCTTTATAGAGCAATTATTTGAATAATTAAAAGAAGCCCACTACAATGCACTTTGGATTGCCAGAAGATGAGAAATTAAAGAGGACTTGCTTCGGTTCGGACGAAAAGTTAGATATGTGACCTAGAGGTGAAGAATGACAAGGAAACTTTGGATTGAGTTGATTCATAGTACTTCGTATTAGTAATTCTTCCTTTTATCATTGATGTACTGTGTAATTCTTAGGATGTTTGGCTTCTCATTAACCATGTCGGCTAATTCCCTTTTTCTAGGGTTGTGATGTAAACTCTTTGTAATTCTCCCTTATACTTTGCAATGTCATTCAATGTTATTCAGTGATTTATTTGTTTCACTATTTTATTTTTTACTAGCTTAATTGTTTGAATAGTCATGACTATTGATATTTGAATTGATATGTAAAGCAAGTAGGGTTTTTGTTATGATAGAATTGACCAAATTTATTGAGCGAACCTCCATTTGGTTAAATAGAAATCAATCCTAATTTGAATTCTTGCATAGCAAAAATGGAAAACACTTTAGGGTTAAAAGTATATGTGCGAATGACCAAATGAACAACAACAATTTTAGTAAAATATTGGTGATCAATGAGTAACAAGAATGAGATTGCTTAATAAAAATGGGGTAAAAATATTGTAGTGGAAATCACAACCATAGGCTTTAATGCATTCACTTCCAAACTTATTACTCTCTGGCTATTTTCAGTCTACTTAGTTTGAACAAATGAGAACACACATTTGCTACACCTTTGTTTTCTTAAATTGTTCTTTTATTACCTGAATTGAATTATTTGAGAATTACTTCTGGTCTTTTGAGTACGAAATCTGAACTTAGAACAACTGTTACTATTGCGTAGAGCACGATTGCCTTTAAGCGATCATATTTTACACATCATGAATTACATGGAGATGTAGAGGGAATCCATATTAAGCAATCAAGAAGAAAAAATGCAACAAGAGGCAATAAAGGGAGATTATATAATGTGAGCACGAGCACGATTGTCATTGTTGTCACGTGGTGCTTATTGAATATATTAACATTTGACAAAGGGACATCAATTCAGAATTTTTTTTCTTTAATTTGGGGAAACAATGTCACATTTGTTGAGATTGAAGGAGATTGGACCTAAAGCTTTGATAAATCTCTCTCTCAAGTCTCATATCTATTATAGGTTTTGGTTTTGCATTTTTAATTCATTTTGTAGTACCAAATTTGGTCCAAACACATTTCCTATAGGTGTAGTACTTGTATTGATTATTTATAGCATAAGCAAGAGTATGTGCTTGTGTTCTAAGTTCTTGTTGTTCATAATTTTCATGAGAAATTTGAATTTATTGTGTTATTTTCATGTTTGGAAAGCAAATGTATCAAAATTGATAAATTAAGTAATGATTTACCTTAAGGGTTATTAATTATGTTAGTTGGTAATATATTACCTAGTTGACTTAAGCAGAAACACTTGAATTCTCAGCAGAATTGTATAGTAACCAATTACTTGCATAAAGTAATTGATTACCCTATGAGTTTGAGATGCTTTCAAATAGCATGCTCTCTACTTTAATTGATTACTTGTAAAGTTACTCGATTACCACTGAGACTGCATCATTTTGAGTTACTTTGAAACTACTAAGTAATTAACTACATGTAAAAGGGTTATTCTTGAAGTTTGAAAGGTAATCATTCAAACTTTTAACTAACTTATCCACTCAGTTTTAGTAAGAAACAAAAGAGGAAAATAAGTTTCCACGAGAAAAACTTTACCATTTTGAAGAGAAAACCTCTAAGAATAAAAAGAAACCCAGATTATCCTATAAATGTTCATCAAGATCAATGATTGAAAGTGAATATAAGCAAGAGCATTTGATTTTTAATGTTTGGGTAATCTTCATGTTGAGGTAATATTATTCTTTAATGCAAATCTCATTTTCTTTGTTTAGGGAAAATCTCTTGAATTGATTTTTAGTGATATTGTGTGAAATCTTATGATAGGGTGTCATAAGTGGGAATATGTTTGTGTGAAAGTCTCATGGTAGAACATACTCTTATTGGGAGCAAGAGTTTAGCCTTTTCATGTGTGTTATTTTAAGTCTTTCTTGAATCGTATGTACATTGTGCTGGTAATTAATTCATAGTGAAAGTAGGTTTAGCATGGTGTTGAATCTACACTAGATGTAGGCATTTGAGGATTGAACCTGTATTGACAATTATGCTATTTTTCTCTATCCCTTCACTCTTATTTTGGTTAATTTAGCTGAAATTTTGACTACATAATTGTGTAAATCTTAGCTTCATAATATGACCTTGAGTTCAATTTTAAATTGGGTTTATGTCAAAAATTGAATGGATGAACATGTTGAATCAATCTTGGAATTGAGTTTGGCTTTGCACTTTCTTTTAAAAAAATTTGATCCGCTGGACATTACAATCATATTGTAATCTCTGAAAACTATTTTGAAAAAATCTTGAAGGCATGTTAAGGGGACATTTGTGAAAACTTTTATTTTGAAAAAGTAAAATTGTTTTAAGAATTTGTATCAAGAGAAGAAATGTTGAGAGGTATTCAAGATTTTAGCAAATTGTAATGAGTGAAAATGTTAGGGAATCAATTGCATTTTTATTGAAGGTGCTTTGATTAACATGTTGGTCCCAAGGGGGAATTTAGAGGGGGGGGGAGGTTGAATAGATTCACAAAAAATATTTTCAAACTTTTTCTATTCAAAATAATATCAAAGTTTCAAAAATACCCCTCAAAGAAATTTTCAAAATCTATCTTATAGTTTTCAAAAAATGGGTTTTCAAAGATAAGACCGAAACAAAGTCAAGATGCAATTCTGTCAATGTTTTAGGCAATAAGCTTGATGTATAATAATTCCTCCAATGATAGTTTACAATTGCACTTAGTTAAAATATAATATGAACGAAAATAACAAACTTATCAACCGCCAAAGGAATAGGGAAAGAAAGAATAGAATCAAGCTTTAATCACACAATTCTTATTTTAACAACCCAATCTTAATTACAAAATAATGATACCAAATATCACAATTTTGTTGCAATAAAATCACAACTAAAAGTGCTGTTGCAAAAACCTACTCAAAGAGTTATCAAGAATTCAATATAATCAAGATTAAGAGTATAAAGAAAGAGAGATTTTGCACAGTGATTTATAATGGTTCGGTCAACCTGACCTACACCCAGTTTACAGACTTAGCCTTTCACTAATCTGTTTTCGACTAAAATCCCATACATGCGCACCACATATACAAATTTTAATCTCGAAAATATTTAAACCACACACAAAAAGAAGCCTCCTCTTGCACCCCATAAGAGTTTGCTAAACTATGACACCTCGCCACGCACAATGTCTCACTCACAACACCTCGTTGCAAGATTTCACAACAATCTCAAGAACACCTCTAGAGATTGTCCAAGACTTGTGCAAAAACACAAAGTTAAGAGTATAGAACAATATGAATTGATCTTGTGATGAATACCCAGCAAGAAAGATCAAATCTCACAGTAATCTCTTCCCTAGATCATGTAATTCTTGAATCTTCAAATCATCAAAAATGAGTTTTATTCTTGGAGAATAATGGGTAAATAAGTTAGCAATATGCAAGCATTCTATGGACCCTTTGTTAGTTTTTAAAAATTTTGGTTTAAAAATGCTTTTATACAAGTTTTGAATAGAGTAAACGATTACCCTGTAAATTACTTGATATCTTACTTCAAATCTGGTCCAGAATGCATGGTCTCTAGAATAATTGATTACTATTTTTAGATAATCGATTACTCCTGAGATCGGTAATCAAAGTACCCCAAAATCTCGAAAGGTAATCAATTACCATAAAAAGGTAATCGATTACCTTACCATAAAATGCACTTTTGATGATTTTTTAGCACTTCTCGACATATGCAATCTATCCCTAATCTACTCAAATACATTCTCATGTCTATCTAAACACACAAGACTATTACCACACCTATTAAATGTGTTTGGTACCATAAAATTTATTTGAGCAAAACTTAGAAATAAAACTATGAGTTGCACAAAACCAAAACACTAAAGGGATTAATGACTTCTTCAAGCTTTCCAAAAGGATTCTTCAAGCTTTCTAAACCTTGAATTCCAACATAACTAACTACCTCTATTTGTGGATAAAATTATTCATTTTGGAAAGTTAGAACAAAAATTTCATAGAGTCTGTGAGTCGTGGCATTTTGCAAGTCGTGGTAACTGATTGCAAGATTCCTACATTCGTTGTAAATGATTCAATAATTGAAGAACCTTATGAAAAATTGAATCAAGATGAAATTAGACGTGCCGAAAATGAGTCTAAAGCTTTGAATATTATACACTCTACTTTGAATAGTGATGAAATTTTTAGGGTTTCTACATGAACAAAAGCCAAAGAGGCATGAGACTTAATCAAAGGGACACATGAAGGAAAACTTGAAGTTACAAGAGCTAGAAACAATACTTTGATACAAGAATATGAGATGTTTTACATGAACCAAGGTGAAAATATCATGGATGTTCAGAAAAGATTCACCCACATAGTCAATCACTTAAAGGGTCTTGGAAATAAGTTTGATCAAAAGGAGCTAAATGTGAAAATCCTCAAGTCTCTCAACTGGAAATGGCAACCAACTGTGACAGCCATCATCAAATCAAAGAACCTTGCACCCATTACTAATGCATAATTATTTGGAAAATTAAAGGAATATGAAATGGACATGACTAGAATGGTGGGGGAAGAACAAAAAGAGAAGAAAGTTAAAGGATTGGTCTTGAAGAAAAATCAACAATCTAGTGATGAAGAGAGCACTAGAAATGAATCTTCCGAATATGAAAATATAAACTTGATGGTCAGAAAATTTATGAAGAGGAGAAATGGAAAAGGAAGACAATTTCAAGGAAAGAAGCAAACTAAGAAAGTGGACACTTCCTCAACGCAATTTACTTGCTTTGAATGTGGCAAAACCGATCACATGAAGGCAGATTGTCCAACCTTAGAACGAAAGCAAATCAATGAGGAGTCTAACTCTAAGTTCAAGAAAAACAAGAAGAAAAAGGCTTGCATTGCATGGGAAGACAATGAATGTCTCTACCACTTCAAGCACAAGTAATAGTGACCAAGAAGCAAATCTTTGCCTTATGACAAAGAATGAATTCGAAAGTGAGTTAAGTGACTCTAACACTTCTAGTGATGCTATCTATGACCAATTATTGTAAGACCCTTATTTTCCTAACCAGGTTATTATATAATTTATTTACATTTTTAGGTTTTGAAGTTAGATACTTAGTTATTGTGACACCCAATTTTGTTTGGATAAGACTTTTAACCTAAAAGAGGAAGAATAAAACCAAGAGAGGATATTGATCCATGTGAATTGTAGGACAACAACCCAAGCTCAACCAAGGGATTCAATGGACCAATGGTGGATGATATGGTTTAAAATTTGAGTTATTTCACAGAATAACACTCATATATATTGAGCTCATAATGGTATCTCGCAATTCAAAAGTCTCTGTACAGTTGAAGAATGAGCATGTTCTTGGGTCATCGGAGAAACATAGATAGGGTCAACAACGGAACGAAGAACTCACCCTAGATACAGTTCATGTGAATCGTAGGGCAATAACTCAAGCTTCAAGCAAAGGTTTCATAAGACCAAAGGGAGGATGTTGATTTATGTAAATTGAAAAGTCAAAGTCAAAGATCAACCTACAATATCATTAAACAAAAAATAGTCGTTGGTTCAAGCTTAATTTTTTCTAAGCCATGTGAGAAAAGTGTTTGGAACTTTTTGGGTCGTCGCTAAGTGAACCTCTTATTGCTCAACAAAAATGCTTCGAAACCACGACCGCTCAGTGAAATGGATTTCACTCAGCCAAATCTGCCCAACTCCATCATATAAATAGAGGTTCTTGGGTGCATTCTAGGGGAGGAAATCAGTGAAGGGGGGAGAGCAAGAGGGAGAAGCATAAAGAAATCCTAGTGAGAGAAAGGGAGGTTCTTGAGGAAGTAAAGAAGATTGAAGTTGCAGAGGTTTTGCACCACTCTTAAGCAACCTTTTATCAAGGTAAGGGGGAAGTGAAATTTATGAATTGTGGGAGGTGTTAATCTTAATAGACTTATGTATTTTGCGATTCTTGTGATTATTATTAATAAAAATAAGTTTTAATGCTCAGTTGATTACTCAATAACATCTAACGATGCTAACTTTTATTTTCTCCAGAAGTTATTCTGGTGTTTTGTTATTTTCTCCAGAAGTTATTCTGGTGTTTTATTAATTTTCTCCAGAGATTATTCTAGTCCTTTATTTATTTCCATATATTAATTTTTTATTCTTTATCTATCATTTACATATGTTATTTTGGATCTCTGTTTATTATATTCAGTTGATTATTGCTAAGCTATTTTCCAGATATTATAATATGATTGAAATATAAGTTTTTAAAGATGTAGTAGTTTTATAGTTATGGTCATTATTGATTATTCATGAACTAGGAGATGGATCTAATAATTTATATATATCTAATGGGGTCTTCTTGAGGATAATTGATGAAGGGTGATTGAAATATAAGTACTAGTTAAGTTGTGATATTTGATTTATGGTTAATAAATGGGTTTTAAGTATGAGTGTTATATAATCTGTAGTTGTAAAATTAGAATTCCTTGGGGTATGTGCTGAGAAGTTGAGAGGAGAACTTAGTAAAAGGTCTAGGTTCTAAAGGTACCATGCAAGTGCATGAAGTACAATATTTGGTAAGTCACAAGTTGATATACTATGAGATGAAAGGTAGGATTATTTTAAGTAAATGAACATTCAAGTGAGTATTTTCGACATTTGGATTGAGAATATTCATCAGGTAGGTGCTTGAAGGCAGCCATGTTGGCATTTGGGTTGAGAATGTTCATCAGGTAGGTGACATGTTGGGCAACCATGTTGGCATTTAGGCTCAGAATGTTCACTAGGTAGGATAACATCCAGGGGAGTTCATGTTGGTGCTTGAGAGGAATATTCGTTTATTTAAAATCATCATTAATGTTATCTCATGATTGGTAGGTATATTTAGGTCAGACCTTATGGAGGGGGATATTCATGGTGATGGGCAGGTAGCTTTAGGCAGATAGCCCAATCTCTCGAGAGGATTACCATACCAACACAGGAAAAATATAGGTGCTACCAATCACTTCCCAAAATAAAATCATTGATGATTGGGGTAAATCATCTTGGATTGGTCATGGATCCATACATATAGTCAAATGGGGTTGAGTCTATTATTGAAAAGAGTGAGATTAATACATATGTGGAATCTAGTCCTAGGATGAATCTTAGGCCCCTTTGTATGTTTAGTTTATTAATATTAACATTTATGGTTTATAATTATCTCTTTCCTCAGTGTGTTTGTTCTATGTGTTTATTTTCATGTATCCGGGGTATTGTTAAGTATCTAAATTAGGATGAATTACATTAATAATTAGGCACTTAATGACTCAATTTTGTGACATTCTACCTTGTAATTTTCTTCAAAGTGTCAAAAATTGATGAAAAGGTAAGAATTTTTGGGTTTCTCTACAAAATCTACAACTTAAGATTCATTTTGTATACCTTTCTTTGATGCAGGGCTTAAGGAAAAGAAAGGAAGGTCACAAGGGCTAATCCGCTCAGCCCATTTTGAGGCGCTCGGCGGATTCAAGGCCGCAAGCACAAGCTCATGTCCACCTAAATCCTCTTGGCAGATTATATGTGCACCCAGCAGATTAGCTTTCTTCACCTTGAAGGATTCTCCAATCCGCGTAGCGGATTATAAGGCGCTGAGCGGATCCTTCCTTTTCCTGATGCCCTGTCGCACTGATTAGCTTATTAGCTTTAAGAAGATTGTCCTTTGGACCCAAAGGATGATCTTATTGAATCTCCTTCTTCTCTTAAAGAATTGGAAATTGAGGTTGTGCCCATATCATTTGAGCAAAATGCATCAAACCTTAAGACCTACTTCAGGATGAGGCCCTTTTTCAAGCATGATATTAAGCCTAAATTTTGCAAAATCATAGTCAATCTCAAGTTAAAAAACAAGAGACCATGAAAGAATGGTCCACCCTTAGGCTTATTGAGCCTTCTTGGATGAGTGCTGCAATGCACCAAGGATAGTCTCACACCAAATTTCAAACCCTATGAGACTTACACTTGGTGCATTAGGAGTAGAATTAGGAACTGTTGTGTGGAGGCACAACCATATTTTTTCAAACTTAAGTACTCACCTCAACAACCCCATTCCTAAGAGGTTTTCTCAAAGGCCTCTCACTCCCCCTAAACATCACACTTGTCTGCATACTTTTACTTCTTTCCTTATTTTCTTGCAGACATTAAAAAGGAGGAAGAAAGGTCTTAGGATTTGAGGTCAAATTCTCTCCATGGGGGAGGAAATGATGCAATCTCACCTAGCCTCATGGCTAAGAGGATTCAAGGAGACTAGGCTTGGATAGATGCTTACATAAAGACAATAGTTTTAGGGTTTTTTTACTTGTAAATATTTTATAATTACTTAGATATTTTGGGTGTGTTGGTCTTATCCATTTCCCTAAAATAAGATTCACACTCATGGGTTGTGCACTCAGGCACCTCACTTAGGCCTTAAAGCTTAGGTTAATTAGTCTTAAGCCTAATTAAGCCCAAGTCCCATATTGCCTAGGTTTGTGTGTCCAAGCTCTCCCATTAGGCTATATATACTCCTTCACTCCCTCTTGTATGGACACACTTGATTAAATGAATTAAGACTCATTATGATCAATTATTCTTAAGTGTCTTTGAGAATCCTCTCTCTTGAGGAATCTCTCCGTAAAAGCTTTTATCAAGGGTCCTCTCCCTTGTGGCAAACCTCAAGTAAATTTTGAGTTATCTTTCCCCTAGAAAGTGCTGTCAAAACCACCCCCTTCATAGCCTTCTCCATCCTCCATCTTCTTAGAGGAAGTAACATTGGTTGAAGAGATCAAGGGAGTGCATAAGTTAACTAAGTGTCAATCGAGCTAATGAAGTTAATTAAAACATAGTTAACTTGCCTTATCCAAACATGACTCTAAAGAAGTGGATCTATGTTCTCTCTAATTTAAATTTGATTTTGAATTATGCCATGTAGGTTCCACCTAGGAAAGAGAGAGATTGGTGCTCAATGGGGGGAACAAGGGAGATTCACTTGTTACTCATACTTCATGTGTTGCTAGAGAGGTGTGAAAAACAAACTAGAGGAGTGTGGGAACGTCATGCTAAAAAAAACCCCACTTTTTTCACACACTCCATATAAATAACTATTACACCCCTAGCCTAAAACAAAGAGGAAATAGGTCGAAATACAAGGTCCCAAAAGATGCTAACTATAAATATCAAAATACAAAACTAAATACAACAAAATAAATACAAATAAAATAAAATAGACTATGGCCTAGATGTCTTCACTTTAAAAAGGAGTTGAGGTCTAGCATACTCCTTCCTAGACAAGTCTTTCCCTATCCTCCTTGCCATGGCCCTTGTGATAGGCATCAAGGCGCATGAAATTTCTTGGAGCATTAGTAAGCCTAAAAGGCATCACCAACCATTCATAAAGGCCAAATTTGGTCTTAAAAGCAATTTTCCATTCATCACCTTCTTTGATCCTTTTGATGGTAACCACTTCTAAGATCAATTTTTGAAAATACTTGTGCTCCATGCAATTCATCAAACATTCAAACGTATATATTGGGTGCCTATATTTAATGGTGTTGTTGTTGATGACACGATAATCCATACACATCCACCATTTGTCATCCTTCTTGGGCACCATCAAGACTGACACAACACAAGGGCTAAGGCTTTTTTGAACCGAACCCTTCTCCAACAGGTCTTGAACTTGAGACTCAATATCTTTGACTCAATAGAGTTGTCCTATACGTAGACCTATTGGGTAGGCTAGCATTAAACGCAAGATCAATTTAGTGTTCGATCACTGCTAGAGGAGTCAATCCATTAGGAACCTCTTTATGGAAAGATCATTAAATTCTATTAAAAGATTTTGATCCCCTTTTGGAAGAGACTTAATTTCAAGACTAGTGGTTGTGCTAAACAGTGTCTCTTTACAAATAAGGAGATATAAAGGTTTATCAAGCAATAGAGCTTTCTTGATGTCCATTTTTGTAGCAAAATGTCTCTATTTCTTGATAACCTCCTTGGAAGAGGCATTACCTTCTAACTCTCTTTCCTTACCCCTTTCAAGCTTCACGGGTGGAAGCTCTTTTTTTCTTTTTTTTTCTTTTGATTTGTTTCCTCATTGTTTTTATGCTTCATATTAAATTGACCATCTGCCACTTACGAAAGTGTTAAAGGATGCAACTTTATTTTCCTATCCTTATGGGTGAGGATTATCTCATTAGTATGACCATGGTGAATGTTTTTATCAAATTTACATTGTCTATCTAACAAGAAATGGCCAACCTCCATTTGAACTATGTCACAAATTATCTCATCTCTATAGTTCCCAATGTAGAAAGACACTTTGACTTGTTGGTTGACCACCATTTCCCCTCTTCATTTAGCTATTGAAGTTTGTAAGTTTTGGGATGGGGAATTGGTGTTAAGGCAAGCTTTTCCACTAACCATGAGCTACAAAAGTTGCAACATGACCCACTATCCACAATGAGAGAACATGTTTTATAAAAAAGTTGACATCTTGTGTGAAAGATGTTCTCTCTTTGTCTTTGGTCAAGCTCAAAGGCTTGGCTTCCAAGAATCCTTTGAACCATTAAGAGGTTACCATCACTAGGATAAAATTCTTCCATGTTATGCTCATGTCTTCTTTCTTTCCCACTTGCACTAGAAGAGGAAGGTGAGTTATCCTTACTACTATAAATGTCTTATCCCCTCATAATCATGGTTTTGTTATTGGGGCATTAACATTGAGTGACAATATGGAATTTCCCAAGACACTTAAAATATTTGATGCTACTAGTCCTAGTAGCAAAACTAGTAGGGAGTTTTCTTTAACATATGGAGTTTTATGTTCTTTATGCATGCTTTTGGATGGTGACTCCTCTTTAGGGAAAATCTTGAAGAGTTTCCCTTGACTTGATCCCTCTTTGCATAAGGGTAAGAATTGTAGTTTTTTTTTTGCAAAATATTTCTTCTTTTTAATTGATTTTTAACCTTCATGCAAAGTTGTTCCAATTCATCTAGGTCCCTATATGGCAAGAGATCAACATTGTCTCTTATTTCCATGCTCAAGCCACTGAGGAACCTAGCTATGGTGACCTTTGGCTCCTCATTAATGTCTGCTCTCATCATGAATAGATCCATTGTTTGCCTATACTCCTTAACACTTGAATTGTATTGCTTTAATCTTTGAAGTTTATCTAGGATCTCTCTTTCATAATAGGAGGGGATGAGCCTCTGCCTTATAGTGCCCTTAAGATCATTCCAATATGCAATAGGAGGGTTATGATGGTGACGCCTCTCATTAACAAGGGAGGTCCACTAATACATGACATGCCCTTGGAAGCTAAGGGTTGTCAAGGAGACTTTTCTTTCTTCATTCACATGGAAGCAAGTGAAGTGATGCAAACCCAAGTTTTCCTCTCTTAATCTTCCTCCAAAACGCTCCAAGCTCCCAAGAAATGGATGGATGAAGGGGGAAAGAAATGACTATGGGGCGCCACTCTCTTTGGAGAGATAAGCCAAGTGTTTAGGCTTGCCACAAGAGAAGGAACCCTTGATAAAAGCCAACTATAAGATGATGCATTCTCCCCAAGCAAGGGCCCTATCACTAGGGCCATGGCTAGGAGAATAGAAGAAGACATGGCTAGAGTAGAGGGAGGAAGATCTCACCTCCATATGACCACCAAGTTATGCAAGCCATGACTTATTTACTTGTAATTTTTATTTTAGGAACCTAGGATTTTATTTTGGACATGTATTAGTCCATTTAATTTTCTAGGAGGTGTCTTAGTAATAAGAAGGGGTAAGATTAGCTTTTGGGCCTTTATTTAGGAAATAAGGGGGTAGTTTGATAACTACACCCTCTTTTGCTAAATAAAACCCAAAACTAATAAAGGAGTAATCTTGGCCCTTGGATGAGGTAGCTTGGGCACCAATTCTCATCTAAAGGAGGGTATTGATTGGACTTTGGGCTTCAATCCTCCTCCCTTGGATGACTCCTTTTAATCCTAGCCCTTCATTTCCTTCATGACTTGTCCAAGAGGTTAGCTCCCTCTATAAAAAGGTGCTCCTTCACACTCTTGTATTTTTTACACTTGATTGAATGGAAAAACCTTGAGTTGGCAAAAATTCTCTTAGTGTCCACCCTTCTCTCTTTGAGAATTCCTTAGGTTTTTATCAAGGGTTCCATCCCTTGTGGCAAACTTTCCCTCTTAGGCTTATCTTACCTTAAGTGGCGCCTAAAACCACCTCACTTCTTACCTCTCCACAAACCATTTCACCAAAGAAGAAAACCTCTAGAAAAAGATAAGGGAGGCATGCATCATTTGGTATCTAGAGCATTGTATCTAGAGGTCTAAACTCTCTTCCTATCTCATTTATTTTTTCTTTCCGTTTTCCTATTTTATTTTATCTTTAATTTCCGCAATTTTTTCTAGCTTTCCATTGTTGTTTATCATTTCCATTTATGTCTTGAGTTTATTGTTTTGAGTTATAGTTTATTTGCACCATTTATTTTTTGCTTGATGCAATTTATATTGTTCTTTTCTTTGCATCTACGTCTCTCCCATATTCATTAATTTCCGCTTAAGCTTTGAGTTGGGTGCTTTCCTGCTTGAATTTTGGTTTTGAGAATTTCTTGCTTAAAATCCATGCCATTGTGGTGAATTCCACAACCTTGTGGTCAAGAAATTTAGACCAAATTCTTGTGTTTACTTGCACCTAGTTGCCTTGTTTTTGCTTTATTTTTAGCTTTTATTTTTCACTTTTATACTATTGTGTAGTTGTCTATAAGTCATGTTTATAGTTTCCCATTTTGTCTATTAATTCCTTTTAAGTTTAGCCTCTTTTGTTTTTACAAAAAAAAATTTGAAACTTCTTAAATTGAGCAACATAGAGGGTCATACCTCATGTCTAAGTCTCTTTAGAAGTTCATGTGCTTTTAGTTTCAAGCATATTCTTAAAAAAAAATTCAAAAATAGTTGCTCAATTTCCTTTGTCTTTATTTTCTTTATACGTATAATTAGTAGCTCATTTGTGTGGTAAAAGTAGTTCTTGTTTGTGGGTGCTTTCACTTAAGCTATAAGTTTGGTATTTGTGTTCAACAAATTACTAAAAACTTAACAAAGCTTGAGTCCAGTGGCACACCAAACTACTAAACCATTAACACATCTATAGCTACTTTGCATTTTGAAGTCATTTCTAGTAGTACCTAAATTGCTGCTTTTAATTTTCTTTATTGTTCCAATCGCATAACTCTTTGTTATCAAGCACTAAATTCACAATCAATTTAGGTGCATCTAGTAAATATTTAAAAAAAAAAACAAGAAAACAAAGTCTAAAATAAAATACAAAAAAAACAACGAAGGATTCAAAAAAAAAAAAGAGAACAAACAAAAGAAAAGAAAGTTTGAAAAAAAAAATTATTTGATGTACCTAACCTAAAATTAGCAAGTGCTTCAACTTTGAACTTGGAACCTTAAAAGAAATTTTATTACTTTTGGTACACTAGAACTTGATATTTGTGTTCTTCTACTCTTTAATCTAGTGTCATTCTTAGGTATTCCATTGTGTGCTCTCTTTCTTTTGTTTACCTTTTAGTTGTTGCTTGTCTTTTAAATCATCTTTCTAGTTTGTCTTATATACTCTTACCATTTGGTTAAGTGTCTTTTTGATTGTGTTATCTTTTATTGCTTTTTGAGTTTCTATTCGCACCTCCCCTTGCTACTTTTGGTTTCTTTGGTTTGTGTGTTAGTGTCACTTTTGCGAGAAAGCTTGAAAAAGGAGCTTACCACAAGGGTAGCATATTTTGGAAGGTTGGACTAAGAGCCTAAGGGATCACCTCAAAAGGAAATACACCTAGCCGTGAGGACTTTGATTTGAGGGAGCATTTGGAGAATAATTTTTTGAAGACTTTACTTTTTCTTTAATTTGGGTGTATTAATTTTGTAGTTGGGAGTTTGAGTGCCCTTCAAGCCCTCCCTTTGGTTGTAATAAAATTTAATCAATTTTTTAGTTTCTCGAAAATTAGGTGAAGAAGGAAGAAGTGGTACACTTCCTTCAACACCTTAGGAGCTCGCTTTAGATCCCTTCTCTTTTGAATTTTTGCTTTAAAATTCTTGCTTTATTTTTCTTATTCAAAGCGCTTAGAAGGCTAAAGAGTTCCAAAGACTCATCAAGCCATTTTAGGCAAGAAAACACAAAAAGAGAGGAGTGTTTATTTGTGAAAATTTTTTAGCCACCTTTTTCCTCTTAGAAATTCAAGCACAATGACATCACACACCCACTCTAGTGCTCATAGTTATTCATCAAACAAGAGTGTAAACTAAAGAAATATTTCTAAAGATTACACTCTAGAAAACTTAAACATGGACTTTAGGGAGTGGATGGCAAAAGAACAAGAGAGAAGAGAAGAAAAAAGGAGAGAAAAAGAGTCCAAGGAGAAAAGAAAAATAAAAGAAAGAGAGGAAGAAAAGAGAGAAAAAAGAGATAAAGAAGAGAGAAGAATAAGAGAAACGAGAGAAGATGAAGAAAGGAGAGAAAGAAAGGAAAGAGAAAGAAGAAAAGAGAAAGAAGAAGAAAAAAGAAAGCATGAGAATGGTGAGAATTACAAAATGAAAGGGATAGTCTTAGGTTCCCTATCTAGACATACCCATAGGAGTGAAAGTGAGGAAGAATACTACAACCATCCTAGGAGAAACTCCCATTCATCCATGCATAATAATGGGGCCCCTCCAAGGGAGCCCAAAATTGATCTCCCCCCATTTCATGGGAGGGAAGATGTGGAAGCCTACCTTGATTGGGAAATCAAGGTAGAACAACTCTTCACTTGCCATGAGGTAAGAGAAGAAAGAAAGGTTCCAATGGCAACCCTTAGCTTCCAAGGGCATGCCATGCATTGGTGGGTTGGGTTAACCAATGAGAGAATCCGCACCAATATGCCTTCCATAAGATATTGGAATGATCTTAGAAGTGCTCTAAGAAGAAGGCATATTCCCTCTTGGTATGAAAGAGATCTTTTGGATAGACTCCAAAGGCTAAGGCAAACCAACCTTAGTATAGAAGAGTATAGACAAAAGATGGAACTTCTTATCTTGAGGGTGGGTATCATTGAGGAACCCAAGGCCACTATGGCAAGGTTTTTGTGTGGGTTGAGCCCCGAAATTCGTGATAAGGTGGAGCTCTTCTCATACAATTCCTTTGATGAGTTAGTTCAACTTTGCATCAAGATGGAAAATCAACTTAGAAGGAAAAATTTGAAAAAGGATAACCCACCTTATGTAAAGAGGGACCAACCTACGGGGAACTCTTTCAAGAGTTACGCCAAAGAGGAACATCCCAAGCACTTCAAAGCGCTTAAAACATCACATATAGAGAGAAAAACCCCTACTACTAACTCTCACGAGAAAGTTAGTAGTATCAAATGCTTTAAATGTCTTGGGAGATGCCACATTGCCTCTCAATGCCCTACTAAGAGAAATCATGAGGCCCAAGATGTTTATAGTAGTGAGTCTAGCTCACACTCCTCTAGTGAGAGCGAAGGAGAAGGGGTTCATGCATACCAATCTGATTGTGATGAAACCGCTTATACATGTGAGGGAGACCTCTTAATGATAAGAAGGCTTCTTGGAAGCCAACCTTTGAAAGTGTCCTCATCTCAAAGGGAGAACATATTCCACACTCGCTGTAAGGTGAATGACAAAATATGTTCTCTCATTGTGGATAGTGGGTCATGCTGCAATTGTTGTAGCTCAAGGTTGGTGGAAAAGCTAGCCTTGACCCCACTTCCCCACCCTAAGCCTTACAAGCTTCAATGGCTCAATGAGCAAGGGGAAATGGAGGTCAATGAGCAAGTCAAGGTTCCAATTTCCATTGGGTCTTATAAAGATGAGATCCTGTGTGACATAGTCCCAATGGAAGCTGGCCATATCTTGCTAGGAAGACCATGGCAATTTGATAAGAAAGCCATACACCATGGTCATTCCAATAACATCATCCTCACTCATAAGGATAAGCGCATTAAGTTGTCCTCTAACACCTTCACAAGTGGCGGAGGACCAACTCATCATGAAACATAAGAGAGATGAGGAGAAAAAAAAAGGCAAAGCTTTACCCCTAAAGCTTGAAAGGGGTAAAGAGGTTGAGTTGGAAGTGGGTGCCCCTTCCAAGAAATTCATTAGTAAAGGGAGTTTATTTGCGACAAAATTGGATTTAAAGGAAGCCCCCTTAACTAACAGACCTTTCTATCTCCTCCTTTGCAAAAAGGCATCCCCCATTTCTTCCCCCTCCACTTTTTTCCCTTCTAGTTCTAGCACTGCCATAGAACTTGGACCTGAGAACCTACCTCAAGAGGTTCAAGAGCTTTTAAAGGAGTTTGGTGATATATTCCCTAATGAAGTTCCCAAAGGACTTCCTCTAATTAGGGGTATAGAACACTAAATAGACTTGGTACCTGGGGCTAGCCTGCCTAATAGGCCTGCTTATAGGACTAATCCCATGGAGACCAAGGAGATTGAATCTCAAGTCCAAGAACTATTGGAGAAGGGTTGGGTTCAAGAGAGCCTAAGCCCTTGTGCTGTGCCAGTTTTGTTGGTGCCTAAGAAGAATGGCCAATGGAGGATGTGCATTGATTGTCGAGCAATCAATAACATCACCATCAAATATAGGCACCCTATCCCTAGGCTTGATGTCATGCTTGATGAATTGCATGGGGCCCAATTATTTTCAAAAATTGATCTTAAGAGTGGTTATCACCAAATCCGCATCAAGGAAGGTGATGAGTGGAAAACCGCTTTTAAGACCAAGTTTGGGCTGTATAAGTGGTTGGTAATGCCCTTTGGGCTTACCAATGCCCCAAGCACCTTCATGAGGCTTATGAATCATGTCCTTAGGGATTGCATAGGAAAATTTTGTGTTGTTTATTTTGATGACATTTTAGTGTATAGCATGAGCCTAGATGAACATGTAGGCCATCTTAGGTGCATCTTTTGCATTCTTAGGTCACACCAACTCTATGAAAATCTTGAAAAATGTAATTTTTGTGTGGAGAGTGTAGTGTTCTTAGGTTTTATAGTTAATAAAAATGGGGTGTTGGTTGCTTGCAAGCTAAGTCTAAGACAATGGCTCATGGATTGTACACACCCTTACCTGCTCCTTCTGCACCTTGGCTGGATATTAGTATGGATTTCATCCTTGGCCTGCCTCGAACCCAACGAGGTACTGATGAAGAAGAGGAGGACCTATCAGATTTGAGGTCAAATCCTTCCTAAGGGGGAGGGGATGATGCATTCTCCCCAAGCAAGGGCCTTATCACTAGGGTCATGGCTAGGAGAATAGAAGAAGACATGGCTAGAGTAGAGGGAGGAAGATCTCACCTCCATATGACCACCAAGTTATGCAAGCCATGACTTATTTACTTGTAATTTTTATTTTAGGAACCTAGGATTTTATTTTGGACATGTATTAGTCCATTTAATTTTCTAGGAGGTGTCTTAGTAATAAGAAGGGGTAAGATTAGCTTTTGGGCCTTTATTTAGGAAATAAGGGGGTAGTTTGATAACTACACCCTCTTTTGCTAAATAAAACCCAAAACTAATAAAGGAGTAATCTTGGCCCTTGGATGAGGTAGCTTGGGCACCAATTCTCATCTAAAGGAGGGTATTGATTGGACTTTGGGCTTCAATCCTCCTCCCTTGGATGACTCCTTTTAATCCTAGCCCTTCATTTCCTTCATGACTTGTCCAAGAGGTTAGCTCCCTCTATAAAAAGGTGCTTCTTCACACTCTTGTATTTTTTACACTTGATTGAATGGAAAAACCTTGAGTTGGCAAAAATTCTCTTAGTGTCCACCCTTCTCTCTTTGAGAATTCCTTAGGTTTTTATCAAGGGTTCCATCCCTTGTGGCAAACTTTCCCTCTTAGGCTTATCTTACCTTAAGTGGCGCCTAAAACCACCTCACTTCTGACCTCTCCACAAACCATTTTACCAAAGAAGAAAACCTCTAGAAAAAGACAAGGGAGGCATGCATCATAAGAGGTTCCTAAAGAAAGAGGATCCTCAAGACCTTTTACTCATGAATGTGCTAACAAAGAGACAAATTTTATTCAACTTCAAATATGAGATTTACAATGAGTGGAGATGAATATATATAGCTCAATGGGAGAGCTTGGGAACATTTTTCTAGGTAATGTGAGACTTGGACTTAATTAGCATTAAGGATAATTAATCCAAGTCTTAGGATCTAAGTTTGGGCACCTAATCTAATCCATGGAGCGGAGGTGCAAATAGCTCATCCAAAATGTGAGGGAAGTGATCCCAAAACGCTGCACATAAGGGACCTCACACTAAGCCTACTCCTTCGAAATAACTAAAAACACCTCTTTTTCCTAAACTAAAGGTAAATGGCCAAAATAAAATGTCTTAATTCAAGATAGCCTCACATCCTATATTGCTAGAAAAATTAAAAATATTTACAAGTTGAATACAATGAAGACAATGACCTAAATTCTTCAATGAGCTCTGATACAAGCCATGTATTTCTCCAATCCTCCTAACCAAGGTCTATGCTAGGGGGGATTGCATCATCTCCTCTCCCTTGGAGAAGATTTGATATCAAATCCAAAGGCCTTTCTTCCTCTTTACCCAATCCCGCAAGATGTTTAAAGTAATGGGCAATGGTATATAAGCAAGCATGAGGGGAGTAAAAGGTCTAAGGTAGATCCTCTTAGGATTAGGGTAGTGGAGGTTGACATTAAAAATGTATAGAAAAATAATTTCCTAGTGTTTGTGCCTCCACAAAGAGGCTCCCCATCCTCCTCTTAATGCGTTAAGTTCTAGTCTGCGAAAATTGGAAACGTGATTAGGGACAAGACTTATTGCATTGGAGCACTCATTTATAAAGGCTAAGTAAGCCTTATCTTTTCTTTCACCCCAAAAGATAAGGACGGGCCTAGGAGTGGACCAATTAGGAATGGTCTCTTTTAGTTGAACTTGGGATTGTGTAGCATTGCAGTCCAAATTTTGTTGCAGAATCTCATTTTGAACTTTTGTGGCCTCATCTTCAAGAAAAAGTTGAGTTTGTGGTTCATTGGGCTCAGAGTTTTTGCACAACCTCAACTTTTACTGGTTCTAAGAGAAAAGTTTCTTTAATAAAATCCTCCTTGAAATTCTAGGAGCAATTTTCTTGAAGGTTTAATTCCCTCTTGACCTCTTCTAAGTCTTAGACATGATATTCTTCTTTGATCTCAATAGCTAATGACTCAAGTCCAATATGTGTGGAAGTGATTAATGAAGTCTGCTCAAGTTGAACTTGAGATTGTGGTTCAATGTGTTCAACAGTCTTTGACATAACCTCAATTTCAACTTGTGCTTTTAAGGATTGGTTGGACAATTTCTCTATGCTAAGATCCTTTTTTGAAGTCAAAGTTGAATCTTCTTTAAGATCTTTCTTCCTAACAATCTCTTTTTCTTTCTTTTTTCTTTTTTTCTTCTTTTATTAGGTTCTCTATTTGGAGCTCAAATTGCTTCTTTCTTTCGTTCCATAATCCTTCCTTTTGCTTCCAATACTCCCCTCTTTCTTTTATTTCCTCATCTCTTCTCTCTTTTAGCTCTTTTTCCCTTTGTTCTCTTTCTAACTCCCTTTCTCTTTTTCTTTCTTTCTCTTTCTCTTTCTCTTCTATTTCTCTCTTTTTTTGTCCTTCTCTTCACTTACCCCATGACAATACATGGCATGCCCTTGGAAGCTAAGGGTTGCCACAGAAACCTTCCTCTCTTCACTTACCCCATGGCAAGCAAAAAGTTGTTCAACCTTCATTTCCCAATCCAAATATGCATCAACATTGTCCTTTCCAGAAAATGAAGGAATGTTTACATTAGGTTCCTTATTGGAGGATTCTCTTTGCTTATGTGTTCTTGGGGGCCTTTGATAATAATCATTATTGTGATGACTACTATAAAGGCTAACACTTGGGGTTTTGGTATGAAGATGATCAGTATCCTCACTTTCACTCATAGAAACCCTTACCCCTTTGCCTTTTTGGGACCTAGATGGTTGGACTCTATGTTTTGAACCACTAATTCCTATCCCCAAAAGTAACTTAGCAAGCATTTCTCTAATTTCCTCATTTTGTTTATCATGTTCTCTCTCCCTCTTCCTAAATTCTTCCTATTTTTTTGCACTTTCTTCTTCTTTTCTTCTTATATACTCCCTAAGTTCATCTCTAAGGCTAGCATTACTAGGGTATGAGTTTTGACCACAAACACTTGAATGATCACTCATCTTTGATCTAGGAAATATTTTCACAAAAGGTTTTCTTGAAAAGATTTTTTACAAAGAGTGAGTGATAAAGGTTTTCACAAAGGAATTTTGGTGCTAGACTTATTACTTTAAGTGGTTAGAATTGCACTCTAAAAAGGAGGTGGACTACAAGGAGTCACTTAATAACCAAGCCTCTTAGTAGTGGGAAACTTATCAACCTTTGCCCCTTTGTAAGCCTTACAAAAACAAATTTTGACACTAAAAGTGTGTGATGTGTAACGGACCCCTAATAAGCACTTAGAAGCCTTCTAAGCAAACATACAACAACCTAGAGTATACAACTACAATAAAGTAAGTAAGGAAAGTAACAAAGGCATACACTAGTCGAAATTCCTAAGGCGGAAACAATCCCACCACTAAAACAAATTACACCTAAGCTATCACAAATCAAATGAGAGTTTAAAGTGTCCAAATTACAACCTAAAAGAACAAGAAAATACCAAGTACAAATAGCCCTAATAAAAACAACAACAAAGAGCAAAATAAAGAAGAAAAAGTGGTACAAAAATCAAACAAGAATAAAAATAGAAAGATACTAGGCGCAAATTTAAAATAAAAAGCAAGAAACAAAATTGAAATTCTTCAAGCCTCCAACTTGGTGTTCCTTCACAAGTAACAAACTTGTTAGTCCTCTCTTTATAGTGTTTGCACTCCCACTATTTGGTGATTCTCTCCAAAGCACTTTGGGACTTATGGCAACTTTCTCCAACTTAATCTCCCAAGATTCATAAGGTGAACCCCAGGTGATTCACCTACACCTAGCAAAGAAGCCAACCAAGAGAAAAAGAACCAAGAGGCCAAGAAATAAAAAGTAAAAAAGGAAAATTAAGAAGGCTAAAATCAAGAGATTAATTATAAGACAAGACTCAAAGAATGTGAAGAAAGGCAAGCAAAAATTAAGGCACACAAGAAAGTTAAGCACTCAAAAGGAACTTAGAATGACTCTAGATTAGAATTTAAGTGTTTAATGTTCCTTATCCTTAAAACTTCATGTCCAATATCCAAAGTTCAGCCAAGTTTTTGGTCATCAAATGGGTCCAATGATAGTCCAAAATGGTCAAGGTTCAAGTCCAAAGTCCAAGGGTAAAGTGATCCACAAGTTAGCAACAATTCCTTTTAATGTTTTTTTTAACTTTCATTTCTTTTCTCTCAAAATGTGTCCCACCAAGGAGGATCTGATTTGATTCTTTTTTTAACCTTATATTTTGCATGGAGTTTACATTTGTGGTGTGTTAAAAGTGGGTACAAAAAGGTGGTAAATAAAAGTTGTTATTTTGGTGCAAGAAAGGTATCTTTTTGGGAAGTGTTTCTTGTCTTTTGCTCTCTTGTTTAGGTGCAGTTTTTTTCTAGTTTTTTCAGAATATATTCAGCCATATGACACTTTGTTTGACTGAGGATCATGCAATAAAGATTTAAGTCCTAAAATAAATCCTAAACTAATTTGCCCTATAATACAAAGGCTAAATAAAAATACACAATGAAATCCTAAGTGATTAAGGTTCCCCAAAATACAAGGGGAAAATAAGGAAAACAAGCAAAACACTAGATAAATGCACCCAAGTCTGCACATGTGATCATCAATGTTTTTGGTGTAGTATGACCTTCCTCTTCTTCTATTCTTCTTGCCATAGACCTTGTGATGGGTCCTATCTGATGCCCCAAGAATGGTTCTCCATCACTCTCTCTACTTTATGGGGAGTGGTGCTAATTGGTGTTTATGCTTATTTTATCTTTTGATATTGATATGTTTGATGCATGGTCTGCTGAAAGCCCGCTGCATGTTCAACCATCACATCATCCTCAGCTTGCTTCATGTATTTTTCGTGCTCCTCTACAGCCTCCTCAAAGGCCTTCCTATAACCCTCTCGGCTCTTTTCACTTTGAGCCGCCAACGCCTTCAGACTGCGAACCTCCTCTTCAGCCTCTTCCAACTTCTCAACCCTTTCTGCCAGAGCCTTGGCATGTTTGACATCTCTAGCAGCAAGAGCCTCCTCCAACATCTCTCGGGAGATCATTGTTTTTTCTTTTTCCTCCATCTCCTGTAGCTTGTCCAAGATAGCCAGGAAGCTATTTTCGGCTTTCCTTTGCCACTACTTCACTGCCACCACTCATTAGCAAACAGATGTTTTCCCAGTGTCTGTGCTCGCGCTAAGAACTCATAGTAATTTTTCCATTTAAGGTTGAGCTTCATCTGCTCCAACGATTTTTGGCCATCTGCCAAATTGAATCCCCCATAAAGCAAAAAGGGACCTACCAAATACCTACTTTATAAAATGATGCACTCTCTTGATCTCTTCAACCAAGGTTCCTTCCTCTAAGAAAATGGAGGATGGAGAGGTTAGAAATGGGGGTTCTAGGAGAAAGATGAGTCAAAAATTTTATTGCTTGCCACAAGGGGATTCCTCAAGAGAGGGGATTCTCAATGACACTAAGAATAAATTACTCAAAAAGAGTCTTACTTAATTCAATCAAGTGTAATTTGTACAAGAGAGACTAGGTGTATTTATATCCCAAAAGAGGGAGCAAGACACTCAAAACTAGGTAATGTGGGACTTGGGCCTAATCAGGATTAGGAGCACTAATCCCTCTTAGGCCCACTAAAAGGTGTACCTAGCCTTAAGCTAAAGAGTGTAACGGCCTAAGTTATTAGGCCATCTACTCCCTTCACCTCCCTTCTTAAGCTATTTACACCCTAAACTTTAGAAACTAGCATAAATGGCCAAAATACATGGCCTAAAAAGGAATTAAAAACTAATTAATATTTACAAGAGGAAAACTAAGGACTATGGCCTAAAATGTCTATCTTCATCATGAGTTGGGTCTTGATGAGTCTTTCCAGGTCAAGTCTTCTTCAATCCTCCTAGCCATTACCCTAATGAAATGGCCCTTGGTTGGTAGATTGCATCATCTCCTCCCTCATCGAAAAGATTTGTCCTCAAATTTGAAGAGTCGTTCTCTTCCGTGTCAGCACCTAAAAAGGGTGTTAGATCACAAACATTAAAAGTGGTGCTAACTCCATAATCATCGAGAAGGTCTAACTTATATGCATTATTATTTACCTTCTCAAGGATTTCGAAGCGATCATCTTCTCGAGGGCTAAGTTTGGACTTCCTCTTAGAAGGGAAACAATCATTTCTTAGGTGAAGCCAAACACAATCGTCTTTTTCGAAGATGACTTCCTTCCTCCCCTTGTTGCTAGATGAAGCATACCCCTTAGACTGGGTTTCAATATTAGTTTTGATTCTCTCATGTAATTTTTTGACAAAATCAGCCCTAGCTTCGCCTTCTTTATGAAAAATTCGGGTGTTAAGGGAGTGCTAATAATGAAAACCATATACGACCTCAAAAGGGGAGTGCTTAGTGGTTCGATGAACCACCCTATTATATGCAAATTCAATGTGGGGGAGATATTCATCCCAAGACTTGTGGTTGCCTTTCAAGAGTGTCCTCAACATAGTGGATAAGGATTTATTTACTACCTCAATTTGTCCATTTATTTGAGGATGAGAAGTGGTAGAAAATAAGAGCTTAGGTCCTAGCCTTGCCCAAAGAGTTTTCCAAAAATCGTCAAGGAACTTAGCATCCCTATCAGAGACTATGGTTGGGGCTATTCCGTGCAAGCAGACAACCTCATGAAAGAAAAGTCTTGCAATATGACTCGCGTCATCCACTTTGTGGCAGAGAATGAAATGTACCATTTTACTAAAACAGTCCACTACCATAATGATAGAGTCTACACCTCATTGGGTTTTTGGGAGCCCAAGGATAAAATTCATGCTAATATCTACCCAAGGTATAGAAGGAGTGGGTAAAGGTGTGTAGAGTCCATGAGACATTACTCGGGACTTAACTTGTAAACAAGCTATGCATCGCAAACAATGTCTTTGGATATCTTTTTTCATGTGGAGCCAAAAGAATTTTTCTTTTAAAAGCATTAAGGTTTTATCAATTCCAAAATGCCCCATGAGGAGGAAGATGAGTTGGCCCCTTATGATCATGGTTTTCTTATTGGGGCATTGAGAGGCAATGTGGCCTTTCCCAAGACATTTAAAACATTTAATACTATTAGTCCTATTGCTAGAACTAGCAAGGGGGTTGTCTCTATGATGCATGGGTTTATGTTATTTATGCACATGCTTGGATGGTTCCTCTTTGGGAGAGCTCTTAGAAGAGTTTCCTTTGCCTAGGCCCCTCTTTGCATAATTGTAGGATGGAAATTCTCTTTTTGCTCCACCTTTTCTTTTTAATTGATTTTCCACTCTTATGCAAAGTTGGACTAGGTCATCTAGATTATTTATGCTCCAAGGTTTGTCTGTACTCCTCAACACTTGAGTTGTACTGTTTTAATCTTTGGAGTTTATCCAAGAGCTCTCTTTCATAATAAGAAGGGACGTGTCTCCACCTCATAGCCACCTTGAGATAATTCCAATAATCCACAGTAGGGTTACGAAGGCGGCGCCTCTCATTGACCAAAGAGGTCCACCAATACATGACATGTCTTTGGAACCTAAGGGTTGCCAGCAGAACTTTTTTTTCTTCACTTATATTAAAACAAATAAAGAATTGATCTACCTTCATTTCCCAATCAAGGTAGGCTTCTACATCCTCTTTGCCATGAAAATGAGGGAGGTCTCCTTTTTGTTCCCTAGGTTGGGCTTGGGGTTGGTTATGATGTTGTTGCACTCTCTTCACCCTAGGTGTTTCATATCCTTCACTTCCACTTACCTCACAGAATTATACCTATGCCTCTCTCTAACTTCTCTTCTTTCTTCTCTTTCACGTTCTTCTCTCTTCCCTCTCCCTCTTTTCTCTTTCCCTTCTTTCTTCTCTTTTTCTTCGTTCTCTTTCTTTCTCTTCTCTTTCTTGTCTTTATCTTTTCTTTTTTCTCCTCTCTTTCTTTTTCTCTTTTCTCCTCTCTTTCTTTTTCTCTTTTCTCACGTTCTTCCTCCTCTCTTCGTTGTTCTTCTCTTAACTCTCTTTCTCTATTTTCTTTTTCTTTCTTTTCACGCCTCCTTTCTTCTTTCTTCTAACCTCCACTCCCTAAATTCACTCACAAACTTATCCATGTTGGTTGTTTTTTTAGAACGTTGTTGATTTACACTACCGTTACTAGATGCGTGTGAGCTCATTTTGAAAGTAATTAGGAAGAACCTAAGGGCAACACTGCTCACTCTTTTGTTTGGTTTTCTCCCTAAGTGAATTACTTAAGAGTCTTTGGAACTCAAAAGCCTTTCACACTAAGATTCAAAGCAAATAGAAGAAATTAAAGCAGAGGTAAGGGTCTAAAAGCGTGCACCTAAGGTGGAGAGATGGGGTACCAATTCTTTCTCTCACCTAAACGAGAAACTAAAAGCTATTACAATCAAAGATGTTACCCTTATAGGCATCCAACACCTCAATTAAAATGGCCTTAAAAATTATATCCAAAAAAAGGAAAAAAGTAAAAGATTTGAAGTTTTGATGTTGCTTCTCCACTCTAAGTGTTTACCTCTCTCAAATTGGTGTTGCTCCCTTGAATGAACCTCTTCCTTAGCTTGCTTCAACACATCTCAAGATGCTTCCATTGTTGAAAGCTTGGATTGACCTCTCTTTTCCTTTCTCAAAGGTGGTGCACTAAGAGAAAGAGAGTGCAAGTAAAGAAAAACAAGAAAAACTCAAAATCAAAGGAGGACACACATTCAAGTGGATAAATTAGATGTAGACAAACACAATAAATAAAAACAAGACAAGCAAACAATTAAAGGTATTCAAAGAAAATTATCACGTCAAAATGAACTTATAATGGTACTAGATTAGAGTTGACTTAAAAGCAACAAGAGACTTAAAAAATTTTCTAAGATTTGCACATTCACTTTGTGTTGACCGAAAAAGCAAATTCAAGTTAGATGTAACGAAGTTTGCATACTCCTTCTAATCAAATCAAAACAATTTGAGGTGTACTAAATATAATTTGTTCTCTTTTCACTTGTTTTCTTTTGTCTCTAATTACTTTTACTAACTCTGTTTTTTTTGCTTGATTTGTCTTATACTTATATATATATATATATATATATATATATATATATGTATTTCCTCTTTTTTTTTTTGTTTTACTACACCTCTTCAACAATTTTAGAAAAATCAAAAAGACAATGAGGAGTGTAAGAGAGAGATTCACTTGAAATAAAATGAAGAATTCAGCCAACAAAATTAATAATAAAGGTGCAAATCAAGGAAAATAAAGCAACCTAACATGCACTAGATTTTTGTTAAGCAAGGTTTAATGAGACTTTTAGGGGGTCTAGGCAAGCTTGACTTCTCAAGTGTTTAAGCCCAAAACTTACGCATATTTTGATCTCAACAACAGCCAAAACAATTCACCCAAAAGAATTAATGCAATGCTAAGCTACTAAAGTGAACAAGAATTATAGGAAGAAATTGAGTACAATTTTGAAATTTTTTTTTGAGATCATGCTAAATTCCAGTTCTATTAAGAATTTTTGTACTTTTCTTATTCACTAGCTTTGGTCCTTGATTGCTTAAGTTTGGAGCCTAAGAGGATTTGTGAAATAAATCCACATGGCTGTGGCAAAAATCACAGTGTTGTGGTCACATCCTTGGCTAGCTTTTGCATCAAGACTTTCACGGATAATTACTCTGTTTTGGTTTTGTGTCTTGAAAAAAGGGTTGTGTTCACTTCTTAAAATTGAGCTTCTAAGAGAGTTCTTCTCTCTTGTTTAAGTTTCCTAGGATGCCATTGTATGGAATATGAGCTCATAGACCGTTTGAATAATCTATTAAAAATCTTGGTTCTAGAAACAATAGAATGAATGCATGATCATGAGTATCACTATTTTTTCTAAACTATGAGCATTGCGAGGGTGTTAACTAAAACACTATTCATTTATCGTATTTATTATATTTATATTTGAAATTATTTGAAATAAATTATAATTTATGTTTAAAAATATCTTTTTATTGCAGGTTCTATGGTTGTTTTTCCGGATTCTGTACCGGTTGAGAACAACACTATTTGCGAACCCTTTGAAATTAGTTTTATTCAATGAGATTCTCATCTAATTAAAAGTGTTTTTTTCAAATCCCAAGGGAGAAGTTTTTAAACTCAAAGGACTTGAAGATTGAATTTCTTATTAACTAAAATTTTCTTTTAGTTTTGGTTTGTAACTATTTTAGGATGAATTTTCTTGTAATTGTTTTTGTTTTCTAGAGGCCCAAATTTAACGATTATATTTTGCTTCTTATGTAAGAACTCATTTATTTAAATATAAAATTTATTATTTTCTTAAAATTCTTTACTATTTTTATTATGGGTTATTACTGTAACACACGTTTTCTTAGGATTTTTGGGGCATAGCTAGCTTGATTATTCGACGTCGTATTTTGGCCTATAGGTTTGTTTCTAATTAGGAACTGTGTTTAATCTCTTTATGAAGTGTATTACTTAGATGGGCTTTGGTTAGAAGTATTAGGACATGTGGTATTGGCTATCCATACCCGTAATTCCTTTTAACACCCTTCTAACGAACACATGAAGCATCTAGGAGACATGTAGACCCCCTTGCCCCCTCTTAAATGGTGTCACCTATGCTTTCTCTCTCCTACATGGGCTTTCTTATTACTTCTTACTTAAATTTGAATTTTGAAATATCATGTCATTTCCCTCCAAAATTCAAATTAAGAGGAAACATAGATCCACTTTCTTAGGGCCTTGTTTGCCTCTCTATTCTTTCCTTTTTGTCTTCTACTATCCACTCCCTAAACTCACTCACAAATTTGTCAGTGATGCCTAACTCAAGAGAACCCTCTTAATTTACACTCATACTCTTTTTGTTGTTTTATCTCTAAATGAAATGTTAAGAGTCTTTGCAACTCAAAACACTTCAATCCAACATAAAAGCAAGTAAAAGAAAAATAAAAGAGGAGGTCAAAGGAGTAATGGTCATGCACCTAAGGTGGAAGGATGATGTACCTATTCTTTCTTACACCTAAATGAGAAACTAAAAGGCATCCAACACCTCTACTTAAAAAAAAGGACTTTAATAAAAAAATTACACCTAATTAATTGCAAGAAAAAAAATAGAAGAAGGTTGTTGATGAAACGTGCTCCAATTCCAAGCATTTGCCTATTAAAATTGGTTGCTCTCAAAACTCCTTTCCACTCCATTTGAATGAACTATTCCTTTGCTTTTCAACCAACCCTCCTCAAGTTACTTTCCTTGTGGAAAGCTAACTCAAGTTCCTTTTCCTACAAAGAAGCGGTGCAACCCAAGAGACCAAATGGAAGTGCAAGAGCAAAGCAAAAAGTAAAAAAGCTTAAAGAACAAAAAGACACGCATCCAAATGTATATAGCCGTAATTAAAGACTAATTAAGCTAGTCTTACATAGCCGTAATCCACTCACCTAGCTTAAGCACGAATAGGGTGTCAAACCAAACCTAAGGGGGTAAGGAGAAGAGCCCAATGTCCAAGCTTAAAGGACCACTACTAACCATACCCCTAAACAAAGGTAACAATGTATCTAATACACGTATTGTTAGCTGATTTTTTTTATACTACTGAAGACTTGGCAACAAATTTTATTAAATAGATAAAGGTTATTTATCTACTTCTAAAATTTTGTTAATTACTTTGTACTTTCTAAAATATTGTAATGTAAAAACCGGTATAAATTTTTTTTTATCATAGTCTACTGAACCTAAACCAAAATGTATAACTAAAAAATATGTATGTTTTTAGATATTGGGTCTGGCTAACCCAATATCTGATATGTTGTATAGATTTATAGTGACTAACAAGTAATGGTTTGGCAAGAGATATTCTAATAAACTTAGATGTCTTACTTCCAAAATTGAGTTGTATATATTTATGAATTATCAATATCTAACTTTTAATGTCGTCATGTTTGAATTTAAGATATTTATCTTTATCTTCTAATTTCATTATATTTGTGTACTTACAACTTTTTCGGCCTTCATGTCAATACCAGTAGAAAATGTAATACTTCATTATTCGGCAAGCAAGGTAAATGTACATGTCCATTTTTACTCATTTCCTAGCATTGTTCATCATAACATTACAAACCCGAGTACTTTGTTTATTGAATGTCTTTTTTATAGGTATCCTTCCTATTGAAACCTGATCAAATGGTATCTTCAGTAACATCAATAAAAAATAGAATTTGATCATTTCAGTAGGAACAATTTGATTAGTATATATTTATTTTGTGTGAATATGATCATATTAACTTATAGATGTATATTCCATATAAGAATAATAATATTTGAAATTTAGATATTTATATTATCCTATCATTTAAGTAGATGCAAATTGTGTATATGCATTATATTATGATGTGCTAATATTATAATTCAATATCATCATTTTCACGTGAGACAAATATATATCAATCAAATTGTTCCTGCCAAAACAATCAAACACTATTTCTCTTGCTGCTACCAGAGATACTACCGTATCATTAGGTTCCAATAGCAGGGGTTCCTGCAACAAAGACTTTGAAGCTCAAGTCAAAAAGTACTTAGGTCATGTACCTTTACCTTTCTTGCCGAATATCAAAATACTACATCTTCTACCGGCATTGACACGAAGGACAAAGTGGATGTATGTACACAAATATAATAAAATTAGAAGATAAATATCTAACATCCAAACATGATCACATCGATAATTAGATGTAGATAATTCATACATAATCACACATAAAAAATTCAAAGTTAATCAGGACATAACATATATCCATAAAAAATTCATGCTAGTTAACCACACCATACATTTCAGTTTAGGTTCAACAGGCTATGATAGAAAAATTGTAACACCTGTCTTGACATTACAATATCCTTAAAAAATATAAATAAATACTTTATTCAAAAAACAAAATTTTAGAAATAGAAATATAACCTTTATATATTTAGCAAGGGATATGTCTTCGCCTCATAACTCCTTGTAATTTTGTTGTTAATAATCAGTGTTTGGTTCAAGACATCTAAGTCCTGTAGTGATAGTTTCTTTTCTCTTAAATCCTTACGTAGAATACCCACCGTATTTAGAACTTCTGAAATTGAGCTATAATTTTTTTTAAGAATTTTATTTAAGAAACATGCTTGAACTAAAAGCATGTGACATTTCTTAAGAGACTTAAACAAGTGAGAAAACCTCTCTTAGAAGCTCAATTTCAAGAAGCTTACACAACACTTTTTGTTCAAGACCAACAAGAAAAATTTAGTCAAGCTTAAGGAATTTAATGTAACAAATTAAGGACTAAACATGACATTCTGATGACATAACAAGAAAATTTTAGTTAAACCTAGTCTTGATGCAAAGCTTGCCAAGGATGTGACCACAGCGCTGCAGTTTTTGCCACAGTCATGTGGATTTAATTCACAAAACCTCTTAGGCTCCAAACGTAAGCAATCAAATACCAAAGCAAGTATAAATGGATGACACAAAGAAAATAACACAAAATTGGGAAAAAATTAACCAATAGGATAAGCAAAACACAACAAGAAAAATGCAATGGTTTAAATCCAAAACACTACCTACACATATGGGGCCACAATTTAGTGTTTCTTAGGATTAAACAAAGCATGAACAACACATCAAATAACAAGATAAGGCAGCGAAAAATTCCAGATCTAAACAACAAGCACGCGATTTAATTATAGGAAGCAAAAAAAGAACCAAAACTTTTAGAATATTTAACACAATTTGTGCCTAGAATTTTTTTGAAATTTTTAGAAGCAAAAATTGATACAAAACAAGACAAGTAAAGAAACATTAACAAAAAACACAGATGGACTAAAAATAAATGGAGAATTGAGATGAAGAGAAGATGACAACAAAAAAAATGAACCGAAAATTAAAATAAGATAAGATATATTAAGAACTTCTATCAGAGCCTAAACTCTATGCATCCCTCCCAAGCCATGGTTAAAGGTTCTTAAGCAAAGGAGGAAGCCGCTTACGATCTACTCTTAGAGGTTATTAAGGTTGAAGAAATGGAGGTGGAAAACTAGGAGATGAAGGTGAAGATTGACGTCACTTCTTCAATGAAGGAGATAAGTCATGGTGAAGCTAGTCACAAAAAAAGGAACCCTTTGATACTAGCATAAAAGAGCTCTCAAATTTAGAAAAATATTATTTTCATTCATATGAGTGTTCAAAAGGTATGGGCCTCAATATTTACTTGTGTAAGGAAAGATCTCTTCATCAATGGCAACCTCGGGATCCAAGATATAGTCCCTTTGAAGATTGTCCTCCTTCTTAACTTCATCCAAGTCTTGAGACTCTTGTTTGAGCTCAAAAGGGAATGTATTAAGTTCAATACTTGGAGATGTTTTTAAGGTAACTTCATGTAGAACTTGAGGTTGTCGTTCATTGTGCACAAAAGGTTTTGGCACAACCTCAATTTCCACTAGTGTAAAGGAATGGTTGTTTTTAATAGGATTTATTAAAATAGAATCTTAAAGAAAAACAACCTCCCACTCTTTGGTTAACAAGGAGAAGTCTTCTAGAAGGACAACTTCTTTTTCTTGCAAGTATTAAACTTGAGGTTTTTGTTTGAGTTTTTTGGATAAAGGCTCAAGTTTAACACTTGGTTGAATTTTCCTTATGCGCAACTAGAGGTTGTGTAAAGATGTGTTCAAATAGTTGAGACATAACCTCCACTTGCACTTGAGACATAACCTTCTTCTCTCATTTTTTACCAAGTTTTAAACTTGAGAATTTTGTGTGAACCTTAAAGATGTAGACTCAAGTTCAAAGCTTGGTGAAATATCAGGTAGGACTTCACATTCACCTTTCTCCAAAATGTCTTTTCCCAAGCATTGAACTTGACAAGTTTGTTTTGCAAAAGGTAAGGATTCAAGTCCAATACTTGTAAAAGTGCTTGATGAAGAATCTTTCTCAAAGAGGGTTTTAGATTGTGAATCAATGTGCTTAAAAAATTTTGACACAATCCCATATCCAACTTGTGATTTTAAGAATTGGTTAGAAGGTTGACCTAGGCTAGAATTCAACTTTAAATTTTGGCTATGGTGAATCTTCTCACCAATGTGATTTTCAAAAATTTTATTTTTAAAGTTTTCAAGGATGTGTGTGTGCTATCTTTATCTTTTCTCCCACTCTTTTTTCTCTCATTCTCCCATTATTCCTCTCTTCTCTTCCAATACTCCTTTCTTTATTCTCTTCCAATACTCCTTTCTTTATCTTTCTTCCCTCTTCGATCTTTCCTCTCTTTCTCTCTTTTCTTTTACTCTCCTCTCCTCTATCTTTCTCCAATAATCTTTTATTTCCTTTTATTATTTTTCCCACCTTTCTTCCCTCTCTTTTCTCTTTTTTCTCTTTATCTCTCATTTCTTTTTCCTCTCTTTCTTTTCTTTTATTCTCTCTTCTCTGGATTTCTCTTTCATTTCTCTTTTTTTTTCCTACACTCTTTTCTTTTTTTATTCTCTCATAAGGGTAGCAAAAAGGAGCGTAAAATAAAAAGGAGATTTATCCTTGCATCCAAGGAAAATCTAATTGAAAACAAACGTCCCATGTTGCAAGTCAGAAATGAGATTATGGCCGTAACTTTTGAGCACAATGAAATACAACCTCAAATACTACTTATGAATGTGGCCAAGTGTGGTTAGGAGATTGAGCTACAAACTTTTTCTATCTATAGCCAATCTCAAGGTCCACTCAAAGAGACCTTGAAAGAAAGGTTCACCCCTAGGCCCACCGTCATTTCTTGGGGTGAACAAAAAGATAAAGCCTATTTGGATTTTTTAGATGAGTTCTCCAAGGCACCTAAACTTGTCTCACTTCCTCCTCGGATGGGACTAGCATTTAGTGAACTTGGAGTTACTTAGGAAAATGTTGTGTAGGAGCATAGGCACGACAAACAATTTTTAAACCTTAATGCATACAGACCTCCTACCCTTATCATTTGTGTACATAATCATATACTCATTCCTATGCGGATGCTTTTGCAGGATTGGAAAAAAAGAAAGAAAGACCACAAGATTTCAGGTTTAGGTCAAATCCTCCTCAAGGGAGAATCTTTGGAACTAGAACTATAGAAGAGATGCAACAATAATAAGAAAATAACCACACCTCCATAATCTCTTCTTCCAACTTTTTTCTTTCACTTTAATTATGTGTCTCACGTTCTTCCAAATCAATTCTCCGAACTCAAACTCTCATTTTTGAGATTCCAGTTGCAACTTAAGCCTTTAATGACCACTAAAAATATCCTGGAAGTGTTGAGTTGCACCTGTATTTTCTCCATCTATGATTACAAGTAATCATAGCATAATTAAAAATAGTTCAGAATCAATTAAAAACAATGAAATGTCAGAAATGTATTGTAGAAGATCTACATAACTTTTTCAAACCATTATCTTAGATAAATTATATAGCTTAATCACTAACATAATGCAACCAACAGCTTGCAGTTTCTAGAATTTGATTCTACAATAAAAAAATTGTTAAAATCCTCCTCCATTGGAAGTTGTACCAATGTAAACAAATTAGTAATAATTGACTGGGGCCTATTACAACTGAAAAATAAAAAAAGAAACATTATGCAACCAACAGTGTAATCACTAACATGATGCAACTGAAAAATAAATTATATTGTGTAATCACTAACATGATGCAACGCAACTTGCAGTTTCTGGAATTTGATTCTACAATAAAAAAATTGTTAAAATCCTCCTCAATTGAAAGTTGTACCAATGTAAACAAATTAGTAATAATTGATTGGGACCTATTACAACTGAAAAATAAAAAAAGAACAAAAAACAATAACAACAAATAAATCATGAACCAAGTTAGAGAAAAAAAGGAATTTACACTCAACCACAAATCATAAAGTGATATTTTCGTTCCAGGTTCACTACCCTGAGTTGCATCTTTTATGACCTACAAATACAATTTAAAATTAATTGAAACTATAAATAATTGGCATAAGCATATTCATCAAAACAAAAGAAATGAATCTGAAATATTAATGACAAACAGACCAAAACTTGACATTGATAGATATGGAAACAACAAACCCATAGTATTCATACCTAGTAGGGAACAAGAATAGATATTTTCATAGTTTACTGTGAGGGTGGAATATTGACACATTTTAATGGGACACTTTAACTACACAAAAATAGAAACATGTCCATTGTTTTATTACTTTAACATGCATTCCTTTTTTATTTTATTGTAAGGAAAAATTTTTTCTATTTGTAGACTTCTTGAAAAAAAAGTACATTAGAAAAATAGAAATTCTACATCAGCTTAATTATAGCAAAAATGTTTTAGAAATTTGATGCCTTACCTCCCATACCGGGGGGGGGGGGGGGGGGGACTAAGTCAACAATTGTAAACTACCACAGCAATTTTATTTCATTTTAGAAAACAATCTATAATCTTCTACAGGCAGAAGAAGGACCCTTTTTCCATCCCATATTAAGCACAAAAGATCATTCATAAGCATAAGAAAAATTCTGTACTGAATAGTATTACTAATGCATATAAAAAGTCTTAGTAACAGTAGCAAATAACCAAATTCAAAACGCTCTGAGCCTCTTTCCTCAAAGTTGAAAAGTTTGCACGAGCTAGTTCTGCTTGTTCTTTGTCAAACTGGGCAAAAGATAAAAAGAAAATGCAATGAAGATTTAATCTGTCACCAGATCAAAATATTTTTTTGCATAAAACTCAAGAAAACATACCTTTGGGAGATCAATATATTCATTATCTTGTTCATTGAGAAGCAAGAATTGAAGAACTGTGGTTGGAACATCAGGATCAACCACATTTTGACAATACTGGAAATAGCTAAGAAGGAGCAAATATTGCCTGTGCAAAGACATGCAAGAGTAAGTTTGTCAACCGAAATTGTAACCGTACATGAATCAGTTACAGAACATGTAACATACCTTCTCCTAAGAGCTTCTGAAGATTCATTTCTAAGAATTTCCATGATAAGCTTTAAACAATATGGTCAGACAAACACCATTTGATAATTGCTTGACCACAATGAGGTCAAGACTAGTGATATTGTCAGAACTCAGACTGCCAGGGAACAAAAATCTTTCATCCCTCAGCTTGGCCATGCATGTCAATGCTACCTGAGGAAAATTTCATGTATGTAAGCAATAAGCATGAATCACTTCATCTGCATGGAAACCTTATCAATAAAAACAGAATAAGTTGGACTGTTGTACACCTTATCAACATTAGATACATTGGAATATTTACCTGTGATAGTATGAATGGCATCTTCAATGAACACTCAGAAGAACCAGATGCACTAAGAGATGCATCAAGGACCCTGCCAATGCAATTAATAGTTACATAAAGAGCAACAATGACAAGTTGCTGTTTTTGCTTTTTTCACTAATGAAGTGTAGCAAACTCACTGAAAAAGGATTTCAGATCGGTCTTCAAGCATTGTTAATCTTCTAGAAGCAAACACCTTTATATAATAGCATAAAGTTAGAGAATACATATAATAAAGAGTTTAATTTCTATACACTAACAGCGTAAAAGAATTTTATTATATTGACGTTCAATCACAATCCTTCGTTTATATGACTTTTAAAGTATTAATTGGTAAAGTAACAAACTTACTATACATGAAGGGCTGTAATTAAATGTCAATGTAAAACTTTTTACACAGACAATGCATAAATCATTTTTTCTATAATAAAACATAAGTTATGGAAAGAAAGATATGCACCTCAACAATCTGAGACCAGGCAATCAACATATGAAGTTGTGCAGTTTGCTCCTCAAGATTTTTATTGTATTTCCACCCCATCTCAGCAACTGTTGAATTGTCTCACGTACATTATTTAGCTCAACTTCACTTCCAAGGTTGCTTGCCTGGGCATATACTGAATTATATCTTTGCAACAAGAAAATAGATCACATTTCACGGAAAATACATTGACAGTAGACACCTCTACCAGAAAAAAGAAAAAAAATTATCCTCAATACCAAATAAGTAATATTTAATAAGTGGACCAACCTGCCAAAGTTTGTCATGGAAAGAAGCAAGGTCAATTAGCCGGTCACCTCTCTCAGAATAATAGTAGACACCACCCTTTCCAGAATTTCCTGGATTTCCAAGTATGTCTTTTGCCTAAAATAATGTCCACCAAAAACAGGTAAGAATAAGAAAATAGTCAACAACTAGCATATAGGTCATTTCTGTAAAAGGAGAGAATGAAAGATAGTCAAACAAGGAATATAGATCTAATATGTTTTAAGGACTAGAATCTCACCTGCAAGTCATATTTCATACCAGCCACAATATTTGAGAGCTGAGCAGTGGAATCTAGACATCTAAACTGGATGATTTCCAGCAATTCCGATACCTGAATTTCAAAGAACAATGTTGAATTTACCAGGATGGAGTTAGAAATGCTGAAAAGTATAATTTACAAAGAATTTCTGAATGATAATGATCTCTTATTCAGTACAAAGTACAGTGCAAAATATCCCGTCTCTTATAGATTCATAGGGGACTATTTCCAAGGCTAAGAGTAAACAAGTGCAACTGTCACATTTTATAATGTGACAGTGTTATACATGAAACATTATTTTAATGAAGAGAACAAGGATTTCAAAATCAGCAATAATCATACTCAGATCTTAAACTGCAAATCTTGTTTCTTAAGAATAGTTAGGATAGAAACAAATGTTTTATAGGTGGTCAGTACCACTAGAGTACACTTTGTTCGTCTTGGCACAAAAATCACAGCATAAACCGAAAGAGTTGTTATAGGAATGAAGTTTAGCATGAATGGAGAGTAGAAGACCACAAAGAGAAGCATTTTTTTTTTGCACTCCTGGTCATCAGTAGGAATATCTTTGCCTTGTTTTACTGGGTGATCATGACAGCCCTGCCCTTTAAATTATAAATCAACAGTGCTGTAGAAATCACACTTAACTCTTGGGATCATATAATCCTACAAATTTTCATCCATTCCCATGCCTATTAACACCCAAGATCAATACCCTTTGAATTATAAATCAACAGTGCTGTAGAAATCACACTTAACTCTTGGGATCATACAATCCTACAAATTTTCATCCATTCCCATGCCTATTAACACCCAAGATCAATACCCGTTGAATTATAAATCAACAGTGCTGTAGAAATCACACCTAACTCGTGGGATCATAAATCCTACATATTTTCATCCATTTCCATCCCTATTCACACCCAAGATCATTATCCTGTAAGATCAGAGCACGATTGTGAGATTGTCGAGTTCAATACCGTCCCAACCATGGCTCCCCTCTCACTCACCCAGTCAGCCAGACTGATGCTTCCTGTACCAGGTTTGCAGATATGATCCTTTTCCTAGTCCAATTTAATCTCACAGTCCACAACAATGATTTGCAAATGAAATCCCCAAACATTTGATGTCTCACTGTAAGAACTGTTTGACCCAATGATACCAAATAATGGTTATCCGTGATGAAAATCTGTAGCAGGATTCCCGTTGACCATCATGGCATGGCAGTTGCATCTCAGGTTCTTCATCACAGTCCATGGTAGCCACTAGCCACTGTGGGTATTGTGGCATGGTAGAAGGCCGCCCCTGTTGCAAGGATCGTTTGCAAAGAAGATGCAGGTTGCCACAACTCGACCTAGAGATGCTTCAATTTGATTTTTTTAAGGCTTTTTGTGCGGAAATAGATCAGGCCCAAGCTTTTTTAAAATCATTTTAAAAATAAAGATTGGGTTGGGTCATATGACCTAATCCAAGCCCAACCCAAACAGAAAATTCCCTAAAAAAGTAGGGTTCAGAAACCCAAATCTGATTTCATACATTTTCTCCCTTGATCACACAACACAGTCCTGTCTCACTTTAGTCTCTGCCCGTTTCCTCACCAAGCAAATCACCACTCTCCTTCCTCCCCTGTTTCTATTATCATTATTTTTGCTCCAATTCTCCCCCTCCTTCCTCTATGTCTCATCCTTCTACTCTAATTTCTACAAAACTGAACCTCTAAATTAAAATGTTCATTTTTATTTTTAAATTAGTCTAATATTCACACTGGTTTGACCTCCCTTTACTTTTCAGGCCTGACCCCCCTCCCCCCCTCTCTTTCACCCAAACACCTCAACAGCTTGACTTCTGTTTCTCTTGGCCCCTGACTACAACCACTCTACTCAACAGATGAAGCACTTCCAAGATATAAGAAGACTTATGTTTTAGTTATTTATAGTTACACATTTTTTTGTTAAATTATACTTGTGATGATCCAAGTCATGATCCCAATAAAAGCTTTACACTGACAAATGACAATGCATATCCATTATCAAATACTATTATTATGTCTAATAGCACACGTTATTAAATAAAAATAATTACTCTAATATTAAAATATTATTTATATTAAAAAAATTTAAATTCCAAAAAGTTAAGGGGTACATGCATCTGCCACTGCTAGTAATTACCCAATTATACATGCATGCCTTAATATATAAGCCATGTGACCACCTTTCTATTCCACAATATTTGTCTTGGAACTCAATTGCATGGTTTTTCCAATCAATAAAAAACGATATGTAAGCATCATTTAACCTTGATCATTTCTCTCATGAGTTATGCTATAATTGACACAAATTGATTTTGAAGAATATGTCAGCATGGTCTCCCCCACCCCCCCACCCCAAACACAAACAAAAGTAAGCATATGAGCTATCAGCCCTAACCCAGCAAAGCAACAATGTAGTTTGTCGATAAACAAGAAATTTTACCAACCAGTTAAATTAATGGCAGTGAATTGTGGCAAAAAATAAATAATCAAAGATAAACATGAAATATGTAGGTATATAAAATCAAAGGAACAATGATATACTTAATGACCATCAGTACCTTGCTCTTGTTGACAGTTCTTGTAGCAGTATTTTCAGAAGCATCAATGTCATTCATTCCATGTGCAAAAACAAAAGAAAGGATTGTCTGACATGCTTCTCTATGATTGGAGCTCCTAACATCACCAGCATGTAGTTCAACAGCCACGCTCTCTGAGAAAGCAATAAAAGAAGCACCAATATCAAACCCAACCTTATATGCATATTGTATACTATATACTTTGAAAGTAACATTAATCCTAAATCATGTAAAAATGAAACACTGCATGCATAAGGTGTTTAAGGAAGAATTGTTAGACTTAATTTTCACGCCCTTCTACACTTGCCAAATTTAAAAATTAAAAATAATGATTGAAAACAATTATACTTGGAATTTGGAAAGGTGTTTACTTGTTGCTGTAATCAGTTATTACTTACCAATAATACATGATCAAACTGAAGGATTTTATTCCAACATGTTGCTGACTATGTGCCCATTAGTTTAAGATTTTAATAGAATTGGTATTGACTACTGAACATGATAGAAATACGTGCCTAAGTTAATATCAGTAACTTCACAAAACCAGCTTGTAAGGTGAGGTTTGCACTTTACTTATACACTCTTGTTTGGCCATATCACTAGTTGATGTGGGACTTGGGTTTATTTCCCAATACACCCCCTCACGCCCAGCACTATTTGAGCTTGGTGCATAAATAATATGGTTGGTGACCCTTTTAATTAATCTAGGATAGACTCTAATACCATATTAGAAATGGTAAAATAGGGCCTAACTCAATCGCACAAAACTGGTTTGTAAGGTGAGGTTTTCACCTAACTTAAATACTTTTATTTGGTCATATCACTAGTCAATGTGAGACTTGGGTTTATGTCCCAACAGCCTCACTTTTAATCTAGGGAAAATATGAATATTTAACGTGTTACTTGAGTTGCAAGGCTTACCAACACATGGATAATAACCGAAAACAAAAAAAGTTGTCTAGCAAATAGAGCTCTCTCCACACATGTTACATCACTTACATGTATGCTTTTTGCGCTGATCTAGTTTGAAACAACCACTCGCTCATTATTTTCATTACAATACAGCCAATTTTGTTTGGAACAATTTGTTTGAAACATTTTATAAATGTTGGCCAAATTTTGAATGAGTTCTAATTAAATTTACCGAAGATTTGGAAGCAGAGAGTGAAAGGAAAAACTTGATGAAGGGAACTGTTACGAAGTGACTGGTTGCTATTCCGTTTAGGAAGTAGAGCAATACCAATCGTATCAAGGTGCTGCATTTTAGCAAAGAAAAAAGTTTGAGTCTTCCAGATATATTTCTTCCAATGAAGTATATAATCTTAAACGACAACTAGAAGCCAAAAAGTTGCTCAGATAAATCAAACATTGTTTACCTTAACAAAGAATTGGTACTTTTTATTTGAGAATAGATCCATTGTTGGTACACATGTTAGTGGATCTACACACAATTCATAAATCAGCTGCATCAAGCAACATGTCACTATTCCTTTTAGAGAACTCACAACAGGCAGCCTAGTAAATTTGCATTGCTGATAGTTGCTCATTAAGAACAACTGACAAGTACAGATCCATAAATCTCACAATGTTATGAGATCCATTAAAACATAAGATACAGCTAACAAGTTCAAAAGGATGATAATCATTAGTGTTGATATATTATCTAGTCATTATTCTGTTCTGATTTTGTATTCTTTGATTCTTTCTTTCCCGGATCCATCCCCTGGCCTAAAGGATTGAGTCAGTTGTCAATATGTATGTTGTACAGATCATGTAAGGCAATACACAATTCTCACTACTCTAGTCAAGTTCGTTTAGTTCAGATTGCCAGATTGCCGAGTAAATATTAACTAAAATCAACCAGTTCCAACCCAAATAGGTACTTCATAACATACAATCATTTGTCATTTTAAGCTTCCACATGTCTTTGGGAGTTTATTTTGCTAGGAATTAAAGTCATAAGATTATCTCTCTCCTAACCTCCCCACTTATGAAAATCTGCCTTAACTTTTCCCTATCTCAGTCCAACAAGCTAACAGATACCAACAACTAATAATACCAACTAACAGATATTTACAGACCTAACACTCTCAGAAAGCTATCAAAACAAAAAATGTATCATACCAAATGATCTTAAAGAAAGTAAAAAAGAAATACTGATGAGAAAAAGATCATATTTAATACAAACTAACATTTTGAATGGACTCAATCATCTAAGTGACTGCACCTAACACTTAAATTAGGAAAGGTGATTCTTGAGATCGAATCAAAATTTGTTTGACCAAGTGGTCAGGATTTGCAAGTTCATTTCATTCTACATAAATTACTTTTCAACACAAGCTACCTCTGAAAGTGCTTTGGCTGCAGTTCATGCTCAAAATTTTTAAGACGAGAGGGTGTTATTAAATATAATTTTGCATTTAATATTAGTTATTAGTTGAGCTACATTTTATCTTTCATTTATGATTGTATATCAGAGGTAGGTGGCTGTTGAAGCTCACCCTTCTGATTTCTTATGTACTCTGGTTTATCTCTTTTAATAAGATGTTCTGAGCTGAGTGTATGTGAATCACTCAAGCTTTTTCCCTATATTCAAGTGGTGTTTTAGAGATATAAAGCATAAGTCACTCAGCCTGCACTTAAATGCCTATGCTTCCAGAAAAGTTGGTTCTTTACAGTTTTTTTCAGAAATAATTTCTAAGGTGCTGATAGGAGATTACTTATTTATCAGACAGATATACCAACCTGACCAACCATAGATTGTGGACTGTTCTGAATATCAGGCCCAACAACTACTGGCAGATCATATTGCTCAAGATAGGTCCAGATGCTATCCATCAGTACTAGAGATACATGAATAAATGTGGCTATTGCATTCCTTAGAGCACCCTATTTTAAAGTGCATCTTGATCAGAAAAAACACATTAAACACTTTACGTGGAAGTACAAGCTCTCAACAATATCAAGAATCTAGTTACACTTCTACCTTCCTACAAAGCACATCATGCTACAGCCATCATTGATCATACCTTAAGATAAGGGGGTACATTTTCATAACTAAGAAGCTTGAACAGTGGTTCAATATCAGGAAACCAGGTTTTCCTTTCAGTTGGGTTCCATTTTCTACAACCTGTATACACAAGAAATGCACTGTAAAAAGCATTATTCCTTTCTATTGGATAAAAACTGAAAAGGCAAGGTCTCATATAAAGGTAAGTAGGTAACTTAAGTCAAGAACTTATTATAGAATTCTTTCCCTTCTTCACAGTTTAATGATTCAAGCTTTATTTTGGGAAGACAAATTTAAACATAAGTGAAAATACAAAGGATTCAATACAAGTTGCCAAATGAAAAAAGAAAGTAAAAGTAAACCTTCTTTAGGACATTCAAGTATGCCACAAGGGCCTTGGCATCCCCCTCCTGAATTTCAGGCAACATTGCTCCCACAGTTTGAAGAGACTGTTTGAATTTCTCATCATAAATTGTTAAGCATTCAAATAAAGTGCTCCATCCAATTGAGCAGAATGCTTTACCTTGTAGCAACTCATAAACCTTTGAAGCACCTTCTTGATTACAAGCCTGGAAAGCAGAGTCACAAAATTAAATGGTATAAGAAAGCTTGTAGAGCATGATTATCAAAGTAAGATAGATAACTAAAAATCTTCCTTTCCCTACCAAGGTGCTTAGCATATTCAAGAATGCCACAAGTGTTTGGAAATTTGTATGGTCCTCTCCAGCAAAATTCACAAATGTCCACAACACATCATTGCCAGACAAAAGCTCTGGTTCTTTCTGATAACTTACAACAAAATTAAAGGTCATGATCACAAGCAAAAAGCCTTAAAAAGAGTCAAGCACATGACTTCAATGTAATTAGCCATAAAAATATAACGCATACAAAACCCTATCAACGTTCAAAACTTGCATCAATTGCTTAATATAAAAAGGATAGAAAATTTTCTGTTACCATTTGGTCAAACTGACATGATAAATTTCGCTTACAAAGTCCAAAATTGAATTAAATGATAAAGACTCCATCTCAGTGTCATGTAGAGAACTTGAATTATTGTCCTGTGCAAAATCATGTGATCCAACAACACGGTATGGACTAAGCACACTCATAATCCACTCCTTGGATTCTTTTATCTACAAAATTTATAAACATAAAGTACAAAACTAAATATTTTTAAGACAAAAGGATACACAAAAGTAGATATCAAAATATTTGCATCAATTATCCACACTAAATGTCCAATAGTAGAAGTGAACATTTAATTAATAATGATTAGTGATTAGCAACAAAAAGATGAAGCTTAAGTTGGAAAAAAGGAAAATCCTTTCAAATAGCCTGTATTGAAACAAATATTTGAAAAGAGACAAAAGAGGAAAGAGCTAAAAGCTGTAGGTGATGTCCAGTAATAACAATATATTCAGGCTCCAGGCTAAGAGTACAAAATATAGTCCTGATCCTAACTTCCTAACCATCACATTCTAAACCAGAAAAGAATCGAAATGTCAGCTATTGGACATGTCGTTATCATTATATTGAACAAGTACAAAAATTAGCAATAACCCAAGGAAAAATGAGAAGAAAGCACCTTTCAGATGTCAAATTCCATTTAGTTATTTTGAATAAAACAAAAATGCAACTGAAATTTACCCAACATATATTACAGAGATATATAGAACAAGGAAAGTAGAAATACTTTCCAGCATTTATCTCAGACAATAATTTGGCGATTCGACTGCTATATAAAAGAGATCTTATAAGAGGCTTAAATACAATAATTGACAATGATAAAGCAGTTAGAGAACCAAAACCAAATCCTAGCCAGATTTGTGCACCCAATCAACCAAACCATCTTATTGTACGAAGGAGCAGGAAAAATCAGTTCACCTTGTCTCTTGCTAGAGGGTTAGACAAGAAGCACGTAATCAGCTTGTGCAGATAAGCATTGTACATGTAGATCATATCCTCATCTTCAGTCTGTAAGACAACAAGCAGCCATCTCTCAACAGTATATCAACAAAGTATAGTCATAACTTTTGAAAAGCTACACTAAATACATAATTATAATACTTCTCTTATAATGCTAAGTGATACTGCACAAATTCAAATCTAGACATATAGAGAACTATTCATACTACATGAGAATTTTAATATCTTCATGTATAGAAGTCAAAACAAATGCCTTTCAAGAAAAAAAAATAGAAGTGAAAACAAAAAAAGAATTCAAGAGAATAATCCCATCCAAGACAACTTTCCAAAGAGTGATCTACCTTCATAAATATCACGATATGAATTATTTTTAAAAACTAATTTGTATAATGTAAATGATTAGCACATATTTCAATAACACCCACAAACATCCCATAATATCAACACTACATCTTAGAATATTTTCAACTATCTTAGGTGATCTCAGAGAATTAGTTTTCACTTTTCCTCATGTTTCATGATATGCTCCCTTAGTTAATTAGGATTAGAAGTCTAATAAAAGAGTAGGAAGTGGTGTTTTGTATTTTCTAACATATCTTTAACAACAAAATCAAATAATCAATATAATTTGTAATTTGTTAGGAAGAAAAGATAAGTCTATTCTACACTACTCCTGCAATCTACCATTAAAAGAGCTATAGAGAAGACAAAATGTAAACTTTGATATTTTTCATTGATATCCATTTTTTCTCTCATACAAGATTATACAGTGCATATAGAGCTAACAACCTAACAAACTTATTCTAGAATATAGCTGAGCCACCACACTAGTCATATTAAAAAATTGTTAAAATCATATTCAATCCAATGATCTATAAACTAACACACTGGAAGTTGTACCAATGTAAACAAATTAGTAATAATTGACTGGGGCTTTTACAACTGAAAAATATAGAAAGAAACAAAAAACACTAACAACAACAACAAACAAATCATGAACCAAGTTAGAGGAAAGCAATTTACATTCAACCACAATGGATACCTTGATTGTGATCTTGAGTGAGCTTATTTATTTCCCCCATTACAATTTCCATGCAACGTGAAGTCTCGTTGTATTTTATTTCCATGTCCTTTAATCGCTTCCTCTTGTTCTGAAGAGTATTATTCAAGTCTGACAAGAGTTTATCCTACATCCGGGCTTCTACTTCCATAAGTTGAGATATTGTTATGACATCCATCTTCTGCAGTTGTTCCCGAATGATATTGTTCATCTTGTAGTCTTCAGCTCGAGCAATCCATGCATTAATACCAGACTTCAGCTCAATATTAGCAAACCAATCTTTTTTCCCATGATCCAATTCATATTCTCTTTCAAATGCCAAAGCATTGTCTAAGCCAGTCCAATTTTTATCGAATTCCACGACTGCAGTTCCTAAGTGACCCCACAAATCTAAAAGTATGCAAACAGTACGTGGATTAAAACCCTTCCTTTGATATTCATCCTTCAGCTTGGAACCACTTTCCCAAACACAACACTCATCTTCTGTCGAATAAGTAGAAATATTAGCCACAATCCCAGTCCACAGTCACATGAACTGCTTCTCAGACTTGAAAGGAGTTCATGAAATTTTGTTAATTCAAGAGAAACTTGATATACTTCTCTTTCTTGTCTTTATCAATCACAGTCAGTTCACGAAGTTGACCATTTTCAGTATCAAGAATGACTTCCTACGTGATCAAAATCTCAAGCACAAATGAATATGTTAAAAGTCTTTCTTGAAAATAAATCAAACAACAAGCATAAGTCTTTCTTGAAAGTAAATTTTAACACCACTTTTATAGATAGTTAAAATTCCACAGAATCAAGACAGTTTTTGTATGGAAGACATTAAAATACTTGTGCAATGCATGGGATACTAACTAGTAAAATGAAGCAGTTAAATTTCTCACTCACACAGAACATGAGCCTATCATGAGACAATGGATTGATAAATATTTTGGACACATGTAGAGTGTGATATAAGCGATGTTTTAAAAACTAAACTGTTCATTTGACCTCATCAAGATAGCAGTAACTAGATCAGTGATAAACCTGGTGAATCACAAATTGAATCACACAAATCAACGTATATATAAAATAAAACATATATATATATATATATATATAATAACATATATATATATATATATATATATATATATATATAATAACATATATATATATATATAAAATAAACATACATATATATATATGATATAATATACATATTTATATTTTTATATATGTATATATATACACACATAATATGCATATTTTGTAATATACAATTTATACATACATATTTATATTATAAAATATTATATATAGGTATAGATAATATGTGTGTGTATATATATATATATATATATATATATATATATATATATATATATATATATATATATATTAATTTTTGTAATATACATATTTATATTTATAGTATAGATATTTGTAATATACAATATATAAATAATATTTATAATATACATATTTGTAATATACAATATATAAATATATGTATATATAATATATATATTTTTGTAATATACAATTTATATATACATATTTTTAATAAATATAATATATATATATATTTATTTTTTGTGATATACATATTTATAATACACATTACATATTTGTAATATACACTATATATACGCTATATAAATAATATTTATAATACACATATTTGTAATATACAATATATAAATATATGTATATGATATACATATTTTGTAATATACATATTTATATTTATATATATCTACACACATAATATACATATTTTTATAATATACCGTTTATATATACATATTATTAATATACAATATATATTTACAATACATATTTGTAATACACAGATTTATATTTATAATATACATTACATATTTGTAATATGTATATATAATATACATATTTTGTAATATACATATTTATATATATACACACATATTTTTGTAACATACCATTTATATATACATATTTTTAATATACAATATAATATATATATATATATATATTTGTAATATACATTTATATTTATAAATATACAAATTGTAATATACAATACATAAATCATATTTATAATATACATATTTGAAAACTGATTTTGACTTTAAAATATTTTGTAATGGAAACTATTTTGTTTTCCTCCACTCCAGCTTAATTTTTATCATTGTGCCTGTGTTTTGGGTGGAAATATAAAAGAAGAATAGTAAGAACTATGAACCTGGCAGCATCTCCTGAAAAGACGGGATGTCATGACAGCCCAACTGCAAGCAAACTTGATCATATCAGTGGCTATTTGAAGCACCTCTTGTTGAATCTCTCTATGTTTGTACTCCATATGAATGTGTGATGATGCTAGCAAGAACAAACATACACATAGATGAATCTAGTACCACAGTGGAAAAGCTACTAGCAAATGAGATATGTTATTTTGGGTAAATGAATTTAGTAAAAGTGGCAATCACATTGTATAGCCAACATTGTTTTCATTGCATGAAACAAGTATACACCAAATCTTTATATCATTGCCCTGCCCCAACAAAAACGCAGGGAAAAGACTTGATAATAATCAAGAGTCATCTCAGACTAACTAGTACACACCCCTTTTATTGGGGATTTGCCGACAGTTTTATTTTGTAAAATCTCTTAAAGTGAAAATGAAACAGTTATAGGTAAGTATAATACACATGAAGTTCCATTGAAATGATGTGTATGACACAAAGCACAAAGTACAATTTGAACACATAGTTTAGGAGAGGGAAAAGTAGAGATAATATCAGAAAAGAATGAATTACCTCGTCACCCTAGCAAACATAAATGAGACAACTACATCTCCATGCAGGGCCAAAATCCAACAGATAAGGTCTGCTAAACATCACCTATATATTAAAAGTATCAAAACATGTTAATTATATATGACCAGATATTTTCCCTTACTCCAATAAATGAATTCTCTTTCATTCAATAAACTACCTTTGCATAACTCGCCTTGAGCCTTGCTGTGCCTCTGTGAGTATTTCTTAAAATTAATTTTTTTTATCTTTCAATTTGTTCTTTGAATTACAAGCAAATAACAAATGGTATCAGAGCCTGGTTCCGATCCAAGGACCTGTGGGTTATGGGCCCACCACGCTTCCGCTGCGCATACTCAGATATATATATATATATATATATACTTTCATCCAAAAATTTTTTAACGTTGGCTCTGATATCATTTGATATTTGCTTGTAATTCAAAGAACAAATTGAAAGATCAAAAAAATTAATTTTAAGAAATACTCAGAGGCACAGCAAGGCTCAAGGCGAGTTATGCAAAGGTAGTTTATTCAATGAAAGAGAATTTACAAAGAGGTTTAGGGAGATATCAGAGAGAAGAGTTTAAGGCTCTGTCGAGCTGTGTCCTTCTTCTAATCCTAATCCTCTATTTATAGATACAATTATCGGATTTCAAATCCAGATTTTAAACAAAGGGCATAACAGATTTAAATACATTTTATCTTTCTGCCGACTATCTTGACTTCCAACGCTACTGAAGACAACTGGAGTTGAAGTGGCCGACAAAATAATTTAAAATCTTCGGCTGGCAGGCACAAAATCCAAGGCTGAGGAAGACTTCTGAAAAAGAAGCCAACCGACATATCCTCAAGGGACCCACCAAAATATTCCTTTATGCTTTCTGATCTTTTAGATAAGACAGCTTTACTGCTTGGGTTAAACCAACTTTTAATTTCTCAGATTATTAACTAAGTCAAATATGTTCTTACGGATTTCTTCTGAAATCTGATGACTATGCTGACTTATTAATTGCTATGTCTGGTCTAAGATAGGATCCTGAGCCATTTGCATGGCATAACAATCTTCTGAGAATAATTCTTCTTCTTCTTCGCCTAATTCCTTTTCACTAGCAGACTCCTCAGAGTCCAAAAGAGGATAATACTTCCAACAATTTCTTCTTTAATGCCTTTTTGCTGGATGCTTCTTCTACCAGCTCTTCTATTTTTAAAGGAACAGGAGAAGTTGGACCAGATTTTACTGGGGCTTTTAAGGGATAATTCTTGAAATTTCGGAACCGGGCTTCCACATATTCAATATTAAATTTCTGCCACCAAAATACCTTTATAGTTAAACAAAGTTGCTTTGGATATGGCTCTCCTAGATGATGATGAATTTGATATTGGTGTTGCATAAGCCACCCAATTCCCATTTTGGAAACAAAACTGGTTAACTTATTTCTGGGCGGAATTGCAGAAGACAAGTCTCTGAAATTATCATACATCTTTGCTATTTTTACAGGAAGAATGGATTTTACTGGTCCTATATCAATTACCCAATGGATAAACCAAGAGGGCAATCTCATAGGTAATTCATTTTTAAAACTAATGTACCAAGAATGCCTGGGATTGGTATTAAAAAGGATTTTATACCAAGCATTTTGGTAATCAAAGTAATTAAAAGAGGATGGCTTAAAAGGTCTAGAAAAACCCTTAGGAGTCATCCAGTTTTGATTCCAATCTGAAGAACATAAAACTTTTAAAATCTTCAGTTTGGAATAATTAGTTATCAATGGATTCTTTTGATCATTTTCCGGAATTATTTCAACCGAATTAGTATCTAAAAGAATCATTTGATAAAAAGTGATAGTTTTTTCAAAATTTTCAGGAATCCAAGCCCATCTTGTAGGAGCTATTTTATTTATTATGGAGGAGGGTTCTTCATCTTCAAGTTCAGGTTCTAAATTTAGAATAGGTACACAGGGATGCTTAATATGATAATCTTTTGGTGAAGGTAGAGGTTCTTGTTTTTTAGGCGGAGTCGAAATAGTTAAAGGGGAGAAGGTGTTTTTAGATGATGAAACCTCTGAGGCCTTTTTCGGTTTTATAGATGCTGGTAATTTTCTGGACGATTCTGGGGTATTTAAGGAAGAGGCCACTGCATAGGAAGGGGCCAAATCGGAAATACTTAATGGTTTAGATTTATTTTGATTTTCTGTTAAGGCGGATTTACTCGAGGGTCTCATTGCTGCGGGGGAGTGCCCTGAAGAAATTCTCTGGTTAGAAAATCTGGAATGAAATTATTAATTCCTTTTATAAATTCAATTTTAAAATCAAAACATGATATATGTTTTGCCATCTGGCAAAAATGGGTTTGGAAACAATATTTTTAACATCTTTTTCTAAAACTTCTTTAGCTGATTTACAATCAATTCTTAAAAGAAATTCTTTATTCATTAAATCATTTTAAAATTTATTTATACATAAAATGATGCTCAAGATTTCTTTTTTAATAACACTATAATTAATTTGAGCTCCCACCCAAGCACCTGAATGGAATCTAACTATCTGTTCTTTTTCTTCTGAAAATTTTTGTTTTAAAATTCCTCCAAATCCTAGTTCAGACGCATCAGTTTCTACAATAATACTAGCGTCAGGATGAAGGATTCCTAGACAGGGTAAAGTTTTAACAAGACTTTTTATTTCTTTAACTATTTCAGTATGTTTTTCTGTCCAAGGCTTTGGATTTTTTCTAAGCCTAGAAAAAAGGGGTTGACAGGTAATTCTTATATTAGGGATAAAATCTGCTACATAATTGATACAACCTAAAAATCTTTGTAATTGATTTTTAATTTTAATTTCATCAAGAAATTTATCTGCAAATTCAATACTTCTACTTATAGGGGTTATTTTTCCTTGAAATACTTCATGTCCTAAGAATCGTATTTTAGTTTGACCTATTTTTATTTTTCTTTTAGAAATAACTAGACAATTTTTCTTTATTATTTCTTTAAATATTCTGAGATGTTTTAAATGTTGTTCAATAGAATTAGAGAATATTAAAACATCATCCAAGTAAACCAAAGAAAATTTGGAGTAAGGATTTAGTATATTATTCATAATATTTTGGAATTCAGAGGGAGCATTTTTAAGTCCCATAGGCATTACATTCCATTCATAATGCCCAAAATGAACCGTAAAGGCAATTTTATATTTTTCTTCTTCGGCAACTTTAATTTGATAATATCCCAATTTCAAATCAAATTTTGAAAAATCCTTCTATGTAAGGTAAATTAATAGTAAAAGAATTTCGATCCCAAAAAGCAGAGGGAATTTCAGCACAAATTTCGTTTTCAAAATCCTTTTGAATTTTTTCAAAATTCTTTGTTACTAAGCTGTCATTAAGTTGTTTTTCAATTCTTTGATATTTTATTTATAATTGTAATTTGTTGATTTGACCATTTTTACTTTCAATTCTATTTATAAAATTTTCTTCAGTTAAAAATGAAAACTTTCGAAAACTAGATTAATTATGAAAATCAAAAATGCAGAATTTCACAAACTTTGAATAACAATCTTTTCTAGTGTGGCAGATCGAGCTAATCGCAACCACAAAGCATACTCAGATATATATATATACTTTCATCCAAAAATTTTTTAACGTTGGCTCTGATACCATTTGATATTTGCTTGTAATTCAAAGAACAAATTCAAAGATAATATGTATATATGTACACACATAATATGCATATATTGTAATATATACACACATAATATATGTATATATATACACACATAATATGCATATTTTGTAATATACAATTTATACATACATATTTATATTATAAAATATTATATATAGGTATAGATAATATGTGTGTATATATATATATACATATATATATATATATATATATATATATATATATATATTAATTTTTGTAATATACATATTTATATTTATAGTATAGATATTTGTAATATACAATATATAAATAATATTTATAATATACATATTTGTAATATACAATATATAAATATATGTATATATAATATATATATTTTTGTAATATACAATTTATATATACATATTTTTCATAAATATAATATATATATATATATATATATATATATTTATTTTTTGTAATATACATATTTATAATACACATTACATATTTGTAATATACACTATATATACGCTATATAAATAATATTTATAATACACATATTTGTAATATACAATATATAAATATATGTATATGATATACATATTTTGTAATATACATATTTATATTTATATATATATATATACACACATAATATACACATTTTTATAATATGCCATTTATATATACATATTATTAATATACAATATATATTTACAATACATATTTGTAATACACATATTTATATTTATAATATACATTACATATTTGTAATATGTATATATAATATACATATTTTGTAATATACATATTTACATATACACACATATTTTTGTAATATACCATTTATATATACATATTTTTAATATACAATATAATATATATATATATATATATATATATTTGTAATATACATTTATATTTATAAATATACAAATTGTAATATACAATACATAAATCATATTTATAATATACATATTTGAAAACTGATTTTGACTTTAAAATATTTTGTAATGGAAACTATTTTGTTTTCCTCCACTCCAGCTTAATTTTTATCATTGTGCCTGTGTTTTGGGTGGAAATATAAAAGAAGAATAGTAAGAATTATGAACCTGGCAGCATCTCCTGAAAAGACTGGATGTCATGACAGCCCAACTGCAAGCAAACTTGATCATATCAGTGGCTATTTGAAGCACCTCTTGTTGAATCTCTCTATGTTTGTACTCCATATGAATGTGTGATGATGCTAGCAAGAACAAACATACACATAGATGAATCTAGTACCACAGTGGAAAAGCTACTAGCAAATGAGATGTTATTTTGGGTAAATGAATTTAGTAAAAGTGGCAATCACATTGTATAGCCAACATTGTTTTCATTGCATGAAACAAGTATACACCAAATCTTTATATCATTGCCCTGCCCCAACAAAAACGCAGGGAAAAGACTTGATAATAATCAAGAGTCATCTCAGACTAACTAGTACACACCCCTTTTATTGGGGATTTGCCAACAGTTTTATTTTGTAAAATCTCTTAAAGTGAAAATGAAACAGTTATAGGTAAGTATAATACACATGAAGTTCCATTGAAATGATGTGTATGACACAAAGCACAAAGTACAGTTTGAACACATAGTTTAGGAGAGGGAAAAGTAGAGATAATATCAGAAAAGAATGAATTACCTCGTCACCCTAGCAAACATAAATGAGACAACTACATCTCCATGCAGGGCCAAAATCCAACAGATAAGGTCTGCTAAACATCACCTATATATTAAAAGTATCAAAACATGTTAATTATATGTGACCAGATATTTTCCCTTACTCCAATAAAAGACCACATGATAGCATATATGATTTTTCAATTATTTATAACTTTTGCAGCAGAGGACGGTTTTTTTACAATATTTCCTCCCGGAGTTAAAAAGTTGGATTTATGAAGGATTCTTTCAAATAAAGTTTAAAAGATTAAAGGATTAAAAGATTCAGTTCATTTTCCTGCTTCTAGGATATCTATTCCATGTCAACTGGCATATCAGCAAAACTTGTGGTACCATACTGTGAACCGAGTTCAGATTGGTCCACCTCATGCAAACAAACTTCCCCACCACACCACCCTCACTCACTCCATTCAAATTGATAAACTCACTGATACAACACCACAAAACACCCCCACCCCCTCTCACATGACCACTAATAGACAAATTATATACCTGCAAACCCATAAAAGCTTCTAGAAGTTTTCTTAATTCAAGAGAAACTTGATATACTTCTCTTTCTTGTCCTTTTCGTTCACCGCCAGTTCATGAAGTTGACCATTTTTGGTACCAAGAATGACTTCTTACATCATCAAAATCTCAAGCACAAATGAATATGTTAAAAGTCTTTCTTAAAAATAAATCAAACAACAGGCATAAGTCTTTCTTAAAAGTAAATTTTAACACCACTTCTATAGATGATTAAAATTCCACATAATCAAGACAGTTGACCACTATGAAAGAAAATAGGGACGACATTCAATCCACATTAAATACTTGTGCAATGCATGGGATAGTGGCTAATAAAATGCTGCAGCTAAATTTCTCACTCACACAGGACATGAGGTTATCGTGATATAACTGATTGATAAAATATCCATGACACATTTTCTTTAAAAACTGGTGAATCACACAAATCAATGTATATATAAAATAAAAACAGAATATATATATATATATATATATATATATATATACATACACACACGCACACATATACATATATATATATATATAATATACATATATACTATACATATTTTGTAATATACAATTTATATATAAATATTTATAATATAAAATATAATATATATATATATATACATATGTGTAATATACATATTTATATTTACAATATACATATTTGTAATATACAATATATAAATATATGTATTTATAATATACATATTTATATATATATATAATATACATATTGTTGTAATATACATATTTATATATATACACACACATGATATACATATTTTTGAAATATACCATTTATATATACATATCTTTATTATACAATATATATAATATATATTTTTAATATACATATTTATATTTATAATATAGATGAATTACAATATACATATTTGTAATATACAATATATAAATATATGTATTTATAATATACATATTTATATATATATATATTATACACATAATACACATATTTTTGTAATATACATATTTTTAATATACAATATAATATATATATATATATTTATAATATACATATTTGTAATATACAATATATAAATATATATATATATATATATATATAATATACATATTGTTGTAATATACATATTTTTATATATACACACACATGATATACATATTTTTGTAATATACCATTTATATATACATATCTTTATTATACAATATATATATAATATATATTTTTAATATACATATTTATATTTATAATAGATGAAAAAGATAAAAGAAACCTAATTTTGACTTTAAAATATTTTATAATAGAAACTATTTTGTCGTCCTCAAAATAGTCCTCCACTCCAGCTTTTTACTAACAATTTTTAGATTTGTCTTGTCCCACTCCTTTTATTTATAATTATCCTTGTGTTTTGGGTGGAAATATAAAAGAATAGGGAAGAACTAAGAACCTAGCAACAACATCTTTTGAACATACTGGATATCATGACAGCCTAAATTGCAAGCAAAGTTGATCATATTGGTGGCTATTTGAAACACCTCTTGTTGGGTCTTTCTAAGTTTGTACGCCATATTAATGGGATGATGCTAGCAAGAACAAACATACACACATGAGTCTAGTTCCATACTGGAGAAGCTATTAGCAAGTGAGATACATTATTTTGGGTAGAAGAATAATAAATAAATTTAGTCAAAGTGACAATAATATTGTCTAGCCAACATTGCTATCATTGCATGAAGTAAGTATACACCAAATTTTTATATCATCTATCTTGCCCCGCCCCAACAAGAAAGCATGCAAAAAGACTTGATATTACGTAAAGAATGGTTTAAAAGTATAGCAAAATAGATGATCTTAATTTTCATTTCAGTTGCTGAATCTCCAATTCTAGTTTTTGTTTCACTTTCAGTTGATTTTCAAGCTGAATGATTTTAGCATGGAGTTGACTTTTTTCCCATTGGAAAAATAGATTGCCAAACAGCATAAACAACCAGCTATTTTGATATGGACAATGTCACTTTCAGTCACTAAAAAAGCACAAAAATAGGCTAGACAAACCTTTTGTTCTGCAGCTAGTGTTATTTTGGGTAGAAGAATAATAAATAAATTTAGTCAAAGTGACAATAATATTGTCTAGCCAACATTGCTATCATTGCATGAAGTAAGTATACACCAAATTTTTATATCGTCTATCTTGCCCCGCCCCCAACAAGAAAGCATGCAAAAAGACTTGATATTACGTAAAGAATGGTTTAAAAGTATAGCAAAATAGATGATCTTAATTTTCATTTCAGTTGCTGAATCTCCAATTCTAGTTTTTGTTTCACTTTCAGTTGATTTTCAAGCTGAATGATTTTAGCATGGAGTTGACTTTTTTCCCATTGGAAAAATAGATTGCCAAACAGCATAAACAACCAGCTATTTTGATATGGACAATGTCACTTTCAGTCACTAAAAAAGCACAAAAATAGGCTAGACAAACCTTTTGTTCCGCAGCTAGTTTCAAAACATTTTCACCAGCTTTCTGTTGCTCCAGAACAGCCATTTCAAGAGAGCTGTTTCTCAACACATTCTAAAAAAAATAGGCATCAGCATCCCAAAACAACATTCTAAAAAAAAAATCTTAGCATTAGTGTCATTGTTAAAGGTTTAAAAGACAAAAAAATGCCATTTTTTTCATAGATTTCATAATCTTAGGTATCCCGACTAACATAAATAAACATATATACAAAGTAAATAATCATAGAACTTAAAGACAAGCCTTCACACAAATGACTAACCTTTTCAGTATGTTATCTGAAGATGAAACAGAGTCTTGCCGGACACACATATTGATGATTTCATCCACTTCCTGCCTTGACAGTTCATTTATGTCTTGAATCTGCAAAACAACGTATAAGATGTTGCAATTACATCCATATTAAACAAGCAAAAAGTAAAACAATCAAGATGGAGAAGGTAAAGGTATTTTTACCTTATTCAGTAATAGGGATTTCTCCTCAGCTGCCCTTTCAAGAGCAGTTGTAACAGAAGAAAAAAGAGAATTAAGTAAGCTCAATGTAGGTTGTTGAAGTTCAACAGAAGATGTGTAACTGGAAGAGGAATTTGAAGTCTGAAACAACATATTACAAGAAAAAGCAAATTACTACTAATCACCAAGATGGAAAAAGCAGACACAGAAGGTCAATTGCAGCCTGCAGAATATATATATATATACCTGTAATCTCAGGAATTTCTTTGTGACTAGGAAATACAAGTAAGAGATCAGGCTGTAGCACAAATTAAACATCCGTAGTTCTGAATTCCTCTGATTCTGATAATTCATCAGGCAACATCACCAGAAGTTTAAGGTCAATATCATATAAGCACAATGTTATCCCATAACCTAAAAGTCCTAAGCATGTGATCAAGAAAACTGCATACTCACCTCAGGTGATACTCTTGATTGTGAGAAAAGAGCATGCATCATGCTAAAAAGCCCTTGGACAAAATCATACTCATCAGTCTCTTCATATGGCCAGACCTACAAAATTAAAAGCAAAGTGTAAAAAAAAAAAAAAACAGCTCAATAAGTAGCAATAATATCAGTAGTTTTTTTAGGCTTGAACTTGGATGTATCTCACGATTGTGGATGGAATACAAGATTATATAAAACCTAACACATAAAAGGTAAGTTTCCAAAGCATTCAACTACATAGTAAAATTTATCTTAAGATAATATCGTAAGACTTCATCTGCACCTATAAGGCAGAGAAGCAACATCACACATCCAGTAAAAAGATTTTAGAACATGTAAAATCAGTACCTTGCTAAGAATACCAACAACTAAATTGATCTGCTCCATTCTTAGTTTTAAAATATCATTGCCCTGCCCCAATAAGAACGCAGGGAAAAGACTTAATACCAGGTAAAGAATAGTTTGAAAATAGAGTAAAATAGATAATCTTAAAAAGTAACAAAAGTACTGCGTGCTCAAATCCAATTTGTTATTTGTTATACAACACTGATCCCAACAAAAAATCTTATTACTATTAAATCAATGGGAGCCAAGACAGGAAATTCCAATAAATGAGTGTGGAGAGCAATCAAAAGGTCATAATAACCCAAGAATCATGAAAGAAACCGAATATGTATATTTTAAAACGAATGAATCTTGCAAGTAATTGAATAGAGAAAAGGCGAAGAAAGTTAGAAAAGGGAAAAACAATCGGAGAGAGAGAGGATTACCAAATTGATTAAAAACGTGGGATGCCTTCATTCTTGAGTTTAGACATAAACCCTAGGAGAAGAGTGTTGGGGAAGGAGTTTGAAATCTGAAAAAATCGATACAACAACAAGAACACCCCTCTCACGCTCTTATACAACCCTAAGGCAGGATAATATCAAATGTCCGCAACTAATAACAACTTACCAAAGAAGTGCGGTGGGGTGGACATAAGTGCAGTGCGGTGGCGGTCCAGCGGAGATAAGTGCGGAGCGGGGGCGGTCCGATGGAGATAAGTGCGGGGTGGTCCGATGGACACAAGTGCGGTGCGGCGTGGGTGAATGCGCGGAAGAAGTGTGAAGAAAGTGGGTGCAGAAACGCGCGCCACACCGTTAGAAGGAAAAAAGAATGAGTTTAATCGAAAAAAAAAAAAACGGTACAATTTATAATGAAACTGAAAGAAAACGATTTTATTATTATGAAATCATTATTATAATTAAGATTATATATTTATTTATTTGAATCAAGATTTTAATTTGTTAGATTTCAACTGTGATTCTTAGTAAAGATATAAATATTTATTATATGTCAAATGAATATGATATTTATAGACAATATATTTAAGATATAAATATAATGTAGAATTTAAATGAGATTATCATATTATATATTAAAGATAAAATAATATATTAAATTCTGTTAAATAAAATTAAAATGTTAAACTATTATAATTTTTAAATGATAAAAATAAATTAAGTTAAGATAATATATTTAAAAATAATAGTAAGGTAATATAAAGAAATATTTTATCCATTAAAGAAAACTATAAAAAAGATATAATAGAATTTATATTTAAACTAAAAAATTAGAAATTTTACATGTATATTATATTTATAGACAATATATTTGATATATAGATATAATATATAATTTATATGAGATGATCATATTTAAGATAATAAAATAAAAATAAAGATAAGATAATATATTAATTTTTTTAGATAAAATTAAAATATTAAACTGTTAGAATTTTTAAATGATAAAAATAAGTCAAGCTAAGATAATTTAATTTTGAAATAAAATAAGATAAGACAAGGAAAGATTTTATCCCATTTTAAAGTTGAATAAGAAAACTTTAAAGAATATATGATAGAATTTATACTTAAACTAAAAGATTAAGAATTTATTATTATGAAATCATTATTATATTTGTTATATTTGAATTATGATTCTTAATAATGATATGATAAAATATTTGTTATATTTAAATTGTGATTCATATAAATGTTTATTATATTTCACATGTATATTATATTTATAAACAATATGTTTGAGATATAGATGTAATGTAGAATTTAGATGAGATGATCATATTTAAGATAATGAATGAAAGATAAAAATAAAATAATATATTAAATTTCTTGAGATAAAATTAAATTTATTAAACTGTTAGAATTTTTAAATGATAAAAATAAGTCAAACTAAGATAATATTACTCTTTGTTTAAAACCATTCATATTATGTAAATTATCTTAGAAAATACTTAAGTGAGATATTAAACGAAGATATTTTTGCAATTTTTTGTGATGATGCAAAATCTTTGTTACATACATAATAGTGATATCTTGGTGAATTGATGCTTTTAACCCTGATCAAATTATACCATAACAATTGAAACCACAAAGGGTGCGTGTATGTTTAATATATATATATATATATATATATATATATATATATATATATATATATATATATATATATATATATTATATATATTGGTTTGTCCATTAACCTTTTAATAAATTGTTGCTTGTTTAATTAATTGATATTTATTTTTTAATTGTTTGAGATATCACACTACAAAAAAAAATAACATATACCTACCGTCAATAATACTACTATATATTCGTATAATGAACTTTGATATACAAATGATTTTTCCATCAACTTTAAGGAATCATATAGTAACAGATAATTACATGTCACTATAAGTTTTACCTACAAATATATTCTACCTACAATTATATTTGACTGTCATTATAAGATATACTTACAATTTGAAATGATATAAGAAAAAGTCATAAACTTATATTTTATAGTCATCCATTGTGGGTAAAAAAGTTTATATCATTTACCTACATCATCCAAATGTAGGTAAAAGTCATATAATATATAAAAACAATATTCTAATAACATTTTCCACTTGTATAACTCTTTAATAAAATTTGTTTTCTTTTTCTTATTATTAAATTTTATGAAAAATTTTGAAGAAAATATTATTAAAAAAAATCATACATAAAAACAATTCTCATCCTTGGTCATAAAGTAGAAAAAACCACCAAACAATTTACAACTTCAAATTCATAAGTTAGTGAATATAAGTTTAACAAAATACAAATATATAAGAGAGCCAAGAAAAGCTATGAAATTTTAAAAGTGCTATTTGTTCATTGAATAATCATGTGCTCATGTTCAGAGCCATATAACACAATAATGGTCTTCCTTGTAAATCATACAATTAGCTTTGATATTCAATAATTAATTTGTCATGGTAAGACTTAAATTAACATCACAACATCAAAACACTACACAAATAATGCACTCTGTAATCTTAAGTCACATTTTGTGGTTAGCAATGCATTATAACATATTCTGCATATGAAGTTTAAACATACTAAATCCCCCATTTTTGTTTTTCCCTTCACATATAAAATTCACCCATGGTTTAGATACATACATTGAGCTGACAAATTTTTCTACAAAGATGAGAAAAATACTGGCAGAAGCCATTTAATTAAACTCGCAACATTAACTATAGATATTATGCCTGAATCACACCATCCAACCAAAACATCTTTTCCAGAGCACTGCAATGTAACATACAATAATATTAGAATCATTATCTCACATAAGAATCTCAAAATAAAAAATATTTCACATAAGTAAAAGCCAAAAAGGGTTTAAAAATAAAATAGAGAGAAAGTTCCACAAGAAGAAAAGAGAATCTAGCCCACATTATTCAAGTGTTAGGTAGAACCACAAAGATGAAACTCAACAAAAAGAAATTTGACATGGTTCTATTAGTTTGGGAGCTTAACTCGGGCTTTTCATTGAAAACATGAAAAATAACTTGATTGGTGTCCTTGTTTGACACTTGAAGTTGCTTGACAAAAAGCAAAGATGGCCTTAATAAAATGGGACAAGGCTAGGCCAAGCAGCATGCAAGAATCCCTGTAATATCCATAACATAGTGTGACTGAAACTGTTCACATAAATTGTTAGAACTAAATAGGAAGATTCAAATATTTCCTAATTAAAAAAAATAATGTATGACACACTAAATGTCATAAAACACTAAAACAAATAAATGGATTAAACTCATTTTTTCTATATATTTTAAAAATTTAGAAGATAATGAGTAGACAAAATCGATTGACCATTATATAAAACATTAAACATTTTGCAGTCTACATAAATAGGATAAAAGATGTTGTTAGGCCAGTTGCATTGGTAATCCTGTTGCAATAGATTTCGGTTCACATGTATCTCTAAGTCTTTAATCCTCGTTCAATATTTTTGTATCACTGCTAATCTTCAATAAATACATGTAGAGACGAAAATTCCCTTTTTCCAATTTGCTATTATATTAAATTCTATTACAAAAAGTTGGGTTTTAACAAAATTTAAATATGTAAATTAGTAGAAGTTTAAGACTCTCAATTATATACACAAGAAACTTCTCTTAGGAAAGGATTTATGAAATCTATTCATCAAACATTGAATAACAAATGTAGAGTATAATTGGCATTTATCCCAATTTTAAAAATAAAAATTATATCAATTTGATCAATCATATATACAGTAAGTAGAATATAACATTAGATAAAGCAAAATAATTTGATAAAGCATCAACACCACAAATAGATCACAAAAGATATTGTTCTGCAATAACAGAACAATATGAACTAAATATTTTTACCTCAGAGAGGAGCAAATGAGTTTGTGGTTTTAATGGTCCCTATATAATGAAAAAATCGCCCCAATAGTACACCTACTTTATGCCTAGTAATTAGTGGATATTGCGGGGAATTTCATGCTAATTGGGATGTACTACATATGTTTTTAAAATTGCATCAACCTTATTCTTCCTCTTTAATTTTAAAGCTTTAGCTCTTGTGGTAGAAAAAGTAGATATTATTCTGGCCATTGTTAATATTACAAATTGGATAAACCCTAAAATATTGGGATTCTTACGTGATTTGGCTAGTTGTTTTTCTTCTCCATAACAACTATCTATTTGAATTTCAACCATATAATTTTATTTGGTTCAAATTACACATTATCATCAACTCGAACCACTGAATAACTAAAGAGAGGACACATGAAGGAACGAAATAAACACTTCTTTCATGTGTTAGCTGCCAAATTAATATATATTTACCTTTTCCCCCTAAACACTTAATGGGAACATATATGAAAATAAAATGATAAAGGAAATTAAATTAGATTTCGTTACCGTTTAAATGAAAGAAGAAATAGCTTTCTAATCAACTTGAAATTCCAATGTTTGGGCCACCTACTTCTACAATACATGCAACTGGTATTATTATCAATTTGTATTAGAATATGTGGCAACAAACTTTGAAAGAAGGAAGGGAAAATTCCATTTAGGTCTCTTTCAATAGAAAGATCTATGTCTTGATTACTTGAAGAAGTTATCTTCTACTATAATAGAATGTGCCCATTTGAGAACTAGTTAATACCCAACCACTCATTTAAAAAATAAGAAAGAAATGCATAAATTTCTTTTTGAAATAACAAAATTCAACATGCTTTGGGAAGAAGTGATAGCCAGTGTCCAACAGTAGTTGACGCAAATTGAGACTGGAGAAATGCATGTAAACATTCTTCTGATTGGGAACCATACTTGAAAGTTTGATGAAGTCTATCACTATAAATGTCATTCGAAAGTGTAGGTAAACCAAGAATTTGTTTACATATGCAAGAAACATCAGAACAGGAACATAAATTCAAAACCAGTGCCATGAGACACAATAAAATTCCTTCACGAAACTCCTCTGAATCCTCTGAGAGTGATAACATGGCCCTGCTGTATGTTGACTTTTTTAGCAGCACAACCATCTGTTAAAGAATATAACAGTTTAGTATCATTTGTTTTAATCTTATATACCAAACAATATTCAGTTTAGATAGCAACCCATGGCTAATAAAGGGTATGTACTCTATAGCAATCATAATTTAGTACAGCACAGTACACAACTATACATACAAGTCAAAATGGCACTAGTAATTTAGCCTAAAAAAATAGCATATGTAATAATAGCAAAATATCAATAAAAAATAAAGCTAAACAAAACACCGTTTAATGCACCAATAATAACAGTGCTCCTACAGTTGACAAGACCAAAATGAAATCAATTATAGAACCAACACCATCCTATGTATGGGTAAAGCAAACTGCAAATAAAAGAAATTAAACAAATACCAGAACTTACCACCATTACAGAAAAAATAGTAACAATAATAGACTAATACTTGATATAAGCATTTTAATGAGTAGTGCTCAAGTTCATAGTATATACCACATATATAGTAAAAGCTCAGCTTACTACCAAAACCCTAAACATTTTGATGAGTGGATATTTTGAGAAAACAGGAGCAGGGTAAATGACAAATTGGGAGCAGTAGTACATGGGTTTCGATGAGGGAGACCTAGTTTTGTGACTTTGTTTGTGGGAAGAAAAAGTGGAAATTTAAATCTTATCCATTGACAGATGAAAAAAAAAAAGAAATACGTGTGACAGGTTTTTAATTGATGGAATGAGTGAGTGTGCATTTTTTTACCAATTTGGTATTCTTGATCTTGACGTGGAACTCTAGCAATTGGATTTATTTCTGGACATTCAATTTCAAAGCATATTGTTTTGTACAGTGGTGGACTGGATTTTGATAGAATCAATTTGCTTCGTTGTTTAAATATTAAATAGTAAAACAATTCTTATTATTTTTCTTCACCCTGTCTTTGGTTGTAGCTTGAAAGAAAAGAAACCAATGTAATGAACACTGCACATGACTCTAGCAATTAGATTTTATTTCTGGACATTCAATTTCAAAGCATTCTGTTCCACATATATAGTAAAAATAAATTATTTTCTTGCTCTTTTTGAGAAAATTTATAATCCTCCCCCAAGCAGTACATTAACTTTCTTTCTGAGTTATCAATCTTTTGGAGGTGAAAATCAGTTGCATAATTTAAGTATGTTGGAACTTCTTACAAGGAGACAGCAAGATTAAAAAGAATGTCACACCAACAATTTCAGTAGATCTATGAAACAAAGGAATGATTCAAGCATAATTTCATGATCTAAATGTGCCCATGGTCCCCATAGTGGTCCCAAGCTCAGATAAAGGAGGAGGGTTGCATTAGGCCTTTGGCAGCACCATAAAACTCACCCTATTAAAAACATGGATCATTCTAAACCTGGAATGTGTTTATTAAACTTATGAAAATTCTATCAAATAGGAACATCTACATGTTGGATTTAGATAGGGAGAATTTAGATAGAGAAATTAAAGAATAAAAATGCTTTATTATTCTAGAGAATATAGTTTGCACTGGTTTGGCTTATATCATCCATAAATGTCGTCGTCTCATAATAGACTTAGTGGAGACTACTACTACTACCTCCAGTCTTTATTTAAGCAACAAACAGAAAATAATCAAGACCAAGAAAAGTGATTAAATTAGTTAGCTTCAATTAATTCTATCATAAATTCAAACTTTATTCCAAAAAGTACATTTACTTTAAGTGGTTGTTCTATTTAATGTTAGTGTTCATATCCAATGAGTGAATGCATAGTGTTAACAAAAAATTAAGGGTACACAAAAATTTAACCTTAAGTAGCATTAAAAATTGTTGATTGTTGCTTATAAAATAGAACCAAAGAAAAATTTCATTTGTTGCTTATAATTAGGACGACAACTATTAAGTGCAACTTCCTAGACACTAATGAACACTGAATGCATGTTATCATGTGAATGTGATGCTTTATACATACTATTTTTAAGTGTATTAACTATTATTATTTCCAACACAATAAAACCAATTTCTAGGATAGTGAGTGCTGAAAAAAAGTGTTAAAAAAATAAAACAAGAAATAAGAATTTGAGGTGTACAAGAGGGGATACAAAAAAGAAAAAAAGTTAATGTCCAAAACAAGTTTGTGTAATACCAATTGAAGAAAGGATGAAACACTTGGCTAAGGTTATTTTGACATGTATGTTAAGAAGATTCATATGGAATCCAATGATAAAAGCGAATCATACAAATGATAGTCCAATTAAAAGGGGTCAATGTTACTAAATAACAGCTCAGTGTTATCAAATTGCAGCAACGGTGGAATGCATCATGTTTTTTTCAGAAATCACCATGAAATGGCGGTGGTGTTGCAGGTTCAAGATGGAAGCCCATGGCAGCTACAATGGCCATGGTGCTTATGGCACTCTAGGCAGAAATAGAGCATTTTTTGAGGGAAAAAGGTTTGGGCCTTTAGCCAAACCTTCACCCAGTAATGTTTTAAAAATTTTAACATAAGACAAAACTCAAGAACCTTTTTGCGACTCGTCTTTTCCCCTTCTTATCAGTGAACATGCAACCTCTTCAAATCGCAACCCACTTGGCGTCTGGAACACTTGCCACCAGCAACCATCTCCAATGATGCAAAGCTTCCAGGGAGCTACCTTCTGGTGACTAGTTGCCTATCTTTTCTTCTGCTTTTTTTACTTTATTTCCTTCTCACTTCTTTGCACATGACTCCCTCCCTCACTGCACAAAAGCAACTTGCAATATTGTTTGGCACAGTCAATGAGGACTGTTTGACTCTGGTGTCTCACGTGATCCTCTCATACGACTCTAATAATGAATTCCGGTGATAGATTCTGGCAAGCTACTGCAGGTGACCATTCTATTTTTCTTTTGCTTTTTTTTAATTGGTTTTGCTTTAGGAAAATAATAATTCTAAAAATTAAGTGTAACTTGTTTTTGCATTAACATTGGTTTACATTTTACATATTATTTTTTACATTCTAAAAATTATTTTTTAAATTATGAAAATTAATTGTTACTTGTTTTTGCTTTGAAAGTAGTTTACATTGGCATATTAGTTAATTCGATGAAAAAATTTTGTTTTATATGTACTATTTGTTATTTATGTATGTTGACTTTATTGTTTCTTAATTATGTTCAATATTTTATGATTTATTTTTTTAGTTTTTTAGGTGTCTATTTACAATTTTTGTTTTGTCCACCATGATGTCCACCATTTCCCACAACGTTGTCACCATATGGTAGTTTTTTGGTAAACCATCATTGTTTGCTATCAATAACACCCTAACAACCATGGAATGGCGGTTTTTAGCCAACTGCCACAGGCAATTTGTGAAGGGATGCTTGCCATGGTGGTTGCATAAGACGAAATGGCATGTTTTTATGGCAAAATTTTGGTCTTACTCCATTGGTAACAATGAAAGGGGTATATGAAAAATCATTAAAGAAAGATCTTTCTCTAAATGGCTTTAATGAAAACTTTATTGTAGGTAGATCTCAATTCTCAACGATAAAGACTAATCCATGTAGTTCATACCCAACACTACCAATAATAACAATACAATTTAGACAATTGATATATGAACTAGTTGCACCTTTTGTTACAAATTAACATGAAAACTCAAATTCGCTAGAATAAGAGGTAGACGAGTCAATATAGGAAGGACCGCGACGCAAACAACACATGCTCACAACTGAACAAAATCCTGAAAGGCTCATGTTATAATTAATTTCATCACACATTATTGTCTCCGTCATGTGGTGTTGTGTTCTTTTTTGTTTTGGATTGGTAATATTTTGCTTGTTGTTGTGCTTTCTTTTTCTGGTGATTGCACGATTATGTGTGTTTGTTGTGGTTTTGTGATTTTGTTTTATTTCGAAGGTTTGATCAATTCGTTTGTTTTTCTGTTTGGTTTTGATTTGAGGAGGAGAATGAATTGGTAAGAATTGGTAATAGTGGGAATTTTAAATACATGACATGATATTAGTTAAAAAATAATATAAATTCAAAATATATGATATGTAGGATTGTTATACATTGCGCATTATATTTTTTAAAATGGTTTAATTTGTGTTCAATCATGGATTTTCAGTTACTACAAATGAAAATAGTTAATCGACATGTATTAATAATTTAATGACATAACTATCCTAATTCTATGATTTTAAATTACAAAACTAGAGTCTGTCACAACCTTAAATTATTGTCAAATTATCGTTAGGTATGTCGATAAATATTTGCAACTTAAAAGTCAACCATAATTCATGAATGATGTTGGTTACAAATTCAACAATTTTAAAAATTAGAAGCACAATCTCATAATTTAAAAATAAAAACATAATATAAAAATTAAAGAAAAAATGAGGAGCACAAAGCATAATTAATTAAACTTAATAAAAAATAAAATTTAAATGTAATTTTTTCAATAATAGTGATATATGTATCTTTAAATACTTCATATCATAAATAAAAAAGTTGTTTGAATAATAAAACCTTCCATCTATTTAATTTATTATGTGTTTAATATCTAGAATTTTAACCAATCAAATGAAAAATACATATAAAGTATAAAATAAATAATGACAACATTATATTTTTTAGCAAAAGAAGTAAGAAATCAAACTTTGACTAAAAAAATAATTGGCAGTTTAGTGTCAGAATTCTTGCAAGCTTCACTCTATTTCCTGCATTTTTATTTGTAGTGTTTCTATTATACACATTTCTTCTATGTTGCAAAAGATTAGGTTTGGCAAGATTAGACAATCTTTTGCTCTTATCCGAAATTAGAGTCAACAATTTTCCAAGTTCCCACCTTCAAAACCAATCCAAATACGTAAATAAATAAGCATAAGACTCGTTAAGTAAAATAGATAAAAATGTGTAATATACATTAAAATACAAGCATCAATCTTCTCACTTAACCTCAACATATTAAATGTTAAATTAAATCAGTAATTTTTTAAATTATTAAAAAAATTAATTTGATCTTCAAGCTAAAAAAGTTATGATTGAATCCTTCATTTTGTAAAGTTCCTATAACTGAGTCTACGTTAGCTTATACGACCTAACATTGCCAAAACTTGTGATTTTAAAAATCTTATAGGGTCAATGACAAAAATTCTACCAAATCAACAGCTCGAATACATTTTTTTAGTTTGAGATTTTAATTAAAACATTTAAATAGTTCAGAAACATTCCGATAATCTAATCTTATATGAAAATTAGAATAATTATCATCTTAAATGATTTTTTAGGAATTTTCTTTTTTAAAAAAATTAGAAAATTTTCCTTAACTTTTTTTCAAACAATCTTTTTCCTCTTCCTTCTTAAAAAATTATCAATAGTTAAAAATAACTATTTATGTACTATGTCCAATAATCCTTCGAATTGCTAAAAAAATTCTACTTCAAATTAGACTTGCCCCTCCATCTTACTCCCCTCTACAGTATATAGCTCCCTTACCAGGGTCCATCAAACCACTAACAACCACGTCTTTGTCGCTTCCTCGTCTTCTGCTTCCTGTACCGTCAAACACTCCAAACACCCCCACCCTTCCACTGCCGACTCCACTGTAACCCTTTTCTGGATTGTGATACCCTTAACAACCATAAAAGGCAAGCTTGGTTCAAATGTAGCAGAGTTCTCAATAAGTGCAATGCCCTCAATGATAAAAAATAGTTATTGTTTGTAATGTTCACTATGCTTTCGTTGACCACGTCTCCTCTTCAAGATTCTTCCAGAAATAAGTTTACTTCCTCTGGTTGGGTTTGAAGATCTAAGGTATATTTTATTGCAAATATAATTTTTTTTGGATAATTGAAATTCAAGACATCTACATACAAAAAGTGAGTTAGGTTCTAACTTTTTAAGATTCTCTAATTTGTTTTGATCGCACCTTGTTTGCCATGTGTAGCTCATATGGACAAAATCTTCGGACAAACACTTACAGTAAGTAATGAAACATTATTTTCAAGTTTCCTATGCATCACTGGTCTAATCCTGTTTGAACATTTCATTGGTAATATTCAGGTAAAATATTAGACATCCTACTCTTGCCATTATCTTATAGAAGCAAATACCTCAAACTACAGTTATTTATTAAAAAATGATAACAACATATTTGTTTTAGCAGCATGCTAGTTTAAAATGTATTAGAAACTAAAATCTTATTTGTAGGTGATCATCAAAATCTAATTTCCCTCTATGTTGCAGGGCCCTATTGTTAGGCCAATTAGTACTATTAGTTCAAATGTTGTGCAAGATCAGCTTCTAGTTGAGATTCCTTTATGGATAAAGACATATGATTTTGAACGAGTTAGTGTTGTGATACAATTAATAGACTTTTTTTTTTGTTTTCATGTTTTGATTTTTAAAGATTATGATAATGGTTGGTGATGTTACTGTGTTATTAATTTAGCATGTTCTTTAGGTTGACTGGTTGAACAAGTTTTATTGGATATGTGGCCTTTGTTAGACATTTAGTGCTTCCACATGGGTATGATTGTGTTCTGCTAGATGATTATTCACTGGTGTTTTGTTTTTATGTACATGCAATTTGTAAGAAAGAGAGAAATAAGAGGAAATAAGAAAAGAAAAAGAAAGAGAGAAAAAATGGAAAGAGAGGAAAAGAGAGAGAGAGAAAATTAGAGAGAAGAAGGAGAGGAAAAGAGGAAGAAATAAGAGAAAAAAAGAAAGAAAAAGAGGAAGAAAAAAGAGAGATAAGAGAAGAAAAAAAAGAAAAGAGAAAAAGGGAGGAGCAAGAGAGAAAAGAAGGAGGAGCATGGGATAGAAAAATGAAAGGTGATGCCAATGAAGAAGACCCTTAGGATTTGAGGTCAAATCCTTCCCAAGAGGGAGGCGATGATGTGATCCTCCCTAGCAAGGGACCTATCACTAGGGTCATGGCTAGGAGGATGACTTTCGAAGATGACTTTCTTCCTCCCCTTGTTGCAAGATGAAGCACACCCCTTAGATTGGTTTTCAATATTGGTGTTGACCCTCTCATGTAATTTTTTGGCAAAATCAACCCTAACTTCCCCTTCTTTATGAAAAAGTTGACTGTTAGGGAGTGACAATTAGTCCAAAGGGGTGAGAGGATTAAAACCATATACGACCTCCAAAGGGGAGTGCTTAGTGGTTCGATGAACCACCCTATATGCAAATTCAATGTAGGAGAGATATTCATTCCAAGACTTGTGGTTGCCTTTCAAGAGTGCCCTTAACATAGTGGATAAGGATCTATTTACTACCTCAGTTTGTCCATTTGTTTGAGGATGACAAGTGATAGAAAATGGCCAAGGAACTTAGCATTCCTATACTATGGTTGAGGGTATTCCGTGCAAGCGAACAACCTCACAAAAGAAAAGTCTTGCGATGTGACTTACATCATTCACTTTGTGGCAGAGAATGAAATAATCCATTTTACTAAAGTGGTCCACTACCACAAAGAAGGAGTTTACACCTCTTTGGGTTTTATGGGACCAAAAGAATTTTTCTTTTAAAAGCATTAAGGTTCATGAGTCCACCTTCATGACTCTCTTTTGTCACCAATTTCCTAATGGATCCTTCAGGTACACATAGTTTTCCCCTTTTTAACAAGTACCCCCTCACACAAGTAGAAGCCATCTTTGGCTTTGGAAGTTGAGGCAACATAAATGATTCCAAAGTCTTGGTCAGAAGGATACATTTACTTTATGTCATCAAATCCCAAAATTTGAGCACTAAGGGTGGCAAGGAGAGAATGCCTCCTTGAAAGAGCATCAGCCACCACATTTGTTTTTTCCTTTTTATATTTGATGTCATAAGGGAAAGTTTCAAAAAATTAAACCCATTTAGCATGCTTCTTGTTCAACTTTCCTTGCCCCCTCAAATACTTAAGTGACTCATGGTCACTATAAATGACAAACTCCTTGGAAACAAGATAATGTTCCCAAGTTTGGAGGGCACGGATCAAGGCATAAAACTCCTTATCGTAGGTGGGGTAGTTGAGGTAGGCACCATTGAGTTTTTCACTATAATAAGCAACAGGGTGTCCCCCTTGCAACAACACATCTCCTACACCTACTCCTGATGCATCACATTCTAGCTTAAAAGTTTTTGAAAAGTCAGGAAGAGCTAGAACGGGTGCATTAGTGAGTTTATCTTTGAGCAGATAAAAAGCTTCTTCTTGCTTTTTACCCCACAAGAAAGGAACTTCCTTCTTCACTAAGTCATTAAATGTATTGAGAAAGTGTTAGAGGGCACAATACAAATTTATTTCCTAAGTGTTGGAAACTTATTTTATTGGTAAGGCCATCATGCATGGTTTTCTTATCAAATTGCCAAGGCCTTCCAAGCAACACATGACTAGCTTTCAAAGGCACAACATCACATAAAACTTCATCTTTGTATTTGCCAATGGAAATTGGTACAAGTGCTTGTTGGTTAGCCACAATACCTCTACCCTCATGAATCCATTGCAATTGATAAGGTCTAAGATGTGGTTTTGTGGATTTGGCTAGCTTTTCAACCAATCTTGTACTACAACAATTACAACTAGACCCACTATCCATAATGAGAGAACAAGTGCTTTCTAAAATTTTGCATCTTGTATGAAACAAGTTCTCTCTTTGTGATTAGTCAATCTCACTAGTTTGGTTATTAAGAAGCCTCCTTACCATAACTAAGTCTCCATCACAAGGTAAGGTCTCTTCCATGGAATCCATGGCTTCATCTTCACTAATTGAAGTAGAAGAATAAGAAGTAGCTTCATCAAGGCTACTATAGTGATCTTGTCCTCTTTCAAGACACTTGTGGCTTCATCATGGCTTCATCTTCTTTGTGGGGCATTGAAAAGTAATGTGACCCCTTCCAAGACACTTAAAGCACTTGATGTCACTTGACTTAGACTCCTTAGAAGGTACTTTAGAAGAATATGCTTTTTATTTTTCTTTATCTTTTTCTTTTTCATCTTCTTTGGAGAAAGGTTTGGAAGAGGGACCCTCCTTCTTAAAATTCTTAGAATAAGATGGAATGAAGTCTTTTTTGAAACTTTTTCTTTTAAGTTGGTGCTCCATTCTTGAACAAAGTTGAACAAGTTAATTAAAATCTCTATATGGCAAAAGTTTAACTTTATCTCTTATCTCAAGATTAAGGCCACTTTGGAACCTTGAGATGGTGGTCCTTTCTTCTTCCCTTATACTCGCCCTCATCATGAGTAACTCCATTTGTTGCCTATATTCTTCCATACTTAATGACCCTTGTTTCAACTGTTGAAGCTTATCCATAAGCTCACGGTCATAGTATGGAGGAATATGCATCCTTCTCAAGGCACTACAAAGTTCATTCCAATATTGAATTAGGGGCTCATGATTCACTCTTTTTTCTCTAATTTCCTCATTTTGTTTATCATGTTCTCTCTCCTTTTTTCCTAAAGAAGGCGCCTAACCATTAAAAGGTCTCCATCACAAGGGTTTTCAACAATGTCATACTCATGATGCTCATGACCCCCTTCTTCCTCACCCTCACTAAAGGAGGAAGATGAGCTACTCTCACTATAAATCTCTTGGCCCCTCATGATTACAATTTTCTTATTGGGGCACTGAGAGACAATGTGGCCTCTCCCAAGACATTTAAAGCATTTAATACTACTAGTCCTAATGCTAGAACTAGCAGGGGAGTTGTCTCTATGATGCATGAGTTTATGTTCTTTATGCACATGTTTGGATGGTTCCTATTTGGGAGAGCTCTTGGAAGAGCTTCCCTTGCCTAGGTCCCTCTTTGCATAATTACAGGATGAAAATTCTCTTTTTGCTCCACCTTTTCTTTTTAATTGATTTTCCACCTTTTTGCAAAGTTGGATTAGGTCATCTAGATTATTATATGGTAAGAGCTCAAATTTGTCTCTTATGTCAGAGCTCACACCACTTAAAAATCTAGTTTTGGTGGCCCTTGGTTCTTCGATGATGCCTGCTCTCATCATGAAAAGCTCCATAGTTTGTCTGTACTCCTCAACACTTTAATTGTACTGTTTTAATCTTTGAAGTTTATCCAAGAGCTCTCTTTCATAATAAGAAGGGATGTGTCTCCGCCTCATAGCCACCTTGAGATCATTCCAATAATCCACAGTAGCGTTACGAAGGCGACGCCTCTCATTGACCAAGGAGGTCCACCAATACATGGCATGCCCCTTGGAAGCTAAAGGTTGCCAGCAGAACTTTTCTTTCTTCACTTATATTAAAACAAACAAAGAGTTGCTCTACCTTCATTTCCCAATCAAGGTAGGCTTCCACATCCTCTTTGCCATGAAAATGAGGAGGCTACTTTTTGTTCCCTAGGTTGGGCTTGGGGTTGGTTATGATGTTGTTACACTCTCATCACCCTAGGTCTTTCATATCCTTCACTTCCACTTACTTCACTAGAGGTAGACCTATACCTATGTCTGTCTCTAACTTTTCTTCTTTCTTCTCTTTCACGATCTTCTCTTCTCTTTCCCTTCTTTCTTCTCTTTCTTTCTCTTCTCTCCGCCTTTCTTCTCTCTCTTCTCTTTCTTATCTTTCTCTTTTCTCATGTTCTTTCTCCTTTCTTCGTTGTTATTCTCTTAACTCTCTTTCTCTCTTTTCTTTTTTTTTCTCTTTATGCCTCATTTCTTCTTTCTCCTCTTTCTCTTTTCTTTTTTTTCTCTCTTCTAACCTCCACTCCCTAAATTCACTCACAAACTTATCCATGTTAGTTGTTTTTTGAGAACCTTGTTGATTTACACTACTTTTACTAGATGTGTGTGAGCTCATTTTGAAAGTGATTGGGAAGAACCTAAAGGCAACACTCCTCACTCTTTTGTTTGGCTTTCTCCCTAAGTGAATTATTTAAGAGTCTTTGGAACTCAAAAGCCTTTCACACTAAGATTCAAAGCAAATAAAAGAAATTAAAGCAAAGGTAAAGGTCTAAAAGCGTGCACCTAAGGTGGAGAGATGAGGTACCAATTCCTTCTCCTACCTAAACGAGAAACCAAAAGTTGTTACAATCAAAGAGGTGACCCTTATGGGCATCCAACACATCAATAAAAATGGCCTTAAAAATTACACCCAAAAAAAGGAAAAAAGTAAAAGATTTGAAGTTTTGATGTTACTTCTCCACTCTAAGTGTTTGACTCTCTTAAATTGATATTGCTCCCTTTAATGAACCTCTTCCTTAGCTTGCTTCAACACACCTCAAGATGCTTCCCTTATGAAAAGCTTGGATTGACCTCTCTTTTCCTTTCTCAAAAGTGGTGCACTAAGAGTAAGAGAGTGCAAGTAAAGAAAAACAAAAAAAGCTCAAAATCAAAGGAGGACACATATCCAAGTGGATAGATTAAATGTAGACAAACACAATGAATAAAAACAAGACAAGCAAACAATTAAAGGTATTAAAAGAAAATTAGCACGTCAAAATGAACTTAGAATGAATGGTACTAGATTAGAATGGATTTAAAAGCCACAAGAAACTTACAAAATTTTCTAAGATTTGCACATTCACTTTGTGTTGACCGAAAAAGTAAATTCAAGCTAGATGTAACAAAGTTTGCACACTCCTTCTAATAATATCAAAACAAATTGAGGTGTACTAAATATAATTTGTTCTCTTTTCACTTGTTTTCTTTTGCCTTTAATTACTTTTACTAACTTTTTCTTTTGCTTGATTTGTCTTCTACTTTATATATATATATATATATATATATATATATATATATATATATATATATTTCCTCTTCTCTTTTTTTTTTTTTGTTTTGCTGCACCTCTTTAACAATTTTAGAAAAATTAAAATGAAAATGAGGAGTGTAAGAGAGAGATTCTCTTGAAATAAAATAAAGAATTCAGCCAACAAAATTAATAATAAAGGTGCAAATCAAGGAAAATAATGCAACCTAACATGCACTAGATTTTAGGGTGTATTAAACAAGCTTTAATGAGACTTTTTAGGGGGTCTAGGCAAGCTTGACTTCTCAAGTGTTTAAGCCGAAAACTCACAGCTATTTTGGTCTCAACAACAGCCAAAACAATTCACCGAAAAGAATTAATGCAATGCTAAGCTACTAAAATGAACAAGAATTATAGGAAGAAATTGAGCACAATTTTGAATTATTTTTTTTAGATCATGCTAGAACTGATAGCATGTAGACTTCTTAGAAGACTTACTCAAGAGAATGGACCTCTTTGATACTCCATTTCAAGAAGTAACACACACTCTTTTTATGTAGAAAATAAAAAGTAGCACAAGTGGAAATTTAATGTGACAATTAAGGACTACACAAGATAATGTAAATGACAAGACAAGGAAGATTAAAAGCTGAAAAATAAAGTGCAGAAAAATAAAACTCACACTCACAACAAGAAAGAAAAAAAACCGCCTAAAGCAAAAAAAAATGGAAAGGAAAGGAAAACAAAAGAAGTGATTCCAAAAGCTTAGACCACACTTGGATGACTTCTTTCACAAAGGTTGTGAAATTATTAACATAAGCTTTCTTAGGAAAATCACAAGAGGAAGAAGAAGGAATTAAAATGGCAAGAAAAGGAATCCTAAACATGACAAAGTGATTCAATAAAAGAACAAGAAATTGAACCAAAGAAATAAAAGTGCAAGGAATTAAAAGACAAGAAATAAATCTACTACTAACAACACATGAAAGGAGAATAAAATGACAATAAAGAAACAAGAGTTAAAGCATAAAAAAACTGCAGAAAAATGGCTAAGAAAGACGCATGAAACTTAAAGAAAAAGAGGAGGAAATGAACCTTCACGAAGATGGCTCTTGATACCAAATGATGCACTCCCTTGATCTCTTCAACCAAGGTTCCTTCCTCTAAAAAAATGGAGGATGGAGAGGTTAGAAATGGGAGAGGTCTCTTGATAAAAGCTTTAAGGGAAAGATTCCTCAAGAGAGAGGATTCTCAATGACACTCAATAATAAATTGCTCAAAAAGAGTCTTACTTCATTCAATCAAGTTAATTTGTATAAGATAGACTAGGTGTATTTATAACCCAAAAAAAGGAGCAAGACACTCAAAAGTAGGCAATGTGAGACTTGGGTCTGATTAGGATTAAGAGCACTAATCCCTCTTAGGACCACTAAAAGGGGCACCTAGCCTTAAGCTAAAGAGTGTCATGGCCTAATCAAGGGGGCATGGAAAGAGATTCATACTTCTTTGAGTTATTAGGCCCTCTACTCCCCTCACCTCCTTTCCTAAGCTATTTACACCATAAACTTTAGAAACTAGCATAAATGGCCAAAATACATAGCCTAAAAGGGAATTAAAAACTAATTAATATTTACAAGAGGAAAACTAAGGACTATGGCCTAAAAATGTCTATCTCCATCTTGAGCTGAGGTCTTGATGAGTCTTTCCGGGCCAAGTCCTCTTCAATCCTCCTAGCCATTGCCCTAGTGAGAGGACCCTTGATTGGTAAGATTGCATCATAAAAGCAATACCTACTAGGTAAAAGAAGTACAACCACGGTAAAAAGTATTGACCACCAGGTAATAACTGCATTTTTTACTGTAAATACAAGACAAGAGGTACGTGTCCATTACTCATTAAGGAAAAAACAAATCTAACTTTGGCTTCTCTCTCTAACTCTTCCTCTCTCTTCCCTTTTTTGCTCATCTATTAACTTGAGCATCAGAGTCCTCTTTTAAAGGCTCTCTCCCCCTTTGTGGTCCATTCTAGAAGATATTCAGATACTTCTTCAGCCAGTCTAGTACATCTCGAAAGGTTCGAAGTGATTTGTATGCAGGTACATCTCGATAAAAATAGTTCTCAACTAAAAGTGACTTAATCACTGATAAAAAACATGAAAGCAATTAAAGGAAAATTAAAGCCAAGATTAAGGAATTTAAGCGAGCTCCTAATGGGTACCAAGTCCTTATCCACACTAAACGAAAGACTAAACTATTACAAACAAAAAAGAGAACCTTATGGGCATCCAACACCTTAATTAAAATGGTCTTATTAAAATTACAACCAATTAAAGTAAAAAGTAAAAGAAAATTTGGATGATGATCCTTTTTCAAGTGTGTCTCACAAGTGTCTCAGTCAAGCCTTGACCTCCTTGTCAAGTCTCCTCTTCCTTGGCTTAGATTAACACTCCCTAAGATGCTACCCTTGTAGAAATGTTCAACAATGGCCACCTAACAAAGCAAAGAAGTGCCGAAGCAAAAGGACCAATGGAAGCAAAAATTGAAGGAAAAAAGGCAAGAAAAGCACTTAAGTAAGTGAGCCTTAGGGCCTAAACTTGGGCTACTAATCTAATCCATGAGGGGTGGAAATAGCTCATCCAAAATGTAAGGGAAGTGAGTCTAAAACGCTATACATAAGGGACGTGACACTAAGCCTACTCCTCCAAAACTAAAGGTAAATGACCAAAATACAAAACCTTAATTCAAGATAGCCTCACACCCTATATTACTAAAAAAATTAAAAATATTTACAAGTTAAATACAATGAAGACAATAACCTAAATTCTTCAATCAGCTCTCATCCAAGTCATGTCTTTCTCCAATCCTTTTAGTCAAGATCATGCTAGGTGGGATTGCATTATAAAGAGTTGTTCTACCGTTATTTACCAATCAAGATATGCTTCCACGTGTTCCTTTCCATGAAAAGGAAGAAGGTTAACCTTTTGTTCACTAGGAGGATGTTGATGTTTATGATCTCTCATCCTCCTAGGTCTCTCATATGCATCACTATCACTCATGTCACTCATTCTTAATGAACTAGACCTATACCTTTTTATCCTCTCTCTTTCTTCTTTTTCTTTTCTCTTTATCTTCTCTCTCTTTGTTTTTCATCTCTTCTCCCTTCTCTTTCCCTTTTCCCTCTTTCCTCTCTTTTTTTTTCTTTCCCTCTTTTTTTTGTTCCTTTCTTTATTCCTCTATTTCTTTCTTTTTTTTCCCTTTCTTCATGCTTTCTCTATTCTCCTGCTTGGCTCTCTATTCTTTCCTTTTTGTCTTCTAGTATCTACTCCCTAAACTCACTCACAAATTTTTCAGTGATGCCTAACTCAAGAGAACCCTCTTGATTTACACTTCTATTGCTAGATGTGTGTAAGATCATTTTGAATGTGATTAGGAGCAGGGAAAAACTAAGGCTTACACTCCTACTCTTTTTGTTATTTTATCTCTAAACGAAATGTTAAGAGTCTTTGCAACTCAAAACACTTCAATCCAACATAAAAGCAAGTAAAAGAAAAATGAAAGGTGAGTTTAAGGGACTAATGGTCGTGCACCTAAGGTGGAAGGATGATGTACCTATTCTTTCCTGCACCTAATTGAGAAACTAAAAGGCATCCAACACCTTTACTTAAAAAATGGACTTTAATACAAAAAATTACACCCAATTAATTGCAAGAAAAAAATAAAAGAAGGTTGTTGATGAAACATGCTCCAATTCCAAGTATTTGCCTCTCAAAAGTGTTTGCTCTCAAAACTCCTTTCCACTCCCTTTGAATGAACGCTTCCTTTGCTTTTCAACCAACCCTCCTCAAGTTGCTACCCTTCTGGAAAGCTAACTCAAGTTCCTTTTCCTACAAAGAAGCGGTGCAACCCAGGAGACCAAATGCAAGTGCAAGAGCAAAGCAAAAAGTAAAACAAGCTTAAAGAACAAAAAGGCACACATCCAAATGGATATATTTAATTAAAGAAAACTCAAAGAAATTATAAGCAAGACAATCATCAATTAAAGGCAACAAAACAATTAAAGGCTAATTAAGCTAGTCTTATATAGCCATAATCCACTCACCTAGCTTAAGCAAAAATAGGGTGCCAAACCAAACCTAGAGGGTGAGGAGAAGAGCCCAACGCCTAAGCTTAAAGGACCACTACTAACTATACCCCTAAACAAAGGTAACAATGTATCTAATACATGTATCTAATACTTGATAACAGATTTTGTTAAATAGATAAAGGTTATTTATCTACTTCTAAAATTTTGTTAATTACTTTGTACTTTCTAACAATATTGTAATGTAAAACAGATGTAACATTTTTTTATCATAGTCTACTAAACCTAAACCAAAATGTATTGCGAAATTAACTATCATAACTAAAAAATATGTATGTTTTTAGATATTGGGTCTGGCTAACCCAATATCTGATATGTTGTATAGATTTATAATGACTAACAAGTAATGCTTTGGCAAGAGATATTCTAATAAGCTTACATGTTTTACTTCCAAAATTGAGTTTTATATATTTATGTTATGTTTTGATTAAATTTGAATTTTTTATGTATTATTATATATGAATTATCAATATGTAACTCTCAATGTGGTCATGTTTGTATTTAAGATATTTATCTTTATCTTCTAATTTCATTATATTTGTGTACATACAATTTTTTCAGCCTTTATGCCAATGTTGGTAGAAAATGTAATATTTTGTTATTAGGCAAGCAAGGTAAATGTACATGTCCATTTTTACTCCTTTCCTAGCATTGTTCATCATAACATTACAAACTCGAGTACTTTGTTTATTGAATGTCTTTTTTATAGGTATCATTCCTATTGGAACATGATCAAATGGTATCTTCGGTAACATCAATAAAAAATAGAATTTGATCATTTCGATAGAAACAATTTAATTGGTACATATTTGTTTTGTGTGAATATGATCATATTGACTTATAGATGTATATTTCGTATAAGAATAATAATATTTGCAATTTAGATATTTATGTTATCCTATGATTTGAATATATGTGAATTATGTATATGTATTATATTATGATATACTGATATTATAATTCAATATCATCATCTTCACATAAGATAAATATATAATAATCAAATTGTTCCTACCAAAAGACTCAAACAATATTTTTGTTGTTACTACCAGAGATACTATCGTAACTTCAGGTTCCAATAGTAGGGGAGCCTGCAAAAATGATTCTGAAGCTCAAGTCAAAAAGTACTCAGGTCTATAATATGATAAAGAACAATGGTTAGAAAGATAAATAAAAATGGATATGTACCTTTACCAGCATTGGCATGAAGGCCCAAGTGGTTGTATGTACACAAATATAATGAAATTAGAAGATAAATATCTAACATCCAAACATGACCATGTCGATAATTAGATATAGATAATTCATACATAATCACACATAAAAAATTCAAAGTTAATCAAGACATAACATAAATATATAAAACTGAATTTGGGAACTAAGACATTTAAGCTTATTAGAATATTTCTTCCAAAACCAATACTAATCAATACAACATATCAGATATTGGGTTAATCAAATCCAATATCTAAAAGTGTACAGATAGAAAAATTGGAACACCTGTCTTGACATTACAATGTTCTTAAAAAATATAAATAAATACTTCACACACTCCACATAAATAACTATTACACCCCTAGCCTAAAACAAAGAGGAAATAGGTCGAAATACAAGGTCCCAAAAGATGCTGACTACAACTATCAAAATACAAAACTAAATACAACAAAATAAAATAAACTATGGCCTAGATGTCTTCACTTTAAATAGGAGTTGAGGTCTAGCATACTCCTTCCTAGACAAGTCTTTCTCTATCCTCCTTGTCATGACCCTTGTGATAGGCATCAAGGTGCATGAAAGTGCTTAGAGCATTAGTAAGCCTAAAAGGCATCTCCAACCATTCATAAAGGCCAAATTTGGTCTTAAAAGCGATTTTCCATTCATCACCTTCTTTGATCCTTTTGATGGTAACCACTTTTAAGATCAATTTTTCAAAATACTTATGCTCCATGCAATTCATCAAACATTCAAACGTAGATATTGGGTGCCTATATTTAATGGTGGTGTTGTTGATGACACGAAAATCCATACACATCCGCCATTTGTCATCCTTCTTAGGCACCATCAAGACTGACACAACACAAGGGCTAAGGCTTTTTTGAACCGAACCCTTCTCCAACAGGTCTTGAACTTGAGACTCAATCTGTTTGACTCAATGTTGTTTGTCCTATATGTAGACCTATTGGGTAGGCTAGCATTAAACGCAAGATCAATTTGGTGTTCAATCACTGTTAGAGGAGTCAATCCCTTAGAAACCTCTTTAGGGAAAAGATCATTAAATTCTATTAAAAGATTTTGATCCCCTTTTGGAAGAGACTTAATTTCAAGACTAGTGGTTGTGCTAAACAGTGTCTTTTTACAAAGAAGGAGATATAAAGGTTTATCAAGCAATAAAGCTTTCTTGATGTCCATTTTTGTAGCAAAATGTCTCTATTTCTTGATAACCTCCTTGGAAGAGGCATTACCTTCTAACTTTCTTTCCTTACTCCTTTCAAGCTTCACGGGTGGAAGCTTTTTTTTTTGTTTTTTTTTTTTGCTTTTGATTTGTTTCCTCATCCTTTTTATGCTTCATATTAAATTGACCATCTACCACTTACGAAAGTGTTAAAAGATGCAACTTTATTTTCCTATCCTTATGGGTGAGGATTATCTCATTAGTATGACCATGGTGAATGACTTTTTTATCAAATTTCCATTGCCTATCAAACAAGAAATGGCCAACCTCCATTGAACTATGTCACAAATTATCTCATCTCTATAGTTCCCAATGTAGAAAGACACTTTGACTTGTTGGTTGACCACCATTTCCCCCTCTTCATTTAGCTATTGAAGTTTGTAAGGTTTGGGATGGGGAATTGGTGTTAAGACAAACTTTTCCACTAACCATGAGCTACAAAAGCTGCAACATGACCCACTATCCACAATGAGAGAACATGTTTGATAAAAAACTTGACATCTTGTGTGAAAGATGTTCTCTTTGTCTTTGGTCAAGCTCAAAAGCTTGGCTTCCAAGAATCCTTTGAACCATCAAGAGGTTACCATCACCAAGATAAAATTCTTCCATGTCATGCTCATGTCTTCTTTCTTTCCCACTTTCACTAGAAGAGGAAGGTGAGTTATTCTTACTACTATAAATGTCTTATCCCCTCGTAATCATGGTTTTGTTATTGGGGCATTGACATTGAGTGACAATATGGCATTTCCCAAGACACTTAAAATATTTGATGCTACTAGTCCTAGTAGTAAAACTAGTAGGGAGTTTTCTTTAACATATGGAGTTTTATGTTCTTTATGCATGCTTTTGGATGGTGACTCCTCTTTAGGGAAAATCTTGAAGAGTTTCCCTTGACTTGATCCCTCTTTGCATAAGGGTAAGAATTGTAGTTTTTTTTGCAAATTATTTCTTCTTTTTAATTGATTTTTAACCTTCATGCAAAGTTGTTCCAAGTCATCTAGGTCCCTATATGGCAAGAGATCAACATTGTCTCTTATTTCCATGCTCAAGCCACTGAGGAACCTAGCTATGGTGACCTTTGACTCCTCATTAATGTCTGTTCTCATCATGAATAGATCCATTGTTTGCCTATACTCCTCAACACTTGAATTGTATTGCTTTAATCTTTGAAGTTTATGTAGGATCTCTCTTTCATAATAGGAGGGGATGAGCCTCTGCCTTATAGCGCCCTTAAGATCATTCCAATATGCAATAGGAAGGTTATGATGGCGACGCCTCTCATTAACAAGGGAGATCCACTAATACATGACATGACCTTGGAAGCTAAGGGTTGTCAAATAGACTTTTCTTTCTTCATTCACATGGAAGCAAGTGAAATGATGCAAACCCAAGTTTTCCTCTCTTAATCTTCCTCCAAAACGCTCCAAGTTCCCAAGAAATGGATGGATGAAGAAGGAAAGAAATGACTATAGGGCGCCACTAAGTCAACTGAAAACATTAGTTTTCCACTAAGTCAACTGAAAACATTTGTCAATCATAAGGTGCTCATCAAACTGGAAACATAAAAATGGGAAATTTATTAACTTTGGTAGCCACCTCCTCCATTGAAATCACCAAAACATATAAATATTGATTATCTTAATTAGTTAACCTTAAATGATATTTTTTCCTTCAATTTCCATTTCATAATAATCTCAAAAACAGCAGGATAAAACTATAGAAGAGATGCAACAATAATAAGAAAATAACCACACCTCCATAATCTCTTCTTCCAACTTTTTTCTTTCACTTTCATATGTGCCTCATGTTTTTCCAAATCAATTCTCCGCAACTCAAACTCTCTTTTTTAAGATTCTACAAATTAGTAATAATTGACTGGGGCCTATTACAACTGAAAAATAAAAAAAGAAACATTATGCAACCAACAGTGTAATCACTAACATGATACAACCAGCTTGCAGTTTCTGGAATTTGATTCTACAATAAAAAAATTGTTAAAATCCTCCTCCATTGAAAGTTGTACCAATGTAAACAAATCAGTAATAATTGATTAGGGCCTATTACAACTGAAAAATAAGAAAAAAGAACAAAAAACAATAACAACAACAACAAACAAATCATGAACCAAGTTAGAGAAGAAAGGAATTTACACTCAACCACAATGGATACCTTGATTGTGATCTTGAGTGAGCTTCTCTATTTCCCCCATTACAATGTCCATGCAATGTGAAGTCTCGTTGTATTTTATTTCCATGTCCTTTAATCGCTTCCTCTTGTTTTGAAGAGTATTATTCAAGTTGGACAAGAGTTTATCCTACATCTGGGATTCTACTTCCATCAGTTGAGATATTGTTATGACATCCATCTTCTGCAGTTGTTCCCCAATGATATTGTTCATCTTGTAGTCTTCAGCTCGAGCAATTCATGCATAAATACCATACTTCAACTCAGTATTAGCAAACTACTCTTTTTCCCATGAAGATCCAATTCATATGCTCTTTCAAATGCCAAACCATTTCTTGAGTGACCCCACAAATTCTAAACTATACGTGGATTAAAACCCCTCCTTTGGTATTCATCCTTCAGCTTGGCTTGGAACCACTTTCCCCAACACAACGTCCATCTTCTGTAGTAGGAATATAACCACAATCCCAGTCCGTGGCCACACGAATTGCATCTCAGAATTGAAAGGAGGACTGCCTTCATCAATAGTTTTTGGTGGATTATCCACATTCATAAGATCCTTTTGCAAATATTTCATTAAAGCCAGATGATTAGCTTTTTCAATAGCACTTCTCTTTTGTTAGTTACTCTGACCCACCCAGACAGAGGTGTGTTCAAGAATTTCTCTGTACAGATAATCCCATTTTCTCTTTTTACTAGACAGTAGGGACATGAGAAAAGTTTTTTCTAAGGTTTTCACATCGAGACTTCCTTGTTTGAGTGCTTCATAGGACTTATGTTCATACTAACCATTTATTTGAGAAGCTCGTATATTATTATCTGTATGAGTCATGACTCATTACAGCTTTGCCTAGGTTTATTATTTTGGTGCCTGAAAAACAAAATATAGTGTTAGCAAGACATATTGTCATGTTCAATAACAGGGAAAAAGAAACAGAAACATGTTATAATTGTTTCATTAATTAGGGATCACGTTGATCCATGGGTTTTGATGGACATGGAGCACCCACATCCATCAGAGCCTTTTCAATGAAACTTCTTTACTGTGAAGTACTCTGACCAACCCCAAAGGCATGTTCAAGGATTTCCCTGTACACATAACCCCGGTTTATCTTCCTATTAGGGCAGTACAGGCATGTGAAAGCCTCATATTAAGTTTCCACATTATGCCTTCCCTTTTTGAGCTCTTGATAAATTTTTTGTACATACTACCAAATTTGAGATGAACTTATATTGCTATCTTTGCCAGAGCAACAACCAATTACAGTTTCTCCTGGACTTACTATTTTGGTTCCTGAAAGACAAAAATCAGTGTTAATACTAATTGGCATCATGTTATTTTGCAAATTTTCAATTGACAAAAACGTCATTTCACAGAATATTTCCATTATACATCATAGTGAATTTAATCAACCAATTTAAGCATAATCAATAACTAGAAGAACTAACAAAAATTCTGTAATGATCACTTCATTAACAACACGAGAGATCACCTTCATTTACATGTTTTGATGATGGACCACTCAAATTTTTAAGATCCTTTTCCAGGTATTTTGATAAAGCCAGATGAGTAGCATCTTCTCTAACACTTTTCTCGTGTGAACTACTCTAGTCCACCCTGTTAACTTGGGGGTTACCCTCATTTACAGATTTTGATGGAGCATTCATATATAGGAGATCATTTTTCAAATATTTCATTAAAGCCAAATGAGTCACCCTCTCTCTGACACTTCTCTTTTGTGAACTACTCTGACCCATCCTTAAAGCATGCTTAAGAAGTTCCCTATACACATAATCCTATTTTTTCCTTTTAGGGCAGTATGGACAAGAGAGTCTCTTATGAGTTTTTCACTATGTGATTTCTCTTTTTGGGTTCTTTGTAAAATTTATCTACACACCACCAATTTATAGAAGATGCATTCATGCTGGTCTCCTTGTCAGGGCTTTTAGCCATTCCAATTTGTCCTAGGCTTAATTTGGTACCTGAGACAAAATTAGCATTGGTACTGACTGTTGCTATGTGGCCATACATATATCCTCATTATTCCATTAAATATTTTTATGAATTGGATAGCTTCTGTATATTCAGTAACTTGGGAATAAAAAACAATCATGAACTTAAATTTTGTTATAGCCACTTCAGTAAATGTTGAATTACCTTTATCTACAGGTTTTGAAAGGCCATCCATAATAAGATCATTTTCCAAATAATTCACTAAAGCAAGATGATTGTCCTTCTCTGCTACTATAAGCATGTTCTAGGAGTTCCCTTTACAAAGAATCCTGTTTTCTCGTAGGACAATATGGCCAGATGAAAGTCAAGTATGAGGTTTTCACATTCTTTTTTCTCACAATTGTTGACTTTGCAAAAGGTTAAAATCTACAAAAAACTCTCACAATTGACTCAATTGTGCTTACAATAGAATCTAAAAGTATCAGTCCTTTGTTTGCACCTATAATTAGGTGTTTATGGATATTTTTTCATGTCAACAATTAGATGGAAAAATCCAATTGATAAAAACTACAAATTCAAGGTCCAATCAAAAGTAAAAAAAAGTTTAGGAACCTAATAACAAATTTGATAAAAATTCAAGGACCTACAAATTAACTAAACCAAATAAATATGATTAGTGAAAAATAAAAGAATAAAGAAATTACTAAGTAGCTCAGCTACAAAAATAAGAACAAATATAGCAATTAATAGTCTTTGATCAGCATCTTACAGAACATAAATCAAGAATGATACAACAGTATGATCATTCACCATGTATATTGTATACAAGAAACTAGGACTCTACCTCCCAATTTCCACTCCAGAAGCGAAACTGATCTCTATAACTTTTCTTCGCATTGGAAAGTCACTTCATGTGGCCTCTCTTAGGAGGTACCTTATTGCAGCCTCAAGGGTGGTGGGTTTAGTCCCACATTGATCACTTATATTCAATAATCTATCTTCCTCTTTAATCAACAGTCAACTCAGACTAACTAGTACACACCTCTTTTATTGGGGATTTGCCAACAGTTTTATTTTGTAAAATGTCTTGAAGTGAAAATGAAACAGTTATAGGTAAGTATAATACACATGAAGTTCCATTGAAATGATGTGTGTGGCACAAAGCACAAAGTATAGTTTGAACGCATAGTTTAGGAGAGGGCAAAGTAGTGATAATATCAGAAAAGAATGAATTACCTTGTCACCCCAACAAACATAAATGGTACAACTACATTTCCATGCAGGGCCAAAATCCAACAAATAAGGCTTCTAAACATCACCTATATATTAAAAGTATCAAAACATGTTAATTATATGTGACCAGATATTTTCCCTTACTCCAATAAAAGACCACATGATAGCATATTTGATTTTTTAATTATTTATAACTTTTGCAGCAGAGGACAATTTTTTTACAATATTTCCTCCAGGAGTTAAAAAGTTGGATTTATGAAGGATTCTTTCAAATAAAGTTTAAAAGATTAAAGGATTAAAAGATTCAGTTCATTTTCCTACTTCTAGGATATCTATTCCATGTCAACTGGCATATCAGCAAAACTTGTGGTACCATACTGTGAAACGAGTTCGGATTGCTCCACTTCATGCAAACAAACTTCCCCTCCCCACCACACCACCCTCACTCACTCCATTCAAATTGATAAACTCACTGATACAACACCACAAAACACCTACACCCCCTCTCATATGACCACTAATAGACAAACGATATACCTGCAAACCCATAAAAGCTTCTAGAAGTTTTCTTAATTCAAGACAAACTTGATATACTTCTCTTTCTTGTCCTTATCATTCATGGCCAGTTCATGAAGTTGACCATTTTTGGTACCAAGAATGACTTCCTACATCATCAAAATCTCAAGCACAAATGAATATGTTAAAAGTCTTTCTTGAAAATAAATCAAACAACAAGCATCAGTCTTTCTTAAAAGTAAATTTTAACACCACTTCTATAGATCGTTAAAATTCCACATAATCAAGACAGTTGACCATGTATGAAAGAAAATAGGGACAACATTCAATCCACATTAAATACTTGTGCAATGCATGGGATACCAGCTAGTAAAATGCAGCAGCTAAATTTCTTACTCACACAGAACATGAGGTTATCATGATACAACTGATTGATAAAATATCCTGGACACATATGTAGAGTGATATAAGTGGTGCTTTAAAAACTGAATTGTTTATTTGACCTCATCAAGATAGCAGATAACTAGATCAATGATATAAAACTGGTGAATCACACAAATCAATGTATATATAAAATAAAAAGAAAATATATATATATATATGATATAATATACATATTTATATATATACACAAATAATACACATATTTTGTAATATACAATTTATATATAAATATTTATAATATAATATATATATATATATATATATATATATATAATTGTAATATACATATTTATATATATATATATATATATATATATATATATATATACACATAATATACATATTTTTGTAATATACATATTTTTAATATACAATATAATATATATATATATATAATATACATATTGTTGTAATATACATATTTTTATATATACACGCATATGATATACATATTTTTGTAATATACCATTTATATATACATATCTTTATTATACAATATATATAATATATATTTTTAATATACATATTTATATTTATAATATACATATTTGTAATAAAGATGAAAAAGATAAAAGAAACCTAATTTTGCCTTTAAAATATTTTGTAACAGAAACTATTTTGTCGTCCTCTACTCCAGAGTTTTAGTAATAATTTTTAGATTTGCCTTGTCCCACTCCTTTTATTTATCATTATCCTTGTGTTTTAGGTGGAAATATAAAAGAATAGGAAGAACTAAGAACCTCGCAGCATCTTCTGAACACACTGGATGTCATGACAGCCTAAATTGCAAGCAAACTTGATCATATTGGTGGCTATTTGAAGCACCTCTTGTTGGATCTTTCTAAGTTTGTACTCCATGTGAATGGGATGATGCTAGCAAGAACCAGCATACACACGAGTCTAGTTCCATAATGGAGAAGCTATTAGCAAGCGAGATATGTTATTTTAGGTAGAAGAATGATATATAAATTTAGTAAAAGTAACAATAATATTGTATAGCCAACATTGCTATCATTGCATGAAATAAGTATACACCAAATTTTTATATCATCTATCTTGCCCCGCCCCCAACAAGAAAGCATGCGAAAAGACTTGATATTACATAAAGAATGGTTTAAAAGTAGAGCAAAATAGATGATCTTAGTTTTCATTTCAGTTGTTGAATCTCCAATTCTAGTTTTTGTTTCACTTTCAGTTGATTTTCAAGCTGAATGATTTTAGCATGGAGTTGATTTTTTTCCCGTTGGAAAAATAGATTGCCAAACAGCATAAACAACCAGCTATTTTGATATGGACAATGTCACTTTCAGTTACTAAAAAAGCACAAAAATAGGCTAGACAAACCTTTTGTTCTGCAGCTAGTTTCAAAACATTTTCACCAGCTTTCTGTTGCTTCAGAACAGCCATTTCAAGAGAGCTGTTTCTCAACACATTCTAAAAAAAATAGGCATCAGCATCCCAAAACAACATTCTAAATAAAAAAATCTTAGCATTAGTATCATTGTTAAAGGTATAAAAGACAAAAAAATGCCATTTTTTTCATAGATTTCATAATCTTAGGTATCCCGACTAACATAAACAAACATATATACAAAGTAAATAATCATAGAACTTAAAGACGAGCCTTCACACAAATGACTAACCTTTTCTGTATGTTATCTGAAGATGTAACAGAGTCTTGCCGGACACACATATTGATGATTTCATCCACTTCCTGCCTTGACAGTTCATTTATGTCTCGAATCTGCAAGACAACGTATAAGATGTTGCAATTACATCCATATTAAACAAGCAAAGAGTAAAACAATCAAGATGGAGAAGGTAAAGGTATTTTCACCTTATTCAGTAATAGGGATTTCTCCTCAGCTGCCCTTTCAAGAGCAGTTGTAACAGAAGAACAAAGAGAATTAAGTAAGCTCAATGTAGGTTATTGAAGTTCAACAGAAGATGTGTAACTGGAAGAGGAATCTGAAGTCTGAAACAACATATTAGAAGAAAAAGCAAATTACTACTAATCACCAAGATAGAAAAAGCAGACACAGAAGGTCAATTGCAGCCTGCAAAATATATATATATATACCTGTAATCTCAGGGATTTCTTTGTGACTAGGAAATACAAGTAAGAGCTCAGGCTGTAGCACAAATTAAACATCCGTAGTTCTGAATTCCTCTGATTCTGATAATTCATCAGGCAACATCACCAGAAGTTTAAGATCAATATTGTATAAGCACAATGTCATCCCATAACCTAAAAGTCCTAAGCATGTGATCAAGAAAACTGCATACTCACCTCAGGTGATCTTGATTGTGAGAAAAGAGCATGCATCATGCCAAAAAGCCCTTGGACAAAATCATACTCATCAGTCTCTTCATATGGCCAGACCTACAAAATTAAAAGCAAAGTGTAAAAAAAAAATAGCTCAATAAGTAGCATTAATATCAGTAGTTTTTTTAGGCTTGAACTTGGATGTATCTCACGATTGTGGATGGAATACAAGATTATATAAAACCTAACACATAAAAGGTAAGTTTCCAAAGCATTCAACTACATAGTAAAATTTATCTTAAGATAATATCGTAAGACTTCATCTGCACCTATAAGGCAGAAGCTACATCACACATCCACACATCCAGTAAAAAGATTTTAGAACATGTAAAATCAGTACCTTGCTAAGAATACCAACATCTAAATTGATCTGCTCCATTCTTAGTTTTAAAATATCATTGCCCTGCCCCAACAAGAATCGCAGGGAAAAGACTTGATAATAATACCAGGTAAAGAATAGTTTGAAAATAGAGTAAAATAGATAATCTTAAAAAGTAACAAAAGTACTGTGTGCTCAAATCCAATTTGTTATTTGTTATACAACACTGATCCCAACAAAAACTCCTATTACTATTAAATCAATGAGAGCCAAGGCAGGAAATTCCAATAAATGAGTGTGGAGAGCAATCAAAAGGTCACAATAACCCAAGAATCATGAAAGAAACCGAATATTTTAAAACGAATGAATCTTGCAAGTAATTGAATAGAGAAAAGGCGAAGAAAGTTAGAAAAGGGAAAAACAATCGGAGAGAGAGAGGATTACCAAATTGATTAAAAACGTGGGATGCCTTCATTCTTGAGTTTAGACATAAACCCTAGGAGAAGAGTGTTGGGGAAGGAGTTTGAAATCTGAAAAAATCGATACAACAACAAGAACACCCCTCTCACGCTCTTATACAACCCTAAGGCAGGATAATATCAAATGTCCGCAACTAATAACAACTTACCAAAGAAGTGCGGTGGGGTGGACATAAGTGCAGTGCGGTGGCGGTCCAGCGGAGATAAGTGCGGAGCGGGGGCGGTCCGATGGAGATAAGTGCGGGGTGGTCCGATGGACACAAGTGCGGTGCGGCGTGGGTGAATGCGCGGAAGAAGTGTGAAGAAAGTGGGTGCAGAAACGCGCGCCACACCGTTAGAAGGAAAAAAGAATGAGTTTAATCGAAAAAAAAAAAAACGGTACAATTTATAATGAAACTGAAAGAAAACGATTTTATTATTATGAAATCATTATTATAATTAAGATTATATATTTATTTATTTGAATCAAGATTTTAATTTGTTAGATTTCAACTGTGATTCTTAGTAAAGATATAAATATTTATTATATGTCAAATGAATATGATATTTATAGACAATATATTTAAGATATAAATATAATGTAGAATTTAAATGAGATTATCATATTATATATTAAAGATAAAATAATATATTAAATTCTGTTAAATAAAATTAAAATGTTAAACTATTATAATTTTTAAATGATAAAAATAAATTAAGTTAAGATAATATATTTAAAAATAATAGTAAGGTAATATAAAGAAATATTTTATCCATTAAAGAAAACTATAAAAAAGATATAATAGAATTTATATTTAAACTAAAAAATTAGAAATTTTACATGTATATTATATTTATAGACAATATATTTGATATATAGATATAATATATAATTTATATGAGATGATCATATTTAAGATAATAAAATAAAAATAAAGATAAGATAATATATTAATTTTTTTAGATAAAATTAAAATATTAAACTGTTAGAATTTTTAAATGATAAAAATAAGTCAAGCTAAGATAATTTAATTTTGAAATAAAATAAGATAAGACAAGGAAAGATTTTATCCCATTTTAAAGTTGAATAAGAAAACTTTAAAGAATATATGATAGAATTTATACTTAAACTAAAAGATTAAGAATTTATTATTATGAAATCATTATTATATTTGTTATATTTGAATTATGATTCTTAATAATGATATGATAAAATATTTGTTATATTTAAATTGTGATTCATATAAATGTTTATTATATTTCACATGTATATTATATTTATAAACAATATGTTTGAGATATAGATGTAATGTAGAATTTAGATGAGATGATCATATTTAAGATAATGAATGAAAGATAAAAATAAAATAATATATTAAATTTCTTGAGATAAAATTAAATTTATTAAACTGTTAGAATTTTTAAATGATAAAAATAAGTCAAACTAAGATAATATTACTCTTTGTTTAAAACCATTCATATTATGTAAATTATCTTAGAAAATACTTAAGTGAGATATTAAACGAAGATATTTTTGCAATTTTTTGTGATGATGCAAAATCTTTGTTACATACATAATAGTGATATCTTGGTGAATTGATGCTTTTAACCCTGATCAAATTATACCATAACAATTGAAACCACAAAGGGTGCGTGTATGTTTAATATATATATATATATATATATATATATATATATATATATATATATATATATATATATATATATATATATATATATATATATATATTATATATTGGTTTGTCCATTAACCTTTTAATAAATTGTTGCTTGTTTAATTAATTGATATTTATTTTTTAATTGTTTGAGATATCACACTACAAAAAAAAATAACATATACCTACCGTCAATAATACTACTATATATTCGTATAATGAACTTTGATATACAAATGATTTTTCCATCAACTTTAAGGAATCATATAGTAACAGATAATTACATGTCACTATAAGTTTTACCTACAAATATATTCTACCTACAATTATATTTGACTGTCATTATAAGATATACTTACAATTTGAAATGATATAAGAAAAAGTCATAAACTTATATTTTATAGTCATCCATTGTGGGTAAAAAAGTTTATATCATTTACCTACATCATCCAAATGTAGGTAAAAGTCATATAATATATAAAAACAATATTCTAATAACATTTTCCACTTGTATAACTCTTTAATAAAATTTGTTTTCTTTTTCTTATTATTAAATTTTATGAAAAATTTTGAAGAAAATATTATTAAAAAAAATCATACATAAAAACAATTCTCATCCTTGGTCATAAAGTAGAAAAAACCACCAAACAATTTACAACTTCAAATTCATAAGTTAGTGAATATAAGTTTAACAAAATACAAATATATAAGAGAGCCAAGAAAAGCTATGAAATTTTAAAAGTGCTATTTGTTCATTGAATAATCATGTGCTCATGTTCAGAGCCATATAACACAATAATGGTCTTCCTTGTAAATCATACAATTAGCTTTGATATTCAATAATTAATTTGTCATGGTAAGACTTAAATTAACATCACAACATCAAAACACTACACAAATAATGCACTCTGTAATCTTAAGTCACATTTTGTGGTTAGCAATGCATTATAACATATTCTGCATATGAAGTTTAAACATACTAAATCCCCCATTTTTGTTTTTCCCTTCACATATAAAATTCACCCATGGTTTAGATACATACATTGAGCTGACAAATTTTTCTACAAAGATGAGAAAAATACTGGCAGAAGCCATTTAATTAAACTCGCAACATTAACTATAGATATTATGCCTGAATCACACCATCCAACCAAAACATCTTTTCCAGAGCACTGCAATGTAACATACAATAATATTAGAATCATTATCTCACATAAGAATCTCAAAATAAAAAATATTTCACATAAGTAAAAGCCAAAAAGGGTTTAAAAATAAAATAGAGAGAAAGTTCCACAAGAAGAAAAGAGAATCTAGCCCACATTATTCAAGTGTTAGGTAGAACCACAAAGATGAAACTCAACAAAAAGAAATTTGACATGGTTCTATTAGTTTGGGAGCTTAACTCGGGCTTTTCATTGAAAACATGAAAAATAACTTGATTGGTGTCCTTGTTTGACACTTGAAGTTGCTTGACAAAAAGCAAAGATGGCCTTAATAAAATGGGACAAGGCTAGGCCAAGCAGCATGCAAGAATCCCTGTAATATCCATAACATAGTGTGACTGAAACTGTTCACATAAATTGTTAGAACTAAATAGGAAGATTCAAATATTTCCTAATTAAAAAAAATAATGTATGACACACTAAATGTCATAAAACACTAAAACAAATAAATGGATTAAACTCATTTTTTCTATATATTTTAAAAATTTAGAAGATAATGAGTAGACAAAATCGATTGACCATTATATAAAACATTAAACATTTTGCAGTCTACATAAATAGGATAAAAGATGTTGTTAGGCCAGTTGCATTGGTAATCCTGTTGCAATAGATTTCGGTTCACATGTATCTCTAAGTCTTTAATCCTCGTTCAATATTTTTGTATCACTGCTAATCTTCAATAAATACATGTAGAGACGAAAATTCCCTTTTTCCAATTTGCTATTATATTAAATTCTATTACAAAAAGTTGGGTTTTAACAAAATTTAAATATGTAAATTAGTAGAAGTTTAAGACTCTCAATTATATACACAAGAAACTTCTCTTAGGAAAGGATTTATGAAATCTATTCATCAAACATTGAATAACAAATGTAGAGTATAATTGGCATTTATCCCAATTTTAAAAATAAAAATTATATCAATTTGATCAATCATATATACAGTAAGTAGAATATAACATTAGATAAAGCAAAATAATTTGATAAAGCATCAACACCACAAATAGATCACAAAAGATATTGTTCTGCAATAACAGAACAATATGAACTAAATATTTTTACCTCAGAGAGGAGCAAATGAGTTTGTGGTTTTAATGGTCCCTATATAATGAAAAAATCGCCCCAATAGTACACCTACTTTATGCCTAGTAATTAGTGGATATTGCGGGGAATTTCATGCTAATTGGGATGTACTACATATGTTTTTAAAATTGCATCAACCTTATTCTTCCTCTTTAATTTTAAAGCTTTAGCTCTTGTGGTAGAAAAAGTAGATATTATTCTGGCCATTGTTAATATTACAAATTGGATAAACCCTAAAATATTGGGATTCTTACGTGATTTGGCTAGTTGTTTTTCTTCTCCATAACAACTATCTATTTGAATTTCAACCATATAATTTTATTTGGTTCAAATTACACATTATCATCAACTCGAACCACTGAATAACTAAAGAGAGGACACATGAAGGAACGAAATAAACACTTCTTTCATGTGTTAGCTGCCAAATTAATATATATTTACCTTTTCCCCCTAAACACTTAATGGGAACATATATGAAAATAAAATGATAAAGGAAATTAAATTAGATTTCGTTACCGTTTAAATGAAAGAAGAAATAGCTTTCTAATCAACTTGAAATTCCAATGTTTGGGCCACCTACTTCTACAATACATGCAACTGGTATTATTATCAATTTGTATTAGAATATGTGGCAACAAACTTTGAAAGAAGGAAGGGAAAATTCCATTTAGGTCTCTTTCAATAGAAAGATCTATGTCTTGATTACTTGAAGAAGTTATCTTCTACTATAATAGAATGTGCCCATTTGAGAACTAGTTAATACCCAACCACTCATTTAAAAAATAAGAAAGAAATGCATAAATTTCTTTTTGAAATAACAAAATTCAACATGCTTTGGGAAGAAGTGATAGCCAGTGTCCAACAGTAGTTGACGCAAATTGAGACTGGAGAAATGCATGTAAACATTCTTCTGATTGGGAACCATACTTGAAAGTTTGATGAAGTCTATCACTATAAATGTCATTCGAAAGTGTAGGTAAACCAAGAATTTGTTTACATATGCAAGAAACATCAGAACAGGAACATAAATTCAAAACCAGTGCCATGAGACACAATAAAATTCCTTCACGAAACTCCTCTGAATCCTCTGAGAGTGATAACATGGCCCTGCTGTATGTTGACTTTTTTAGCAGCACAACCATCTGTTAAAGAATATAACAGTTTAGTATCATTTGTTTTAATCTTATATACCAAACAATATTCAGTTTAGATAGCAACCCATGGCTAATAAAGGGTATGTACTCTATAGCAATCATAATTTAGTACAGCACAGTACACAACTATACATACAAGTCAAAATGGCACTAGTAATTTAGCCTAAAAAAATAGCATATGTAATAATAGCAAAATATCAATAAAAAATAAAGCTAAACAAAACACCGTTTAATGCACCAATAATAACAGTGCTCCTACAGTTGACAAGACCAAAATGAAATCAATTATAGAACCAACACCATCCTATGTATGGGTAAAGCAAACTGCAAATAAAAGAAATTAAACAAATACCAGAACTTACCACCATTACAGAAAAAATAGTAACAATAATAGACTAATACTTGATATAAGCATTTTAATGAGTAGTGCTCAAGTTCATAGTATATACCACATATATAGTAAAAGCTCAGCTTACTACCAAAACCCTAAACATTTTGATGAGTGGATATTTTGAGAAAACAGGAGCAGGGTAAATGACAAATTGGGAGCAGTAGTACATGGGTTTCGATGAGGGAGACCTAGTTTTGTGACTTTGTTTGTGGGAAGAAAAAGTGGAAATTTAAATCTTATCCATTGACAGATGAAAAAAAAAAAGAAATACGTGTGACAGGTTTTTAATTGATGGAATGAGTGAGTGTGCATTTTTTTACCAATTTGGTATTCTTGATCTTGACGTGGAACTCTAGCAATTGGATTTATTTCTGGACATTCAATTTCAAAGCATATTGTTTTGTACAGTGGTGGACTGGATTTTGATAGAATCAATTTGCTTCGTTGTTTAAATATTAAATAGTAAAACAATTCTTATTATTTTTCTTCACCCTGTCTTTGGTTGTAGCTTGAAAGAAAAGAAACCAATGTAATGAACACTGCACATGACTCTAGCAATTAGATTTTATTTCTGGACATTCAATTTCAAAGCATTCTGTTCCACATATATAGTAAAAATAAATTATTTTCTTGCTCTTTTTGAGAAAATTTATAATCCTCCCCCAAGCAGTACATTAACTTTCTTTCTGAGTTATCAATCTTTTGGAGGTGAAAATCAGTTGCATAATTTAAGTATGTTGGAACTTCTTACAAGGAGACAGCAAGATTAAAAAGAATGTCACACCAACAATTTCAGTAGATCTATGAAACAAAGGAATGATTCAAGCATAATTTCATGATCTAAATGTGCCCATGGTCCCCATAGTGGTCCCAAGCTCAGATAAAGGAGGAGGGTTGCATTAGGCCTTTGGCAGCACCATAAAACTCACCCTATTAAAAACATGGATCATTCTAAACCTGGAATGTGTTTATTAAACTTATGAAAATTCTATCAAATAGGAACATCTACATGTTGGATTTAGATAGGGAGAATTTAGATAGAGAAATTAAAGAATAAAAATGCTTTATTATTCTAGAGAATATAGTTTGCACTGGTTTGGCTTATATCATCCATAAATGTCGTCGTCTCATAATAGACTTAGTGGAGACTACTACTACTACCTCCAGTCTTTATTTAAGCAACAAACAGAAAATAATCAAGACCAAGAAAAGTGATTAAATTAGTTAGCTTCAATTAATTCTATCATAAATTCAAACTTTATTCCAAAAAGTACATTTACTTTAAGTGGTTGTTCTATTTAATGTTAGTGTTCATATCCAATGAGTGAATGCATAGTGTTAACAAAAAATTAAGGGTACACAAAAATTTAACCTTAAGTAGCATTAAAAATTGTTGATTGTTGCTTATAAAATAGAACCAAAGAAAAATTTCATTTGTTGCTTATAATTAGGACGACAACTATTAAGTGCAACTTCCTAGACACTAATGAACACTGAATGCATGTTATCATGTGAATGTGATGCTTTATACATACTATTTTTAAGTGTATTAACTATTATTATTTCCAACACAATAAAACCAATTTCTAGGATAGTGAGTGCTGAAAAAAAGTGTTAAAAAAATAAAACAAGAAATAAGAATTTGAGGTGTACAAGAGGGGATACAAAAAAGAAAAAAAGTTAATGTCCAAAACAAGTTTGTGTAATACCAATTGAAGAAAGGATGAAACACTTGGCTAAGGTTATTTTGACATGTATGTTAAGAAGATTCATATGGAATCCAATGATAAAAGCGAATCATACAAATGATAGTCCAATTAAAAGGGGTCAATGTTACTAAATAACAGCTCAGTGTTATCAAATTGCAGCAACGGTGGAATGCATCATGTTTTTTTCAGAAATCACCATGAAATGGCGGTGGTGTTGCAGGTTCAAGATGGAAGCCCATGGCAGCTACAATGGCCATGGTGCTTATGGCACTCTAGGCAGAAATAGAGCATTTTTTGAGGGAAAAAGGTTTGGGCCTTTAGCCAAACCTTCACCCAGTAATGTTTTAAAAATTTTAACATAAGACAAAACTCAAGAACCTTTTTGCGACTCGTCTTTTCCCCTTCTTATCAGTGAACATGCAACCTCTTCAAATCGCAACCCACTTGGCGTCTGGAACACTTGCCACCAGCAACCATCTCCAATGATGCAAAGCTTCCAGGGAGCTACCTTCTGGTGACTAGTTGCCTATCTTTTCTTCTGCTTTTTTTACTTTATTTCCTTCTCACTTCTTTGCACATGACTCCCTCCCTCACTGCACAAAAGCAACTTGCAATATTGTTTGGCACAGTCAATGAGGACTGTTTGACTCTGGTGTCTCACGTGATCCTCTCATACGACTCTAATAATGAATTCCGGTGATAGATTCTGGCAAGCTACTGCAGGTGACCATTCTATTTTTCTTTTGCTTTTTTTTAATTGGTTTTGCTTTAGGAAAATAATAATTCTAAAAATTAAGTGTAACTTGTTTTTGCATTAACATTGGTTTACATTTTACATATTATTTTTTACATTCTAAAAATTATTTTTTAAATTATGAAAATTAATTGTTACTT